>OY979695.1:174334455-175584455 GCA_963855945.1 Thereva nobilitata
TTTGTTGTCGCATTTTTATCACAAATTTTTGGCGCCAACTTTTTTTATATTATTGTGAAAGATTAACTTCAGTTAAAAACAATATTCGTCAGTATCAAAAGAATTTATAATAATAAATTCCAGTGTAAATTTCGATTATATTGAAAAAATTAGTAGATAAGCTATTGCTCAATACTGATTGGTATAAGTCTCTGTATTTCAAACGGAAGATTTCATTGATAAATAATTATTAAAAGATAAAAAAAACGATATTCACACGAAGCTTAGTGAATGTATGCAGAAAAATAAGGCAGTGTTCATTACTAATATATTGTAAAAAAAATGTGTATTAAATTAGCCTTAGTTTAGCTTTTAGTAAATAAAAAAACATGTTGCTATCAATTTTCAAATTAATACATATGTTACTGAAAAAGAGGCGCCCTATGCCGATAGTAGCGAACGAAGAAAACAATATATACAACTTCAGATGTTCCCTTTTCTCATCTTCCTCTTCCTTAAAAAGACGTCAACGAGAACGGTTGTCAACAAGAACGTCGATTTTTATATTTTTATTTATCTTTAAACATCTTGAATTATAATTAATAAAACTGCATAAATTTTTAAGTTACACGTAATAACAATTAAAAGCTCAAATAACATTTCTATTGTCTCAAATGTATGTTTTTATTATCAAGTTTAATGTTTATCACTTCTAAAAACATGTTTAAGGTGTTTTTACAACAAAATTAATAATTGTAAATTTCCAATTCAATATTTAAATAAATATGATAAAACACAAACTCTAAATTTCTACAAACAAAATAAGATAAAATAAAAAAAAGCGATTGCCATTATAATGCATAAAAAACCTCCCAAATTTACTATAAAATGAATAAAAAAAATCTGACATAGGTCAATGATACAGAATAATAAAAGATGTCCGTTCTCACTATTCACAAGCTTCGAGAGAACCGCATTTTTCCTATTTGGCTTCTATTTTTTTTTGATGGTGTAAAAATTTATATAAAATGGAAAATGCCATCATCCGCCTTTTATTAAAAAAACTAACAAAACATGAAAAATTTCTTAAATATATCTCCAACGCTATATGCTCTACACACATAGTAGTAAATTTGTAGAGTAAAAAAAAAACTATTAGAAGCAAATAGATAAAACAACACATTTTTTTTTAAAAAAATAGAAGGAAAAAAGAGACATTTCTTCAATTAATTTGAGTGAAAAGGAGCGCGATATGTACGATCATTTTTCTTAATAAAAAATATTGTAATTTTTGGACATATTCAAATACGATAAAAGCGTTAACAGGTAAAAAAAACAAAATCTAGTAACTAAAAAAAGGTATGCTTAAAAAGGAACATTCTTCATACAAATAAAATTAGTTTAAATTAAAAGAAATCATTTTTAATCTCGCCATTAATGAGAAATACGCGTAATACAACCGCTAAAAACTATATCTGCCTCTTTCGAATTATATCTTCTTCTTTTTGCGTATGTTTAAAAAAACTTCGGTTCTATGCACACATCCATCTTGTTCTGCTTGTATGGAGAAGAGGTGTTTTATATACATGCATATATATATATATATATATATATATATATATATATATATTTGCAAAAGAGAGAATAAGCATTTTCATATTCATGTATTGTAAGGGCAATGATCGATTCGAAAACACAGACTATAGTCTTTTTCCATCAAGTTTTAAGACAATATTTTTAATTTATAATTACTCCTCCCATAAATTATTATATCGCCAATCTTTAATATCCCCTTCAAACATATTATCAACTTCCTCTCTCTCATTCTATATAACGGTCATAAAATCGACTGAACTGTTGTTTTAACTGACCGATTTTTGAATATACTTCTATTCAAATAAAGTCGCATTTACATTAGGAAAAATTCTGTGTATTAATAAAAAAAAATAAAATTAAATTAAAATCATCAAAAAGCATGTGCTCCTTTTCGAAGAATTGTACTTCCGGTTCGTTCTATATTAAAATTAATACATACACGCATCTGCTTTTTTTGTATGAAATATATAATTAAGAAGAAGATTAATACATGTAAAACACTTCTGTATTCTAAATTTTAATTGAGAAATGTGGGGAAAAACTGACGAAACGTTTTCGTAGCGAAAACGGGAAAAAAGAGAGAAAATTTGAATAAGATATTAGAAAAAGATGAAAAAAATATTTTTTTTACCTTTTTATTCAATAAATTTGATTGAACAAAAAGTGTTCGTCTCTTTTTTTATCTATAAAAAGGATTTGTTTTACATGTTCATGGAACTTAGAATTTTCTTTTAAATAATTATTTTATTTTATCTTTCAATTTGAATCGTATGCAGCAGAAGTAGCAGAGTCAGGCATTCAAGAAGATCAATGTATATAAAACAATGCGTAAAAGAGATAAAAAATAAAATCAAAAAACTCTCAGAATTGCGTGTTCAGGGATGGCTTGGTTTCACTTTTCTGAATTTTCTTTACTTTTTTTTAAAAAAAGCTCGAGTGTTAAATAAAATACCATAAAATAAAACTTCCTTCAAATCAAAAACCAAATGAAATAAAATTAAATTGCTAAAAAAAACACTCAACTCAATATTTAATTTGAAAAAATCGATAAACCCCGTGTTTATATGAATTTTGTCTAAGGTTCATAGTACTGAAGAAGTATATACACACAAAAAATAAAATCGATCAATTTCAATTTAGGCATTTTCAAATTTCCCGCCTCTCGTTATCTTATAAAAGTGCGGGCACGAGAAAAAAACCAAGTTTCACTGCAGCAAACACCAAAAAAATGCCAAGCTTAAGAAGAATTTTGTCTATAACAAATATGTGTAACTGTACTTTATTTTTTTTTAATATAGAAACACTGCTCAACGTCTATTATTATAACATTATAGGCATCCTTACGAAATTAGCCAATAGAAGTTCTTTAACAGGGGCGCAATTATTAAAAAAAATTTAAACACAGGTCGGTGGCATTTTATAGTAAAAGGGAAGCAAAAAAAATTTTTTCAAAAAAAAAAAGATGTACATATATACATGGGTGTATTATGCCGTATATGTAACAAAATGGCGGTCGTGTAAACAACCCAACCATGTTTCACACCCAAATAGAAGAAGCGCAGAGTAGACTTTCCCCGATTCACCACTGTACGTAAAAAAAACACTCGGTATATAATATTTTCTTCTCGTATATCCGCGCCCTGTCGTCACAGCTCTATATCGTTTCTATTCAACAATATATTATATACTATGCAAACGAAAAAGTAAGATTCACCACTTTGCCGAACTAGGGTAGAAAAAAAGTTTTTTTTTCGGGGTGGAGACGTCGGGAGCACATGTACGAAAAATGGACAATTCAACAGAAAAATTCCACTTTTTTAATCAAAAACTACTTTAAACTAACTTAGATTATCACTGAAACAACTGGAAACTCATAAAAAATACGCACCAATAATTATTTTCATGAAAAAAATTTCATAAAAAAACTCAGCATAATTTTTTTTTACTTTTCTCGCCTTCATTTTAACTTTGTTATAAAAGCGTATTAACCCACTTGACTTGGCACAATTTCTTTTAAATTGTATTATATCCATTTTTTTTAATTTTAAACTATTGGTAATCAGTTTTAGGTTGAATTAATTAATTTCTTTTTGGCATTTTTTTTTAATTTTTCAAAGCGTCGCGCGACAAACAGCTTTTTCCGCGCAATTCACTCACATAGCAGCGAAACCGTCTCCACCGCCAAGAACGCACCAAATCAAACTGACTGCTCTCGTCCTATCTACTCTTGCGCACACAATTTCATACGAAGAGGGGGAAGAATACACGCACACATTCGAACAAAATAAAATACCACTACACGTTCGTACCTATATCAAATCGTTACGGCTCGAATAAATTAATGATATTCCGCAGTCTGCCGTGTGTAACCGGATTACAAATCTCTACAAATTCTGTATAAACAATACTCTGAATATACCCAAGTGTGAGCGTCCTGTTATAGCTGCATATTCCACCTCTTTTCCGTCAAATAACGACGTAAAATGTACACACAAATACAAAACGGATATTCAATCTCTCGCCTATATGTGCATATGCGCTTTCACATGTATGCGTAGCTAGAGAGGCCTAAGTCAATTCTCTAGCGGTATTGCCATAGTAAAATTTGTTTAACCGGAATGCAAAAAACCCTCGAGAAACCTAACAAAATTAAAACGAAGAAAAAAATTCCGACGTCGGGATATTTCATGCATTTATAAACACACACACATAAAATTTATATGCCGACGCATATAAAGACTCCTTGTCCAACAAAAAGTAAAAACGAAGCAGCAGACATGAAACAGGATATTATCATGGGCAGGGCAGCAGCCGACAGCAGATTTCATATCCTTCGTCGTTTGCCTGAATTCTTCTTCCTTACTTGGAATTGAATCTCAATTTTAATGGCTAGGACTGTCGTCGGTCCAGGCCAGACATACAGGAGTTTGGGGGGAAAATATGTATATACATGCATATACAAATATATTTTTTCTCTTACTCTATTGTTAAAGGACCTCGACCTGTTCAGAAGTTGTAATAAATTTTATTTACGGTCGACTTTTGGAACTGTTGATATTCAAATTTCAAGTGTTTCTTTTATAAAAAGGATGTGGAACAGTTTTTCGAGTTCAGTGCCGAATGTATGAGAGAAATGGCGGGAAAATTTTACTTTTCCAAATATCAACTATTTTCTGTTCTAATAAAATAAATAATAAAGCCTATATTTTTTTTACCACAGATTTGAAATTAATTTATGTTTTTTATGTTCATGTGTGAGTACAGTTCTTTACGATCGCATTTTGATAGCTTAACAGCAAATTATCGCTGACATAAAATATGTTCTGTTCAGTGTATTAAATGTAAAAATTGATTTATTTCGGATTATTTATGGTGCCATGTATTGTAAATCAAGAAATTATACTGCTGACAATGCAAGCATTTCAAGTGTGAAAATAATATTACCTTGGTCATAAAGCAAGTTCTCCTCCTTACTTTAGACAAATAAGTTTGTTGGGAGCTTGAATGGCAGTGACAGTAAGTAAAGTGGCTTTTACCAACATAAGCAAAAAATTATAAAAAGAAGACTAGACTAGACCGCGCGCCATAAAATAAGGGAAACCCAAAATCGCGATGCGAAGTGAAATTCTCAAGTCCCCCCCCAGAAGCGAACAACTTCACTCTATTTGTTTAAAAACGCAAATAACAGGGTCATTTATATTCTCAATTACAATTACATGCGCGTTCATTTGCCTTACCCAGCAGGAAAAAAGAGAATAGGTTCCTTTTTTCATCGATGTATTCATGCAATGAAAAGGAATTTATGAATCTTGGAAACCAAAATGTAATGCAGAATTGGTATTCCTCTTTCATACATTCCACGGTAAGTGGCAGTAGAAGTGAAAAAGTGTAAAAATGAAATCTAGGCGTCGTGCGCTGCGAAGTTGAAATTACAATTTAAGGCTGCATTCGAAAATTCAGCCAGCTTCGCGGAATTGGCAGAACATCATTCAAAAAATCAAACCGCTGCAGTTTTCGATGATATAGCAAGTGAGTCTGGAATGCATTACTTTTAAATGACATCCCCGTGTTAAATTTCATCGATGTTTGGAATCGAAGAAGTAATATAGCTATCACTTACTGCATCGATTCCGTAATGTGTAAATTTCCTGCTGGGTATTTTATGGTGCGGGGTCTACACGGCCCAATGCATTTACTGAGTTTCCATAAGAGTCCAACCAGAAGTGAACCCGAGTTATACGTTTTAAGCCTGAACTATAATAGACGTAGTTTGACGTACGTTTTTAACGAACATACACGTACGTATCTCTCACCGTAGACCTTGACGTACAATCGGCTATAATAATCGTAGTAAACATTGTTTTGAATTTGAGTCTGAATACAACAAGTATGCTACGATTATGACATTACAACGCCGTCAACTGGGATCCAGGTCCCATAAGACGGCGTAATACTACGTTTAACGAAACATTAACGAAAACAAGTACATGTGATGTACGTTTATTATAGTCAATCATTCATTTTCATCATAGAGCCCTGGGAACGCAGGGATTGACGTACGTTCTTTCACGTCTATTATAGTTCTGGCTTTACTGTGTTTCCATGCAGTGTTTAGCCTGAGTTTACTCAGATTAAGCACCCATGGAAACGGGGATTGAGTAAAATTTCGTTAAATCCAAGTAAACTCGACGAAACCAGTCCGGTTAAGCTGGGTTTTGTATAAGAGTGTGTTTGAATATCCTTTACTGTACACATACCAACGGCGACACAGCGTAAAATTATTTATCTGTCACTTCAATCCAGAGACTTCATGGAAACGGGATCGAGTTAACGCGAAGGAAATACAGTATATCAGAGTTTTCGTTAAAGATTTTCAACTCTGCTCAACTCAACGAAAATAGGTAGGTTGAACTGAGTTCACGCACCCAACTAAAAACGGCACACTGGCAAAGGTACAAAAAGTGAAAATGTCGCGCCTCTCTTGGACGTCAGAAGGGGCTTTATATTTAATAAATACTTTTAAAGAAAAATCTATAAATAAAATTAATTGATGGAAAAAGATGGAGGAAGACGGAAGACAGATATGGAAACGCATCTATGTTAACTCGTTGAGATGAAGTGTCATTTCAACTCAACTCAGAAACTCGGTAATTGACTCAATTCTTACGTCAATTATCATTTGATAGGCCAGGGAATCAAACAAACTTAACCCCGATCCTCTCTCATGACATATCAACTGACAATTAACAGTTCGAAATGATGCATGCACTGAGCCGTGTATCAGCAACCAGTGGAAGTTTATACTCAATTCCTTCAATCCAAAGGTAAAATGCCGTAAAAACCATATTTTTAGCTTCACCTATGAGTTTTATATGGCTGCTTACCTCGACGATGAATGAATTTAAAAATTTTTGCTATGGAGAAATTTCCTTCTACATCGTCCTGACTCGTTATAGTTTTCTAAAAGCGAACTAAACTTACTACTAGACATAGCACCAAGATGCAACCATCGAGAAACGCAACTATCCGAAAATTAAACCCATAAAAAGTGTGATGTGATGGTGATATGGCGATGGCATTTCGAATTCTTGTTTGAAGTTAATTCTAAATATTTCGTTTTGAAAAGGTTTCGATACGGTATGTTATGTTAATACTTAGCAAGTTTAAAATATAACGGTTCACTAGAATCTTTTGTAAATAGCAATAAAGCTACAAACCTAAGAATTTTTAGATTTTACTTAAATCCTTTTGTAGTCGGTGATCTTAACTTAAATTTTACTATATATATACAGGGTGTAACGCATAAGATTATACACCGGGCGGGTATGAATAGGTTTTGGATAGACGAACAAAAAATCGTTCCGGAGGGGGTGGGGTAATCTTAACGGTTTAGCCGCTAGGGCGTTTTGAAGTTTTTTTGCTAGAGTTTTACATATTACCCTGTATTTTTGTAACCCTATGACCTATTTTCATAAATAAGGTATCAGTGTACGCAGAATACTCCCACCTATCTAAAGCTGTAAAAATGAAGGTTCTACCGTACCAGGTTCCAGAGCAATGAGTCAACAAAGTGAAAATTTTGGTTTTTTTTTACTAAAATTTCAACTAAAACCACCATTTTCTCCAAAAAATACGTGATAAACCTAAACTTTTTTTTGCAAAATTAGAAAGCTTGAACAATTTTCTATGAATAATGTCCTGGCAATTTTTATGCTACGGCCTTTACTTTTGAAGTTATTAGCAAGTTTGATGTTGAAATTGACCTTATTTGGTGCTTATTTGGTACTTTTTAGCAAAGCTTAGGTGAAAAAGTACTAAAAAAGACCCAATTTTAGCATTAAAATTGCTTTTAACTCCAAAAGTAGAAGTCGTACGAAAAAAATTCTCTGGACATTTTTCATAGGGAATTGTCCAAGCTTTCTAATTTTACAAAAAAAAGTTTAGGTTTATCACGTATTTTTTGGAGAAAATGGTGGTTTTAGTTGAAATTTTAGTAAAAAAAAACCAAAATTTTCACTTTGTTGACTCATTGCTCTGGAACCTGGTACGGTAGAACCTTCATTTTTACAGCTTTAGATAGGTGGGAGTATTCTGCGTACACTGATACCTTATTTATGAAAATAGGCCATAGGGTTACAAAAATACAGGGTGATATGTAAAACTCTAGCAAAAAAACTTCAAAACGCTCTAGCGGCTAAACCGTTAAGATTACCCCACCCCCTCCGGAACGATTTTTTGTTCGTCTATCCAAAACCTATTCATATCCGCCCGGTGTACAATCTTATGCGTTACACCCTGTATATATATGTAGGTAGTAGCATTAGAACATGTCGTACTGTACAAAACTTGCATGTTATACAGGGTGTGCCATCTTTTATGTCGGTATGTAAACATTGAATAACTTTGACATTTGTCAACCGATTGACTTGGTTAGACCTGTTGTTGAAACGTCAATTCAGTAGAATTTTAACCATGAATCGCTTCACACCGAAACAACGCGCCGAAATAGGGACGCTGTACATTGAAAATAGTCGTTCAGTTGTGTTAACTCAACGTGCATTTCGTCGAAAATATCGTGGCCAACAGGCGCCATCTGACAACACAATTCGTCGCTTGGTGTCGAATTTTGTTGAGCACGGGACAGTGGGAGATCGTCAACATGCCGCCGTTGATCAACGATCAAGACATTCCAATGAACTGGTTGAAGCGGTCAGAGAAAGCGTTACCCAGAACCCAAAAGTGATGTATCGTCATCCACCATTTTGGCGCGATCTCCAGTTTTTTGTGGGGTTATTTGAAAATCAAAGTGTACGCCTACAAGCCTCAGACCATTGACGAGCTCAAGGGCATATTTTGCTTTGGCCAATGAAGGCGACCACTTGATTGATGTTGTATTCAAAAAATAGTCCAAATAAATTACAAAGGACCAAACTGAATAAAAATACCTCATATATAGAAATCAGTTTTTTTTTCAAAGTTATTCAATGTTTATATGCCGACATAAAAGATGGCGCACCCTGTACTCTAGCTACATACGGTTTAGTTTTAGTTAGGGTAGATGTAGAGCTGCCTCCAGGGCGAAATAAATTTTGAATGAACATCCAAACTTAATATAAAGTTGGAACTGGATCCTGTGAGCTACCCGGATATAGTTCACAGCTGACTACAAGGAGCGAACTGACTTTTGTCAAAACAATTATTTTTAGGAGGTTTGTTTGATGAACATGACATGATGTGTGTAAACGATGAATAATAATGCAAATTTTTCACGAAAACACGTGTTTCCGAGGAGATGTGAACGCCGTATTATTATTTCAATATTCTCGGATTGTCACATAAACGTTTATGTTTCGAAAAGAAGTTTTAATATGCGGTATAGAGAATAGATTTCTAAAGACGTAATATACAATAAATTTGTTAAAAATATTAAGAAATTTTTATGGCATAAAACATTTGTTACCGCCATTTTGTTGAAGTAATAATGTCGTTATTTTTATTTAGCTACTTCAAAAAAGCTAAAGCACATGAGTGGCGCTGACATCGATTTATTGCAATAATGAAGTATAATCGTCTTTAAGTAGCAATATCCTTTTTGTGGGATAATTGATTCATTATAAGGGAATATCCAAAAATGTTAACGAGGGACTCTTACAGTGCTGTTGAGAGGTGACTTTTTTAAATTCATACCAAATGATGAATTATTTCGTGGCGTTCGTTTATTGCATTAATTGCTGGAAGTAATTGACAATACTAGATCTGATAGCCAAGGAAATATAAAAATACATATATCAAACAGTTACCTTGTTTATGCGTAAGTCTAATTTCGGCTTAAGATAGAATCTGGCTCCGTATAAACAGTCTTGAGTCGAAATTCGTCTCAAGCTTAATTTATTTCAGCTTAAGACAAATTATTGTGTGTATGTGTGAGGAGTTGTAGAGGAGGAGGAGGAGATATGTACAAACTATATATTTTATTTATTTATTTTTATTTATTTATTTATTATTTTTTAGTCAAAATAACAAATTCCATCAGCTGTGAGGGAGAGAGAATCCGAATCTGTTTATACAGGCAATTCGTCTTAAACCGATTTTAAGCTTAAAACTGTCTTATGCATAAAGGTAAGTGGATCCAAGACGTGAATCAAAATAGAAAAAGAGAACATTATGCCACTTCTCTAGTAAATTGATTATTATAATATTACTAGTTGGGACCCGGCGCACCTAGCTGCACCCATAAGCCAATACTATAATAGCCTAACTATAATAGCCTTAAGACGTCTTAAGATTTCTCGTCAAATTCTTTTAAGGCTGGCTAATTTTCATTCAAAACGTAATTAATCTTAAGCTCAGCTATAATTGCCTTAAGAGGTTTTTGACATTTGTAAAAAGTAATCAAAATAACCAAATATTCCATTATTCAATATCTTTTTAACACAGATTTTAATTTCAAATAATCTTTTTTATTATGTTCTCACTAATACTTTAATTTTCGTAAAACGACAAATTAAATAGTAATGGCTAACGTCAATTTCTTGAAGATTCTTTAACTTTAACGGTCCTGAGCGTAGCCTTAAGACTTAACGAAAGTTTGTAAAAGGTCTTAAGGTCATTGTAGTTAGTAGTTCTAGTCCTCATAGAAGCGTATACTATCTTAAGCTGTCTTAAGACAACGTAAGACGATTATAGTTAGGGCTAAAATAGTAGCTTCCGTTTATTTTGCAGTTTAGGTGATATAAATTTTAATATACAGTAGGAGATTTTAAAAACGACAATTTTTCGAATTTTTGATTCCAAATAACAAAAGGGAACTGATATTTTGATCGGTCAGCACCAACGCTTCATTATGGACTTTCACTGTGGATTTGAAGTTGAGGGACGCATCCGATGAAAAATATTATCCGCCATATCACCCTTAAATTTTTCCCATAAATCGATTGGATTCGAAGGAAAACATGTCGATATCGCCATCGCGAATAACGTTCGTATTTTATGTGGATGGGATGAAAGTACTGCATCAGCAAGCGTATGTTCCCAATGTGCATCATTTTCTAACGATTGTAACTTTTGACATGCTTCATGATATATTGCGCCCACTTGACCACGGACTGTTCTTAAAGCTTTGAATGACGTCTGCCCACGAACAATAACTAATAAAAAATACACACACACACAATAAAATAAAAAAATATGTGACATGCAAAATTATTGTATTTTGAAAAATCAAGCATCTTGAAATCTAGGTAAATTTCCAGGTACCCCCAAGCTCAAAAAGTAAAAATGATGAACATCCGATTATTGAATTTGGTGTCTTCGAGACCTTTTATTTAAGCCATAGAGCTGTTTTAGACGGTACGCTTCAGCCTCGTGCCTCACGAACGTTTGGGAGGAGTGGGAATGAAGAGAAGTACCACCCCACTTCTCCCTTTATCCACAAAGATCGTGAGGCACATGCGCTGGAACGCACCGTCTAAACCGGCTCATAGACTTCTTAAATCGGACACATACAGCCGAAGCTACTTCATTCCAAGTTCAGAGAATCGCGTCCTTTGTGAAAAATCGACTTTTTCCAACAAAATTGTACGGCAACTACCCGTAAATCACCTCCGATCGATCTGAAACTTTGGGAATCGTATTTTTTTTCGGAAAAAACCAAAATAAAATGGATCTGAGCTTTTTAGCAGTGATTCGAAGAGTACCTCCCGTACAAAAGTTCGGATTTTACCATATCCGGTACACTACAGCTACCCGAAGTGTTCGAGTTTCTTAATTTTTCTTTCCGTAATAACCTTCTACAAAGTATTAGAAAACTTAAAAAAAAGATGAATGAAATCGGTAAAGTTGGTCTCAAGTTATGGCGTGACGAAGTGAAACAGGGATTCATTTTTATATATATAGATTGTTGAAACTGTTGAAAGAAAGGGTTTTTCAACAAGAGATGTCATTTTAAATTTCACGCAATTCACGTCATTACGATGATATTTGACAAGTAAAATCTAGGCTTTTTTAAATGGATCGATAAGTACTTGCAAAACGCTGTTGGAAATGCATGAACAATATCACGATTTTTTAAACACAATTATTCTGAATGATGAGCCTCATTTTCATCTGTCTGGGTACATAAACAAGCAAAACTGCCGCATCTGTGGTACTCCAAAAACCCAAGAGAAATAGTCGAACAATCTCTCCAACGACGAATGACAGTTTCGTGCGGTTTTTGGGCTGGCGCTGTACTTGGACCATACGTTATTGAAAATGCTGCTGATTCGACCGTTCCAATGAATGGATTGCGTTACTGAATGAACTTGTGAAGGATGATTATTTTCGGGGACGGCGTCACCTGCCACACAGCTCGTGAAACAAAGGCTCTAAAAACATTAAAATGACAACTCTTGTTGAAAGGCCATTTACTTCGATATAGAACTCTTTGCGCGGCCAACTATCCTGCTATTGTTCAATGTCTGACAGCAAGTTTTAGTCAAAAGAAAATTAATTGAATTAATGAATCCTTATCCAATACTGCGTGAAATATTGCTTGATTTTGTTGTAATGGAATAGGAACCAGTAATTTGCTTTGCGCTATAAGAAATGAAATAAGCAAATTTTGTGTGGAAAGTATGAAAGAAATGATAGGCTGGAAAAATGGAATAGCAAAGATGTCTTTGAACGAGATTCAAACCAATAATCTACGGGATAGCATCCACACGTGTTACCTCTAGAAGTCCGATATTGGCAATATGTCGTTTACGTAATAATTATAATTAAATCTATGTACATTATTAAATAAGATCTAAGAACGACATGGCGTGAATAACTAAAAATCATGTACGGAAATTATAGCCTAGGGGTTAAGGCGCCTGACTACCGTGCTCGAGCTGCATGGTTCGAATCCACTGTGCGGAATGGCCCCTCGTAATTCCATTTCTTCCACCTATATAACTTGCCTTCTTTCTCGTCTTACCTCTTTACAGGAAAATGCTCTGCCCTTTCTCCTGTCATCACCTTAAAGCATAATAAGCGAGGAATCCATTTCCGATTCTATCACCGAAGTCAGCGTTCTGTCGCGGTTAGTAATTCCATGGGAGTTGATGCAATGAAACCACGTGTTGACGTTGTCAGTTCTTTCATCTTTCTCTCTACTATCCGGCGATAGTACAAAGCGGCTTTACGCGCTTGTCTTTTACACAAAAAAAGACATCAATCGAGTTAGGAGTACACGAGGGTTTTCAGTGAATACTTTTCAATAAGAAATTTGAATAGCCTTATTGTGTGTGATTTAAACACAAAATCTGAAATGAATTTGTCCCATAATTCTTCTTCTTCAATCGTCTTCCTTCGAAGATCAAATTATTACGACATTTCCTTACTTTAAGATCACAATTAAGTTCTACGCGTATGCCTCTACAAGTCTCTTTGGAAATGCCAATTCCTAACAGGGCAATATTTTAAAGGACACTCCAAAAAAAGAGTATTATTTGGATTCCTATTAGTAGAGAAAAAAAATGTTTCGAAAACAGCTGGGATCTGATGATCGCTCAAGTTTGTGCGTTGGCATAAAATTGATATTGGGCAAGTACCTAAGCCAAGACACAACCTACAAGTTGATACGTGATTAAAATTTTGGATTTATTGTCTCAATTGCATCGATTGTACCCTAATAAACGGACTGAAGATATGGTTGGAACGAATTTAAAACGTCAGGTGTAGGTTTTCATGATTCCCACAAGCGACGATTGCGACATTTTGTTTTAAGCCATTTTTGTTGTTTAATTTTTTGCATAATTTTTAATCGATCCTTTAAGCAGGTGTACTGTTACCTCTTTACTAATTAAATATTGTTCTTAGCCTTTAATATTTTTATTATATTGTTTTGAATTTTCGTCATTTGTTAACCGAATGCAAAAACGACGTTCTTTTTACAATAGAATTGAAAAACAAGTTTTTTTTAATTTTTCTTAAATTAGTAAATTAAATGTTTTCCAGATCATTATCACTTTCATCAACATTTTAACCTACTTTATGAATTTTGTTTCGCTTCATTTGTGGTGATGCCTAAGTTTTTCTAAAACTAAAAAACCGTCTGCCATTTTGGCGCTCCAGAAGTAGGTGTATTTCTGCCCACAAACATTCCCAAAGTCTATACGTAATTGATTGCAGATATTTCATAAAAGAGCATTAATTGCTCAACCGGAAGTGCCAAAGTGTTCTCCTTGAAGAAACCTCTATCTACACTACCATGATTCTATGCCGCCGAAGGAGAAAGCCGGTAGAAAGTTATGAAGGAAAGATTTTTCGTTTTTTTTCTCTTGTTGATAACACCCAGAAAAATTCAAATTCAACAATTTCACATCGGGTAAGCCCCAAGCACGACGCCATTCATAGGAAAAATTTTCTTAGCCAGAAATCCGCACACTTTTTAAATAATGTCTGCGGATGTAGAGCACAGACGTAGGGTAAGAACGTTGAAACACAGCGAGCAGCAAGTAGGCGAACTTCGCCTTTGCATTGTGCTTGCTTTCGTCATTTCAACACCAGCGCCGGGACAGTGTCAGGTGTATTCGTGCCCCATGAACTAACCCACACAACTGGCCGTCGAGTCTTCTATAGAGGGACCGCGCCGTGAGATCGGTGTGCCGTCGTCGCCACACTGTGGATGTGGGCCTGTGTGCGAGGCGGTTGCGATGATGAGTAGGGGAACGAACATACGCCGGGTAACGTTCTTTCCATTCAATAAAGAATTCCGTAGCAAAGGCCGCGCGCGAATATGGATGCCTGGTCTGCGAACGTTAGTGCAACAGGGATAGCGGTATAGCTAAATAAATACGCCATCGACAAGAGCCATCCCGCTCTGGTCAATTGCCTACACTACAGTCGATGCCAGCAGCAGCACATGCCCCTGTGGGTGCGGTGCGGGGCACCCGATTACCGGAATCGATAGTGTAGTTAGAGGCCAAAAGCGGAATATTGTAACTCTCCGGTCTCAATATTTTATGAATGAATTTGAAGCTAGGGAAACCTTCAAAGCCTCGCGACGGCGGCTGCCGACATGGCACAGAAACATTTTTTGACACCAACTCAACAAATCCGTTTAATCGAGTGCTTCCGTTGTCTGGCTGGGTCTGGGCCTTTAGCGATTAACTGTGGCTCTGTGGATTTATAAAAGCCCACAAGTAATTATGTTACAGGTTTTGCCGTCGTCACAGCACAGACGACGCGATGTCACGCTTCACTATTTTTCATAGTAACAGCAGCCGACCAACAACAGGCCAAGTCGAGAAAATTCGCATTTGTACAGTTCTCTCTGACGTGAAAGCGACGCGATGACGACAAATTTCTTATAATTGCAAACCCCCCAGAAGAGGGGCGGGAGTGGACAAATAAACCGCACACATCTTCCCCGAGAGGGAAATGGCCGATTGCCGGAGAATGTGTGTTTAGTTAGCATGGACACAGCACACAACTTTTAAAAATAGTCCAATGACTTCATAATTTAAGGCGAACCAAAGAAAAATAAAATAAAAAAAGAGACTGAGTATCTTCAACACTTACGATGAATAATAAAATTCTCATATCCTCATAATCGCAGGGTACAACTAGAAGACCATTGGCGGGGGTTGAGGGGTCGCCCCAAGCAGGGTGTAGTTTTCTTCAAAAACGCGCGCTATAGTAACCAAGCAGCCGAATTCATTGAAATTTCAATATACACTAGTGTGTGAGTCACATGTGCCAGAGTTTGGGGGTTGCAGGCATTGGCCTCGAAAGCGTCCGAAATTCTGGTTTCTTCGACCTCGAGGGGGAGGGTAGCCATTTTTTGATGCTTCTACGAATGACAGTGCAAAAAATCATTTACCTAAACTGTCAAACTGTACACTGATAGTTTCGTAGGTTAACCCCACAGGCGACGGACACACAGAAGCCCGACAAAAAAATTAATAGGAACAAGAAAAAAAGGAACAGCCGAAAAGGTAAAAATGCCACACACGGGCTCCACTTTACACCAGCGAGGAAATATCTGCGAAATACCAATGTTTGCGGAATTTTGCTAATGGCATGACTGTGTTTGTGGATATATATTTGTTTGATTGTATTTCGTTTTGTGACTGTGTTGCGTGTGTTATTTGCGCGCATTTGTAGGTGTAAAATTTTCATCCGACATTGTGTAAAAATTTCATTGCCACAGTGCCACCAGTTTACTACGCATTTCAAGAGCTCCACACTTAAAGAGCCCCCCCAAAGAGTTCACCGATATCGATACGGGAATGAGGGAGACAAACATACTACTTTGCCAGTTGATTGGTTTCTTGGCAGGCGCAGAGTGCACCGCCTACAAACATGAAAGAAAAGGCGCCAAAAAAGAAGAAAAACTTTAATAAAAAAAACTTGAAGGAAGCCACTAGGGAATATTTTTGATGATATTACACCCAAGCAGGGGCAAATACAACGCCATCTAGGGAAAAATCTTCTAATAACGTAATCGATCATGCGCTGCGAGAAAACGTGAAGAAAACCTTCCTTTAGGTACGTAATTTCCTACACCATGCGGAGGAGGCAATTGTCATATTTTTTCTTAGTTACAAATACGCGCCAAAAAACAATTTTATCTGGTTGTGTGTAAACGCATAAAAATTTTAGATAAAAATCTAATATTGGCCGGAGGGCTTTGTCCTTTTAGCGAGTGCTCAAGGTTCTCCGAAAACATAAATTGTTTTCGGGCTGTTTTTAAGGGCTAGACTGTTGGGAATGTTTTTTTTGTAGGTCAGACAAAATAAATAGAAATAAAAAAAACGAAAAAATATTTAAAAGGGTCGGTCACACACAAAACTGATATGAAAGGAAGGTTTTTTCCAGGAAGGACACAAATCCGACACAACAAAAAACTGTTTTTTCGGTTTATATTTGTTGCGTCCGTTTTCTCGGCGTGTGTGAAAAACTGTGGGAACGAAATTTTTGCGAAGAAATTCCTTTATTTTTTTTTGGTTAATTTATTACCGTCATTTTTTTTTAGGTTTTCACAAGTGCAATTGAAAACAAAAAACGGTTTTTATGCCTTCCAAGGAAAATGTCACATTTTTTCTATATTCTTAATGAATCGAGAAAGACATCCTAGTAATTTTCTAATTCTTTTTTCATATTGGAAAATATAAGACACAACACAAAAAATTAGAAAGAAAGGCCAACACGCAACCAATAAACAACAAAAACCAAAATCTAGTTAAGAGGCGCACGAAATCGAAATCAGACAAAATTATAAAATCAAAATGAGAGCCACCAGAATCGAAACCGAACGTTTCTTAAACGTTGAAAAAGAAACGCGCGGCAAAAGTAGAAAAAAATCGAACTCCGTAAAAATGGCGGGCAGGCACGGCGAAAACTCTACACGTTCCAAGATGTCATCACTGTGGAAAAAACGCGGCAAGTTAAGGAATATTGTTTTTTTTTGTTTTATTATGGGAATTTGCAATGTTTTAGATGATTTTTAAAGTGAGATTTTTTAGAAATTGTGGAAGTGCTTGGGTAGATTTCAAAAATGCAATTTATACTACAAAATTTGCATGCAAAGGGAGCGTGTTTTAATTTTTTTTACTTATTTCTTGCAAAAAATGCATTTTTTGTTGAATTTAAAAATAATGCTGACGGTCTCGAAGAAGTAGATGCATGTTGGCTCAAAAGTGTTGTATGGTTTAGTTATGGAAAAAGGCATACGATTACGCAAAGTACATTTCCGTATTTTAAAGTTCCTTGAGCTTTCGTTACATATTTTAAATTAACTAAACAAAGAATTAAAAAGTGCATGACAGTAACGATTCCTAAGGCGGCCATTGCACGTTCATGCAAGCGGCAATCAATTCCACCAGTCATGATTAATGGAAATCAAAATATACGGAGGATTTCGTCAGTCATCACCTTAGACGTTAGGTTTTCCGTCAGGCGTAGGCAAAACTGTGGAAAAACCGACAGCAAAACCTATCGTGTAATGGGCGCCTAAAACTTTGCCACTTTTTGCTCAAATCAGGGGGATGTTATAAAAGAATAATAAAAACCGAAACATAGGGGGCGCGTTTTATGTTACAAGCCGATGTATTTAATTTGGATTTTAGCACGAGCTGTGTCATGTGGTGTGCTGGAACCACATTTGCTGTAACCCGAATGATTAAATTCGGACAAAAGAAAGATTTTCAACATGTCACGATAGCGTGTTGCAACATTAGTTGTGTTCCAAAATTCAAGCAAAGTTCTCGCAAGCAGTTGGCTTCTACTCGTAGCTACTCATGCCTTTGTTGAGAAGTTGCTACGAGTAGAAGCCAACTGCTTGCGAGAACTTTGCTCGAATTTTGGAACACAGCTATTGCCTCAAGCATCCTCAAAGATGAAGTAGCCGGCCGAAATAGCGCACTATACGCGGCTACACCTAACTGTAAAACTCGTTATTGCGGCATTAGATAATATAATAAATTGTTATCGACTACTATCCATAACTGTCAAATATGAACTGGCAAATGGCAACCAAACCAAAATGGCGGCCAAACAAAATCGGCCTGAAACATAAAACGCGCCCTATACTCCCAAAAACACCAAGAAATTGTGTGGTTTGCCTAGACCTATCGAACAATTTTCAATCGTTAAAACGATTTGATAAGAATAATGCCCGATAAGTAGCTTTTGTTATAATTTATAGCAGAGAAAAAGCATATTTCTACACAAAACCAACAGTGAAGCAAGCAGAAAATGGAAAGTAATATATTTTACAGTAATTCTATTACGGGTACATAACCAGATGTTTAAAGTGCACGTAAACCATATAAATCAGTGGTAAAGTATCCAAAACCATTGATATCAACAATGTGAAGTTCACAAAAGGAATGGTAAGAAAATAAACACAATTTTTTGTTTAGACAACATTTTGTTTTTTCAAAACGTCTTAAAAATGTTGGTTCACGATCAATTCTAAGATGGCGTCCGTGTTTTGTTAATTCTTAAGGGGCAATTACAATGCATCTTCTCCGTTCCGGTCCGCTAAGCTGTCAAAGTTAAAATTCGAAGTTTGCTTAGAACTTATATGGCAGTTCGGAAAGGTGGTTCCAATGGTAGTTACGGATCGGAACGAAAAAGTTGAATAAATTTCCTCCCTTGGCTTTTAATAACGAACTCTGCAGACATTGGCGATGGCTTTCAATCATAGATCAATTGTCCCATAAATAAATTATCATATAACAAAGTTGATACCACTGCTCACAACTTAAATCCTTTCGCAATAATAATATCACTTTTATTTTAATTTAAACTTTTTACTTAGATATGTCATAAAAAATGTATTATTATATTAAATTGTGGTTAATTTCATAAAGGATATAGGTTCGATCTCCCTTTTTACAATAATTACATTACATTATTAAGTAATCCCTTCTTGCCGCTAGTTATTCGAAATAAGCATACCTGATGGGGAAGGTGACTTTGCACTAGATGGCGCTGAGAATGTTGGCCATAATAAAATATACAAACTTTTAAATATTTCCTCGCCATTTTTTTAAATGGTATATTAGTTAATATAACTTGATTTATTCACTTATATTATGTTGTTAGTTAAAAAACTAGGAATATTTTACACAATGGAGCAAGAAAATCACGCTCGGTTTTGCCTAGTAAACAGATTTTATAGTAGATGTTGCTGCAGTATATTTGACAGTATAGCAGCCATTTTCCCATCGCTTGATTTATTAAATATTCAATAACTTTTTTAATTTAAGCAACCTTATTTTAAGCAAAAACAAATTATAAACATTACAGGAAAGAAAATATTGAATAAACCTCAAGATTTAAAACAAAACCCGACAAAATGGCGGATCAAATCATTACCAACCAACGTTTGAGGGGATACATATCTACTTATGCATCTAAAGTGCAGTGGTAATTTTATGTATTCTCTATTAACGTTGTGGATTAAACATACTTTTTAAATCAGTAAACTAATTCAGATTTCCCAGTGAAAAAGAAGATTCTTTGAAGTACTCGAAAGGGAGGTTAATGCCTACCGAAGCTCTAATGTAAAAATCGTCTTGGAAATTTGAACGCTAAAGCAGTTCGAAAACCCTTATACAGGTAGGCATCTACAGCTTGCATGATAACCCTAATTACCCTAGGCAACAAGGCATAAGTGATTCTACGAAGTAAGGACTTAGTAATTGTGAATATTAAGTTTGCAGGTAAGGAAGAATAGCCACAAAGACTCCTGAATATTCCGCAACCAAATAGAAATTTAGTACGTATACATGCGAAATTGAAGCCGGATTCAAGTCAGCTTGGATCTTAGAAAAATCCGTGTATACGCAGATCGAATTCAAATAGGATCGAGCGGAATTCGGTGAAAAAGCGAAACAACAGTAAAACGATACGAAAACTACAAATTGTAGGTTATGTTCATTGCTTTTCGATTACGTTTGAATCCATTTAAACTACAATTACTCGATCCGACGATGTCAAATATGCAGATTCTCACTTTCAATCTTTTGATCTCTGGATCGTTCGATTTGGCCATGTATAATTGTGCTGACAAACCGCCATTTTCTTGAGTCTGATGACGGTATTAACGTACCAAGGTGACGATGTCGTGTTTTAGTGGTAAGTTGCTCTGAGAGTCCATTACAATGCATAAAAGTTTTGTATCAGCGTGCTTAGAAGAGAAGAAAAAAAAGAGCACAGACGCACAAAAAAACCTATGAAAAAAGACATGTGAACTAGAACAGCGTACAGAGCGAAGGCCGCATCGGACACACGAGTTCTAGAGAAGTCCGTGGTATCACGCAATTACTCTACGTCCCACAAACTGCAAAGGCAAAGAGATTAATCTGATGGGCGATTCCGAAGGCATCTTAAAGCGCTGGGACAAGCGCACCTTTACGGATTTCCGAATGTCGAGCTAACAGAGCAATTGGATGCTCCACGACTATCTGATATTTCTACGCTCAGGCCATCAAACTAAGAAGTTACAAGGACGGAAGGGAATGAATAGTGACAACAAGGATTTGGCTGCCGGCCGCATCCTCGCAGATCTGGCCAAATGTGGAGGACCTGCCATATACCGAGCGTGTGACCTCATCCATCCCAGGCAAATCAACAACTGATCAAACTTTCACCCAGCGGCAGGAGATGGAAAAGTGTCACCAGTTTCAACACTTAATCAAAAATCTTTTAATATACTAATAGCCTTCTCCTATGATAGCGCACTCAGAGGAGAACTGTACGTACATACAGTGAACATATGTATATCCGAAAGGCTGTCCATTCCTATCTGCGCATTAAAAGCCAACAAAGCCTATTATAGTCTGCCAAGGCTCTTTAAATTCAAACAATTACATTCAATTGTTGGCTCGTTATGTGAGAGAGGGAATCCGATTCCGAAGATGAAAAAAATGGCAAGATCTGTGGGCGCTATGGAAAATAAAACTTAATCGTCACCGGTAGATGCAGGACATTCAATTGGTATGAGTCTCCTGCGGTAGGATTTGTGATAAGCAACAGCCCAACCTCTGCTGGCAAAATGGCGTAGAGCAGGTTAGAGACGTCCAACTGGATGACATCCCCTCGGAATCGGAGGGAAAAAGAATGAGAGGCTAATACCGGATCCCGGTGATAGATCCAAATGAGTAAGTAAAGGAGGAAAAGGTTATCAATCAACTCTGTTCACCAACATCTACAATCCTCTACATTGAACTTTCAAAAGTAAACCAGAGTCTCGGACGCCTTTCTAACATTGCTGGATTTCCGATGGCAGCCAACTTTTTCTTTGCCTTAATTGGAGAAATAAGCTTTGGTGTTTTCAGCCGTATTTAAACGCCTATGTTCGATATGCTTGAAGATAGCTTCGGATTAAGATGTGCCCAAAACAGGCTTTATTTTGACCTCAAATCCATTCACTTGCATTTAGCCAGCAACATATGCACCCAACTCTTAAGAAAACTACAAGATAATTCCATCAATCCAATGGCGCTACAGGCCAAATCGAACGTTAGACTCCTCTAGGGCATTTCACCTAGTTTTGCGATCCCTGCAGCATGTCTCCAGTTCCGAATGTTGAGCATTGCTTCTGCGTTAGTCGTCACAGAATCGATCCATCTCCTCCTTAGTCTACCTACTGGTCTATTTCCCGAAATTTCTGCTACCAAGAGCCGTTATGGGGCTACGGTTGTCCTCCATCTTTACTACGTGGCCCGTTAGTCTTATATTGTCATCGATTGGCAGCTCTCGTTGTGAGCGCGAGCACATCAAGCACTTTTCGAGCAAAAAAGGCAAAAAATCGATGGCATTATTAATCTGGGTGGCTTTATTAATAAATAGATTAGCTGCTATTGCTGCATTTGAAATCCTCAATGGATACACCAATGACCACTACATCCGGGTGTGATATGTAGGCCGTCGCGGGCGGTATATCTTCAAAGATGCTAGAGGCAATGTTACAGTTACTGGTGATCGCTACCGTGACATGAAAGAAAAACTTTCTTATGTCCGAATTTGGGTCTATAGCACATGTGGTTCCAAAAGGACGGGGCCACATCACACACCGCTCGAATGAGAAACTTTTCCCGGCCGAATAAATTTCAAAAAGCGGTGATATTGACTGCCGTGGATTTGATTGTTCCCGATTTGGAAAGAAAAAGTATACACCAACAGATCAACCACAATCTTGATGCTTAGGCCTCAAACAGAACCAATCCGTTCCGTCCCTTTTTAAAAGTTGGAAATTTGACATTTCCATAAATTTTTCATGAGACGAACGGAGCGGTAGCCACAATCAAACGGACGGAGCATCAAAAAAACAACTAGACGTGGTCATATTTCATAAATAATGTTCAAGCCCATATATTAAATTAATATTGCTGTATTTAAAAGCCATTAAAGAAAAGCATCGGCCTGGAACATAAAACGCATCCTGTACTAGCAAACAAGGAGACATTAGGTAATGAATTAAAAACTAACATCGCACGTGTTATCGCTACAATTCGATCAAATGTGATTGGAAGAGATCTCTGTCACTCTCATTTACACAATTCAAGTTATTAATTAACTCTTTATATCATCTTCAAAAGATTCATCACTAGTTACATAAAATTAGATCACTTTAAGCTGGATGCTGCAAGCATTATGAATTTACATAATCAGCATTATTTGATTGTTTATTGAAATAATTCTCTCTTTTCATACCCAAAATTTCGATACAATATTGTACTGGAATATATTCACTGCCGGTTATATCTTGGATCAAGTTATTCCCAGTTTAGCTTAAGACATCCCATAAACTAAACGCGATATAACTTTATCCGTAGTATAACTGGGAAGAAGAAATCGAACATTAATATCCCACGTGTAAAACAGGGCAGGACACATTGGCTTCGTTATATTTTCATTAACAAAAAAATTATTTACAGTCAAAAGTAGATGGCGCTAAACTCGAAATATCCTGAAATTCATTGCCTAATTTTACCTTAAAATATCCTGGTTTAAATTGAGCACATTTCCGTAAGGATTGGATCAGCTTTTGTTTTTACATTTAAATTTTAAATTTAAACCATCGATTATTACCGCTTTGCTTGCTGAATACCTTTCGCGCTGCTAAATCATTACGAAAAATCATGCAACACTTTTTATGTAGATTTTTTTCGATTTAACTAAATTTAAAATAGTCAAAATTAATCATTTTTAAACAAAGTTTCATCATACATCATTATTATAAATCCTTACCAAGCAGTGAAAATGAAAGATCAAATGATTTTCAACTTTTTTTAAACTCCCGACAAAATGGCCGATCAGATGTGAAAACGCCTATAAGAGGCATGATCAAGAACTAAAACTAAACTGACGAATACAAAACACTTTCAAGACGAAATCAATGATTTATTTAACATAAAAATGTGCTGTTTTTATTTGAATAATTGTTTTTATTTTTATTTTTTGCATGAAGAACATACAATGTACGACTTTGAAAGATTTCACTGAGATGAGAACAAAATTATCGCTTTTTGTTTTTCGTTTTTCGTTAAAAATTGAAGGTTCGTCTCGCAGATAAAATTCTATGTTTTTTATTTTGTAGTTTGTAACTTAAAAAGGTAAAATATTTTATTTCTTCGTATATTGTATAAACAGAAAACTCGAAACAAATATAGTAGGTGGACATAAATCGAAGAATTATTTTGTAGGTGATGTAATTTTCGTTGCGTAGCTACTATTTTCTACATTTTCTTCGTTTATTCTTATATTCTCAGATATGTAACTATAAACTAAGCTAGGGATAATGAAGTTAAATTAAGCATAAATGAATACTTACATATATTCCAGAAAAGAAGAACGATTGTAAGTATTGATCATAAAATATTTCTGTGATGGTATAACTTCTAAAAAACAAACACTAGCGCTAGTAGATAACACTTCAGTGCAAAAGGAAATAGCCCTAACTATAGTATAATGGTCTTAACATATCTTAAGATACCTTAAGATTTTTTACGTTAGGATGAGTCAGTTTACACGACTGCATCAAATTAAATTTAATTATTTGATGCTGGGCGGTGGAAACTCCTCGCCTGTATTAATTTAGTTCACTATTTGATGCAACTGCGGTGTAAACATTTGAATGCATCAAATTGTGAGTTTTTATCTCCAAATTAAAATTAAATACAAGAATATGAAGCAGAAATATTTAAAAGAGCTTCTAAAATCAAAAAAAGCGGAGCCATTGGGGAAAGAGCTGAAAATTTCGAAGATTCACTTTCTAATCACCAAACTAAAAGTGACAGCTAATTACATACGGTGTAAACAACACGGCTTAATGCAGTGTGCATCAATTTAATTATTTGATGCAGCGGTGTAAACTCACTCTATGAAATGTCATAGTACCGACTATAATGAACTTAAGCAATCTTTCGTTAACGTACGGTAACGAGCGTACAAAACTTTGGCAATCATAAGAAAAGTGTCATTTTCTTTAGTGTTTATATTTGTTGAAAACGTTTTATTACAAAATGGATGATTTAGAATTATTAAATAATTCAGCATCATTGGTAAAATTAGGAAAATTGATAAAATATGTAAACTTAGAAGATGAAATTTACTTGTCAAATTTGAAAACCTTTAGATTCAAGGCCAATTTTAGTTGAACTTAAGATCCATTAAGATTTGACAGTTCTTGACCAATCTTAAAGCAAACTAAACGAAAAATCGTAAGGCGTCTGAAGGCTATTATAGTTGAGGCTAATGTCAGTATCAAGCTGAATTACATGCAGGTAATAAGTAATTTTTTTATATTATTTTAAAAGAATCGGCAGACAAAATAACTTATTATAAAAAGTAACGTTTTAAATGAATATGGGTTTGTTTGCTTATGAAATCACACGTTATGAAAGAAAAGTTAGGGCCTCGAAATGATGAAGATCCACCGCAGCAAGTATAGTTGCTAGGTTATTTCACATGATATAAAAATCATTACTGGTGATGTTAACGCGAAAGTTGGAAGAGATCGAGTAACTTATTCTTCGATGACTCTCTACAGCCCAAGCTTTAAGCCTCCCTGCTCTGCAGCTTGGCTACAGTTTCTTGTGTTGAGGCGTTTTGCTGCAGCAGGCTAAACACACTTTTCACACTTTAGCCGTGGTTTGCCAACTGGTCTTTTTCCATCTGGTAATAGATTCAGGGCTTTTTTCGGCATCCTTCAGTCATCCATTCTATCTTTCCGTGAGCCGAGGTAGAGTTTTCGTTGAGTAAACAGAAAGCTTTCCCCTCATCAAGTGAACTCGATGAGGTTTCCATGACGATTCTGGGTTGAAGTGACAGATAAATAATTTTACGTTGTGTCGCCGTTGGTATATGTGCAGTAAAGGATACTCAAACGCACACATATACAAAACTCGGCATAAGCTTGAGCCTAATATAACGTACCTTAACGTAACTGTCCTAAATTGTAATAAATTTGATGAATGTTCGTGAAATTCACTCATGTTACGTACGGTGCAGTAAGAATGACACAACTTAAATAAATCGCTTAAATCTGCATTTACGGAATCCTTTTTACAGTTGTCACTTTACGTTTTTATTTAGGGAAATGCGCCAAAATTACGTAAGTAACCTTAAATTCGTGCAGATTTGTTACGGTATGACACGTCATATTAGATTCAGGCGTGGTAAAGTAAGTTGTTTCAATCGGCCTCTTCATACAAAAATTCGAATTTTTATATGAAGAGGTCGATTGAAACAAGCTTTACCCAAATTGGTTTCGTCGAGTTTACTCGGATTTAACGAAACTTGACTCCACCCCCGTTTCCACTGCCGCTTACTCTGAGTAAACCCAGGGTAAACTCTGCCTGGAAACACAGTAAATGAGACGTGGCTCTCAGGAAGTAGGCAGCAGTCGTGTAGTAGATACGTGTAGGTCCATACCTAGAAAAGGCTAAACTGAGTCTGAATGTATGGAAGCCAATGCGTAAGCAAAACGAATCATATAAGCAAACACATTAAAGTAGGTCGACACGAGCCGTCCTCGGGAAGAAAACGAATACCAACTGACACTGACGAAGGTAGAAAAATGAATACCAACTGAAGTGTAAAACGATTACATCGATGAAAATCTTTATTTAACACCGGACCGGATATAGTGTTTCAAAGGTTACGAAATACTCCTGCCATACTCCAGTAGGTGTATCGGTAACACCTAACTAAAAGAATGTGAGAATGAAAGCTTAAAAAAAGTAGAGAGTTGTTTGTATATCAGCTATATCAAGAAGCAAACATTAGATGTGTTCCAAAATTCGAGCAAAGTACTCGCAAGCAGTTGGCCTACTCGTTCCCACTTCTCAACAAAGGCATGAGTAGAGAGAGAAAGCCAACTGAAAGCACTTTGCTCGAATTTTGGTAGCTCGTATTAAGATTGGACGTCCCAGATGATCCGCAATTATTTAAGAAGAACAGAATAAACTTAATCAGAATGCCAAGGCAGTAAGCTGCCGAAACTATGCTGGATGATGTAGAACAAGCTGCAAATGTACAATAGCAGCGAATCGGGGAAGAGTTGCAAAGGATCGATAAAAATTGACACGGGCACACAGGATGGAGAATTCATTGATAGATTTTCTTGTAGTTGCGTGTTGCGTCAATTGAATTTTATACAGGTAAAAATGCAAATCCTACAAACACATGACGGGACATTCACAATTCCTGTGCACGGCGTCGATGAGAGGTGCTCGGACCGTCTACATACACACTGTTTCGCTGCATCAATATTTTATGGCATACGTTAGCTAAGTTGTTGTCCAGACTTTGCTTTATCTCCCAGTATATGCAAATTTTCAAAATTATTCATTACACGCTGAATGGCGCAATTTCTTCGCGTATTCACAATTAAACGTTTCTAATAACTTCAAAACCTTGTTGCGGTGTTAGATGCTCTATAATAAATAGTTATCTACTACTATGCATAATTGTTAAATATTAACTTACAAATGACAGCCAAACCAAAATGGCGGCCAAACAAAATATGAAAAAATTCACAGAATATCAAACTGATTTTTATTTTGGTTTTAATTTGTAGCACAGTAAAATCAGATTTGGTCAACAACGGAACCTGGCCAAAACGGAGGAAATTTTAAAAAAATATTTCATCACTTTTATACTAAATAAGAAAATATGCGAATGGATTTCAAACAATGCTTTTTAAAGCTGTTAAAGACTGTTCTTTCGTTTATATTTTTAACAAAGCAATAATCTTTACTAAATTTAATTCGATGTCGCACGAAAGCAATGATTTCCACGGTCAATTTTTTTAACATATGTGTATAATTTAGGAAAATAGTGGTTTAATAAGACTAAACTAATAGTAAGATGTCTGTTTAATAAAACAATGAGTTTGTGTATTTTGAACTAAATGACCTTCAAATAACTTTACTAAACCTAACTTTTTGAATTATGAAAATTTTGACGCATAACCATAGGCTGACACGTGAAATCACAATCACACTAGATAAATGTTATACAAAAATACTTTAAAAATGCAATTTCTAATTTATTTAACTTAAATTAACTTGCAAGTGTATTTATATGCTTAAATCCACATAAATATAAAACTGTAACAAAGATACCTCTTTTAAAAATCCTGTAGTTGAAGAATCAAGTAGTCACAGTAGTTCCACATCTTTCTAAAGCTTCATAATTCCTCACAGCTGTCATATTGTTAGTACTGATAACTTGTCTGATAACGATTTCCTTTTTTTCAGAAGATTCAAGAAAGCAAGAATCACCAAAACTGTACTTGACTGCCAAAAATTGGAGAGAAAGGCTGAAGAATAACATCATCGTGGTAAAAATCCTCTATTACGAATATTATAACAGTTTTATATATATTCGCTCGTCGTTATCGTTTAGTCTCATGAGTCTGAGAAAATGGAAGATTCACAACTTCCGAGGCTGAGAGAGTACAGTTGGTTGCGAAAGTTGTGAAGTTCGTTTATCTGGGACGGGTGGTGGGCGAAAATTCCACGATACCGCAACCATCGTTTACCGTTATGAATTAGCCCCGCGCCATTCATTAAAATATGAAAGGAATTTACACTTGGCGTTGTAAAAACTGTACACGATGCACTCGCTTTTGTATATAATACATATATATGCACTTCGGGCGGTCAGTGAACGATAAAATTCTTTTTATTGATGATAAAAGATAGAAAGAGAGAGAGATCCAGAACATTTTAAAATTTTCAAAATATAATGATGAAAGCGCGAAATTCGATTATAATTCGTTTTTTGGTAGAACGACACTGCAACTGATAACAAAACAGTCACGTCTTCCCCGGGACAGATTGTTTTGATTTAGCGCGAGCAGTAAACAAATTTTTCTAACAGCAATCCATAAAACTCCACGACAACACAGAGAGCAGGCGAATTGCGATGGCGCACGCAACTTGATGGAATTCAAGAATCGAAGCCAACCGAAAGGAAAATGACGACCAGGCGCGACGCGAGGCGCATTCTGAATTCTATGTAAACAACTCTAAACGCCACACGGCTATCAGCCACACGCTTTGGGGCCCTCGAGCTCCACACAAAACGACAACAAAAAGTCGAAATTTTCTCATGAAAGTTGTGAGACATTCCACAGCAGAATGGAGCCCCATACACAGTTAGATTTATCCACAAATACATTGCCAGCACGAAAACATGTTAGTTTTGGTCCCATCTTCACCGTTTGTTTTTTTTCGTTTCTTTTCTTATTTTTTTTTATTTTTTTTGACGCACCAAAGTGGCCGCGATGCATTCTGGAGCCATCATGCTGCTGCTGTCGCTGCTGCTTCTGCAGCTGCAACTGTAGCGGTGGCGGTTAAATCGTTTTCGTTTGCACAGGTTTATATACAGTGCCGACTCTTCGATGTGAACGAAAAACGAGATCGAGATGTTTTCGAGAATGGAATGCAATGTGCAAGCGGGAAAAATTGATCGTGGATTACTGTAAATTATCGTGTGCTCCCTTTCATGCCGACATGGGTCCGGCAATTACTATGCAATTGTTACCTTCAAGGTGAGATGATGGTGGGCCGCAGCCCATCTATCTACAAGAATTGATAGATATGTTGATAACCGAAAAATATAGAAAAAACAGACTTTGGGTGATAATCTAATTTGGATTTTAGTTCTAGGTCGCATGGAATTCGAGGAATGGACACACAAAAAAAGAAAAGAAGTATGTATTTGATTTGAATCTAAATATTCTTATTATTAAGTATTTGATTCATGTGAAAATTGAGATGCATTTGACATTTTGATTAGAGTTATAGATTTCTTGATAAATATCTTAAGGTGACTGAAGTGAATGAAGAGAAATGATTAGATAGAGAAAATACAATGTTTTCCAATAAAAATCCCTTTTTATTTCAGTAAGACTACATTATTTTTTATAAATTGGATCTATTCGCTGTCAAACACTAACCTCTGGGTGATGATACACGACTCATGGCATTGATCAACTCGAACTGTCAATTGTCAGTTCATAGGCCAAGGGAGAGGGATCAACCTGCAAACTTCACTCTGATCCGTCCCTTGGCCTATCAAACTATCAATTGAGAACTGAGAGTTCGAATTTAGTCAATGCATTGCGCCATCTGTCATCATCCCCAATATTCTTATTCGACAGTTGTATTAACTTGCAATTGTAAAATCATTTGACACTAACCATCTTTTGCGAACTATCCACAATTTTATTCTGGCTCTGCCCAAATTTGATCTCAAATTATAGTATTATAACTACATAGTAATACATCGAGTTGGACGACCAGTTCAGTCTTTGAAAAAGACGCAAATTACTATCTTGTCCCTTCGTGACATATACAAAATTTTACTATGACGTGTATCCTTCCAAAAACCCAAAATTATCTTATTTTAACTCATATCTCTGCTGGGGTTTTTTTTTGATTTTTTCTGTTCTGGAACAGCTTCCATACAAACATGTCCCCGATAGTTATCGAGAACAGTATCCAGCACAAGGGGAAATTTTAAATTTCCCTTTTTCTCACATACATACGTTTTTAAGTTGACAGTTGACAAATAAAATAAATTGGTTTGTTTACTGAATGAAAAAAGAGAAAAATTAAAGGAAAATGAAAATTTTTCCCTTGCCGTTTTTTAATGTTCCAGAACAGAACAGATTTAAAAAAACGCCGCTCTCGTTTCTTTTGCACATATAAAGAAAAAAAGTCAAAACGTTAACCAATAGCAGATTTAAAAAAAAATTTCGAATTTTCGTAAGAACGTAATTGCATTATTAATTTTTTTCGCAGTAAAGTTGTATAGGCTATGTGCACGAAGCCTACAGCGCCGCCAGTGGGACGGAGAAAAGAATTGAACTCCCTTTTTATTATTGGGTTATACCGGGAAATTTTTTAATAAACAAATATCTTTTAATGTAGCTGTGTGCATATAATATAAATAGCATAGCATAAAAGGTACATGCAAATTATTTATTTTGAGTATTTTTTTCTTCAATTAAGACGTATAATACAAAAATAATTAATTCGTTTACATTGATAGCATAACCTCAAACCATGGGTTTGTTTTGATTTTGACACATCCGCAACAACAATGCACACTGGAAAAATGTAGTTCAGAATTTGCAATGATGCTCACATCGAGCGCTGGCATCTAAATTATTTCTAGCTCCGCCCCCGTGCACATAGCCTATACATACAAATTTTATGCCATTTATGTACAAACTCCAATTCTGTGCGAGTTTTTTAAATTATACGAGGAAATTAACCGCGTACACGGCACTGCCAAACTGGACATAAATAAAAGAATATATTTAATAAATTGACAGTTATTTAAGACGCAAACCTCGTTATTATAAGGCCTAGGAATTTGGAAGAGTACCAAGGGTTACGGTGAAAGCAGTGATGTCTGCGGGTACGTTACGCTCGATTATCAGGGTAGACTTGGGTAATTGAAACAGGGGTCGATTGTAACAATTCGGATATCTTCGAAACGATTCATGATAACGGTATAAATCTAAGGGGAGGAAGGGAACCGCTTTCATGTTGGAACATGTCGCTGTCAACGAACCCTGCGGAATATTTGTTTTTCAAAACTGTTATTACTTTCATAAATGCTTGCCCCTTGAATACTTTTTTTTAAATAAATCATTCATTTTCTTTTTTCTAGATGCAGAGGAGACACAACTGCGAAGAAGAAAGCACTACATTTGTTAAAATGGGTTATATATACATTTTTTGGGTCTTTTGAATTTCTTAGTTAATATTAACCGACACAATGATATCAGAAAGTTATGGATAACTTCCTGAAATACAAAAGTAGCTTGCAGCGCAATGAAGTTCTATCGATGAGTATATGATTGGCACAATTTATACCACGTTCCGCTAAAGCTATGAGAGGATTATCAGGGCACCGATGGCTAAGGCATCTTGCGAAGGAGGATTGTACGCTGCCGATATCAAGCGTGGAAGAAGTTAGTATAGCTATAAACTGACTCAGAAATAGCATGGCCTCAAGTGTGGATGAACCCATGCAGGCCCGTCTTATATAGAGGCTTGGCACTACACCAAGTGATTCATGATAGAGCACTAAGGGCTGTGCAGGACGCTTTCACTTGGATCGAGTGGCCCAGCTTGCCAAAGCTAAGGTCTGAATTTCAATTATTGCCCCTACCGGAAATGCGCTGGTTATTAAAGGTTCCACAATCGAGTTTTTCTTTTTATGAACGAATTCCTTGTTTGTATCGTGCGCGAAAACAGGATTACCTAATTTGTTTCAATTTACTTGTTTCGATTTTTATAGTCATTTACCTCGTTTATACGTAAGTCGAATTTCAGCTTAAGATCGAATCCGGCTCCGTATAAACAGTCTTAAGTCGCAACTCATCTCAAGCTTAATTTATTTCAGCTTAAGACGAATTATTGTGTGTGTATTTGTGGAGTTCTTAAAATGGCTGATTTTGGTCATACATTAAAAGAATAATCTCACTCTATTCCGGTTTGTGACATAATATAGAACGTAAATTTTCAATTGTAAGATAGAGAATCCGAATCCGTTTATACAGGCAATTCGTCTTAAACCGTTTTTAAGCTTAAAACCGTCTTACGCATAAACAAGGTAATTGGTATCACGTAATTTGTTTCAATCACTTTGACAGTTGTTTCAAAAAAAATTGGTAATTCGCAACAATTCAAACACTGTGTTTTCAAGTTGAAACACAAAATATTTAATCGTGAACAAGTTGTAGTCGAGGTGGTGAATGAGCCGAGCTAGTTAATCTTATGTTGCGGGTATAAGATTGCCGTGGAGGCAAGAGAGCGTTTATTTCGGTAGCGATCAAGTTTGTCAGGACTGTTAAAATCGTACGGTGGGCTCGACGGGTCGGGAGGGTCGATGGTAGCACAAATTGCGTCGTCACCGATAAGTTTACGAGCCCTTTTTGCACTTTATCTAAGCACGCCAAGGTGTTTTTCGAACTCCCACTCCAAATAACGGATTTGTATTCGAGTGAAGCCGAAAGTAGGATTTGTATATTACAGCACGGGCCGATGACTGGAGGATGAACTTGCACCACTTAAAAAATGTCAACACTGGGATGCTTGTTTGGCGATTTGGTATTTGTGGTCATTACATCGCAGATTTTTCGTTACTGTCACACCTAGGATGTAAAGGGATGGGTAAGCCAGTAGTAGTTCCACGCCATTCACGCATATGAGGAGATATAGCAGGTTTTATTGGAAATACGAGACAGTTACATCGTTTTGGAAGCATTGAATTCGACTTGATTCTTATGGCTCCAAATAAGAAGATTAAGTCAGGCATAAGTCTACGATTATAGAGACAAGGTTTGGATCGCCCTTGTCTTACTTTATCCAAGGCGTGAGATGCAAAGTACTGTCTTCAGCGAAGCTGTGATTTGGTTGGGATGGGACCGATAGCAGGATTAGGAAAAGAGCACATGATAAAATTGATCCCTGGGGACACCGGCAGAAATGGTGTGAGGTTTAGATTTGACGACGACCAATACTACCTTAATTGAACGGCCAGGAAGACAACTTTCGATGCAGTTTTTTAGACGAGGAATGGAATCTATAAGTCGCAAAACAATTGTCTGCTATCAGTAAATAAATTATCCACAATTCAGAATATAAAAGAATTGCACTCAATTATGCTTAATATTCGTTTGAATTGGAACGATTTACTTAAAAAAGGATTATTATTTACAAAAGCGTGGGTAATTTATTGAACAAATATAATTAAATAATTGTGTCATGATAGTCCCCTCCCCAGCATTCTCCACAACAATAAATAAAAAATAATTATAAGTTATTATAGCGCGCATGCCCATTTCTTTTTACCCCGACAGAATGCGGTTTTTGGAACGGAAAAATATGGTAATCAAAAAAAATATGAGCCTCAAAACATTCACGAGAATTTATTACAAAAATGTCAGATTTTAACAAATTCTAAACCATTAAATCTAACTCTCAATAATTTTTGAAAAAATAATTTTTTTTTTCATTTCAATTCATTTAATTTTCTATTTTTAGTTACAAACCCACAGTATAGGGGGCATATTTCCACATATTTCATGGATTATATGCGGGTCATCGTACTTTTATGCAATGACATTTCGTTTAGAGTGGCGCGAGAGAGAGAGCGGTTCCCCCTAAATAGCTCTCGAAATAAATCGAACCAATTTAAGTACCAAAAAATATGTGTCTACAACATAAGAGGCCATCGAGCAAAAAAAAAACAAAAATTAAAAGGTAACGAAGGGGCGCGTTCCATTCTACACATGATTGCCGTAAAAAGAGTCAAAATTTTCCTTGAGCTCGCCTTAATCACTCTAGTTTTTTTTCCTCTTCTTAAATGTTATCTTCTTGTACGTATCGCCGTTGTCGCTGCAGCCTCCCTTTTCCTTGCAGTGTTTAAGAGCAAAATTTTTAACAGATTCACATTTACAAAACGGAACTGATCCTCTAAAAATAACAAATTAACTGCGGCTTTCCCCTAGTTGAATTGAAAATTGCCACGAAAATAGAATTTTTCTACCTTCTTTTGACACTTTGTGAACGCACATATCGTAGACCGGAAGTAAACTCGTAAGACAGCTGCACATGCGCGCATTTAACAGCTTTTACCCCCTCGAGTTTTATATAGTAGGGAGCTGCGCGCCTGTGCAGTGTGCTGACTGCTTACATACTTTCTGGATGGAAAAAAAATGTTTTTTTTGGAAATCCTTGGAGTATTGTGTGAGTGAGGAGGATTGTGATTTTGATATCCGGGACATTTTCGGGTATTTTGTTCTATCTACACCCTCTCTTCACACCCGCGAGAGAAAGGTTCGCACTTTGAATATATTCAAGAGAAGTTGCTAATTTTTTCCGTAATAAGTTGCCCGAGCGTTTATATTATTTCCTTATTTCTATTTCAAGAACAAGAAGAATGCTGCCGCGGCCAGCTACACCCCCTGCAATTGTGATAGACTGTGAGTCTGTCTATGCGCAATCGGGAAGGATTGCATCAGCGCATAAAATTGTAACAAAAACAACAACAACGAAAATAATATAACGACATGTTTAAGGAATTTTGCAAATTTATGAACACCACAGCTTGGCATAGATATTTGCAAATTTTTTTGTGGCGCATAACAAAGTGCATAACTGCTGCAACTCGATTGAAGAATGAAAAAAAAAGATGACGTAAAACCAGCATCGAATGAGCTCAGTTACAAACTTTATAGCCGGCGATATAGGCGCCTTCATTCTAACGACTCTCAAAACGTCAAATGGAATAATTACCATACGCATGCGCGCACCTTTAAAAACCTTACAAGAATTTGAAAAGTCGTACACCGTCAAGAATTTTTATTTTTCTGTTTTTCCTTCTCTCGATTTTAGTAAAAATTATTTTTATTTCGTTGTTGTTGTTTGTTTGCTTTTTTTCTTCTTCCTATAAATGCATCGGAATGTGTGATTATCGCATATGTCGAAGACTGCTCGCTGAACTCTCCATAGCTCCGCCGAGTCCCCAAAAAACGACAAAATCAGTAGTACATCTAAGGTTCTGGCAACTTTGTATCTTTTCATGAATATAAAGGGCACCTTCGATATAGTGTATTCTTGTAGAGCACAGAGAAGGAATGAAATAATTAGGAGAGAAATGAACGCAACAAACGTGCGGATATACGTATAGATATATATGATTGTACAACAACAAGAGAGACGGGAACGATAAAAGCGGCATCTACATTCGTTGGTACGGCCGATCGGTTAGTTGGCTTGGCTGGCTGGCTGGTTCGTTGGTTGGTTGGTTGGATCGATCGTTTTCATCCGTTGTTTGCTGGATTTTCTATACACTTTACGCAAAAAGGGAACCAAACAGAAGTACGAACGGACAGTATAAACCTACTATGGATATGGGTAATACTATATATTGTAGGGCATACCAAATACCACACTAAGATACCCCAACGTCGTATTTTCATTTGAAGTTCAATGTTCTGTTGGAATTTGTGCAGTCGAGACGACGGGATCTTCAGAGGCATTCCTTGGTGATATATGACGCAAGTGAGAAGTGTCGACTGTCGAATGTTGGGTGAGTTTTAATGTCAACAGTTTAGGAAATTTACCTTGAGAAGATTGTCACGGCGATTCTTTTTCTATAGGCATGTTTTTCTTATCGTTAACCTTTTTGTTTTTATTCGGAATATTTCATACAATGTTGCAATAATGTTGTTAACTTCCTGCGGAATACTACGATTTTTTTCAGCAAAGATATGTCAGTTTTTTTTAAATAAATCAAATTGGTCTAAGGTTTTTGTCTTTACTAAATAAATTAAAACAAAAATTGCTTTATAAATCGAACTAATCCAAAAAAAAATTATCCATGATAAGAAAAGTAAAATCAACCAAATTTGGCAAGATTAAAACCATACGTGAATGGTAACTCACAAATGGATGTAACTGAAGTGCTGGACAGAAAAGACCATAGCAAATGACAATTAGAAGAAACAATGTTTGGTCAAATCAATGATCTGGCGACAGAAAAAGATCCCACCTGACTGGATGGAAGGTGTGATGTCCCTTGCACAAAAGTATGTGAGAACTATAGAGGTATAACCCTCCTCCAGTCAGCGTACAAAATACTGTCCACTTTTTGGTATAATAACCTTCTACCGATCGCAGAAAACATAACAGGTAACATCAATGTGGCTTTCGGACAGGGCGGTCCACTACAAATCATATTTCCACCCTAAGAAGAATTTTTGGAAAAGTCATGGGAATTCAACATCAATATTTGACACTATTGATCGACTTTAAGCAAGGATACGAGAGCGTGAAGCGTAAGGAATTATTTAAAAATATGGAGAACCTACCTCCGGTTTGCAAAACACATGATCGAAATAACAAAAGTTACAATCAAGGAAGTATGCGAGTTGGGGCCATATTTGATGTCTCGAGGCGATGTAGATTTCTATCGATAAGTAAAAATACACATTTGGCAACACGATATTGACAACGTTATCGTCCCTTTTAAGTGTCGATAAAAACGTTTGACATTTATTAAAAAGCTCAATTTATGCATACAATAAACTTTTGACAGTTTCTATTTTAATTAAATATACGTGAAGTTTGCTGCAGTTGGAGTAATATCATACAATTTGATAGTTTTGTATGGCGACACTGATCTGTCGATTTGGTCATACTGCGAAATATAAAACTTAAAGTAAATCAGTCAAACTAAAGCTCGGTAGGCTCCGATGGGCAGGGCATCTAGCTCGAATGTTAACAGTACATACTAACTTTTACACAAAATTCCCTAGTATTTATAGTAGAAATTATTATGTACTATCCTTATATACTATAGTAAATAATATCATAACTAGCCTACTAACTTACATTTATATACAATGAATACATCTAGTTTTCTATATAAACTACCTTAAACTAAGATTATTGCTCTAGTGTGAATTAACGTGCATATAGTTATGTTCTATGAGGTTATACGGACACCTCAAGAGGAAGCTGCTCGGAAAGTTTGCTGCGGTAAGATCTATTTGGTGCGACAGCGAGGGAGACCCAGTCAACGCTGGGAGGATGGCGTAACCAGGACGGCCAAAGCTTAGGGACGCCAAACCCGATGGCATCGGCTCAGAATCGGGACCGGTGTAGAGAACAGTTTGGCGTTCCTTTTAGGGTATCCTGGTCATTTTCTTTTAATTCTCGATTGAGCTGCATTTGTTGCCGGAAAATAATGACCCATAATAATGGTTTCACCAGATCATAATTGGTCACATTGTTTTGATCGCATCAGGTACATAGAATACGTGCGAGTTCGGAAACGTCAAAAACTGCAGCAGCTATGCGGAAGCGCTGCAAATGAGCTTGCGGTATATTCGGAACCTCAGTCCGAGTCGTGTAAATGCAGCGTCAAAGCGGTTTGGTGTGACGTTTCTCAACTTGTGATTGTATACGGAAATCAGCATCTATTTAAAAATTTTACTTAGAATTCTTTATTTCTCTTCAACTAACTACCCATAGCACGATTTTTCCTCTATTGGCTATTAAACTCGACGTCAAGTTTTAGTCGATTATTAATTATTTTATTTCTGAATCAAACCAGTCTTTCTTTTGATTTCTATAACGAAAAATATTCAAATTATAATGAAACTTTAGAATATAATAAAACTAATTCTGAAAAGTCTACCTGAAAATCTCTCACTTTGTCACTTTGTACACTGCGCAACTTTGCTGCACAGTTACGTTTATACTTCATTTCCGAACTCTAAAGGCCCAACTAAGAAAGGCTCTCATGGAAATTAATGGGTTCGGCCATATTGGACGTACGTCGGTCATATTTTGTTTCGTTAAGTTTCGTTAAACGTAAAAATGCGAAAAGAACCGCGCTCAACCTACGTTTTGTGAGAATTTGTAGTTAAATTGATGACAGCTGATTTTTTTTGTTATTGTTTTGTGGGTTTTAAACAAGAAAGAGTATGGAAAATGTCGTGCTTCAAATTTATGGGAGTGATTTTAATGATAAATTTATTATAATTGAAAATAAACATGATTATTTTTAATATGCAAAGATTAATAGCCAAGTTTTAATAGTTAATGAATAATATTTATGCATTTTAATAATTTTAAACTTGTGAAAACTTTCCGTATACACGAACCATTATACGTTTGACGAAAGTTTGATATTTACGCACGTCGGCTGACGTGCGGTTCTTACGTGCATTATAGTTGGGCCTTGAACCGGATGAGCTGCACAACCTTCTGCCACGCGTTGACGTCTTCGGATATCTGATTTGCTGCAGTATTACCGCAATTTGACGTTTTCGAACTCACTCTACCTTTGAGTGCTGGAAATTCGGCTTTGCTTTGTTTGTTAATGCTGTTCATGGGACACGCTTGTACCATGATTTTTATCATAATAATCAATTTTTCATCGCCAGTGACGATACGATGCATAAACCCACTTGACCAAAAATATGAAAAAAAAATTTCCACTGGATTCGGTATTTTATGACAGGTTCGAAATTCTTAGAAAATTGTTATTTCTCACAGGTTCTTAGCTCATTATTATTACTTGGTACCTGTTATTGGAAATTATGAAGGGTGAGGGGATGGTAAAATAGAAAATTACTGCTCGGAGCAATAACAAATTAACCAAGAAACTCGATCCTGTCATAAAATACCGACGTTTGAACAATCCCGCAGAAATTTTTCACAGATTTTTGGCCATTACTGTTCCTATTTTTATCGCTTAAGGTTGAGGCTTGTTTTTGAAGTTGGCTTCAGTTTAACCCGATGCAACCAGACATATGCTCGTACCACTATCTCCTGTAAATCCTTTAAAAGTAAATTCTGTATCCTCTTAAGTAAGAATTTTTAGTATTTCATTCTTTGGTAAGATTAAAAACTATTGCCGGTTATTCTTTTCAACCATTAAAATTTTTGACAGGCTTTGAACAAATTTGCAATGTGGTAGGATCCATAAATCGATATGGCGAAAAATGTTGTATGAAATATACTTGAAATGTCTTTAAATAGTTGTTTGGAAATAAAAGAAACATAGCACTAGTAGAATAAGGTTCGTAGAAAATAAGATTCTAGTTACAAACTTTGACACTAATAGTTGACAGATGTGCTAATGACGTCATGGCATTCTTTCTATTGTCCTTGTTTAATTTTCGTTTTGACATTTAAATATTTGTTGTTAATTAATAAAGAATTTTTAGTTTCAAGATTAAAATAACTTTTATAACAAATTCCATTTACATTCCACAACTATTTTGACAATTACAACTTAAATTTTCTACAATATAATTCGACCAATATCTGCAAATTTTATGATGACAAATGCAGCAAATCGAATAAACAAATTTTACGTTCTATTTAAAAAGAAACTAGCTATTATCCTAAGCTTAATTGGATAGATGACAAAACCAAACTTTCTTTCACTTTCTACAAGCACTAATCCAAGTGACTCAGTTGCACCTTAATAATCCTAAAATAAACACGACTACTAAAATTTGGGGTTAAATCCAACGATATAATCCCTTTTTACGACCCTTGTTTTAATTTCGATTCTTTTCAACTAATTCGGAATTTTATTTGTAGCATAAATAACCGAAAACGACACTAAATTCCGCAGCAGTTACAATAAATGCAGACCTTTCCTATGACATTTGACAGCTGAGTGACGTTAATTTTACTGTCCGAAATTATGGAAGGGAGATTGCGACTGATTCGAATTAAGGATTTTCTTCCAAGTTCAAGATCCGCTCTACATCGAATCGAAATTTTAGAAAATTGTTTTGAAATGTCAAAAATAAAAAAAGGATTTTATGATCATAAAAAAAGTTGTTTATTTTAGCTAATCTAATCGTGCTTAAGCATTTAAAAGGATAATATTTCGTTTTTCTTCAAGTATTATTAATAAAATTTAGTTAAAATGTCTATAATATTTGTATTTTTCCATTTCATTTCGCTTTTACAATTTTAATTATATTCCTGCTTACTTATTTTTTCGTTCTCCGTGTCAACTTCCCCTTATATTTTTGTCACGTCCTTCATCCTTCCAATTATTCGTCCGTGTAGAATTCAAAAGACTTTTGCTATTTTGAGTCGGTCAATACTGACAAAATTATAATAAAATAATAATAGATACTGGACACATACATAGACAAGCAACACAAAGCCCGATTTACATTATAAAACAGATCAAGCGCCATTCTCGATTCGATAAATTATTAGAAATATAACGGTGGTTTTTGTACTATCGCCCTAGTTCACACTTCGATATAATAACCTAAAAAGCAATGTGGATCGAGTATTCTGGTGGCACATTTGAGAAAATATTGCATATAATTGAACTTAAATCTTAAATAACGTGCACTTGTGATCATTGAACTTTCGCTTCCGAAAATTGTTGTGGCGCTGATTGAACTGTAATTGAGACTGTATCGAGAGCGAATTGGTATTGTGAATATAAATTTTTTTTACCGGACTGAAAGTGACTTCTGCAGTGTGGATTGGCGGATCGACTCTACAACTACAAAAAACTTTTTCACCTAAAAGAACCCTAGGATCTGGGGACTCAGTAATCTTTGGATGAAGGCGCTCGACTACCATCCCAGAGATCCGTAGTTCGACTCAGGGCCATGTTCCTTCAGCTTTCCACTACTTTCACCCAGATAGTATTCTTTTTCCATGTATTGCCTCTCTTTACAGCAATTTACTGCTTTTTCCCCTGCAATCGCCAGTGAACGAAATAAGAGAGGAATACCTACATCTCCTGTTCGATTATAGAAATCAGCATTCCACCACTGTAATATTGGATAGGAGCGAGTGAAGTAAAAACTGGTGTTAGCGTTGCCTTTGCCAATTCTTTTATTTTGGTAATGGCATAATGTGAATTGGCTGCCATTTTGTTAGAAATGAAAAAATTGGGCTTATTTTAACGGAAGGTTTATTTTAAGGAGTAAAATTGATGACGTTAAGTTGAAAACAAGATGTCGGTCAAATGACGAACACTTGAGTTAGTGCATATTTGTCCTGGTTTTACGGCATTTTGAATTGTTGCTCGCAAAACATCTGGCTCCAATTTAGGGTTCAAAAAGCTCGTGAATTCACATCACGACTAAAATGGAAAAGGGCTTCGTCGCTCATTATGATTTTAACAGAGCATGGGAGTATGGCAGCAGGCAGCAATTAGTGAACCCTTTGCACTTTGTAAGGGAACATCTTCAGGTCTTTCACCAAAGTTCGACGCAACGAACGTCTGCTGATGCCAAATTGTGGGCATCGTTGTCCGGTCGATGTTTGTGGGCTCTTTCGAACGTCCTTGGCCGCAGTAGTGATATTCTCGGACGAGCGAGCAATACGGGCCGGCCACTTCTTGTGACATCTCTAGCGGACCCAGTTTGCACAAGACGATTAGCCAAACGCTTAATAATTGCTCGGGCACATGGTGTAAGACGATAAGGAAAACGACAACGAAATTCAATACTGCCTTAACAAAAGACCGGAAATTTGTCAAATAAGCAGTAGCAATAATTCCGCGCTCTTCAGGTGTATGTATACGTATAGCGATCCATTGCTTGCTGTCAACTAATTCTCTATCTGTCTACAACAAAAATGTCAAAGCACAATGACATTTGACGCCATTTGCAAAAATTATGGCACATTCACATTATGATATTAATTTTTCCCCCCCTGTATTTTTTGAATATTTCGATCAATTAAAGCGATTCAGGCTTGGGTTAAATTATAAATTCAGGCTTAGATTCAATTATGAGTGACCCAAAGTGCAAAACTTTCTCTCAACTAAATAAATATTTATGTAAAATTTAATGAATGCCTAAGAATACATAGATCCTTTACCAATTTTCTCACAATATCCATGATTTCCTCCAGCAAAAGGTCCGTTTTTCACTGATCCTCACGACACTCCGTCACAGATCTATTGAATGAATCCGTTTACTGAAGAAGCGAGAAATCGTGATTTTGAATGGGGCTTATTCTCCAAAGCATTAACAATCTTGTGTGTTGTTATAAGAATCCATTTCTATCAAAGCTACTCTTAAAAGAAAGATAATTTTTAGTGTCAAATAGAAAATCTTTACTTCTTGTTTCTTATAAGTTGTTTTCACCGTTGAAATTTTTGAATTCCAAATAAATCAGCCAAATTAAACTCCAAATTTTCAATACATTAGATGCCATTTGTGCAAGATTTTATAACATTTTTTAAAGCTTTATTGTTATTTACATAGTGAAAGAGATTGAATATTAATGTTCCAGGATCAAAATGTAAGAGTTAGTACAATTGAAGTCAAAACTAAAATGAGTTCAACTGTCAATGAATTGGGATAAAATAATTTCCTCATTTACAAAGACGCAAACCATCGTAAAAAAATATTAGTAACTTGAAATGAGTTTTCCATACAAATTGACGTTTGAATTGCTATTTTGGCACAGGGCCTCAATTCATTTAATGTATCTCTGACGTTTGTATGGAGATCGACGGAGATCTCAATTAACACCAAATTGCGGCTGTTCAACTCCAACGTTAAGGCAGTTCTTTTGTACGGTTGCGAAACATGGAAAGTCACCCAATTCATCACAGGGTGCCTACAAGTTTTCATCAACAGATGCCTACGTCGTATCCTAAAAATCCGCTGGCAAGATAGAATTTCAAATGAAGAGCTATGCGCCGTGCGGGCCAAGAAAGGATAGACGACCAAATCAGGCGAAGGAAATGGAATTGGATTGGCCACACCTTGCGACGCGAAAACGAGAATCTAGCCAAACAGGCCCTCAACTGGAATCCGCAAGGAACCCGTCGAGTCGGAAGACCTAGAACAACGTGGAGGAGAACCCTATTAGCAGAGACCGCTACAACCGGGAGATCCTGGTCCGAGCTGAGAGCTGCCGCGCAAAACAGAGTCCGCGGGAGGGCAACTGTTTCCGCCCTATGTCCCATGAGGGATTAAAGGAGCTATTAGTGACGTTTGTGACATTTTGTATCTAGTGTTTAATTTTGTTTAGAATTTATGATACCATGTTCGCACTGTGTCGAAATTACGTGATTTTGGAAAGTGATTTCGAAATTATGTAGAACCGTTCGCACTGAATTGAAATGATTTCGTTTGGCTAGTTTTTCTGGCACCACTAACGTCTTCAATTTTTTCAGCACTAATTTCAACTATAAGTTCCTCATCTAGCAAAGCCCATAGTTTCTTTTCTTTTATACTTCTTGGGTTTTTGCATTTTGAAAAATGTGAACTTCAAATTCAAAGTCAAATCTGTTTTAAAACGTCCAAATGACAATTTCAGCATCAAGAGTGACGTGCTGAATTGGGCTGAATTCCATATTCAGGTTTGAGCATTGGCTTTCGACATGATTTTGTTCTTATTTTGCCAAAATTACGAGGTTTGAGATGATTTTGAAATCACAAGAATACATGGGAAAACACATGATTTTTAACCTGATTTGGGGCGAAATAACGAAAATAGCCGAAATTACGGGATTTCGGCTCAGTGCGAATTAGAGAAAAAATTTAAAGAATGAATAAAATGCAAAAACAAATGGTCTTTAATAAATAAAACTTTCGATTAAACTAGATGTGTGTGACGACAACGCGAAATTATAATAGCGGATGAAAATATTTGTTCAGTTTCGAAGTTTAAATCATAAAATTGTTTCGGTGAAAAGGGCTATAAAGTCTATTTGATCGAAAATTATGTTTCTTGATTGATTAAGTCATTATTTTTTGATAATAGAAAACATTTACGTTGCAATTTTCATAAAAAACACAATTTAGGGCAATTTAAAAGAAAACATGAATTTAGGGCATTTTGCAAGAGTTTAAGTTCCTAATATTTGTAAATTAATTGAAGATCCCTAAAATGCCTTACTACAAAATTGCAGATATTACATTTGTTTTTAAAAACGCTATCTTTGACGCTGCCACATAACATTTTTGCATATTTACCATAACTTATCAGGAAATCGTCCTTTTCAGAATCACAAAAAACACAGAATTAATGCTTTGCCATATTATTAATTAATTAATTTGTTCACATTTAAAATATTCAAGGTAATTTTTCCTTTAGTTTCATTACTACACCTAAATATGTAATTTAAATTACCACCACTCAGGCATCAGATAAATTCGAAAAAACAAAAAACGAAAAAAAACCGCATTCCAAAAATCTTGCATACAAAAATTTCCCATCAATTTGAAATTTCTTAACGAGTCTGACGTATTAAAGCTGCGTTGATCTCTCGCAGAGAGCAGCACACTACCGGACCGACTACACAGCGCACACAGGCGAATTGTCATATCAGGAGCAGAAAGGATGAAAAACAAAACAGCCAGCGACCTCAATTCCAAGAAAAACTTCTTGAGTTTGTGAAGGCAAAAAGATCGCCTCTTGTAAATGGCGGCATTGTATCCGTCTACAGCGCAGACAGGGTACCCGTTAAGAGTGCTTTGCCCTTTCGAATAATACCAGGAGATCGCCTGGTATCCTTCGGCAAAGGAATTGGGAATTTGTTATTTTTTTTTTGTTTGTCACACTCGGTGTGCGCTCATCTACGGGATGCTCCTTATAAAGGTAAGAAATACTACACAGAGCAGCGCAGCACGGCTATCCCAGACCAAACAGAATGATCAGAGTCCGGTCGGGACAGGCCACCGCAAACCAGACTCAGGCATTAATCGCTCAGGCTCAGCGGTCCAGCGCATTTGATGTGGCCGCCTCTTCTTGGAATGGCCTTCCGAGAAAATGTGTTTCGAGCAAGATAATAAAAAATTAAGAAAAAAAAAACTAAACGCCTCGCCTTGTTGTTGATGTTATGTACTTCAAATCGCCTGCAACTCCTCCGCTCTTCCCCGAAGGGGTATTTTGGATTTTTATTTCGTTCCTTTTTTCGTTGCCAAGGGAGAAAAGGAAGGATGCTGCGCGCCACTCAACAAGGAACGCTGCTTCGGAATCGACAGCACCATTAGTGATCAAGCGCCAACTTTCTGATCTTGGGCTCAGGTGAATGTGGCCCCTTAACGACCATTGACGCCCTTTTACAGGTCGTCACACGTTCAATACCGAGCACACTGCGCGTCTGACCACTATATTAGATCATAGGCTTCTGATTCGAAAATCTTCTGTTTCAAGTGTCAAGTGGCATAATATTCCTCTAACGACGCATTCCGGATGGCACCTTTTGCGGTGCACACGTCATACCTAGAGATCGTTGCAGATGGAATGGGGAAAACATCATTAACATATCGGGGAGAGCTCGAAAGATCGAAATTTGGATCAAAACAAACCAGAGATCGAAGCACGTTTTTGCATGTACGTCAACGCCGGACAGTACCACCACACGATGCACCGCCAACCCAGCAGCACTCAGACACGATCGCTTTCGAAGCCGCGCGGCGTCCGTGTGTTAGTTTGGCTGTTTGTGCGGCTCTCGGCACGACAAAAGAATGCAGACTGATTCTGACCTAGAATGCGCTATAGCCCGTTTCATGCCGTGAGATTAGTGCTTCTGCCTGGGCCCAGACCATACATTACATTGGGAACGCCACGACCGCCGCCGCTGATGCCGCAAGAAGTTTGAAAGTTTCTCGAGTTCAAATGTTTTTGGTGTGATCGTCGTCGTCTGCGGCCAGTTGTTGTTTTTTTTCCTTTCTTTCTTTTTGTATCTGGCGATTTTTTTCGTTTGGGGCTTTGGAACGAAGGTGAATGAGATATGAGAAAAAATTTGGTGTACAACAACAGCAGCAGCAACAACAAAAAAATACGATTAAGCCAAACTTTACCCAGCGCAGCACAGCGCACACTGCAGCGCTATGGAATCGGGCAAAACACAGGTTGCGCGACGATGGAATTTAGGCATCTTCATTGACTACTTTTCCCTCATGGTTTCTTCAATGGCTTGTTAGTAAAAATTCCTCGTGTTATGAGTTGCCAGAAGTGTTTAGCTTTTAACTAGGCCCTAATAAAAATTTTAACACTTCTGGTAATGGAAATTTTTTGTCGAATGCTTTTTATAAGTTTTTTTTTTGGTTTCATTTTTGTAGGAATTTTTGGCCCTGTTTTTTTGTAAATAGGAAGTGCAGCGATCACTTTTTTATATATGTAAAATTAATTTGGATACTGTTGGCTCTTATCAGGATTGTCAACCAAGTTTCAGTAAAACTTGTTAACACTGGACGTCGACGAGACTATAAGACTATAATGTCCTTTTCATTCTCAACGGCAAAACCTCCGCTTCCTCTATACTATCCTCTTTTAATCCTTTGATCAAATCTTTCTAATAGATATTGGGCGCGTTTAGGCCCAAGTTACTGTTAAATTATCGCTGTTAACTTAGCACAATTCCTAGCATGCCATTTGACAGTTGCCTTTTTACAAATTAATAACAAGCAAAAAAATTAATAATAATAATATCACTATGCTGTATTGAAATTTTACTAAATTATTTGCTTACAACAAAAATTCCAATCAATCAGTGCAACATTCTAGCTCATCCAAAATCATAAATAATTTATCTAACACCACTAAAAAAATACTGTTTATGCCGTTGTTCACATTCCTAGCTCAGTTAAAGTAACTTGGACCTAAACGCGCCCATTGATACATGACATACTTATATATACCAAGTTTATAGCAGCAAAATTAAATCGATTTAACTCAAGGTTACGCCAGAATTTCGAATTACCGTATAAACGTGTATTTAATACGAAATCGAATTAAAATTGGATTGATGTACACATACATACATAATATTAACGCAAGGGAAAAACAACAAGAACTGTCACCTTGCAGTAGCGCTACCACCATCGATGATTCTCACAAAAACATTCTTATAACTTTGGGTTAAACCGAAAAATTTCGGTTTAAGCCATAATTCGAATTACCACGTTTAGTAGGGGAGCTGACGCTTGGAAAAACCACGTAGTCCTAACTTTTTGCTGCCTGGTATATAATCTTTTCAAGTAATTTCGAGCATTTTTATAATATGACTTTTTTCGGGAAGTAGACCCATCTGGTGATTGGGGGTTGGGGGATAAAAAAAGGGTTAAAATTGGAAAAAATATATTTTTATAGCTTCAATGAGAGATGCTCGGACGTTCACATAAACTCTGCGTTACAGCATCAATATTTCCTAGCGTAAGTTGGCTATGCCCAGACTTTGCTTTATCTCATTACACGAATACAAATTCACCATTAGAGGTAGTATTCTCGTTGGCAAACGATCGGACTACGAGGAACGCGGTGGAATAAACCTGTCGATCCCTACAAACGTATCGATGAAAATGTCATTTTACACGCCACCTTGCGGCAATTAGAATATGAAGTTCGTCGATCTAGTCGCCAATAGTCTCTTAGATTGGCAAGGAGACAATTTAAGGTCGAAGTGACATATGTCATCTTATTCGACAACGAAATTAAGACTGAGGTTCTTTTCCACGTTGTTTTAGGTCTTCCAATTTGACAGGTTTGTTACGTATTCCATTCAGGGCCTGTTTCGTTAGATTTTCGTTCTCGCGTCGACAGGTGTGGCCAATCGATTTCCTTCACCAGGGGCCTTATTCTCTATTACAATGTTGTTATATTTTTTAACGAAACTGACGAAATCGTATCCTCTATTACAATATTGGCATTAATTTTACATGAAAATGTAACAATATTGTCAAATTTTTACTCGAAAGCTGTTTCGTTTTCGAATCGGATTTAACAATATTGTAATAGAGAATAGGGCCCCTGGTTTCGTCGTTTCTCCTTTCTTGTCCGGCACACCGGCATAGTTTTTCATTTATAATTTTATCTTGCGGGTTTTTAAGATATGACGTAAGCATCTGTTGATGGAAAACTGAAGGCGCCCTGTGATGAATTGGGTGATTTTTCATGTTTCGTAATCATACAAAAGAACTGCGTTAACGCTGGAATTGAACAACCACAATTTGGTGTTAGCTGAGCTCTCCGTCGATCTCCATATACTGAATATACTGTAATATATCAATGTATGTTTTGTCTTATTTATTGCTTCGTCGATTTAAATAAAAAGTCGTTGTTGAATTTAATCAAGTTAGATTTTATTTAACTGAATATTTTGTTCTTAGCGACAGAGCGTCGAGTTTACATTTGGAATTGTTGTACAAAGCTTTTATTAATTCTGTTTTTTTGTCAGACGGTCCACGTTGCTGTGCCGTAGTGTCTGGCATATAAAGCTCGTATTAACCGAGTCGAACTCTTTCTCATAGTCCATGAAAGCAAGGTAAAGAGGAGATCGTAATTCAGTAGACTGTCCCACTATGATTCTCAAGGTGTTAATTGATCTATGCAGAAGCAGACCTTTCTGAATCCAGGCTGCTGTCTTCTAAGCGTGCGTCTATTGCTAGGTATTCTGTTTAGGGTTAAGGCCACATACATAACGGATACTATAGCAACTTAAGGATACACATGGACTGGAACTCCTCTCATTCATATTTACTTAACATTGGTTCGTATAACATACGTATTTTAGAGAAAAACGAATAGATCTGCTGAATTTGATTCGACTTCTATTTTTTCAGCGTCTACGGTTTTGTATTTTCGAGGAGTTTCGATTGTGTAACTAGCCAATTTCCTCTAGACAACCTCTAAATAGATTTTAAAGTGCGTTCACTAGTAGAATGTTTTTAAAATGCGTAAAATAAAAGAGAAGTTATTTGGAACCCCTCTTCTGTGGAGTTTTTGGTAAATGAATACAAACATTCAATACTATCAACAATGAAGTCTAAAATGTCAAAAATTAAGATGAAGATCCCGAAAAAGTATGAAAAGTTCATACTTTTTCTGACACTTTTCGAGTTACCTGAACTTTAGTTAGCTTCAATTTTAGTATATTGCTAATTCTTCGCACTCATGCGAAATCTCCGTAAAGAATTTTTGTCCCTTTCTAAACATGCTGAAAAGTGTAAGATTCGTCTTTAAAATTAGTAGTGTCAGAACAGCATTAGATAAAATTCCCTCAAAAATTACTTTCGTCAAGTTATCAAATAATTTGCTGCAGGTTGATAAATTTAACGAAAGAATCCATTTTAGTAAACAATTGAAACACAAAAATTTGCCCTGATTTCTGTTTATTCTCGCCGCAATTTTTCTTACTAAAGTCTCGTCATAAAGACAAATCTTGAAATATTTCGAATAATTTTAAAGCACGAGCGAGATAAAAGATATAAAGTAATTTCTTAAAATCGTTGTTTTTTTTCAATTTAAATTTCTATTGCTATGAATTCATCAAATAGCATAAAATGAAAAAAAATTATCGATTTAAAGGTGAATGGTATTACAAAAAAAGCAAACGCCCATGGGACAACTTAAGGCAAAACAACAAGCATTCTTCATATACGAGATGATACCTACTCACAGCACTTAGATTTCTAGCCAAACAACCCAGCAAACAACATGATGACCATAGCTGATCGCAAGTCTATTTCTGCCGGAATACCTCACAGCTCACAAGCGCATATGACGGCCCTTTGCCGGAAATGTTTATGGCCTAATGAGAGTGGAGTATTCCGATATCAGTAGATTTATATTGTATGTATGCGGGGGACTGTGCGCGGCTTTACGTATGTCGCGCGGTACCCAGTACGGCACACCACCAGCAACAAACAAGACAACAACAACAGCACCACCAGAGCAAAAGCCACCACCAATGCCAGTGTATTGAACTTTAACTGATGGCATTATTTCCAGCCCGTGCCCCTTCACCCTGATACCCTACAGAAAATGTAGAAAAAAAACACAGTGAGGACTACTTAGAGCCGCGCACGACATGACGATATCATTGACACGACGGACACGGACTTTACATTCATTCAGCTCCAGTTGGTCTTACGCGTAAATAAAAATAAAAACAGAAAAACACCAGCGTCAAAAACAACAACAACAACAACGCAAGCCAACTAACAACAAAACCAACACACAACTCCCTCAACATACGGAGAAATGTGACATGGGATGCGTATAAATAAAAATTTATGAATGAATCCAGATTTCGGATTATCTCTTAAATTGTTATATAAACTTCCGTCATGGCAGAGATTATCCGTCGGTGCTTTTTTTTACTGTTTGCACTCTTATCAATCACGATAGTATATATGCCGTAAACGGATAAATAAGAATGAAGCGACGAATTGCAGCAGCGGATTCTGAAATGATGAAATTCTTTTGTAATTTTTACGAATTTCGAAATTTTACTGGACTTTTGAGATAGCACACCCCCCAATCGTCTCTCGTCTTCTAAAGCACACCAAATCACGTCAGTGTGTTGCGAAAAAATTAATTTTAACAAATCAGAAAAGTAAAAGAAACATTTTGTATGATATGTTTCTCAATTTTTTTCGGATGGGAATTTTGGATTTCAATTCAGATTGCGTATCACCATTGTAATTGTTTCAATGAACTGTGGTGGAGATGCAAAACAAATAAACAAATAAAATTTTAATATAATCGCGCCCGTTATCAAGAATATTATTTTGTATTTACGTTTTAAAATTGTTTAATTCAGACGAAAAATAACTGCACAATAATAATAATAATAATTGTAATCTGTCAAAAGCTTCAAGCTTGGTAAGATTAGCTTGATATGATGTAGGTGCAACAGGCACGCACAAGTTTCATTCACCTTTATCGTGAGTTTTGTTTTTACAAAAATATCGATATAAAAATAAAGTGTGGGAAAAATTAATAATAAATTAAATACTTTTAACTAAAATTAAACAAACAATTCTAGAATGAATTGGTAATGAAACATGACAATTGAGAGGTGTGCAGCAACAGCCTGTGGAACAAATAGTTCATGCACTAATGGATCCACTTATAATCTTATATGCGGGTAAATTAATTAAATGGTTTGTAGCTTGACTAATAGGGGGTGAAGAAATAATTCGCTTCTGAAATATTCTACTGTAATTTTCTGATTAAAAAAAAGATTTTTAGAATTAAGAAATTTGTGTGAATTTATTAGGATATATAAAATATAAAATAAATGTTTTATAAATTTGTATAAAATCGAAGTATTCATAAGAATTTAAATAACGAGTGACATTCAACACTGTTGAAGAATTAATATTTCTCCATGGCATAAACATATGTTTCGAGTATTATTTCGCACTTTCTTTTAATACGATTGGGTCAACCATGTTTATCCGTCATGTCATAATATATCGCTGATAAACGCTCTTGATTCAAGGATATAAAAAGTTAAGGGTGTAGTCTGGAGGTTGCATGAGGAGGAGGCAGTGAACCTCGCGTTTGAACTCGATGTTGTATGAGTTCATTTTCGTTTGCAGTCGGGTGAGCCACAACCGTCGGGGTTAGCGAGAGATAACCTCGAGGGAGTGTTAAGCCTCCTGAAACAAGAGAATCCCGCTAACCAGCCGACAAAGGCTGTGACAAAGGCAGTACCACCATATGACCAGATGAACAAAAAGGTGCACCGCCCGCTAGGTGAAGACTCGCCCCTGCGGAACTTTGGTACCCTAGGTATTTAAATCCAGCCTAGGGAAGTTGAGTACTTAGATCCAATCAAATATCTGGAAGTAATGCTGGATAAAAGACTGAACTGGAACGCTCAACTGGACTAAGCTATTAGTAAAGCCACTAAGGCAATCATTGGATTGACTGCATTGCACATCTCTATAAGTAAATTCGACGCCATTAAGTGTCTGGAGACTTCAGATCTCATTGAACTGGACTTATGCAGTCAAAAGACATATGGATATCCTCAACGGTATCCCAAACATTTCAATTTGCCGCGGTTTCAAAGGAAATTCAGGACGACTCATCTATCCTTCTCCCTCGTTCGACATTATTTTTTACTTTTTAGATCAATTTAAAATGAAAGCGTATTTTTTAGTTTTTTAAACTATGTATATATTTTCATTTTCTACATTTTAGGCTATTTTATGTGTTTCGCCATTTTGTGGTGGCCGCCATATTAAAATTAAAACTACGTCACGTAGCTTACTGTATTCTACTGGTCATACCCTGTCATTTGACACCTACGCTGAGGGCGTAGTAAGGAAACAGGTAATCCTCAATTTTCTGTTGGCCGCCATTTTGAATTTGGAATGACGCCACACAGTTAATTGTAACCTATCATACCCTTTTATTTGATACCCATGTTGGGGGGGGGGGGGTCAGGGAACACAATCGCAAAATTCAGCCGTCATCTTGATTTTTTTACAAAAAAGTCAGATTGCATTATGACGCGAACTATACATATGTGCAAAATTTTAAATTGATCGGTCATATGAAAGTGCGTCAAAATCAAGTTGCAAGATTTGTTTACATACAACATACAGATGAAGCTAATATAAAGCATATAAAAAGTGAGGAAAACTCCTTTCGTTCTCAAACCGATAAAATATTTGGAATGTATCGATATCGATGCGTTATGAGTCCGAGTTCTGAGCGACAATGTAAATACGAGTGCGATCTACTGCCTTGAAAGGTGAAAAAAAAATTTAATTTTGTGGCGTACCAAAACGTCCTTCTTTTTGCCACTTTTATTTCCAAAAACTTGAAAAAATGTTCGCATGCGCATTCCCTTTTGACTCGTAGATCGGCTGAAACCACGTACGTGCACTTAATTGATAGTTTCGAACATCACAACTGGTAGTAAAGCTCGGGAATGGCGAAGGCATAGTGCATCTTCACTGTTTGATCGACCACGTATAGAAACTAGCTGCCGCTTTACACGAGCTCCTCAAAAACATGGCTGAACGCGTTGCTAAAGCAAATTGTTTTAATGAAATGAGAATTGATTCCACTTTGACTAATCAACGGCAGAGCCTAGTAACTTTTTAAAATAATCTTCTAAAGGAGAATGGGTGTAGGTTAATCATGGTCGATCTCTGAATGACATTACAAAGGTTGTTTAAATAAATATTGTCCAACTCACTCAAGATGAGTCAATATTGTCCAAGTAATTTCATTGTTAGATAATATTCTCTAGTGACGATGACAGTCCTTCTTTCCTCTTTTACAAAGAAATAAGGACCAATGACACCTCCAGACCACAAAGCGTACCAAACTGTTACACACTAAGAATGGATTGGCTTCTCTTGAACCACTCTGATTTTTCGAGCATCAAATTCGACAGATTCGCCTCCTCACTTAGAATGATTCTGTCGTAGCAAAAGTGGCATCTGGATTTACTATTTCCAACAACCAGCTTCAGTACGTACGACACTGTATATGATGATCTGGCTTCAGTTCTTGAGTCAATTGACGTTTCGATAATTGAACATGCAGGTCTTCGGCAAAATCTGTTGCATACTGCTTTGGGGCATTGCTCAACACTTTCTACAACTGCGACGATTTGTTCAGTGGAGCGAACTGTAGATGACTTGCTACTATTGGAGCTTAACAAGAAGGTCCTGTGAGCCCTGATGAAACAAAACTATAGTAATCATTGACGAACTAGCGCCGAGCTTGAATTTGGTCATTCAACCGTTCATTGATACCAGCAAGCTGGATAATGGGTTCCTTACCAACTTTCAGAGTTTAATCGCCACTGGCGGACGAAGTCGAGAGAATAATGAATAATAAATCGTCACTAACTTAAAGCGATGCTATGTGTTTATTGGGATATGAAGGGTTTCCACTATGAGCTTGAAGCCCTAATTTTTACCAACTGTGTAGTAAATATACATTATTTCACTTCATAGTTTTGTAAATTTCCAAAACTTTTGTGTTGTAACTTTTCCTACAATGCGATGAGTTTATAATACACATTGTTAGGAATATTCGTAATCCACGTTAGGTAATTTGAAGCAACTGTGTAGTAAATATACAATATTTTTCGGTGGTTGTAGCGCAACCAATGTTCTTGGCCCTGCCTAAAGCAAAAAACATAAACCAAAGGAAAGACGAAAAAACAAATATTTTTATGTGCCAAATTTTATTCCTAGTTTATGCCTACTCCCTATACATAATAGCATTTTGCTCACCATGACTTGTTGAACATGTAGTACGTGAGGCAATGTCTATTCTGTCGAAATTTCTTGGCTATTACAATAACTGCCCAGACCCTGATCAAAGTCAAAGGTCTTGCCTTAACTTAAAACCAATTGGCTATTAAAGCTTAGTATTCTATTTTTGCTTGTGAATTATATCAATAAAAAGAAAAATTTAAAACTTACATTCGATTAACCAATTTCTAATTTTACTGAAAATATGTATATGTTCTAAAATTACGCGTCTTACTGTAAAATTACAGTACAAAGTGTGAGGATTTTTTCAGTACATAACATTGATAAATATACTAAGAAATATTGTAATTTTTCTACATAAACTATTTAGAAAAATACACAACATTAAAATATACGTCACATTCATGTAATCAACATTTACTTTATGCAGTATTGGAGATTTTCTATGATTAATTTGTGTCCAGATGGCATATGTCAAATTTCAGTCCGCCATGTTGAATATGTCATTATATGGCGCCAAAAGTCAAAGTACTATACGTACTGCGTGGACGTAAGCTATTTATAAGGAAATTAACTTTACAATAGAATGAGTTTATACATTTAAAATGAAGTGAAGTTGGAGGTTTTTACAATCGTTATCAAATTTTGCGTTTTGCATTAACAGCTACGACACCGGAAATAGTAGAAATTTTCTGTAAAAACTCAGTTTAACAACAATCACAAATATTTAATTGAATCCTCTACATGCTTTGAGATGATTCAAAATTCTCTGGAAATATATTTTATGATCGATAAATATTTCTAATGAAATTTAATTGAATATTTGCTAAAAATCAAAGAAATGGAATATTTGACGAAAAAAGTTAACGAAAATCTTCTGTCAATTAAACTTAAAAATTTTCCATCGGATATTAAAAAATGACAAAATGCCTGTCCAATTACACAAACGCCTTAAACTAAATCCAAAATTAGTTAGAAAAGCGGATCTTAACGCAAATGATTTCCGAATAAAAAGGGGTGACGGATTACAATTTCTCATTCGAAATTCGATGAATTGACAACTAGCGATCAAAAAAAAACTCGAGCAGACATTATTACTTGATACGGAAACCAAGTCCACACACATTCTCATTAATTTCAAGAACCTGACAAATTTTCAACTTTACAACATGTTCACAAATTTGCAAAAAAAAAATTTAAAAAAAAATATAAATTAATGAACATATTTTTACGCGATGACTCACTCAATATATACCAAATGAAGTTTGAGAGTCGCAGGAATTGAGAAAAATGCCACTTCCGTTGAAACTATGCATAAACAACATTCCACAACCGCAGAAAGAGATCGCAATACATGCTTGACATGTTCTTCTGTTGCACTCCAACGTGTGCACTGTTTTCAACATTATTCCAGTTAGTACGTTCCCTTTTTAAAAAATTTTTGTTTGTGTCCCAAGACATTGGCTTTCTGTCAACAAATCACATGCGCTTTCCCTCCATGCATCGTGCACCTCATCATGCAGCGCGCCCCGACTCCCAATGGATATGGGATGCAGCATACTCGTGAAATAGTAATGGAATATGGTGGACTCAGCGCAGCAGCACCAGCAACCACAAACAACGTGGACCGTGGATCATGAGGTCTATGTCTCGAGAATCTGAAAGAAGAAACTATGCGGTACCACCACTTTCTGAGACCTACCAAGAGAGTCCAAATACCTCGCGCCATGATAGAGGCGTAAGAATTGATCATGAAGCTCTGAAACTATGGGACTGTGGAGGATCATCCAGAATGGCGGGAAAGGAGATGCTGGGGACCTCACCAAACGAAACGCCATGAAAGATGGCCTCTTGCCCTTCAACTTAACGGCCACAACAACAGAATGCTTTTCCCATTCATTGAACTTCCCTGGATCTAGTTGCCAATAAAACTACAGTTCCTCGTCCTCAGCAAGCTGCGCGACTGTGAGAATTTTTCTCGCTGCAATCTTGCGGATTGCTGATGCAGAAGTCTACTACTGCAAGTCAATCATCATAGATCAAGGTCAGAATTGCATAAGTTTTGAAAGTTGTCATGGAAATTAATTGTAAATTTTTTGCATATCACAACTGATGAGCATTTAGATAAAATCCGATTAAATTATCGCGCTCGTTAGCGACATCAAGAAACTGACTCAAGTTTAGTCCAAGAAATTCTTGGGAAAAGGTTGCAAACTTCTGATATTGCGAAGTTATGCGCTGGACTATCAAGGATCCTCGGAAAGGGTTCTTTAACCTTCAACGCCGTCAAAACAATGCAGACGATGAACTTTCAACTACTACACAAACAAAAATACCAACTCGGCATTCGAATGTATTTGCCAGCACACACTGCACAGTCAAAGCTTTCAGTTCTCAACAGAGATGGCGCTCAGCACGATGCAACTAATGCGACAGGGACGCAGCACGTAGTCGCGCTAAGCCAATGTCTGGTGTAAATGTGCGACTTGCGCTTTTTTTTCTTTGCCCTTTTTGCGAGTCCCTTTTTCTGTCTCATTCTGTCGTGGTGTAGATTTTCGTGTATTTGAATCGATTTTAATCTTTTAGCGCGAAATCAAACGAGTAGATGTTTACAAGTTTAGCGTTTTCTCTTCCTTCCCACTTCGCATAACTGTTTTTATTTATCTTTTTCGCATTCCTTTACTGCTCGAATTTGTTGTTTTCCTTACTGTACTCTTTTCTTTCTTTTTTGTTACCGAATCTTGTTTTTTTGTTTGTTGCTGCTGTTACCCTTATGCTCTGGCCTTATTCATGCCATTCCATTCCTTTTGCAGTTTTGTCCCGCGAGGAGAGCGCAAATCATCAAACATTTCTGCTTTGAGGGCATAGATTCGTCGAAGAAGATCATCCGGTGGGGGCTGGGTTGGTGCTTCTTCAACTTGAAATGATCATGCACGATATCTAGATTTTCTCGACTGTAGTAATTCTATAGATGTTTTAAAATTTACTGCGAAAATGGAAATGAGGGGATTTATGCCTCGGACAACACAGCAACAGCAAAAAAAAAGCAACAAAATACGGCTACTAATTAAAAAGGTTGAAATCGTTTTTAAAGTGATTATTACAACCATTTTTCATGTTTGATTTCTCGGATTGGTGGGTATGGAACTTTCTTTTGCAAAAAGGTTTCACCATTAATTTTAGAGTGTAACGGTTGTTTTAATATTAAAAATTTTACATTTACAAAATATACGTAACGTTTGTATATAGACAATTCGGTACGGCTTTGTTATGTAATTTTGATCTGTCAGATATTAAATGGGGCGAGTCAGTAATTATAGGACGAAATATCGGATGCAATACTTGCAGAATTGAATGCACACTTCAATTGAATTTGTTACTAACACAAAAATAATAAATTTTTCAATATAACGTACTATGTATACATGGCGAGTTAAATAGTTGAGTTGAGGTTGAGCTGATCTTTCGACTCACGTATATTACTGAGTTTCCATGAGAGTCTAACCAGAGTTGAACTCGAGTTATACGTCATGGAAAGAGAATGAGTTAAGAGTTTTCGTTAAAGATTTTCAACTCTGCTCAACTCAACGAAAATAGGTAGGTTGAACTGAGTTCACGCATGCAACTAAAAACGGGAAAAATATGGAGGAAGACGGAAGGTAGAAATGGAAACGCATAGAGTTAGTCGTTGAGTTGAAGTGTCATTTCAACTCAACCACAACTCCACTCGACTCGCATGGAAACTCGGTATATGAGCAACAAGATTGAAAAGTCGAGTCGAAATAGAGTTGAACTGACAGCATTAATTGATCAGCTGTGACATGAAAACATTGTGTGCGCTGCGTGTTATTGTTAAAATTCGAATTTATTTCATACTCATTTTAAATAAAGAAAATAAAACATAACAAAAATCCGCTAAAGGCAATAAAAAAACAGACGCTGTCAACCAAATTCAACTACTGAACTCACGTCTATATGCACAAAATGAACTCGATTCAGGTAGCAGAGCTGATTCGAGTTCACTTGACCCTATCTCAACTCGACTCGCGTCTACATGTAGTTGAAGTCGAGTTCAACCTGAGTTCAACTCATCATGTATACGTAGTAAAGGAAGAGAAGTGGTCCAAAGAATGTGTTTTATTACATTGAGCGTCATATTCCAGAGAAACCGTAGTTAGACAAAGACGTTCTAATTAATGAATATGTAGTTAAAAAAAATATTCTTGACGAGTACAAGATGACTGCGAAAACAAAATTTCTAATATAAAACAACCTTAATAAAACACTTTCCATATAAGAAATCATACAATGAAAATGTATATGTTAGTACATGGATGCACTACGTCTAAACGTCAATTGTTTTTCCTCTCTGTTTTGACATTTCTTATCGTGAGTTATTAAAAATTTATACATGAAAACGTACAAAGTCGAAAAACGAGTGAAGGTTATCCGATCCAAGTATTATGAAAATGGGCGTTAAAAAAATGCGCATCGTGCACACTTTAAGATTTTTTCGGTCCGCATAAGCGACCAACCAAGTTTTTTAGTCTGATGATATTACATGTATAAAAATTAGAGACAACCGAGTCGGGGGAAAATCTGACAGCACCAGTACATTTTCATACAGTTACTTCCATCGAAAACATTGCAGATGTACGTAACAGGGTGGCCAAGACTCCGTCGACCTTTATTCGTCATCACGCTCAGAAACTTCACATCTCACGACTCTTTTCGGCGATTTTACCAAAAGACTTGAATTTACAGGTTTACAAGGTTTGTTTAACTAACTTAGGAATTGACGCCCACGGACCATTTTGAAGAGTCACAAATACTCCGAATGAATACATGAGTAAACGTCAGTGAATGCCATTTTTACACAGAAAATAATCTTCAGCGATGGATTCGTGAATAAGCAGAATTGTCGCATCTGGACTGACGAAAACCCAAGAGTTATTGTTCAGAAGGCTATGCATCCACGAAATTTCACTGCTTGGTGCGTTTTTTTGAGCGGAGAAGTCATCAAGCTAGGTTGTGTTAGCTTCGAACGTGACCTGAACCCGACCCTGAACAGACTGAATACGGCGGGTCTAGAAAGGACACATTCGATAAAACCAGCATTCCCAAGATGTAATGGGAGATCTGATGGCACACTCGATTGGCTTAGAGCTTTAGAGTTGCCTATAAAACAGAAGTGTCAGCTCCTACGCGTGACTTGAGTTTTACTCCTGAAAAACGAAGTAGGCAAAGGAAGTAAATGAAGAAATATATTTATTAATATTGATTTGATATAAAATATTACATACATTTTATTTTCTACTTTTTAGTCTATTATATGTCTTCCGCCATTTTGTGGTGGCCGCCATATTAGATTTAAAATGACGTTATAAAAATTACTGTATTAAAATCGTTACACCCTTTCATTTGATACCCATACGGAGAGGGTTGTGAAGAAAAATGTAATCTGCCATTTTGAATTTGGAATGACGCCACACATTTTGGAACCGTCATCTTGAATTTTTTACTAAATGGTCGTATTACATTGTCAGGCCAACTCTGCGTATGTACAAAATTTGAAGTTGATCGGTTATATTTTATACTTTTTAGTCTATTTTATATCATACCGTTTTATTTGATACCCATGTCGGCGGTCGGGGAACACAAATGCAAAAATCGGCCGCCATCTTGGAACCGCCGCCTTTTTTTTACAAAATGTTCATATTGCAATATCAAGTAAACTACGCAAATGTGCAAAATTTTAAGATGATCGGTTTCAAATGATGGGTGGCATTAATAATTTTCTATGCAATAATGACGGACTCTCACACAAACTTTCATCCCCTATTTAAACCCCTTTAAGGCTTTTTTCGCCTATGTCAAAATCGGTTCAGCGGTTTAAGCGTGAAAGCGTAACAGACAGAGCTACTTTCGCATTTATAATATTAGTAGGGATCAATTAACCCACATATTCCCTTCTTGCTTTTTATTTTCGTTTTCTGTACATTTTCTAACGTTTCCAATCATAGCAATAGCGCGCACACATAGTTCTGCTTTCTTCAACGTTATTTTTTCAAATAAAAACTCACGCCATGAATTGCCAATGCCCACATCCATAACATTTGACAGTTCAAGCCATAAAATATGGCCATGGCGACAAATATGGAATGTGTAGATGTAGTGTTACTATGAGCTCGAATACTCTATCGTTTTCAAATCCCGCCACCCTGAGACATAACCTTACTTTAATGAATTTCTGATTTCGATGTTATTTGAGACGAACCAGCAAATCGGGAAAAGGTCGTATGTACATCACATTTTTATAAAGAATTTATTTCTCATTATCGATTATTGATCGTTTTAAAAAAGGATCGGTTTCCTCAGGCTCAATAAGAATATCGCATATTTTTACTGCTGGGTGAACTTCTTGTTCAAATTCATGAGGATCTCAAATCTCGAGCATTCCAACTAACTTTTCGCCAGCTTCTTAATGTGATCACACGATCGCTTGAATGGTGGATTTCAACATTTCTGCAATCTCTCATGTCGTTTTACGTTCACAAGCACAACATTTTTGAACCATTGTTGGACACTGACGTTCTTGTCGACAGCATTGCCATTATAAACTTTTCTTCGCGTTCTTAGTATTACCGAAATAAAACAGTGAGATATAGGGTTTTGGACTTTCATCTTCGACATAATAAAAAAAATACCAAAAACTTATCGAAAGTATTTTAATCTAGCGTCACAGCTCTAGAACTGTCAACTGTCAAACGACATGGCAACAATGTAGATAACTCTAGTATTCAGAAGTCAACTAGCGGCAAGTGTTTGCCAAAATACTTTTTCCGTCAACCAAATATATTCTAACGTTCATGTTGGTTCTAAAACGTTTATATAAAAGACAAGATAAGATGAAATTGTCGCTATTATACAATTGGTATAAGTTTTGACGGGCGGTTAAATTGGCTCACAATCAAAATTAAAACTTACAATCTTACGGGATACGCTGCTCTGATTCGAAACCCATGAATCGAAAAGCCTGTTTTCACTGGATTGGATTGAATTGAGGTAAATGCTACGTTTACATGAAATCTACTAGGTTTCGTAGTATTTTGGACGAAATTTGGATGTAAGTTTGACAGATTTATTCGAAAATGAACAATTTCACGCGGAAAAACCACAAGCTATAGAAAACGTTTATTTTCTGATTTCTTCAACCAGTTACTTCCAAAAACCTTTATTTCAGTGCGACGTACTTTCACGATTTTTTTTTTCAATTTTATCCTGTAAAAAAATGAATTTCATTTATCCACGTTGAATGCAGGCAGAGCAGAGTTCCTTTTAAAGCAGTAATTTTCAGCTGCTCCTCGCGCCAAGTTAAGAAACCCCTGAGCATGTGCCAAGTGCTGCTGCTGGCCAAAGCCCATCGCAGCTCATCAATTTGAATCGTTAAGGGCTCGTGCTTGAAGCAGGTGTGTAGCTCAACTCCTCGCCCTTAAAGGGACCAAACAAAACAGCAAAAACCCAAGTAACAAAAAAAAAATATTCCGACTCTCAGAATCGTAAAAGAAAAAAAAACAAGCAAAATATAAATTGGGGCATGTGTGCCGCCACATTTAAGTCTCGTTGTTGTTGTTGTTACCTGTATTTTTTTCCTGCCGAAGAACGAACAGACCCGAATTTATCTTTCTTTAAGGTTCATATATTTATATCCATAGAATTTGTACAAAAACATACACCATCAGCCGGAAGCCTCCGAGATCTATGGGTTCAACGAAACCACTGTGCTTATAGTATTATTCGACGACACCAGGTGCACGAAGAAAAAAAATCGTCTTTGGCACTGCGGGGCTGGGAAGACTGTCGCGAAAATACGAAGAAATCCAAACACCTGGTTAGGTTCGTTGTGTGTACTTTTTCCCATTTTTCCCCAAACGAAATTTAGAGTCAATTGTGCCTTCATGGCTAATCAGGGCACATTTCACTCTCGTTAGGATGTTATATGCTGAATATGGTCCCTTTTTGTCTTCCATAGAGTGATTGCCTCGTTTTCTTATCTTTTAGTCTTTTTGTGTTATATATGTGCCTACAGAAAAAGGTGCTTGCTTTTTCGTTTGTTTCGGTGTTAAAATTAGCAGATGTAAAGGTAAGGAGTTTGAAATTCTTGAAATCGTTTTTTTTTCAAATCCGCAATTGTTTAACTTTCCAAATTACATATTGCGTTACTGGCGACACTTTGTGATCAATTCGTATATACAGTTTACAAATCCCATATACAGAGTGCGTTGTATGTTCCAGGCCGATGTTTTTCTTTAATAACTATCTTTCCATTTAAAAATAGTTTATTTGTTGCAGATTTTGCACTTAACGAATCATCAAATCATACTTCTTCGAAAATGTCGCTGATGACGGCATTACCATCAATGCTGCTCGCTATAATTTAATGATAATAACCATTTTATGACCAGAACTTGATGAAATTGATATTTATTTATGATGATTACTTTAGAGACGCCACTACAGGCGCCCAACACGTGAAAATGTCGTTTTATTGCGCATGAAATTCAATGATCGCTGAATTTAATGACATCTTTTTTATGTGGAAAAGCCAAGCTTAGGATTCATCCTTTGTACTACCAATCTGTCATGTCATTCAGGTCATGGTGCAATGTCTAGTCGTAAGATTAGTTTGAACGATAGACGAGAATAGGATAGGTGAACAACTGGTTACCAAGATCAGCAATTTCACAGTACGATTTGCTACGAATCATACGAAGGCAGGAAGCAGCTAACTCACTTTTTCAGGCACCCTGTTTTTTAAAGGGCTCATTTCAAACTGCTTATTTCATTCTCAAAAAGACAACGAAATATGCAAAAACCTGTATATATTTTATAGTAATCTCCGACTTGACCAAGGAATTAGTGAATATCTTGCATTAAAAGGTATACGGCCTCAAAATATATAGCGCCATCAAGTTCCAAACTGACGTATTTATTTCTTCAGTCGAAGCACAAGGCATCTCAAGACTGGTGGACCACCAATAAAATACATCTTAAACCAGCAAATGTAAAGCAATCATCCTTTATCGTAAGTTATAGTATTATTATCTAAACGCCAAGTATTGAAACATATCAATTTGCACTATGACAATATTACTGCCAAATCCAACAAACTGCTTGAGTTTATAAAAAGACTAGCTGGGACCCGGTGCGCCTATGCTGCACCCATAAGCCAAAAGTAATAATCAGGTGATATGAATTTTAATATACAGTAGGCGAGTTTGAAAAGGGCAATTTTTTGGTATTTTTGATTCCAAATAACAAAATGTGAAACTATTAGGGATCTGATATTTTGATCGAGCCAATAAAAACCATCCCCTAACTTGGCATTTATCGATCAGATTTGATTTTGCTATGCCGGGGGAGTAGACGCCCTGTGCAGAACTTCGCTCGATTTTTTAGTTCATTTTAATTTAAAAGTGTATATTTTAGTTTTTTTAAACTATATTTTATTTTCTACATTTTCGACTATTATATGTCTACTGCCATTTTGTGGTGACCGCGATATTAGATTTAAAATTACGTCACGCAGCTTACTGTACTATACTCGTCATACACTTTCATTTGATACCCATACCGAGGGCGGGCCCCAGGCGTTGTAAAAAAAAAGTAAACTGTAATTTTGTGTTGGCCGCCATTTTGCATTTGGAATGACGCCGCACAGCTAATAGTATTCTACTTGTCATACCTTTTCATTTGATACCCATATCGGATGGCTTGCATAGAAAAAAGTAATCCGCCATTTTGTGTAAGCGGCCATTTTGAATTTGGATTGACGCCACACAGCTAATAATCTTCATTTGATACCCATGCCGGGGGTCGGGGAACACAATTGCAAAATTCGGCCGCCATATTGGAACCGCCATCTTTGCGAAAGTAATGGACATCACCAATCGCTTCCTCGTACCCAGAAACCTCTATGTATACATTTTCACCCTCGTAGAACGTATATTATTATGCTTTTTAAAGCTCTCTAAGACAGCGCCCCCTAAGAGTGATTTTTGAAAGTAGGCGCCGATGCTTAAATCACCCCCTTGATGTAAGTAATATGTGGTTAAATTTTTGTGGCGATCGGTTGAATGGTTTAGGAGTTATTAGGGAACATACATACATACACACATACATCGAATTTTATATATATATAGAAGAAGAGCTAAAGAGTGCCACAATGTATGGATTACAAAAACACTCTTCTGTACTCTAGTCCGCTTTATCCTGGAATATACGTGTCCCATCTGTATTTCTCGTAAGTAGCAACAGGATTGAATCAACTCAGAACAAATTTCTTTTTTGTTCGCTCTGAGAAATCTGCACTATCAACGAAAATATTCGACATAAATAATACGAAATTACTTAAGGAATACTTACCCACATCGGACCATATACTAATGCTGTATGGTCTTTAACACTAATAAAAAAATCTGTTTGCGGATAGAATTTTTGATTATGCCGACTTCAAAGCCAAAAACATAGATCAATAAAATTTTTGCATTGTCCTCAATTCTACTTTCTGCTAGTAGTAAGATCCCACGCCTGTAAAACTTCTGGACTTGCCAGGAATTGAGCCAAGTGGCTTTTGATATTCTCAATGCTTTGTCCGCTAGAAGGTATCAGATTTGGCAACTGTCGAGTGGATGGTAGCATCCCATCCACAGCTTCTGCTGAGTTACGAAATTTGTTTGACGTCTAGCATTTTCACGTTGATCGATACACTTTAAGTATTTTTGGATAAATTCGTCTTTTTGGTGGGATCAATCATTTTGTCCACTTTGGTAGCAGTAGATTTCAGATCGTTTTATTGTTGATGTAGTATCGATCTTCGTAATACTTCGAGCTGGCTTATCTCGTATTATCCACGATCAAGCGTTCAATATTATCGCAATCAATCCATTTTTCATCGCTAATTATGATTTGGATATTTTTTGAAAACTTTTAACCATGAAATCACAGATTTTAGTCGGAGTGATCTTCATCAGTGATCAGCCAATTTAGATCATGGAAAGCCTTCTGCTAAGAAATAGACAACCTTCCATTCTCTATGAGGTTACACAAAGTCTTGTCCAAAGATCACGCAAATGGGATTGCCTCCCTCAAGACTTCTGAGGGATACTTTACGGAGAATACCAGGGATACCATGGAGGTACTAATGAACACTGATTTCCCGGGTTTTCTAGTAACAGACCCAGTAGTGGCCTTAGAACTTAACACTGGCTCGGAGATAGGCTCAGCCCACCGATCTTACAATAGGAACAAAGGCCTGACAAACAAGAATGGCAGCACAGAAGTCGTTTCAAGTCATCTGTTTCGACTTTTCCATTTAAAACTCGTAACAAATGAGTTGAAACAACTCCTGTGCTGCCACGTCAGGATTTTCATTGCAGGCAAGATCAAATAGGTCATTGATGCCGTCTCCTTCAGAGGGCCTTCGAAAAGATCCAACCAATCCTGCTGTCACTACTACGGGGTAGCTATGCGCTGATCCATATTTCGAGATGCTGGAGAGAGGCTAGAATGGTATTTATTCCTAAAGCGGCGAGGAGTTCATACAAGGAAGAAAATCCTATGTGCCTGTTCACACGGGTGATTGCCGAGACCTTTCAACACGAAATTTATTGGTGCGGGGCGCTCTCGGGTGGGAAGGAAGTGCGTTTCGATTTGAAAGCGACTCAAGTTTGCTTTTTCTGACCAGCTGACTGTTTTAATTTCATTTTGTTATCACCTTACTGTTCCATTTTATTTTCGTTTCACCCGAAGTGGGAGCAGACGTGTGATAGGGCAATTTTCAGGCTTCAGTTTTGTTTTCGTGAGAAATTTATTTGGTAAAAATTTAGAAGCAGCCATGAATTTATGTCACTTTTATAAAAATCACAAACTTTGTTCCCGTACCGTTTGTTCCACCTGTCATAAAAACGACTGGACACGAAGCGAAACGTGTAAACAAATGTTCCCTTTTTCGTTCGCTTTGTAATGTAATGGTGGTTGTAATGGTGTAGAGCACTGTTTTTCAACCTTTTTTATTAAGTGGCACCCCTGGCTGACAAATAAAAAATCGTGGCACCCTTGACAAGCGGGATTTTTTTTACACGAGGGGGTGGTGGGAATCTTACATCGGAATGTGTGCTTCCTCACCCACCCTTTTGTACATGACGTTCAAGCCCAGACCGGTATCAGCCGTAAAGGCATTACTTCAGCCTGGCGTCGTCAGCATGACCTTCAAAAAGTGCTCACCAGAGCCGGAACAGGATAGCCGTCTAGCTCCTATCTCTCCTTGCATTTCTTTGCTTCTCTCTGTTTCTTTGGGCTTCGTAATGCTTAAGCTTCTGGTGGATGGCCTTTAGCGCCACTTCCATCATTCTCCATACATTCTCCGACCTTAGTTTTGAAAGAAAATTATCCAGTCTTAAGAGAATTTTACGAGGTATCTTAAGACGTCTTAATACCATTGTAATTAGCCCTATTGAACACATTGTCCGATGCCATTCGTACCAGTCTGGGTGTCGAAAAAAAAACTATGACGATTATCAGAGGTTGGTCAGCACGGTCCCTCTTTAACGAAAACACGACTTTGTGATATATGGGCTTCAGTAATTCCACTTCGTCCAGTTACTTTTTATACGCTTTATATTAGCTTCACCTGTATGTATCTTGTACGTAAACAAATCTTGCAATTTGATTTCGACCTACTTCCATATAACCGATCAACTTCAAAATTTGCACTTAAGCATAGTTCGCTTGACCCTCCGATATGGGTATCCAATGAAAGGTATGACAAGTAGAATACAATTACCTATGTGACGTTATTTAAAATTCAAAATGGCGGATTACCTTTTTCTTTACAACACACTCGGTATGGGTATCAAATGAAAGAGTATGACTAGTAAAATACTATTAGCTGGCGTTATTCATACTATTGTGTAGCGTCATTCAAAATGGCGGCCAACACAAAATGGCGGATTACCTTTTTCTTTACAACACCTTCGGTATGGGTACCAAATGAAAAGGAATGACGAGTACAATACAGTAAGTTGTATGACGTCGTTTTAAATCTAATATGGCAGCCACCACAAAATGGGGGAAGACATATAATAGACTAAAAATAGAAAAAATATATAGTTTAAAAAAAACTAAAAAATACGCTTTTATTTTAATGAAGCCAGTATATGGGAACAACCTGCTTTTCAAAATTAAGCTCAGAATTAAAATAATAAAGCTGTTGGTAAAAATTATAAATATAACTTACTTAAATGTAAAAAAGCATAGGGCGTTAATGAAAAGTTCGAATATTAATTAAAATAAGAATATAGGAAAAGTACGCATGTACTTTGATGATAGGCTCCTCCGTCTGGAGCCCGCTACTGAGAGAAAGTACATGGTACAAAGTACAAAGTACTCTTTAGCACGCACAACGACTTCTGTACATTATCCATGGGTGGGCCAGCGAGAGTCGTCCAAAGTCTGACCAATTCATCTGCCTTCACGTTTCTCTCGATATTCCTGTGAACCACTACTCACTGAAGAGTAACTTTGTCCCTTTCGGCAAGGGAAGAGATCTCCTTCTGGCAGTTTTCGACGTTATACCGGCCGACCTAATAGGCCAATTCTCAAATCGTCAGTGACTTATCACAAATTACAACAAAGTCATAAAGGCGTGGTGAGTCGCAGTTATGACTTTTTCGTATTCTCGTGCGCCAGTCTCAAGCTATGACAATCGCAGACTTGTGATGGCATATAGAGCTGGTCACAGGGATGACAAAATAATAATAATGGAAGAAATACCTTATTTGTAGAACATGGAAACTACAAAACAAGATTTTTTTCACACGACGTTTTATTTGTACTAAATTCAAAATAAAATATACTTTCACAGCAAACTAAAAAAACATGGTTTTTTCACACGAGCGTCCCGGTTGGCCCTTTGAGGGCATTTAAATTTCCAGCCAAATCAGCCCAAAGATTTTGAATCCGCTTCGGGTTGGTGGGGTCATTTTTATTTTGTCGAATTTCAGGATGATTCGGTCAAAATTCGAGGAAATACTCAAGCTGCTCTGGACAAGTTCTCTGCTACGATTTTTTTCCTTCCGTAAAGACTTAAAAATAATATAAAGTCAAATTTCATACTATTTACAGAAAAATATACCTGTTTCCATTTTGGCGCGCGTTTAACATTTGACATTTCACAACATTTGACATTTCACATTTCCACCACAATCGTTCTTGTGAAGAATGTTGTGATTTTTCACTAAGAATCGGAAACAGCTGATTTGTCACAAGACTCGTCTCAAGATTAATGTTTTCATATTTGCTTATGACTTATGACCCGTCACAACTAAGAATTGGCCTATAAGGCGTTGATGCCCGCTTGGCTATCTAACAACAGGATTACCCTGACTCTCGGCCTTGAGTATACTATATTGCTAGGGAGGCATGAAAGTTTCTCCAGAAGTTCTGCCTGAAAGGCACTGGCGACGATAGACAGGCAGTAGCATTTTTTGGAGGATGTAAAAACTACGCCCCATTCTGATTTGGAATGAAATGGTAAAGAAATTGTGTTTTTTTGGATTATTGTTCATAAAAATAAAAGTTTGTTTTTATAGTATTTATCCACTTTAAGTCGGCTTAAAACTTTGCAGGTATTTTTGAACCAGTCTGGCAGATGCTACTCTTTTTTCTATTGTTGGAACTTTTGAAATAACTTTCGTATTAATCCTTCTGAAAGGATATTCACGTTTATTTTAAAATCAAAATGCTTTTCCCTCCAGCATTTTTCCTATTAATATCTTTTAACCTAAAATCTCCACTAAAGAAGCTACTACAAAAAAATTAAAAATAGATTCTCTCAAGTTGCAGCAGTTAAGGAACCCACCAGTGACCCAAATATGTAGCAACTCCCTATACTTCCCCTAGTTTCCAAATTATACACGAAGCCTCCTCCGTATGTATTCAGTTTTATCGTAAACTCCCAATTAAGGAAATGAAAGCAACACGCGCCGAAAATATATTCGACAGGTGTGTCTTTCCGTCTCTTCAAATCAGAGGGCAAAAACTGTATTTTTTGTTGTTGTTGTTTTTTTTTGAACACACTACATGCATCTCATCACTCATGCCACACACTACCACCACCACCACCATCCGCGAGGGCATCAGGCTATAGTCTCTCCGAATTACCCCCAAAATTTAATTCAAGACGATTTCTTAAAATTTTACGAGCACGAAACAAACAACGAAGAAAAAACCATTTTACGTACTTGTTACTTAAATTTACATTTTTTTCCTCGTTGTTTTATTATAAGTGAAAAAAAGGAAGAAACTCATGGCATACGCCAACATTAAAATGCTTAAACACCTGGTGTAGGTGAGGGTAGGTACGAATTGCTTTGGGATCGGCTCTCATTTTTCTTCTCGTTGTAACTAATAAAGAAAATTAAAGTCACAAATTCAAAAGAATATAAAAAGGCAAAAAAATATCCCGTTTTTGGGCCTTCAGGACACATCTTTTCTTGGATCCTTTTTTTTAATCCAAATGGTCGATGGCGATGCACTCGGAGTGCTCAGGGCTGAAAATTTAAGTTGGTGGTGTTGTTACCTTCATGCGCGATCCTTTACCGGCATTGCAACATCTGCCACTGGCTTGTTCCTTTAACATTCTCTAGACAGATGTTAGTAGATTAGAAAAGCAAAAACAACAACAACAGCAAATCATGTCCCAAACGTCTTCCATCTTGGTTTTTCCTTTTTTGTTCCTTACGTTTTCATGACCATAGACAAATTTAGGAATATTTTTTTGTATGTACCTTGAAGGAAGAAATGTCGCCCTGTAAATGCCAGCACCGCCTCTAGTGGCATGTGTCCTTTTTATTCCGGTAGAATTTTAAATTCTTCTTGCATAGCTCTTGGCGTGAATTAAATTTTATTACTTCCAGGAGAAATTCGGCGTTTTCCTTTTTTTTGAAGAAATGCCGAAATTTGGAATGGAAATTGATTACGGGGAATCATTACCATAGAAATGTGAGAATTGTAAATGATTTTTGTTATATTTGTAATGTTGAAGGTTTTAAGCGACTGAAATCAGATTTCGGGTAATGTAGATGCGAATCGATTTTATGTTGATTTAAAGAAGATTTATCCGAAAGGTTTTCGAGTGGTGCAATGTTTAGAGCAACTTAAATCAAACTTATTGATTATAGGCCCCTCATTATTATTTTATCAGCCAGATAAAGAATTCCGTTCAACACACACCCTGGGGGTCGAATGATAGTAATGGCGGGTTGGGCGGCAGGCTGATAACCTTCCATCTTGGAACGTCAGAATGCTCCACAGGGGCGCTTCTATTATGACCACAAAAAATATAAAATTAAGATCACAGCTCTACAAGAAACCAAATGGACGCATAGCGGTGTAATGGATCTTTAAACCTACACGGTACTCTCCAATGGATCACCGAATGGAAGAAGAAAGCTTGGAGTAGCATTTATCCTGGAGACGAAAATGAAATCACTGATTCTGGACTTCAAGTCAGTAAGTAACAAAATATGCACGCTTCGCATCAAAACAAGACGACATAACATATGAGACTAATGTCCATGCTCCCACAGAAGGCAAGTCGGATGAGGAGAAAGAGTAATTCTGCCAAGAGCTAACTAACGCCATCAGGTTAATACCGTCAAACGATATTAAAATGGTGCTTGGGGATATGAACGCCAAAATAGGAAAAGAAGAGGAGTTCCTAGGGCTAGGCATCATAGGAAGGCATAGCCTACATAACGCTACCAGTGACAATGATAGTAGATTGATCGATCTCGCTTGCTCGAACTCAATGGTCCAACTTCAACCATGTTCCCGCACAAAAATATTCATAAGACGACAAATTGACCACGTCCTAATTGAGAGAAGAGGGGCCACGAATGTACTGGAGCCATATGTAGGCCATACACGCTCCGGTATACCGGAGAGATTACCTGTACAGGTTTGCCTGCGCAGGTCGCCCGCATGCCGGTAGCGTGTAGGGGGGCGACCCGGTATACCGGAGCGGTCTTCAGTTTGTTTTGTAATGTCATTGAGTAAAGACCACGACGCACTGGCATTGATTGACTTCTTAGATAATAAATTCCAATTGAAGCTGAGTAACGATCAAATAATAGCAACAAAATCTGGAATAACGATTTTGGCTGTATTTTGTAGATATTTGAATGAACTGAAATCACATACTTTTATATCCTACTATACTTTACGAATATAGTTTAATTGTTCGTTTTCCCTAAAAATGTCCCATTCCTTTGGCTCTCTGGTTTCACTTCTCGTGCGTGTCAATCATTATCACGCTGCCGTACGCTGCCAAGTTGGGCATCGCGTTAAACGTCCGTTGCCGTAGCTGCGGGAAGAAGAATGAGAGAGAAACACTTGTTCACTTCCTGAAGCCAGGCAGCGCACACTAGGCAGTTACGTTTTGGAAGACAACAGAGATCTCCAGACTGGAGATCAGATCACTGTTAAGCTTCCTAAATTCCCCTGGATGGCTTCAGGCATCCGTCACACCCGACCAAACAACCACTGAGCACAAGGTGCACGAGTTGTGGCAACGAAACGCCGCGCCAAGCGCTAATTGGGCCTCCGATCGTACTGGAGGCAACTCTTCACCTTTTTGTCTTTAAATTCAGGAGTTACTAGGCTGGCTTCGATTCGAATGTGTTCAATAAAGTTACTTGATTGTAGTTCCAATTCTTCACTTTTAAGACTCAGTTTTAAGTTTCTCGGAAGGGATCCCAATCCGTATACTTATTTGTGAGGTTCTGCTTTTTTGTTTTCTTGATGACTGTTGCGCTTATTGACAGCAGAACGGGTGTATGATCAGATGTTATGATAAAGAAATCAAGTAGATTTGGAATCTTTGCCAATACGTTGGTCATCGTGAAGACAGAATCACACTTGTTTTCGTTACTGGCACTCAGCAGTTTTCTTTTCGGGGTAAAATTAGTCTGGAACCCCATGCTGTATGTTTTAAATTGAAGTCTACGCCAATAATGAATCTTGGACCAAGTTTATTGAAGATGTTGTTAAATTTAGATTTCGTTGGTGTATCTCGTGGAGGACAGAATGCTGCCGCAATATTTAGATCCTTACCATTAAATTGGATTGTAATAACCGTCGTTTGAATGTAACTTTCACGAATGTTCTTGATGGTTATATTTGATATTATTTTTAATTAATACAGCTGATCCACCTCTAGCTCTTCCACTTGGATGAGTTGTCCAATAGGAATCGAAGTGCGTTTCAGAAATCAATGCTGTTTGTATGGAGAAATATTTAGTTCCTGGGTCCAAATGATGTACCCATCATGATTAAAACAAGGTTTTGCTACTTTTTATATGTGTTATAGTTTTTTATGTATGTAGTTAGCAATGACGTACATGTTACACCCCACGATGATTATTATTAAAGGTTTGAGCCCGAATTAAATTGGGTATCAAATGTCTTCCATGAAAACTTTCTAAACAGCCCAATATTTATTTAATTAATTTTTATATTATATCCATTTTATATCAACTTAAGTTTAACCCTAAAAAACTCTTTCTATATAAAACTTTTATAATTTTACATCTAAAATTCTCCGCCGTCGTGAACTATTTTCAAATTCATTGAACTGAGTAGAGACCAGTTGACCGCTCAAGAATAAATAACAAAAAAAAGGAAGAAAGTGGATAACAATCTGATGATCAATACAAAATTAACGGCAAATACTACTCTACCTCATCACATTAACCGAAAAAAAAGCAAAATATATATATAAATGTATTTTTTTATAAATATATTTAGAAAGCATCGTATCGTATCGTATCCTTTTGAATGTATTTATTATGATAGCGCATGCACTTTCTCTCTCTTCTATCTATCTATCTATCTACTTTTATCCACGCGAATCTTATATTCTTATTTATTTATTTATTTCTATTACATTTTATATTTCTTGTTTAGTCTGCGCGATATTTTCAACATACGCCTATACACATCGATGTGATCTATTTAAATCGCAATGTTTGAGCAGAACCAAAGTAAAAATAGACAAGACTCGGTAGACAATCTTCAAAAAGACTCTCAATAACTTTCACGTTGCGTTTTTCTTGAATGTCAGCACAGAATTTAATTTTTATATATATATTTATATTTTTTTTTTGTTTAAAATTGTTATCACTTTTTTTGTTTGTTTTAAATAACAACTTAAAATTATTTAGGAATTTTATTATGTCTTGTTGATATTTAAAACTTATTTTTTAAAAAAAAAACCTCAAAAAAATAACGACTTACCGCAGTTCAAGGTCTGGATGAGTTACATAATGGCTCAATGTTTTCGATATATCGCCATCTATTACCGTCAACGGCTCAGGAGTGTCGTTCTCTGAAAAATGAAACCAAAAAAAACTAAATTAATAAAATAAATTAATTTGTTTTGATATAAAAAAATATAGAAGGAAAATCTTCTTTTCTTTTAAGGCATGGCAATCTAAGAAATAAAATCGAAACTTTTAACTAATATTTAAAAGTTATCTTAACAGATTTATTTATATAATTGAAATTATTGCGGTCCCTAATTTGATATTAAATTAACTAAAAGATAATTGGATAAACAATTAAGACCACGTGTTGGCAGAATCTATTGTTTTATACACTAGCTACTAGCACAATAACTTCACACTGTGCTTCGAAGGAAACAAAGTATGAGCAATATGTGTGCTTGTCCAGTAAATGAGGAAGGGCGGGATTAACGTAAAATAAGATTAGATGCAAATTTTGGTGTGGTAGACGCCTTATGCTCACAATCTTCAGTCTTAAACCCGCATTTACATCCCAAAGTCAAAGCGAAAGTGCACTTTGAAGCTCTTTTATCGCACAGAAATTTGTATGATTTTTTTTTGTATACTTCAAAGTGCACTTTCGCTTTGACTTTGGGATGTAAATGCGGCTTAAGGATGTCCAGGACATATTTATCGTTCTTTAATAAGAAATTCGTGGAGCTTAAATACTTCTGTGAGAGCTTGAAATCTTTTATAGTCTGGCTCAAATATGAAGAGCATTTAAACAACAGTATGAAATAAATTTCTCAAATAAAATAAAAGTAAATCAGTGCTTTAGTTTTTTTATTTCAAAGAAAATCCCTAGAACTGCTAACAATAAATCACTGTATTTAACTCATTTTCTAAGGAGCGTCATGTACGTTAGGATTGTTGATCCATATAAAAATGGGAATTACTAATTATTCTTACGTCTACGAAATATATTTCGTATTTCTAGCAAATCTCTTAATAATCACAAATTTTGAATATTTTATTTTAAACCAATAAAATAAACTTTTTTACTTTGTTACATTTTCATTCACAAAGGAGTGTTTTACCCTACTGAATTTTCATGACATATCTTCACTAAATTATTATTTATTAAATTTAATTAAAAAAATATTTTATCCAAAAATATTAATTCTTATCAAATTTTAATCAAATTCCAAAACGTTTTTCTAATTGTGGAAAATGCTCTTATTAGTAATGACTTGAACCTCCAAACACATTTAACCACTATTCTATAGTAATTCACCACTTTGGACCAATTTATCAAATACTACAACCCTAAAAAGAAATACCAACACTTATCTCATTCTTTTTCTCAGGCAACAACCACAAACCAACTTGTAATAAAAAATAAAGCGTATAAAAAACGAGGAAGAGGTCGGCCTTTGTTGGAAAAAATATTAAAATCGAATTTTAAATTATGTATTTTTATTGTAAATTTTAATTCAAAGTTTATATTCCTATCGCATTATATTTAAAAATGTCCAATCGAAAAAAAATCCTGGTGAAAAAAATGTTGGCTTTGAAATTGTGCACGGAAAAAATAATTTATACAAGGTCAAAGATCGCGAAAATCAGATTTTCTCGAATATTTAATTAGTTTTAGGCTAATTTTGATTATAAAAATAAGCAACATAAAAATTCGCACAAAAGTAATACAAATAAAATTTATGTAGGACAAATAGTTTACGAAATATAAGGCCTAGAATAAAGTTAAGATGTTGCAATGTTTTCATTGAGACGCACCACCATTGGGATAGAGTGGGAATCGCGTTTTTTTACAGAATAATCCATGTGTGACGATTTTCAACAATTTCTTCTTCATCATTACTTTCTTAATTATTAACATCTACAATAATATCTGCAGATAACATGACGTAAGGATCTATCATCTTGATTCTGCTGTATCTTCGGACGCGAAAATTTTGTTTGTGCGGAAAAATAAAACTTAAGGTACCTTTACATTATATGATTTGTTATATGACTTTACTGTCAAGCTATAAAATGTCAAATGACATATGTGTTTGACATGTCATACGACTATCTGTCAAAATTTGCTTTGATTATTTTTTCTGTTTTGACTTGTCAAAATTAAGTCTGAACACAATACGAAGTCAGATGGACTATGAAGTCATAGTTTTGACAGTAAAGTCATATGACAAATCACATAATGTAAAGGTACCTTTAGGAATCATCTTTTGTACTACCAGTTTGTCATGTCGTTCAGGTCATGATGCAAGCTTAGTCTGAAAGAATATAAATAGGTAAGTTTGGGGGGGGGGGTTTGTTAGAGCAGATGGCGATGGACCTTATCTTTACACTCTAAGATGTTGTACGACTTCGGAAATACTAACTGCGGGAAATTGTTCTAAAGCCGAGTTGTTCTATTTATAGCACTTCTAGGTCGTAATGTGCGCAACAAGGAAGACTGTACGGAGCGGTCTAGTCTTGTATTGTCCGAAAAATATGCAGGAAGGAAGGCTTAATTTCATTGGAGTAGTTGCTATAGTAAAAACGGTACAATTTTGTCAAGGCTTCTACATTCCTGCCATGCTTCAAAGGGTCTACGAGTACAAGGAGACGTAAAAGATGTCATCACCGATGAATTTAAGGGGCGGTTTGCACCTTGTCCAGCCACGCTAAGGCGGTTTTTGAGGGGCCAGCCCAAATAAATCACCTGTACTCGAGGCGAAATATAAGACTTGAAGATTGTAGCGTGGAGTGTTGGTGGAAAAAATTTGCACCGCTTAATAAATCCTAGACATTGAGATGTTTGTTTGGCGGCGATATGGAATATGTGATCACTCCATCACAGATCCTTAGAATAAGCTATACCCAAGATGTTAAGAGATGGACCTCTCTTAGATTCACACTGTCCACTGTGACAGAAGGAACATCGGTACCGTTTTTGTTAGTGATGAAACAGTACTTCGTTTTGGAGGATATTCAATTCCACACGATTCTTTCGGCCGCAGTAAAATGTGAGTTCAATGTCCCTATTGAACGACCGAGTTGGCGTGGTCACAACGTAAACACAGTTCCCAGTCAGATTGAATGACGAAATTTGCCATATTGTAGAACATGGCATTCATATTTTTCTACAATCACAAGTCGGTCCTCAACATTTCGTACAAATACAGCAAATAGAATTATTGAATTCATGTTTCAATGGCTTATAGTTTTTCATTTGTAATACAACTCCATCAAATGGTGCCAACGTGACTGTGCAACGAGGTTTAAAAACTTATAATCTCTGAAGCATTCTTGAGTATAAAGAGTTTAATCGAGTGATACTACCCTACATCCGCATTGTTAAAAAAATTCGAAAAAACGTGTTAAAATTATTACAGAAAAGGAAAGCGTTTCAGTTCCAGTAAAATTGCCCACCAGCCTCTGTACGCCGCTACAAAAACAGAAATTTCACATGATAATTAAAGATACTTGAGCTTTGCAACAATTTCAAGATTTAACAAGCCTCTGCACAGTTTTATCAATTCCACCCACAGACGCAGCTGCACAACAACATTTTTTTACCGTCTACTACGAGGTTCAAACATGTCTGGGAAGGGTCTTCGACTCATTCTATCGCAATGGTGGCGCGATAATGAATGAATTGCTGCAACGCCTAAGCTTTCTCGGATAAATACCACTTTGATCCTACGTTAATTTTATATACAAGCTTTTTTTTCCAAGATTTTTATGGTGAATATTTTTGCTCGATATTTTCTATTTTGAAGTGAAATGATTTGGAATTTTATTTGATGAAGGAATAATTGACGAGGAGTCAATGACAATAAATGTTCTTAAAATAGAATTCGCAGAAAAAATAGACATACCCAAAATAGATATACCCTATAAAATTATAAATCAACTAGATTTATTAACCAGTCAAAATATAGTAGTTCCAAGCTCAAGAATCACTTTAAGTACTACCAATTTTAGTCCGGGGAAATTAGCAAAAAAAAACGCACGAAAGGAGACAAAATTCGGAAATGGCAGAAAATTGGTCCACAGCTTCCGTGGGACTTTCCAAGAAAACAATTTGGGAATCACAAAAAAAACATGGCCGCCGGAAATATAGCGGTATTCAAGGTGAAAGTTTCAAAAAATCAGTTTTTGGTCAAAAAATGACTCAGAAACTGATTATTGAGAAATTTTTTTTGTTCTATTTATACAAAAGATTATTGCCTACCCTAACGACACCCTTGCCATTTTTTCGAAAACTTTTCGAAAAATTTGCAAAAATCAATTAGTGATTTTTTGACCATAAACTGATTTTTGGAAACTTTGACCTTGAATAACTTTGAAAGGGTTAAGTTTTCGAAAAAATGACAAGAGGCTTTTTTGTAGGCAATAACGTTTCGTATTGACTGATCAAAACAAATTTTCGAAAAAAGCAGTTTTTGAGTGATGTTTTGGCCAAAAAGTGATTTTTGATAACTTTGACCTTGAATAACTTTGAAAGGGTTACTCGGGTCAACATCTTTGTAAGAACTAAAGTTGTAGAGAATTTCATTGTCAACATTTAGGGCCTTTATACGGGGTTGTACGACCTATAAAAACCGAGATACCAAGAAAACACCGGAAAACCGCTATATTTCCGGCGGCCATTTTTTTTTGTGATTCCGAAATTGTTTTCTTGGAAAGTCCCAAGGAAGCCGTGGACCAATTTTCAGCCATTCCCGAATTTTGTCTTCTTTAAATGCTAATTTCCCCGGACTATTTTCATGTCGAAGTCATCATGCAATTTCTAGTATCAACCTTAGTTCTAGGGAAAAGATTGTAAGCTATAAAGTCAGGAGAGCGCTCAAGAGGGTGATGATAGATCCAGTGTTTGAACTAACTCTTAGATATTGTAGAAGCTCAAACATACTAACAATTCCGCTGTTCGTTGTTCTATTTGTGAACGAATTAAATAAAAGTCTGTACGGTACGCGGAAAGGGAAGCTGTTAACCGTAAGAATGAGTCAGAATATCATTGCCACAGAGTTAAGAGAACGTTTAATCAGTAGGTTTAAATTTTGTCTTGGCTCCTACACATCTACTTCGGTGGTCGTCGATGGTAAAGTAGAAGTATGTTGCCATCGGCGATAAATTTGAAGGGGATTTTTGGTGTGTTATCCAGCCATGCAGGGAGTTTTCGATGTCCCGATCCACATAAACGAGTTGTATTCAAAAGACGCTGAACGTAGTATGTGCACGTTACAGTGAAAGCCGCTGGTTGGAAGAGAAATTCGCTTCACTTACGGTATGGCGGTTTGGAATATGTATTCATGGTGTTAGGAAATGGATAGGCCATTTATTGGTTTCACATCGTCCACTGAAACGGAAGGAAAGGTATTACAGTTTTCATTAGAGAAAAGGCAGAACTTTGTCTTGAAAACGTTGAACTCAACATAATTCTTGTGGCCTCAATCAAGAATTAGTTCAATGTCGCTATTAATTACGTAGCACATGAGTTCACAATCATTGGTAGAAAATGTGAAAATAAAAGCTTACAAGAAGAAAGGTAGATCTTGGTAGGTTGCAGCTGTTCAGAGAAATCTTTCCTTTGATCCTTCGCGGTTCCACTGTTCCTGCTTTGATAAGATTCCTTCACAAACCTTTCTTGTTCACAGAAATCCCCTTGCTTCTCTACTTATCAATCACCTATGAGCATATCCAGGAATCCGATTCATGTACTTTCTACTATCTTTCGACCAGAGCCGTCCGACATTTCATCTCTACAATAATAGAACGGTCGGCACGATTCTGGCCACAAAAAAAGTAGCGCAACAAATTGGATTGGTGCTACGTTTGTGCAATCTAGCTAATGTCATCTACTACTTATATTGAATTTTCTAGGAAAGTATGGAAAGATTGCGACTACGGAATAGGAACTTCGAGATTATTATCAGATGATGATCAATCAATAAGATTTCATATTATTAGTTTCATGATATGATCAATCAATAAGGTTTCAACTACAAGGAGAATAAAGGTGAAACCCCAATGTACGCTTGGCTTATTTTGGTGCTTTGCTTTGACATATCAAATAAACCAATGCTTTGTTATGAGGCAAAACCAAATGGCAAAGCATAGCAAAGCTCAAAATGACCAATGTTCAATTTTTTATTGCTTTGGCCCTTATTGAATATTTCTTTGTGCTTCTTTATCACTCTACACAACAATATTTCAAATTTTCATTCTCTTTTTTTTGCAGACACAATTTACAAACGATCCCTTGTTTTTTTATGAAATAAAAATGTCCATTCCAAAGGATGGCGCAATTCATACCACTTCTCACTGTCGTGTAATATTGTGTCCATTTTTATCCTTTTATCGGATGCACTTCCAGCGTTAGGAAAACAAAATTTGATTACTATGTTTGTTCCTAAAAGTGGAAGAGATTTCAAGTATCATTTATGTGTAGTTCCTAAGCATAACATATTTATGGGTTTCGGTTAAAAACTGAAATCTTGTTTTTGAGTGATGAATGTTATTGAAATTAGTTAGTTTTTGTACTTTCGAAGGAGCAGTTACATTTTGAGACATTTTAAATTACAATCGTTACAATAATAATCTTCAATCGTTTAATTTAAGTGAAAAAAACAGAATAAAAAACCAAAATCTGTCTAACGAAAAATTGTCAAGTAACTAAAGCAAAGCTAGTATTTGGGTTTAGTTGATGCGCTTGGTTTGCTTTGACACATAGTATGTACCTGAAAAGCTTACCAAGATCAAGCAAGACAAACGTATATTGGGGTTTCACCTTAATACTGAAAGGTTCACAACTGCAGCCATAAAATTTAACGCCACTATCTAAATGATACATAGAACAACGACTTAAATTTGAGCGCCACAATAAGTCTTGAGAAACCGAGTTAGCCCCGACAAAAATTGTGTTATTTTCGAATTGACCCGCAAAACGAGAGTATTTATTAAAACATTTCAGGCGTCATTAGCTCATTATCTACCACTGCTTTTAAAACTTTTCTATTAGCACTTTTCTAGTTTCAATTTCATAATGCTCATGAAAATAATTATAATACTGTATGATAAAGTAGTAAATGCCCTTTTCTTTATATCAATCAAGAACACCAAATGTAAACAAATTCATCGGTATCGAACCCATATTTCACAATACTTTCTATTGTGAAGATAAGATATTTATCTTGAAACTAGATAGTAAAACTTGTAAAATTATTAAGGCCTGTGAGAAATTTATTAGATGGATGATTAACAGAGCTTTATTGTGAAATTGTGTAAAAACTACACCCAAGTATATAATTTCAATGACAAAGAAAACAATCATCGAATGTGAAGCTTCTTTATATTTCATTCTTATGCTTAATATATGATCTAACACAAAAAAACAGATTTTCCTTCTATATTACAGGTACATCAGCATTCGTAATGTGATTTTTCAATAATCATCAATCGCAATTTATGCTTTACTTACGGCATAATGGCTAGGTTCTATTTTCTATTTTATTTTGAATTAACAATAACAAATTTGTATTTCAAGAACTATAGTAAGAAAATGGAGTTACTGTGTGCAGGCAGATCGCTTGTTGGTGTGGAATACTGCTTGTTTGGATAATTTTTGGAAGTACTGGACTAATATCCAAAATTTATCTTTAATTCACAAATGTTTTATGTAAATTAATCGACCAATACGATAAAGTAGTAAGAACCGAAAAACCGAAGAGATTTCTTACATCAAACCATTTTGGGGGATTTGTTTAAATTTTACAAGGTATTTGAATTAGCGCAAAAGACTCACCTACCGCTGTCTGATGTTTTAAACATTTCCTTAGCCGTTTTGCGCAGATATATTAACTTTTTCGGAAAACCCAACAAAGAAATTTCAAATAAGTATGTAGAAGGAGTATAAGAAGAATGTTTGTGCCTGTCAAGATTAGGCAACACGACTGACGCCTTAGACCAAACGAAGAAATTGAAAAAGTATTTGACGAAATAAAGTTATACGGGATTTTGGAGAAAGAATGCTAGCCAGGGTTTTTAATGGCAGAACAAAGGGAAAATTAGCGTAGGAATGCTAAGAAATAGTTGGATTATCTTTGGTATAACTTTATCTAACGATCTGCGATGGAATGATCACATATTGCAAATCGCCAAACAAATGCCTAGGATTTCTTGAGATTGTCTTCTTCCATCAGCAGCCAGAGCTACAATCTTCAAGTCCTATATTCGGCCCCGCCTTGAGTATAATTTATGGGCTGGCGCTTCGAAAACCGCCTTACCACCGTGGCTGACAAGCCGCTTCATAAACTAATCCTTGATGGCAGATTTTGTGTCTCCATACACCCTTTGAGCCACCGCAGAAATTATGCCAAATTATACAGCTAGTACCATAGCGATCCCTTGAAATTATCACTCTCCTGACTGTACGGCTATATTATTCCCGCAGCACGATACTAGTCCGCTCAGCTCCCCCTAAAACACATTTTCTCGCACAATAGGATCTAGAACAATTCGACTGTGGAACAATCTACCACAGTAAGTTTTACCGAACTCGTACAACACCCTCGAGTTCAAACGTAAGATTCATCGCCATCTCTACTCCAACACCCTCAGACCTTCCTAACTTATCCTATTCTCTTCGAGCTTTTAAACTAAGCTTGCTAATCGACATCGCACCATGGCCTGAACGGAATGCAAACTGGTAGTACAAAGGATAATTGCGAAGCTTGGTTTTCAACATCTATAATAATATTCTAGTTGTGCCATTTTTTTATTTTGTTGTTTTGTTTGATCGGAAGAGAATTTTTTACAGAAGAGAATTTCGTTTTGTTTGATTTTTTTTGCTATTTTACGTTTAAACAGGAGCCCCACTAGTAAAAATATAATTGGATGAATGATTAGCTACGAAAATTACGAATAGCAAACTAGATAAAAGTAGGGATTACTGGAAATAAAGACAGGTCCGAATCCTATAAGGAATGTAGCGCAATTTGAGCCACCGAATTGATAAAAGCTAGTAACTCAAGCGGACAAATAATATATCGTTTTTGGCCTAAGCGAACAAAGATTTTATATATTATTGGGGTAAGTTAAATTTTAATAAATTTCTGGCCAAGTAAATGTTCATTGATGCAGCTGCATGAATTGATAAGAAATATCGCTTATTTCTGCGTCTTTTATGTTTTTTAATAAATCCATTCATAAATTGCTTTAATCTTCCATCAAGCCAAACGTGTATCTGCAGTGAAATACTATCGGAGAAATTCTTTTTAATTCATATATGGGACGAACAGATGCTTGTGTAAGAGGAAAACTTGCTCCAAATTTCCTATCATCACCTGCACTGGCTCCAATTCTACTATACAAGCACGAAAGCAACACACACAAGTTCACATCAAAGAAAATATAAAAAACCTCTTTTAAAAACTAATTAAAAACCTTCTAAACTATTTATTCTCACATTTTAAAATTTTGTCCACCTTTATTTCTCTATGATAAAAAAGAATCCTTTTTTTTCACTTAACGCCCCAAAGAAATGTCGAAACTTCAGGAAGTTGAGAATACAACAAAGCACCAAAACATCAGAAACCTATCGATCACGAATGCTAGAAAACGAAATATTGAAAAGCACACATTTTTCCCTGTAAATAAACTGAGAAATTATAATAATTTTTACAGGAAATTAAATTTTAAAAATAAATTCAAGTGGGAATACTTTTGTGATATGTGTAAGTTTAGTTTTGACAGGAGATTCGCTACCAAGCATCAAGTTCCATAATGAATCAGGAAATGTTCTGTAGCATACAGAATCACAAGGTTGAACAAAGAAACTACACAATAAAATCTGTTTAATCATTATTAAGAGGCGATAGTTGAATATAGTAAACCATTTTGAGATTCATTTTTCAAAAAAAAGTTTCTTAATATCGGACATAACCACACATTTTTATCATCCTTCTGTTTGTGATTTTATGGCAATCAAAACATTTTATTAATTGTACTTACCAATCATCATATGGATTTTTATTGTTAATTAATATTTTTCCACTAAATACAAATTATGATTAAGTATAAAGACAAGATTAATAATCGTAAATTCGCCAAAACAAAACAAATGCCGAGTTTTTTCCTACGCACACTACACACAGGTGGAGTGAAGTTGCTTGAAATTTGCCTCTGTGGTATATAATACACATTCACATTTTCGAAATATATATTTTTTTTATAATTAAAAAGGGGCCTTTTTCGTTTATAATTATAACAGTTTAGATAATCGAATACAACTTACAGTATTTGAGAAGAGATGTCGCACTTCTCGCAAAAAATATTACTAGTAAATTGTTTTGTGATACGTTTAAATTTTCTAGTGTGATTCAAAGAAGTGTCTACTTAGGTGTAGATAGAAAGGAAATAACATTTTTCGTTTTAAATGTAGATTATAAACGTTATACTATTCGGTTTAAAACAGAATACATGCAAGCATGTCGCGCCCACCTATATTCCTCTCCAGATCTTCTACGCAACGGTTTTACAAATATTCGAATTTTAAATCTGCCACGGGATGGTATTTTTAAGCAGCACAGCCTCCAAGTGATCGTTTTTAGTTTCTAAAAAATCTTTTGACATAGGTACGAATTTTTAAGATTTTGTGATACTTAGTTAACAATTCAATAAACAAGTTGTACAAACAAGATTCGTTTAATTGAAACTGTGGGGTTGCCTATTGCGAGGATTGTGACTCCATCCTCTAACCTCCACTCGAACATCGCACAATCAGGGAGCCTTCGTCTAGAAAGGACATACTCGATAAAAAAAACCCGCAATCCCATTATGTTAATCTTGTTAAAGGTATGAATAATACTACGTAAATGAGCTACTACCGCGATAACGATATCAAGCGACCTCCCACTGTAACGCACACCTCGACCATGATGGGTGACCTTCCTTAAGGTACCTTTACATTAGCTTTGTTCGTTTACGCCACACGGGATCCCGCGGGCACAAATTTTGCTATTTCTCTCTCACTCCCTCTCATGCAAATACTTCAAAACGTCTCAAATCTCGGGATCCCGTGTGGAGTAAACGAACAAGGTTTATATGATTTGTCATGTGACTTTACTGTCAATGGGCATATTCACACGCTGCCATAATTGTGGTGAGTAAATCCGGTTTTATTCAACTCCTAGCAACTCAGACGGGGCGTAAATGAGTGTAGTAAATTTGAATGCTATACAGGAACCTTTAAATGTATTGCAGATAAAATTTACTTGTTAGAGAAAAACAGAGCTAAAGAATGCAAGAGATAGAAGTAACTTTTTATATGTGTGCCAGTTTTCACGCGTTTGCTTTTGCGTGAAAAATGTTTCGTTAAGTTCTTCCGCTCCCTTCCCTCTCTCATCTATAAAACCGGTTTTAGGCGCCATGAATGTGCACTGTGTGAATATGCCCAATGAAGTCAAACTTAACATAAAATTTTCCATAAAAGATTCATCGTCAAATTAAGATGTCGTCTTAAGACTGGACCGTAAAATCTTAAAGAATCTTCAAGAAATTGACGTTAGCGATTAATATTTAATTTGGTGTTTTACGAAAATTAAAGTATTAATGAGAACATAATATAAAAGATTATTTGAAATTAAAATTTGTGTTGAAAAGATATTGAATTTTGATACTTTTTACAAATGTCAAAAAAGTCTTAAGGCAATTATAGCTGAACTTAAGATTCATTACGTTTTGACAGAAAATTAGCCAGTCTGAAGAGATTTTGACGAGGAATCTTAAGAAATATTAAGGCTATTATATACCAAGTTTATAGCAGCAAAATTAAATCGATTTAACTTAAACTTACGCCAAAATTTCTAATTAACGTATAAACGGGTAACTTACATTCTTCTAACTTTGGCTTAAGCCGAAAAATTTCGGTTTAATCCATAAACTCGAATTACCCCGTTTATACGACAAAGGATTTTGTATAGGTAACTAGAGGGGTGTTTTTTTAATCTGTTCCAGCACAGAACAGAACAGCTTCCATAGAAAAGTCTTGTCCCCGATAATTATCAAGAACACTATCCAGCACAAAGGGAAATTTTAAATTTCCCTTTTCTCGCATACGTTTTTTAACTTGACAGTTGACAAATAAAGTAAAATGTTTTGTTTACTGAATGAAAAACGAGAAAAATTAATGGAGAGATAAATAAGACCGATCTTTATGCAATATTAGAAGAAATTAAAATGCCCAAAGCCGTAATTTATGTTAATAAATATGAAAATTTCCCTTGCCGTTTTTTTAATGTTCCAGGACAGAACAGAATAGAACAGATTAAAAAAACACGGCATAGGTAATAGTTAGAGCTAAAAAAATCCCAACACGTGAAACTTAACGAGTACTACTTATCTGGGACTCGAACCGATAACGAAAGCTGTGTGCATCAACCATGGAAGTTCCAGAATTTACTTTTTAGTATAGACACAATTGAAATATTTTTAACGTGATTTTGATCGAAGATGCAATTTAACGACACTTTTTTCCCATTGGCAGTACTATGTTCTGGGGATAAAAATCGCGCGAAATTTAAATTCTTGTACTTGCCGGTGGATGTCGCGATGTTGTGAAAATTTTCAACGCGAACTCGCGGCCTCATGGTTAATTCTGTTGCCATTGCCGTAAAAATTAGCTAATTTCACATTAGTAATTGGATTTTCGAACCTTTGCGTCTGTAGTTCGGTTCTACATATTCAATTTTTCATTCCATTTTCTGATGTTCAATCTTGTCATATTTCTTAGGCTTGAAAGAAACAACTTGGTGAATGGGCCTATTTACACAGTACACATTCATGGCGCCTAAAACCGAGAGGGAAGGGATCGGAAGAACTTAACGAAACATTTTTCACGCAAAACCAAACGCGTGAAAACTAGCACACATATAAAAAGTTACTTCTATCTCTTGCATTCTTTAGCTCTGTTTTTCTCTAACAAGTAAATTTCATCTGCAATACATTTAAAGGATCAAGCCATGAACAAGGAAAATATTGAGAGCGAATTTCCGCTCAATCGGACTACAACTCGGTGAAGTCACGTTATGTTGTTAGTGTAATTTGGAGAATTTGGGAGAATATGGTAGTCCGATTCTCTCAATTGAGATTCTTGTTCATGGCTTGTAAATATAGAAGGTTATGGTATAGCGTTCAAATTTACTACGCTCATTTACGCCCCGTCTGAGTTGCTAGGAGTTGAATAAAACGGGTTTTACTCACCACAATTATGGCAGCGTGTGAATATGCCCAATTGGCACACGGACTTAATTAGTTAACTTCCACGAATTTTTTCTTCTTCTGGCAACATCCGACACACCGACCTTCCCCAAGCGAGTTCCCCTGCTTTAAGTGTGTTTCTTAACTAAATCCCGGGATCCCAGGGAGCCCGAGTTTTTGTTAAAGGGTGGGGATACAACTGTCAAAGTAAAGAAATGCTTTCTGGGATGATTGAGAAATCTAAGAAGAAGAACTATTTATTTATTTGCACTAGTAGTCTCGATAACAAAAAACTTCAATTTAATTATTATTTTCACTGTTGTTTCGATAACACAACACTTCAATTTATTTATTATTTGCACTATTGCCTCGATAACACGAATATCTTTTATTAAATCAATTGATGTTGAAAATTGAGAACTGTCACCTTAGCTGAGAACTGTCACCTTTTGACATTTCTCATTTAATCCACGCCGCCAGAAGTCCAGACCTCTGGCTCTTTGGGATGGAGGGGAAATGATTCCGAGAAAGTAAAGAAACATGAATTGGGCTCCCAGGGATCCCGGGATTTAGTTAAGAAACACACTTTTTATAAAAATCACAAATGAATTCGTTCATTTTGATTCATTTATTTCACTCACACAACGTAAACTCAACGTCAAACAAATAATAAAAACTTCTACTAAAATTCGGGGCTTAATTTCGCGCAGTTAAAAAGGAGGCAGCGATTCTCGTTAATAAAGTAAAAAAAATAAAAGAAATAATTGTTTATGATTTTTTTGTGAGTGCTAATTGTTCTGGTGCAGTGCTCAAAATGCAGAGAGATTATACGAAAATATGTCGTGTGTGCATGGCAGAAGGATCGCGTGATATTTTTCCTAAGGTTTTAACCTCCGCAGATCCGAACACAAGTGGTACAGGAGCCACCCCAAGCTCGTCGACGTCTCCTCTTGATCGGCTATTGGAAAAGCTGCGATATGTCACTATGATGAAAGTAAGCTCTTATCTAGATATTATTATTTATCCAAATGCATGTTCATAATATTTTGGATGCTTGAAAAAGATTTATTTACACTAAAGAACCTGTTGTTGGTGGTGGACTTGTGCATGGTCTAAAGTCGAGTAACCATATGATGACATGTGGGTCCAGTGTGGCTGGGCCGGGCTGAGTAAGCGGAATTCTACCCGTGCAACGTCGGTAAGGAGGCATGTGTTCCTCTTAGGCACTCATGTTGCAAGCAAAATCGCAAATCTTGAGGCGGGAAGTGCTTTGTTTTGCTTAAAAAACATTTATAAAACGAAATAAAAGTAATTGTAACTCAGAGCTTTTCATTAATGCCAGAGACTGACGTACATGACCTAGAAGTCACGGCTAAAATCGAGCGAATTTTCCGTCTTTCCTCGAGAAGCTTACCTTTGCTGGGGATGTGTTGCTGCATTATTTTGAGTAGGCATAAATCAGATTTAGTAAGTGATGTCGATCTCGAAAGGTATTAACATTTATTTATTTCTCATTTTCATTGTGTCCAATTGCTAGTAACCTTCAAAACTAAAATTAGAAGACCAAAGCTGCAATTTTGAGATAAATCTAATATAGAAAAAATTTAATTATGAATCACGATGAGTTTGTATCACCGGAGTCAATCATAAGCTCGTAGATATTGACCATATTAGGGTTTCCGAAACTACCATTGCAATATATTCCATACTGATGCATCAGAACGAAATCTAGAGTAGTATAAATCTTGCTTAAGTGGAAGCATTGTAGGAAATCCACTTCGATAACAAAGTTTTCGAATTAATCAGAATATTTCAATGATAAGGGGGTTTTCACACTAGCAAACTTATGCTCGATTTCGTTACCCGAATATACCTCGGATAAAGTTATACCCCGTTTAGTTATGAGATTTCTAAAGGGAAATGAAATATGACTAGGGTGTACACGTCGATAGCCTAGAGGTGGTTAAGGTACACGAATACCCTCCCAGAGGTCCGTGGTTCGAATCCACTCCCCGCATGGTCAGACTTTCCAATTTTCCGAACTAAATAACTTCCTTTCCTTCTCGTCTTCGCTTGTTACAAAAATACCCCTGCCTTTTCTCCTGCCATCGCCGCTCAACATAAGCCAGGATGCCCTCTCCTGTTGGATCACCGAACTCAGCTACTGTTACTCACGGTAGTATTGGATGGGAGTCGGTGGAATAAAACCGCGTGTCAGTTCTTTCACTCTTTTTTCTATTTTGCCGACCCGACATTGCACTCTTATCGTGGCCGAGACTTAAGAGTTGTCATCCATTTTTCGTTTTTTGGCTCATACAAAACAACAATGTTCATACAACACAACTTAGCCACCAGTTTAATTTCGTCGCAAACAAACATATTCAAAAATATAATCGCCAAGAGCATATCAGTGATTCCACATCACCTTTTTTCGACGTTAGAAAGTAGAAAGCCTCTTGTCGACCACCGTATATCGGTGTGTCGATAATGTGAAAACCAAACCACTAAAACCATTTCATTCGCCTTCCACTCTCCCCACACCAAAATGTCGTACAACGTTGATTCGAAGAGCTGGATTAGATATTTTACCTACGGCACACGCTGGCGCACTAATACCTCATGTTGGACTCCTCCAGATTTTATCCCCAGTGGATGCTTCTTATTGCTTTTTCCACCTTATTCCAAATTTCTTCTGACTGCAGCGTACGATCCGCTGTTTTAACTCTTTTCCGGCTACAGCGTCTAGGTTCAGGCCTGTTTACGGCCAACTGCGTGTTTTTTAAAAAAGCATGTGTTGGACGGACTTCGTTCGTACATCTCGTAAGGACTCATCATGATCGAATCGATAAATGCACCTCCATATCCATTCAGAAACTAAGTACTGTCTTACTTTTGAGTCTTTCTGTTTAGCAGCCAGTGTGCTACTCATCTAATCTCTGCCATTCGTAAATTACGTTATTCACTGCCGAATGTTTTAGTTTCACCGTTCGCTACATCGAGTCATGTGGATGTAACTTTCCTTCGATGCCTTGATGGTCAGTTCTGTCGTCCATCGACCGTATATTACAGAACTGGGGCCAGTTCACGCAATTCGACGTCGACTGAAAACTACACGGAGCGCGTTCAAAAACCTTACTATGGTTAACCACGAGAGTTTTTGAACGTCAAAAAGTTATGCTAGTGATTGTGTTGTAGTTAACCACGGAGTTTTTGAACGACAAAGTTTACCATAATTAACCATAGTAAGGTTTTAGAACGCGCTCAGTGTCGTTTTTAGTCGACGTCGAATTGCGTGAACAATTGCGAATTGCGAATAAGCTAAACAATATCGAGCCCCCAACAAAATACTATTTCAACCGTTGGATCAGTGATAACCGCTGCCTTTGCTCGCTAGATGTGATTTAAAGTTGATCATTGTGTCGATCATCACACTTGAATAACGCTTGATACTTTCATTTGCTGTCCCACTCTGATCCTTACGGAGACTACTATCGCCACTTACAGAGCAACAAAACCCCCTCTTATGTTTTGCGAGTGCCAGCCAGCATTATATAGCCAGATTAACCTGATCGCTTCGTTTGTGAATATATTTGTGTTACTAAATCAAGAGCTTATTTATAAATATTTTTTATCCGTTGCATTAATCTTTTGGATTCGCATTATTGAAAATTTAAGTTTCTTGTTTTTTTTTATTATAAACGTGTGAAATATGTTAACAAGTTTGTTCTCCAACTATCTCCAAGTAATTTATACGAAAAAAAATACAAAATCTGTTTATATGTTAGCTTTCACATTTTTAAAAATCTACAAAAAATATTTTATTTTTACTTAAATGTGGACGTTACAGAATATACCAGCAAACTTCCTCTACCATTTCGGAAAGAAATTTGAAAAAAATTGATAAAAGTCTTATGATGATACAAGACAAGCCGCGACCAGGGAGAGAGGTTTATAGATGAAGAATGTATTGGATTTTTGAGTTGTTGTGCAACTGAAGCACAAGGGTCAGCAATTCAAGGCAGTTCTTGGGGGTCCCCGATTCTAAATCGCATACATACCATTTCTACCAATGTTCTCCTGGACTCACTTCTATCACTTATTCTATTCTGAATGTTTATAAATGAGCTTCCATGCTTACTACAATCTAGACCATATTTTCCAATTTAGTCATCCTTTGTACTACCAGTCCTTCATGTCGTACTCGTCATAGTACAATGTGTAGTAGTAAGCTTGATTTGAAGAAAGGAGTCAAGGCCAAGACAGATTAATAAGTCTTGAGGCTACTAAAGAAGGAGGCGACGGACCTTGAACTCGTGGGAATGCGTTTATTGTATTCATTCCCCATTCAACCAAGTCTATAAAGCCACGTCGGAATATATGGTTTAATGGGGAATGTATGAACGCGATAAAAGCAAAAGAAGCCGCCTTCAGAGCGTACAGGGGTTCGCCGAGCGAGTCACTTCGACGTGGGTATATTAAGTTAAGAAACTCCTGTAACTCCATCATCAGGAGAGTCAAATCATCATTTGATGACAGGTTGAGAGGTAAGTTACTAAATACTACTGCCGGCGGTAAAAATTTCTGGACCTTGGTAACTTCCATTAAGAAGAATTTTACCTCATCCACAACACCTCCCTTCATTCATAATGATGAGGTGATAACAGAAAGCAATTCCAAGACCGATCTATTAGCATCTCTGTTCGCCTCAAATTCTTCTTTACCCGATGCTGCCATCCAGCCTCCCCCATTCGAGCGAACAGCTCATTCAATGGACGGAGTTTTCTTCAAGACTCGAGATGTCTCAAAGAGCTTGACGTTAATAAATCCACTGGCCCTGATAAAATACCCCCATGGTCCTCAACAAATGTGCATCACCTTCGGCTAAACCTCTGAGCAAACTTTTTGCCCTGTCATACTTCTCCGGAGTCGATCCCGAACTGGCTTAGCGTCCCCTTAAACTACCGCCCAATAGCAATTCCTTCTGTTCTCTCCAAGGTCATTGAGACATTAATTAACAAAAAGCTAATGGAATATTTGGAAACCAACAAAATTCTACATGACAGTACGGCTTTAGGTCCAAAAGATCTACTGGTGACCTCCTTCTATGTCTTACAGAGCACCTCCACCACAACATTCATCGCTTTGGTGAGTCTGCTCTGGTTGCTCTAGATAGGTCTAAAGCTCTTGACCGAGTATGGCACCCTGCTCTGTTGTGAAAACTCCAAGCTATTAGTATCCACTCAGTTCTAAGGAAATGGATTAATAGCTTCCTTTCTGGCCGTTCAATAAAGGTAGTATTGGATGGCTTTGAATCTAATCCCCACACAATCTCGGCCGGAGTTCCCCAAGGTTCAATTCTTTCACCCGCTCTTTTCATAACTCATTTATCTGGGCTGGCGCTTCAAAAACCGCCTTATCGTGGCTGGACAAGGTGCAAAGCCGCGCCATCCAAATCATCGGAGATGACAGCCTTTGCATCTCCATTGACTCTCTGAGCCACCGTAGGAATCTAGCAGTCCTGTCAAAGTTGTATCGCTATTACCATAGCGACGTTCCACTGAAATTTCCGCCCTCCTGCCTGCAACACAAGACTAGCCTACTCGGCTCACTCTCTTACCCTGCAAGCCCCTTTTTCGCGCACACTAACGCCTAAAAATTTGTTTACAAATAGAACAATTTGGCTGTGGAATAATCTCCCACAATCAGTTTTTCCGAACTCGTACAACACCCAGGAGTTCGTGAACGTAAGGTTCATCGCCACCTGCTCCAGCTGTTGCCTAAATTTTCAACTCAAAATTTTTTTTCAATATTCGATAAAAGAAACTAGTAATTTTTTTTCCACTTCCAGATTGATGAAAATGACGACTTACCTCGATTGCTGTGCGATCTGTGTATAGTTCAACTCAACGTTGCTTACAACTTTAAGAGGCAAGCTGTTGAAAATGATACAAAACTTCGGCAATATTTCATAGAAAATGGAATATCAACGCGCCAAAATGTAGTCGTTAGCAGTCCTCAGCCAGTTGCCCGAAATACGTTACCAGTAATACATGCTCAACATGTTCGGGTATCATCACCCCATCGAAGAGACTTCCCAATTGTACCTTTCATAATAAAGAGTGAAGTAGATAATGATGTTCTTTCAGACGCAACAACCGACACAAATTTGGAGATTGCTGCAAACTCGCCACCTGTAGATAGTATAAATTTATCAAATATGTCAAGTTCTACATTGGAGAACACTACACCAACTGATTGTCAGCAAAATCAAAATAATAAAATACAAATGGTGTACGTAAATTCCTATGGAAAAAATACCGAAAATGGTAATGATAGCGATCACGCGATAAGCCTGCAAGTAACTGATGAAGAAACCCCAAAGGATACAGAAAAACGTCCTGAACCTAGAGTTGTCTTTCGTACAAGTACACCGGCCTTGCAGCGGAAGAGCATGCGAGTACCAGATGATAGCCAAAAGAAGCGTCAACAAACAGTTGCTGAAGATTTAACTGATGGAGATTTCCCACATCAAGCGAAAAAAAACAGAGAAATAAGAAGATTAATTATTGACATGAATGAATCCGTTTTTAGTGCCCAAAAGAGATCGTTTAAGAGGGAAGAAATTCAATCTGGGAAAACATCAAGAATTTTGCAGAAGGACACACTGAAAATTGCAGCAGCAAAACGTGATTTAGAGTCTAGAGATAAAAAGGCTGCTACACCGGGTGAATCTATATCTAAGGAGAATCATTTTTTATTAAATCCATTTAATAAACACTCCCCAAACGAGGCAAATATTAAGAGAGTTAAAAGACTTAAGAAGAAATCATCCGAGAAGCTCCTAAGGCCCAAAATTAATCCTCCATCAACCACCAGTAATGCGTAAAAATTGAATATTTATTGAAATGAATGTAAATTATTATAATATAAGAGAAGTTACAACAAATTTTATTTATATAGAATCAAGATATAAATAAAAAAAGAAAAAAGAAAACGCCTTATTAGAATTAAAGTTAGTAGATGAATTTAGAAAACAAGTAAACATTAGTATGTGAAATATAGTTTCATGCAGGATTGTACAAATTTCAAACAAATTTTAATTATTAAAGTTTAAATCGTTAAGGTTTTAATCTAAATAGAGAATGCGCCATTTATTGATGGCATGAGATTATACGTTTTTAAACATGAATGTAATATTTATATAATAAAAAATAGAGACGTGTTAATGGAATGTTACGTTTCAGCTAGCCACAAATTTACTTAAACAAATTCTGAATAATATGAATGAATAGATAACATTGTTGCAGGCAAATTACTTTTAAAACTAAACATTCTTAACTGTAAGGTGCTCATTATTTCTTCTTCATTATGAATAAAATTATTTTATTGCATTGCAATTCTCGTAGAAATGTTTTATTAAGTGGCAGTTCTACTAGAATCACCATTTTTATACTATTAGTTAACGTTGTGAGTTACGCTATGTGGCAGTGCCTAGTAGTGAATACAGGGGCCCGTATTTGGTTTCTCGAGTCGATGGATCGACTCGAAAAAAAAGCTTCTCGATTTTCTCTAAATTTCATATTTAGCATTACGACAAAATCGACAGATAAGCGCTGCAATAGAAAACCATCAAATTGTGTGATATTACTCCAAGTGCAGCAAGCCACGTATATTAAATTAAAAGAGAAACTGTTAAAAGTTGATTGTATGCATAAATTGAGCCTTTTAATAAACGTCAAACGTCTTTATCGACAGGTGAGGAAACGATAAGGTTGTCGATATCGTGTTCCCAAATGCCAATTTTTATTTATCCACAGGAATCGATATCGACCTGAGAAACCAAATACGGCCAGAGCTCGTGGATAAAAAAGGTTTATAAATAAAAAGGGGTCTGAAGGGAACCATTGTTTGTGGTGCTGATGTCCGGAAACAACTAACTGCTGAAAGTAGCTCCACAGTCGAGTTGTCTCAATAAGAAATGAATCTTTTCAATGTAGTATGTATGAACGCAAACGATTTGTTAGCAATTGGTGTCGGCTTTTACACCATGGAGATAGTTTGAGTTAACATATATTTAGGCATTCAATTCATTTTCAAATGACTTTAAATAATGCTTATGGCGGATAATACTGCAGAGAAAATAATCAAACAATTTAAAAAAATTGACTACTTGTAGTTAATTAGAATACTTTACTATGTATGCTCTAAATTTTATGCTTACAGATTGCACATAACTACAAAAGGAATATCGGCGGCGGGCTACCAACCTGTCCTGGCATTTCTACATTGCAAGAGACCTACAACAGAGCCTCGAATAGGATTGACTACACAACGAAGACGTGGATATCGTATCAAGGACCATGATTTACGACTTTTTTCTTGGAATGTAAGGACACTGTAACAACCTAAGTGATACTAAACGAATTACATAAATATAAAAGTGATCTAACAGCAGTGCAAGAGGTGAGGTGGATTGGAAAGGGGATTCCAGAGAAAAAAACGCACAATACATTCTATAGCGGTAACGAGAGAAATCATACTTTTGGGGCGGCATTCATTGTAAGAAAACAAATTAAACATCTAGTAATGGGCTAAAGGTAGAGGAACACGAGTTTGATGTGGTAAAATCATTTACCTACCTTGGGTCAATAGTAACAGCCGACAATGGCATGGTGCCAGATATACGCACACGACTGCTAAAAGCCAACAAAGCTTACTACAGTCTGTCAAGACTCTTCAAATCCAAGCATCTAACCAAAACGTTGAAACTTTTACTATACAAGACGATAGTCTTACCGGTTCTCACCTATGCATCCGAAACGTACGTGCTTAGCAAAAATCACTCTAACCTCTTGGCATTGTTCGTGAGGAGAATGTTTCGGAGGACTGTTGGCCCCTTATATGAGGAAGGACGATTCTGGAGACTCTACAATGACGAGATATTGTAAAGAAAATAAAGCTGGGTAGACTCCGGTTAGCAGGATACCTTGCTCGTATGAGTGAAGATGAGCCTGCTCGGAAAGTTCTCTACGGTAAGACCTATGGGGTGCGACAGCGTGGGAGACCCAACCTCCGCTGGAAGGATGGCGTAGACCAGGACGCTCAGAGCTTAGGGATGCCAAACTGGATGACATCCCATCCCGGTTGTAGAGCCGTTAAAGAAGAAGAAGAATGGTCTTTGATGCTATAGACGAAAGAATATGTAGAATACGTATAAGAGGAAGATTCTTTAATTACTCCGTAATAAATATACGTACATGTCCCGATTGAAGACGCCCCAAGAAGAAATGAAAGATGCATTCTATGAAAGCCTAAGGAGAGAGCATAGAAAATTACCTAGACATGATGTAAAAATAGTCTTTTCATGTCCTCTGTGAGTGCCCCGCGATAGCGAGGAGTAGGGTATCGTCAAATGTCAGTTGTATAAAGATCCAACCATCAAAAAACTATTATGTATAAAAATGAACAGAATTCGATGAATAGGACATGCAGTGATGACAGCACAGCAATAATTATTATGAACAAAAGACAGCACAAAGACACGTTTTGCTTATAATAAAGTTATAGAGATAGCGTAGAAGAACATCTACTAGCATGGAGACTTCAAGCTAGGGAGAGACAGTTCTGGAGTAGGATATTGCAGGAGGCCAAGGTCAATAACAGGCAATGGAGTTATTGATGATCGATGATGATGTAGTATTGAATGGTTTTAAGAGTTTAAATTCCACATCATCTCAGCTGGTGTCCCCAGGGCTCAATTCTAGCACTGAGCCTATTCCTAATCTATATAAACAACCCGCTCTCAGTCCCATCTAATCCAATTCACGGCTTCAGTGATGACGCTACTCCGCACTCATATGCTTTCGATATTGCAAGCCAAGCACACGCCAGACTCTGTCTTCATGATCGACAACGACTCACGTCGAATTGATTCTTGATTAGGGCCGCAAGAATCTTGTATTTCTTTTTATGATCCAAAAAAAAACTCCTCTTTTGTTTCCTCCGATTCATTTGTCTTCACCTCGAATAGAGCTCGTTTCTCTTGGCTGGGCCTTGAAACTCGCCTTGGTCTTGTGACGAGCCATTTTCCATTGATTTATTCAGTTTAGCTCACTTGTCGACGGAGAACGAAGAATAAGCAATGTTCTTCTTACAAGAAAGTGATCGTCGCCAATGAAGAGGAATTATGTGGATTGTCACTCAGAAGCATTTGACGGCGTTCAATTACCACCCATCCAATGACGCTACAGCCCAAATCGAGCCTTGGCCTCCTCTAGAGATTTTTCAAGTTTGACGGTCTCTTGCAGCGTGTCTCCAGTTCCGGATGTTGAGTATTGTCTAGGCGTCAGCCGTCACAGAGTCTATCCATCTCCTCCTGGGTCTGCCTACTGGTATATTTCCCGAAATTTCTCCTACCATGGGCCGTTTTGGGATACGATTGTTCTCCATCCTGATTACGTGGCTGGCTAGTCCTAGTCTGTTGATTTTTATAAACTTTGAGAGTTCTAGGTCGTCAAAAATTTCATACAACTCGCTGTGGTATCTCCTTCTCCATATTCCATCCTCTCTCGTTGGGCCTATTATGCACATGAGAACTTTTCTCTCAAACCTGTTACCTCTATGTCCTGGGCTATAGGCCAAAACTCGCTACCATAGCACAGTACTGGTCGTATTACTGTTTTGTAGAGTGAAAGTTTCGTTTTTCTGTGCGCAAATCTTGAGCGCGGTATTTGTTTTTGTTCATAAAAGGCTCTATTAGCGAGTAGTATTCGTCTAGTTATCTCTTCCTTTTCATCGTTTCTTTTTGTAATTGTAGACCCAAGGTAGACTATTTTATCGACTACTTCTAGGTTGTGTTCGTCGATAGTTAAATTTCTTCCCATTCTAAATCTTCCAGCTCTGGATTGTTGTATCACCTTTGTTTTTTCTTCGTTGATGTTCAGCCCTATGTTGTTGGCGGCCTCTTTTAATTCGACATAAACTTCCTTTGCTGCCAAAAAGGACCTTCGCACGATGTTCACGTCATTCGTATATCTAAGTAATTGTACAGACTCTGTACTGACGTTTTCGTTATCACCCATTTTAGGGTCAGGTTGAAAAGCATTAGGGCGGTCAATCCCTTGTCTTAGACCTTGTCGTATTTCGAACTCTTCTGTTACTGCATTTTGAATCCTTACTTTCGCCAGTGAGCTATTCGTTGCACATTTGATCAGTCGTACCAGCTTTGAGGGGACTCCTAATTCCAATAAGATCCTGTATAGCCTCTCGTGCTTATTGAGTCATATGCCTTTAAAAAGTCGACAAACATTGATATACATAATCTATATGTATTTCTTTCCGAGGTTTTCTCCAGGATTTTCTTTAAGGTCAGCAGTTGGTAGAACTCTGAGGCCTGTAAAACTTTGATGCCCTCTACTGACCATAATCAATGATAATCTTTTAAGAATATTTGAAAAAAAACATTTGAATGGAATATAAATTCACCCACCTTCAAGGGTTACAACCCTAAAAGCATGATAACAAAAAACAAACGGTTTTTATTCCATATTTATATTTGGCTATTAAACGGGTTTTAGTAGGCAATGGAAAACTTCGTTTTTACTGTCAACAAATAATATTCGACTATAAAATTATGTATTTCTACACTGATAAAAGTCTAGAAATAACCACATTATTAATTAATTCCTAATTTAAATGCCTGAATCTTTTATTACAAATCCACTGTGCTTTTCAATTCGGGGAATTTCAAGCGGTGCTTCCCCCACAAATTTGTTTACTTGTTGTTCAGTGTGGATTGTAAATTTGTCCTTCGGCTAACTTCAGTTTAAGGAAACAACGAAAAGGAATTGCGCGATTCTATAATTTTTACCAATTTCGATAAGTTATATAAATGCAATTTAAGGATTGCTTGATTTTTTAAACAAAAGCGTATTTTATTAAATTTTTAATGCAGATTTATCTAAATTTATTTTAAATTCTATTTTCTTACAACAAATCACCCTGTGCTTTGCTCATTGAATAAAACTCATAGATTCCCTTATAAATGGAAAATAAATAAAGCTGTAAAATGCTCACCTTTTGCGTAGATAAAAAATTAACAAGTTCTTGTAGAAAAATCACCGGCATCTGGTTTGTAGGCGGGCTTGGTGAAATATTTGCGATTAGCTATTATTAACGAACACAATTATAACATTTTATACAAGATAAATATGTTGGTGTTGGTATTATAATTGTGTAACCGCGTGTAAAAATGGTATAAAAATGTATGATAGTGTTAGATATCGTTGGGGGAAAAACCGGATTTACTCACGTCATCTTCGTCGAATCCAAGATCCAATGCACCCTCAGTTCCACAATGGCAAGTTGGGCAACGTAACAAAAACAACCCAAAAGAAGCAAAAAAAAGTGGCAGACTTCTTGTCAAAAAGTATTGCTGTTGAGCTAATCGGAAAGCTGGGAATAAATAATTTGCTCGGGGAAAAACCGTACTTGATTGTGTTTATGAACGTCGATTTATCAGCGTCCAATCCCTGAAAATGGGTAAGATAACATAATATTTAGCAAAATTCTACATCCACAGTCACTAATTGACTTTCAACCGAGTAATTTGAATAGAAGTGGAAAATAATACTGGGGTGCTTCAAATATAAGTTTTTTTATAATATCGTAGTTAATTGTTAAACATCCAAGATGTTGTCTAGTATCTTGGATTTAGATACACAAAATCAGTATTTCTATGGTAAATTTCCAGTGATTCATAACATATTTTTTTCAAAAAAAAATATCTGTGTACTTTCAAAATAAAAAAATTAGAACGTTTGTTTAAAATTATTAAAAGTTATTTCCTGTAATAAACTTAAAAATAATTTCTTACATTGAATTTATAAAATAAAAATTAAGTGCTTTTTTTAGTGATTCGGCAAAAAAATGTGAATGTGAACAGAAAACCATAGAGTAATAATAATCTATTGTTGATAAGATAAGATCACATGATAGAGTGTTTTTGATATGCGTATTTTCAATTAAAAATGGACTATCAATAGTTAGATTCGAAACAAGGAATAATAAGTGTTACTGTTGGCAGGCGAAAGTAGCTTTTATTGCAAGTCAAACATCTTCAATTGTTACGAAAAACAGAAAAGTTATTTGTTACTGAGCAATATGCGTCACTGGAAGCATGGCTATTATTATACCTCTATCCTATCTTCAACTGAATACATTCTGCAAGGACTTGTAGCAAATTGAGAGTTGGTTTCTCAGAAAATCGAAGAAAACAAAGTCTTGAACTCAAGCGCGTTTTTTTTATCAGATCCACTCATTTGGGAAAAGGGGATTTCCCCTTGGAGCAGCTACATTGTGTAGAAACCTTGCGCAATATGATTCATGAATTTAATCACGTAATTGCTAGCAAATAAAGAAAAATATCAATTTATACTAGTAGAATATGTTTTGTTTGATTATAAGTACATTATTGGCTGGCCTATTTCTATTGCGTTCTCTTTGAAGGCGCCAATTTGTGAAATAAGTACTTTCCTCTTCAATTTTATAATTAACAAAACTGTTATTTATTTTATTTTAATGATTGAATCAAGTTGCTCATTCTTCAAGTTTTAGGCGGCCATTACACGTTCATGCAAGCGGCAATCAATTCCATCAATCATGACTTACCTTTGAATGATGTTTACTGATGGAATGATATGGACCTCAGACGCTCATTCTGACTGATCGTCAGTCATATCCAAAATTTCAAAGAGAATGGAAGGAAATATGGCCATTCTATAACTCATTACACGGGAGCGAAGTCGGAGCTGTTTTGCTCCGCGAGTGCACAGTCACATCTTCTTGGACGTGATCCATGTCCTGGCGTTTACTGATGGGGTGATTAACGAAATGTGTCTACACGTTCACTCCAAAGGCATGCTTGATGCTTGCATGGCGAAAAATCAAAATATCTAAATAATTGTCAAGCATTTCATGCAAACATCAGTCATTACCTTAGACGGTAGGCTTTCCGTCAGTCATAGCACTGACTGCTGTAAAACTGATAGCAAAACCTATCGTGTAATGGGCGCCTTACAGTTAGTTAATATTAAAAATTCCATCTTCTTAAACGCCGTTACATTCCTTGGATTAAGTCTGTTTTCCAGCCGTCTCTACGTCTTGCTAGTTCTCTCCAGTTTGTTATACGAAGTTTTCATATATCTTCTAGCACTTCATCCTTGCTCCTATTTCTTGGTTGTTCCTACGCCTCTTTTTCCACATGGTCTACCATTGAAAATCCTGGCTATCATTTTTTCTTCCGAAGTTCGTACAACGTGTCAGAGCCATTGCATTCTGCTCACCACACTTCGTCATACATTTCTTCAAGTTCTTCGATTGTTTTAATACGCCAATCGTTTTGGTTAACCCTTAAGACCCCCATACAAGGTCAAATTGGATGTACATCCATGCTGTACACGCATTTTCATCAAACCGATGCGTGCACCGAGTTTTGATCGGCCGACCGGCTCACAATCGATAGTTTTGGTTGTACATCCGCACTTCGATGTACATCCAATTTCATCGTGTATGGGGGCTTTTACAGGATCAAATATTCTTCTGAGGATTTAGCTTTCGAAGATTTTGAGCTGATGCAATCATCTACTTAGTTTTCGTGTCATTTACTCTCAGATTAAACTTTTCTGACATTTCTAGAATTCTTGAAAAGGTGTCACAAGACGGAAAGTGCTTTGCGTCTAAGTATCACTATCACAAAATAAATCTTATTTGCCATGGTGATATGCTAAGTTTCATATCTCCTTTTTTGACTTCTCTAAAGCTTCTTAATTACGAACTAGAGAGAACTAGCAAAACGTAAAGGTGACTGGAAGGAGAAACTTAAATAGGCACGAGCCTTTAAGAACTGTAGCGCCATTCAGGAAGACAAATGCTTGTTAAATATTTAAAATACTTTGCTTTTGAAATAAAACATGAATGAATACAGCTTACATTGAAGTATGTATAGAATAATGTGCTCTAAAAATCTTTAAAGCAAGGCCAGATTAACAGGAGAAGATCACATTCTTCACATTAATATCATTTATGTTCTTTACAGTTTTCATTGCAAACAACTCATTCCGTTACGTTATTTCTTTCTACAGATGTATACGGAGTAGACAAGTAACTTACGATGGCTTTAGTATATTTGGCAGAATATTGCATCGTTATTTCTCGATATATTTTTAAGTAGTAATTCAATAGTGTGTAGAAGAGTGTAAAGAGTGTAGTTGCTTGAAGTTTTCATATCATATCTGTTATGTGAAAGAAACATTTCTTGTACCATTTAGTACTCTTCCGGGTTTGATTAACATTCTGATCAGATGCCTCATACCTTATCTAAAATATTCTGCCCATAGGTACTCGTTCAAAGTTAATCAAAACTCTAATTTTTTACCATACTTCAATTTCGTCCCTTGATGCCTCATGCCGCGATAAACGCACTGGAGCCTTCAATGATTGCACAAGGTTTGTTTATAATCTTCGCCGATCAGAACATATCAGCCGATTTCGTTTTTTCGTCTTGGGGTGCACATTTGTAACCTTATCCCTTAATGCAATCAAGCATTTGTTTAAAAATTCCTACACTCCTGATGGTCTATCATATCTCCATGAGTCGTACCACTACAAGAATATTATTTCTCCTACTATTTAGTTGCGCAGAGATTTTTTTTGTGTTAATTCTATTCCGTTAAGGAACAGTTTACTTGCCGTGCCGATATAGAGAATCCGTGGTTATTAAGTGTGTTTAGGAAACAATAGGAAACGTTACTTCAATTATTTGATTAGTCAATAATATTCCTTCAACTCCATTCTTTTTAGTGTGATCTTTAGTGTTTTTCTCTTTCTTTCTAGTTTGGTTCTGAATATTGTTATTTACGATCAGCATTTTCATGATCGTCAGCAAAACGTTCTTAGTAATTTTCTTCTGAAATGATGTTGCAGTCGTCGGTATCTCTAGGTTTTGTACTTCTTTCTCGTTGGTAAAATGTAGTTTTCGTATAACTTCGAGCGTGTCTTTTGTTTCTAGTTTTGTCTGCGCTTCTTTTTACTGTTAGTCTACCATTAAATTCCTGGCTAACATTCTTTCTTCGAAGATTCGTACAATTTTTCCGGGACAATGTAGTTTTCCAAGTTTTATGTGTGTAACTAACTATAGGTGCGTTTCATTTTCATTGGAGTACGTACGCCGGCCGTAGATGCAGTTATACCATATTATGGGCTTGTGTAGCTGCATCTGCCGATGTGCCCTCAACTACGGGGAGGTACGTACTCCAATGAAAATGAAACGCACCTTATATTTCGTTTGTCATACATTTCTTCCCTTTCCTTTCCATTCTGAATCATATTTTCACTTTTCTTCTTATCTACATGCGCTGCTAGATTTTTCAATTTGGTAAATGAAGGTTATTGACGAAAAGTTGCTAGTTTCCGATTTATAAGCGAAAAACCACAAATAAGTCAGAATTTTTTCATATTTTTGCATTTTTCTCAATGTTCCGTCAGGGAATTTTATCAGCAAACCTCACATTCGGATTCAGCACCCCAAAATACATAAGAAACGAAGAAATCAAAACTACCCCAAAATTCCCGGCGGAGCAGCTCCCGAACACCGGAGCACTTACTGTGTGACTGTAAGGCTACAGCAAGGAGGAGATTGAGTCGCCTCCATCGCGGCTTCCAGGGAGGTTTGGGATATGAATCTTATATCAGGTTAGGCTGGCTATAGAGGTAAGGGCTCTGCCTCGAAGGTTTTTAATGACGGGGTTGGCACAATAGACCAAATTGGTGGCAGTGCTTGGAAAATCGTCCCCTGGAAGATTTAACAAAGTAACTGGGTCTTTCTCAATTTTAAATCGAAGTTTAAAAAGGGTAAAGCAATACGTAAAATCCACTTGATAAGATGAAATGCACAACACTATTGAAGTAATTAACAAAGTTTTATCAATTTCTAGGCATATTAAAATGCTATTCGTTAATACTGGTTTAAAAATTCGCTGTTGTTACCTTTATTGCATTTTTCTGTGTGCTACAAATCGAATGCTATTACAGGTATTTCTTACTATTACCACCTTTTCTAAGAAATCATGAAATTTATCTCTGTTGTATGTAATCGATGTGTGTCGAATATGGCCAGATTTTGGGTTGTCAGCTTAAAGTTGATAAGAGATGAAACATCAATTCTACTCTGTCTTCAGGAAATTTCTAGCTTTTGAAGCAATCTTTTTATTTAACACTTGACAAAAAAGGATGAAAAATTTAAAAATACATGCCTTTTAGTCATCAAAAACGAATGAGCTTTAACATGAATCCATACTTTACATTTCACAATTTTAATTAATATAACAAAAATTATTTTCCAAATTTGGCTTCTACACTCAGAAATACCATTCATGTCTTATTAAATAATAAAAAATAAAATAAAAAAAATCAATCTCTGAGACTGGTTTTGTTGGTGTCCCATTGGCCATGTCTGAGGCGTGGTTTTAAAAATTTAAATATGGAAATTTTAGCTCGAGTATATATTGTAGGCGGGGGTTTCCAAACGTCACTCCAAGCATTAAGATGGTAAAAATTCTTAACTAGTAAGAATCCGAAAGGGGTTATACCACCTGCCAATTGGGATTTTTACAATGAACAGTTAAACATTAGTAATAAACAAGTTTTAAACGCTCGTCATTCTTGTACCAGGTCAAGAAAAGTTCCAAAATATCTGGGAATTCTTAACTGCAATAATAATATTGTTTTGGGAAATTTTTGTATATAAAGTAAAGAAGAGCGAGAAGGTAACATACAAGTTAATACAAATTTTTTTAATCTAATTTATTCAATATTAAAGAGCTTCATCTATATAAGCTAACATTTTATAAGATTCTCTTTTTATTTCTACATATGCATTGTGGGTTCAAACGTGAGAGCTAAGACTGCACTCAAAATATAATTGTTTTTATTTTTAAAAAAGCAAATAGTCGGGCACAATTGCTTAAGGATTTGAAATGTACCCTTATGGATATCCATATTGTTGGTTTATTTATAACTATTTTTAATTATTTGAATATTTTGTTAATTTTATTTATCATTGTAGAATCACAATAATATTAATAAAATTTATTCTATTTTTCAGACAGCGGTTTTTCAGACACCCCTTCACCGGGGTCGTCATCTACTAGTTCAAGAATGTTGGGCTCCCCAATGTCGACAACTAGTGATAATCCACAAAGTAATGCACAAATTCTAAATTTATACCAAGGTAATTTTTTTTTAAATATTAATAAGAAATTTTTATCAATAAATTTTTTTTTATTTGTAGATGAACCATATGGACAGCCATTTGATTTTCAAAGGAGAAATTTATATTCTTCACCTGGTAAGTTGCATCTTTATAACTAAAAAATATTGTTAATTAAATACATTTATTAAATTACAAATTTCTTTTAGTTTTTACACAAGCACATGATTCAAATGCGCAATTGGTTATTACCGAAGAACCAGTTGATAAATTTAGATTTCGTTATAAATCTGAAATGCACGGTACGCATGGCTCATTAATGGGATCAACTTCAGGAAAATCAAAGAAAACATTTCCAACAGTAGAATTAAGAGGATTTCATGGTAAAGGTTTCATTAGATGTAGCTTGTATCAAACAGATACATTAAAAACATCACCGCATTCGCATAAGCTTGTTGTACGCCATAATGATCAGGATGTTTGTGATCCACATGATGTACGTATTTCACCAGAAGAAGGTTATAGAGCTGTATTTATGGGAATGGGTATTATACATACAGCAAAGAAAAATATAATAGAGGAGTTAATATTTAAAAAAATTAAAGAAAGAAAATTTGAATTGGGTAGACCATTGACTAGAAAAGAGGAATGTGCGGTAAGATTATTAAAATTAGTTTTTTTTTTAAAAATAGTTTTTATATTTTGATTTACAATTTAGATCAAAATGACAGCAGAACAAGAAGCAAAATCTATGAATTTAAATCAAGTCCGTCTCGCCTTTCAAGCATATGCTGAACTTTCAAATGGTACTTATTCCTGCTTATGTGGACCAATATTTTCTCGTCCAATTAATAATATGAGTAAGTATTTTTTTGGTAACTTAAAATTCTATCACATAAATTTAACATAAAATTAGTGTCTGCCTTTTTTAAAGTAACTTGTAGACCTTTTCTGATAATATGTTGATGTGTTCTCGATCATCCAAAACATTTATATTATTCGAGAATATTAATTGCAAGAATTTATCGATTTCCTTTCAAATTTGTGTTTAGTGGCAGTATTTTCCTAATTGATTTTAAAATTCCATGTCTACATTGTGAAATGAATTGGTATTCGCTTTAGTCATCTTGATTCTTAGGCATGCATTTTATAAGAACGTATTGCAGTAATTTATGTGTTTGTGCTTGTGTTCAAATTTACTTTTTGCTTAAATTGAATTAACGAACTATAATGAAGAAAGTGTTATATATATATAACAGTGAAATTGTTGATTAAATAAAAAAAATGTTCGGAGGTTGATGTCTTTTGAAAGTGAAGTAGCGACTTGAACTCAAGTGAGTGGATATATCAAGATAAACGAATGTGCGTATAATCTTTTCTCGGTACTTCAGATGTACCTAATTACCCATAAATATAAAGTGACTTTTTGGCTTATAAAACAGCTCAACCAAAGCAACTCTTCAGTGAATCTAGTCTCATTACTATTACTCAAATACAACTCCCTTATTTGGAGCGATCGACCTTTTGAGCCACCGTGGGAATGTAGCAGCCCTGACAAAATTCTATCACTACAAAAAAAACGCTCTGCTGCTTCCATGGCAGTCTTCGAACTAAGCTTGCTACTAGACATTGCACCATGACGTGGTAGTATAAATAGTGATTCCTGAGCTTAGAACTGCCACATAAAAAAATGTAGGATTCCCACGAGATGCGAAGTTCTCATTCAACCAGTTTTGCTGCATTAGCTTTAATGCTGTCTTCCTAACGTGACTATGGTTTGTCCACTTTTCCCATCTGCTAGTAGATTGATGGCTTTTTTCGGCATCCTTGAGTCATCCATTCTTTGAACATGACCGACCCAACGTAAACGCAGTAGCTTGGCGTGTGTTGATAGTAGTGTTGGGTAGGACACGATTATAAAATGAGTTTGTAAGAGGTGCCTCTTTTTTCTTTTGAGCCAGTACAATGTCATACTTCAAATGAGGCGAGGTTCTATTGTAATGCCAAAATGACAAAAACAAGCAGATTAAAAAAAAAGAAAGAAAATAAATACCAATGAAGTGCATTTTACAAGCTTAATTCTAATATTCATTAAACTGCCTTAGAGTAAGTAAGAAATCTATGCCTCCACAATGTACAGCCACGGACAACTAAATTAGAAACAGTTTCATAAAAATTGCATTTATACATTTTTTATTTTTTATGTAGCAATCCTGTTAGGAATTCATTATGATATTGTTATTGATTTCCTTCAGTCATTATATATTTAAAAAAAATTAAGAGGAGGTGGTGGGAATTCTTTAATTTGATTCCAACATAAAAACTGTATAAATGCAATTTTTATGAAACTGTTTCTAATTAGTTGTCCGTGGCCATATATTTATATTTTGCAATCCCACCTCGCCTAATTTCAAGTTGGAAATTCTGCTACTGCAAAAAAAGTAAGAAATATCTCTCCAGCACAAAATTTCACTCCCTCAAAAAATGTAAGAATTATCTCTTCAGGACAAAACCTCACTCCCTCGAAAAATGTAAGAAATGTCTCTTCATGACAAAACCTCACTCCCTCGAAAAATGTAAGAATTGTCTCTTCATGACAAAACCTCACTCCCTCGAAAAATGTAAGAATTGTCTCTTCATGACAAAACCTCACTCCCTCGAAAAATGTAAGAATTGTCTCTTCATGACAAAACCTCACTCCCTCGAAAAATGTAAGAAATGTCTCTTCATGACAAAACCTCACTCCCTCGAAAAATGTAAGAATTGTCTCTTTAGGACAAAACCTCACTCCCTCGAAAAATGTAAGAAATGTCTCTCCATCCAATTCGTATTTACAATCTCACCACGGCTCAGCTTAAAGTGGATATTTTACTGCCGCAAAAGAAGTGAAAAATGTCTCTCCAGTTCGTGTTTACAATCTCACCTCGACGCAATTCACATTGGAAATTTTACTGTGGCAAAAGAAGTGAGAAATGTCTCTCCAGTTCATGTTTACAATCTCACCTCGCCGCAATTCACATTGGAAATTTTACTGTGGCAAAAGAAGGAAGAAATGTCTTTCCATTAAGTAATTTACAATCACACCTCGCTTCATTTATCTTGATACACGCTCATATACCAGTAGGACATTATTTTTGAACCGGGACATTTAAAAAAACTGAGGCCTCAGTACAATTTACATCATGTAAGAGACAAATGTACTGCCTCTTGTAAGTCCGGCTCAACACTAGTTGATAGCTTACACTCTTTGTTTAAGTCATACAATTCGTTATTATAGCGTATTCCGCTTGTATGGTCTTAATTGACTGGGCCGTATGTCCTTTCTCTTTACTTTCCTCTCAAATCTTATCTGCAGATTTTTAGGAGATACTCCCTGCTTCACACCCACAAAACGGGGGGAAAGTGTTTTTTTTACAGGGAAACCGTTTAATCCCTCTTGGGAGTGGGTTTTGGCTGTTTTGGGGGGTTGTGCAACCCCAAAGAGAAATTCTAACAACGCCATCGTGTTCAGAATCCTCGAAAATGGTGGGGGGGGGGAGGAACTCTTGTTCCGGCTGAAAATATTTACTTGTTCGTCCGACCACGCCACTACGTTTGACAGGGTATGATTTAAAAAATTCTCCCGCTCAAGCGTCTTCGCTCCCAGCATGAGACTCAGACAATTGATCTTTAGTATCACCAGTCAAAACATATAAAAAAAATTTGGAGAAAATCCCAGAAGAGCTTTTTGAGAGACCCAAGGATAAAAGATACTTAAGATGTCCTTTGAATTATTTTCCGTCGAATGTCCTTTTTATTTAATAGCTTGAAGGTTTTTCTTCAAAATGATGTATATATCATAACGCTAGGATAACATTTGCACTTTGTAAGATTTTTTAAAGGGACTGGTATTATGCAAATTTCAAAATATTTAAGTACCGTTATATATGAAACAACCTAACATTTTGGCAAAATATTGCACCTACGTAATACTAGTCACTAGTACTTCAAATGTACAAAATAAGAATGAAATTGGTGAAGGTCGATTCCCGGTCGTTGGTCGAATTTTCATGGAATGGCCCCACTAAGAAATTATTTGTTTGAATTTTTATATTGTAACTAGAAGAAAATAATGGTTAAACTTAATTTGCTTTTTCTGGAACTCATTAGATACGTTTTATTACCGAAAATTAAAAGAATTTTGTTTTTAAATTAAAAAAAAATTTAATTTTTTTTTAAATAATTCCAACTAAATTACTAATGCGCAATTCAAAAAATTGAATTGAGAACGTTGATTCGGACTGTACACCTTGTATTTTCCATTGTCATTTAGGAAGAGACTTCTAATTATATATCCAAATTTAATCTACAAAAAAAAACATAGAAAATAGATCCACTAGCTAAATTGTGTGAAAGCATGTGGCAGCGCATCCTTAATTATTGGAAAAAGGATACATCCTCAAAAGATCTGCAAAGTCTGTAGCTCAAAGATAAAGATAAAAAACCAGTGAATAACCACTAACCCTTATTGGGTGGTGCTACACGGAGACTCGAGAAGTCGTCCGAAATCAGATTTGAGTCTCGTTATTTAATGCTACACAAGGCTGGCTTCGGCTTAGAATAATTCTTTACCCTACATGAAAGCTTTGATTGTGTGTGTATACCGCGGTCATTGTTTACATCTGAGAAGGGAAAAGAGAAAGAAATGTGCGTATGAGTTAGTTTTCACCCCGGAAATTTTTGGGTGAAAATTCTTTCGTTAAAGTTTCGTCATGTGCGTCCTTCTTTCTCTCCACTGCTTCGTTTCTTTCCTATAAAACCGAGTTTTTCGTACTTCTTGAGTCTCCGTGTAGCACCCCACATTGATCATGTTTTTTCAAGAGTCATAGTATTAAAAAAATATACTGCTTGCACAAAGTTCAATCTTCTCCCATTGCATGTTTACGAGTTTTATTTCGATAAGCAGACACCATAAATACACCACTAATTTTTCAATATGAAATTATTCAACAATACTCTTATCTCTATTTTAGAAAGTGCTTTAACGGGTGAATTAAAAATTGCTCGCCTTAGTGCAGCTGTTAGCAGTGCAGCTGGTGGAGATGACTTATTTTTATTCGTTGAAAAAGTTGGAAAAAGTAAGTTAAACATAATACAAAAAATCATATTTTCACTCTATAACTTGTATGTATCACTTACAGAAAATATCAAAGTCAGATTTTTTGAAGTCGATGAGAATGATGAGGAAATATGGGAGTCTTGGGGCATATTTTCAGAAGCAGATGTACACCATCAATATGCAATAGCATTAAGAACACCGCCATATAAAGATCGAGATATTGACAAACATGTATGAGCATACTTAAATATATATAATAAATATATTTTTCTAATTATTATTTTGAAAAATATAGGTTGATGTGTACATACAGCTAGTTAGACCGAGTGATAGTGATCGCAGCGATCCTGTACCTTTTAAATATAAACCAAGAGATTTTGTATCATCACGAAAAAGACCACGCACAAGTTCATCAAATGCAAGCTCTTCAGAATTACCTGAAACATTGATGAATGTTATACAAAATTCACAATCAAGTGAATTTAATAAAAGCGATGTACTTAACGAACTTCTGGGACCTTTTGAACAGCAAGTTCAAGCTGATTCTAATGGTAAAATAATGACCACTGATTTTTTTTATTATAAACATGTTTCAAGTTTAATTTTTGTTTTTCTATTTAAATAGAACTTATGAAGTATGTAAATTCGGACTTTTTGGATTTTGAACTTGAAACGGATGGAGTTTCAGAAACAAGCGTAATTAAAAGAACACCAAATTTAGTTTCATCACAAAAAATGCAACAAGAAAAAAATTCAGAAAAATCATATTTGGACTACTTTAAGAAAATTGTTTCTATTGTACGAATGTTTGCAAAAACAGATGTGGAAAGAGCAAGATGTCTAGTTTTAGAACTGTTTCAAGAAGCAAATAATAAAAATGATGAGTAAGTATAGCATATAATATTTTTAAAGTGTCCGTTTGTCTTTTATACGTAACAGTTATTAAGGGCGAGTATCTAATTTAGAACTAAAAAACGGTAGCTCATAAATTGCTTATTTATAATTTATGTATGGTATAACTAAAAAGATAACTTGTTTTCGAAATCAAGATGCCTTTCTATATAAGATATCTTATCGCATAATTAATAAAAATTATGGAAATCTCAAATAATTAAAGTGTAAAGGACAAACCGTTAATTTCAATCTCATATTTTATAACAGCTAAGCTAAATGTCTACACATTTTCTATTACAGCATACTACATAACGCAATTAGCTTAGGAGATATAAACACAATGGTAAAACTGCTGAAACTTGTAGACACTTTAGAATTGTACGATGTATTACAACATCAAAATGACCGAAGAGAAAGTTGTTTACATATAGCATGTCTATATGATAAGTCGGAATTCATTCGACCGCTTATAAATCTAGGTAAGTGTATTTGTGCTTTGAGTTATTTGAGACAAATAAATTAATTATTTATAATTTATTTACTACTTCAGGTGCCAATCCAAATATCCAAGATAATAAGGGTAATACAGCCTTGCATATTGCTGTTGAGGATAACTTAAAAATGTGCGCATCTAAACTTATTGATAAATTAAATTATACAAAGAAAAGTATACCAATGCAAATAGATTTAGCCAATGATGATGGATTAACACCACTACACTTGGCTGTAAAGTAAGTTGATTAGATTTTTTCTTTATGTTTAGATTATAGTTGAATTACTTATCACATACTTGGTGCAATCTCAATCAATTTTACTAAATTTGCACCATCGATCAATAGCTTTAAGGCCCATTTACATCGCAAACGCAAAGTGGAAACTATCTTTCAACAGAAGGGTATTGTCATTGACTTCAAATGATCTGTATTGCACATCATCTCTGTTGGCGGATGTTTCTATGACAAATTGCTGACCCCATCGCTTAACATCTTAGGCGTAACTTTAAACGAAAATCTGCGATGAGATAGTCACATATTTCATATTCCACAAGGCCGGGGTAACTTAAGAGATGCAAGTCCTTTCTTCAGCCAACTGTCCGGGCTGCAATCTTCAAGTCCTACATTCGGAACCGCCTTGAACACAATTCGTTTATCTGAGCAGGCGCATTTAAAAAAAACACTTTGGCTTGGCGGGAACATGTGCAAAACCTTTGGTGATTACACCCTTTGCGCCTCCATGGATTCTATAAGCAACCGTAGGAATGAATCAGCCCTTTCGAAATAGCGACTGTTCCACTGAAATTAAGAACATCCTGCCTACACGGCGACATTTTTCCCGCAATACAAGACTAGTTAGCTCGGATCACCCCACCCACTGCAGGCCTTCTTTTCGCATACATGTGTGTTCTGTTCATTAAATCACTTGTGGGACTTACTGTGGAAACAGTTGCCCTCCAGCAGACTCTGTTTTGTGCGACAGCAGTTGTTGCGGCCTCTGCTAATAGGGTTCTCCTCCACGATGCTCTAGGTCTTATAACTCGACGGCTTTCTTGCGGGTTCCAGTCAAGGGCCTGTTTTTCTAGATTCTCGTTTTCGCGTCGCAAGGTGTGGCCAATCCAATTCCATTTCCTTCGTCTAATTTCGTCGTCTATCCTTTCTTGGCCGGCGCCATAGTTCTTCATTTAGTAGAGTCGGCATTGCACCATGACTCAATCAATATGAACTCGAAGTGCAAATATTTACCCCTGTACTTGAAAATCCACACAAACACATTCAATTATTATATTTAAGATTAGAAGTATTTTCGTGGTGTAAATCGTTTATTAATAAATTTCAATATCCTTTCCACCATAGGAAAAGAAATTTCGAAATGGTACAAAAACTAATTGAACTGGGTGAAGCATCAGTTAAGCTCTGCATTTCTAAAAATGGCAACAATGTTCTTCATTTAGCTGTTGAACAGGTAAAAAACAGTTTCTGTAAATATGTAATTTCATAATTTTACTAAAGTGTATTTTTTTATACAGAATGACGAAAAAATCGTCAAACACATAATAGAAAATACAAAGGTTAATATTAATGAACAGAACACATCCGGCTTTACACCATTAATGTTAGCTTATTCAATGGGAAAAGAAGCAGAACCAATTGCTCAGCTACTTTTAAAGTGTGGCGCCGAACCTGGTTCACCAAATGAAAGTACAAGCATGGTATGGTCTCATATGAAATAGAATAATATATTTTATTTAAACATGCCTGTTTAATATAGGACACAATGTCCATTAAAACTGGCCAAACCGACGATAGCTCAACTGATGATGAATACGAAGAAAAGCCTTTAACAATTGATGAAACTGAAGCGATGGACGGGGAAGATAGCGGAAATGTTATAAAAATACCATTACAGTGCCAAACATTTGACGATAGCACCATTAAGAAATTGTCACACATATTAGATAACAATGGAAAGTGGCAGAAGCTTGCCAATTCACTTGAGTTAAACTTTATTGCACCTTATTGGGGTAAAGCATCTAGTCCGACATCGCTTCTACTGCAACACTTAAATAAGGTATGTAAGAAAGTTGTATTTCTTTCTGAAGAGTCTAAATTCGTTTCTTAAAAAAAACAGGCAAGCGGGAAAATCAAAGTCGTCGATGTTGTAAAAGCATTAGTTGAACTTCAAGAAAATGATGCAGTTAGAATTATCAAAGAAATGGTGTCGAGGTAAAATTTGATTGAAACTTTGTTGTGTATAAAAATATATATAAATGTTATATTGTAAGATTATTTTTATAAAAAAATTTGTAATATAAATGACTTTGATATGTAATATTTTGTGTTTTTTGTGGTGGCGTGATTTGCGGGGACGGGGGCGGAGCGGGCGTCGTATATCACCGTTGTATATACGACGAAGGCAATATTAGTGTGTTCTAATCTGCAATCTATATTAAAAAACTACAATTTGACAGGACGTTAGCTGTTCATGATCGAAAATATGATTGTTCATTGCCAAACATGTGAGATTAAGTAGGGCTTTCGACATCAAAAACGTAACCACCTGCTATTATTTAAAAAATCTACAACTTACTTTAACGGCGGGATCCGGTCTTGGCCTCTCGCAAACTGTTCTTTCCATCGGCCCCGATTCTGAACCGATGTCTTCCAGTTCATCATTTCTAAACTTTGGGCGCCTTAGGTCCCTGTGCTGAAAATCGAGTCGTGTTTCGTGACAAGTCGTTTGAGCTGAAGAAAGTGACATTTCAGGACCTAGAGTGGAAGTACTAAGTTGAGTTTAGGCAGGCCTCTGTGCTGAAAGTTATAATTCGACTGAAACGTCACTTTCTTCAGCTCAAACGACTTGTCACGAAAAACTACTCGACTTTCAGCAGAGGGGCCATAGTCTATGCCATCTGGCTGGGTCTCCTCCGCTGTTCCAACATATAAATTTTACCGCAGCAAACTTTCCGAGCAGGTTCCTTTTCGCTCATACCATCTAGATGCCCTGTCCAGCGGGGCCTACCGAGCTTTATTTTCTTAGCAACATCTGTGTGGCTATACCGCTCGTAGAATTCGCCCTTTCAGAGTCTCCGGAATGGTTCTCTCTCAAGCCGGCTCTACACGATGCGGTGAACGTTTGATTCGAATGTTGGCTTCCAACGTTGAAGTAATACCCATCGCAGCCCGAACGTGTCCAAAAACAAACGTTGGACGCTTGACATTGGACTCTCGTAGTTCGAGCATCTGCCACACGATGCGTGCTACCATCAAGCGTCCAACGTTGGAGGGTGTTCATAGCATTGTATAGAGCCGTCTTCAGATAAGGATCCAACAATTCTCCGAAGCACTTCGCTCAAACACGGCTGAGAGATTAGAGTGCTTTTTGCTAAGCATCTCATGGATATGTGAGTCCCGGTAAGACCATCGTTTCATAGCAGCTGCAGATGATTGGATTTGAAGAGCATTGACGGACAATAGTAAGCTTTGTTGGCTTTTAGCAGCCATGCGCGTGTTTCTGGTTCCATGTTATTGCTGGCTAGTTTTAACACAAAGTCTGGCCCTTCTGATTTTAATACTTCAAACTCGTTCTACCAATGATGTCAATGTCGTTTGTATAAGCCAGTAAGCAATTGGGTGGACTTGTGCCTCTTGGTGTCACTCCCGAATCTCGGATCACTTTTTTCAACGCCAAGTTGAAAAGGAGACATGCTAGATCGTCCCCTTAACGGAGCCCATTACAGATGTCGATTGGTGTGGACAGTTTTCCATATATCTTGATTTGTTTTGCTACATTTGCTATGGTCAACCTACATAATCTTGTGAGCTTATTGGGGATATGGAATTCTCTTATGGCTTTGTAGAATTCTACTCTGACTAAGCTATGATACGCGGCCTTCAAGTCTATGAAGGTGCTCTCTTTTTAAACTCGAGACATTTTTCTATCGCTCAGTTGTTGATTTTCCTGGGATGAAGCCACAAAGGTATTGGCTTATGACTTTCCATCCTGTTTTATAGTAAAGCGCAGAATGTCTTACACGGCACTCACCAACGTTATACCGTGTTGATAATCCTTTTTTTTATGTACAGGGCGCTTTCTAGTATCCATTTCTACTCCCATACTTGTACAATTAATTCATGAATCGCGTTGTGTAGTGTTGGGCCTCCATATTTAACCATGTTCGCGCAGAAGCCATCTACATCCGAGGCCTTGTTGTTTTTAAGCCGGTTTATGGCCCTTCTAACTTCTTTTAAGCTATGTGGCGTAGGATTATCATCAGATATTGGTGGAGCTTCCAATCTCTCAGTCAGCTCACCATTTAGCAATTCATGAAAGAACTCTTCTCATCGCTTTAAGCCTTGAGGATCGGTGATCAAATTACCCTCTTTGTCCTTGCAGTATGTGCAGCGTGGTGTAAAATGCGTGGTACCATGGACTCTTTGGTAGAACTCTCGCGCTTGGTGGTTTTTGATGTCAGAAATAAATACGAGTAAAACATAATAAGTGCAGGGGTAGTTGCAAGTACTCCAGAGTACTCGGGAGTAGAAAATATCGTCCAATCGAACGCAGCTAATATATTTTCCACAGTTACTTATTTTTGTTTAAATATCCAGAAGGCAATTGACCCAATTTTTGAATAAATGAGGTAGTTTTAGTAAAACGTATGCCGGTGAAGACTCGATAAGCTTGTCCGCCTGCTTTGATGTGTCTGCACAAGCCTATAATGCATGAATGGATCTTAAATCGATCATTTTCCGGACTCCTCAATCTACCTTTACACGAGAGAAACTTGAGAGAATTTCGTACAATTTCGTACATTTACAAAGGCTTTCTATAGTATCCAATCCACCCTAGACCTTTGCTCATAGCGACCTGCTATAAAGTATTAGCCAGATCGAGTCTGATCTTGAAATTGGTCAGACAATAACCCCATTTCTCAGAGTTTATTCGCATGTTACAGTATCGAGTCACACAACAAGTTCCGCCGTATTTGGGTGGGACCCTTTATAACTTAATTGTGCATTGATCATCATATTCAAGTTTCAGTAAGTTTCATGCCAAAAACGTATTACACGACAAAGCATTTGTCTCAATAGGATTGATTTGATTATTGTAAATATTAAGTTGACCCGAGGCCTCGTTTTTAAATCAATAGCGACAATCCTTTTATACGTTGAGGTACATATCGACTCGAACGCCGAATACTAGAAAGCTATGGTGAATGGGGCTGTACCCCTCTAGAGGCTATTTGGATTAAGAAAAATTGTTCAAGATGAATTGGGCGTTTTAATAGGCGGAAGGGAACGGTGTATGATAGGAAATGCTTGTTTGCTGCCATAATTTATACATTTGAACTCGATTACTAGGGAAAACGAACTTTTAAATGAATGTCATAACTTTCAAGTGAACGCGGTTACTGTGATATTTAATCTGAAATTGTTTTGATTTTCAACAATATACGTAGGTAGTCCCGGCGTCTATATCTTCTTTTGACAACAGGACTAGTAGTAAATTGTATGTTAATCGTGTAAATATAAATAAACGCGACTGTATTGTATTCCAAACAAAACGCCTGTATTATATTTAAAACACACAATACACATCATTATTTTTTCTTGAAATTGAAATCATTTCAATCATGATATATCCTCAAATGTTATCTTATTTGTTATTACTCTCAAGTTTCTTAAGCTTCTTCAGCTGAAGATACAAGCGGAGTTGTTGTATCAACTAAAACAAGAATGCTATGATTTAATGGGTATAAACTGTTTACTTCGACATAATATCCCTTTTCAAGCTGCTCTTTTGATGAATATAAGCTGTAAATAACAAAAAAATTGTTTATTTTACAGAATTTTTTTTCATCGACAACTCACGCTAATATATCGATGGGATCAAGAATTAATTCTGACTTATATACCGAAGCTAGAAAATTCGTGAAGGCGATTGTGCTATTTCCTAGCTCGATTTGGTCGCTCTAAAATAATGATAACAATATTTATCAAGATTTATGTATATTATTAAAGACAAACTGGTATATTATTCGATGCAATTTCACTAGCTGCACTGGTGCTGTTCTCTTGAAAATTGTCTTCTGGTAAACCATACCTAGTGCCCCAAAAGGTGATTATGTTATCGTCTGATGATACAAGTGTGTATGAATTACTGCATTGAACATGCTGAAATTGTAAAATGAAAGGTGTGAGTTTAAGAAATATATTTATTAGTAAGATTCAAAATGAAAAAAATTAGAAAGAAAAATCCAATTTATGAGAGAATGTACTTTACAGGCCGATTACAACCAAACAGAAAGAAAGAACTTCGTGACTAGTGATAGCCACTACAAATGGTTTGATAAATTTTAAGTTGTCCTCTAGTATGTTAGAGCAGATGCAATCGATCTCCCAAAGTTCTGTTCGTTCAGGCGTTCAGGGGGTGCTCGAGTAGATGTCGATGAACTTTGCGCTTGAATTATAAGATGTTTTACAAGTTTGGAAATACTGAATGCAGGAAAGTGTTTCTCAATTAAATTGCTTCGTTTATAAACGAACTTCTAGACCGTAGTGTGCGCGAAACCTTGTGTTGCGGGAAAACATGGTGGAAAAGTCGCTATAGTAATAGCGATAACATTTTGTCAAGGTTGGTACATTCCTAAGATGGATTTTGTAGTTTGTCAAGCCACGGCGTCTGCACAGATGAATTAGTTATATTCGAGGCGGGGCCGAATAAAGGATTTTTAGATTGCAGCCACGGCTGCTGGCTGAAGGAAGAACTATGATCTCTTAATTAACCTCAGGCATAGGGATGCTTATATGGCGATTTGAGGGTGGACGTTCCATCGAAGTTAATTAGTTACAAATTATGCCTAAGTTGTTAAAAGATGGGTCAGCCGATTTACAGCGTCTACTGAGATAGAAGGAAGGTCAAGATTTTGTTAGATGGGACAGTACTTCGCTTTGGAGACGTTGCATTCTTGAGGAATAAGCAAACGCATTCGCGCTCGTATGACCTGTGACACAGAGCAGGGCAGAGGTCGAATTGGTACATATTATGGAAACAGAACTCCCAGTCAGTGGCATGAAAAAAGCGAAATAAGTCCGAACCAGTTGACTTTCCCATAGTACCAGACAATTTACATTGCGAATGATAAAATCACCCGCAAAATTGATTTCACGAAAGGGAAGATAAAAATCCAGAAGAATATGACGTGGTTACGAAGAATTTTTTTAATCCAAAAAAGGCCAGGTAATTCCAAATATACATAGGTTTTCCCCTATGGTTGGAGAAGTTATGCACTAAGATATACTTAGTCACCTGATATCGATCTAATTCAGAATCAGGTATGACTTGGGTTTCCCTTAGTGTAAGAATAGCGGGGCATATTGAAGCAGATGGCACACAACAGAAAAGAAACTCACAAGACGTCCTAGAATATTACAAATATTAACATAGAAATTTTTGTATCTGGGCCCCTTGCATAAAGTCCATGGCCTCATTTTCGGTCGACTGCGCCACTGACACAACACTCGGGAGTTGGTGATGAGACCGGTCTTGGTGCAGTGTTATGCCTGCCTAAAGGTGAAACCCCAATGTACGCTTTGGCTTGTTTTCGTGCTTTGCTTTGACATATTAGGCGCGTTTCATTTTCATTGGAGTACGTACGCCAGCGTAGTTGGGCGCACATCGGAGTAGATGCTGCCACAGCTGAATGTGCACTGAACTACTCCGGAGTACGTACTCCAATGAAAATGAAACGCGCCTATTAAATAAACCAATACTTGCTTTGTTGTGAGGCAAAACCAAATGCCCAAGCGACCAAGGCACAAGTTTCACATATAAAATCTGAAAAGCTCACCAAGTTCAAGCCAGTTCAAGCAAGCAAGCGTACATTGGAGTTTCACGTTAAAGAATACGATTTCCATCAACCGAACGATATAGGTTACGGTGCCGGTATGATCAAGAAATATACCATGACGTAGATGAATTTTTATTGTTTACTTTCAAAATGAAATTCAAAATGGCCGCCGAAATATGGCCGAAATTTGAAATGGCCGCCAAATATGATTGAATTTTCCAATTGCGATTTTAATGAAAGTGGATATCTTCTAGGGGTTTTTAAGGTTGTACGTAAATAACGAATTTGTGGACAAAACTTATAAATTTAAAATGGCTGCGCCAATATGGCCGATGAAATGAAAATCGGCAGCTGGAGTTTTTTAAGGTACCGAATAACGAATTTATGATCAGAACTTATAAATTCAAAATGGCCGCGCCAATATGGCGGACGAATTTTGTCAATTGTAGCTCTGTATGTTTACGCCACACGGGATCCCGCGTGCACAAATTTTGCTATTTCTCTCTCACTCCCCCTCGTGCAAATAATTCAAAAAGTCTCAAATCTCGGGATCCCGTGTGGAGTAAACATACAGAGCTTGTGTTTCGATTCCAATGAAAGTGCGTGTAGGTCTCCCATGATGGCGCTCGAAGTCCAATTTTCTAAATTCAAAATGGCCGCGCAAATATGGCCGAAATTCAAAATGGCCGCGTAAATATAATTGATTTTTCCAATGGTGTTTCGATTTTAATGTAAGTGGGTATCTAGGGGTTTTAAGGTCGGCCTTATAAATTCAAAATGGCCGCGCCAATATGGCCGACGAATTTGCCAATTGCATTCTGATTCCAATGAAAATCTGTATCTAGGGGTTTTTAAGATAGCAAATAACGAATTTATGATCAAAACTTTTAGATTCAATATGGCGGGACCAATAAGGCCGACGAATTTTGCCAATTGTATTCCGACTCCAATGACAGTGGGTATCTAGGGGTTTTTAGGGTCGCAAATGACGAATTTATGATCAAAGCTTATAAATTCAAAATGGACGCACAGAACAGAACAGAACATAGGTGTTACAGACACCCACTTTTTTCGATTTGTTTTACCTAGTGAAGGTGTTCTACACCTTTTCAAGTTCAAATTGAGACTAAACCATTTCTAATTGAGACTAAACAATTTCAAAATGGGACTAAACAGTTTCAAAATAGGACTTAACAATTTCAAAATGGGACTAAACAATTTCAAAATGAGAATTATCAACTTTCCGTGAAATTGAATAAATAAATACTTTGATCTTTATTCGTTAATATTGAAATTTTTTCAATTTGTTTTTGCTTGACTAACACATTCTATTGTCTGTCATTATTAAAAGTGTCTTCATTAATTTATCTCTAAAAATGTCTTACATAAAAAAATTAAAGCTGACAATATAAAGAAGCAAATCTGTGTTTTGCATAATAATAACGAAGATTGGAGAGCACTTCCAAAAACATTAGGCTGGTGTCAAAAGTGATTCAAATATTCGAATGCTGGTGAAAACAGATCAAATTTGACACAAACCGAATTTTGTCTACAACAGCTATACTATAGACAGTAAAATTGGAGAAAATATATCGAAAATTAATGTTCCTGACTATATCCGACATGTCACTCATATTCAAAAATTTATACCAGACCCAATCAATATGATAGATATGACTGTTTTTTCATTGATTTATAATTTATATATAAATAGTTTATATTTCTTCCAATAAAGTATCTACTTATTTTCCCTGAAATTTTTTAATTCTCATTTTGAAATTGTTTAGTCTCAATTTGAACTTGAAAAGGTAGTTTTTTTGATTTCAGTCTCTATGGCTGTAGCAGAACAGAAATTTGTTGCATCAAAAATACTTAGACAGGCAACACGTTGCAGTTCTTGCAACTGTGTTTCTGTACCTTTTTCTTAGAGCCTAGGCCACCAGAGCAGGTAAGTGATCATAGCTCTAATCACGATGGTAGAGTCTTGCATGAACTTCGGATTGTTTCTCGTGGGTTTGCCAGCGTACTGACAGCAAGTGATAGGTGGTTGCTCTGCTTTTTAAATCTGTTGGTTGCGATTGTAATTGAAGGATGGTGAAGACATAGATATTAGGCCTACATAGGAACAATGTAAAACTTGTATTTGGATACTTGCTAGAAGAATACGAAATCTAGGTATAACAAACTGTAGAGGACAAGCAAGACGTAGTGATGACTGGAAGAAGAGACTACAAGGGCTGTTGGGCCATTTAAAACTAAGAAGAAAGGTTTAGAAATATTATCCTCGCAAATACTTACTTTTATAAACTTATGTTTGATCCCTGTCACCAATGACGGTGCTTCTTCTAACTTACATTGACCTACAAGAAAATATTGTTAACTTTTTAAAACATCACCCTTATCATACTACCTAGTCCTCGTTGTCCTTCAATATTATTTCCCATTGTAATCACATAGCCACCCTCAATTAAAAATACGGAATGCATCGATGAAAATGCTAAATCAACGACTTTTTTCGATAGGTTCAACTTTTTCTGAAAGTTAAAAATTTATAATAAATGTTTTACAGTTGTTTGAATTAAATAATACAAATGTTGTTATCCTTTCACTTTTAGCTCCAAATCCTAATTTATTAAATAAGTTACTACCGCATGCGTAAATGCTTCCATTTTCAAACAGAATCGCAGAAGTGTTTGTTCCACAGAAAATTTTTATCGGTGTGCTGTCAATGTGTGAAGTTAAGACTTTTTGTGGTGATTTCCTTGAATATAAAATAAATTTTGATTATAATTTTAATGTTTTGATTTTTTTATAAAGTATAGAGTACTGAGTAACAACTTGATTTCCTAAGCCGAGAGCACCGAAAGAACTTGTTCCCCAAGTGAAAATGTGTCCATCGCGACTCAATGCCATAACGTGTTCAGAACCAGCGGCAACTTGTTCAATTTTATTGTTTTCAAGTTTCTCTGTAAGTGAATGGTTTGTTAGTAATTTTGTAAAAAAATAAAATTGAGATTAAAATAACCAATAATTTTAGGAAGATGTAAAGTTCGTTCTTCTTCATGTCCTAAGCAACTTTTAGAGTTGTCACCACAGCTAAGAACTATTCCAAAATCGGTCCAAAATATTGAGAATCCTTCTCCTGCACATGCACTAAATTATTGAAAAATAGAGATTTTGAAATTTTGCGAAATTAGAGAAATGTTTACCCGTTTACATGGTATTTTCTAATCGCATCTATGCGGCTAGGGTAATGTTTCCATGGATCAAGAGTATTTAGACCAAGTTGGCCTTTTGAGCCTTCGCCCCAGGCATACACTGCACCATCTGAAAATGATTCGACATTTTATTCTCGCTACTTTAATTGTTATTTGTCCACCTTCAAAAGTAACTAGAAAATGCGATCCGCTTGTTGCTACAGACTTGATTGCTGCTTTTGGCGGAAGTTGAATAGGATTCAGAGAGAAGCTTGTACCAAAAGCTTTGAGTTGATAAAGAACAGATCTAGGAAAAAAGAATATAATAGAATTAAAAAAATATATAAAATTGCACCTTTTCTGCAATGTATCATTAGGTGTAGCTGTGACAGCTTCCATTAACTTTTTCGTAGACGACTCAGCAGTTGGAAGAGATGAAATTGATGAATAATCCGATGAATCTAAATCATAATCATAGATGTATCCTCTGTGCTTACCAAGATTCCTGTAGATAAGTGGTATCCAATATTTCAATATTTCCGATGCTTCTGGACGACGAGTTGCATCCACCTAAAAGAAACACAAACTCATACGCAATTTAATATGAGAGGTCCATTTACCTGAAGTAAAATATTCAACAAGCTTTTAAGACCACTTGAATATGCTTGTGGTAGAGGAGAGTATTGTCCCTGAGAAAAAATTAATTCAATTTATTTTTATCAAAAAAAAAAAAATAATTCAAAATACCGCCATTATTTTTGAGACCAATTCAGATAGATTTGTTGCAGCGAACGTTTTACGCAGACAGCACATTTCTCCTAAAATACAGCCCAGGGCCCAAATGTCGCTCTTATGGTCATATTCTTTGCCTTCACACTAGATAAAATTAAAAAAATGTGTATTATTCTGAATTGCGTTCAAAGATGGAGGAAATATACCATTTCTGGGCTGAAGTAGTAAGGCGTTCCAAGTACGGTGTGAGCGTGAATTTTTGTATTCATTATTTTCGATATTCCAAAATCTCCAATTTTCACAATGCCTCGCTTGTTTAAGAACACATTTGCTGTTTTTAAATCTCTGAAAAATATGTTATATTTATTTAATGAAATTTTATTTTTAATGTTTAAAACAAATTTAACGCAAACGATGGGAGGACTAACTGGGTCCGGGTTAAGCGATGACTATTATACCGAAGTATAGTTCTCTGCGGTAAGACCTATGGGGTGCGACAGCGAGAGCCACCAACCTCCGCTGGAAGGATTGCGTAGACCAGGACGCTCGGAGCTTAGGGATGCCAAACTGGATGACATCGGCCCAGAATCGAAACCGTTTAGAGAGCAGTTGCGAGAGGCCAGGATCGGATCCCAGTTGTAGAGCCGTTAAAGAAGAAGAAGATTATATCGAATAAAAGAAGTCATAGAGATAGCAGCAATTAAGGACCCCGCCGTTGCGAGTACTAAGTTTACGCGTAACGATATTCATTCGTGATCCAACAGACAATAGGGCTAACTACAATGGTCTTAAGACTACTTAAGATTTTGTACGCTACTATGGGGCTAGAACAAGCAACCACAATGGCCTTAAGACAATCTTTCGTTCTCTTTCGCAAACTTTCGTTAAGTCTTAAGGCTACGCTCAGAACCGTAGAATCTTAAAGAATCTTCAAGAAAGTGGCGTTTGCGATTGATATTTAATTTGGCGTTTTACAAAAATTAAAGTATTAGTGGAAATATAAGAAAAAAGATTATTTGAAATAAGGTGCTCTGTGGAAAAGATATTTAATAATGGAATATTTGGATTTATTAAAGGATTTAACAACATTAACTAAATTATTGAGCGAAGTGATGCGAAAAAAAAGAAACGGCAGTCGTGTAGTATACGAAAATTATATACAGACCGTTCTAAAAATGGTTATTATAAAACCACTTTTTTAAAAATGAAAGGGACCGATCCTGGACAATTTTACATCCAGTATAGCTTTATTAAACTAGACGTCTCTATTTACTCCCGACTCCATTTGTTGTGATTACCTTTTACAAATGTCAAAACGTCTCAAGGCTATTATAGCTTAGCTTAAGATTCGTTAAGTTTTGACTGAAAATTAGCCAGTCTTAAGAGAATTTGACGAGGAATCTTAAGACGTCTTAAGACCATTGTAGTTAGCCCTAATGTCTGCATAATGCAATGTACATAGACCGCTACAAACTTCGGGGCCAGATGACGGTACAAAAGTATCAAGGTTTGTTAATGGCACCTCGGAATTCAATCACAATTAAGAACAAGACTAAAGAAGGGTGGTTTTAACATAAGGAAATGGTGCTCCGATCACCCCCACATCTTGAAAACATTCCTCCAGCCGATAGAGGACAAAAATTAACGTTTGAACAACGTAGAATAGAAAATTTACATATGATTACTTGATTACCTGTGTAAAATGTTTTCCGAATGCATATAATTAATAGCACTAGTGATTTGCTCAAATATTGTCATTATAAATCTTTCCGGAAAAAATTCTTTCAATCCTCGATCGGAAATTGTCTGCGCCAAAGTGCCACCATCCGCGTACTCCATTTCAATTAGCAAAGTGTTGTCTTTGATGAAGCTTCCGAGGTAACTTGAAGTAAATCATTGGTAAATTACAATTAATAAATATGTATTTTAATTTATTCTAGAAACCTAATTATATTCGGATGATGCAGCTTTGAAAACACTTCAACTTCATTCATGGCCAGCTCCCTCTCGGACGCTGTTAGATCTGCCAAATTAATCTGCTTGAAAACTATCGACATGCCATCCTGTTTCCGTTTATAGAGTATCGCAGTTCCAAAAGAACCTTAACAATACATTATCTGAGGCTTAATAAAACTTTTGTTGCAAAAAAAGCTTCACTCACCTTGTCCAACGACCTTGATCCGTTCATAATCAGCGATTTGGGGCTCATTTGGCAACAGCTGCTTCGGATTCTCTGGGGATACACGATTTTTTGCTAATGAAGAGCTGCTGCTAACGGAAGGCAGTGCTGGATGATAAGAAGCATTTTGTTGTGATAACTTTTCATTGTTCTTTTTACCCGAAATTAAGGGCACTGTGTTTGCTTTAAAGAGCTTCGACATTTTTATGGACTGTTGTGGCTGAAAGGGTTGCAATAGCAACAATATTCGTGGTAAGGTATGTGTACGCAAGTCAACATTTTTTTTTATTTTAACATTTTTTTAATATTGTTTAATGAGTTTATAGCATTGTAGCAACGGAAGATTTATAGCGATTTTTTTATTGTATCAGTTAAAATCATGTAAAAATTTGTGTACGTGGGAAATATTGGCATTAAACTGAAATATCTTCCTTTCTCCAATTGACGTATCGGATTCAAGGAGTACCGACACTTGGACCTATTATGACACTCTTAGCAGCCCCTATATTTCAAATTTTTAGACAAAACCACTTGAACAGAATCAGCAGATTATTGTCGCTCAGACTTATTTGGTTTTTGGCAGTGGCAGATGACATGAAGTGTATGGTCGTCCTCGTCGAGCAGGTCTTGCAGGTGGGTTACTCCTACCTCAAGTGCCATATAGTATTAATCATCGACAATTTTATTGGATGTGTTCCGAAACCCAGCACACTGGTCAGTGCTAATGACGTCTTGAATCGACGCCATACTGTTGATTCTTTTCCAAATATACTGGCCAGTGCATGTCAATAGTGTGGCTTCTATACATTCGTCTTTGGCAAGTCGACAAGATTTTCTCCTAGTCTAACCAATTCATGTGTCTTTTCGTTGCCCTTGATGTTCGTACCCCCGAGAACCTTCTAAATAGTGATTCTGCACCTCTTAGGGTACGTCTAGTACGCAGCCTAGATGATAGAGTAGAGCATAGCCGTGCATACTCGCTTATATAACTCTCAATGGGTTTTAAATGGGTGTGTGCATAACGCAGCTCGCTTTCCTCTCGCAGAAAAAGCGAGCAGTGTTATGCACACACCCATTTAAAACCCATTGAGAGTTCTATAAGCGAGTATGCGCGGCTATGCTCTACTCTATCATTTACGCTGCGTACTGCACTCGCCCTTAGCCAAGCAGGAGAGCTCCTATTCATATATTTCGACCTCATTGTGGGAATTAGGCAGGCGATAGTATTTTTGTAGGTTTCACATGTAGGTGAAACACTGTATCTCGCTGTGTTATAAATGGAAAGCACCCGTAGAATAATTTTGGCGATTTTTCACCTCCGCACTCCACTGACATATAATAATGGACTGCTCATCAGACATTATTCCCATACAAACTCATGGCACCAAAAAGTATAGAAAAGTATAGTCCTCTCGCTCATCAATAAGCCCCTTTTGTCACAGAACTCAAATTTTGTTAAATTTCGTGTTAAGAGTTCAGTGCATTCACTGGCAGAAATAAAATCAGATAGTGCCAAACTTACTTTTCCATTTTCTTAAATATTTTTTCTCTTGACTTTGAATAAACCACAAAATACGATAACTTTTTTATCTTTGCAGTAAAATAAAAACGGTAAATAAAATTCTGGAATGATTTTAAGCGAAATTTAAAATAAAACCGCCACAACGGTTGCACGATATTAAAGTTGCCATACCTGATTTCATTTTTTCCTTTGAACTAATGTCAGAATATTTACAAAAAATAGATGGGTATAGTGATTTTTTCATTTCTGTCTCTTTTCGCCATAAGCCCCGGAATCACTCACATATAGATGAAACAGTGGTAGAGAACCTCGCATGGTTTAACATAAATATTTGTATGAAAAAGGCAAATGCCCTTAAAGGGAAATAACATCAAAATTGAATTTGTTATTTTTTTAACAAAATTTTATGGTGTTCCCATCGTCCAAAAACGAATATAAAAAATTTTAATTTACAAAAGTAACTGACGTGTTTACATGTCAGTGAAAAAAGGTTTGCCATCTATGGAACGAATTGGTGCCATGAAAATTTCCTGATGAGCAGTCCATTCTATATGTCAGTGCTCCACTCCCTTTGCTTACACCTCCCTGTCTCCATTTTTTATACATACGGTTTATATTATAATATAAACACATGAAATATTATTTTAAATATGTTTTAACGTATGTGTGTTTTTATGTATGTATGTTGTTTGTAAAAAAATCTTGTAACTGATTTTGACGTACTTTCGTATAACCTATCAACTTCAAATTTTGCACATAGTTCGCGTGATATCAAAATGGCGGGCGAATTTTGCAATTGTGTTCCCCCGACCCCCCGACATGGGTATCAAATGAAAGGGTATGACAAGAAAAATACAATTAGCTGTCTGGCGTCATTCCAAATTCAAACGGGTGGCGAACACAAAATGGCGGATTACGTTTTTACACCCTCCTCGGCATGGGTATGAAATGAACGCGTATGACAAGTAGAATCGAACTAAAATGAACTAAAAAGTAAAAAATAATTTTGAATGTAACGTTTTTATTGTTACAGCCCCATATACTGACTGAACAACCTAGCTTGCGAAATCAAGCTCAGAATGAAATTAATGAAGCTATTGATAAAAATTATAAATATAATTTGCTTAACTGTAAAAAAGCATGGCACACTTTATATAATAAAAGCCGTATCATGTCCAAAGCAGCAAAACAAAAGCATCTGAGGTGAAGGGTTGGCTGGAAGGAAAAGAAATATAATATAAATATATATTTAAAGAGCGCCTAACATAGCAGCACTAAACCAATTGAGATTTTTGTGTATGTATTGTATAAATCGGAGAATAAAATGAGGGCAATAATACCACAACCCATCCAAGTTTGTATTTTTTTCAACAAGTCATCAAACTTGTATCCTTTTCTACTAAAAACTTTAGAACTGTTCCGTGTGACAGAATCAGTCAATTTTCCAAGGGTTTGTGTTCAAGTTTTGAAACGTAATCTACACGTTTGGCTAGTAATGGTAGATCAGTTGAATATGTATAACCTAATACCGGGGACAGACTAGAAACTTAATCTAGATTATGACGTCAGAATGACGCAGAACCATCTAAAAGATATGGAAATTAAATGGATTTTACGTCATTCTGACGTCATAATCTAGATTAAGGGTGCTAGTCTGCCGAGGGTATAAGTCTCCCTGGCCTAACTTCGTACTTCAGATCAGATGCCTTTATTTTTGATTATTTCTGAAGTCTCTTCTGTTTTAGTAGTTGATGGCATTGCAATAATGATTTCATTAGATTTAATTGCGTTAGTATATTCTCGATTAAACCATCCATTCGGCTTAGGCTTCATAAATTGGAACCGCGAAACTGGGAATAAAAAATTATCAAACGCATCCTTGCCCGTATAATTTTGGTGATTCATAGATCAACAGCGGCGTTGGCACAAACCCCAGTTCGTAATATCCAAAAATCGAGTGAGTTCAAGCTAGTTGACTTTCCCAGAGTACCAGTCAGTTCTTTTAGGTTAACGTCGACGGTAAGAAATATATCAAAGAGATGGGATCCTTGTCCTTTTGAAGGTCAGAAACTCTCAGGATGGTCTGGAATTGAGGTATATTTTTAATAAGCAAACCCCTCGAGGGTTTTACCAGAAAAACTGGGGATACTTGATTGCAAGGGCGGCGGAGCATAATGATTGTGGGTGGAGAGCATGCTAAGAGATAACCGTTAAAATGTTAAGCGGTCAATTTATTCGAATTTCGGCGTGGATATGTGAGTAATAACTGCGCCGTTGTCGACAACTTTATATGTATTTTTAAACGCGAGTGTCGTTTTACCAATGTGGTCCCCCAACTGAGTACTAACCATGTCCAATGCTGCTTGACTTTTTTCATCGAACCAGAACCGGTCTATTGAGCATGTTGAATAACACCCTTCATGGTCACCAACATAATTTCCTGAAATATGAAGCAATGTAACAACAAAAACTAAAGCTTTGTATGAGTAGCGTTAAAGCTTAAAGGTATTAATTTAAAGCTTCTTAAAAAACTTTCCGAATAGGTAAGGCAGATGTTTGGATTGCCCCATTTCATTTAGTTTGGGGAAACTGATAAGGCATACCTCACTTCAGTATCGCTGATTTTTTTATGTGTGGTGTTCATGAGAAGCCTTCTTTTGGCATGCCCCATTGCCTCATGGGGTCCTCATGATGAACCTACGGGGAAATTCTTCTTTTGGCAAGCCCCTGAGACAATCCCCTTTTTAAATGCTAGTCGGATGGGGTTTAAAAAGCTTAAAGCCGGAATTACACTTTTGTGTTGTGGTGTGTCGTGGCGCTCTGTGTCGTGGATCTAATTCATATATTTTATATGGGCTGATTACATTATTATGGTGTGTTATGGTGTGGCGCGTCCCGATTTGGCATTTCTGATTGGGAACAGAGCGCCACGACACACCACAACACAAAAGTGTAATTCCGGCTTAAGTTATACAATTATAAGTTCTTAATAGCTCTAATATAATATATTTAGTTTTCCTATGAAAAGCCTTGCTTGTGTGCGGCCCTTCGACTACGTTCTTTCGTCGCAGCGGCCTAGACAGTTCTTCAACGTTCTGAGTTATAAGATGTTACATGAAATATTTTGGGTGTGGATTTCCCCACCCAAAGCGAAAGTGCGTGTGCACTTTTCCTTCCATCCCCATGCGCTCCGCCGCCCCTGCTTGATTGACTCAGCCAAGACCTTCTCAAGTACAGGCCTGGAAGTTGCCTATCTCACTAACACTAACGCAGCTGCTCGTAGTCCCAGAATCTGTCACTTTTGTTGGATTTATACGCCGTGATGTAAAGTTCGGAATATTTTTGCATTAGTTTGCCGTAAAAAGTCATAAAATAATATATTTAACCAGTTTTTGTTGCAATAGGATTACCAGTTAATAGTGCTTTAGTGATTTAATTAAGAAAATTTAAAAAAATTGAGAGTTTAAGTGTGTTTTAAGTGTGTTAAATGTGAAGGTGGCCAATTTTGTTCACATTCGCGGTGGTTTTTTCTTGTTTATTTAGCGGAAAAATGTTGAATTTGTGTAGTAATATAATAAAAAGTGCTTTTTGAGTGATTAAAGATTATTATAGAATACTTATTAAAAACATAAGTGCAGAAAAATATGAAGTAAAAGTGAAAAAGTTATTGTTATGCATGTTGTATGGTGGTACTTGCACTTAATGTGTTTAATTAAACTCAGCTAATTTACATTATGAACGTATACGTCGGGTGATTTGATAATTTCACACAGAAATTTATGACTATATCGCTAATTGAAATAGTGATCGCCATAGAATAAGTTGAAAGATTAATTCTTGAAATCAACTAGTCTCAGTGGTGCTAAAGCGAGAACGTCTACTGTAAATATGGTTAATGGGGCAACGTACACTAGTCATGATTACTATGTAGTAAAACCGAATTTTAAGAAGAGAGGGGTGAAGGGGCGGCATATTCACCCCGCCCCTTCACCTCTCTCTTCTTAAAAATCGGTTTTACTACATAGTAATCACGACTAGTCTACGTAGCCCCAATAAGCATATGATAGAACAAATTTCAGTGTTCTATACTTTATTGAAGAGCAATGATACATTTTTAAAATGGATGGTCCCAGGCATGACCGTTTTTACATAATTTGTATTCTGGGTAGGTTGTAGCTCTTTTGTAGCAACCCAAAATAATATAGGAAGTGATACCGTGGTCCAATAAATTTTCTGAAATATCTTAACTATGACTTGTCCAAACAAGAAGCCATATCCATAGACTTTTATTACAAAGATAACATGTGTTGTTGATCTAAATCAGAAATATATTTAAAATGAAGCATTTTTATCTAAGATCCAAAATTCGTGACCCTGATATTAATTTAAGAATTATATTTTTTTTTCAGTAAACATGAATTACGTGATTAAATAAAATTGTGCAAAAAGTTTGTATGTCTTACGTCGCAGTTTACTCTGCTCTACGATGATAAAAATCTCATGGGACTGCATAGATCCGCTTAGTCACCGCAAAGCTAAGAAATTGTGCAGCTTATTGGTATAGATTTGTATGCTAGTATTTTCATGTAAGTTAACCATGTGCAATCTGTACATTAATTGCAGGAAAACATTAAAATTCCTGAATACATTCTCAATTAATTGCGCCAAGTTACAGCACTCGAGCGAATTTGCCAAGAACTGATTCTTTGTCAAAGTCACAAATTCAACACTTGGACTTGTGCCAGAAGTCGGGGAACGGAAGCCGAAGCATGTTTAGGAGGCGCCTTGTTTACGTTCAGATAACGCCTTACAAATTTGTGATTTTCTTATGTTTTTTATTTGTTTGATAAGTTTGAACAAAAAAAAAATACAGAGGTAATTAGTACTCAACGTTCACCTTCAAGGGCTTCGACTAATTTCTAACCCTGCCCGAGGAGGAACAGTATGTAATGTTGGTCCAATTATGCTAGATTGTTCTTCTAAATGCGATTCTAGTGAAAGTAGCCAGAATGTCTTGAAAATTAAGAAAAAGTTTCTCCTAAAAACATTAAAAATAGAACCGGAAAGCTACATTCGTGGTAATTCGTTTAACAAATTGCAACCACCTTCACTAACTAGTAAGTTGCGTCTGCGCTCTTCCTCATTTTTCTCATGATGACACGATCAGATTTTCGAGCTTTTCAAATAATCATCTTCAAGACGCTTCATCCAGATTTAGTAGATAGTAGTGCGTAGACGCGTAAATTGCCTGCATACTTGTTATTTTTCAAAAAAAAGAAAAAAGTATTGAAACTCAATTTGCGAAAAAATTAATAATTAAAATTAGAAATTATAAAAATCAATTATGATTTACGTTGAAGAAGAAGAAAACGCCGAAGGTTCGTTAATTTTTAAACTAAATTTGTTTTTATTGATTGTTTATAAATAAGCAATTTTCGCGTGTGGATGTGTGTGTGCGTTTGTATAATTAACAAGTTGCTTGTTTTGGGTGCTCGCATATTTTTGGCCGCCCTCCACAGTCTTTGACTTCTCTCACCACAGCACCACAGTGTGGAATTAAAAATACAACAGCCGGTGGCAAGGTCGACAATTTTATTAGTAAACTGAGAAAGAATTAGTCTTGAAAAAAAACCGATGCTACTTTTTAGTTGGATGACCATTTTTGCAACATTTGACAGGTTTTGCATATACAAAGTTTCGTTTCGTAATTCTATAAATTTGCGCATTGTTTCAAACTCCTATTGTGGTGTTATTCAATTTATTAGCTCCAAAAATACTTTATAGATTTGAATTTAGGTTATTACCTTGACAATTATTAATTTTCTAAAATATTAATGGAGTCATACACCCGCCTCCTTTCCTCTCTCATCATTTGTGGGTAAAAGAATATTTTTATTTTGGTTGTATAAATGTGAATTTGTTTACTCTTCAATCAAAACATATGTCGGAACTTCTTCTTGTATGCAAACTTTAGAATTAAGTTGAGAAATTGTTATAAATTCATATTTCAGGAGAGTCAAATCGTCATTTTATAGGTGCGTTTCATATTCATTGGAGTACGTACGCCAGCGTAGTTGGGCGCACATCGGAGTAGATGCTGCTACACAACATTTTAGGCTGGGGTAGCTGAAACTACGCCCATGTGCGCCCAACTACTCCGGAGTACGTACACCAGGGGCGTTTCCAGCCAACTGGCTTAGGGGGGTAATTTAAAAAAAAGGAAAACTTAAATATTTTTATTATTCCATAAATACCATTTGCACCCTCCCCAAGCCACTTACCATTTCAACCCCAGTCAAGTTACCATTTCAACCCCCACCCCAGCAAACGGTCAAAAATGTCTGCCACTAGTATTTAACGGTTATTTAGCCCTAATAGAACCTACATACGCAGCGGCATATTTTTTTTTCAATTTTCAGGCGTTCAGAGAACGGCAACAGTAGGGGCAACAGGGGCCATGAGGACCTGCCCCACGAAAGCTGTCGACGTTCTCTTGCACCTACCGGCAGTCGGTAGCCCAACAGGTGGAGTCAAAAACGCTATTAGCCAGCCAAAAGTGGAGAGCACTGGAGAGACTATATCTAGGGCGGCTTGGTCGACTTATAACAAAGAAAAGTTAATAGGCCTCTTAAACAGACCCCGACGAGATATTGCCAGAATCACGGCAATCATCACGGGACATTGGCCCCATAGGAGACCACGCTGCCAAGTTGGGCATCCCGTTTAACGTCTGTTGTCGTAGCTGCGGGGAGACGAACGAGAGAAAAACACTTGTTCACTTCCTCTGTGAGTGCCCGGCTTTAGCTAAAACCAGGCAGCGCACACTAGGCAATTACGTTTTGGAAGACTTAAAAGAGATTTCCAGACAGGAGATCTGATCACTGTTAAGCTTCATAAATTCCACAGGATGGCTTTAGGCATCCGTGACACCCGACCAAACAACCACTCAACATAAGGTACACGAGTTTTGGCAACAAAATAATTTCTTTTTATTTTAGTGAGATTATGTATTTAAATAATAACTTATGTAGCTCAAAGTTATAAGTATCGTTTCTTCTGGACTGACACATTCTCGCATTGCAGTATATCGTTTTTGTATTTTTAGTCATTCGGTAAAATGATTGAAATACAGAATCATCTTCTGATAACTCTCTGGCAGCAACAAACAGTCTACAATTTCTATTTCTTTCAATGTATGGATGAACCCAATACAATCTACGTTTGCTTCGTCGTCTTCTAATAAAGTTGTATATAACTCGCTGTAAAATCTCCCTAGCCATATTCCACCCCATCTCATTGGGCCTATTATGCATCTGAGAACTTTTGTGCCAAACCTGTTGATTCGTTCCTCTATGTCCTGGGTCATAGTTCAAGTCTCCAGTCCAGTCGTATTATTGTTTTGCAGATGAGAGTTTAATTTTTCTGTGCACAGATTTCGGTAAGATTAGAAAAAGAGCGGGTGATAAAATTGACCCCTGGGGGACACCGGCAGAGATGGTGATCTGAAGCCAGACCGGTAGACCTTTTTGATCTGAAGCCAGAACTGTTTGTTATATAGGATTTGCTTAGACTCTAGGTACCGATCAAGCCTTTTGTTGATAATCGTCTCCATGATTTTGGAGAGCGTAGAAGTAACTGCTATTGGGCAGAACTTGAAGGAATTGCTTGAGTTACTTTTTTTCGGTATGGATTGATCATAAGAAAGTTTCCAAGAGTCTCAATGAACTCCGGAGAATTAGGATAGGGTAAAGGGTTTCCACAAAGGTTTTGGTAAAGATGAGGCGCATGTTTTTATGACTATGTGTGGGTACATTGCAAGGCCCAGTAGATTTATTAATATCAAGCTTTTTGATGCACCTACAATGAACATCAAAAGTGAGTCAACACCTATAAAAATTTCCAAAAAAAAACACCAAAATGTTTGTGGGCAAAATTGTTTTTTTCGTTTTTTCGGCCATCTTTTCGCATGTTTCCAATGAAGTAACAATATGCGCCCAAAATATAACTAATAGCACAACTCTTCGGGAACATTTTGAGTCCTTTTTGGACTTTTGGACTTTTCTGTAGGTTTTGATGGCTATGAGCTAATCGAATTCGACACAAAGGTCTTTTTTCGAAAACACCGTATTTTGCAAAAACTATTTATTATTTTTCAAATTTTTAAAAAGGCTTTTATTGCACTCCCCAAGGGCTACACTTTCCACGAGTTTCATTACAAAATCGTTTCTTTTGCTAAAAGATATGAGCATTTTAAAAAGACGTGCTTTTTAGCGGTTTTTTTGCAATTACTCCTTTATTTGTTTGTGTTGGTATTGACATCAAACTGGTCTCATTTTATTAGTATGAAAAGCTCTACAAACTTTATATAAACCTTTTTTTTTGTACACAGTGTAGTTTTTTTTAAACACGAAAAACTGTTTCTTTCTTTTGACGCCATTTTGGACACTTTCCCAAAGGTCTACGAGCGCCAAAAGTAGTTCATCAAATTCAAGGAATTTTTCCTATTTTTTCCATATTTGACCTTGCAGATGGCTCGGTTGCCAAAAAAATCGAGGTTTTTTCGACAATTTGACTGGCCTATCATGTTTCCTCCAATTTTTATGAAAAGCCACTGATTTTTTCATTATTTAATGCACTTTTAAGCCCGGTATGCAAGGCTCAAGAAATTTCTTTGCCTATCTTAAACTTATGTAAAAAAAATGGTCAAGAAATTGTTCAGAAATATTTTCTGGAGCGATTTCTGTAAGCGGTATGCTAGAGTCAAGAAATTCACACCAAAAATATCGTGTTTTTTAGTGACACGCAGATGTCGCTTTTGATAAAATTTTAGTTTTTCCTCCAGAAATAAGTGTCGATTAATTTATTTTTTGAAGGAATTTTAACGGTTCATGAGTACATGTCATGTCAGCTGTTTTTTGAAATTGAAAGGAACTTTCCGCAATACTAAAAATAACATTTTATTAATTTTTATTATTATTTTTTTAAGTCTTTCTTAATTCCTTATTAATTAAAACAATTTCATTAATTCTAAACAATCATAAAACAATTTATGTAATGTTCGCAATGAAAAAAAGGAACTGTCAAAATTGAACTGTTGTCAATTTTTCTTAAGGAAATAAATTCAAAGGTTTTCTTGAGCAAATTCCTTGAGCCTGCATACCGGGCTTTATCCAAGTGATAGATGTTTCCACCACAGTCTTGAAGCTCTCTATTACTGGAACATTCTTTTTCAAGAAACTTCGAGAAGCTTAATTTCTGCAATTACCGTTCATTCAAAACCTGACTAATAGATGGCGCGATGCTAACTGACTGCATAAACCGTTACAAATCGTTCCTTCAAATTCTAACTAATAGATGGCGCGATTTTTTACTTACCGTATAAAGGCCCAATCATATAGCAGAAACGAAAACGATCCGAAACGAAAAGAATGAAATAAATCGTATGAAAATGTATGAACACGGTTATATAAACGAACAGAACCGAATCGGAACGAATGATATAAATTTATTTCATTTCGGTATTCGTTTCAGCTATTCAGCCCGTTACTTTGACAGTTCTACAGACAGTTTGTTTTCGAATTAAAATTAGTTGAAAGAACGAAAAAGAAGTTATTTTAAAAGAATTCAGTCAATACAAGGTGAAAAAATTTAAATTATGATTTCTCTTGTGATTTCTCGACATCCGCCATAAATTATATAAATCGCATAACATATGTATTTATCGAAAATAAAAAACTCTTCTACTCAATGCAAAACTTGTCAACAAATGTCAAAAACCGATTAGCTCAGGCACCTATATAATCGCTATCATTTTCAAGTTCATTTCGTTTTCGTTTCGGTTTCTTTTCGTTTCTGCTATATGATTGGGCCTTAAATTGTTGCAAATTACAATCCGTTACAAATTACAATTCGTTGAAACTTTATTAAATGATGCATAAATCATCACAATTCTTTTGGGTAGATTTTGTTTGTTTATTTTAAACGGTTTTTAACTTTTCACTTTATTTTATAGAAATGATATTAAATAAATCTATTCAACAATATTAAATTAGTTTTCTCTCTCTCCCTAAGATGAATTATTAATTCCATATAGAGACGTCAGCATTAAACATAACGTCGATCCAACATGTGATTATGAATTATTACCCGAAGAACTTGGCAAGTACGACGAAAATTTCTCTGTGTTTGTCCACTTAACTAAAACTACATCACAATTTCAGAGGAAGTTTTGGCACTGTGTATTTATGTCAAGAGAAATCAACCGGACATCAATTTGCAGCAAAATTTGTAACATGCGCAAGAAAAGAGGATCGACGCAATATGGAGCTAGAGATTGATATAATGACACGCCTACATCATCCGCGGATCATTCAGCTCTATGATGCATTCGATGATGGCAAGAAGATGTGTGTAATATTAGAGCTGTAAGTGTGCTGCAAAACTCCTCCTAAATTGTTAATATTTTCTAAATGCAATTTCTTTTCAGCATTTTGGGCGGTGAACTATTTGAACGGATTATTGACGATGAGTTCGTTTTAACCGAAAAGGCATGCACGTCGTTTATGAGGCAAATTGTCGATGGTATAGGATATGTTCATAGTCAGAACATAATTCATTTAGATATGAAGGTTGAAATATATGATTTATGAGGGAAAAATAGATTAATTAATAATATTTTAAAATTTACTTTTTAGCCAGAAAATGTTCTCTGTCTTACAAAGACTGGCACTAGGATTAAAATTATTGATTTCGGCATGGCTAGGAAATATGATCCTCGAAAGAAGTTGCAGGTGAGATTTAAGCACAAAATAGTTTTTTCAGTACTCCAAAATATGTTTCAGATTTACATTATTTTTTAAATAAAATATTTCTTTATCAGGTATTGTTTGGTACTCCAGAATTTGCTGCACCAGAAGTTGTTAATTTCGATACAATCGCGCATTATACAGACATGTGGAGCTTAGGAGTTATATGTTATTTACTGTATTAAAACTCATTTTCACCTTTAACAGAACACATATTAACTATATTTCACACTTTATAGATTATCAGGATTTTCACCATTTATAGGCGATACTGAGCTAGAAACAATGAGCAATGTGACAATAGGACAATATGATTTTGAAGACGAGGCATTTAAGACAATTTCAGAAGAAGCAAAAGATTTTATACGTAAACTTCTTGTACCAAATGGAAAGTATGTTCAAAAAAAATATCTTTCATAAATTTTATTTTTTTATTTAAATTATATTTTGAAAATATTTATAGAAAAAGACTAACTGCTAAACAAGCGCTGCAGCATCCGTGGTTGAAGAAAGCTGCACAAACAACCGAATTATCCGCAACAAAGGCTAAGCTTAAGAGATACGTTATCAAGAAGAGATGGATTAAGGCTGTTAATACTATTATAGCTTTGCAGAGGATGGGTGCAAAAATTGATTTTGATTTAGTTCATGAAACTGTTTTATAAATTTATTGTTAATTTATTGTTGTTATAATTGTTGTTATATTTTTGAAGTAATATTTATTTTGAAATAATCTCCAACCAAATCATGTATTACACCAGCCCATTCTGTGGAGTAGCAGCATCTACTTCGATGTGCGCCCAACTACTAGGGGGCCTCGGTAGTCTAGGGAGTAAGCCGCCTGGCTACTATCCCAGAGGTCCCGGGTTCGAGTCGCGGCAGAGCCCCACGGTCCTTCGCCTTTCCCACCTCCTGTCATAGCCTTCCGCTAGCACTGCCCCGCTCCACCAAGCGCATGTCATCGGTTGGTTGATGGGATTCAACTTGTTTCAGGAGACATAACACTCCAGCGAGTTGTTTCTCATTGCCCCGATGCCAGAGTCGCGATAAAAATGGTTGGGGTTAGGTGGTTGTGGCAGTTCCTTCCTACTTCTCTCTTCCCCTTCACTATCTATCGACTAGAGCTTGCTGTTCGACATTGCACTCTATACGAAGAAAATAGATTGTCGACAGTACAAAGGGCTTTCCCTGAGCTCTAGTCTTCCACATAAAAAAAAAAAAACTACGCCGGCGTACGTACTTCAATGAAAATGAAACGCTCCATATATTGTCTAAACAGTTTTTTTTTCATTTTTTGAATAAAATTTAAAGCGACTTCATTGATATTTACGTTTAACTACTGCTACGCCACAATATGGGCTGCGGTAGCTGCAATTACGCCGATGTGCGCCCAACTACTATGGAGTACCTACTCCAATGAAAATGAAACGCACCTATTAGTTCTTTAGAGTACCTAAATAGCAGATAGCAGCGGCACGTCAGCAACATGGACGTGCGGGAGCCGAGCCATGGAAGATACCATGAGAAGCCCAAAGAATGGCTTCACGCGGGCAAAAGTAGGCGGAATACACGTCTACAGCTGCCATGCGGCGCCAAGTCTGACACTAGACGAGAACGAGTCGATGTTGGACGCGAGTCGCCATTGCCCGAAAATAATAGCGGGCGATTTCAATGCTTGGGCTGTCGAATGGTGCAGTCGACAAACGAATGCAAGAGGGCGCATACTCCTAGAAGTATTCTCGCGATTGAACGTAGTGTTAGTCAGTACCGGAGAGGTAAACACCTTCCAAAGGGGTGAGAGAACCTCTGTGAACGACATCACTTACGTGAGCGAATCAGTAGTGAAGGACCTGCAGCGGGGGTGAGCGATGTGTACACGCACAGCGCTCACCAAGCCATCATTTTCGAGGTGGGTCACAGTACAACAGCGAAGAACCCTAGATACGGAACGGCCAGATTATGGGCCATCAAGAAACTCGACGCAGAGATGTTCGAGGAAGTATTCCTGCATGATACGAGGTCGGCAGGAGATTCTAGGGAATGGGCAGAACAATTGAAAACTCGGTGAAACGGGCATGTGACACGTCTATGCCGCGGCGCGCCGGCAACCGTCGACATTCACCAAACTTCTGGTGGAACGCAGAGATCGACGAATGCCGAAGGGCCTGCCTGAAAGCGAGAAGGAGAACTCAGAGAAATCCGACCGGATTTCGATGAGCTCCTTAAGAGATATGAGGAAGCGAGGAAAAGGCTGAACAAGGCCATCGCCAGAAGTAAATCCGAGCACTTCAAAAGTTGTGCAGAGAAGCAGACTCGGACCCCTGGGGCAGAGCCTATAAAATGGTCATGGCAGCGGTCAAGGGCAAGCTCTCGCCGCCAATCACATGCCCCGCGCTGCTTCCGAGTATAGTGTACGTCCTGTTTCCACAGAACGTACGCACCGTCGATCTACCCAACCTTCAGGTGGACCCAGAAGAGGTACCTGTAGTAACCGCAGAAGAGATTCTGGAGGCTGCAAAAAGAGTAGCCATCAATAAGGCCCCCGGCATGGATGGCTTACCAAACAAAGCGGCGAAGCTAGCAGCTACGATAGCGCCAAACATGTTCGCTGAGGTCTTCACAGCGTGCCTGAGAGAGGGGATCTTTCCAGAGCGACGGAAACAGCAGAAACTCGTGCTCCTTCCGAAGCCGAACAAGCCTTTAGGGGACCCATCGTCCTACAGACCGATATGTCTCCTTAGTTGCATAGGCAAATTTTTCGAGCGGGTGATCTGTAACAGGATACTCCCTAGCCTCGAAAGGGTAGGTGGTCTGTCAGATAGGCAATTCGGCTTCAGAAAGGCAAGGTGTGAGGATGTGTGGAGAATGGTGGAAGTGAGGTTGGAGGCCACGGTATACAGAAACAAGGTAATGTAAAAGACTGAATATCGTTTTAGTGCGACGTCACTCAGTGACTTCTTCCCATATAAAATTGAAATTGTTGTTGTTGTTTTTCTGCATTAGCACATTTCTCCACGATATTCGAAGCTCTCTCTTACATTACCTTTTACATTACCTTCTTTCTATATACCGTGGTTGGAGGTCATCTATCAGAACCTTAAGCAATGTAAGGTTCAAAGGGTCATGCACAGTCAGGAACTGTGTGAGGTAAAAACTCACTTCTTCATGTTCCCTTATGACTTATCCACGTTTGGTATGAGTCTATGGGTCCATCCACGCTTGGTAGACTCTTCCCACCTCATCCGCCATGATACGATGGACTGGCCGGGTGCCAGAATCCTTTGCACTGGCTTGGGCTCCGCCTTACCAATTCAAGGTCGTGCAAGGTCCTACTCTCTGCCGCCAAAAAATCAATGGGTGTCCTTCTTGCTATGATATATGGTAATTCATCGGACGTAGTTCGGCAATACATTTTCAGTCCTAGTACGCGTTACGAGATTTTGTATATTGTAATTATTTAATTAATAAATTGGCTGATCTAGTTGTATTCGTGGAACTTATTTAACTTTTCCACACAACCAGAGTCTGCACGATGCCTTGCAGCATTACAGGGCAGGTACGACTTACTACTCTATACCAACCGCCCGCGCTTTGTTGCACATTCTCTTAAAGTTCTCCGTTTTACTATTCTGGGTGGCACTCGCCTAGGTGTTCTTCGATTTCCGCCCGTTGTCGACGGGGCGCTGACATCTTATGGCGTAGTTTTACTGACCCTTTCTGTTCTTTTTCCCATTGTCGTTTACACTTCACTCATCCGTCATTGGAGGTCTCTGGCTGTCTTGTCATTGATGAAGGTCACGTCTACTATAGACCCTGTTTCATCTCTTAGCACTGCCTGCGTATGCTAAAACGCTCCCAGAATATTGCGACCCTTGCATTTTTATGCCAGCTGGTAGGTGCACTGTCGTCCCCCTATCATATAGGACCAACTCTCTAAGGATGCGGTGTGCATCTGGTGAACTTTGCTAACTTTTATGCTTAGTCGCGGCTGTAAAAACGTGGTGCTTGTCCAAAACCTGACGAAACAAGAACAACCCACAATTAAAACCACTAATTGAAAATTCGAAATTGTTTGCCATCTTTATTGTTATATAAAAGAAACTCATTTATGTCTTTCTCCTTTTTATAAAATTACGTACAACAAAGAAATCAAGAAGTTAAACTAACAAAACATTTTTTTCTCTCTCAATAAAATAGAAAAGAATATTTTTTTTATGTTTTTGTAATAAATTCAATAAATTCTTTTAAGAAATCTTACAACCTAATATTTTTTTCATTCCTAGATTATGTACATAATAATAAATATAAATAGTAGCCTGGGATAGCTCTCACTTAAGCAAATTCATTTAAAACGCGAACAATTATTATTTTTTTTTACTTTATATTTGTTTGTTTTTTTTATATATAATATATAATTTTTTTTTAAATTTTTATTTTTTGCTAAAATTTTATCGCCCAAAAACGATACACATATTTTCAAAAAAAAAAGAAAAAAGTTTGGTTTTGTTTGTTGAACAGAGCTACACAATCGATAGATTTTTTTTTGTTTGTTTTGTTGTTTTATTAAAGTTTTTATTATTTCGTTTTAAGAGTTTACTTCTATATAAATGTTGTTTATGAAACTCCATAGCAAATTGATTATATTTTAATTGTTTTAAATTTCATTTTTTTTAAGTAACACCACAAGAGGCACAATGAAGGCTTACTAACGAGTTTTTTATCACCCCACACATTTATTGTTTAAAAACATTTATTTTATTAAATTTATTTTTAATTTTTATTTTATCACCAAAGAGTGGTAAAAAACTCATTTCTTGAATGATGCAATGCAATAGTAATTTTTTTTCATGTTCTTTATATTTTTTTAATTAAATTTATTTATCAAATCTTGTATGGTTGGATGTTTTTTTTTAGCAAATATAGCGTTTTGTGTGCTAATTTGGAATATTCTCATTTGCGTAACATATCTATACATGCTTTTTCATAATTTTTCATCTTTCTCAAAAACACAAAATTCGGTTTATTTAAAATTTACTTTTAATACTCGTAACATTCTATTACTGCACAATAATTGTCTTTAAAGATATTTTTTTTAAAGATTTTTTATCTACAGTGGTCTCATCTTTTTTTTTTTTGGTATAAAATATAAGAATTTCATAGGGTTTGTATCTAAAGGATGAAATTTGAATAATTTTTGTTTTAAAAAATACATTTTTTGTTTTTAAATACGAAGAACTAGAAAAACTGAAGTTAAAATTCATTATATTATTTTTTTTTTCGATGTTGATTAATGCGTTACATTTTTTTTTAGTGGGGCTATGGTTGATTATAATTTTATCATTTTTATGGGGTGATATGAAACTTTAATTTTAATTTTTATTTATTATTTTTATTTTTTATTATTATTATTATTTTTTTTTCTATAAAATTGTTCTGTCCTTTATAGACCAATTGACCAATTAACAAGAACAGCGGCTACTGTCCGAAATACTGCCTAAGGCAAATGGACCTAATCCATTTGAACCTGGAGATTTTTTCTCTTGAGCTTTATCATCAGTATCGAAGTTTTCACCCTGCAAAAAAAATTTAAATTTAGTAATTTTTATGTTAATGGGCGCTTATTGTATAAGAAAATCAATTCTTACCCGATGTTCTCGTTGTTCCCGAATTTTTCTGGCTAGAGTCAAAAATGCCTCTTCGATGTTTATATTTTGTTTGCATGATACCTCAAAAAATGGCATTTCGAAATTTTCCGCAATCTGTAATTACAAAAGAATTTATATAATTATTTCTTTTATTAAAAAATATGACATGGCTGAAAAATATAGTACAAGGATTTTGTATACATATAACTAGTAACGGTGATAAACTTATGGGCCTTTCTGGTAAAATAAACACATGAAATATCCTTAAAAATATAACCACGCACCAAAAAAAAATATTAGTCAAAGAGTATTTAAAAATAGGTTTTTGCAGGAACTACTATTCACATAGTATAATCTCAAGAAAATATGTCGGATCCACAGTGTTATTTTTTGGGGGAGGCAGGCATTCATATGGACTTTTAGTTAAATTAAACATGCAATAATCACAAAATATTATTACATCGTGACAGAAAAAAAATAAAAGGATTATACTAATTTAAGATTTAAAAATGGGCTTTTGACGGTGATGGACAGTATACGCTTGGAGTCACGTACTGAAGGATTGTGACTTCAGACGAATATTGCCCATTATCAGACATGTAGTATAATACAGAAAACTTACATGTCTGACAATTGCCTGGCCCTGGGTTCTCATATGCAATGTCACTGACCCAGGTTTTATTCGTTTACGCAGACGCCAGCCCCTTCTCGTATTGCAGAATCGTAGACTTATGTACTTAAAATTACATGATTTCATTGGAATCGGAATACAATTGACGAAATTCATCCGCCATTTTGAATTTATAAGTTTTGAACATACATTTTATTTATTTATTTAAAAAACCCCAGATACCGATTTTCATTGGAATCGGAATGCAATTGGCAAACTCGTCTGCCATATTGGTGCGGCCATTTTGAGTTTGTAAGCTCTGATCATAAATTCGTTATTTGCTACCTTAAAAGCCCCCAGATACCGATTTTCATTGAAATCGGAACACAATTGGAAAATTCATATTTGGGCAGCCCTTTTAAATTTCGGTCATATTTCGGCGGCCATTTTGAACTTCGAAAATCGGGCTTCGAGGTCCAATCGCTTTCTCGAAAACCTCTACGAACAAAGTTCCAGCATCATAAAATGTATATTACTACGCATTTAGAAGTTCTCCATGACAGCGCCATCTAGGAGGGGCTTTAGAAAGTAATAGAATAGCCTATGTTCTTTCGTTTAGGCCAGGTTTAACCGACCTGGATAATAAATATCGTGGATATTTCATATTTACCGATGGCGATTTTCGGTACACGGATAAAATTAATACCAGTTCCGACCTGGTAATAAGTTAATGCGATGATTTCTAACCTCTGAAGTTTCGAATTGGATTTTGGATAAAATTTTCACTCACAAATTCAAAAAATAAAATACGAAATATCCAGGTCGGTGAAACCGGGCCTTAATGTAAATAGCACTTGGTTACAATTTCATTAAGATCGGTTGCACGATGTAGGAGCTTTTAACTATTTACGCAGCACACGCCACGGAAGCTCTGAGAAGGGACAATGAATTCACAAATATCATCCATACTGGTAGCTTATTTTCGCAGATTCTTCATAAATTATAGCCTATAACCTTCCTAGATAATCCCTCTTTCGATTCCCTTCTGCATTCTCCAGAATGCATTCTGAATCCATTCCAAAAGAATTGATTCAGAATGCATTCTGGTGAATGCAGAAGGGATACGAATGTATTCCCAGTTCGTTGCTAATCGTAAAAAATGTCCAATCAATCCTAAAGAATCAATTCCGAACCTATACTAGGGAATGCAGAGAGGAATGAATTGCTTCCGTCCTATGACATCCCAATGCAAAAAGAATCGATTCTCTACATGTCTTTGAATCTAAAGTGGAATCACTTCCAATGTACTGGAATCAATTCTGAATGCATTCTGTTCCCAGCTGGGCAACTGGGACGGTTCTTGAAACTAACACAACTCCTATACCCAATGCAAAAATTTCAATATAAGGGGTATTCATGTCAACCCTCGTAAATTGCGTAAACTTAGTAAACGGCGTAACTAATGTCACATTTACGGCATTAGTGTCACTTATTAAATTACGAGGGTCGAAAAAATTACGCTGGTAAAAAGCATCGTATTTATCGTAATTCTAATTTGCGTAGATTAATAAATTTAAATTTTTAAATTTTATTCACAAAATTTGCCATTTACGAACTGACTTGAATACCCCTAATAGATATTAATAAACTGACTAGTTCGAAAATAGTAATAGTTTCAGTACTGTGGGACGCGAAAACAATTAACTATCCAAAAAGTGCTGACCTATGACGTGAAAAATTCGTGGTGTTTGTGGCGTTGGGGGAAAAACGTAATTTTTACACGAGTGCTTGGATTTTGATAAGTGATGTCTTGTTGGGAAGCTATCGCTCTGCTGAATCCAGAAAAGATAACTTCATTTGGAGTTTCATTTCAACGAGTTTATTAGATAGGTGCTTGTGACCCTTAGCTGGAATCTTTTCATTTAAATAAAAAACGGCTTGACCGAATGTTATGAAACGAAGTCGGTATCATATTTGGTTCGCGCGATATTGGGCAGGTACAAAAATCACGAACTTCGTTCAAACAAAAAAACGGCTCGACCGATTTTTATGAAAATCTTTTCAGATTATAATTTTGGTAATACGCTACCATCGGCACCTGAATGAAGTCGGTATTATTGTTGGTTCGCGCGAAATCGTTTAGGTAAAAAAATCACTAACGTCCTCTAAACAAAGAAACCGCTCGACCGAATTTTATGAAAATCTTTTCACATCATATTTCAGTTAATACGCTTCGATAGGCACCTCAACGAAATCGACATTTTTTTTGGTTCGCGCGAGATCGTGCGGGAAAAATGACCACATACGTATGCACACACACACATACTTCTTCTCAAATTTTTGCTTAAAATGCTATTGGGACCTTGAAAAATGAAAATGCGTTGAAAATTACGATTTCGATTTTCGGACCGATTACAATAACTTCCCTATAAACTGGGAAGTTAAACAGCAACGGAAAGTTAATCTTAGCAATTACACAAGAATTATCAAATTTTTACAAACGAGCAAAAAAGCCCTTGAATACTATACATAATATGTCCTAAAATTTTTTAAAGGCTAAGCTTACTTGAGCATCGTAAATTAGTCATCCCAATTTTTTTTTAAAATCGTCGTATAAGTTAGCTAGCTTAAGTGAATAAACAACTTCCGCAAAACTTGAGGTGATTTGTCCCTTCGCCTACCCAAAGCATGCAATCTTGCAAGAGCTATTTAATAACCAGAGTTCCCTGAACCTATCCTATCCGGTTTTATATCCTTCAAGCTAAGCTTACTACTAAACATTGCACCATAACGTTAACATGACGGATTATATAAAGGGTGCAAATTTAGTTTAGGCTTTCACATGAAAAAATTTAGCTTTTAAATATAAGTTTACTTGTCTTGTATATATTCTAGGAAGAGCACTCAAAATTTGGAAGTGATATTAGCGTTTCCAAAACTACTGGTACACTTTTTGAAAACCCTGTGACTCCATCAAACGGTATATCTTTCCACTTAGCAAATTTATCTTCACTGAACTTAACTGTCACAGATCAAACAAAACAAGTTGTCGAAGTCGAACAATGCTAAAAAGAGTAAAAGGTCTATACGATGCCAAACAGATAACAGTGAAACAGACATCTCTGTTAAACTTACTCCTTCCACATAAGTACATGTTAAACCTACTGCTACAATTAGCAGATATTTAGGGATACGGAATCGGTGGAGAGTCGGTGGCGAGTGTCGTTTTACCAAGCGGTCCCCTACCTAAGTACTAACCAAGTCTAATGCTGCTTGACCTGCGCAATCGAACCTGAGCCGGTTTACTGAGTATGCTTATAATGCCACCCTTTATTTTTAAAGCCCCAATTGTGCTCCCTTTAGTATAAAAAAGTGTGAGCGTACCATGCTTCGTTTGGACTATTCCGTTCGTGCAGGCGTTTCGATGCTCTGCAGACCATGCAGGCGTTTCAATGCTCTCCATGCCCGTTGCAGGCTAAGAACGGGCGAGTCTTATTTTACTCACGAGCATCGGGCCTGTTTCATGCTAAGTGCGGGCGGGTCCTATTTTTCTCAGGCGTATCGCACCTATTTCAGGTGCCATGCAGGCATTTTGACGTTGTGCGTGCCTGTTTCAAGCTAAGAACGGGCGAGTCTGATTTTTACTCGGGATGGGATATAAATTCAAATCTATAAAAGCCCGTTTACACCCCAAACACAAATTGGAGCTCTTTTATCGCGCAGAAATTTGTATGTATTTCTCTGTCTGGAATCCACGTTAGTGCAACAGAGAGAAAAGCATACAAATTTCTGTGCTATAAAAGTGCTCCAATTTGCGTTTGGGATGTATTTTTTGCCTCAATTAAGAAGAGTTTAGGGACGTTTAAGGCCCTTACTTGTGGCAGAAAACTTCATATAATGTGTAAAGCGTTTATATGGAAATTATTCACAACTGAGAAAAACTTGCAGTTAGCTTGAATACAAATTGCACTCAGAACTCGATTCCACCCTATAAGTTATGATATGAGTACTCGGTCAAAAGTATCGAGTACTGATATGAGTAGAATCGAAAGCCAAATGCTCATATGAGTACCGATTCCGAATCCCTAGGTATAGTTCATTAGGATATTAATCGGTAAATCGCGCCTTGTGAGCCACATATGGCTCTTTGGACCCTTGGTGTAGCTCTTACACAAAAGACCATGTGCGGTCGCGCACGTACAGTCCGATTGAAACTGCGTCGTACATGCGCATGAATCGGTTTTCGGCCTGGGAGAGTCTATTTGGAAGATGTGGTGTTAGAGTGAGTGTGGATGAAACTGCTATTCTTTCTCGTAAATGGAATTTATACCATAATATCAAATGCCGAATTCTTAAAGTTAACTGTTGGAGAAGACACAAGTCGATTCATAAAAAATGTGCGAATAAAATTTTCATGTTAGTAGAATGCCAAAGGAAAGGGCTCAAAAATGTATTTTTAATGCGATAGATTGTCGACAGTACAAAGGGCTTTCCCTGAGCTCTAGTCTTCCACATAAAAAAAAAAAAGATACCAACAAATACAAGATATAGAGGATGTTCCAGATAAATTTGGCTAGACAGTGTCGAATAAGATCTAAGAATTATTGGAGTACGAAATTTGAAATCACCATGGACACAGATTGTAAAGGAGGTCAAGGCCCAAGCACTAAAAGATGATGACATGTGAGAAATGTTTACAATTTGTAGAACGTAAAGGAGCTTTCAAATATTATAAAGTTTTCAATGTATATATTTCAATTCTATCGGGAAAATACTTTTTGAAGAAGTCTTCATTAATTTAAAATGTCTTGAAATGTCCCATTTTCTAATGTATTCGAAAATAATTTTATATAACAAAAACATAAAATCTGTCTGCCACAAAAATACTATAAATATTTTAAGAAAAAAAATTATATATTTACCTTTTCACCTCTGTCCTTATCCACCATTCTCTGTGAAGTAGGACACTCACACTTGTTCCCAGCTAAGACTTTAACAACATCTGGCGAAGCATTCTTAAATAAAAGCAAACAAAAAACAAAATATTATAAATATATTAATTTGATATATCAAAGGTAATCTCTCCCACATACCTCCTGTATATTGCGAAGCCAATAAGATAAATTATTATATGACTCAAGACTTGTAACATCGTACATCAAAAGGATCCCCATAGCACCTCTATAATAAGCCGTTGTAAGTGTCCGGAAGCGTTCTTGTCCAGCAGTGTCCCATATTTGCAACTTAATGGGTAGACCGTCCAAATTAATTAGTTTCTGCTTAAAGTCAATTCCTGTAATGGCAGAAGAAGAAGAGAAAAAATATAGATATTTGTATTTGGTAAATGCACGAACAAAAATATTCTCCGTTGTTAGGGAATTTGGGTAAAGAGGTTCATCCATAGGATCAATAAGGATGAAGTGGATTGAATCTATTAATAAACAAAAACCTTCCATACCTATCGTCGAAATGTACGTGTCGTAATACTTTTCATCACAGTATCTATGAACTATGCATGTTTTGCCGACATTTGAATCCCCCAGTACTAGGACCTTGTAGGTTGCAACAAAGTCCAAAGCCATCTCTTCGTTTGTTTCTTTTTCAGAAAAAAACTTGACAACTTTAAGAACTTTAAGGACTCCCCTGTGTTATTACTATTTGCAATGGGCTGATTCAGCTGATTCACTCACGTCTATCCACACTCATTGACAGAAACTTTTAATTATTTTCGTTTTAAATACACAATTTAACCTCTACTAATGTTCACATATTAATTTTAGTTACAAGAACAATTAGAAACGTCTCAACGAAATCTACTTTTTTTCCTTTTCGGATGAATTTTTATGGAAACAAAGAGAAAAAATTCACTGCAACAATTCCTTTGGTAAAATATTTAAAGGATACTTTCAGCGCTATTCTACAGAAAGAACAAAAAAAATTCTTAACAGTCTTCACTTTTTATTTTAGCACTTTTTTTTAACTCAATATTTTTATGTTTTTCCTTTTATCCTAGTTAAATCCTTGTACGGGAAGGAAATGCACTTTGTTTCACCGTGAGAGAACAAAGTCAAGTGAGGAATCCCATGTATGATTCAACAAACGTGAAAAATCGATATGAACTGACGCCTGCGTGTGAGTATACTTTATCCTGTGCCACCTGTAGCCGTGTCGTCCGGTGTGTGTAGGTGCATATATTATACAGAGGAATTATCTTGTTTCTTTTATTTCGCCTGTGTTTTTTCTTTAAAGTGCCGAAATATCCTGTTTATGGCTGAGAAGAGCAAGAAGAAACAAGGATATGATGGGTCCAGTTAAAAATCGTACCTTATGGACTTGCTTTAGTTCTTTTTTTTCTTGGGCATCCTTTTACAATGTTACCTACTGCACATTTAAGGGGGGATATGTCTTTTGGCTACACAAATATTAATTTATTGTGGAATAGTTTTAAACTGTTAATGGGATTAATTAGAAAGTTTAATGGAATTGTGCCAAGCGTAATTTATATTCAATAAGTATTCTACACTAGTTGAACCATTAAATTACTAACACAATCTGAAGTTTTACTCTGTTCAAACTTTGTAAGTAGAAAATATGTGATAATGATTGTCAAACAACGAAATAGAAGAATGTACGAAATATACCTATGTATATAGGTCGAGATTTCTGTAAATTAAAACCATTATTCGCAAGTATCTCCTTCTGAAATGCACAGTAGAAAGTCCAATTGTTGATTGATCATTCTGTAGTTATCCTTAGTTTCGCTATTGAGATGAATATATAAAATAATTATTATTATTAAACGGCCTCTCACAACACTCCAGCGGTCCCGATTCTGAGGTGCTGTCATCCAGTTTGGCATCCCTAACCTCTGGGCGTCCTGGTCTACGCCATCCTTCCAGCGGAGGCTGGGTCCCATAGATCCAACTTCCCGAGCTGTTCATACGAGCTAGATTCCCTGCCCACCGAAGTCTATCAAGCTTTATTTCGGATCACTTTCTCCAACGCCAGGTGGAAAAGGAAGCAGCTGTACTTGCCTCGTCATATTACTGATGGCCAACCTACATAATCGTGTCAGCTTATTGCGGATGCCGAATTCTTTCATGGCTCTGTAGAATTCTATGATATCATAGGCGGACTGCTTGGTAAAATGACCCCCGCGTTTGGAATGGTCGATTACAAATGCATTTATATCTGCAACGGATGCGCGCATGCCTCTATAGCATTTTTTGATTTTTGTGCCTCTTTGTCCTTGCAGTATGCGCAACATAGTGTGAATTGTCTCATATCACGGACTCTCCGGTAATACCCCGCGCCTGGTGCGAATTTCGTTCCCTGTACTGTTCTAGTTCATAAAAGAGGTTTTTCTCCCAAGCTTCCTTTCCTTTCCTTGTATTTTTTTTTCGCGTACTGCAGCTGTGTTGATTCGAGCCTGATTTGCGGATACAAACCTTTTCAGCGTTGTAATCGGGTCTCAGAGCACCAAACCAACGTTCGTACTGCCATTGGGCTCGAAATGTGGCGGGGATCTATCAACACATGGTTTATTTGGTTGTGAGTGGGTCCATCAGGATATATCCCGGTGGCCTTATGAATGTCTACGCGGAAATCTAGTGCTGCAAGTTCTTACTTACTGCCATCTTTAGCTCGTTGTCCATTGTTATTAGTGATCTCATGCAAGATGCAAGCTGTGGGCGCTGGCATACTGGCTGCATGCGAGCCCCCGACCTACTTTGGCGTTCAAATCTCACAAAATTATGTTTACATCATACTAAGGGACCTTTTATTAAATTTGCCTCATGGACGAAGGGTGTATAGCTTGCTTTTAAGCTGATTATGATAGGCTTCATCCTTTGCTGACCATAAAACCTTCCACGTGGTGTCTTGTACGTCATACGCAAGTGTTTGCAAGACACCATTCCTATCCATCGCTACGAGGTTCGTCCAATAAGTCCTTGAAAAATTATTTCGTTTTGTCAACGACTCCAACCGATTTTTGCGGTCTTATGAGCTCACGATCTAAAAAATAAAGTCTAGCACATGTACATATATTATTGGCATAGGAGTAATGTAGAGTACCGTCATCAACAACGTTGTGAAGCGGGTTGAAAGAAGGTCGTTTGAAAAAATAAGGAAAAAGAAGTCAATTGCACCTTCTGGGGCATGGCAGAGACGGGTTTGGGCTTGAATTCAATCTTGCACCCGACCGGGAACAGCAAAACACTAATGCAAGTTGAGATGCTCTGTAAGGCATACTAGAATATCGCCAGTAGACTTTTGTCTAAAACTGTACTGTTTATCATCTGGTATTGGATTAGATCCTAGATACTCTAAGTATTCAATTTATTGTTGTCTCTATGGTTTTAGAGAGATTAAATCAAATTGCTATTGAGTTGCGGTTATAGGGGTTGCTGCAATCACTCTTTTTGATATGGGCTGAGCATGAGCTAGTTTCCAAGAGTTTTGGTAAACTCCGGAGAAGTATAATAACGCAAAGACTTTGCGCAGAGGTTTAGCCAAAATTGAGACACGTTTCTTAAGGACTATAACTGAGAACCATTGTTGCTCACTAAAGATGACGAAAATAAATTAAAGAAAAAGTTTGAGAAAAGCTTATTGTGAAGTGACTAAATGAAAATGGACAACTTGAAATTATATAAAACCAAGATTAAAAAATCTGATTGAAGGAGAAAATTTGGTTAAGTTTATTAAATCTTACAGAGCTAGATAGATTGAAAGTTTTCGAACTTTAAAAAATTCTTATACTTTCTATAATAATAAAAAAAACAGACATGAACTAAGTAAATATAACTCAGAATCAAGAATCCGGTTATCTACTTCTTCTACCTGGCCCTCTTAGGGTTTCTATTACCTGGTGTAACTAATATCAAGAGAGGTAGAAAATGTTTTTTGTGTAGTCTCCCCCATATTTGCTGCTTATTTATTCTTTATCCGTTTAGTACTTCTACCTGGCTAGAACCAAAATCACTGCTACCTCCATCTGTTTATGCTACAATCAAAGAGTTTACTATGAAAATATATATACACACATTCCATGCAATATGAAGGATGAAATGTTTCCTTACATACCTCTTTGTAGCGTTTTTTCTAGGTAATGTCCAGGTAATTAACATTTTTCCAAGATTTAACAAATTATCCAAGGTCACGTGTTTGTTCTATACCGAAATATAATGTTGGAATTTACATACATATACTCGTATATAGTAGTTTAAATGTGCACCAAGATGTTGGGCCAAGGTTCCTTGTCATTGTCATCTACTACGTGGAGGTATGGTAGGAAAGTATGTAGGTAAAATGAGAAACCCGAGAACCGAAATAATTTGCCCTGAAAACCACCATATCACAACCAACCTCTTGAAACAAACATTTTCGTAAGTACAGTAAGGTAGTATGCTAGATCCAACTTGTCATATTCGGGTAATTTGTGGCGCAACCTCTCTCAGGTTTTGTAAAAAAACGTTTCCAAATGCATGTCTGACCTAGCTGGAGCCGGTCAACCGCTGAGAAAATGTTTGGTCTCTGCCTTGTTCCTTACCACCGCACTGCGTGCTTTGTATCAATTCTCAATCTAGCCGCACGTTTCCGAATTGACCGATATCTTGTAATGATCGACATGATTCTGGCGATGTTCTTCCGCGGTATTTGCTGTAATACAGTCGACTCCATTCAGCCTTGATGCATGATTTTAAATTCCTCCATCTGGAACCTACTATTAAAAGGAAATGCAAAGGTGATATGTCTCTTCATCACAGATTCTTTTGCATATTCTCGGTTGTGTCTACATTGATTCTAATAATTCAAATATTTGATTCGGCTGATTCATCTGCCTTCTCGTTATCACTGTAGATCCTGTGACACGTCACCCACTGAAGAGCTATTCTGTATTTCTTAGCCAAGGAAGATAACAAATTATGATAGGATCCACTACCTTAGAGTTTATATAAACCGTACCTATTGCCTTGAAAGCCGCTTGGCTATCAGGCAACAGGATTCCACTGGCTCCTTGTCTTGGGTTAGCTTTAAAGATTGCCAGAAGTTGTGCCTGGAAGACTGGCAGAATTAGCCATACCGCAATTCTCCAGTACCCATATTTGAATTGAGTTACCATTTCATGTGGTCAGATGGTCCAGCAACCTACTTCTCGTTTGTAGGACCGTCCAGCTGCCTGATGTGTAGATCAGATAGAAGCACCTAACATTCAGGGCTTGAGAAGGGGCTGCACATAAGGCTTTCGCAACACGATAGCGCTGCGGTAACCTAGGGATTGTAAGCTCCGTGATGCGAATTAACTCCGAGGCATGGTCGTTCGTCTTTCCCTATCTCCCAAATAGATAGCTTTCCATCTTTCTTGTCTTCCCTCTTTACAAAAATTCCCTGCACTCTCTTCTGCAATCACCTCCTCTGTTCGATACCCGAAGTCGGCATTCTATCGCGGTAACCGGAGAACTAAAACCGCGTGTTGGCGTTGTCAATTCTTTCACTTTTTTCTCTACTATCTTTCCTACTAGAGCTTGCTATCCGACATAGCACACAATAATAGAACCGTCGACATCGACAGTACAAAGGGACTTTATCTTGGAGCGCTAGTCCTCTACAGCAAAATTATTAGATCAGTAAATCACTACTCTGTAGAGCTATCTACCAATCTTTATATAAATTTCCTTGCTTACCTCTTATTCCATTGGCTGTAGCGTAGCGTAACTGACATAATTATGTAATTTATGAAGATTTTAGACACGCAAAATGGTCTCCACAAAAAGCCAAAAAGCTATGTTTCTATGATATTCTGTCTACAATAATTTAAAATTTTTATTCCTTTTGAATTACATCAAGAAATTTGATATAAAATGTAACGTTTCTTTGAATTATTAAAATAAAATCCCTCTGAATGGTATCCATTTCAAAATTACATACTAATTGCCGTACTTTTGAAAGTATATAAAGAAGAAGATAAGAAGTACAAATAAAAATGTCACAGCTACGCTCGGAGGTTTGGAATTAAAATTGTGGAAAAAATTGTTTTTATTTCAAGTATTACGATATTTAGGTATTAAAACAATTTAAAAATCTGCATCGGGCACGCATAAATATTTTTAAAGGAGACGGGCGGGCCCTGTCAGAGGCCAGAAAACAAATAAATGAAGGATTCCGGAAGAACCGGGATTTAACAGATTCACAAGAAATATCAAAGGTGGGTTTTTGCAAAACGTTTTATTTCAATTAAGACAAACTACTTTTTAAATATATTTAAACCAAAAATCTGTATTCTTTAATTTAAGTTAATAAAATTCGCCAAGGAAGTAGAGGTTGAGCTGAGAAAGAATGTAGTTCAAGCTGTACAAAAGGAGCCCGGGGTTTATGGTGAGTTTTACTATTTGCGTTTTGATATAAAAGTATTCAAAAATTGATTGCAGAGGTTCGAGTAACTCCCGACACACCTTTGCTTGATAATGTAGAGTACAAAGATGCAGTTTTAGGTATTTATACAGGTCCAAAATGTGGTTCTAGTGATTCAGTTAAGTGAAGAAAGTTTGTATGTACCGCTCTAGTGAAAATATAGTTATGCATTAACGTTTTTTGTATCTACTCCGTCAAGTGGACTGAATTTTTTACCTAAGGTGAAAAAAACCTCAGCAAATAATTTTTAAAATCTTTATTCCTTCAATCGCTAGAACTTGAGTCAGAGCTACTAGAACTAGAGCTAGAGCGGCGCTTACTCTTTTTCCGTTTCTTTGACTTCTTTTTCTTCTCTGGGCTGGAACTGCTTGAGGATGACGAAACTTTTCTATCTTTTTTTGTCTTTCGTTTTTCTTTGGTGCTAACTAATGATGGTCGTTCTCTTTTCTTCTGATAATTCGATCTCTCGGGAGTTCGTTGCCGAAATCTAGGTTTCCTGTCATCATACTTATCGCGAACCCTATTATCTCGATATCTACCCACATCCCGGCTTCTTGATGGTTCCGGTGATCTATTCCTTGGCACGCGTTTTCTTTCCTCCCGCTCTCTTCTATCCCGATCCCTATTGTAATTATTCCGTAAATGTTCTCTATGATCACGAAAACGATTGTCTCTACTCTCTCTACTCTGACCAGGACTCCTGCTTCTTCTTCTGGGTTTATCGTAATTCGATCTTTGCGGTCGCTTATTTTCCCTAAGATTATCAAAGTCAAGTTTCTCATCAGGGTTAGATCGTATAACGCCCCTTCCTTTTCCGCGCCATCGGACTTTTGCTACAGATTGTGAGAAATCCACATGAATCCGGCGATCATCAATCAGAACATTGTCCATTTTAAAGAAGGCATTTTCACAGGACTTTTTGTCATCAAACTCGACAAAAGCGTACTGGAGGGAGTCGCCAGAAACTTTATCCCGTATTACTTCACAGCTTTTAACTATACCAAATCTGCTGAAGATTATTTCCAGATCATCATCGGTAGTAACAGGATTTAGTTTACATATGAATAAAACATTCTCTGGAGGCGCTATATTGGCATCTGGAAGATCTCCAACAATTTCTAAAATAGTCGCTCTGGCTTTTGCCTCTCTTTCCTGTAGCATTTCCTGTATTTCCTCGAATGATTTCCCTTCTGTGTCGTCAATGTCCTCGTCAGCTCCTATTCTTCCATTCTTCAAACGTTCTGGCGTTGGGGATGGTGACCTACTAGGAATCTGAAAGCCTCGTGGATCATCGAACGGATCTTCTAGTATAACCGTGTGTGTAATTCGAATATCTTGATAAGGCCGAAATTTATCGTCTACAATTGCTTCATTGAGTTTCCGCAGGATTTCGCGACCTTATTTTGAAATATAAAATATTACTTAAGGAGCAAATACAACCAAATTTGTTACCTTCAGTGACTTCTCCAAACACACAATGGAAACCATCGAGTGAAGTTAGATCCTTTCCAAGTGTAAAAAAGAATTGCGAGCCGACCATGTTTTTCCCCACGCTTACCATTGATATCAGTCCGGGTGCAGTATGCTTGATTTTTGGTAAGCTTTCTGCCTCAAAATATCGTTTGTGGAAGCCTTCGACAACACCCCAGACAGATTGACCGCCATCTCCAGCCCCAGTTGGATCGCCGGTTTGTGCGATAAATCCTCGTTCGATATTGTGAAATAAGTTAAAGTTATAATATTTTAGCTTGCACAGCTTCAAGAAATTTAAGCAAGCTCGTGGACGCTCTTCTAGAAATAAGTCTACTGTAATATCACCAAGCGTTGTTTCGATAACAACGGCCATGGCTTAGAGAATTCCAATTGGCTAATTGTCAAAAGTTTTGATAGTTCTTCTTCTTTTTTAATTGTATGCAATGTAAGTTTCGTTAATAAAGAATGCTAAGTTATAAATCTAGAAAAGGTTCGTTTAGTTGTTTTTTTTGTAATAAACAATTTGGATGTTTGTTAACAATAGAAAATAATAGACAAATATATTTGAGCCGCGAGCCTCCAAAGGCAATGAAAAGCAAATGGCTGATATCGGGCTCTAAAATTGTATCCATTGGTCCCGAATATTATATCACCCACTAGTTAGGTGATAAGAGGGCTCTTGCCGAACAGATTTTGATGAAACACTCCGAACGTTGGAGGTCCGTGCCCAGGCTGGCCAATTCTAGGAGTGGTGTTGATACCTGGAAACCAAACTACGAAGTACTACGGTAGCCCAATGCTACACTGCAAATGATGACAGGGCATATTCACACGCTGCCATAATTGTGGTGAGTAAAACTGGTTTTATTAAACTCCTAGCAACTCAGACGGGGCGTAAATGAGTGTAGTAAATTTGAATGCTATACAGGAACCTTTAAATGTATTGCAGATGAAATTTACTTGTTAGAGAAAAACAGAGCTAAAGAATGCAAGAGATAGAAGTAACTTTTTATATGTGTGCCAGTTTTCACGCGTTTGCTTTTGCGTGAAAAATGTTTCGTTAAGTTCTTCCGCTCCCTTCCTTCTCTCATCTATAAAACCGGTTTTAGGCGCCATGAATGTGCACTGTGTGAATATGCCCACAGACAATAATATCAAAGGCACTGGAAGATGACAGTGGTGTACCCAATACCCAAGAAGGGTAAAGATAAAAGTAACCCTGCTAATCTTTGGTCAATAAGTCTTCTTTCGAATATCAGTAAAGTGTTTGAAATGGTGATTAATAATAGATCATTATCCAAATGGGTTGATGAAAAAAAGATAATTCCTGATAACCAATTCGGATTCCGGGCAGGGCATGACTATTCATGCCGTGTCGAAATTGGTATCAGACATACACTGGAACTTCATGAAAAGCCAGTGTACCGGAACATACCTGATAGATTTTGAAAAGGCTTTCGATACACCCGAATCAGGCTTCACTAAGTTGCACGCCAACAATTTTCTCTATGATAAGGCATTTGTTAATAGGATCGACAACTTCTTAATCAAGTTCATATTGCTAGAGCGATGCCATATTGCTAGAGCGATGGAGAGGGACAATCCTCATTCGGGGAGAGTTCTACCCAAACGCAAGATACCACAAACAGCTTGTGAACGCGGCTTTATTCCTCCAGAGGCATTTGTCTACCTGGATTCAAAAAGATTGGTGCAAGATGGATCGGGGGTGCCTCTCTTCTACCACATGTATCGCAGGGCATCTGACAAGCGATACACTTTTAGCGAACAAGATATGAATGCTCAGGATCTCTTGAGATTCAGTACAAGAATTTCAGGAAGAGATAAAAGAGATGCCTCCAAGGCCAGCACTTTGTACTGGTGGCTGGAGGACGAGTAAATGTTGCGTATTCGCCCTAAAAACTCTAGACAAAGACTAGTTTAGCTTGTAATTTAGTTTTAATGATTAGCTTAGGGCTTAAATAGGATCTAGTTCTAGTTTTCACCTAGAATGTGATACATTTAGATTTAAGTAAGCTTAGGTTAAGGTTGCTTTACTTATTTTACTTTTGTTATTTTTCGCAACTCGAGCTCATGGAAGCTCGTCGCCTGGACGGGGGTCACCCGAGACGTTTTTATTTACGCTAGCCATGATCATAGTTTTGTGAAAAGCTGTAATGTCAGTAATGGGCAGAGATTAATTATAAATATAAATTAAATAAAAAATGCTGCAAACGTATTTTCATATTATTTTAAATATAATTTTAGTACGTTCAAGGACCACCATGAACCAGTAATAAAACAGTTCCAAAATTAAATGTCGTTCAATTTAGTATGGCCATATGTAATTATTTGTATTTCGTTTTATTTTCTGCAAAAATTTGTTGCAGTTGCATTTGATTTCTGCATGGCATCAAGTGAATGTGTCAAACGTGCGCTCGTAACGAAATCTAGTCGCTTGTCCCCCCGTTAAGTGATTGATAAAAAAAGTGAAAATTCTAAATTAAATCATATCAAATAAAAAAATAATTAATTACAATATGTTTCCATAAATCAATGTTTTATGTCACGTTTGCGTTAAATGCTTTAATTGGGAACAAAGTGTTGTAATAATACAAATATTTTCAATAACAAAATAAAACTTGAAAATCCTTCAAAATTCAGCAGGACTACTTTAAAAGATTACAGGAAATGGACGAGGAGGAGGACGATGTAACTGATGAACGGCTACAAATATTCCATAACACCGTTAGAGAACACATCGTAAGTGTGGACATTTTTTTCCGTAGCATTCCCATTTGACATATTAATTTCATCATGAAAATAATCTGATGCGAGATTCTGTATTGGAAAATTGTAACCCAAGCGATAAAAGAATGCGCAATTAATTTATTTGTCCTCAAAAAACTGACAGCAGACCTGAATTCATATTTTATTTTTTTTTTGCAAAGGAAATTCGGGAGAAAGAATTTCATTTATGTGTGCTTTGAGCTATTGCTTTCGCGCAACACCTGTGATGTGGCTGTGGATCAGCTGTGAGCAGAGGAGCACCGAAATTCTCGCAATTTCTTTTTTTTTACTACGAATTTTTGCAAAGAGAAAAGATAGACGTCAACTGCCAAGCTCCCAGCACGAAGTTGCCAAGTCAATATTTTGCTACTGATAAGAGCTCCACACCGTGTCCAGCCTGCTTGAGCGTGTTGCAAATATATTATTATGCGGTCGTGTTCACCCACGTCAAATTTCATTCTAGTAAATAAAATATTTTCCCACATTATTTTTGCAAGAATTTCCGATTTTATTTTGTCCGCCGAATCTAAATTCATAAATGAAGACGAAAGTAAAATGATTATTTTTAGAATTTGTTTTCTTTTCTCGAGAGAATCAATGTCAACTCATTCTTAGTGCATTTGCGGGATTTGAATCTGTTTTTAAAAAAGCCGACTTTATTTTAGGAAAATAATAAGGAAGTTCGGTTTTGGGTGTTCTTATCTTGATTTTGCAGAGTGAGAATATTCTTAGAAGATATTCAAAGTCTTTCGCCTGTTTGGTGCCGCCCGTGTCGCCGACATGGATGTGTAACCCCAGGGGAATTTGCTAATGTTATAACGATCAGAAACTAGATAAACAGCTTAATTGTGGGCTATATTCATATATTTCAAAAAATATATACATAAGTAACGATATTGCATTCTGCCAATTTTAATCGGTAACAAAAGTTCTCACATAATTAAAATTATTCCATTTATAATTAACTCTAAAATTCATTAGTTTCGTTTTTCAACTTTCATTTATCAAATATTGCGTTTCACATTAAAATAATCTAATTAAGAAAATTGCTTATGGCTCGTTGGTCAAGGAAATGGAAATGGAATTGCGTTAATTGATTGAAGGTTAATCTATGATCTTTGTTTGGCTACCATACGTTGTTAAGGAAAGCAAACGGACAATGTTTTAGCTGGTAGTGGGGAAATGAGTTGGGAGGAACAGAACAAATTAAGTTGCATTGTGAATTTTGGAGGAAATGCCTTAATCCCATTCAACACATCGTGCCGTAGCCCCAAGGATCCAAATGAAAAATAAACTGTTGTGCACTTCGCATGCAAATGTCCGGCATTAGACGGGGCCAGGCACAGTTCATTTGTCAGCCACGTACTGAACGAGCTTGAAGACCAAGCCACATTACATCCAAAACTTGTGATAAGAATTCCCCAACCTTCAATTTATTGCTACAGTATAAAACGAAACCAATTTCAACAGTTCTTGAATGCCACAAAGTGGATCTAAAAACTGTAACAAGCCTATTTGGTCATGAGAATTAGTGGTATCAATTGGAGGTCAGCAAAAAGTATGTGGGCCTCGCCACCTTAGCCAAACAACCATCACATTTTTTTCAACGAACTAAGTATTTTATTTCTATAGCACTGGCTTTCACAAACCTCCCACCCACCACCCAAATTAATCCAAATAAGGCCGTACTGGTCCCTTTTCCAAACGTTACAAATCGGACCTCGGTCCTATTTGTATGTAGGATACGACAGTTGACAGACTCGATCAAATATCTGGGAGTAATTCTGAATAAGAGACTAAACTGGAACACTACGCCATCAGCTACACTACACTACACCACAAATGATATAATGGATGTACAACACGGTTGTTAAACCTGTTGTCTCTTTTACTGCTTATTGTAGCTAAGCGGACCTCTTCCTCAGTTGAGATAGAGGCAGTCGTTGGATTGACTCCATTGTACATCTCCATATGGAAATCCGCCGCCACAAATGCCTTGAGACTTCAAATGTCATTGAAATAACCCTGTATAGTTAAAGGACATATGGATATTCTTAACGGCATCCCAAATATTTCAATTTGCCTCGTATCTGACCATGTGCCTAGTGAACTGCGTTTTCAAAGGTAATTCAGGGCGGTTATTCCGGATCGCTCCGAAAGTCATCCTTCCTGGGAGTCCAAGAAAGCTCTACTGGTTTACCGATGGGTAAAAGATGGCTGGTGTTGCAAGACCCAACTACAAGGTCTCCATTGCAATTTTCATTTCCCGACTGAAATACATGCCATTGAGACCTGCGCTGGGCTCAACCATGAGAAACATTAGATTTCTTTCAGATAATTTTTTTCCAACTCGAGAACTAAGAGCACTGCCTAGACAGCGTTACTTTCACATATTGATCTTCTTCCCTGCTCAAGACAGATCTTAAAAGAACTATCTGAGAATATGGGTAATGTTCAACTTTTGGAACTGGTGACATGCTGCAAGGGACCGTCAAACTTGGAGAGATGCGCTAGAGGAGGCAAGGTTCAATTTGGGCTGTAGTGCCATGTAGTGGATGGACAATAAGAGGAAGTTCACTGGTTGAGGCTTATTTGCTTTTTTTTAAGCCATCGACTATGGTTTGTGTCTCTGTAGTAAGACCGTTGTCTCTCCCTATGCCACCAAAGTAATTCGGGTGGGAAAACGTTCGTTAATTTCTAATTTTACCAATATACTGTATACTGCCATCGCAGAGGTCTCACGCCTCGGCATGGTCCTTTGTCTTTCCATTTTTCCGACATAGATAACTTTCTTTTTTTCTTGTTTTCCCTCTTTGAAAAAAATTTATCATCTTTAATTTTACCTGGAAGAAGAATTCAGAATTCAAGAAGAGTTTCACTTCATCCGCAAAATCTACTTTTATTTACAATGGGAAGTAATAACAAAAAGCCAATCCAAGCCTAGCTGTAACGTTAGGCCTTCGAATATACTCAATTGAAGGAGTTTCAGAATTCGAGAAGTACAGGAGTGTCTCAAAGAACTTGATCTCCATAAATAAATGCACTATGATAAAATAGGGCTTAACAACAGACCTTCTATGGCTCTTAAAGGGCCTTTAAACGTAACTTGGCACGACAACATTCGAAGTTACTCCATGTATTAGGTTGTTGCCGAACCAATTTCAAAGTGACTTCGCTTGTAACCGTATCGAGTTGGTCCTTCGTCTATGGGTCCATGAAGAAAAGTGCCTAAAGTGCTAAACCTATGCGTAAATTCTTTTCTCTGTCAAACTTCATCTATCCAAATTCATAGAATTTATTCCTGCGTCTAGAAGACCGCCACTAATCACACTTTTTCACGGAACGCTAATAGTTGAATAGTGAACATGTTGAATAATTTAAAGTTTTTTTTTCATTAGCAATATTTGATTTGTTTAAGTTTTTGCATTCATTAATAATGGAAAATGGTACAAATTTATTACCAAACACGGTTATCACGAGAGGTAATAAAAAGATAATACAACAAAGCATCATAAAAAATCCAGTTTGTGTTTAATATCTCTTGCTTGGTGGTTGTTCGGATTCGGTGAGTACCGAGTTTAGCAACTTCTTTGAATGTTTAGACTTAAATTGCGTATCTTGATGTGTAGTAGGTTCAAGTGGGACTCAGCATGTTATGCAAAATATTCCGCAGCGAAATATTTTGCCACTTTTGAATGAGGTAAGTTTCAGACCATGGCGTGAATCGAGCTACGATCGTAATGATATTTAGGTATCCTGGAGATAATGAAATGGATTCCGCCATGTTCATGTTTATGTAGTTGAATCTGTTATTCGGTAGTTTGAAAGGAGATTTATAGGTCAATTCTTAGTTGTGACGGGTCACAAGTCATAAGCAAGTATAACAAGATTAATCTTGTGACGAATCTTGTGGCAGATCAGCTGTTTTCGAATCTCAGTGTAAAATCACAACAACCATCAAAAGAATTCCAATTGTGGTGGAACTGTGAAATGCTAAATATGGTGAAATTGTGATCAATTGTAATGTCAATCATTAAACGCTCGCCAAAATCAAAACATGTAAATTTTTCTGTGAATAGTAAGGCATTTTTTGTATATATTATTTTTAAGTCTTACCAAAGAACAGCTCGAATATTTAATTGAACTGTGATTCATTACGCCTTTATGACTTTGTGATTTGTGTTATGTCACTGATGATTTGAGCATTGACCTATTAAGTGTATCTCGAAACTTTCGACTATTGGCAATCGAGCCAAGAGCAAGATCTCAGTGGCTCGTAGTGTGGCACGAATTAAACTTGTGTGTCGGAGATGAACATAATCTTGTTGTGCAGTGAAGTTTTGCACAAAACTTGCTAATGGTATTGGTGTAAGAGATAGTGTCATCCAAGAGCGGACGTTAGGATGCTTTTTGAGAGCTTGTAACTGTAGGCAAGGTTAAGGTGACGGAGTTAATCTTTTCGGTTGTTAGTGAGTGAGAAAGGTAGTCCACGACAATGTTCTGTTTATCGGATACGTGCTTAGTTTATAAATTTTGTCATGCAGCCCTTACAGGCTAATTTCATCCCAAGTTTCATCCCTATTTCATTCCTGGTAGCAAAAAAATATTGATTAAATACACACCTAAAGGAAAAACAAAATCTTAAATTAGAATACCAAAATTTATCCAAAATAGATGATTTGTTAGGCCATGTGCATTCGTTTACAGATGAATTTTCAAAATATCAAAAAAAGCAGATAGCACAAAAATAGAAAACAGGAAAACGCATACCCTTTGATATTGGTGCTGTTGCTATAAATGCCACAGCAAAAATAAATACCGCCATCAGATCGTGTTCAATCAAGACAAACAACAAGTTGAATTCCTGCTCCCGAGATACAAAACTGTCTCAACTCCAATCAAGTTTTAGTTTTATATTTTTTTCGTAAAGTTACTAATTAAATAACAATTTTTACAGTAACATTTCATAATTACATTCTTTCCTTTATTTTAAATTGCGTTAATTATACTCCAAAAAAATTATTGTCATCATTTCATATTAATTATTTTGATGTGTGTCATCTCATTCACAACCAGTTGGTCTAGATTAGATCTTGGCAAAAGGAAAGCAGCTAATGTCATCGATCTGCATAATACCTGAGGGAGAAAATCGTCTCGACGCGTTTCTTACTTAATATTGAAATTCTGATTGCACGTCTGGGTGTGTATCCACCTGGAGGAAGGGTCATCAACCTACCAAATATACACAAAAATAGTTTTCAAACCTCTTTCTCTCTCTCGATGTTGTAAATAGTGCATGCCTTTCTCGATATTAGTGACGATCGTGTTATGAGATTTTAATAAAACTAAGCGGTTTTATATTTATGTGCAAGGTGGATGCTAATCTGTTAGCAACATTTTGATTAAGAGAGAAGTGTTTATGATATTAATTTCTAAGACAGAATAAATGACTCAAGTTCGAACGAATACAATTGTACGACGTTGTTTGCTTTTCATAAAGTTTCCATCGCCACTTAATATCGCCACAGCATTTCTCAGATATCTGCGATATGAGCTTTTATAACTGATAAAAACCGTATTATGTAAGAAAGAAAACCAAAGAAATATGAACCACGGCTTGTGCGATGCATGCGAATTTTACTTTGATCAATCCTTTGAGTGCGATCCAAAAAAAAGTTCAAGATTGTGTACTGCGGAATATCTGATTTACATAAACTGTTTATTTGCCGGTATTTATGTTGCTTTCATTGTTTAAATTTGTATAAGGTTTCGCTTCTGCACGCCAGAGATTAGATAGCGGCTGACTGACTGATTCCGAGGAGTCAATACATTACCTTTCGACTTACAGATTAACCAAGTTTGTTGTCACTTGGAGATCTAATTATAAATATTTAATGGCGGCTTCCAGCTATAAATAAAACGATCCCCGCTCGATCTTGTTTTTGTCGCTTCATATACAATGCGATTTTTTAAGCTGAGTCAAGTTGTTTTTATTACTGTTAATTAGCCTGCACTGCAGCAGATGAAAATGTGTTAACTATAGCTTATATATGGCAACTCTACATCTAAACAAGTTTTAAAAACGCGATCTCCTGCTACAAAAATAAACAAAAAGAATTTTTTTCGTTTCATGGCCACAACAAACGCGTCTCAATGGACCAAGAAAAATGAAAGTCAATTCATAGCTAAAAATTTCATCGACTTCAATTAATGTCGAAATCAACTTGACCTCTTGCTTCTGCATAAGCCAAAAAAAAACATTTTTACCATACAATGATTGGAAAAATGTAATTACATAGTCAATTGTTTCATTTTGCCATTATTTTTGTATTGTAATTAATTTTAAACATTTTTTACAAACATCTGCGCGGTTAAAGTGAAATTGTTGACGAAACTTTCAGTTATTAAAATTCAAAACCGTTCCAGTGGGTTTTCTCCTTTGCCGGTAAATAGTATAATGCCCCTAAGTAGTTGTCAAGTGTACAACAAGAAAATCAGATTTCAATATGATTTCTAATAAAGATTATGTTATCAGTCAAACGTGCTTATTGTTAACAGCAATTTCCCTTTAAATCCGGTGAAGTTCTTCCAATAAATCAATCAATTTCTTCCATATGTTTGATAATTGTGAGAGTACTATAGATTACGGAAAAAAGTATTTGAGATATGGCCATTGACCGAAATTTAATTCTCTTTTTTTTTCTAAATATATTTTAATTAATAAATATTATCTATGTACACACGTATACGAATTGTGACTTTTGATCGTTGAGCTTGTAAGAATAACATGTGTTAATGAGCAATTAACAAGTTGACGCATTGAGTTTAATTGCAGCTTGTAAAAGATTGCATCTAGAGGTATTTGAAGTTAAGTTATTTTATATTGTTGTGAAAGACTAAAGTTCAGCACAATTCATTCTTTATACTGGGTCAATTATGACTTTTTTTTAGTTATGACATAAGTATGTAAGTGCAATGTTTAACAACAAAATATAGTTCCAAAGTATTTGGTAGAAAAAAATAGAAGGAAAAAACGATAAAACGATGTTTTTAAGTCTTTCCCTGAGTATTGAAGGCTAATGTTACACTGGAGGCTAGTTCTGACGAATTCATCAGAACAATCGAAAGTACGCAAATGCTACAGATCAAAGCTCAATGTATACTTGACTTGCTTTACTTAACCCCGTCATATGGCATTGATCATTTTGAACTGTCAATTGTCAGTTAAAAAGCCAAGGGATCGGAGGGAAGTTTGTGAGTTAGAGCACGCTCCTCTGGCCTATAAACTGACCTTGACTTGATCAATGCATTGACTCATGTATTATTACTTTGACATCATCATCATATTAATAAAAGAAAGTTTCTGTATGCTATAGCGGGGGCACCGTTCATCGCAGTGCTTCGAAAAAGCTTGAAGGTCTATGGGAGTCTCCCACGATGCACCCCACCCTGATTTTCTAAATTCCAAATGGCCACGCAAATATGGCCGAATTTGCCAATTGCGTTCCTATTCCAATGAAAGGGGTATCTAAGGGTTCTTAAGGTCGCAAATAACGAATGTATGATAAAAAATTATAAATTGAAAATGGCCGCGCCCTCATGAAAACTCAGCAATATTCACAGATCCTTCAACATCACCTGTGGATATTGAACAGGCTGGCGAGAAGCTTGTTCGTCATCAAAGCCCAAATGTTCGATGTTAGAGCTATCTGGAGCTCTATTAATACGAGTCTGGGCATGGAAGGCGAGTACTTCAGCTTGAAAAACAGTGGGGTTAGTGCGCAGAGCCATAGATATTTTGCTCCTCAGGCCATATACGACCAGCCCTACCCCATTACCGGCTTTGGAACTGTCCGTATACCAAAAAGCCGCGCTTTCTCTAAAGAGGACCTGGCATGTTGCCATTCTGACCTACTTCGGATAATCGTCATAAACGGTTTGTCGAAGTCGAGAGTGGTAGGAATGGTATCGGACAATGATAGAATTGGCTCCAGGTTTAGCTCTTTTAAGATCGATAAGTGACCCAGAAGGCCTTCTGGCTAAAAGGAGATTAGTGCCCGTAGACGCAGTGCCTCCGCCAGAGCCTACTTATTCACTACTAGGTGGAGCGGACGAAGGTTCAGTAGGGCCTCCATAGACGCAGTCGGACATGTGCTTTTAGCTTCAAATAACAAGACAGGCACAGCAAAGGCACCTTGGTGAGCACTCTTTTGTTTGGTCTTGATCCACCATGCAATGGATACAAACCTGACCCCCTTATGACAGTCGTACCCTGATCTATAATATTTTCTTCTTTCTTTCAAACCAAGCTTGCTACTAGAAATTGCACCACGACTTGAACGACATGACAGACTCGTAGTACAAAGGGTAATTCCTAAGGTTGGTTTTCCCACATAAAAAAGTATAGCCAATATAACCTCGGTGTGAGGCCCCAGATTTTGCCTATAAATTGACGACCGATATGGAGAGATTGCCTTGGCAGTTACTCTCTGCATCTGCGGAGCTTTTGATCCAGTATTATACCTAGATATTTAGCCTCCTTTAAGAAAACCGTGTACCATCTAGAGAAGGAGCTTTCAAATCGTACAATGACAGTTTTTTGTGGGTTAATACCCAAGTTCTTCTTGCGACACTGCGCAACTTGCATTAGGTCTGAGATCGTTATGACGATATCATTTACATAGGCCTGTGCTTTGAAGCCCCGGCTATTCAAGTCGGCAAGAAGTTCGTCGTGGGCTAATGTATATTGTATTGAAACTGAACCTCACCTACTTATCATCATCACTGGCGCAACAGCCCTTTGTAAGCCTTGGACTTCTCAACAATCTTCTTTCATCATTCTCTTTGTATATTTGGTACAAATCGTGGTTTTATCTTCTTCTCCAGACACTCTCTTCATTCACTGGCTGCGATCCTGCGGAGAATTTTTCTCTCGCAACTTCCGAGAACCTCTCGTTCGTCATACAGAATAAGAATTCAGAGAAACGTATCTTTGCCCTTTGAAACGAACAGAGGCCTCAGGCAAGGAGTCTGACGACTGTTTAAAAGTCAATGAAAAAAAGGTGGGCCTTTATGTAAAATTCTTTCGTCTTCTCAATTGCTTGTCGTAATGAAAATATGTGATAGGTAGTGAGCCTTTGCTTCCTGAATTCTTTCATACTGTCACAGTAAGCGGATGTACAGGATATACGAGAAAATTTTATATCTTACGTTTAGTAGCGTAATGTCTCTGTTAAGCATGCGCTGTAGGTAGTGGGAATAAGCCGTGTTAGCCGATCTGTTGTTGCAGATATAACATCGCTATCGTAATAGGATAAAGCTATGTCAGAATTGCTACAAACCTGCGATGGCTCAATGTTGGTGGTGGAGCGAATGGCTTCATCACCGATGAGTTTAAGCCCGCGTTTTTATACCTTTTCTAGCCACGATCTAGAATTTATGTTTATTTGCGCAGATTCTAATTAGTCATTGAAATGCCCAGGATATTAAGAGATGGGTTTGGAAAGCGTTACGCACTCACTTTTTAGAGATGAGACAATATTTCGCTTTGGAAAGATTGAATTCGGCACTTTTCGTGCAACGCCAATTGAAAATGAGTTCAAAGTCATTGTTAATTGTTCGCGATCACAAAGACAAGGTTTGAAGGCGTAAAAGTTAAAGAGAGTATCGCGATCCTGCAATCCTGAAAGTTGGGATCGTTTTATCAACTTATGTTCTATTTGGTTGTAGGCATAGTGTTTCATTTCCAGATTTAAAGTCGATAATGCCCTTTTCCATAGGCTAGAATAATTGTTACTAAAACTAAATACAACGTCTGAAAGTTATAAGTGACTGACTACAGGATTTGGAAGCAGTTAGGCAGAAAGATACAACTCCATAAGGAGTTATAAATAAATAAATTTCTGTATGTGGCACAACCACCTAAATTTCAAATAGTGTTTTCCCTCGTAAGCCAGAAAAGATATAAAATAGTATTTTTATTACAGATTTCCTTATTATAAAAGAAGTTGTAAAATTTGCCACACTTAACACGATTATGAAGCTTTGTAAAAGAGCTCGTGTTAAACGCGTAAACCTTATCAAAGTCACGTTTTCTATTTTTTTTAAGCTAGTCAATAAAAGAATAAACCACTAATAAAAGTAGAAAATTACGGTAATTACAACTCTCTCTTTTCTTTTCAGATTTTTCTACTTTTATTTCTATTACTCTATTTGGGGTCTTACGCTATTATAGCAAGATTTCGTCGACGAGATAGAGAAGATTTGTATTCTACAGATGATGATGAAATACTTGTTTATCGCATAAGGTAAGAAAAAAACTCTTAATTTTCTCTACACTTTCAACTTGTTAACAACACTTAATCTACTTTACAGCTTATGGCTTTGCACATTTTCTTTGGCTGTTGCAGTAGGAGCCGCATTGCTTCTACCAATTTCAATAGTTAGCAATGAAGTTTTGTTGCTTTATCCAAATAGTTACTACGTGAAATGGTTAAATAGTTCACTAATACAAGGTATGATTGATTGAAATTAATTCAATTAAAAATGCAACAACAATTTTCTATTACAGGGTTATGGAATCAAGTTTTTTTGTTTTCAAATCTATCATTGTTCGTGTTCTTGCCATTCTCATACTTATTTAGGGAATCATCTGGATTCTATGGTCACAGGGAGGGCATTATAGCTCGTGCCTATGAAGCATTTACAGTATTTAGTTTGTTGGCATTCGTTGTGCTTGGACTAACATACGTGCTATCGGCACTATTAGATCCAGAAAAAAGTGGCTTTTTAATTTTATTAAGTAAGTTTTGAACAAAACCAATTTCATGGTTTACTGAATATCATCAACTCTAGAACAATTGCATTTAGATGAATTCATCCATGAATGAACATATTTTTCCATTTTTTTTAGGCTTAGGAAGTGTTCATCTTCCCTCACTCTATTCATGTGTATCGTTTCTGGGTGTTTTACTGCTTTTAGGTAAGTAAACACAAAATAAATTAAGACATTCAATTATAGTTTTATTTGTTGCATATCATTTATATATTTTTCAATGTAAGCAATTTCTTTGGAGTTGTTCTTTTTAGCAATTTTCACACTTTTCTCGAAATTCTTCTCATCATCTAAGTGAAAGTATGCAGTTGCTCGATAGAGCCAAGCCCGTAGATTTTTCTCATCTAATTTGTTGATGACATAGTCACAGTCAATGATTGCCCGCTTGAACAGCTTTAATCTAAAACGAATATTTATTTAGTTAATTACTAAATGCAGTGAACTGGGTAAACCTGGTCAATACCTGATGTAGCTAAGACCGCGATTGTTATAGAGAATTGGACTGTCCTTAACATGGTCAATTGCTTTCGTGTACATGTTAATAGCCTTTTCATATTCTTGTTTCCGGAATGCATCGTTTCCCAGCCTAAAATTAGTTTTACTTTTTCCTTTTAATCTGATTTCAATCTAATTTTTATTTTATACTTTCTAAAGTTTTGTGCAATTTTCTCTTGTTCATTCCGAACTTCTGCCCGTTTCTTTGCATCGTCTTCAACCTGCTGCATAAACGTGAACTTATCCATATTTTGCACATCATTTGCCATTTCCGTTTTATTGTTGATTACAGTACGATTTTGTCGAACTTTAACAATAAAATTGTCTTCATCCATTATGTCTTCTGACTCTCGGGACAACATGCTTCGATAGATTCTAGGTTAATCGGAAGAAAAATTACTAAGAGAAATTGATTATTTTACCTGTCTGCTTGGCGTATTCCTTCTTCTTGCTTCTCTCGATCTAGATCAGTCATATTTTGTAAGATTTCCATTACATTTTGCACTTTCGATTCAAATTTTTTAAAATCTTCCTCGATAAATTTCTTGTCGTCCACCAAATTTTGATCTTCAACATTTATTCCTTCCATTTTTTTTACAGCGTGTATTGTTTAAACAAGATTGTTGACGTTATTGATTAAACAATATTGTTGACGTTTCCTAGGTTTTAAAAAGTGTCCTTAAATAAAGTGGTATTGATTAGCGAAAGTGTACATAAGTAGATTGTTTTACTTTGTTAGTTTTATATATCGGGTAAATTAGAGCATTGATCACTCTGTCCTCCCCTCCTCCGGTTTTGTGTATGATGCATGTATTACACGATGTACTAATTTTTTGCATATTTTTCGTGTAACGGTATAATAAACGCGAATGAGAAGGAGAACACCTCATAGCTCTCGCAGCCCTTCGAGTACGTTGTTATGTTTGTTTTTATGTGATGGACAGTTATTCTGACATTTATTCTGAGGCAAAAGTGAGGGAAGAACACATCCTTCCCTGAGGCCCCTTGTCTATAAAACGGGTTTGTTTATAAGGGTACTAAACGAAATGGTGGATCGTCTAAATTTACATCTATGAGATTAATTTAAAGAGTTTTGTTTGGGTTGTGAGGATGAGCGGTGAACATAAGTAATTTTTTTCGGAACTTGCATCTCTTAAGAAATCCATTCGGAGGCTTGTTTGGCGATTTCGAATATATTGATGCACATTCGGGCTCATTTCCTAGCATTTTCTATAATGTTTCTGGCGATAAACTTTGTATCGAATGTTCTTCTTTAGGCCGACAAAGTTTATGATTTGTTTGTATAGACCCGTAACTGCAAGAAACCCTAGGAATATAAGTCTGGAGCGGTCAAAGTAATACGCGAGGAAGCTATCTCCTATTCCATCACCGAAGTCGGCGTTCTATCGCGATAGTATTCGATGGAAATTGGTGGAATAAAATCGCATGTTGGCGTTGCCAATTCTGTCAATCTTCTCTCTACTATATTTCCGATTAGAGGTTGTTGTTCGATATTGCACTCAATGGGGGGTGCTACACAGGAGACTAAGACGCACTGGTGAAACCGGTTTAATGGGAGAGAAACGTAGAAAAGAAAAGGGAAAGTAGGCCATTTTCCCCTTTCTTTTTTACGTTTCTCTCCCATAAAACCGGTTTCACCAGTGCGTCTTAGTCTCCTGTGTAGCACCCCCCAATGATAGAACCGTCGAAAGTACAAAGGGTTTTACCTCTTAGCGCTAGTCTGCTTTAAAATGCGTATTTGCAGTTGTGCCGTCATGTAGAGAAACCACATGTCCTTCAAACCAAATTCCCTAATTTGCGGCAGCAAAAAATCGTTCATCATGGTTCTGTAGCGCTCAGCAGTCACAGTAACAACGTAGAGGTGTCGCCCAATTACAATTACAATATATATGCTGCCTAGTGGAGGTTTATGGTAGATTTGTGATTATGGTCGATTCATGGCCCGTTTCGTTTCGTTCATTCCCATGTAGTTACACGTTTTCTATAATTTCACAGCGAAAAGCTCTTATTGACCATGGCTCATCGCTTATATTGTATTCTTGCTGTTACTGTTTTGAAGAAATGCTTTAACAGCGTATGCTTTACTGACTGTGCCAATGTCCCATCATAACTGAATACTAGATTGTATAGAACACGGACGACAGCTTTCTAATCTCTTTTTATCGATGCCACATCCTTTTTAAAATCGCTCATTCAGCCCTTTCATGTACATGATGTGAACAGTGGTCAGCACTACTGAAAAATTCCAGGGGACATACTTGGAAAATAAGTAATAACCAGTCATATAGTCCAGGGGTGGCTAACAAGTCGATCGTGATCGACCGGTCTATCGCAAATGTAATTTCGGTCGATCGCTCGCGATGTCTTCATTGAACGTGTTACAATTGTAACGTGAACGTAACGTGTAAATGCAACATTATGCATGCAATTATGAGTCGACTCATAGAAAAACAGGGCCAGTGATTTAACAAATAAAAAACAATTTCGAATATATATTTTACTTACTGTCGCCATATACTCCCTCTAGAGCGACAGCAATATCGCATTGGAATGGTGATATCTCCTCCACGTTCCATCAGCTTTGATGCTGCATTCTCTGTGACGCTTCCTTTTGGCACTGGTTTTTTGCAAAGGTCGGTTTGGTTTAATGTCTGGAAAGTAAACTTTCTTTGTGGATTACTTATTTGTTTTTCCTTCTGAAGGGTTTTTGTAACATTGTTTTCTTCTGAGATTGGGATTTCTCTCCAACACCTCGAATGGAACTTCATATTGTGGGTCCAAAGATACTCTGATTTTATCGCTTTTGAACACGAACTGGTCGTTTTTAGATCGTCCTGGATGAAAACGCTTTGTTTTGCATGTGACCAAGCTGCTCTAGGCTTGATCCCGTTAACTCTTTTTTTGAATTCCTTTACAAATTCACATTCACATTTTCCTGTTTATCTACGAAGAATTCCCCTGGCAAGCGCTAAGACATTTCAAGTTTCAAGATTCAATTCTGCAGCGGTTGCTTGTTTGTCTGGGTTAATTACGCAATCCTAACAGTATTAATGGCAAGACTGCGTACCAGTCTTTTGTTTGGTAGCACATGATCATTGCCTTTCGAATTCTGTAGACTCTTTCAATCATTCACTCGCTTACTAACCTGGTCGTTGTCTTTACCCCTGGATGAGGGTGATTTTTGTCTTGATTGCTGTTGCAGTAGACTTTCTACGGGCTATTGAAAACAGCAAACTCCTCACCAGTGAAGTCACGTTTAAACAAATTCAAACACTCGATTACTCGGGGAACATAATATTTCTTAGTTTTCGTAGGGTTCACATCTTAATTCTATATACTTACTATGCGAACAGTCTGTATTCAGGCTTAACGTGTTTTTATTAATGTTATAGTGAAAATTGATGCTCGTTATTAGTGTGCGTTCTATTTTAAATTAGTTTTGTGGTTCACTATGAATAGATTTTAGTAGGTTCATACAATAAAGTTTAGTAATTGCTTCTCTGTTTTTTTTTGTTATTTCCAAAAAATATTGATTTTTTTAATTTTAATAATTCAAAATGTAACATTAAAAAACAACACAAAACAATTTCTCCACTTTCTAGTATGCACACCTTTAGGATTTGTTCGATTATTTGGTGTCGTTGGACAAGTCCTTGTTAAGCCACATCTACTACGTGATGTAAATGAGGAATTTACAGCATTAAATCTGGAAGAAGCTAGTCTTAAGAGAAAATTAGCAAATATTACCTTGAATATGGGTAATTTTATTGGTTTGTATAAATTTATTAAATGTATAAAGGATATTTTATTTAAAAAAAATTTTATTAAATTTTGCAGACAAAAAAGACATTAATGTTTGCATACCAAATGGAAATGGAATACATCCTTGTTTGGAGAGTGTTTATCAACGAAAAACCCTTAATGGTAAAATGAGTGAACAGGTTAAACTTTATGAAAGACTGAGAGAATTAGAGGCTGATAGAAGGGAATTAGGTAAGGATTAAATAATTTTATTGTTTTATGTACAGGGTCTTGCTTATCTCGGACTTGCTACCCGAGGATATCGACGCCACAACCACAGACTATCTTGCTCCTGGATTGACTTTTTTTACGAGATTGTGGTAAGAATCTGAATGTGTGCGACCACTGCGGGTCCGCACCCAGACGGTAGTGTCAGATTCCTACTAAATACCCTTTTTCATGACGTTCAAGTTCAGAGGTACGGGCCGTGAAGGCATTAGTTCAGCCTGGCGTCATCAGCGAGACCCTTAAAAAGGAGCCCGAACAGTCTAGCTATCTACCTATCTAGCAGTATTCTCCTTGCAATTCTTGGCCTTTCTATGTTTGTTTGGGCTTCGTATTACTTGAGCTTCTGGTGGATGGCCCTCAGCCACTTCCACCATCCTCCACGCATCCTCCGACTTTATCATCTGATCCAGGATGTACAACCTTTTCCCCTCCACTGCAAGAATATCTACGGGGATCATTCCTGTTTTCACGCATGATGCTTCGTCGGACGTAGTACGGTATGCAGAGCATGCTCGAATGGCATTTAACCGAGTTTATTATCCTTCTATTGCCCGTTCGCTCCAATGCCGCTGCCCACACTGGCGCTGCATATAATACTACCGAACTAACCACTCTTGCGATGAGGAGGCGTCGGCTTGGCCTGGGGCCGCCTATATTAGGCAGCATCCTCGCGAGTGCTGCGCTGATGGCGGAAGTTTTTTCCGCAGAGCCCGCACAAGGATTTCTCCGTCGAAATACTACTCGGAGAGTGGAGAAACGGAGACATCTTAATCTACAGATATTCACCGACGACTCCAAGAAGGGGCAGGGGTCCATCTGGAGACCACTAATAGTCGAACCTAGACAAGTATGTAGCGTTGGAATTTTCATAGATAGCTAATCTTATAAGAACTCTAGATTCAGTGATGATGCGTTCCAAGCTGGTGAAGCGATTCACAGCTGAACTAGATAGTTTCGGTAGAAAGCATAACTTGAATTTCGCCTGGGTTCGCGATCATAGGAACATACATGGGAACGAGAAAGCCGATTACCTAGCCAAGCAGGGAGACTCTCTGAGGCGGTACTGTTAACTACCACCTGCTGCTAGATAGTCAAACGTGGAGTGCACTGGAGACTTGTATTATATGCAGGATGATTTGGCCTATTTAGAACAATGGGCCTCCTAAACAAACGGGACATTGGTCCATAGGGTACCACACTGCCAAGCTGAGCAACCGCGATTACTGCGGATTTGCGGATTACTTTAAGTTGAAACGTTACCGAGTTGAGTTATGGAAAGACAAGCTTCTAGTCTTTGAATAATTTGACTGTGAATCTATTAAGATTGATTGTATTCCAGCACACCGTCGGTCCCGATTAGGTCAGGTTTTCACCTAGCGAACGCTGTTAACCTGGTAGTCTTGTACTGCCAGATACACAGCCTTTGCTGCCTGGTTAGCGTCATTCACTTGTTTCAGGAGGCATAACACTCCGACGAGACTGTCTCCCGCTAGCCCCGAAGGTTGCATCTCTGGCTTTGCCGGCTGCTTTAAAAAATGAACTCATACTACATCCAAGATTTCACCTCCTCTTCATGAATCACACAGACTTCCCTTAACCTATCCTTTTCCTATTCTTCGAGCTAAGCTTACTACTCGACATTGCACCATGACGTGAAAGAAGGGTGACGCCTGAGATTTGACCTTGACCAAAAAATATGGTTTTTGGTTATAAATCCAATGTGGATCCACAGATTTTGCGGCAGGCATCTGAGCGTCCTGTTTATCTGATTATCTATGTCAGTGATTCCCAAACTTATTTAGGTCATGGACCCCTTACTACAATAAAAACTTGATCATGCACCCCCCACCCAAGTGAATCAAATTTTATGATATAATAAAATCTACTAAAAATACTTTAATCTGCTCTCTCTGAGAAGACAATTGCACGTAGCTAGGTAAATGAATTAGGTACATATTTTTAATTGTTAAGAAAACAAAAGAAAAAATGCAATTGTGCTTGAAAATATAGGTACATAGGTACTTAACACTTAAATAATTTTAAGTAAGAAATATCCCAGAGGGAAAATTGGGAGCCCTGCTCAGGGTAGCTGATTTTGAGCTTACTGGAGTTTTCAGAAATTTTATAGAACGAGCAAACCTGGCAATTATCTTAATGACCATAAATCGTGCCATTAGCATGCTCAATAAACCGGTTCTTGTTCGATTACATAAGTTAAGCAGCATTGCACGTGGTTAGTAGTTAGTGCGGTGCCCGCTTGGAATAACGACACTCGCCCTTGAAAAAAAACGAAAAAACAATATTGCAAAGGGCGAAAAAAATAAAAGTTTTTCGACACCGGGAACTTATTCACATATCCATCAACTTCAAATTTTGCACATAGGCATAGTTCGCGTGACAATAGATAGATAATTTATAAAAAAATAAATATGGCTGTTCCAAGATGGGGCGGGAGAACTTTGCAACGATGTTCCCCGACCCGGCGACATGGGTATCAAATGAAAGGGTATGATAAGTAGAATAGAATTAGATGTGTTGCTCCATACCAATTTCAAATAGCGAATTACTTTTTTCTTTACAACCCGCTCGGTATGGGTATCAAATGAAAGGGTATGACGAGTAGAATATAATAGACTAAAAAGTAGAACATAAAAATAAATAGTTTAAAAAAACTAAAAAATACGCTTTTATTTTAAAATGAACTAAAAAGTAAAAGATAATTTTGAATCTAAAGTTTTTATTGCTCCAGCCAGTATATGGGAACAACCTACGTTTCAAAATCAAGCTCAGAATGAAATTAATGAAGCTATTGGTAAAATTTATAAACATAACTTACTTAAATGTAAAAAGCGTGGGGCGTTAACGAAAAGTTCCAGTTAAAGAGTAGGTATAGGTAAAGAGCGTTCCACCTGTGAGCGTCTGAGAACATTCTCCTCTGCCAAAATTCTGTTTGTATAACAAAAGTTTTGTAACAAATGCAGATCTAATATTTTAAGTTTTCAGAAAATTTAATTGATCACCTTGTGGAACTTTAAATTTATTTCAACAAATTTGGCAAATAAGTCAGTCAAATAAGCTGTTGGCTTTTGGATTTCGTCCGCGCCGCGTGGTCACGCGGGAATCATCGCTTTTTAAATTTTTGTAATTTTTTATATGAAAACTTTCGATCTTTTTCGCGGACCCCGGTAGTTCTTCGCGCACCCCCAAAATAATTTTGAATTATCACGGACCCCTTGGATCATCCCATAGACCCCCAAGGGTCCATATGGACCACTTTGGGAATCACTGATCTATGTGATGGTTCACGTTCAAGTGGAGTTTGGCATCTAATATTGGCTTGTAAGAAGTCTAAAGATCTGCCAAAATTGACAGTTGTATGCTTTGTTTTCGTACTAGGAGAGAACAATTTTAAATGGGGCTGTTACGGCCTTGATCGTGCAAAAACTTAATTTAGTTTTCCAGATCAAATTACTGAAACAAAAACAAATAATTATTGAAACCCAAGCGTGACCTTTATGCTATTCTGTAATTTCATACTTATTTACATGTGTTAAAAATATTTTTTGTATTTTTCAGATAAAATGAGAAGTTCATCAGCATTACAAAGGAACTTTGTTTATCCAATAGCCATGCTACTTCTGTTATTCTTTACTGGAATAACAGTTTTGTTAGTTGTTCAGAATACCTTAGAACTTCTTATCGGAATAAAAGCTTTACCGCTCAGCACAAGAGTACGAAGCCTGTTTTAAAGTTCTGCAATATTGATTTAAGAGAATTTATTTTTAGCAATTTACATTGGGAATTACATCCCTATCGAAGCTAGGTCCGGTCGGAGCAGCCCTAGAGGTTTGCATTATATTCTACTTAGGAGCTACATCAGCTGTAGGTCTATATACTATGCCGTTTATGCGAATTGTAAAGCCACAAAAACGAAAAACATCATTGTCACAGTTAATAGTTAATTGTGCACTTATACTTATATTAAGTTCTGCGTTGCCGCTTTTATCAAGAATATTAGGTTTGTTATGGCTAAATTCTAATTTTTCATCAGCATTAATATTTGTTTTTCTCTTTTGTATTTGCAGGCATTACAAATTTTGATTTACTTGGAGATTTTGGAGCTATCGAATGGCTTGGCAATTTCCTAATTGTTTTATTATATAATTTAGTATTCGGTACAGCGACAGCATTATGCCTAGCAAATAAATTTACAGCAACTGTGCGTAGAGAATTGTATGCACGGTTAGTTGAAAATTATGTTTTATTTACAAATGTCATTAGATGACTAGTGCCATCATTTCATAAAACAAATCTCATATAGCAGTGTAGAAAAAGACTGTCTTAATATGTGCGTGTATATATTATATATAAATATTTATTTATTAACTATAAAAAAAAATAATTATTTTCTAATATGTTTTTTTTAGAGGTATATTCTCTCTTGCTTCAAAACTAGTCTATTATCTATATTTTTTTTTAGATTAGTTAATGTTTTTTTTTTCTAATGACTTATAATTCGTGCATTTAACTAATTATATACATTAAAAAATAATTAATTAAAACAACAAATGATAATAATAGTTTTTAACGCTGTTTTTAATCCATAGTGATATTAACGTTCTGCTTAAAAAAAATCACGAGAAATAATAATAATAATAAATAAGAAATTCGAATATTATATAAAAATATTTTCATTGCTGATCCTTTCGATTTCATTTAAAAAAATTTCATTCTTCTTTTTTTTTAATTTCATTCCAACCTAATGTTCCTAACTAACTTATTTTTTATGAGTTTTTATTGTTTTTTTTCATTTATTTTTAAGACAGATTGAGCTCAAATTTTGGATAAACATCTAAAGGTTGGAATAAAATAGAGAAATCTCGTCTGTGATGGAAATTATTTATTTATGTTCATATATTTTTTGTTTAATAGAGTTAATTAAATAAAAATACATGTTTTTGTATTGTTTTAATATTATCATTAATAATTTCTTATTGATTTATTATGATTACATCGTGTTATGTATATATAAATATATAAAAATAAATTCGGCGAACTAAGAAATATTTTACCACAAAATCACTTTCGTTATGATCCCATAAATTGGTATTCTTTCGACACATTTAGAAATTTGCAAATAATCAAATTGTGTTGGATTATGATTGATTTACCAATGAGTGCTTTCGCGACATATTTCGTGAATTGATAAGGCAGAACTATTTTTGGTTAGGAAATTTATCTATCTATCGCGAAATCTAATTGATGGTGCTTTATAAATATTGGAAGAAAATAGAAAGGAGATTTTTAGCCCATTCACTTCTCAAATGACGCTAGAGATCTTGCAGGACCCTAGCCTCTTGAGTCGTCTCTACGCATTGCTACTTCCCTCTTGTTGGATATTCGTAACTTTCACATATTTTCTAGTATCTATTCTATAATTCTATGGCTACTATCATAGTGATTGCCCCAACGAAATAAACTCGATCCAGCTCCAGTGTAACACCCGCACTACCAACACTACCAGAACAACTAGACTGTGGAACAACCTTTCACAGTTTGCATTTCCCAACTTCTACAACATCGAAGAGTTCAAACGCTTTGTCGAAAAGTACCAAATAAAGTCAATTTTAACATCAAAATTTGCTAATATCTTCAACAGTAAATGCCGTAACACAAAAATTGTCAAGACATTATACATAGGAAATTGTCCAAGCTTTCTAATTTTGGAAAAAAAATATTGGTTAACAACGTATTTTTTGGAGAAAAAGGTAGTTGAAGTTGATATTTTTGTTAAATAAACAAAACTTTTGACTTTGATGACTCATTACTCTAGAAGTCGGTAGAGTAGAACCTTAACTTTTACAGTTTTAGATAGGTGGGAGTATTCTGTATTAAAGAGTGCATTTTTTAAACTAAGCTTGGCTCCTGGTTCTCGAGAATCTGGCAATAATAGGAAAAAGGCCGCTTTGCTAATTTCTCGATAACGGTTCTTTGGAAAAATAACCTCAAATTAGGCTAAAAAAAACACTATTCCTATTAGGTACCCGCAATTGAGAAAACATTTGTAAACTAGTGTTATTAACCGGTTAAGCCGGCGGGATGCCTTATTAGGGGTACCCTAGCTTACTGCCAGACATTGCACTGTTAGGTGACCAACGAGATGACGGATCGGTAGTACAAAGGGCGACGTTAAAACTGCCGCATAAAAAAAGTATATCATCCATTCGTTTATTTCTTGGTCTTCATGCGATACTTTTCCTGCTGCTCTACCGATGCGATACTTTTCCTGCTGTCCGAGCCATCCTAGGTGTGCTCAATTTTATGTTTCCAACCGTTTTTATTTCGTCGCGCTCTTTTTTTTGTCCTAATGCGTCATTCGTTTTAGTTAATTCGGCTCCAAATATTCTTATACCGTGGCTTCACCGGCCGAACTGCGCAAGTTCGACCAAATTGGTGAAATAAACTTTAAAATAACCTCAGTTCGCATACAATTTCCACATATTAACTGAGGGCACAACAGACCTCAGTTCGCCTGTGGTACAATAATACAAGGTAGGCTCATAAGGAAAAGCTCTGTTTCCATCTTGAAAAGTTTTACGCCTTTTACATTAGAAAAGATCTGAGTGACGTCACGGGAAAGGTGTTTTTTCCTTTGTGAGAAAAGATCTGAGTGACTTCACGGGACCCTTATGAGCTTACCTTGTAATTATTGTACCGCCCAAGTTCGCCCAACTTCGACTTAAACTGAAGTTAAACGTCAAAGCTCGCTCAAAACAGAGTAATCAACTGTAATAGTGGAATGCCGTTCCAGTGAGCTTTTGCATTTCTGACTTCTGGCGAAAACGCAACAACAAATTCAAGCACGAACTGAACATGAACTGGACTTTAGCCGATGAAGCCACTTTTGTGGATTGAACTGAACATTATTATTGAACTGAGGTCGGTGAAGTTGGGGCATTAGAAGGTTTTGAGCTTACTGTCCGTTTGCTTGGTTAATGTGTGAGTGCCGCCGTAGAATGAATTCATATGGTACATGAATAGTTCGTAGGCGGGTCTCGGGCCAGGGGTCCCAGGTTTAGCAGAGCGGTTGGTTTGAGCGCCATTAAAGAGAAGTGTATTTGCATGCACCTACGAAAACTTAACAAGGGCCAATGTTTAGGGATTCCGAATCGGTGGAAAGTAGTCGAGTAAATACTCATAAGTAGATCGAAAGAAAATTACTCAATTCTCAAGTACTTTTTACTCATTCAAAAGTACTCGATTTCATTCGATCCGACTGCAATCGACTCGGTTCACTACAATCGAGAATGGGACTACCACTTTTTCGATCTAACATTCGTTCGACTGTTTAACGAGAATCGGACTAGGGGCCTCTTTCTTCAGTCAAGCAGCAGGGGGTCCGCACTTAGATTATAGCGTCAGATTCCTATTGACTTAACCCACCAACCCTTTTCCATGATGTATGAGTCCAGATCGGCACAATACATAAAGGCATTCCTTCGACCTGTCTTCATCAACGTGACCTTTAAAGGGGTCTCTCGAAGAGGTACTCACGAGGGCCCGGTTCGTGTAGTTTTTCGTTTTCAGTTCGCATAGTTCGAAAGTATTGTAAATTTTCGTTTGAAGGCATCAATAAGCTCTCGAAAGGTCTTATGTTGTCAAGTGCTCGATGATTTTAGTAAAAAAAATCGTGTTTCAGTAGTGGTGGTTTCCTTGTACTGAAAAAGAAAAATTTCCTTCGAGCTACGCGAAAGCTCAATTTCTGCCTGACAATTTTTTTTTGATTTAAAATTCGTTTCGAACGATTATCGACGTTCGAGATACACGAATCGTTCCCAGAGTCGGAACAGTGGGGCAGACGCGTAAATGACCTTTTGTCCCTGCCTTTTTTGTAAGAAAAGTGTCTTTGGCAAAGCTCGCTAGCCAATTCACTGGCAATATAAGTGCTTCGGAAGCTGGGGCCGTATTTGGTTTCTCGAGTCGATGAATCGACTCGACAAAAAAAAGCTTGTCGGTTTTTTCTAAGTTTTTTATTTTGCATTACGACCGAATAGACAGACCATAAAATTGTGTGATAATAGCCATGTGCAGCAAACCACTTATATTTAGTTAAAAGAGAAACTGTTACAAGTTCATTGTATGCATACATTGAGCCTTTTCATAAACGTCAAACGTCTTTATCTATGCGATAAGGTTGTCGATATCGTGTCGCCAAATGCCAAGTTTTATTTATCGACCGAAATCGATATCGACACGAGAAACCAAATACGGCCCCTGGACAGCATTCTACCGAGAAGCTTCTGCCTATAGGTTCTGTGGGTCTCTAACCCGGCATAAAAAACCACCTTCTTCTTAGCTTTTATTCTCCTCGCGTGTTTTGCTTACTCCATTGCACCACAGGGCAGGATCAGCTATCTAGCTGCTATATCTCCTGGCGTTTCTCTGTCTCGCATTGCTTAAAGTTCTGGTGGATGGCTTTCAACGTTTCTTCCACCTTTCTCCACACATCCTCCGACCTCATCGTCAGAAGAGGAGGACGAACTAGTACACCAAGATTTCATCAACCTACAAGGACTATCAGACCACAAATTTATTGAAATCTATAACGTTGCTGTCATAGAAAAGATCAGAACTAAGAATCATTCTGGGACACTTCTCTGGCCATTGTCCTGCTAAGTATGTATCATCTTAACAAATTAGGACTGATCCATGATGGAATCTTCTGTCGCTTCTGTTTAAAAGATCTTGAGACAAAAGAGCACTCACTATGTCAGGAGTAGACTTCAAGGTCTTCCTAACTTTGATAGGGAAATGCAAATTCGATTCCAGCGTCATTATAGGTTACTTCCAAAGCTTTTATGTAATCTAGAATAGTATCAGACTGGGTCACCCAAAAAGTCTTAACGTTGTAGAGCACACGGGGGGCTCTACCCTAGTCCTAATCTAATTTCTTCGTCGACTAAAAGATGTCTTGATCTAGTAGTTAGTCTGTTTTTGGAATCTTAATAGAGTCAGTTATCATCTCTTTGGCCTGGAAAAGTGGATATTTTCAGCTTTTACCAAAAATCGGTGTGTTTAATCTAAAGTAAAAGCTGCATCACTGCAATTCTATCGATTACTTGATCAAGTATCGATCGTTGCTTATTATATATTGAATGTGTATTGAATGAGAATGTGTTCCTTTAACAAAAGAAAGCTAATTCTATAAATTGCCTCTGAATTTCGGTTAATGTAATCATTAACTTCCAATTAAATATAAATAGATTACAAAGTAATCAAATAAAATGCCTTAATCTCAAATTGCCAAGAATCGATTTAATTCAAATTTATATAAACATAATTAGCTTAATCCGTACATCATCCAATCCATTACCACTTAAATGTATATCCGTAATAACTTGGCAGTAAATAAAATACTGAGGGCATTACATTTTAGTCTGACCTTGATGTTAGTACGAACCGCTTCATTCCCGGCTTCCTCTATCTCTGAAAATCACACACCCCTGCCAGTAAGGGCACGAAATTCTTAATCCCTTCGCACAAAAAGTAAATTCAGTCAGATTACAAACAAATCAACAGTCAAGGTAGACTTTGAGGGAAATGCTATTGCGTTAGGGTTGATGGCCGGCAGATAGCAATAAATAAAGAGGTATCAGAGATAAGAATCTTTCGTTATCTTTAGGGTAAGATAAAATAAATATTCTGAGGGTTTTACGCTGGGGAGCAATAACAATTCAATTGCATTGAACCGATATGTAACAATGGAAGCACTTACTTAATTATCGTTATTGTTATTATTAGGATTATTAATTTGATGGGCTCAAATATTTCAGCAGTAAACAGTTTACATTCTGGGAAATTAGAGGGAAAGGCGAAGATTAATTATGTAAATTATGTTTAAGTGTAAATAGAAGTAATTTATAACTAACTAATTTGGGTGGATTTATTGATTGAAGAGTTATTGATAGAATTCGACCAGCATTATGTCGTGTAGCACGAAAAACTGAGATTTAGAAGCAAAAGCTTTTAACTAACATGCACTCCTGGAAAGCTTATTTTAGAATTCCCTTTAATTTCAGTGATCTGAATTACTGATTATCGACTGTTTGGTCTTGTGGCTGTAATTTAAAATACAAAACTCGATTAAAATAAAAAATGGCAAACACCGCCTTGATGGAGGATCGACACTGCCGTGCGTTTGTTTTTGGGATGGAATGCCCTAGACATAAACCCAACTTTTGTCTCCTGTGATGATTCTTTGAACGAATAGTTATCAGTGCCGACTTATTGATTGACTTTCAGTTAACAGTTCACTAGATACTCTTTGTAGTCTTCGGTCATCAAACGAGAAATAAACTTTGCTAAGACTCCATCTCTATTCAGTACTTCTGTTTTATGAGAGTCTGCAGTCAAACAAGGGTTAGCACTGATTTTCTGAATATGATTGTCATCGGTTGAGATCGAAGGCCTTCTTAGTTGAGGGTACCATTATTGAATCGGGTAGACCATCACTAAGCATTCACGTTTCCGTGAATTCTTCCCCAGTTTCAGGTAGAATTTTGCACTGGATTATTTCTTACATAAATCGGGCGTGCCCAGAAACACTAGAGGGCCTTACAACAGGGATCCAGGTTGGCCCTCTCGCAACTACTGCTTCTTAGGCGCCAGTCCTGATTTCGAGTCGATGTCAAACAGTTTGACATCCGTTAGCCCGACTCCCTTCCAGTGGAGGTGTGTTCTACGCCACTATGGCATCCCATTGAACCTGCTACAAGGATCTTCCCAGTTCCTATTCACCCAAACGAAGTAAATGTCCTGCACACTGAAGACTATCGAACTTCTGCTAGCTATTCGCAACTACCCTTGCTCTTGTTTTTGGGCAGATACATTTACTGGTAATTGTCAAAAATCGTGTTCCATTGATGATGTACTCGCAAGTACTTGCTTATAGCTTGAACAAAGTTGGCAAATATTAAAAACTTATTTCCAAAGTGGTGAGTCATCTACTCAAACTGTACAAGATTTACGAAATAAATTTGCCACAAGGGATGTGCCAAAAACGCAGTATGTGGATCAATTTGTGAAGCGAGTTCGTGAAACTGGATCGTTGTTGGATAAAAGAACCCGTGTACGTACTCGTCCAGTGCGCTCAACCGAAAACATCGCTGCTGTTGTGTGCATGAACAACCATCAACACATCAACTCGTAAAACGTTCTCAAGAATTGAACATTTCACGCACTTCTTTGAGAAGAATTTTGCATAAAAACTTCGGTATGAAGGCGTACAAAGTTCAATTAGTGCAAGAGCTGAAGCCGCATGACCATCCGATGCTTTGAGCGAACCGTTCAATGGGCCGAAGACGGCTTGATCGAAGATGTGCATTGTTCAAAAATGAGCAAGGAAACGCCGTTACAATGAATGGCGATCGCTACCACGCCATGCTAAGCGATTTTTTGTTGGATAATTTCTTGTGGGAAGCCGTTAAGGACAAGTGTTAAGGACACAGAAAGCGGTCTGTCGCGGCGGGCAGCGATCTCCGACCGAGGTGGTCTAGTTGTATAACACAATTTGGCACCAGCTTTGTCAAACAGAACGCAGTCTACCGCCCCGCCTGCTAGTGGGTGCCTTCCATTTAGACACAGAGAGACACAATGTTACACTGTGTCCGACACAGAAGTGTTCCATCAACGACACAGCCGGGCACAACTAAGACAATGCTACCAACCCTCGCCAATTGAAATGCGATCGTTAATTTATAATTACAACAATATTGTTTCATTTTTAAGATTCCCAGCATTTATAAATTGTCGGGTAATTAATTTAAAGAAATTATCAACATAAAATTTACGATTTACTTGCCAAACGAAAATAAAAACGAGGAAAGTGCGCCGTGGCGGATTTTTCATGAACTTATGTGTTCCATTTGGGCTTACACAGATCGACACAGAGCGACACGCTGTGTCGGACACAATTGTCTTTCTGTGTCTAAATGGAAGGCACCCAGTATTTGTCGCGACGACAAGCGATCTGGTTGTACAAAATTACAGATTTTATCATGACGTGAAAAAACTGAAATTTTTATGTAAAATGTGCGTAAATACAGGTTTTTGCTTCATACTTTACACGACCATTATAAATATGTTTTAAAAAAGGCTGAACCATAGAATGAGATAGCTCAAGAACTAAATATAACAGGTAAATATCCCTTCTTATTGATTTCATGCACCCAACATCGTCTTTTCTTCTTTTTGCTTTACAACGCTAATAGCAGAAGGAGTTGTTCTTCGTTCGAGCTTATACTCAATATAAGAAAACGCACTACTGCTTCCCAAAAAGAATGCGAAAAGACTGGACCGCTCACACAAAATATCGCGTCCTATGTGACGTCCCCATATCGCAGACCGCAGCGACGACCGCTGGATCGCTGCTCGCCGCGACAGACCGCTTTCTGTGTGCCCGAACACTAATCATCCAGAGACGATTGACGCTCCAGAAAATATTTCTGAACCATTTCTTGGCCATTTTTTTTACATAGGTTTAAGATAGGCAAAGAAATTTCTTGAGCGGATGAGTCGCGCCGCACAAATTTCCCAAAAAGAGAAATCAGCCGAACTATGTACGATTCATTGTTGTGGATAAAGTGTGCCGCAGATTTTGTATAATTTGACATATTTGTATAGTTTGTCAAAGTTTTGTTGGTAAAATCCTAAAAAATTAGTAAGTAAAAAATACGTAGAATCTTGAAATATTTTGTTTTGAGACTACAGGCTAAGGTATTTTCATATATCATACAACAAAAATGACAATTTAAAAAATCCGCCGCACAAAAGTTGAAGTTGATTCAACTTTTTTCCAGAGAGGAAAAAAAATCCCAAAAATATCCCAAAATTGAGAAATGCTCGATTTTTCATACAAAAAGTACGCCCGCGCATAAGTGCGGCACAAGTCATCCGCAACGATGAATCCGGCATTTAAGCAACAATTTGCAAGGATATTTTCTTTACTACTTTAAAAAATATTTTTTTTAATATTCCAAATTAAAACAGCTTAAAATTAAAGCAAAAAATACGCAGGTTTATATCCTCACTTGATATGCCAGATGCAAATGAAAGTTAAGTGAAATGTGTCACCCCATCATTTCCTTGACCATCATAATGAAAGTTACCATCATAATGAAAGTATATTGTGTCACAGGTATTATTTGGTTTTAATTATTATTATCATAAAGAATTAACAAATTAGTAATGAATCATAATCGGACAACGAGACACATTGAAAATTTTGGGGAGAACTCGCAGTAGGATGCCGGATCAGCACGTGTATGACCGCAACATTTAAAAAACTATATAAGGTATTTTTTCATTATCTTTTCCGGTAAATACCTGAAGTTTGTTTTTTTAGTAAAAATATTAAATCACATGAAATGATATTTCAAAAAAAAAACGTTTTGACAACCGGGTTATGGGTAAATCCTGTCCCATCGGCTGTGTATATATTAGCATAACAATAAAACTTGATAATTTCTTCAATTTGTACTCGACCTTATCTTCTAACTAAAGTTAATAACCGTATAATCTTGATTAAGCTCACTGCGATCATCGCTCTTCGATGATGTAATCTAAAAAAATTCGCCAAGTAAATATCTGCGCCATCCAACATTCCTCGAGCTGAATTTAACGTCTTCAAATTTATACAATTTTGTTTACTCTACTTTTTCACAATGAATCATGATCGTTATGGGGAGTTCCCATCACTTGATGCTCCCCACATAGGCACTGGGTCCCCCTCCAGCCATCGAAAGAAACCCGTTCCAGCTGTGGGGATGCATTGAATTTCTAACATTATTAATAACTAGAATTTCAGGAAAATTTCTTTGCTGTGTTTTTTTTTTGTTTTTTGGAGTTCTAAGCTCTGGCATCGGCCATGTTTGTTATGTACCAAACGATCGTTGTCTTGAGATATCTAAAGTAAGATCATTTTTTTTTGTTTGATGAATGATGGTAACAATGGTGTGTGCGGTTTTGTCTCAGGCACGGTATTTGGGGCCCCCGGGGGATGCTTTCGGATTATGGAAGGGGGTCAAGAGTTGTCTTTTTGCTAAGGCACGCTTGTACACGTACCTAAACAACGCTGTCGAATGGCATTTAAGCTTCAGTCGCAATCGAGCAGCGAAGAGATCGAGTTGTAAGTCAGTGATCGATTCGTAATTTTTATTTAGTACCGAGATCGGAATTTTTTTTTGTTGTTGAAAATTTTTTAATAGAAAAAGTAAAAGTTTTGTGATAAACAAAAAAAAAACATAAAATATATAATATTAAAAAAAAAGGTGTGTAGATATTGTGGTTTGGTTTTTTTTCTTTTAAAACAAATTAAACTTAGATTTCGTGTGTTTGTGAATTAGTATTAAATTTTGCAATTATTGTCATTGATTTGGCAGTGAAAGCTGAATTATTGCAAAATATTATTTTTTTTATTGCGTTTACATATTGGAAGTTTGTATGGAAGTGCTCTTGTGTGATCAACCACAGCTTCGACCAACCACTATTAAAATATCATTTAGTATTGTGTGCTTGGAATTCTTAGCATAGAAAATTGGTTTGTGATTATAGTTATAGTAGTCGTCAAAGAGCGCCGTTTTGTAATTATCGATTTATTATTCTACACCATTAATGAAGTTGTCTGTGAAAACCATTTTTTCCATACACTGTTAAATAATGTTGAAAGTCTCCATTTCCACTTGAAAAACACAATTGCAAATTTTTAAGGTTATCGTCTTTGGCTAAAGGCGATGGGTCAATGTTGAGGTTAAAAATGGCCACTGGTGGAAAACCCCAGTGACGAAAACCAGATAACAAACAAGTGAGAAAGCTGTTGTTATTTTTTTTATTTTTTTTTATTCTTCAGTTTAACTGAGATTCGCTTTTTTTACAAACAAGTTTTTAATGCAGGAAAATACAACAATAAATATTCTTCAATGGTGTTCAATTGTTGTGTTGAAATTAATAACAATATACATTACGTTCTTTTTATAACAGGACAAGTATGAGGGAAGGTTCAAGTTATGTAAATTTTTGTGCAAATGATAATAAAAAAAATTATCAAAAAAGAAACAAGTATAAAAAATTACAATAAAAAAAAGAAGAATATACATTCATTAAAAATGCATGCTTTATACCGGTTGCTAGAGCTGTATTCTAAAGAAATAACGATAGTAGACGAACTTAAACGCGCTGTTTGATAACCTCCAACGACTTTGGACAAATTAATGAAAATATAAATTCATAATAATTCATTCGTCTGTAATCCAATATATATTTTGACATTGCATGCGGATGATAACGTTCATTACATTAATTTGTTTGATTAAATTTATTTTTGTTTTTTTTACTGCAATGGAAGCCTTGTTACGAATTTGCTGAGGAAATATTAGTGTTTTATCGCTATCAATTAGGCACATGGATGCCGCGCGGAAGGACAAGAATTATCGACATTTTATTTTGCGTTGGCGGACGTTTTTCTATGTTAAAGTGTAGTTTGTTCAGGGGTTTATACTTGTGACTTTGTTATTAATTTAAAATGTATCAAAATTGTATCGTATTAAAATAGGGTATTCGATATTCATTAGCACCTTCATAACCACGGGTTATCATAATAAGCATAGTAGTATTTAAAATCTCAGTTGTGGAAAGAGTACATTTAGAATTAGTTCTGTGCATTCCGAATTGATTCTACAGATGAAGAGAGAACTGTTTACTTTTGAACAGGCATGTCAATAACAGTCTCGAACACGCACGCATTTATGACGAAAATTCATAATTTATTACGAATATGAACCTCATTAATTAGAAAAACCGTTTAGAAAAATTTTGGTTTATTTTTCGATCACTGAATTTTTCACTACCACTTGTTACAACTGTCAAAATGTAATGACGTATTTTAACATGTGTCGGCCCCTAAAAACGTTCGTCATAAATACCGAATTTCGTCAGATTTTAATGGCTATAAGCTACCATCCCTATGGTATGGAATCAATTCGGAAGCGCTAAAGTAGAATCTACATATATTCCAACACAGCGGGAAAGAATCTCTAAAAAATGTACAAACGAGTACGAGGAATCGAATCCCAAACTCCTAGGTGGAAGTCGCACGTCGCAGTACTAACATAAACCTGCTAAGATCTAACTAAAGTAAAATCTAGAACTATCTAAGTCCCAAGCTAATCCTTAAAACTAACGTGAATATAAAAATTACTAGTATTGTTGGTTTCTCTCTTGTCCCTCTCTGAGATTCGCGTTCGCGTGTTGAACTTCCTCGTTATTAAACAAGCACTGTTGATCGCACGCGTTACTGCGAAGGTGGTAAAAGAAGGACAGCCTCGATTTATTTTGGATCAATCTTTCTGTTTCTAGATAGATAAAAACCTCTGCAGGCATTTATATACATACATATGTGCATTCAAAGGCTGTTTTATGACATTCAGCGTTCGGGTAGAACGTTCCCCAAATAAGAGGATTGTCGATCTCTATCTTCTATTGTAGTAGCATGACTTCAAATAAACATAATTATAAAGCTGTCCATCCTATTAGCAAATGTCTTAATCGTAAAGAACATTGATGGCGTGAAACTTAGTGAAGCTAGATTTGGGTGTTCGAAGCATGCTCTTAAGCGTTGTCTTTCGAATACCCTTGCGTTTCCATCTAAGAAAAGAATATGCTGAACCACAAGGGACAACCATAGGTAAAAGATCACCTTGATCCGTAGGCTAGGTGTCTGCTGTAATAAAGCCTTTTTACAATGTAAAACGCCTTGTTTGCATTGGCCAGAGCAACATTTACATTTATATTAAATTATAAGTTTTGGTCCAGTCAAAGTCCCAATTAATGGAAAGTACTGATCAGCTGATTGTCAGATTTCAACATCAAATATTTTGCCTATGTAGATTTTTAATTAATAGAAAATGCATTTCATAATATTTACTAATATTTATTTAATTTTCTTATTACATTTTTATTTAAATTAAAAACTGCTCAGCTGTTCCTTCATTGAAAACGAAAATGGAATGGCAAAAACCGATTCGCTTCGATTGCTACATAATCGCTATCATATTGAAATTCGTTTCGGTTTTCGTTCGTTTTCGTTTCGCTTCGGTTACATGCTCGAGCCTTTATTAGAAATTTGTCAAGTTTTCCAGTACCCCTGCACATCGCGAGAAGTTCGGTTTAGAAAGGTCCTAAAAAGAATCGATTCGTATTTGCAAAAATTGATCTTCAACTTCCAATCATCACTATAACGTTCGATTGTTTCGAAATCACGTTGCAGACGCGTCTGGATGACTTCAATTTTCAGTCCAGTCCTATTCACAATCAGGTCATCCGCAAACGCTGGTACGGTATGAAGCGAAGTGAACAAATGGTTACCCGTAAAGATATTAGATAAAAGTGACGAAATTACCGCGCCCTGTTCCAGTCCATTTTTGATGTCGAAGCTCGAAGGCTCTACTTGATGTGAAGCTCCTACTCTTTTGCCAAAATGTTGATCGTTTATACCGAGCTCCAAAAGCTGTTGTTGCGTCGTTAGATGCTAAATTGTTAACGACTACTTTCCCCAACTGTCAAATATAAACTGGCAAATGACAGCCAAAACAAAATGGCGCCCAAACAAAATCGGCCTGAAACATAAAACGCGCTCTGTACTTAACAAAACAAAGATCAGAGGAGAGCCTCAGAATGAATCTGAATTCCGATATCTTCAACACCAGACATTTTTTCAATTTATTTATTATTAGATTCGTTTTTCAATTATGAAGAGCCGATCTTTCACACTAACACAGTTTTTCCTGTAAAGCTTGACGATAGCGATGCTGCAAAAATAATAATAAAGCAAATCCCTGATGAAAAGAGAAATATCAAAGATGCGATACTTGAACTACGTTTAGGAGGAACTAGTTAAGTCAGTCATACGTAATTCGGCATTAATCAAGAACCGAATGGCATGGAAAGAAATGCTGATGAAAGTCAAGGCCAGTAAACGTCAGATGATGATGGTGATGAAGAGTTATTCCTAGCGAAGACTTAAAGCCTTTAAGTGTCTTTAGATCATCTAATCAGATAATGATAGTAACAGCCATTTATGCCTCTGGATTGGAGGTACAAATTTCGGAGCATCGTCATCATCGAACCTTGAAAAGGTGTGGGTGAATAACTAAATGCCTTAGAAGTGCGCCATCTTGGGCTATAGACCTCTAGTCCAACTCCCAAAATCAGGTTTTAAGTTGTCTGTATTCCAGGTTATACTTCGATTCTTCGAGGCTGCCAATATTCTTTACAAATGGCTTCTTTGAGCGTAAGTTCGCCTCTAATATGGAAATGAAGATAGTCATCGAATCAAAATTCTAGGTCGCTTGTACTAAATGTCTTCTGTTCCTCTGCTGTTGCAATGCGCCAGCAGCCTCAATTTCTGGCTGAAGTGTAAAGAGGTAAAAGCTCTATGGCTGAATTAAGGAAGACACCTGAAATACTTAAGTAAGCAAAGAAATAAGTGCAGCTTTTGCGACTGCGTTTTTGGACCTTTTGATCAATGTTATTAAGCAATGTAGATGACCATCGGTCTAACTGGGGTCGGCTTTATACATGCATGATATTAGCTTTGATTCCCCTGGCTTTGATAGCACAGTTTTTTTTGTTTTATGTGCTATAGAGCCGGTTTAGACGGTGCGCGCCAGCGCATGTGCCTCACGAAGGTTTGTGGATGAAGGGAAAAGTGGGGATGATGAGAGGTAGCACCCCACTTCTCCCTTCATCCACCGAGTTTGAGAGGCACGCTGGAGCGCACCGTCTAAACCGGTTCATAACCTGCAAAATATTGTATCGTCGCTTTAGTTCTAATATCGAAACAATAACTCAATCTTGATACTGCCACCATAAGGAATCTAGAACCGGTTCAAACCAGTTATTTGTAGCCGGCTATTTATGCTTGTTTCATTCATATCAGCGTTGTTCTGTGCATACTCGATTTAATTGGTCATTTGGTTTACAAATTTAACCACAACAAAAACCCAGAATTTCCTCACTTAGAAAAACCTATAAAATATTTTTTATAACACTTAATGATCTGCCGACTTGTTCTATTGTATATACAGTACAGAAATAAACGGAAAAAAGTTCCATCTGCGCCAAAGATGCATGCCTGCGTCACATGCAGGTGCGAATATAATTGTTTATATTTTTTCTGTATCGTGTGGCAACGCCATTCTTTTAGCCATCTTGCAAGTCTTGTGCAAAACTGTTAAAACAAGAAATGCTAGTCGAGATATTTACGTTGTGGACACGCGCCACATTGTAGATGAAGCAGGTATGTATGTACATATAAACATAGAATAGTTCATTATTAACAAAAAATAAAATGTTATCTAAAAAAATCAAAAATGCAAATTGATAAAAATTACATAAAAATAAACTGGCGGCCCCCAGACCAATACATAACTGCTGCGTGGATATGACGGTGTATATGAATAAATTAATAGAAAATTATAAAATATAGTAGAAACGTATTTATTATGCAGAACACGCAAACCTTCTCAAACAAAGACGTACCTGCACTATGATATCACTTATCTGTCAAGACACCGTCTACACGTCTCGTAGCCATTGCTGAAATGTCCCAATACCACTATCCAGGTTTAGATGGAGCTTTGGCTGAAAGAAAGAAGTAAATCTCCCTTCCCCTTAATGGCGATCGCTGACAGTGGTCGGTTTCACTTTCTCTCTGCGTCAGACTGGGCCGGAACATGTGAGAGGCGACGCTTCGCCAGACGACGACGAAAAGTATTACCGGAAAATGTCTGGACAGTTTTTTGCCAGTGAAATTTCTTTTTGTCATCGGATTATACAACAAAAATTTGGGAGCTGTGACGACGATTTGAATGTAAATAAAAAACCGATTGTTTTTTTTTGGGCTACGGCGATGAATTGCAAGAACCGGCAGCTAACGGTATTAAAGACGCCATTAAATCTTTTGTTTTTGGGGAAAAAATTATACAATATTACTTGTTTGGGGGGGGGCTGTTCGTAGAAGATGGAAACAAAAAACGTGTTAACAAGTGCTGCTGCAAATTAATAATTCACAACTGAACTTCCGATGGTTTTTTATCGCTGTGACGTCAGCCATAACGATCGGTCATGGATGAAGAACGGATGCTCGCTTTATTACAATATCTTTTGTTTAAATTCATAAGAGACAGGTAATGTTGAAAAAACTATTGTCTGGTAGAAGTTTGTGATGCATAAATCTTCAAAAATGAAACAAATCATAAAATATATTCTAGTATGTTATACGGCCGCGTGCATGCAGAACCACTTCGGCGTAACTCCATCCATCCAGCTAGCTTGAAAACAATAAGGCCTCGGGTGCAGATGTCATTCCCGCGCACTGGTTAAGTATGGAGGGCGTACACTATACCAAACGATTCATGAATAATTTTGTAAATATTGGAGTAGGCATGCAGAAGACTGGAAAAAAGGCATCCGCTGCCCGGTACATAAAAAAGGAGATCTCAAAACGTGCCATGGGAGGGTGCTCGATCCAACATACTTCACTCCGATGCCATTCAACTGACAGTTCGAATTGTGCACAATGCATTGACTCGTCTATCATGGAGCTTAGTTAAGATGTTTGACATTTGTCATTAATAGTAAAAATGAAACAAAAAGTTGAGCTAGGTCCAGCCCAAGCACTACGGACGTATATGCCCGTTCAACACCCTTTTGTAACCGCACTCGTGAAAAGGCCACGCAAGTATATGGCAGTGTATTAGGAGTTACTTTAGATCTAGCCTGTCTTCAAACGTCGCCCAGCGCTTCTATAAAAAGGTTTCCACATGCACTGGATCTAATCCTAGCCAAAGCCGGACGACTGCAAAGAAAATGTTCGGTTGTCTCTATGGTTTCGTCTTCCACACAGCTACTGCAAGTGATGTTGTGTAGAATTCTTAATTTCGTCACATGGCGCTCAATTGCCCAGTATCCTGTGATGATCAGCTCGATTCCGACGATATCGTTCGGCATCATCATGAGGTGTCTTGTGGTCTCTGCTTGCTGCAGTCAATCAAGTCCTTCTAGTCTTGGCGGATGATGTTACTATTCACGATGATCTCTCTTTGCCACTTGCAGTGGCTTCTATACGTTATCCACTGGTGTGTCTAAAAGATTTTCTCCTAGTCGGACTAGTCTTTTTGGTCTCGATGCTCCTGTAACCGGGTACACGCTGAAGTACCTGGATAGTTCTTTTTGAAGTGAAACTTTCTTGCTCTCGTTCCGGGGATTTTGAAGTGAAAGTTCCCTTCTCCCGTTCTGGGATTCGAGTAGGTACGTGTGAATTCAGAATTGGAAACGAAAACAAGGACAGTTGTATGAAATGGAAGTTGCCTTCTCACTCGTTTACAGCTGTAACTTTAATGTCCAAGTTTTGTAACACTAATATCATCATTGAATGAATGCACAAGTATACTAACAATTTAGTTTCCACTTTATTTCGTTTAACATTTTGGATTTTAACATTAACATTGTAAGCAAATAATTTAGAAATATTTCAATACAGAATATTATTATTATTCATTTTTTAGCTTTTTATTATTTGTAAAATGAGTAATGTTATTATTTTAGCCTATTATTAACTGTAAAATAAGGACTGTCAAATGGCATGCTAGAAACGGTGCTAAGTTAACAGCGCTAATTTAACAGAGTTAAAATAACTCGGGCCTAAACGCGCCCATTGAATGAATGCACAAGTATGTTAACAATTTAGTTTCCACTTTATTTCGTTTAACATTTTGCATTTTAACAAATTAAGTTGATGAATTTCGCGAAGATCACCGCCAAAAGAGCAATTTTCCATACTGCTTCAACAAAGTAGCTGACAGCGACAGCCATGATAGCAATTAAGTGATGCCATATAAATAAATTCTACCAAACCAGCAGGAAATTTGTTCATAGATGGCACAGGCATCGATAAAGTAAAAATGATGAGTCGGTTATTTAAAAAATTAAGATTGTGTATTAAAGATTATTATTTCGTTAACATTATATTGACGTCAAGTTTTAATATGTCTATATGTTCTTTATTATTGTACGCGAAGTTTCACTTCTGTCTTGTGTTCTTTAATATACAATTATATTTTTTTTTACTACGTTTCGACCAACTTGGACGTCAAATAGACCGCGCCTCCTGGGTGGTACCGTCATATTTACCTGGCAACCGGATAATCTTTGCTCCTGGGCTTTGATTCGTATGTATTGCTAGGGTGGCTTTGAAAATTAGAGTCAGCTCCGCCTGGAAAAAGACTGGCAGAATTAGATAAGTGGTAGAATTTTTGGTGGCGGAGAGAACTCCAGCTCTTATACCCGACTACAATTTGGAACCATTCGTGTACAGAAGTATGTCATAGTTTTTGTTAGGTTGGAAGTTTTCCCAATACTCTCTGGTGGGAGTCTGAACATCGAAACCAATAAATTGAAATTGAGTTTGGATGGCTTGCCGTCAGATGTTTCATCAACCATTCGCACTGGTAGGCACGTGAATATTTATGTATCTGTACAAATACGTGTTCTCTACCCAGTAGCTCGCTTTCCGTAGTCGTGCAGCCTGGTTTGTATAAATGGTTGCTTAAGTGGGGGTTACTCCACAAAAGGAACTTATTACCTGTAATGTATAAATGTCGGATAGTTTCCTGAAATTACTGCACACAGTTTGTCGGCAGATATTTTCCAACTGACAGCCAGGCTAACAAGTTGTTTGCGATCTTAAAAGCCCAAGATACTAATTTTCAGAAGGATAGGATCACAATTGCCAAAATTTGTCTGTCATTTTGGAACCGCCATCTTGATTTTTTTTACAAAACTCAAATTGCATTGTCACGCTGATCGGTTGTGTCGAAATGGGTGAAAATCAAGATTTATATAGACAAAGCTAACATAATAAATGCGTATTTGAAGGTGAACCGGCGCAGTATTTCAAGGCTTGTTGAGTGCTACTGGAAGTGTGGAAATTCCGAGAATGTACTTAATCTGAAATATATATACGATATACAATAACTTCTTACATAATTTAAAGCATTAATTCTTAACAAAATGTAGAGTAACTGAAACTTTGGGTTTTCCCTCGAAGTTTTTATCGCACCGCTCTTAGCATTATTATTCGTCATCGTGGTTTTTTGTTATCATCAACATAACATCTCTATAAGTTTTTAAAAATAATTTGCTTGTGGATTTTTTGTTGCATGTTTACAATTTACATTTTCCAATAAATTATTTAATTTATGCGAAATATTACTGGGAGAAAATTGCATTTTTATGTAAGAACGACCTAGAATTTTAGTACAGAACTGAACAGAATATAAAACAGAATAGAACAGTAATATCTTTGAGACTTTCAGAAAAAACTAAAATTAAAAAATTTACGATTAAAACAATTTTCTAATATAAAGGCTCACCTAATGCTGAAAAGATTTACGATTTTTTTTATTTAAGAAGAAGAAGAAAAAAAGGATTTTTGGTCCAAACAAGAAGTGCAACCGTCAAAAACTGAAAAATAAGGATTAGTGGTTTTAGAAAAAAAGTTGCACTAAGTGAGTGCCAAATTACAATTCCGAATTTGTTACTTTCACCACGGACTTTGAATTTACAAAGTGTGTCAAAATACAATTCACGCATTTCATTTGTGACAATTGAGATTATTTTTTAAAACATGGATGACAGCAAAATTTTACTACTTATAGAATTTTTAATAATTTCTTTTAAAGTAACCCACGGCTACATTAATGTTTTTGGAATGATGGAAGGGGAAGAGCTTCATGAGCATCATCCATCCAGTAAGGGTGGAGCAAGAAGCATTTACTCAGAGCTTTGAAAAAAATGATTAAATTTTTGTACGAAATTTGAACTGTTAATTTTATTTTGATTGGCGTCTGCAATGTTCTACCGTGGAGCAGGATCAGCCTTTCATATATCACGCTATACTGTAAGGACAATCGTACAATGAAAATTGCAAAAATTCAGGATATGCATTCGTATGAATTTATTTCTGGAAAGAATATATTTTTATGCATTCAAAAATGTGAACAAGACGCATCAGCATCGTCAAAGCATCGTATCACGTCCATGTCAATCATGATGCAATTATGTCACATGATGCGAGAAAATTTGATATTTTTGAATTTAACCTATGCTCCGACGTGCAGGTAGTGAAGTGATGCCGCGCGATTGAAACTTAATGGAAAAGAAGATTTGTACGCATGACAAAGAAGTGAAGCATGTAGCATGAGTTTTTAAATACTTTTCTTTGGAGCTCATCAACTGCCATTTTTTAGTAATACTACAAGCACCAATTTGAGTTCTTCCATTTGATAAATTCGAAGCATATGAGTAAATTGTAAATGGGCGTCGTATGAGGAGTGATGTGCAACCTGATGGCGGATCCTCGGATATGACGCCTCCCACCTTACACTCCCAATCTCCTCCTACGACGCTCTCCGAATGAATGCTGAGCAACCAACCCCAAGGTAAAGGAGGAGAACAAACACAGTAGGTGAGAGGGAGCATACCCTTCGAAGCCTACGAAGCTAAGATGTAAATTTATCGCGCCCAGGACTTCATGGCAGTGGGCACGGTATACAGAAACAAGGTAATGTAAAAGACTGAATATCGTAGAATATCGTATTAGTGCGACGTCACTCGGCAAGTCTTCCCCATACAAAATCGAAATTGTTGTTGTTTTCTGTATTAACCTTGCCGGGTGACGTCGCCTTTTTTTACGATATTCGCACTTACTATACGATATTTCGTTTTTTACATTACCTTGTTTCTGTATACCGTGGGCAGTGGGTAGTTTTTGCACTGTCGATTTGTGCCGATCGAACTTGAGTGAATCACATCGAATGCTGGAGGTCCGCGCCTGGGTTGGCCAACTATAAGCTAAGGAAGTGTTGAGGCGCAGATGAAAGGATGTCAGTACAACAGGGCAAATAAGTGGCTTCAGTACTTTTGGAGCAATACCTCACTAAGGAAGAAGAAGAAACTGACATTTCTAAATAAAACTGATATTCACTGAAATTTTCACTAAATACTCGTTTTCAGAAACGTTCAACATCAGGAGACTCCTCATCCAGTCGTCAGCGCTGAAATCTATCATTTCGATCATTCGATGTGAATACCGTACCGTGTGTGCCTACACTAGCGGTAACGTATATAACCCTTGTTTTGCATTCGGGTTTGATTTGTTAATTATAGACTGAACTAAAGCCCGGTATGCAAGGCTCAAGAAATTTCTTTGCCTATCTTAAACCTATGTAAAAAAAAATGGTCAAGAAATGGTTCAGAAATATTTTCTGGAGCGATTTCTGTAACCGGTATGCTAGAGTCAAGAAATTCACACCAGAAATATCGTTTTTTTAGTGACACGCAGATGTCGCTTTTGATAAAATTTTAGTTTTTCCTCCAGAAATAAGTGTCGATTCATTTATTTCTTGAAGGAATTTTAACGGTTCATGAGTTCATGACATGTCAGCTGTTTTTTTAAAATTGAAAGGAACTTTCCGCAATACTAAAAATAACATTTTGTTAAATTTTATTATTATTTTTTTAATTCTTTTTTAATTCCTTATTAATTAAAACAATTTCATTAATTTCAAACAAACATAAAACAATTTATGAAATGTTCGCAATGAAAAAAAAGGAACTGTCAAAATTTCTGAACTGTTGTCAATTTTTCTTAAGGAAATAAATGCAGAAGTTTTCTTGAGCAAATTTCTTGAGCCTTCCATACCGGGCTTAAGAAGAAAATGGTAAAGACGGAAGTGACTTAAGTTTCTCCCCAGCTATAAACATAATCTCGAAAAAAAACCTTTAAAAATTGGTCAGGTTGAGAAAAAAGCATCTAAAAGTTCAAAAAATTCATCCTCACTTTGTTTTGTTCATTTTACTCCAATGACGGCACCACAATAATAATATAAAGTTGAAACATCCTTCACCACGGGCAATAATACAATAAAAACATTGGACCGACAGACCAACAGTGCTATCTATATGTGAAATACCAGCAAGTTCGTACAGTGACACTAGAGCACATATTTAATTAAGATTAATTTTGATGTTATTGCTTGAATTTATGTATCTTAAAGTAAACTATCAACAAAACTTGGGAATTCTTGCAATTAAAGACAATTTAAAGTTTTGTTTATTTTCTTCATCGTTCCGCTTCGGGAGGAGCTAGAAAGGAGTTATATTAAACGGGAAATTGCAGTTGGTATTTTGCGGATTTGTATTAATTATTTAGAAGATAGTTAAGATATGCTATTCGTGATGTTGGTGCAGAAATTTTTGGTGCAATTATAACTCTGACAGAAGCATTAAATATTAAGATTAATAGAAAAGATTTTTCATTAATTATGGAGTTTATATTATATGAAATTTAAGTGGATTTGATTTAATTTGCACTCACTCCTTTCGAAGTATGAAGTGTATACAAATGCCTTAAAGAGCTCAGAGTAGGTAGCACCTTCCCTAGACCCGTTTTTTATTTTCGCATTTAAATTCCCCACACTGCACTATTCAATAAACTGGCCAGAAGCACCAGCGTTATGCCAGGTTTTCACTAGTAGAATTAGTGGTAGAGTATACTGGTCGAGTACTAACTATCCTGTGAACTCACCTAATGACAACTCGGTTATAGTAGAGTAGAGTGGGATAGCACCGTGGTAAAGTTACTCTACCGCCAGTTACTCTACCACTAATTCTACTAGTGAAAACCCGGCATTAGAACTCGCGCTCAGTGAGCGAAGAGTAACTCCTAAAGATGAGATGCCGGGCGTCGACGAGAGTTAAACACGCCTTAAAAATACTGTCATAAGTACTGCTGACTCTATCTTAGGCAGAATAGTAAGTAATAGTAAAAATGCTGCGTACCGAGCAATGCAGCAGTCTCCGAGAACACGGACACGCGAAGAGAAATATAAAGAGCTCAGAAGAGAAGAAAAGAGAATGCACAGACAGAAAAGGGAAGCCTGGAAGAAAAATCTCGTTTGTGAACTAGAACAGTATAAAGAACGAAAGCCCCACCAGACGCGGAAGTTCTACAGAAGAGTCCATGGTATGCCGCAATTCACAGCACTCTGCATATACTGCCAGGGCAAACAACCTATAAACTGGCTGGGAGAAAAATCAGCTTAGGTCGAGCCAGGCTGAGATGGACCACAGCGACGGTGCGCCGCACTCTTCACGAAATAGCGTTCAAAATCTATTGTTCACCTGAACAAAAAAGAGATAGGCTATGTAGTGACCGTTCACTGTCCATTTGGCCCGCACGTCAAAAGACGGGACTTCCCCACAATGACTTATGTAGAAGTTGTGGCAATGAAGATGAGGAAGAAATTGTCTCTCATCTTCTCTGTACATGCCCGGCCCTCGCGAGAAGAAGAGGGAGCTTTCTTGGCTCACTTTTCCTTATCGAAATGGGTGAGCTGCAAAATACCCGTGTTCTTGACCTCTGTCGCTTTATTAAAAGCTCCAAATGGCTTGAAATGGCCTGAAATTTTTATTCAATCACTAGAATGGCATCACAATGGGCCCAATGGTGTGCCTAAGTGGGTTCCCTAGTGGGGAAGCAGCCATTTCAACCTAACCTAACCTAACCTAACTCTAGGACTTCATCTACAACAAGGCACCACAGAAGGGGAGATATGACTCTTCCCTATGGAGATCCTTTTTCTATAGTTCCCTGCAGAGACCCCTAAGGATGAGAGACCCTTAGTTTGTGAGTTCTCAGTATATAAGTGATACAGTCGCAAAAAGTACTACTTTGATTTCGTCTACTTAGAGCCACAGCTGCAGTGTCAAGCAATGTATTGTCGAAGGCTCCCTCAATATCGAGGAAGGCCGCCAGCGCAACTCAATTCTTTAGTGCTGCACTACCAGATTGTGAAGGGCTGGTAAGGGCTTAGGGGTTGGTGCAGAAGATGAGTTTCCCTTATTTCCTGGCGACAATTACCTCCATTGTCTTCAAGGCAACAGACGAGAGACTTATCGGCCTCAAAGATTTAGCCAAGATGTAATCAGATAGTCCTGGCTTGGGTATAAATGTTATGTTGACATTCCTCCAGACAAATGGGGTCACCATGTGCGACAAAATCGCATCCCTCCTGCAGTACAATGGAATAAAGACCGTTTACTCCAGAGGACTTGGATGGTTTGAATGATGTAATCGCCTCTTTTATAGCTTCGTAATTGAAAACTTTGTTTGCTTCTGCTCAGGCAGCTTTGGTCGCCTTAGGGTGAGTGCAGTACGCAGCGTAGATGGTAGAGTATAGCATAGCTGCGCATACTCGCTTATAGAACTCTCAATGGGTTTTAAATGGGTGTGTGCATAACGCAGCTCGCTTTTTCTGCGAGCGGTAAGTGAGCTGCGTTATGCACACACCCATTTAAAACCCATTGAGAGTTCTATAAGCGAGTATGCGCAGCTATGCTCTACTCTACCATCTACGCTGCGTACTGCACTCACCCTTAGAAGGGGTGACTGAAGGTGTGTTCTCATTTGGATAAATGCTTGCGCCTGGCAGTGTGCTTGAAGTAACATTATTACGATTTCGTTCCTAGTCTGTGTGAAGGAGCTTAAGGTTCTCTGAATATTGACATTAAATCTCTTGGCGCGCTTACTGAAGTATTGTGGAGTTTTGTTGAATTTCGAATATCTTCGATGCTCTTGCAAAAATGCTTCCACTTATCTCTTTTTGCTCGTTGAATCGCCCTATTATAAGTGGATAGTGAGCTTTTTTACTCTCGCAATGTGCAATTATTCTTGAGTAGAATAGCTAGGCCACTACGCGCGCAGTGACGTTATTGGTTGTGGACTTGGCTGTGAGCTTGATCCAGGGCAAGAACCCGTTTGATGAGCTTTTTTTTGTGGCGAGCTTTGGGCGTGAGCGCCACCTGTGTGAAACTAGCCAACCAACCAACTCGCTGGGGTGTGTTAGTGTGCGGGTGGGCTTTCAAGACCAGATTGACTAACTATCCCAGATATTTAGCCTTATTATCGTTGTCGAGTGACGTGACAGATGTCACTTTGACCTTAAATTGGTATTTTCATTGTCAATCTAAGAGATTGCTAGCGACTAGATCCACAAACGTCGTATTCTAATTGTCGGAAGGTGGTGTGTGAAGTGATATTTTCCTCGATACGTTTATAGGTATCGACAGTTTCACTCCACCGCGTCCCTAATAGTCACGTCACTCGCCAACGAGAATAACCACCAGTGTATTTAGCTCCCTCTGGGTTAAGCCTCCGTCCAACTGTGACGTACTCCCGTACTCAACGATGGTTACACCATAAAGGGAAACGAAACTATATGTCGGCTAGAATGATACAAAAATAATTCTTCTTATTTTGGTGAGGTATTGGGCCCAAAAGTAGTACGGCGACTTCGCTTGGTCTATTGTACTACACACCTATACCTCATATTTGTAGGAAATTTGTAGGCTTGTACAGGTTCAGCCGTCTGCCTAACGGCTTGTCGCTTAGACTTGACTGTTGTAGTAAGATCTCGTTAACAAGAAAAACCTTGCTCCTCGCTGTCGTGGGACACTGACAGGGGACATTAAGAGCGAACGCAGCTGCCTCAAGGCAAAGGATGTAGGTGGAGTCCTTCGTTCTTCTTATCCTCCATAAGTGGTAATTCAGGAGAGTTGGATAATCAAGTCAACAAGAACAAGTGTTCTGACATCCTTTCTATCGCGCTCCAAAAATTCCTTAGTCGCGAAGGAAACGCTTATAGTTGGCCAGCACAGCATTCGTTCTCCTCCTTTCTGGCGGGGGTTGCCCAGCAACCATTTGTAGTTAACCGCGTCATTCTTTGAATGTCGTAGTAGGAGATAGGGAGTAAGAAGTGGGAGGCGTCACATCCGAGGATCCGTCATCAGGTTGCACATAAGTCTCCATCCGACGCCTTAACACTACATATTCGGATTAGTTTCTGAGTTCTTCAATGATTTTATATCGGCGTAAACTTCTAGATGTATTCACAACAAAAACTCTTTTTCTTTCAAAAAAAGTACTAAACCTCTGTTTTTTTTTCACAGCCATGAAACTTTCAACAAAACTGCTTGCTCTAGCAGCGACAACGTGTCTATTAACAGTAACATACACCAGTGCGCAATGTAGTGGAGATAGCGATGGCCAGCACTTATCTCCAATGGAAAAACCAAGAAATTACCTGTACAGGGGCGAGCAGGACTTCTCATTTGCCCTCCTCGATGCAATCAATCAAGCCACACCAAATGAAAATGTCTTCTTCTCGCCATACAGCACTTACCATGCCTTCTTGCTTGCCTATTTCGGAGCAAAGAATAAAACCGAAGAAGAACTGAATCGAGGCTTGCGTCTCGAATGGGCTCGCAACAAGCAGGAAATTATAAACTCGTACTTCTTTGAAACCAAGAAGCGGGAACTGCGAACGCACAGTAGCACGACATTCGAGAATGTATTTAGAGCGGCAGACAAGATGTTTGTTGCGAAAGATGTCGAGCTGAGGGATTGCATTAAGGATCAGTTTATCCGGGAGTTTGAGGAGATGGACTTTGCTAATGATTACGAGACACAGAGGAAGGAGATCAATGCCTGGATTGAGAGGGTGACGGACAATGAAATAACAGAGATGCTTGTGCCGGGCGATGTTACTAAAGACACTAGCCTGATCCTAGCGAATGCTGCTTACTTTAAGGGGACATGGATGTACAAATTCGAAACGAGCGACACCAAAAAGGAAGTATTCCACATTACCAACGATAACAGAACATTGGTCGATATGATGTCGCAGAAGGGAGTTTTTAAATTAGGTACGTGAACCGCTTTAACTTTATCCTTTTCACTTTTCACTTAGTGTATAAACTTTTTACAGGAATAAACGATCGCCTGGGTGCATACGTGCTGGAGCTTCCATACGTTGGCGGTAATATGTCAATGATAATCGTCCTTCCACCGTCCAATAATGTTAACCTTGCAAAGACATTGTCCCTGTTAAATGCTGAGAGTCTTCAACAAGCACTTAATGAGGCCATTCCACGTGAAATTGAAATCAAAGTTCCAAAATTTTCATTTGAGAAAACAATTAGTCTTGTTCCTGTAAGTTTCGCCCTATACAAAAAAAATTGACACACCTGAAAAAAATAATTGATCATATGATTTTCAAATATTCCAGATTATGAGCAGAGTTGGAATTAAGGATTTGTTCCTACCATCGGCCGATCTTACAGGATTCACAGAGAAACCGGTCCTACAGCTTGGAGACGCCAAGCACAAGGCCAAGATTCAGGTTGATGAGCAGGGATCAACGGCAGCTGCTGCTACCGTCCTGTTTACCTTCAGGTCCGCTCGACCAGTTGAGCCGACCAAGTTCATTTGTGATCATCCGTTTATTTTTGTTATTTATGATAAATATTTTGATGTTATATTATTCGCTGGAATTTATCGTGATCCAGAACAATAATTTTATTTTTTTTAGAGTTTTAATTTTGTTTCTTTTTGTATATTTCCATCACACATCGATTTCTCTATTTTCATTTGTTTAATTTTTTTAGTTATAAATTGTTTAGAGTTAAGATATTATTATTACTATTATGTTGACTGTAGATAACAAAAGAATATATTTGATCAAAAAAAAAACAAAAAAGTAAATGAACAGCAAAAGAAGAAACGACACTATTGACATTAGAATCAGCCTATTACGTACAGTGTTCCAGAACACAAGGTCTTTAGTTGATGTCATCCTCAATGTGAAAATACCCTTCAATTCAGCGTGCTCTCTAGTTAAATTTTTGGTTTACAACTAGGGTCGTAGAACTAGAAAACGCCTCCAATTCTTCTCTGCCCGATACTGCTATGCCATCTCCTGCCACAAAGGGTTACCCTCACGCAATGGCCAGGGTTTTCTTCAGAACTCGCTAGATACCTAGGTGCCTCAAAGAGATTGATGTTAACAAATCCACTGGCGCAGACAATGTACCTCCTGTCGTCCTAAAGACATGCGACTCACCTTTAGCCAAATCTCTGCAAACTCTTCGCCCTATCTTACTTCTCCGGCGTTTATCCAGACACTTGGAAACTTTCTCATGGCCAACCCATAACGATGTGTACACGTGATTCCAACAACCCTTCCAACTACGGTCCAATAGCAATTACTTATATTCTCTCTAAAATGGAGGCGATAATCAATAAAAAGCTTATGAGATTAGAATCCAACCTTATTATATGCTCCTAGTCCGATTCTCATCAAACAGTCGAACAAATATCAAATCGAAAAAGTAGGAGTAAGATTATAGTGAACCGAGTCGATTGAGATTCAGAGAGAGATTCAGGATACACCATGTTCAGTTCTTCCATTTGGAGCTAGGATGTGAAGATTTACAGATTTTTCAATTCTTGGAAAACCTACATTCAGCTGGCTGTGGTAGTAACACGGTTTAATAATATCGAGATCAAAAAATTGCCCTTGGCCATACGTTAACAAATTTGGTAAATAAGGCTGTTCCGGAACACAATTGGCAAAAATCTCCATATACTGATTTTCATTGGAATTGGAATAGAATTTGCAAACTCGTCGGCCATATTGGCGCGGCCATTTTTCATTTATAAGTTTTGATCACAAATTCGTTATTTGCGACCTTAAAAACCCCCAGATACCGAGTTTCATTGGAATCGGCAAAATTCGTAGCCAATATTGGCGCGGCCATTTTGCATTTATAAGTTTTGGTTACAAATTCGTTATTTGCGACCTTAAAAACCCCCAGATACCGATTTTAATTGGAATCGGAACACATTTGGCAAATTCGTCGGCCATATTGGCGCGGCCATTTTGGATATACAAGTTTTAGCCACGAATTAGTTATTTGCGACCTTAAAAACTTCGGGATACCGTTATTCATTGGAGTCGGAGCGCAATTGGCAAACTCGTCTGCCATATTGGTGCGGCCTTTTTGAATTTATAAGTTTTGATCATAAATTCGTTATTTGCGAACTTAAAAACCTTAAAAACCATATTGATTTTCATTGGAATCGGAGCACAATTTCCAAATTCATCGGCCATATTGGCACGGCCATTTAGAATTTATAAGTTTTGACCACAAATTCGTTATTTGCGACCTTAAAATTCCCCAGATACAGATTTTCATTGGAATCGGAACAAAATTGGCAAATTCATCCATATTTGCGCGGCCATTTTGAATTTCGGTCATATTTCGGCTTCAATTGGTGCAAGTTACACTATCCATCATTTCGTTTATTACCCCCATACACAAACCGATTTTTTAGGCAAGGGGTCGCAGGGATGTATAATGTCATGCGTCATATGACTCCTCACTTTTGAGCCAGAACATTTGCCAGACTCACCCTTCATTACACTAACACAAATATAACATCGCACTCGAGGTCTGCGAAAACCATAAGAATTCCTCCTCTCATTAGCGTTTATTGTACAACTAACAAGGGCATCGCAATCGTTACACGAAAGAGGCAGAAAAATGAATGCTTAGTGTAATCCTCGCATCATACACAAACCGTTTTGATGTGAGTATCGAGGGATGGATAGTGTAACTTGCACCATTGTGAATTTCGAAAATCGGGCTTCATGGGAGAGACCCCCGGGCCATCATGCAAAATTTTGAAGCTCTGCGATGCGAAAATAGTTGCCAGCGAACTCTCTTTTGTGCGACAGCCCCCAGCTCCGCCTAGGATCTCCCAGTTTTTGCGGCTTCTGCTAAAAGGGTTCTCCTGCACGTTGTTCTAGGTCTCCAACTCGACGTGTTCCTTGCGGATTTCAGTCAAGGACCTGTTTAGATAGCTTGTCGTTTTCGCGTAACCAATTTAATTCCATTTCCGTCGCCTGGTTTCGTAATTTATCCTTTCTTGGCCGGCACAGCGCCATCGTTCTTCATTTGTAGTTCTATGTTGCCAGCGGGTTTTCAGGATACGGCATAGGCATCTACCTGCTGATGAAAATTTGTAGGCGCTTTGTGATGAATTGGGTGGCTTTTCAAGTTTCACAACCATACAAAAGAACTGCCTAAACGTTGGAGTTGAACAGCCGCAATTTGGTGTTAATTGAGATCTCCGTTGATCTCCATATGCGCAACAGGTACGCATATGAGCTTCGTGCTTTATTTATTTTAGAATCGACATTTTCTTCACCCCCGCCATTTTCGGTAATAATGCTACCGAGGTAACTGAATTTATTTACCAATTCCGCGTCACGGTTATTCAGGGCTGTGCGTTCAATGGCGTTTGCATTTATCCGCACGACGAAAGTATGCATCCTTGTCATACCCCTGAGCTCACATCAAAGCTGTCGGATAATTTTCCATTGTGAAGAAAACTCTGCATTTGGAATTGTTGTATAAAGCTTTTATCAATTTTATTATTTTGTCGGGCAATCCACGTTGACGTAGTGTCTGCCATATAATGCTCTTATTGACTCTAACTAATTCTCTACCTGTCTACAACATAAATGTCAAAGCACAATCACATTTGCCGCCATTTGCAAATATTATGGTATATTCACACTATGACTTTAGGTGTGTTTGATTACAGTTCAAACTGGAGTAGAAAATATATCAGCAATTTTCTTTCATTGCGACTTTTTGACAGCTCTTTCATGCTCTCAATATACCCTGTTCTGTTTTCTTTTTCTTTAAGCCTCTTCTGGGTTAAGAATTCTCACTTTTCTGCTCCACCAAATTTGTAGGAGTAGACAGAGCAAGCAAAATTATTATTCGTCTTCTTCTTTTGACAGTTGTCAAATCGAAAGCAGGAAAAATCGGAAAATTGATTTATGAATGATTTTTTCGGAAAATACTTGGAAACTTTAAAAAATGAACATAAGTTTTTAAAGAAATAATATTTTAACACTATTCAATTGTTTTTATTATCAAATATTGTTTTTCCTAAAATTTATATTCGTATTTAACCTCTAAAATCGGAATTTTTAGAGCAAAGTTGAGCAGAAAAGTGCTCTTTGAGATTTTTGCTATTTTCTGATTTTTTTTGCTCTGACATCAATTTGACAGCTGCTCCAAACTGAACTGCTCTGCTCTGAGCTTTTTAAGCAGTCATCGAACACAGCTCTTACTTTTGCTCCACCTTGTCGAACGCAGAGCGGCCGTCCTGTTAAGCGTTCTGATATTCCTAGTTTCTAAGTCAAATTCCCTATTCCGTTGGCTGGGCCTTTGCCATGGAGTCCATCCTGTCTGAGGGATGCCTTGAGGTTTTGAGACAAGTGTGTTTTTACGGTTTGTACTGCCACTCAAACCCAAACCTGGAAGACCAGTTCGGAGTTTTTTTCGTTTTGAGACGCGAAACACCCACCCTCCTCCGTATGTTACTCTAATATGGACAAGAGTATCCAGGGGTCATGCGATGAAAGGTCAACATCAAAATCTTCGAAAGCCCGAGTAAAAATAATTTAGTTGGTTAATTTTTTAAAAAGCGTATACGCTCCCGTAACAACAACGCATAGCTAACAAATGAGCCTGTCACACCGGTATGCACGCTCTCGCTGCAGGCATGAAAATCTAAAAATGCGCAGGTATATACGCCCGTGTCGTAATGGACCATTCCAAATGCGAGTGTCGTTTTACCCAGCGGTTCCCCAACTTAGTACTAACCACGTCGAATGCTGCTTGACCTACGCAATCCAACAAGAACCGGTCTATTGAGTATGCTAATGGCACCCTTTATGGTAACCATGATAATTGCCCGTTTTGTTCGTCCTATACAGTTTTTTAAAGCTCCAATTTTGCCTCCTTAAGTCTAGGTAAGGTGTGAACGTACCGTGCTTCGCCTTTTATTGGGTCTTATTGTTGAATCCGCCGGCGGAAGTGAATGCGAATTTGACAGGTTCTGATTGCTGAATCCCCCGGCGGGGAAGCGAATGGAATTTAACCGTTGAAAATGGAAGTTAAACTAAAAAACCACTTGTTTGGAGTTGTGTATCTAATTCGAACTGTCATTTGAATTTCGAAAATGAAATATGTGACTTCAGATGGAAGTTGCGCTCGGCGGATTGAACAGTCGCAGCGACAAGTGAAACTTTTTATCGGCGGGAATCCCAAATCCGCCGGATTCAACAATCGTGCTGATACGTGCCTGTAGCGAAAGCTGTTACTGCTCGTGGCATTTCTTCGCCTTTCTTTATTTCTCACGGCTTCTTCTGGCTTTAACTTTCTGTGCCTGCAGCGTTGTTTTCACTTTCCTCGGACCTCATAATGTGGCCTAGGATGTTTTCGGGGTTAGGGCGGGCTGTGAGTGGATGATCTGTTCCCTTACCTTTATCCTTACGGACACGAGCGCGTTCTAGCCACGCTTTTATTTCCCAAATCACTTCGTTCGCATACAGTTCGATGTCCATTGGGCGTTTTCCTATATAGTATACATATGTATATCTATCGGAAATTGAGATTGAGGTTTCTTAACGACCTTTGACGGGATATATGTTGAGCTGACGATAATACTTTTGCTTATGGTAAAGACAATACTTCCCAGACACGCTGTCCGTTGTTGTTTGATGTCAATCTGTGTTAGTTATCACTTCTAATTTTGGCATTCAAATCCCCTATAACCATATTGACGTCATTCGCCTCTTATCGAATGCATGCTCAAGATTATAATAAAAAAAAAGTATTTGTGTTCTAAAAACATTAATTCTCTGACCAGCGAATAAAGCTAAAAAAAACCCTCCTCTCCTCTCTCTAACCACTCTTGGAAAATATCAATCTGTTTGCACACTTTACAAAAATAAAATCCGTGTTTGTTTTTTACATTTTTATCTGCCCTAAAAAATACACAAGTTTGTCCTATTCATAAAATTGATGTGTATAAAAATTGAAAAGGACGTAAAAAAGGGACCACAAACACAAAATGAAAAAAAAATCTCCTAAATTCAAATAGAAATTTAAAATATATTATCGAAAAGAAATTTTTTTTGCGTACTTTCTTCCTTTTTTGTCTTGAAATTTTTTATTTACACCAATTTTTTTCCTAGCAATTGACTGAATTTATTTGCCGGCCACACGCACTCTTGTACTGAGATCGGCATTGCTTATTAAATATGTATATGTATATTTTTTTTTGTTATATGCCAACACAATAAAAACAACAATAACACACGGCCTTCAACTTAATAAACAATCGACCTTTTTACACATATCCTTTCAAACTGACCCCGAATATCCTTCGCATGAGCATATCCATCATGATTGAATGTTTTTTTTTATTTTTTAACACAGCCATCAGCCCACCCCGCAACTTGGCATCAACCCTTAAACATGTTGAGATGATTCTGTTTTTTACAAATTTTCCGGCAAGTCAATCTCCAGAAGGCCGCACGAAAATCAGGACTGTAAAAGGCGTATATGAAAGGATTTATCGCACAATTAACCCATCCTACCCACGTCAGAAAGGACATCAGTGGCTCACTGATAGCTTCCTTCGGCAGGAATGGGATAAGGATATAGTAGATGAAGAAGGGAAGCCAACAGGCTATAAAGCCACCCATAACCATTGTCAGAGTTTTTGCAGTTTTTGTGTCCCTTTTCAGGGTGGATATCCGCATCGGCACCCTATGGCACTTGGCCTGATGATGGTGGACCTTGTATTTACTTGCTGATAAGCTGGACTCAGAGAAGGCGGTATGACTCTGGCAGAAGTGTATCGCCTGGACTGGTAGGGGTCCGTGCTGGGCAGCGAACTTGCAGCTAATTGTAGAACATTGCACTGTTGATGAGGACCTTGAAATTTCTACCAGCTCATAGAGGGTGGCTTGGTCAAAAGTTTTCGCCTTGAAATTCCTAAAGGATGTTCGCTTTGGACTGCACTGGACGTGCTCTGTTTCGGTTACGAAGTTCTCAACGTCAGCATCGGCGTCTGGGGATTTCTCGGATGCCTGAAATTGTACAATATCAAAGTTAGAAGCGAGTTGAATAAACCAAAAGAAATTTCAAAAATATCAACCAAAAAAAAGAAAGGACGAAGCTATAAAGAAAATGGCTTCACCTCTGTTAAAGTCATCCTTTGGCGTCGCGATGTTAAAACATATCCGATTTTGAGGTAAACATACAGCATTACGGCCAAGGGAATGAAAAAGGATCCCATCGCCGAGAAGACAACATATCCTTTGTTCTGGTTGTAACGACAGTCTACAAATTCCGTTTTACGCCTGCCAGGCTCGTACCTGGGGAATGATAAGAAGAAGAAAAATTTAATCATAAACATTTTCGCCCTGACAAATACATATGTAATAAAAACGCAAGACGCGAATAAGCAAAAATGAAATATTATTGATTAGTTTTTAAATATTTTATCACGACTCCAACACACGTGGTGCGGCCGGGAAATGAATCTGGGTAGTGCTGATTCTTCAATAACGGGTTAAACACGCCCCAGCTCGACGTCCTTTTGGGTTCGGTGTGTGTATGAGTGTGTTATCATTAAAAACCACCCGAGTATATCCGCATAAGATTGACGGAGGGGCGGGGGATGACTTAAAATATTTGCGGTTGCTTCAGTCTTCAGTTTGTTTTGCTCGATGAAGTGTACTTTGAGTAATGGTTAAAACTGAGATTGTAATTAATGGTTTGGCAGTTCGTTTCACCCCACCCCCCCCCCCCATTCTCCCACCCGCCGTGTGGTATGGGTTAAAATAGGGGTCGTTAATTAATACAAAATGGAATTTAGATCATTTCTTGAGAATAAGGGTGTGCCTTTTTGTAATCGGAAGGCTTTTGGGATATTAAGTTTTAGGATATAGATTAATATTTAAGGATGGTATCGAAATATATGTTGATTTTTGTTGTTTTTTTTAAATAAAGCAGATGTGCCCGTCTCCGGGGTCGCCTAATGGATCGATTAAGAAACCACGTAGATGTAGAGGAGCAAAATTAATTAGTAAATAGTTGTTAATTATTCACTTCGAAAGTCAGTCAAGGGTTTTCTGCTTTATGATAGCATCGACAAACCAAATTATCACATAGAGCTTAATGTCTCTATCTGTCAACTGGTTTGTTTTCACCTGCCTGTCATCTGGAGTGCGCTCAACTATTGTTAACTATAATAAAATTTGGTCGTTTAAAATCTCCCTGCTGTGGTTTGAGTTGAAGAAAGTGACGTTTCAGTCCAATTACGACTTTCAGCACAGGGGCCAGAGAGTCGAGGGCTAAGTTGAGTTGCGCCTTATTCTGAGTCATGTTTTATAGCATGTACACACCGACTTGGTTACCATTATTGAGATGGTTTCAAGCCTTAACCGTAATAATATAGATGGTTTGTGCTTAGTTTGTCATATATTTTCAAACCAAGCAAGAACTGCAAACCAAGAAAAATTTCAATGGTTAACTCGTTAACCACGATAATTAACTGGCATGAGTGCCATCTATCAATGAAAATTTACAACAATCTATAAAAATTGGATGTCAAAAGCCAATTTACGAAGGATTAAAAAAAAATAGAAATATAAATTATGGGCATAATTAATGAACCAATGTAGGCAAATAATTTTTTACCAATGTCCATATATTTTTTCGAATACTTTTTCTCATTAACAAAATATTATACAAGAATTTTACTCTTTTGTAATGGCAAATAGTTCTCCAAATGTTGCTTTCTTTTTTTCCTCAAATAATTACTTTTCCTTGAGTAATAGTCATCCATAATTAAAAACAAAGCTAAATCATTTTGTAATAACAAAGAATTGACATCCATATCTAATAATTGAAATGACAGAAATATCCAAGTAAGTTGGTGTGCACAGTTGTTAGTTTTGAGATAGTCTGAAACCATATAAAACGATAACCAAGTCGGTGTGTACATGCTTATTGCAAGTGAAGTGACACTAAGGAATGGTATTCCCAAAGTCGACATATACTATGTATACATGATGAGTTGAACCCGAGTTCAAATGCATGTAGACGCGAGTCGAGTTGAGATAGGGTCGACTGAGCTCGACTCAGCTCTGCTTCCTGGGTTGAGTTAAAGCTATGCAGATAGACGCGAGTTCAGTAGTTGAGTAGTTCAATTTAGTTGACAGCAGCATCTCTGTGTTTGTTTGTGATTTTTGTCGAATTTTGTCGATTGTCGAAAATTCAACTCAACCTCAACTCAACTATTCAACTCATCATGTATACGTAGTATTAGAGACATCTCTCTTTCAAAATTGCCAACTCTCAGTTGAATGGGGCATTCCCAGAGTGTAATGAAGGTTGTTAACTGCGTTTCCACTCTGTGAATACCAATCCGAAATTGAGGTGACAATCAATCGAGAAATGTCATGTGAGTGATTCGACTCTCAGAATAAGCCCCTATGGTCCCTGTGCTGAAAGTCGTAATTCGACTGAAACCGAAACGTCCTTTCTTTCAACTCAAACGACTTGTTCCGCTTCACGTCCAGACTTTCAGCACAAGGGCCATGGTGTAGTTACAGTTGAACCCTGCTCGGAAGTATGATTAGTGATGGTTAAGAAGAAGAAGAAGAAGAAGAAGAAAAACACCCCGACAGTTGTTTTAATGTTAAACAAAGTTAAACAAATCAAAGTGAGTTTTGTGAGATTATTGCAAATCTATATTATTAAAAGAAAATTTCTGTATGTATGTATGTATGTTGGCGCTATAGCGGGTGCACCAGTTATCGCAGAGCTTCGAAATTTAGCACGAAGGTCCGTGGGGGTCTCCCATGAAACACCTCGAAGCTCCATTTTCGAAATTCAAAATGGCCGCTGAAAAATGACCGAAATTTAAAAAGAATTCGCAAATTGTAATCCGATTTCAGTGAAACTGGGTATCTAGAGGTTTTTAAGGTCGCTAATAACGAATTTGTGGTCAAAATTTATAAATTCAAAATGGCCGCGCCAATATGGCCGACGAACTTGTCAATTGTGTTCCGATTCCAATGAAAATCGGTAGCTGGGGGTTTTTAAGGTAGCAAATAACGAATTTATGATCAGAACTTATAAATTTAAAATGGCCGCGTCAATATGGCGGACGAATTTGCCAATGGCGTTCACATTACAATGAAAATCGGCATCTGGGGTTTTTTAAGGTAGCAAATAACGAATTTATAATCAGAACTTATAAATTCAAAATGGCCGGGTCAATATGGCGGACGAAATTGTCCAATTGTATTCCGATTCCAATGAAAGTGGATATCTAGGGGTGTTTAAGGTTGCAAATAACGAATTTACGATTAAAACTTATAAATTCAAAATGGCCGCTCCAATATGGCTGACGAATTTCCCAATTGTGGTCCGATTCCAATGATTCACTTTCTAGGGGTTCTTAAGGTTTAAAATAACGAATTTATAATCAAAACTTATATATTCAAAATGGCCGCACCAATATGGCCGGTGAGTTTGTCAATTGTATTTCGATTCCAATGAAAATCGGTATCTGGGCGTTTTTAAGGTAGAAAATAACGAATTTATGATCAAAACTTATAAATTGAAAATTTCGGGGCCAATATGGCGGACGAATTTTACCAAATAAGTGTCATTTCCCTGTCGGCTGTATGTAGGTTGTTCAAGAGTTGGGAAATCTGAAAATCTTCACATCCTAGCTCCAAATGGAAGAACATTGAACATGGTGTATCTTGGTAATTTCCCATATTGTCGTGAAGTTTGCCACTCGATTGAGTGTACCTATAAAATCCTCGACGAATAAAAGGTAAATCGCCAAAATTACAAAGAAAAGGGAAGGGCCATCCATTGCCATCACGAAGTTAAACGATGCCATCTAGCATGGAGGCTATACAAGGAGATAAAACTCCGTGTTGTCAATTTTCGTTTGATTATTGGTGGCGCTGCAGTCAAATGTACCGCAAAAAACATGGCTCATTGTATTTATCCGGTTCATGGCATTCGTTTATTACTAATATATTTTATGTTTACCAGCTTACAGCTGTTTACCACCTTCTAAATTCAATTTATATCAATGCGATTATTCGTAATTAATAAATTTTTGATGTTTCCAATGAATTTTTATCAATTTCATGTGGGGTACATCGGACAAAGGTGACATATGTGGCCAAAAATGAACTAGGAGTTTAGTTTCTTCTACCCATCCATTTCCTGTCATTTTCCCCATAAGAGTTTTACCACCTTGTATAGTCTCCATGTAGTGAATAGTGGTAGTGTGAATAATTGCGAATTTCAGCGAATAACTATAACTTAATCCTCAAATAAATTCATTTTTTGGTTTTGACAATTTCCAAGTAGCAATCTGACAGGAAGCTTCTTCTTTTTCGCTACGCACTAGGGTGCGTGGCATTATTCAACAGTGGTGGAAATATCACCGATCTCATAACACCAAACCGAGTCTCCTCAGCTTTCTGTTTCAAGTAAACTACGGTGAAATCTCGTTGTTTAACAAGAGTCGCGCCACCTCGCGTCCCCTTGCCAATTTGCGCGGTTCTATTCGTTTCCATAGTTAACAAAAAAAACGCGCTGTGCTGTGCTGTGCCATCCCACACGCTCTATACGCGTCTCAATTTGGGCCTTGCCTTAGAGATTCTTCTAGAGACTTCGTTTTGGAAGCGTTAAATTCGACATGATTCTTGTTCCTATTGATAGAGTTGGACATGAGCTCACGATCAAAAGGACAAGGTCTGGCACGTCTTATATTGTAGAAGACATAGGTGAACCGCAGAATACCGTTGTCAGCAAACCAGTGAAGTGGCTTGCAGGCGATTGAGATATCAAAAGCATCTACACCAAACTCACAAAAGCGATAAATGCTTTGGTTGTCGTACTCCGTCAGGCATATTTTGGGTCTGAAACCGTACTACGAACCCAAATGAATAAAGAACTTGGTTTTAACACAAGGAATCCCAAACGATTAATCTAAGTAAAATTTTTCTCATGATGATGACAGCACTATAAGCAGCCAACTTATTGGCCAATTGATTAAATTTGTAACTTAGTTGAATTGGATTCTTAAGCAGTATCTATACGTACACAAGCTACGTTTGTCGTTATTCCTTATTATTTTTTAGTCCTCGAAACATCTAACTGAAGATTTAGCGAAAAATTATAACACCCTTCATTTTTCCTTATTATTAAAATTGGTTAAAAACGACAAAATCCTTATTTCCCAATACGATTGTGAAGGGAGCTTTACAGAAACAAATGATAAATAATTTACAATTTGCAATATTAGAAAATAAACGAAAAAAAAACAAAAATAAAGGAAATTTTTGAACAAATGTTAAGCTAACAATAAATTTGCAGAGAATCCAAGGGATTACAAAAAAAAACAGCGTCAATAAAGGACAACAAAAAGATTATTCGAGCAGTAGAATTACCCTACACTCACACACCCATACTGTACTACGATGGGTGAAAAAAAATGAAATGGGCCAACCACACAATTCCATGAGTTCTATGGCCGAAGCAGAATGGGAGTTATCCTTCTGTATACGCTGAAGGGTTGCTGCCTGGTTGAGCCTGTATGAATTTTTGAGATGTACCCATAGCAAATGTCTGTAATCCTGAATGGGGCATTGAAATCCAGTTGCCAAACATTCAAAATAACGCTGACGATTTAAATAGCATTTACTTTTGATAGTATTAAAAATATAAAATAAAAATATATGTATGTATTTTTACTTACCACCCCAAAATCGGTGGGCAGGTTATAGCCAGAGCAACAATCCAGACTATGAAAATCATGAACAACGCCAATCTTTTCGATCTCCGTTTCTTCGAATATGTCAATGGCTGGATTACGGCTAAATATCTGTCAAAATACCGAAAAATATGAAAATAAATATTAATAAAAAAAATGATGTAAAAAAAACTCAGGGAAAAAAGTCATTTATTTTTTCCAGCTAAGACTTTTTCATTTCATTTTACCTGTCCAAGCTGATGGCACATAAGCTGAGGATAGAAGCTGTGCACAGAAGGACGTCCAGAGATATCCAAATATCGCACAGGACCCATCCGAACTGCCAACTGCCTGTGAAAGGATAATGGTCAGGTGTAAATAACAAAAAAAAAACAAAAGATAAATTATCAAAACAACGCCTCTGTTGCAGCTGGGGTCAATTGCTTTCTTCATCTCCGCCACTGTTTGTTTCGGGAACTTTAAAAAAAGTCCGTTTAAACACGAGCGAGAGTGGGGCTGAGTTAGATTTTTTCCTCTCTCTTCGAAGCCATTATTATCCATTATTTCGGTTATTAAATTAGTCGCAGAGGAAAGTAATTAGCCCCAGCGTAAGCTGATAATAATTAAAACTCACCAACAATGTAGAGGACGACAGCGGGTGGCATCACGAAAGTCCCGACCAGCCAGTCCGTTATGGCGAGGTTCATGACAAAGCAATTAGTCACCGTCCTTAGTCTACGAGTTGTTAGTACCGAGAGGATGACCAAGGTGTTGCCGATAATCGTGATGAAGATTAGACTCAGGAACACCGCAATCGCACAGGCCTTAGACCATGAGAGACTGAACGTCTCCTCTGGCACTGCTGCTGGCATCCTCGTAAACGTCAAGTTGGCATCTAATTTATCTAGAAGGTCGGTACCTGTTGCAGCTTCTGGTGTCACATTCAAGATATTGTATAGAACTGACACGTTCACGAAGGTCTCCTGCATAAGGATGGTGTCTGTCGAGTTCATGCTATCAACTGACGTCTACCCAAGAAGGAGTGACCTGAAATTATTTTTTTTGTTTTGGTAATCAATCATTTTTGACACTTGATGTCACTTTAAATTTGATACTTTGAAAGACTTGATTAACAGATTCCTCCTTTCAATTTCTGATCTAAAAGAGTGAAATTAGTTTTAAAGTTTCTTGTTTGGGCAGGAATTTTCCTCTTTCAATCATGACAGTTAAACTGACGCAGGGATTTGTTGCAAAGGCGAAAATCATCGTGACAAAATGGACTCACGGTGACATTTTAAAATCATTGTTCTTAATCTGTTTAGAGAAACGTTTTTTAGGTGGACATAAATGAATTTTGCTAGATAACTTCTGACTAGACTAAAATACCCAAAGAACTTCCGGGAAATGTGGAACAGGCGGGGGCGATATCTCTTTTGATCACTTCTGGTTACAGCATCGATTGTGGCGTTCCTGGTCAACACAACATTCCGTTGTTGCATTTTAATTCCACAAAAATTGAGTAAGCATTTTTCAGTATTTATGGCACCAGATGTCACTATAAATTCAATAACATTTATTAACATAATAAACTTCGATTTTCGACCGTTGAAAATGCGAATTGCGCGAAAATTTACTCAGCGCCATTTTATATCCAATGCAGAATTCAGATGAATTTTAATGTGATTTCAGCGCGAATTTATTTTGATTTAATTAAGGATAATGGAAAATAAATTTTAATATCAATCAATAACTGGCGAATAATTCATGTAATTAAAACCGTTTAAATGTTGCAGGATTTATTCATATTTGTTTGGTTGTGATGGAGAAAGAGAGGAATTATTTTTAACATATTATTTTTTAATATTATTTATAATTTATAAATGTATATTTTTAACTTCCCCGTGTGTGTGTGTGTGTGTGAGTGTGTGTGTGTGCCTGTGCGTACATATGTGGTCATTTTTCCCTGCACGATTTCGCGCGAACCAAATAAATATATCGATTTCGTTAAGATGCCGTTCGAAGCGTCTTAAAGGAAATATGATCTGAAAAGATTTTCATAAAAATCGGTCGAGCTGTTTTTTTATTTGAACGACTTAGGTGATTTTTGTACCAGCACGATTTCGCGCGAACTAACAATGATACCGACTTCATTGAGGTGTCGACCGTAGCGTATTACCGAAGTTACTATCTGAAAAGATTTACATAAAATTCGGTCTAGCGCTTTCTTTGTTTAGACGACGTTAGTAATTTTTGTACCTGCACGATTTCGTGCGAAACAAAAAAGATAACGATTTCGTTGAGGTGCCGTTCGAAGCGTATTAAAGGAAATATGATCTGAAAAAATTTTCACAAAAATCGGTCGAGTCGTTTTTTTTTGTTTGAACGAAGTTCGTGATTTTTGTACCTGCCCAATATCGTGCGAACGAAATATGATACCGACTTCGTTGACGTGCTGATCGAAGTGTATTAACGAAGATATGATCTGAACAATTATCATAATATTCGGTCAAGGCATTTTTTGTGTTTAAATGAAGAGACTTCGGCAAATGTGCCACAAGTAACTTAAATTAATTAGTTTTGCTACTGTCTAATATACTCGTTGGAATGAAACCCCTTCCAAATGAGGTTAACTTTTATGGATCCAGCCGAGTAATAGCTTCCCACGAAATTTTCAAACTTTAGATCAGAACTTTTTGAAGATTGCTTTGCACTTTCTTACAGTTTCTGGAAATTGAAGTTCATCTGGCCTTTTCGGCAAAGTTTGACAAATGCTTTACATTGATTAATTTTGGTACTATCTCCTGAAATCGTTCGAGTTTCCAAATAAAGTTATTACTTTCCCAGTTCATCAGCGGCGCTTCAACACGCTCAAAACGATTTCGACCACGCGTTATAGTGTAGCGAACGAAGTACAAGGGACAAGTTCGTTTGGTACCGTTCAGCAAAACCAAATTCTCTATAAATGCCTTGCGGATTTACCACTTTTATCGTTATTTCAAATAGCTTCTCTCAGGATTACTTTGGCACCAGTTCTGATACTAGCCAATTTCCCACTACTACTAAAACTATCACTATTTTCTAAGTAGACAATTTATTAATATTTTATTATTTAAAATTACAAGATTTTTGGTATAGAAATTGTGTTAGTTTGAAGAACCAGGTGTATGAATTTGGTGTGATTTTTATACGCTTTATATTAGCTTGACCTGTATGTTGTATGTTGTATGTTGCATGTTGTATGTTGTGTGTTTCATGTAAACAAATCTTGTTTTTGATTTTGACTTGAACTTGATTTTGACCCACTTTCATGTAACGGATCAACTTGAAATTTTCCACATATGTATAGTTCACGTGACAATGCATTCTGACCATTTTGTAAAAAATCAAGATGGCGGCCGAATTTTGCAATTGTGCTCCCCGACCCCCGACATGGATATCAAATGACAGGGTATGACAAGTAGAATACAATTAGCTATGTGGCGTCATTCCAAATTCAAAATGACGGCCAACACAAAACGGCGGGCCACCTTTTTATACGTTTTATATTAGCTTCACCTGTATGTTGTATCTAGCTTGTAAACAAATCTTGCAACTTGATTTTGACAAACTTCCATATAACCGATCAACTTTTGCACATATGTATAGTTCGCGTGACAATGCAATCTGACAATTTTGTAAGAAAATCAAGATGGCGGTGCCAAGATGGCGGATGAATTTCACAATTAGGTTCTCCGACATGGGTATCAAATGAAAGGGTATGACAAGTGCAATATAATTAGCTATGTGGGGTCATTCAAAATGGCGGCCAAAACAAAATGGCGGATTACCGTTTTTCTTTACAACCCACTCGATAAGGATACCAAATGAAAGGGTATGACAAGTAAAATACTATGAGCTATGTGGCGTCATTCTAAATTCAAAATGGCGGCCAACACAAAATGGCGGATTACCTTTTTCTGTGCAACCCCCTCGGTATGGATATCAAATGAAAGGGTGTGACAATTAGAATACTATTAGTTGTGTGGCGTCATTCCAAATTCAAAATTTCGGCCAACACAAAATGGCGGTTTGTCTTTTTCTTTACAAAGCCCTTGGTATGGGTATTAAATGAAAGTGTATGATGAATATAGTACAGTAAGCTGTGTGACGTCATTTTAAATCTAATATGGCTTTCATTACAAAATGGCGGAAGACATATAATAGACTAAAAAGTAGAAAATAAAAAATATACTTTAAAAATACTAAAAAATACGCTTTTATTTTAAAATGAACTAAAAATAAAAAATAATTTTGAATGTAAAGTTTTTACTGCTCTAGCCAGTATATGGAAACTACCTACCTTTCGAAATGTAAAAAAAACGTGGGACTTTTTACATATTTTCTTAGCGCCCCACGCTTGAGTTGAAAAAATTATGTCGGTCAAATGACAATCTTCTGACTTGATACACATTTGTGCTCGCTTTATGGCATTTTGAATTGTTGCTCGCAAAACATCTCTCTCCAAATTGGTGATGCCTCTTCGTGCTTTTTCATGTGGATTCTCCGTGACCCAGATACGCAAATTTTGCTTAGTCACATAACCACTTAAGGGCCGTCCTCACTACGCAGAGTAAGATCCAACGCGCTTTTGGCCCATATTGACTAATCTACATTGAGAAAAAATTAATTTTCATTTGAAATGCCGTACGCATGTACCTTTTTAAGCACAGCCTTTGGTCCGCGCAGTTTGGCCGTACTGCCTTTGCCATTAAAAAGGTCGTAAAAAAGTCATTAAACTCTATATGAAAAAAAGGCAGAAGCGCGTATGAGCTAGTGTGGATCCACCATAAAGTGGAAATGGGGTTCGTCGCTCGTTATGAGGAACGCTGTCGCTGCGTTAAAACAACAAACCTGATATTGGTCAAATAAGAAGTAACAATTATTCCGCATTCTTCAAGTGTGTATCGTTTCGTTGCTTGTTGTCAACTAATTCTCTGTTTGTATACAACATAAATGTCAAAGCACAATGACATTTAACGCCATTTGCAAAAATTATGGCACATTCACATTATGACATTATTTTTATGTTGTGGCTTGCTAATCTTTTCTGCAATTTTTTTAAAAAAAATCCGATAGATGGCGCAAATTAACTGAAATAGTAGGAATGTCATTGAGTTGACGTTGTTGATTCATACCAAAAAAAATTCTTAGGGAAAACAGTGCATTTTGCAACTTTAAATCAATAACAGCTTATGAAACTGAATAATGACGAATGTTACAAAAATTCAAAATTAGTATATTACCTAATTTGTATCATTGAGAACGCTTTGTGAAATATACTGTGTGCTGTGTGAAATATGCTACAATATCTTGGCATTGAATCTCTCAATCCAACTATGAAATAAGTAACTCTTAACATTCAAATGCTGGTAACATTATAACGAGTATAAAAAAGTATAATAAATTCGATTTCTTGGTAACAGTAACTTTTTTGTATAGAAATAGTAGAATGAGTTTAGTTACTGAACATTTTAATGAAGGAACGAAAATAGCAAAACAAATTTAATATATTCATAAGACATCGTGACTAGACGAGGGAAGCACGGTATTGATTGAATCACGGTATCAATAAAGAATAGTTTTCACTTCAAATGATTAAAAAAAATTTAAGCAAGTTGTACTACAGTAAAGAGTATGATTTTTTCATATTTAAGATGAATTTAATACTTTTGGCAATTATTAAGGTTAAAGATACTTACTCGCCAGTTTTATACCAGTGTTTTTATTAGTGTATTATGCCAAAAATTAATCGCGAAAAAATTGCTTTATTTAACAACCGGTTCTATCACCACAGGTATATATAACATAACAACCGATTCAGTCTAACTGGTGGGAATCCACTGAATAAGTTTACTTTCCTCTAGTTTTGAGGCAATTTGAATGGAAGGTATACAATTTTTGTGTTTTTCTCATTTTAAACAACATAATACATTTATTATACAATTGATGAATCCATTTAAAGGCTGTTAACCTTGACTGCTAAACATATATTAGATGGTAGCTTAAAAAAATATTTTATGCGTTCAATTTGAGCAAAGTTTTAGAATTTACCCGAAAAAAGCAACCAATTTTCATTATCGAATATGTCATATAAAAAACACATGCTAAAAACGCTTGGAAACCTAAGTACTGATAAGCTCTTCATGGTTTGGTATAGGAAAAAATATTTACAATAAGATAATTTTACACATTATGGTAGTCGAGTCGAGACCCCCCAAAAATTCGATTTTTCATCTAATAGATAATATAAAAGAGATTACACCTTTGTAAATATCTGCACAACTCATCCAAATATATCTGCACTATATTTTGTATGTAATCGACAAAGTGCTTTTAAAAACAAAAAAAAAACTATCAATTAAGATTGTACATGTATTATCAAACTCCACTCGTCCTTTAACTAATATGTTATTAAACTACTACTAATTGTTACCAGCACTTACTCTTGCTGCCTCTTATCACCCTTATCTTCTTACACATGAAGTATTCTTGTGTTATTTTCGGTCAACTTGAAACTAGTTCACTATTCACCGGTCGAGCCATCAGTGAAATGACCGATGTATGCGTTTTTACTGTCATTCACTCGAAATATGTAAAAAAAGAGTAATAATAATTGACCTATTTGTATCTACAACTTTTCTAGCAATGTTTTCCCCAATCGTAAATTTTTAGGTAATGCAAAAAAATTTAAAATCATTGAAGAGATTAGTTTAATCTTAAAAGAAACTTATCGCACAACCACAAGCTTTTATATCTGCGTTGATACAAATCTTCTTGTCATAAAATGGTAAATTAATTCGAATTTAATTTAGTAACGGAAATTAATTTTTTTATATATTGTCAGGTTGTAGCTGACGCTTGTGTAGGTGGTCTTTTTGGTTCTCTGCTTCCATAAGAAAATCTGATTATTTTTGCTTTTAGTCAATCAAATTACAAAAGAATTGTAACCAAAAAAAAATCCGATAAACTTTTCATCTTTCTTAATGGTTCCAAACAATTCTTATGCCTCAACACTAAATAGGGGTTTACTTATATTCAAATAAGAACCTGACATACCTGACATCAAATCTGCACTAACAACTCAGATTTCCGTCATAGACAAAAATTTGTAACGGATCGAAGAAATCGGAGAATAGGTCACCAATAAACTTAAGAAAATGCCGGAGTGACGCAATGGGGCCTTACTCGACGACGTTCAACACTAACTTAATTGACTGGAAAGAAAACCTGTAACTTTGTGCCATACTCAGACCAGACACTAAAAAAACTTCAAAACGCCCTAGACCAATTTCCCCCGCTCCTCCCAGCGCTCCCACCCACAAGATTTTTTTTTGTCTATCCAAAACCTATCCACAGCCGGCCGCTTTGTAACTTTATGCAAGACACCCTGTATAATCGTGTCGGGTTGGTGGGTGCCGAACTCTTTTATAGCTTTGTAGGGCTTTAGTCTGACTGTGCAATCATAAGTCAAGTCATAAAGTCTATGAAGAGTTTGGAAGCTTTGGGAACTATGGAGACTCCACCTGCTCCTACCGCCAAAACACCACATAAAGCGAAAGTTGTGGAATCCGCGGGAACATGGAAAACGTTCTTTTGGGATTCCAAAGGGGTGTTGTGGATCAATTACCTGCCTTGTATGACTACGATCACAGCTGCACGCTATTGTGAGCTGTTGCAACAACTCAGAAAGGCGATCCAAAACAAAAGGAGAGGAAGTTGACAAACAAACGGGCAACCACAAAGCTTAAAAAAATAGTGGAACTTACTGTTGAGACGACCCTCGTATTATTGCTGGTCGCTGTAATAGCTTCTTTTTTATTTTGCTCTCTTTGAATCTTCAGGCATCGCTTCCCGTGCACAATCCCTTAGTGTACGTTCACACCAATAAGTGCCACGCTAAGCGCCTAGTGGCCAGCTAGGAGGCAGGATGAATTATCCAAGCTAACGAACGTTCGTGTTAGCACTGCGTTGTTCATACCGACCGCGCTTCGCTGTGGCTAGTCGCCAGGTGGCTATCCAAGCGAACAGGCGTGTTTGTTTTTTCCTAGGATACATTCAGGCAACGACGACCAACTGCAGCATTTTCTAATATCCTAGCCAAGCAGGTATCCTCTGGTGTGAACAGTTATATCTTAGCGTAGCACCTATCTTAGCGAGCCATCTATCCTGCCACCATTGGTGTGAGCGTACACTTAAGGCGACTACACACGTAACTGCATGCTTGACAACCACGCATGTTCAATCTTTTTGTGCAAGCGTGTGTATGAGATTTTTTGCGCAAGCATGATGATTGAACACCAGCTTGAAGATCGGTCGAATTTTCATCTGCATGCTTGAACAAATCTCGCTTGAAAACAAAGGTGTGAGTGCGAGCGAGCGCGTCGTCACTTTCCGAACACAACATTTTTTAAGGATAAACTGCGGCTATTCAAGCATGATTGCGTCGTGTGGAGGCTACAGAGAAGGTGTGCAAGCATGCGCAAAAATATTGAACATGCGTGCTTGTCAAGCTTACAGTTACGTGTGTAGCCGCCTTTAGTGAATCGCTTGGTATATTTCAGGCCCATCATAATTGAGTAGCTCCGCAGGGCAGCCGTCTGCAACCTTGACCTCGTTGTTTTTGCGTCGTTTTATGATTTATTTCTAAGGTTAGTTACTTAGAATCATCATCATTGATGGAGCCTCCAATTGATTAGTTAGCTTACCAATTCATGCTCTTCTCACATTCCAAGATGCCTTTGGGATCGTCGATCTGATTACCCTATTTGTCCTTGTGAAACGTGCCGTGAATCGCCTCATGGTTATGATCCCTCTGCCATCGGTCCGGAACAATTATGGCATGTGCACATTTTCATATGCTACATGATATTCCTCGACGCCGTTGGTGGCTTACCACCACTGAGTGATAGGCACATTTAGAGGTCAAGAGGTCTGTAAAGAAGTATTTAAGCCGAGAAGAAAAATTAGCTTCTTAGTCGTGGGTTTGCTTTCTTCTAGTGCTTTTCTTTTGATGAATTAAAGATCCGAATGTGCGTGAAATGAAAGTCTATCCATCGACTCTGTTTTAACACGCAGAAGTTGAATATATTTAACTTTACATTTCTAGATAGTTGTGGCGATTTCCGCACCTGTTGAATGCATCTCTAGCTTTTTAATCCTACTTACGATATTCTTTCTCGCACCTCTTTCTGTAGTAATTATACTACTTTTATTATTGAAGGATTCGTGTTTGCAATGTTAATTCTCATTGTTTTTGTTTTCTGAACATAGTTTCTTAGACCTGCTTCCAATTAACATATTTCTAAGCTGTATACTTTCCTTTATAAACTATAAATGCGATATAATCTGCGTATTCAAGGTCTTCTAGCCGTTCTACCATTCCCCATCGTGTTCCTCTTGCTTCTCTGCTAGCTTTCTTCATTATTTCGTCAAGTAGAGAAGAGGAATGGTGAAAGGGGAACCTTGTCTCACTCTAGTTGTCGTTGTTATTGAATCACTTAATTGTCCATTATGAAGGATTCTTAGTTCTGCTCCATCGTTTAGCATCACGATCATTTGAAGTAATTTTGTTAGATAATACTTTCTTCTTTTTTAAAGCTTCCCAAATAGCTCCCCTATAGATTGTGTCAAATGCTCCGCTCGAAATCTACAAAGGTAATGTATAATGGTGACGTCCATTCTATAGATTATTCGACTATAAATCTTTGATAAATATTTGAATTATCTTTACATTTATGACCTTACGTAATCCTAATTGTTGTTCTTTTAGCTGAAAACCCACTATCTAATGAGGCCAGTAGTTTTGCTACTAAATTTTGTATGGTAATACCTTTTCAATTTCCGCATTCTTTTAGATTTCTGGTAAATTCTTTCTTCGTTTCATATGTGCTCCAATATAGGATGTATTATCTCTGATATTACTTCAATGTGAGCTCTAAGCAATTCAGCTGGAACTTCATCTGGGCTTTCTGTTTTCTTATTTGTTGAAACTTCTATTGAAATCAGTTTTGAAACTTTAGTAAAAAACGAAACGCTTATAAAAAACTCAAAGGAACTTCTTTATTTGACTGCCTAAATACAAGTGAGTTATTTCACAATTTTAGTACACTCTTTCTACAGTCAGAGTAAAAAGGCTTATGGTGTTACCAAGTAGGCTAAATTGTATACTTCAACACTCCTCCTCAATTTAGCTTACTTTTACAAACAAAACATGGTATCATATCAATTAAATTCCTTACATAAATATTTAGCCTCGTTTCTTTTCAAAAATACATATATAAAATCATTTCATTTTCCTTTCAAGAATTTTTCATTACGCAGTTAGATAGGAACATTCCTAATACAATTAAAAAAACTTTTCTTATACAAATATCTCAAAGCGATATTAAACAAAAATCTTGAAGTTCATATTACTTTAACTAAAATAATTTGTTTCATTCCTTTTCTTTTCTCAATTTCAATTCACAACGTAACCTTTCGAATTTATCTTTAGGCAAAGCTTTGGTCAATACGTCGGCCTTTTGATCATGTGTCGATATATATATAGCTTCAATTACTCCATCTCTGTAAAGGTCTCTAATAAAATTGTATTTCACATCTATATGTTTCAATCTTTTATGTTCCCATCTGCTCAGTAAATGTATGCACGATTGATTGTCTTCATAAATCTTCACTGGTCCATTAAAAATAATCCCAAGTTCTTCCAACAAATTTTTAATCCAAATCAATTCCGCTGAAGCACTTGCCAAAGCTACATATTCCGCTTCTGTGGAAGACAGAGCCACCGTGCTTTGCTTTTGAGTTGTCCAGCATACTACTGCTCCATACACTTCAATCAAATAACCTGTCGTTGATTTTCTATCTCGATCACCTGCCCAGTCCGAATCGGCATATGCTACTAAAATTTCCTCGCTTTCCTTTGGATAGAATAAGCATAGATCTACTGTGTGTTTTATGTAGCGCAGAATTCTCTTTAACCCTTTCCAATGTTCTTCAGTCACTTCGTTTTGATATCTACTAAAATAATTTACAGAGGCACTTATATCTGGTCGGGTATTTATCATTGCGTACATGAGACAACCAATTAATTCCCTATATGGCTTATCTTCCATCACATCACTAGTTTTCTCTGATTCTGTTCCGAGTTCACGCTTGACTTCCATGGGAGTAGCCACCCCTTTACAGTTATCCATCTCAAAACGATGTAGTACTCTTTTCAGGTAGGGTTCTTGATGTAAGTATATACCATTTTCCTTTCTATTTATTATAACTCCAAGAAAATTTGTAAGTTGACCTAAATCCTTCATGTCGAATTCCTTTCCCAGTAAGTTCTTGACAGTTTCTATGTCTTTGTATTTGTTTCCTGCCAGCAAAATGTCATCCACATATATTAATAAAAATAACTTTGAGTCCTTTTCCATACGTGTGTAAAGACATTTGTCTAGTTTTGACTGTACAAAACCCACTGTTTTTATAAAAGCATCAAACGTGAAGTTCCAAGCCCTTGGAGCTTGTTTAAGGCCGTACATTGATTTATTGAGCTTACAAACTAGTTTACTATTTTCCTCAAACCCTTCCGGTTGATACATGTATATATTTTCTTCCAGGTAACCATGGAGAAAGGCATTTCTGACGTCCATTTGTATTGCATCTAATCCATTGTGGTTTATTATTGACAAAAGTATTCTCACGGTGGTCATTCGTGCTACTGGTGCATACACCTCCTGATAATCAACACCTTGTTTTTGACGACATCCCCTCACAACAAGTCTTGCCTTGTGATTCATTATATTTCCTTTTTCATCTCTTTTCACTTTATAGACCCATTTAGAATCCAATATGGGTTTTCCTAATGGTGGTTCAACCAGAGTCCAAGTTTTGTTTTTCTTGATCGCTTCCATTTCTCTTTCCATCGCTTTATACCATTCCAAGCTATCTTTTCTATTCTTTATGCAGGAGAAGTCTTCTGGTACATCTTCCAAAAGGGAGTCTACATACCATGCCATGACTGTGTAATCCTCCAGATATTTAGGTCTTCTTTTCTCTCTAGATTCACGTGTATTTATGATTGATTTGTCTCTATTATTTTCTTCAACCATGTCAGAATCTGTCATGTTGCTGGGATTTTCCCTTTCCATGTGCCGAACATGTCCCTTTTCTTCCAGATTTACTTCTTCAATTTCTTCTGCATTGGGCAACTGTAGTTCACAATAGTTTTCATGAGAAAAAGTGCTTTCGTCAAATATGACATCTCTACCATAATACAATTTCTGTTCTTCATCGCACCATAACCTGTAACCATTTTTACAGTATCCCAGAAATATGCATTTTTTTGTTCTTGTACTAAACTTGCCTTCAGTCAATTCCTTAGGAACGTGAAGATATGCCACACAGCCAAAAATTTTCAAATTACTGTAATTAGGTTTTTCATTATACCATAATTCAGCTGGTACTACATCTTTTACTGCTTCCGTTGGACTGCGATTAATCAGATACACCGCAGTTAATACTGCCTCTGACCAAAACTCCTTTCCTAATTTGGTTCCAAAGAGCATACTTCTGGCTTTTTCTAGAATTGTGCGGTTCATTCTTTCCGCCACTCCATTCTGTTCCGGAGTGTACCGAATTGTAAATTCATATTGAATTCCCTTTTCCTCAAGAAATTCCCTCATTTCGGTTGACAAATATTCCCTGCCATTATCGCACCTAAAACGACTGATTTTTAAATTAAAATGAGCTGTTACCATGGCTTCATATTTTCTAAAACATTTAAAGACTTCAGATTTTTGACCAAGTAGATACACTACAGTGAAATGTGTAAAGTCGTCTATAAATGTAAGTACGTATTTTTTTTCTTCGTAGGACATTGGGCTGACAGGGCCGAGCAAATCACTATGTATTAACTGTAATGGACGCGTAGCTCTTCTTCTCTTTTCATTATGTGGACGTTTTGTTTGTTTACCTTCGACGCATGTCGTGCATATATATTCCATCAAATCGTCATTTTTTATTTCTATTCCCGACACCATATTGACTAATTTTTCCAATTTAAATTTACTGATATGACCAAGCCTTTTATGCCAAGACTCAGTATTTTTCTTTACAATACATGAATTTGCATTCTCTATTTTATAAAACAGTGATAATTCGTATAACTTACTTTTACGTTGAGATACAGCAACGACTTTATTTTTGACCAGGATGATACCTTTTCCTGAAGTTCCAGGCCCTCTTTCAAAAATAATTCTGCAATTTCTCATTTCCAGTTTCCTTACGGAGAGTAAGTTTGCTTCCAACCCTGGAACTAGAAGTATATTTTTAACTTTTATATTATTTGTATTATTACCGACAAAGCATTTAGCATGCATATCCCCTACTTTTTCGGCTTTCAAGTTTTCTCCAGACTTTGCCACTTTTATAACCACTGTATAAGGAAGAGTTCGTACATTGACCAGTAAATTTTCGTTGTTTGTAAGATGTTCCGTTGCTCCAGAATCCAGGATCCATTTCACTTCCTCAAGTTCGAAATCATTTACTGCCGTGAAGCAAACACCTTCATCGTCGACATCAGTAGCATAATTTGCTTGTTTAGTTTTATAATTTCTTCCGCAGTTAGCTCTCTTGTGACCAATCCTTCCGCATTTATAGCATCTAAATGGAAATGGCTGTTTCGTCCCGCGTGTTGCACTGTTACTAAATCTTCTGTTGCTGTTGCCCGCTGCTGAAGTGAACGCTGTCGTTGATGGCACTTCCTTAGTTTTCTTCCTCTGATCGATTTTTTTCATTTCTTCCTCGATCAAACGATTTTTAACAAAACTTATATTTAAATCTTTCACATTTAATGTTTCCAGCGTAGTCACTAAAACGCTATATTCTTCCGGCATTGTGAGTAGAAGATGACTGACTACATCGCCTTCCTCCAACGTAGCGCCCGTTGATTTCAGTTCCCTCACGCATTTATCAAATTTCAGCAGATGATCTTCCATTTTTTCGGTGGCTGAATTAAATTTCATTTTCAGCAGAGTTTTCCGCAAGAGCAGCTGGCTTGCGATTCCTTTTTTTTCAAATGTGTTTTTCAGTGTTTCCCATATTTCTAACGCTGTGCACTTGTCTTTGATGTATTCCAGATGGCTGTCTGCCACTGCCTGTACGATTACGGACTTGCATTTCTTTTCCCTTTGAGTTAACTTAAGCACTCTTTTTTCCTTTTGTTCCGCCGTTTCTCCCGCTGGAGCCTTGTCAATTTCTGGGTCCGACAAAGAGTACTTAATATATTCCAGGAGCCCTAAATCATCCAATGTAACCTCAATCCTATATTTCCAATTGCTATAATTCGTTCCATCGAATAACGGAATTTTATATTTTTCCTCCGCCATTTTCAGATTTGTTACTAGTTACACTTTTAAATTAATTTTCGCAATTGTTCCGTTTTATTAGTTTCTTTTATTTATATTTAAAGACAAAGAACTTTTCCGGGACTGGGCCCATAACCTGTTGAAACTTCTATTGAAATCAGTTTTGAAACTTTAGTAAAAAACGAAACGCTTATAAAAAACTCAAAGGAACTTCTTTATTTGACTGCCTAAATACAAGTGAGTTATTTCACAATTTTAGTACACTCTTTCTACAGTCAGAGTAAAAAGGCTTATGGTGTTACCAAGTAGGCTAAATTGTATACTTCAACATTATTTTTCAGTTTTACCATATTACTTCTTTGACTTCTCTCAGCGTTGGTTGTATATTAAAACGCCTTCACCGTACACAGCATAAATTTGCTCACGAACCTGCGCAAAGTTCTTCCCTTTGTCGTAATGGCATTGCAAAATACCGCACCTTTCTTTTATTTTTCTCCATTTTCAAACGCAAACAACTTTCCAACCACTGCACCAATCGATGTTTTGTACACTCAAAGGGTGTGTTTCTTTATTCATTCCGTAGAGGGAATCGACAGTAAATGCGTTTCTTTATTCATTCCCAAGTTTCGAATTGACAGATGAAGCGTTTCTTTATTCATTCGGAATATTCGGAATGTATTCTTTTTAAACTACCTCATGAAGTGGTACACTTTTAGAATAAATGGAATTAACCTAACTTTCCCAAATATATTGTCATAATTATAAGTGTCATTTGGCAAGAAAGCGGTAACCATGGACGGTGGTAATTCTTTATTGCTGTGTATTAAATCTTGGCACCGCATTTTCCCAAAAACCGCGATTTTTAACTAAACCGTTGCGTTTAGATGCTCTTTCATTATCATCATCACTTTCGAATAATAGGTCCCACGATATTTTTAATATACACAATAGCTCTTTTGCATAAACCACCATTTTTCTGCAGTTTGTTTAAATTATTCTCTGACTGTTATTTCCGGTGTGTTTCTTTATTCATTCTATTCCGAATATTCCACTAAGTATTCTTTTTATTCTGTTCCTTCTATGGAATGAGTAAAGAAACACACCCAAAGTTACACTCGAACTGTCGATTTCAAACAAGCATTGTGTCACTGCGATTAGTCATTCGTAACTAATTTGAAAGTGATGCCATCTATCGGGAAAAAAGCCACAAACTTTTACCCAGAGCTAATATTTTCACTCTTATTCTTCTTCTTTTTCTGTTAGTAGGTACTGTCATAATTAATAATACCTGTGACACACTATACTTTCATTATGATGGTAACTTTCATTATGATGGTCAAGGAAATGATGGGGTGACACATTACACTTTACTTTCATTTGCATCTGGCATATCAAGTGAGGATATAAACCTGCGTGTTTTTTGCTTTAATTTTAAGCTGTTTTAATTTGGAATATTTAAAAAAATATTTTTTAAAGTAGTAAAAAAAATATCCTTGCAAATTTTTGCTTAACTAACGTGAAATCAAATTATTTTATTTTAAAATGTAGTTTCCAATTTTCCAACAGATGTCACTTAACCGAAATTACAGTCCAAATGAAAGTAAAATACTTTCATTTTGGACTTTCATTATGGTGGGTTTTTGCCACGATAATGAAGGTTACTTTCATTATGATGGTATATGTGTCACAGGTATAATTCATAAAATAAACTCACGGCATAAAAAGTTTCAGTAATATTATTTAAAACACTTGTTGCACTCTTGATCAAGTGTTCAATGTACAGATAACGAAATCTTCAAAAGTTGTTTGTTAGTGGTTTGAAAGTGACTTGAAAGTATCTAAATTTTGAACAACACTTGAGTAGACGATACGTTTAAACTTTTTCCAAGTAACCACACACGTTCAGAACATGTTCAATAAAAAATGCAAATGTGAAAACACTTGGAAAACTTATGAAGAGTATCGACATACCTTCGCTAGCAACTTATTGGCTCAAGAAGTAAAGTAACCCCGCATATTTGAAAGGAAAGCGATAGCAAACACGAAGTTCTCAAAATTTTGCATATCGTATCCTTTGTCAACCGCAATTGGACCATTCAAATGTGAAGTTGGTTGCGGCACTGTACCCAAAGTTTCTCGTGAAATAGCGGAAATGTCTTAATCGAAGTCAAATCAAACAACTGCTGGAATCCTGTATGGTGTTTATTGTCAAGTTCTCTGCTCTCTATCAACTCCCGCCACCAATGCAATATGCCACAGCAACAGACAGGATATATCGGAAACAACTTCATCCAGCAAGAAACACAATATAGAGGCAAATTACATGGAATTCAAATAAAAGGTTCGTGGAACTGGCACTACAGCGATCCTGGCAAAAGGTCCTGCGAGAGGAGGGGACTGTGCATAAATTGGCATGGAATGTTTACGTTGAATTTACGTGAACTTTAAGCGAGGATTCAGTAGTATGGTCTAAGGTGGGCTTTACGCTTGAGAAACAGATATGGAGAAGAAACCAACACGGGATTTCCACCTTTATCGCATCTCGTAATTCGTGTTTTTATAGCCTTATAAGTAATCTTATTTGAAATGAGAATGTTATCATTGGCTATAATATGTTTTATTCCAGCTCCTTCTTCTGGTGGGTGGAATTCCAGTGGTACACAGGAATTGAAGGAATGAAATTACAGGAAAAGAGCGGAAAAAATAAAATAATTTAACTGTTATAAAGCAACATAAAGAAATATTATATTAAAACCGAAGGGATTCGTGCCATAATGCGAGTTTATTTTATGGCCATGAACAGATAAACATAAACAGCATGAGGTAGACTTACCCAAAAGTGGCATCAACTAGACTCTCAGAAGATCCCGTCGTCGTCGTCGGCTATGGTATATTCCAATTTCTGCACCCTCCCGATCCTTAATGCTACACCGCCGCTTTGACCGTAGTAAACGTGTAAACGCATTCAATCGTCATTTGTCCCTTTCTATCGGGTAACCGTGGTCGGTAAGTGGAGAGTAAAAGGATAGGACTTTGCTGGATCCACAGTTTTTACGATGCCTTTAGAAATTATTGCCTCTGCAGAAGAAATTCTTAGAGTGACCAGTGTGGTAGGAGGGTGAAGCTACGAGCTAGATTAGATATTTCGAAAACGTCAGTACTTCTGATTATCTCCGAGACTGCCTTAAAACGACTACAACTTTCTCTTTCTGCTAGTGCAAGAGAGGGGATCTGGTAAATGTGGTGGGTTTTTTTGGCGGTAAAGCTGGTGTCAATTGCATCGAGCAGAAACTAATGGTAATTGCAGTGTATCCGACTCATATAAAATAATGATTAAAAGTAAAATAACGCTCCAGTGACTTTCCTTTTTCGGTCAATAATTGATTGTGTTTTTGTAGGCACTCAAGGACTCAGGACTTTTATAGCGTCTCCCATAATTGGATCCCTTAAACCAACTGATTTACAATTCGATTGGAGATTTCACTTGGTCTGTTTAAATCGGATTAAATATTTATGAGATAGCTTGAGAGCTTGAAGGCGGTTTATCAAACTTGAGGTGCAGCTTTATAAATATTTATGCAAAAAAAGGGTTTGTTTATAACGAACACCAAAATGTACTAATTTAATTCTTTTCTCTTTCAAAAAGTTTAGATTTTACTCGAATTCAAGGCATAAATTTCTGGTAAAGTCCGTATTCAATAAGGCCTTTCAACGAAATGTGTAGCAGCTTGTACTTTTCTAGACCGAATTGAAAGTTACGCTTGTGCTACTTCTTGAAATTAGTGATCGAACGGTAGGTAGTTTCACCGATTTGTTCTAGCCTAAGGCGGGGAAGGCACAGGATAGGAAATTTCTATATTGAGATGAGAATCGAACCCTTGTCTTCTAGGAAGTAATTTTGAAACCTTTTCCCGGAGGCTAGCGAGGGTAAATTATATTCCGACGAATGAGGCTTCAGATATTTGTTTTTCAGGAACGTATTTCTCTCTCTATTTCTATACAGAAAATACAAGTTTTAGCCGAAATACCAGTGGAGAAGGTGAAGAATAAAAGTTGCCAACGTCGTCATGCGGATTTTTTTATGGTCCGCCATCTAAGTAGAGCTGTTATTAGGCGTTATATTTTAGATATAGCTTGTACGGACTCCTGGAAACTCAGTAAGATTTTGGTGACGATGAAGTGATGGCGTTGGAGAAGGTGCTTCGAGATTTAACAAGAGACAAAATCTCTCAAAAATCTAACCAATACTAACCTATTATTTCCACAGAATGTACGCACCGGCGATCTACCCATTCTGCAATTGGACCTAGAGAACGTAACTGTGTTAAACGCTGAAGAGATTCTAGAGGCCGCAAAAAGAGTAGCCATCGATAAAGTTCCTGGTATGGAGCGCATACCGAACAAAGCGGTTAAGCTAGCAGTCGGGATAGCGTCTAGCAGGTTCCCTGTGGTCTTCACAGTGTGCCTAAGAGGAAGGTTTTCCCAGAACGATGAAAACAGCAGAAACTCTTGCTCTTACCAAAGTCTAACAGACTTCTATTGGACCCAGCGTCCTATAAACCGATATATCTCCTTAGTTGCATAGGCAAACTTTTCGAGCGAGTGTTTTGTAACAGAATAATCCTAAGCGTCAAAAGGAAAGACATCGGAGGCCTGTTGGACTCACAATTCGGCTATAGAATGGCAGGTCAACGACTCACGCAGTAAACATGGTGGTGGACATGGCAAAATTGGCCATAGAGAAAAAACACTGCTGCACATTGATAACCCTCGACGTCAAATATGCTTTCAGCTCGAGGAGATGGAGCGAAATAGTTGAGGCGTTGATCAAACCAGGTACACCAAAATACCTAGTGTTAGTAGTAATCGACTACTTCCGGGGTAGGTCACTACATTCTGAATCAGACGATGGGCCGAATGTGTACAGGACAATATGCAGCGTTCTGCAGGGAACCGTCCTGGGCTTTCTCCTCCTGTGGATCACAATGTATAATGGTATGTTGAGGCTACGCCTCCCAAAAGGAGCAGTTTTGATCAGACTCACAGAAGATATCGGGGTGTCGGTCGTCGGACGACGCCTCGATGAGATCGAATTGTCTGCAAACGAAGCACTCGGGGAGGTAAAATCGTGGCGAGAAAGAGCTTGTCTTCAGCTTGCTGAGCACAAGACAGAAACTGTGGAAGCCAATGTCCATAAGGATTAATGTAGGGGAACGGATCATTCTCTTATAGCGGGCCCTAAGATACCTGGGGGTGATGATCGACAAGAGGATAAATTTTAAGGCACACTTAGAGGACATGGCGGATAAAACGTGGTTATTTTTGCAGCAATGGCAAGAATGATGTCCAACGTGAGAGACCTAAACCGACTCGTCACCTCCTGATTACTAGGGTTGTTAGCTCAGGCTTAAGTGCGCAGTAGCGTTAAGCAGGACAGCTAACAGGAGCAAATCGAGGACCCTATACAGACTAAGCGCTCTTCGTGCGTGCTTCGCAGTCAGGACCATGTCCGATGATGTGGCGTGCGTGATAGCGAGGATTATTCCTATAGACATATTGGCGAGAGAAGGCGTCTATGATCCAGAGTATGTAACAGGGGAGTTAAAAACAGTGCGGCAGATGGCGCGATGCGTCTCCTTAATGGAATGACAAGGGAAGTGAAACGAGGCTGTTAAGGGTCGTCGATGTGAAACATCTTTGCGCGCGTTGAGAGCAATTCTTCAAGGTCGGGAACATTTTGTGGGAACGCTTTTTAGGGAACGCTTTATAGGGAACGCTCCGTCCAATCCAATTTTTATTCCGGGAAACGGAAGATCTGTATTGAGTAAGACAGAATAAGACGGAGATTTTAAAAAAAAATAGCACCAAAGAAAAGTGTTTATATGCCGCGAGTCAGACATGATGAGCCAGACATAGGCAGAATGGAACAAATGGTTGAGTGGTTGCCTTACGACGTTGATATTCCAAAAAGTCGCGGGTTCAACTCTTGATCTCTGCATTTGAATTTTATTATTTATATTTAATGGTTTTATTTAGCAACCTCGTATATTTGTTTGTTTGTTTGTTCGGTTCAAGTCTTGCGACAGCTTTTTCTACTACTTCTACTTAACCGATTCTTATGAAACTTTGCACACACATTGAGTTCCCGTGACAATGCAATCTGACATTTTTGTAAAAAATCAAGATGGCGGTTCCAAGATGGCGGACGAATTTTCCAATTGTGTTCCGATTCCATTGAAAATCAGTATCGCGGGTTTTTAGGGCCACAAATGACGATTCTGTGGTCAAAAATTGCAAATTCAAAATGGCCGCGCCAATATGGCGGATGAATTTTGCGAATGTGTTCTGAATCCATTGAGAATCGGTATCGGGTTGTTTTTATGGCCACAAATGACGATTCTGTTGTCAAAATTATGCAAATTCAAAATGGCCGCGCCAATATGGCGGATGAATTTTGAAAATATGTTCTGAATCCATTGAAAATCGGTATCCGGGGGTTTTTAGGGCCATAAATGACGATTCTGTGGTCAAAATTTGAAAATTCAAAATGGCGGATGAATTTTGCAAATGTGTTCTGAATATGTTTAAAATCTGTATCGGGGAGTTTTTAAGATCACAAATGACGAATCTGTTTTCAAAATTCGAAAATTCAAAATGGCGGCGGCAATATGGCGGATGAATTTTGCAGATATGTTCTGAATCCATTGAAAATCGGTATGGTAGGGTTTTTAAGGTGACAGATGAGGAATGTGTGGTCAAAATTTGAAAATTCAAAATGGCGGTACGATTTTGTTAATAACAATTCGATTTTACTGAAAATCTCTATTTGGGTGTGTTTAAGGTCGGAAATAATGAATTTGTTGTCAAAATTAGAAAATTCAAAATGCCGCTGGCAATATGGTATGTAGCATTGAGTTGCGTAAGAACTTTGGAAGGGCTATGTATTGAGGAGCTTGATTGTGAGAAATTAACAGGTAAGAAACGGTGCAACAAAGATGCAATGAAAGGGTTGGAAAGGATGAGAAGTTTGCATGATGATACGAGCCAAAAACCAAACTAAAAACTGGAACATAAAAATAGGTAAAAAAACTTTTAAGTTAAATGGTTTTATTTGAAATCATAAGCTGTATCAAAACCTAGAAAATAATTAGAACGCAAACATGGCCTTCTTGAGATTCTGACGTCTGGTAAGAAATCGTGTAATAGTAGCCGTGCTGTTTTCTCATGTCGTATGCCAAGGGGCACTTTAAGTCGCTGCGTCGCGTCAGCGAATTAAGTAATTGTCTGAGACTTTTAACAGACTAAAATAAAAACATGGGGAGCATAAAAATCTGTATAACGACTGTATAATTAAATAAAATCGACTTGTCTAGAAAAATGTGTTTCCAAGCCCACCAAAAATATATTTCAAATGCGGTAATACATCATGGTCGAAGGTCATCAATGGTACATTTTCAACACAAATCGGTGTGTAAAAAATTTACGGCTTTTTTACATCCCAAACGCAAAATTGCTGTGCGATAAAAGAGCTCCAGAGCTGCTTTTCCACTTTGCGTTTGGGATGTAAAATGGCCTTTATTCTTACTAATTATTCAATTTAAAGAAAGATAAAGATCGCCAAAGACGTTTCACATCTTTCACGTGCACTGGTTACACGCGCTATATTTTTATATATATAAGTGTTAGGAACGGATTTTTCATTTTCTTTGTTGCTTCTTTTATTTGTTTTAAAAAAATGATGATTTTGTGCAAATATAATAATTATTAAATAAAAATGAACATAATTTTAAATATTGCTGCTTTTTATTCTTAAATTCCTACAAACAAAATGCAAAAACTCATACTCGAAAACACCAATAAGAAACCGTCAGTTCTACACGGTCAAAAACGAACCTAGAAAGAACCAAAGTGTCAAATTAGTAAAAAGAAAACTTAACAATCACCTTAGTTACAATATTACTAAAACTTTCCATTAGTTTATTTTTAACGTTAAATTCACGCAAATAAAACTACTGTAAAAAACGGTTTTGTTGTCAGCCAATTTTTACCACGGTAATTAAAAAACGTACCAAATCCACGTGTAAATCAAGTTATTGCAACGTTAAAATTAGGTACGTTTTTTACACCCACTCCAGTTAATCCACTTAGGTATCAAAAGCGTACTATACACCGTGTTTTAAATCGATTTGGTTGATTGGGTTCTTGCTTCAGCCATTAACTAATCTCGGTCATGCATCACTGTTTGAGATTAAATTTATAGCATTTTTTATATGAATCTGGAATTGGTCTCCATTGAGACTGATACCAAATACAGCTCTAAAGGAGACATAATAGAACATCTTAATGGTAACAATTTCTTTGCACAAATCCGTAGACGAATCAGTTAAAGGAGGTTAAATGGTGAATAGCAATTGCGATTTGTCAGCGTGAATTGAATTTATCTACACGAAAATTCCAGTCAGACATTTTCTGAATTCTTGCAATTACCAAAAATAAGTGTGCAAATGTCTTTTAAATGTCTATTGGAGACCATTGTTTGAAGTCTCTTATCAAATATCAAATCGTCTCAGTTTCGAGTCTATAAGTGTATCTGTACCTAAAAGGGAGAAGCTAGTAATAAATGTAGATATAGGTACCTCTTAGATCCTTATCAATAATCTTTAACAGGATCCTTAAGGCGAATGTTAATACACTCTTATTAGCTTGAAAGCTTTAGTAAAGGTCTAGCAGCGTTGATGGATGTAAAAGGAATGTTATAATTTCGCCTTGAGCAGATGGGACATAACAACAGGCAGCGAAAGCGGAGCTCTATGCCGCCTCGCAACTGAGCGAATAGCTTAAATATTTCATTTGGGATCTGAAATATTAAAATGTTAGTAATAAATACTAATAAAGGATATTTATTTATAAAGTAATCGTTAAGGAGTAAATTTTCAAAAAAACTCACTTTTACAAAATGTAATTCGAAGCGGGAGGATCCCATGACGTGGAGGAGAGTTCTAATAAATTAATTATTTAGCTCAAGTCTCTAATAAGGATTTCTTTTTATTATTTTTCTTGGTAAAAGTAAGTAAAATATTCTCCAAAAATATCCTTCAAAATATATTGTTCAAACTGGAGAAATCCCATCACGATTACTCTCGCGGTTTTTAACAAAAATTTACTGAGAAAACTTTTTTTTTGATACGGACGTAAACGTTTTCTCGTCTCTAAATGAAGCAGAAAATTGCCCAAGCACTTTATAGAATTTTCCTTTCCACAAGACACACAGTTACACGAACAACAACAACGACACACTACACCGGAGTAAGAGCGATCACACAACTACATTGAAATTGGTTACTAAGCCCCGAAAAATAAAAATTTCTTGCGTTTCTTCTTGTCGTTAATTTTGTCTTGAGATATGAAATAACGGCTAAATTTCACGAGGAGAGGATCCTCCAACAGGAATCAGTACTTATGTAGATACTCTGTACACAAATTATTATAAAGGAGATATTTAAGTAAACGCGTGTATTTCAATCCACCATTCACCATGCCTGTACCAGCACAGCACCCCGACCCACTGAAGCACCCAATCCACATTCTCTGCCCCCGGAAACTCCTTGAACAGGATTTAATTTTGTAAGTAACGGTTGGAAGTTATGAAGGCCCTTTCCTTAGCCTCTATCAGTTCTGGCTGGCCCAAGGTCTGGCGGAACGGGCGGACCAAATGAAAGGCAACAAATTTTCGAATTATTCTAGTAAACAGACCGAAAGAAGACGTTTCCTCCTTGAGTAAATCACTTTCTTACCGCAAAAGTGAAAGGTACTTAATGAAGATTTGTTACTTCCGTCCGACATTTTTCCCACAACTCCTGCATATTTCCCTTCCCTCGCAGGTCCTTGATAGATACTGTGTAGCAACCTTAGTCTCGGGGATCTTTTTGTAAATTATTTATGTCAAACACGATGATGAGGGCTTAAAAGGATTGTAGACAAGCAAAAAAAAAAATGTTTTGCACTCTACCCAACCCACCCCCGCTCCCCTTCGCGGACTTGCTTTAAAAGTCAAGAAAGGAGTGAATAATTTGAATAATAGCAATCGTTTCAATAAGGAAGAAAAAATCACTAAAAGGCTCCACGGATTCCGAAATTCACGGAATCTTACCGGGAAGAAGTTAATACCCCGGACTTTCACTGATTTTTTTTTTGTTTTTATTTGGAAGTTCTTGTCTCCTTTTTTTTGGTAGGGAATATTTGAATTTTTTATGACTTGTGCATTTTCTAACGCCTTAAGACTCTCACTCTCTGTTAAAACCCACCCTCGAGGAATGTGTCTGAAGGGTTTCTTGTGTAATTCTTAAATAATGTCATTTCCGTTCCTGGAAGAGGATGAAGAATTTCATGTTTTTCTCATGAGATGATAAGTGTATACGTAATAATAATAAAAAAATTAAAGTGCCTTGTTCACCTTTAAGAGGGGTCAAGGCTATATTGAAACGAGGAGTAAAATTTTAATTGGGATTTGAGGTGCTATCAGCTTTTCCGTATATGAGGCATTAATTATGAAAGTAGTCCAAGGTCGTGTGCCAAGCTACAATTTAAACGGCAATGGGCGGGTGTAGGGCCAAATTACTTTAACTCTGTTAAATTGTCGCTGTTAACTTAGCTCGGTTCCTAGCATGAAATTTGACAGTTTTCAATTTACAACTAATAACAAACAAAAAATTAATAATAATAATAATAATAATAATAATATCTTCATGCTGTATTGAAATATTACTAAATTATTTGCTTACAACAAAATTTACAAGTAAACGTGAATTCCTTTTGACAGTTTTGAGCTTAGCTCCATTTTAGCTGAGCTAAAAAGCAGAAAAAGCAGGGCTAAAAAATTGCTGTTTATGCCGTTGTTAACATGCCTAGCTCAGTTTAAGTAACTGGGACCTAAATGCGCCGAATGGCCGCCGAAGTTGATTTCTTCTTCTTCTTAAATGGCGCTACACTCCTTGTAGGGCTTAAATCCCTTTTGAAGTCTTTTCTTCCAGTTGTCTCTCCTCTCGATATTTCAACATTGAATAACTTTGACATTTTTTAGCCGATTTCGACAAAAATGTAAACGATTCTGAAGCGTCATTCAGTACCATTTTAGCTATGATCCACGCGCTGAAATTGCAGCATTTTACATTGAAAACAATCGTTCAATTGTGACAACTGTGGGTGCTTGTCGTAAAAAATGTCAAAGCTCATTTTACGCTCTCTAGCGGAGTCAATAAACAAAACTGTCGAATTTGGGGAACAGAGAGCTATTGTTCTTCCTAATAAAAAAAACACACGTCTTAGTCCAGTAAAATAAGGCAAAAAACGGGCTTAACTTCGGAATTCCGTGTAACAGGTCGTATCGTTTTCGAACTTTTTTTAAATTGTTGTAAAAGCTCTACGTATAAAATCCCACCCATTAACAAATGCCGCTACTTCCTTATTGTTGCAATTATAAACAATAATTGCAAAATTAAATGCGAAATTTTATTGTGCGCTAAATTCAAAAGAATGGAACCGGAAAAAATGCTAGTAGGGGGTTTTTGAGGTCGCTGATTACGAATATGATGTTTAAAATTCAAAATGGCGGATCCAAAATGGCGGATTGACGAAACCTATTATTGATATTGCGTCAGACCATCTATAAATTTTCTAGCGTTGGCGTATTTATAACTTAACTTGATCCATGTTTTCGACGCAGCATTACTGCTTACGCAAGGCAAGGGCGAGTTCAAAGTTTTTGGTCGAATCCCAGTTATAATAGCTTCAGCTATAGTATTTTATTTTAGCACAATTTTTAAAGAATTCCCCTTTTTTTACAAAATTATGTTATAAACAATGGTTAAAGAATTATGTAAAATACCAAAGCAAGCCTACATTAAAAGATATAGACCCCAGGTACAATTTTTATGTGTTTAAAGGTAAATTACGCTCTATTTTACACGATCTTCTAAGAACTCCACATTTTTTACAAGATAATGTTACAAACAATGGTTAACGAATTATTTAAAAATTCTAAAAAAGCACATATTGAAAGGTACAGATCTCAGCTGCAACCTCTATATATTTAGAACATTAATAAGAGTTTTTTCGCTTAATAACAGACGGTTAATTGCACTAAAAAATTGCATATTTTTAAGGAATAATCATTTGTTTGTTACTATTTCATAAATAAATCATTAAAATTTATATTTTTTGATAAAATAAATTATTCTATCGTAAAGTATGGGTTTTCAGCTATAAGTAGACCACCTACTAAATATCAATAACTATTTTGCACCTATTGTTATTATTGATTGAAGTTACGCATGGAAAAAATAAAATACTCGTTTTCCCGAAATTCGTGAAATAAAAGATGCGTATTGAAAAAACACGATTTTTTTAATTTTTTTCAATACATACATCTTAATTATGACCATTTCAGGAAATCAATCCGCAAATTAAATTTAAAAATAATTGTGATTTTTAACAATTTACAGAAGATTTACTGAAACAACTCATATTTTGCCAATTATTAGTTAATAATAATTGTTTAAATATGTTTTCTATCATTTAAATACATGGATCGAGTAAGCGAAGTATTTTTCTTCAATAAGCACTTTGGTTTTTTTCATTTGCTTTTACCAATCAAAAGTTATAGCCATTTTTGTACGGTGCGCGTCTCATTTTTTGCTCATACACACATACTATGAAGCTATGTATTAGACCTTTATTAACAAATTCACATCTCCCAGGGATTTTATCGTACAAAAAAGTTTCTTAGACATTATTTACGTAAAATTTCCTCCTCTTTCGAATGGCGTTAACAGTTTTTTCTGAAAAATTATATTTTAAAAGCTATTCGTGAAAAACCACAATTTAACACTTCTTTTGTTTCATAACTATTGCAGCGGCACTTTTTAGGAAGCGGATTTTTTGTCATATGTTATTGATACAATTTAGAAGAGAATGGAAAAAAATCCGCCCCGTTACAAAGGATTCCGAAGTGAATTCCTTATTTTACTGGACTATCTGCTTATATTGTGGCAGAAACGAAAATAAAATAGAACACTAAGGTGATACAAAATGAAATTAAAACAGTCAGCGGATCAGAAAAAAACGAGTGTAAGTCGCCTTCAAATCGAGACACACTTCCTTCCCACCCGAATTCTCTCCGCGTTCATAAATTTCGTACTGAAATGCAAGGAGAGGTGGCAGGTATGTAGCTAGATGGCTAGACTGTTCCGGCTCTGGTAAACACCTTTGAAGGATCCCTTTGCTTTTAAGGGTCATTCTGATGACGCCAGACTGAAGTAATGCCTAAACGGCTCGTATCGGTATGGACTTGAACGCAATGCAAAAAAGGTTGGATGAGTTTAGTCAGTAGGAATCTGACACAACCGTCTGGGTGCGTACCCCTAGCGGAAAAAAAGAAAAGACAATTTTGGTGTGGATATGTGAGTAATAACTGCGACGTTCCAAACCGCTTTATATTTTTGTTCCTTCTTTGCAATAGTCTTTTCGTCCCCTTAAACGCGTGTGTCCCCCAACTAAATACTAAGCAAGTCCAATGCTGCTTGACCTCCGTAATCGAGCAAGAACCGATCTATTGAGTATGCTAAATGACACCCTTCATGGCTACCAATATTACTTGCCTGAAGTATGAAGCAAGACAACAACAAAAACTGAAGCTTTGTATGAGTAAAACTAAAGCTTTAGCGTAAAAAGCTCTCCTAATACGTAAGGCAGATGATGGGATAATTCCATTTCATTTGTAATAATATAGTTCAATATCGCTAATTTTTTTTGTGGGGTCCTCCTGAGGAACCTTCGGGGAAATCCCTCTATCGGCATGCCCCTCATTTCCCACATAAGTCTCACACGCTACATGAGGCATTCCCCGTTTAAATTCTAGTCGGGAAGTGTATGAAGAGTCTCGCATGGATATCAAAGAAAATCGCGAGTTTGCAGCCGGCCCTAGGGAAGTTCACGACGAACAAAGGAGCGAGTGATCGTCAATTTCAGAAGAAACGTTAAGTTGAGGCAACCATGCGTGAAGATCGGCGACCATTCTAGATGATCTTTGTGTTTTTCCGAAGCACCATTTACACGATTTTAATGGAAAAGTTGAAATAACGGAATGAGTGATGGGTGCCACAAATCCTGACGGAAGATCACAAAAGGACAAATTTTTGGACCCGATTGTCAGGCTTGATGAAAACTTTGCTTTCCACTTTACAGCTGAGACCAAACTGTGTTTTGGTATCGGAATTGGGGGGACCTTAATAAACGCTGACAGGTACTGTGAAACTAAACTATCAACACACTGCCAAGCTGCTGCGTTTATGTTGGTAAAAGTCCTGTTGGCAAACCAAGGTCAAGGTTGAAAGGCTGATACAGCAAGAAAAGTCTGGAAAAGAAGCTGATGGAGGCCAATGACAGCCAAACCAAAATAGCGGCCAAACAAAATCGACCTGAAACCTGAAACGCACCCTGTACTTCATCGAGGTCTGAGTTACCAAGTCAGACCATCGATGATAAATTTCCATATCAATCTTCTGCCTCAACCAACACAATTCCTAAAAGAAAGCCAACTGGCTGGGGACTATTCGCTTTTTCTAAGCCACCGATTTAAGATTTGTTTTTCCGTAACCAGAGCACCAACTCTGTCGTTTTTTGTACCACCAGAGTACTACAAGAGTGGATGCATTTATTAGTTCACCATTCTACCCTAGTCTTATAATTCCCGCTATGCCAAATAGAGCAGTTACAGCTAAATAACTTCTTATAGAGCATACGAATGTTATCCATCAATACATCACCTTGTCCGGAGTACATTAAGTTAAAAAATTCCTGTAAGGAAGGAAAGTGATGGAAGATTGGGAGGTATAAACTTCAACGCTTTAACGAAACAAATTGCTTTGGAAAAAAAACCTTGCATGTTAATAGTCAACTACTTAGGGTGTTCAAGCACAGCTTCAAACATGGTAGGATATTTCCTCTTTTAAAAAGCACATCATAAACCCATTACGGGACCGTTCACCTCCGCTTGTAGATCGCGAGTAAACTCTTGTAGACTTTCATTGTACATATCTACATGCACCCGGAAATTTACATACATTATGATCTGGGAACTTTGGAAAAAAAGAGATCCTAAGGGTAAAATCCAAAGGACGAAGGGTGGTTTTGCGGCAAAGAACATGTCAATGAGGAAGGACGAAAAATGTGGTTAAAATGCGGCTGTGGATATTGGCTGGAAGCCTCCGTCTTTTTTTTTGTAGATTATCCCAGAGAAGTCTTTGCATTATTATCCTTCAACTGGAGGAATTCCATTCAATCTTTTGTCGTCGAATGAATTCCCAATTAAACTTCCCCAAATAATCGGACGATAAATAAAGCCCAGGGACAAGCTCTTAATCGAGTGGGAATTCTTCTTCCAGAATTCATTTACCCATGGTCAGTTTTGTGGGTCTTACTTTTCGGGGGGTTTAGGTACATTAAGGACTCATTTAAAATTCAAATATTCAATTGCCCCGGAAGCAAGGAAACTTTTCGAAACAAAATTGTTGCGGATAACGAGTTTGTAGTGTGCGGTTTTTGATTATACATTTGAGATGGATTTTACTGGCTAAGAAGATTTTTTAACTTTCGTTCTTTTTACAAGGTTTATATTAACTTCGTTTTCTGTATGGGATAAATCTTGCCATCGATTTTTCGACTACTTCCCGATATCCGGTGAGACTCAAATTTGGCCCAAACCTTTGGTTCTGAAGACAATGCAATATAATGTATTCAATTTTATGGACATCTAATATGACGGCCACAAATGGCGGATTACCTTTTTCTTTACAACCCCCCCGATATGGGTTTCAAATGAAAGAGTATGACGAGTAGAATACAGCAAGCTATGTGACGTCATTTTAAATCCAATATGGCGGCCACCACAAAAAGGCGGATAACCTTTTTCTTTATAACCCTCGGAACGGGTAACAAATGAAAGTGTATGACGGGTAGAATACAGTAAGCTATGTGACGCCATTTTAAATCCAATATGGCGGCCACCACAAAAAGGCGGATAACCTTTTTCTTTATAACCCCCCGACATGGTTATCAAATGAAAGTGTATGACGAGTAGAATACAGTAAGCTATGTGACCCCATTTTAAATCCAATATGGCCGCCACCACAAAAGGGCGGATTACCTTTTTCTTTACAACTCCCCAAATTGGGTATCAAATGACAGAGTATGACGAATAGAATACAAAAAGCTATGTGACATCATTTTAAATCCAATATGGCGGCCACCACAAAATGACGGATTACCTTTTTCTTTACAACCCCCCGACATTGGTACCAAATTAAAGAGTATGAAGAGTAGAATACAGTAAGGTATGTGACGTCATTTAAAATCCAATATGGCGGTCACCACGAACAACCCCTCGATATGGGTATCAAATGAAGGGTTATGATAAGTAGAATACGATTAGCTATGATAGTGAGATATGTGACGGCATTTTTAGTCTCATGCGGCATTTTGTGGTGGGTGAGACTAAAAAGTGGAAAATAAAAAACAAAAAAAAATTTTTAAAAACAAGCTTTTATTGGATAAACTAAAAATTATTAAATAATAAAAAAAAGTTTTGAAATATGTGTTAATCAGATGAACTAAAAAGTATAAAATAACCTTTTTTATTCCACCTGTATGTAACTACAAGTAAAGGTGGAATAAAAAAGGTTATTTTATACTTTTTAGTTCATCTGATTAACGCATATTTCAAAACTTTTTTTATTATTTAATAATTTTTAGTTTATCCAATAAAGGCTTGTTTTTAAAATTTTTTTTTAATTGCTTTTTTTTCGTTAAAAAATGAACATTAACACTGTAATAAAAATCTCATGAAGAATTAATTCGGCGCAACTTTAAAAATCATACTTTAACACAGCCAACGGATGAGCAACGACTTTTCGTTTATTTTAGTCTAGTGATATAACATTCTATATTCCTTTTCAAAACCGGATGTGTCATAATTAAAAAAGATAAATAAAAAAAATCCCAACTGCGTCATCAGGCGTGAAACTCGAGCTGTGTTAGAAATTGTGCAGCTCATGAAAAATTCACATAAAAAAAACTTTTTTTTTGCGAAAAACCATTTTCGAGTAAAAATATAAAAATCCGGAAAATCCTGGTATTAACTCCTTCTTCCCTCCCATGCCATGAATGATGTGACCTTTTTCATCCCTTATGTGAACGATTGCTGTTATTCAAATTAAGTCCTCTTTGAATTTACAAAAAAAAACGCAGCTAAGGGTTGGCGGCAGTATTCGCACGTGTGGTGAAAGGGTGCACGATTCCCTCCCCTCCACCCTCTCCTTTCGTACTTGTGTATAGGGGAAGTTTGCACGTTCCAGAACCAGCAATATGCGGCACTTTAGGTCTTTCCTCATTAAAAAAACATATATGTGTGTTAAGGACGAATTTTATTCAAACTGGATACAAACCATATAAATGGCAACTGTCGATTGCATGGGCGAACATAGATGGGTTCAAGTGCTCGCCGAAAAAACTATGCCACGTCAAGAAGTCATACATCAATATGTCCGTCGCCCTTCTGTGATGCAAAGAATTTCCATTTTTTTCTCATGGATTTTTCGTTTTTAGCCGTAGTAAAACTGGATTGAAAATTGGTATTTATTAGTTTTGGAAAGAATTCGACTGAGAACAGCAGAGAAATACGATGTCGGTTCGTGAAAAATGGTGAATTAATTCGTAAAAATTGGAATTATATGGCGATAAAGCTATCAGTCTGGGAATGTCTATGAAGAATTTTACATCTATTGACTTCAATTCGTGGGCATAGCCCGTATCTAGTCGTACATTCGTATATACAAAAAGGATTGAATTTTGCATTAAGGGGAGTTCACTAAAATCAGATGTAAGAAATAAAAACGAAACCCGAAAGCGAAAATGAACTTGGGACAAGTTAAGCCACCATTGTTTTAGAAAATTTAACTTTGTCTTGTGATCATCAGAAGTGGGGGCAATCGAAAAAATTAAACTTAGAAATCACCCTTTGTACTACCCTTCTGCATATCGTTAGGCTATAATCCAATGTACAAGGTGGGCAAAAGTAATAATGTCAATGTGAATGTGCCATAAATTTTGCAAAAGTAATTTTCAAAATGCGAATGGGCCATAATTTTTGCAAATGGCGTCAAATGTCATTTGTGCTTTGATATTTATTACTGAGTTTCCATGCAGTGTTTGCCCTGAGTTTATTCAGATTAAGCGCCCATGGAAACATGGATTGAGTAAAGCCTCGTTAAATCCAAGTAAATTCAACGAAACCAGTCCGGTTAAGCCGTGTTTTGCATAAGTGTGTGTTTGAGTATCCTTTACTGTACACACACCAACGGCGACACAGCGTAAAATTATTTATCTGTCACTTCAATCCAGAGCCTTCATGGAAACGGCATCGAGTTAACTTGAGGTAAAAAGCTTTTTGTATACTCAACGAATACTCTACCTTGGCTCATGGAAACACAGTATATGTTGTAGACAGAGAGCGCGTTTATGTGCAGGAACGAACCGGTCTGTTAGGCTTGAGTTTATGTGCGCATTCGCATTTTTGGTATTTTGGACTGGTTCGGTCCTGCACATAAACACCGTCAGATAGAGAATTAGTTAGAGTCAAAGCATTTGACGCCATTTGTAAAAATTATGGCACATTCACATGATGACAGTACCTTTGCCCCACCTAGTATAGTAGTAAACTTAGTTTAAAGAATAGAAGAGAACAAGACAGGTAAGGGGTCCGAGGGTGCTGGAGTAGATATCGATGAACCTCACTTTTGAACTCCGGTACTCTTCCACTGATTATGAAAGATTATTCCAGAATCAAGCTGTTCTATATTAAAACGGACTTTTGCGAAATAGAGGATTGCACTGTTAAGCTGGCTTCCAACGGTGCACGATGTTACGGACGGACGCGGACGGCGCACCATGCGAAGAGTGTCGTCCGTGAAGGCACAGGCAAGTCTGTAGCGGTTCGTAGGATACGCCGCGAGTGGGTAAATTCGGCTTATCACGCACGGTCAACGTCCACGGACGACCTCGGACCGTAAAAGGGAAGGGACGAGGTGTTGTAAAATCTTCAACAACTATTTTTGGCGTGAAAACTAACACATACACAATGTGCTTCTTCTTACTATTTGTCTTAGCGTCTTACCACATTAACTTTACACACACATACCTCCATGTAAAGACAAGAAAACTGCTCGCTGTTGACGATAAGCAATGAACGCCAAGAGAATCATCAAAAACTGTTGTATTGACAGTTGATTGAGGAGCCGTGTACGCTAGCTCATTGATCGCTATTTTGTGTTGACGGCTTCATATACCAGGATGCGACATTCTTGGAAAAGAGCGGGTGTATAAGACCTGTGGGAATTGCACACCAAGCCTGATGAGTTGTAAAATGTAAGCCATCGAAGAAGAAGAAGAGGGTGAAAACTTGTTTGAATAAAAAACGATTGGTATGGCCGGTTTTACACGACCGGACACCGAACAGACAAAACGAACGAACGAACAAACTGGGGTTTATGGGGAAGAGGGTGAGAGAGGACGATGGAAAACCGGCCCCTCTCTCACCCTCTTGCCCATAAACCCCAGTTTGTTCGTTCGTTTTGTCTGTTCGGTGTCCGGTCGTGTAAAAGAACCCTAGCCAGCGATGACGAATGTGTTATCTTAATTGGAGGCGCTGGTCGTAAGACTATGTTTGGATATCTTGAATTGATGGTTAAACGAAGTAGCTTCTACCATCGAAGTTTTAACTTAGAGAAATGTCATTTGGCGTTTGCTTAGAGAAATGTCATTTGGCGTTTGTTTTAGGTCTGGGAAAAAGTCATTGGGATTTTACCGATAGATAGTGTCAATTGCATTTATTTTTATTTAATTTGAGAAAATTCTACTAGAAACACTTCACTTTTTCGCGAAAACACGATCTCAATAAATCTGACATTTGAATTTTAAAAGCTCACGCATCTTGCATGCGAGAAATATTCAATTTTCCGAAAATTTCACGCAACGCATTCGCGCCACGCATTCCTTTGTAGATTACCAGGTTTAGTTCTATGAGTTGAATCTACTTGACAGCTATGCGATACTCTGATGCGTCTTGCATGCACGTCTCGCATAATTGCAAATGGAGCTTTGATAGGTGCGTTTCATTTTCATTGGAGTACGTACTCCGGAGTAGTTGGGTGGGTACACATCGGCGTAGCTGCAGCTGTCCCAGCCCATACTAGGGTGTAGCAGCGTCAATTCCGATGTGCGCTCAACTATGCTGGCGTACGTACTCCAATGAAAATGAAACACACCTAATGAAATCAGCCTATTTCTGAAACGTCCCGAAACCGGTGACCGGTGAAAAATGGGTCACGTGCGACAATCAGAAGGGTCAAAGAACGTCGAAAAGCAATGGTTTGGTATCACAAGCTTTCGCGAAGAAAGAATTGACGTCCGAAAGAAATTGTTTTTCTTATTATCCACTCGCAGATCGCTATTGAACGGATATTGCCTAACTGAACTTTAACCAGAAAAAATCTAAGACAAAAAAATATAATTGTGTATTAAAGAACACAAGACAGAAGTGAACCTTCGCGTACAATAATAAAGAACATTAGAGACATATTAAAACTTGACGTCAATATAATATTAACGAAATAATAATCTTTAATATACAATCTTAATTTTTTAAATAATCGAATCCTCATTTTTACTTTACCGATGCCTGTGCCATCTATGAACAAATTTAAATAAATTGTAAATATTTTCCTGCTGGTTTGGTAGAATTTATATATATATGGCATCACTTAATTGCTATCATGGCTGTCGCTATCAGCTACTTTGTTGAAGCAGTGTGGAAAATTGCTCTTTTGGCGGTGATCTTCGCGAAATTCATCAGCTTAAGTTGTTAAAATCCAAAATGTTAAACGAAATAAAGTGGAAACTAAATTGCTAGTATACTTGTGCGTTCATTCAATTATGAAATTAGTGTTACAAAACTTGGACATTAAAGTGACAGCTGTTAACGAGTGAGAAGGCAATTTCCGTTTCATACAACTGCTCTTGTCTTCGTTTCCAATTCTGAATTCACTGCCCCAAATCCCCGGAACGAGAGCAGGAAAGTTTCACTTCAAAAAACTGAGCATTTTGGAATACCTTACTGAATATTTAGATACAATGAAAAGATGTGTCACCACCATCTAGCCGACAACCAGCCGAACTAGTAGGGACCCTAGCGAGCGCCGTCGAAATGAAGGGCGTCCCAGCGGAACGAAACAACGAAGAAGAGGAGAGAGATGACAGGGGGGACTTTTAGCTACGACCGCCGCCGCGTAATGTTGGAAAGTTTTTAACCACGCGCATTTTCTTGTTAATTTTAACTCGAAATGTAAAATATGTTCCAATAAAATGTATTTGTTATAATAGACCGGTTTTGTATGAATTAAGGCCACCTCTTGCCATCCTTGTGACAGATGTATAGACAAATTTAAAAACAAAGTACCAACCGATAGCATGATAGATAAATCGTTTACCTTGTTGATCTTGTTTACAACCATTACACGGCTACCATCCGTTATATTTTCAAATCGCTGCAGAATTCGCGTAGAAACTCAAAACCACATAAAAGTAAACAAAACTCAGGTTCCAAAGATTGTTATCAACCCGGAGTTCAAACAGGGGCGGCGCGTGGTTTTTTTGCGCCCGGTGCATTATGCTATATTGCGCCCCATCAGCTGATCATATGAAAAAAGCTTTTTTCGTCTGGATCGCAAGGACGAAGAAGCGGAAAATACACAAGGCACTTCCAACTTGGTAGCAACTTGCTTGGCTTTTTCAATAACTTCCTGATATTTTGCTCTGATCGTAAATCTATCAAAAAACCTTTTGTGGAATTTAAAATATCAACTTCAGCTGGCATTTGGGCTTTGTACGTGTATTTATTTTTCTAAAATATCACACTAGATTACTATGGAACAAATTAAATTTAACTCAGTAATTTTATTTCGTAATTCTGCTGTATGTTTCGATACGGGTTCCCTACCTGAACGAGTTTTACCAACGCCTCGTAGACACCATGTAATTGACGTACTAATGGTTTTAACGCGTCTATGCTACTTTCGCTACTAGTCTTACTAAGCTTTTTAGTGTCTTCTTTTTCAAAATAATAATCGTTTAACCGAACTGGAGAAATAAGCATATAAATTTTGAATAGTATCAAAACAAGAAGTTGCCTTTAGAAACATACGTTTTTTTCGAAATTCACACCTATTATCAAACGATGCATCAATGAAGTCTGAGTTGAAGAGGTTGTTAATGGAAAATTGTATGTACCTACTATTTATATTTGCCCGGTACCATTTTCATAATTCGCGGCACAGTAAAATATTTGAATTTTCGTAACATAAAAACAATAAACAAATTAATTCCAATAAAATATAAATATAAATAATATAATTTAAAAGTGTATTACCTAAAATTAGTAATTTAATAATTATTATTAAATCTGAAATATTACTTTTATAACTCAACATTTTAAATCTAATAAAAATATTCCACTCTATTTTCTCTTTATAAATTCTTCCCGAGAAACAGACACAAAACTTAAATTTGCACCATCAATAACTCGTATAACATAAAAAAAATCTACATATTAATTTGTTCAACAGTCGCAAGATATTTAGAAAATCGCAAGATATTTTGTTCTCATTTCGCAGAGGTAAATCCTCTTTTAACAAATCTTGGAACAAAATTTAAAAGTGCACCAACAGCGCCCTGAAGTTTATATCAATCACAGTAAACAGCAATACAGAATACAGAGCCATCGGAACAATTTTTTCCTTTGTGTGAGTTGATATGGTGCATTTTACAAACATTTCAAAAAGTGCTCCAGCGTAGTGAAAATGAAATTATTTTGTGTTTCGTCTCCTTCATTCCACTGGTTAATTCTGTATTTACATCTCACGTTCAAATTTGAGAACATCAGTTGAATGAGAAATTTTTCTCTCACTTGGTGGATATTTCTCCTGAATTTTTACTTCTGCTGATTCTCTGGACAGAAATTATAGAAGCAAAAGTCTCGAGAGGAAGTAGGAAAAGTCTCGAGAGTACGAGAGGAAGTAAAATTTCCAGGTTTTTTTTGCATGGAATTTGTCTTGTGTTGTTACATGAGTTGAAATATAGAATATTTTATTGGGAAAATAAACTGGAAAATTAAATCGTGTTAATAAAAATGAAATCCTTTAATATATGAAAAGGATGTAAGAAAAAACATTTTTCAAATTTTTTTTTCAAAATTTAAATTTTTTTTTAAAATCTGAATATCTGAATTGGCGCCCCTGTCCAATGGCGCCCGGTGCAAGTGCACCATTCGCACCTATGGAAGCGCCGCCCCTGAGTTCAAATCATATTTTAATCTTACAAAAAACGACGCAAAAGGTATACTAAGGATCATAGGCGAAGGAATTTCTGGGAGAAGGAATGCGGAAAATGAAACAAAAAAAATCAGTGAAAAAATGTCCATGAATTTACAAGAAATTGCTTTTGGCTTAAAAAGCGAACAAATCGGATGGCCTCAACCTACTCCTGGAAATTAATTAACTTTTCAACAAGGAATAACAAATTCGCACTATCCTTCATCTATCACTCAACACATCCAGAATCCAGGTTGTTTCCTCGCTGGCTTTTCACTTCCTCCGCAACATCCGGACACAGCCACCAATTTGGTCGAAAGCCTACTGCTCCTTAGATCTGTACGACGGTATTCTAACAATTTCCTAAGATGCGTAGGACTGCTTGTATTCCATCAAAAGCCTAATCTCTTTCACACAGAAACGAATACTTGTCGCTGGGGGCCTGGTGGTAATGGATCTCCTCCAAGAATCCCCCAGCAGTGGAGCACAAACCATGTAATTTTCCCCCCGACCCCACAAGTGTCTGCAGCAGAAAGTGAAACGATTCAATTCATCCTGCGGCACTTCGGGCAAGGTTTACATCTTGTCACAATCACTGCCTCAATTTAAGGACATCATCCACACACACGACACAATATTCCTAATGACAATGAAAATTCAAACAAACGAAATTTTATTGCCGATCCGAGAATCCCAGTCTTTCAGTGACGATATCCATTGGGACGGAACAAGAAAGGACCAAGAAAACTACAAAAGATTTGCTTCGTCCTTTTATTTTCTGAAAAACAGTTTTGCAGGATTCTCGGCGTAAATCGAGTAGATAGAAATAAATTTTTGAGCGGTTTTTTAAAGAGGAATGAGGCGGAATCTCTGCCCAAGACGAACGAACACAATAAAGACAAACTCTCGCTAGATTGGTTGTGTGGCCAACGAATGATTCCCTATCATTAGATCCTGATTAAAAAGGGATGATGACACATCCTCGGGACAATTTTTAAGGGTTATGATGCGGAGATATATAAACAAAAGTCGCCATCAAGCGAAATGGGAGAAGGAAATTGAAATAAATGGAATGACGCCCTGCAGGACAAAATAAAAGTGTGGCAATCTTGGCGACGCTATTGTATTCTGCGCAAAGTACAGTCCATGACAGAAATCCCGAAGTAAGCTGGGCGTATTTATTTAGGAGCAGTTTTAGGCATTCTGTGTGTCCTTCATATGAAATGTATTACAGTGTTTGGCTCCTTTTTAGTATGTTTTTGCCTATTTCCTTTGTTATCGGAATAAATTCGTAGCCTGTGGTGCTGGATATGTGAAATTGAAGCTAATATAGAGGATTTCGTCAGGTATTAGTTTGTGTTTTACTAGTTTTCTAGTTGTTCATCGTTTTCGAGGATAATTCGGAAGACATTGCAGTTTTTCTTGGAGATGTTGCTATGCTATTATTGCAGATGAGACAAAAATATTGTGCATACCAACATTAGTGCATCACTACTTCTTCGATATCTTCGCCTTCTGGTACCCATTATGACTCCCCCAAAATTTTATCGGTTATGCAAAAATCAAAAATAATCTTTTAATGTTGCGTTAGTGGCCAATTTGCCTGCTCCAAATGACAAATTTGCTACATTTCCTCGATTACACTAAGGGTCGTAAACATCAACGCGGATAATCCTTATCCGAAATTTTGTCATAAACTTAGATCAAAATTATCCGAGTCCGCTGGAAGGCAACTGTTTCCGCCCTATGTCGCGCGAGGGATTAAAGGAGCGTAAAGAAAGAAGACCATCCTAGGAAAAATTCAACAGTGGGGTTAACAAAATGATTTAATAACTCATTCACCATGTGTCAAATTGCAATAAGATAGCACTTTACAGAGCAATGATGAAAGAAGAGTTCCAGAATGAATTTGAGTTCTGATGTCCTCAATCACCCTGGTTACATAACGCTCGAAATTGATTGGAAACATATTTGAAATACTTTTTGATCTTATGTAAACACAGATCGATTTGAAATAGGATTGACTCGATCCGATACAAAAAATTTCCTTGATCGGATTGAAATTGAATCAAGAATGTGCATGTAAACATAAATTGAAATTAGATCGAATTTAATTTTGACGTTTTTAGGTTACTTGGTTTTTTTTTGTTTGGAACGTTTATTTTCTATTTACAAAAGTATTTTGTGTTGTGAAAAACCACTGTGACTAAACGAAATATATGGACAAATGAAGAAACAACATGCTTGCTTCTATTTAACATCCAAAATCTCTTGGGCTTAATCTTAGGAATGTTTTGTATGGCAATAGTAAGCATGGCTTCCATGCTTTTAAAAAGTTTTAAACTATTAAATTCCAACTTTTTGGATAAATTTCTCAAAATTGATTATGTATTTTCAAAATTAACATTAAATTATTGAAATGAGCAGAAAAATCTTTCAAAATTAAATAATTTTCTTCACTGTATTCCATTATTCCAACTTGGCATTTGTCATCTGTCAGTTTCAATCCCATTTGGATTTAATTTCAAATCAGTAACTCAATCGAGAAGAACCGAAAACGCAGATCGTATTTCAAACCACTTTCAAGTCGAGCTTTCGATCGCCTCATGTAACCACGATAATTATTGACAGGAACGTGACATTAGGTTTGTTCCAATAGAGAATGCGGGATCCCGCGGGACCAAGAAATCACCCAATTCCTGTTCCAATAGAATCTCATGCTCGGAAAAGCGGGGAAATTTTTACTTCCCCTCGACCAAGAAACCGCAGGAGATTTTTAGGTGGAGTGAAATCTTACGACGTTTTCAACATGTCAAAACAGCTGTTACTTGTCATGTCAAACAAAAATGATTACGATGTGCTGAAAATAATTTCTTAGATTGGTGCCTTACTACAAGATTTTGAATAATTTCATAAATAATTTATTAATTTCAATAGTTTTATGTCATTATTTTGAAGACACAAGTGATTTTTAGGTTATGGTCTTCTTGATTTGCACGAAACATCCCAGAAAGCGTTCCTTCACTTTTCGGGATTTTGACTAAATTTTCCCCCACCAATCAAGTAACTTTTCGCAGGCAACGACAGGACAGGTTTTCTATTGGAACAGACCTATTATCAATTTCAATATATTTGGTCATTTGGCGTAATCTCCAAGAAGACCAATTCCTTCCTTCAGCTTTGAAAGGCCGATCTTAATTGGAACTTTGCTATGCCGAAAGTGAGTTGAAATAACCATGAAATAACAATCCCGCAAAATTTTTGGCTAATCAGGGCGCTATTTCATTGCTTTAAAGGCGATAGTCGGGTTTGGTGTCACAACGTATTATAATGCGAAAATTTCCAAGTCCCTAGGATATTCGTCTCTATAAACCGCGGAATTGTGAATCAGATGATCGGCCATCGGCGAGTGGGCTGCCGTACACGGCTCCTCAATCAACTGTCAATACAACAGTTTTTGATGATTCTCTTGCCGTTCATGGCTCATCGTCAACAGCGAGCAGTTTTCTTGTCTTTACATGGAGGTATAAATGTGTGTGTAAAGTTAATGTGCTAAGACAAATAGTAAGAAGAAGCACATTGTGTATGTGTTAGTTCGCGCATATTATCATCATCGAAATGTGCTGCAATATGAACGAAGCGATCGCAGAAATTAAGGAGCCGTTTGAATTCGCTGGCTAGGATTCTCGAAAAAATAAGTCGGACGTACGGGGATCACGAGGATGTTGCTAAACATAGTAGGACTAAGGCAAAGTGGGCACTAACTCATCTCGAGAGTGGCTGGGTAGGTCCTGCTTTAGGCATCGCCAGTGCAGGCAACAGAATTGGGTAAAATGTCTAAAGGAGAAAAGTGAGGAACGAATATCAATTTCAGTGTAGGCAGTTTTAATAGACATCACCCCTGAACGAATAATGTAATGTAGGAGCCTTCATATGGAGGTTCGAAAGAAAGACACTCAGAGTCCTCCAAGGCTCAAGTCACATAAACATTCTTTTGACTTTGTGATCGAGGATGCGTTGCTTTTAAGTTTTTAATATGCGAACGAAGACGAGTGAGAAATTCTGAGTGCTCGATTGGGTTTTGATCTGGGGTTTAATTGTCGGACGTATGCCTAGTAAGATGAAGGGTAGTTATCACTTGCAGATGTAAGCGGTCGTCCTAATTCGGTGACTACCAAATAGTTTGTCAACTTCATTAATAAGTTTGGATTCGAATTGCGAACTCTGAATTACGTACGTACGTGCGTACTCGATCTACGGTCGTAAGGATGAATGAGTATCCTCGAGGTGATGGAAGCGGTCCCACCATATCCATATGACTATGTTCAAACTTATTATCCGAAAGCTTGAAGACTTCAGGTGAAGCCTTCGTTTGCCTCGTGTCTTTGAATTTTTGGCAACCGAGGCAGGAACGAGACTCGAGAACGAGTTAGCTTGCGCGCAAACTGACACGATATGGCTATGTCGATCGCTAATGAACGTCTGCGACCAGATTTTATTTACTGGACACTTGTCAAATGTCGGAGATGAACTGTGCATGTGTAGTCGGACGAGGGGATCGTTCGGTTTTTGTATGAAGGGCTCGTACTAGCGGTACTGTTAACAAGGAGTAGTAATTGATCGTTCTGCGTCGTTTGCGTGAAGCCATTCGCCAAATTGAATTGACCGACCGATGTATTGCATCATGTGTTTTATAATATCCTTCAACAGTTTTGCATACATCCATGTTGCAAGACTGAAGGTTATAGATAAACAACTATACAGATAGACAGTTATATAGACCACGCAGATTAGTGTAGTAGATACTGGTCTGTCCTGGTGTGGTCCTGGTCGGCTCGTGGTCACCTTTCACCGGCTTTCAGTTTTACCAGAAGATCTTCCCTCTGCGTCTGCCTGATACGTGTTACCTATCGTCCCCAAGGTTCGTTAAGGAAGTGTTCGTTCGGACCTTCCTCAGGATTTCCACATAGGGTACCCCGCTTGCCGCAGTAATGAAAAGCGCTTGTGGTCTTATCTTTTTTGGCCGTTTTTTGCTATTCCCCGGTGGCTTCTTTTTCTGTTTTTTTCTTTTTTAGCTTCTTCTTCCGCTCTACTTCTAGAGCAATTTTATTTGAGCTCCCAGTTCCTGGAAATCGTCTTCCTCTTTCCGTATTGGCGCTCCCTCACTGAATGTATGGGTACTCCTCTCGCTCTGAGCCTCGCAGTTGGTCCGAGTCAGGTCCAATTTTTTCACCTATTCCCGCCCTGCCGGTGGCGACCTTGTCAATCCAGCACTCCTTCTAAAAAGGTCGTGTCGACTACCTCCACGGTGATCCTCCTCGCAGCTCCCTCCTTTGGGGCGGGAGCTCCATCTCTTACGTTTTCGTCTTTTGTTGTTTGTTTGGCTTTTGTAATTGTCTCCATTTTTTGGTCCCACGAGTATTGCGGAAAGATGACTCCACCCTGTTAGAGCTGCTTACCAGGGTAAGGCACTGTTACACAACGACCTTGCTCGGGCAGCGGCGCGGACCATCCTCTTAAGCCACTGGCTGGCCATTCAGCTCTCGGCACGGTGCCTTGACACTTTAGCTTAAAAGTGGCTCCCATAAAAGGGAATGTGAAAGGCGGTAGGGATAAGGTGGCACGGATGGTATTACGGAGAGGAGAGCAAGTTTGGGAGGACGACTGTCCGCTATGTTCTAGAACGCATTGTCCAGAGTGAACCCGCATACTTGGAGGTGGTCTGGGTCCAGGCTGGCCCTGGTATGGTCCTTGTCTGATCCTGGTCTGGTCCTGGTCTGGTCTGGTCCTAGTCGGGTCCTGGTCTGGTCTTAGTCTGGCCCTGGTATGGTCCTGCTCTGGTCCTAGTCTGGCCTTGGTATGGTCCTTGTCTGGTCTGGTCCTGGTCTTGTCCTAGTCCGGTCCTAGTCGGGTCCTGGTCTGGTCCTGGTTTGGTCTTAGTCTGGCCCTGGTATGGTCCTGGTCTGGTGACTGGTCTGGTCCTAGTCGGGTACTGGTCTGGTCTTAGTCTGGCCCTGGTATGGTCCTGCTCTGGTCCTATTCTGGCCTTGGTATGGTCCTTGTCTGGTCTGGTCCTGATCTTGTCTTAGTCCAGTCCTAGTCTGGCCCTGGTATGGTCCTGGTCTGGCCTTAGTCTGGCCCTGGTATGGTCCTGGTCTGGTGACTGGTCTGGTCCTAGTCGGGTACTGGTCTGGTCTTAGTCTGGCCCTGGTATGGTCCTGCTCTGGTCCTAGTCTGGCCTTGGTATGGTCCTTGTCTGGTCTGGCCCTGGTCTTGTCCTAGTCCGGTCCTATTCGGGTCCTGGTCTGGTCCTGGTCTGGTCTTAGTCTGGCCCTGGTATGGTCCTGCTCTGGTCCTGGTCTGGTGACTGGTCTGGTCCTAGTCTGGTCCTGGTAAGGTCCTGCTCTGGTCCTGGTCTGGTGACTGGTCTGGTCCTAGTCTGGTCCTGGTCTGGTCCTAGTCTGGGCTGAGTGACTGACTTGAGAATTGCCTATCTATGAATGGTGTTACACCAAATACATTAGTTCCAAATAAGGCTCGAAATGGCGCTAAGCTTCATCGAAGGAAGGAATTAAATTTACATTATTACGATTCATTCAAGGGAACGCCTTTCTAATTTGTAATGAATCCTAATCCGTAAATTTGGAAGAGAGAGCATAAAACAGGAAGTAAAAGTAATAAGAAAAATAAATTACTTTGATTCACAAGAAATCTCATCACAATGTAATAATTTATACTAATACAGTTCTGTGCTTTTTTGGAGTATGTATTCATAACGAACTGAAGTGGCTAGAAACCTTGAATAACACATTCTGAATTCTCGTGAAAGTCTGAAGAGGGAACCTTGCGAATTACCCTATTAAATCCAAATACACTGATCCGTTTTATCATATTTAATTACAGAAAGGACTCTTCTTCCCAGAACACCCACAATAATCAATTCAACAAAGGTGAATTATTTTCAGATTTTTTAATAAAATAAGAAGAAGAATTCGTTCTAATTTTTTTTGCTATGCCCCAACGAGTTTTCAATATCAACGGAATTTAATTTGATAGAAATTCTGTATTTTAATTAATACAAGTAGTATGAAGGCCTCAAATTAATTAAGAAATTCAATTAACACGAAGACGTTAAGAAATTAATCAGCGAGTCTGTTTGCCGCGTCAGTTACGTTTCGCAGCAGACTATATAGTCGCAAAATTAATGCAAAGGTTTCAGCGAAAGGCGGCGGTAGTCAGCCATATCGAAAATATTGCATGAATATTAATGAACTTTTCAATCAACATTTAATTTTAGTTGAGAGCTACAAGTACCGTCGTCGTCGTTGTCTTCATCTTGGCTGGGCTACGCCATCTACGTCGCAGTTACCATTAACATCGCCATCATCATCATCATCATCATCTTCGCCGCCACCAGAGGAAGTTCGGCGCGTTTAGAATTGACAGGAAACCGATATTGCCTCTTGAATCAAATCAACTCGACGTCACTGCTTTGTGACATTTCTGGCAGGAATGCCTGTCAAAAGTTTTTCTTTTTAATTGAGAATCGGCTGAGAAAAGGTACGGAAACGGAAGGTTTATACCAGATTGGAGTCGGGGGGAACATGTGTGGCTGTGCTCAAAGATCAAAAAGTCACTGATAAGGAGGATCCAATTACTTCCTATCGCAATATACCAAGCCGAAAGAATCCTCAAACAGGCGTGAAAAATCATTTTAAAATAACTTTGAAGAATTTCCTCCCATTAAGCATACCTCCCGAATACGTTTTATCCTTGAGAAGTCGGACCAGCCAAAGTTTAGATTGAACTCGTTCCTGCTCCTCGACATACCTGTGTACAGGTAGATTTCCATCCAGTGATAACGGGGGGCAAATTTCATTAGGATTTTAGACAAAATAAATCATGAGGCACGCGTGATATCCGCTTTTGTGTGTGAGATGGGATGAACGTTAAGCGTAAACTTCAACAAGCCGTTAGACACAAAATATATGCTATGATGCTGATACCCCCACTCACCTGTTATGATTTCTCTAAGAAGAAGAAGGAAAAATGTCGGAGGATCGCATAATTCGCTTCGTTATGCTCCAGGGACACAAAACTGGGGGAGATTGAAGGTTACGAAAACGTTTGACATACAGCAGAGCACGACACTGATGTATTTTGACATATGAGCATGTGAACTAATTGTATTAGATTAAAATATTCCGGGGGTGGCGGTGACTTGCCGTACAAAGGGGCGCCGCCGGTTGTGGCTGGAAATAAGCCCTCATGCATATCACCTGCTTCAGTTGTGAGTAGGTGGAAATTGTTTTATGCCACTATATATGTACCAACCATAACTTAAGATAAATTGAATAATGTCATGAGCGACATAATTTGCCATAAACAAAGGTGTTAAGAATCAGCGATATACATAATCTCGTACATGTTTTGTGGGGAGAGGATTATAAATCTGAAATATGTACGAAGGAAAGAGTAAAATTGCTTTAATTTCAGATCAAGTTTTTGAAATAATGTTTTTACAGTAATAAGGTAACTTTCTTTAGCTTGTTTAGAACAAATGGAGAGAGGTTAAAGGATTAAATTGAGTGGGTTCGTCGTTTTTATCCGATAGATGGCGTCAATTGTAAATAAATCACGAACTACTGATCGCAGCGTCACCACAAAATACTCGTTTGAAATGTGACAGTTCTAGTGTATACATATTGGAGTGTTTGAGTGCATGGTGGTCAGTCATCAGCGGAATAGCGGGAATAACATGTAGCATCCATAACATGCACGTGCCGCAACTATTCCGGACTGATGGAAGTGCGATCATAACCTCCTAGCGGTGGACACTGGTAACTATCCTATGAGAGAGGATAGGCTACACTGTAAAAAAAAATATGTAAATTCACAGTACAGTAAAATTACAAATCGTCATATGAAATACTAATTTATTACACAATTATTGTAATTTTACTATAAATTTTGTAACATCACATAAAGAAGTTGAGAATCTCCAATATAGTCCAATCAATCTACAATAGCTCCTTGTAAATTTAGCGTTAATTGCCAACAGGAAACAAAAAATATGGTTATATAGGAAAAAAAATTCTAAAAAAGATAGCGTTTTCTTTTTTTGAATTTGGAATGGCGAACCTAACCTAAAAAATTCTGGAAAGTGAAAAAATCGCTTTTTTGCGAATAACAAAAAAACCAGAGCTCGGATCGAAAAGAATCAAATTATAAAGTTGTAGGTATTCAAATTATCTTTCGATTGATATATATAAAGTTATAGGTTAGAGCACAAACCATAGAGAAAAATGCAAAAAAAAATGTTAAAAACTATCACGTACAAGTAACAAAAACAATACTTAAAAGTTTTCCAGTGCTTAAAATGCCCCTCAAAAACATATTAATAATGAAAAAACAGACTCAAAAAGTTAGTTTTTACAATCGAACGTCTGTTTTTTCATTATTAATATTTTTTTGGGGGTCATTTTAAGCAATGGAAAACTTTTAAACAGATTTTTGTTACTTGTACGTGATAGTACAAGTTTTGAAGAAAATTTTAAGCTATAGAACGGTACTCTAGAAGAATCCACAGACCAAGAGGAGCGTTTTTAGAAGAACGACTTTTTTTACAAAAAGTGAAATTTCAAGGAAATTGTTAAATATTTCGCAACAAAAATAAAACTGTTTTTTCATCTAGCAAGAAGCAATGTTTTTGCCAAATAACAAATATCTAAGTTGCGTTAAACAAAAGTTATTAACAAATTAAAAAACGTCATTTTTAACATTTTTTTTGCATTTTTCTCTATGGTTTGTGCTCTAACCTATAACTTTATATATATCAATCGAAAGATAATTTGAATACCTACAACTTTATAATTTGATTTTTTTCGATCCGAGCTCTAGTTTTTTTGTTATTCGCAAAAAAGCGATTTTTTCACTTTCCAGAATTTTTTAGGTTAGGTTCGCCATTCCAAATTCAAAAAAAGAAAACGCTATCTTTTTTAGAATTTTTTTTCCTATATAACCATATTTTTTGTTTCCTGATGGCAATTATTAGATGGATTTGTGTAGATTGATTGGACTAATACTGCATAACGTAAATGTTGATTACATGAATAGTCCAGGGAAATTGGCATTTAAGGCCGGCGATACCTTCATAATAGAGGAAAATAGGATGTTATTGAGGTATTTTTTTGGGTAGAAGGAATAAAACAAGACTTTTCAAACTTTAGGGTTTATGAATATATTTATTTAACAATACGAAAAAAAAATTTTTTTTTGATAAAAACAAAATGGTGCTGACTGCAACAACTTCCGTCAAAGACCTCCTTTTGCGTTGCGGGAAAAATAGCACCTGCTAGGTTGGTGTGAAAAATAGTTCATTAAATTTCTTTCGACAATTACCTTCGATATGAATGAAGCAGAATTTTAAAAAATTTTATTTATATTTAAATTTATAAGAATAAAAAAAATTTTTTTTTATTTTTTTTTTAATATAACGAGTTACAGGGGTGATTTTAAAAATCCCTCATTCAAATAAAAAAAAATATTGTTAACAAAATATATTCCAAATTTCATAAAGATCGGTTAAGTAGTTTTTTAGCTAGATCTCCCGCAAAGTCGAAAGTAGGTCTTTGGCGGAAGTCGTAGCAGTCAGCGCCATCTTGTTTTTATCAAAAAAAATTTTTTTCGTAATAAATATGTTCATAAACCCTAAAGTTTGAAAACTCCAGCTTTATTCCTTCTACCCAAAAAAATACCTCAATATCATCCTATTTTCTTCTATTGTAAAGGTGTTGCCGGCCTTAAAGCCCGGTATGCAAGGCTCAAAGAATTTGCTCAAGAAAACCTTTGCATTTATTTCCTTAAGAAAAATTGACAACAGTTCAGAAATTTTGACAGTTCCTTTTTTTCATTGCGAGCATTTCATAAATTGTTTTATGTTTGTTTGAAATTAATGAAATTGTTTTAATTAATAAGGAATTAAAAAAGACTAAAATAATAATAAAAATTAATAAAATGTTATTTTTAGTATTGCGGTAAGTTCCTTTCAATTTCAAAAAACAGCTGACATGTCATGTACTCATGAACCGTTAAAATTCCTTCAAGAAATAAATGAATCGACACTTATTTCTGGAGGAAAAACTAAAATTTTATCAAAAGCGACATCTGCGTGTCACTAAAAACACGATATTTCTGGTGTTAATTTCTTGAATCTAGCATAAGCCCGGTATGCAAGGCTCAAGAAATTTGCTCAAGAAAACTTCTGCATTTATTTCCCTAAGAAAAAATGACAGCAGTTCAGAAATTTTGGCAGTTACTTATTTTCATTGCAGACATTAAATAAATTGTTTTATGATTGCTTGGAATTAATGAAATTTTTTTAATTAGTAAATAATTAAAAAAGAATTTAAAAAATCTGAATAAAAAACAACAATATATATTTTTTTCCATTGCTGACAGTTACTTTCAATTTCAAAAACCACCTGAGACGTCAAGACCTCATGAACCGTTAAAATTTCTTAAGGAAATAAATGAATCGACACTTATTTCTGGAGGAAAAACTAAATTTTATCAAAAGCGACATCTGCGTGTCACTAAAAAACACGATATTTCTGGTGTGAATTTCTTGAGTCTAGCATCAAATCAAATCACTCCAGAAAATATTTCTGAACCATTTCTTGACCATTTTTTTTACATAGGTTGAAGATAGGCAAAGAAATTTCTTGAGCCTTGCATACCGGGCTATACCGCTTACAGAAATCGCTCCAGAAAATATTTCTGAACCATTTCTTGACCATTTTTTTTACATAGGTTGAAGATAGGCAAAGAAATTTCTTGAGCCTTGCATACCGGGCTTAAAGGAGACAAAATTCCAAAATGGCTGAAAATTGGACCACAGCTTCCTTGGGACTTTTTAAAAAAACAATTTCGGAATCACAAAAAAATCAACATGGCCGCCGGAGATATCACTCTTTGGCAAAAAAATCACTCAAAAACTGGTTTTTTTGAAATTTTTTTTTGATTAATCATTTTTGCGAAAACCTAACCCTTTCGAAGTTATTCAAGGTCAAAGTTTCCAAAAATCACCTTTCGGCCAAAAAAAACTTTGGACCTTCCCAACATGCCTCAGATACTGAGAAAAACGACGACGACCACGGAAACGAAAAAGGCAAAACGATTTAAGAAATTTCTCATGGAACATACGAACTTTGTACAGAACTTGAGCTGCACAGCATCTAGCCGATACCGTGTCAAAATATAATGCTGACATTACCGCCATCCAGGAGATGCGATGGGCAGGGAATGGTGTCTTGCAAAAACCTGAGTATGATGTGTATTACAGTTGTCCTACAAAACACCATGTGCTCGTGGTAGGGTTTACGGTCAGCAAAAGAATGAAGACTAGAAATACTGATTGCAATATGTATTGACATCAAATTGACCTAATTTTTTTATTATTAAAAAGTTCTATAAATTTTATATAAACCTTTTTTTTTGTACAAAATATAGCTTTTTTTAAAACGCGAAAAACTGTTTTTGGACCTTTTTTTATGCCATTTTGGAAATCTTTCCAAAGGTCTACGAACGCCAAAAGTAGCTCATCGAATTCTACGGATTTTTCCTATTTTTTCCATATTTCACTAAGTCCTGTCGACATGCAAATTAAATTTTTTTGTCGCTTCCAACCCATCGTAACAAAAATTTTGCTATAATTGAATCAAAATCTAAAATTACACCAAGAGCAAATTCCACACACAGGTGGCGCACCAAACCAACTTTAATAACAATTCATCATTCATCTCTTAATGTCATCTGAAATTACTGAAATTCATCAATTTATTTGACGGCAGGCATACAAACACACGCACACAACCATTGTCAATTGATTACATCAAACAAACAAAAATTCAATTGCGTGAGTAGGTAACACTCAAATTAATATAAAGCCAAAGGTCGGATATCGATTCTGGGGCTAAATGCAAGTCAGCTTTTATACTTAAGAGTTCAAAAGCAAGCAATAAAAAGCGAAAAACAAAAACATAAAAAACACACAAGAATTTGAAACGTGGCCGTCATTAAACTTTCTTTTGCACGCTTACAAAACTTTTGCTCGCCAGATGGGAGGTGAACTGCTGGTATCTGAACAGACAATCTTACTTTAGAAAGACCTTAGACGTTTTGATAGCAAATCGATTAGAAATCATAAGCATATCCTCTCATTAGGGGGTAGGGGTGGATTTCCAGAATTAAGATGGGATAATAATGGATGTCAGGAAAGTCTGTATTAAGTCGTTCTGTGCGCCATCGATGAAGAAGCAAATCCTGTGTGACTTTACTGGAATATGTTATGCTGAGCTGAGGAGGACTTGCCATGACCTTTTGTAGAGCTTTTGATGAAGAAAAAAACTAAAATTTGTGCTTCATAATGCCAATAACAAAAACAAGTTTGAACAAAATATCAAGATTCAAGGACTTTATCGGAAAATAAAGGAACTGAGACCAAATTTGTTTAGAATTATATTGAAAGAATTTTTACTTCCCAAAACCAATTTTTCTTTTAATAGGAAATTTTATTTGTGAGAAAATTTTTTTCGGTAAACATTCAAATTCCATAAACTATTAGCAGCGCAGAAAAGGTTCGAAGGCCAATATTGGGCTATCACATTCAATCCAGGTTTCTATGTCCACTTCCCCAAACTTTTAGCATGACAAAAACTCCGTGCGATGCACAAATAGTTCCAAATAGTCTGCGGGCCAATAGGCGTAGTCAAAAACGCTAATTTTGACTACCATTTGCTGCTAGCTAGCCAAAAGTGGAGAGCACTGGAGACCTGCACTATCTCTAGGGCGACTTGGACGACTTATAACAAAGAAAAAAAATGGGCCTCTTAAACAGACCCCGACGAGATATTGCCAGAATCACGGCAATCATCACGGGACATTGGCTCGTAGGAGACCACGCTGACCACGCTAAAGGCTCAGCGCACACAAGGCAGTTAAGTTTTGGAAGACTTAAAAGAGATCTCTCAGATCACTGATAAGCTTCATAAGAAACATCTACCCTATTCATAAGAAACATTATAGACCAGTACCAGCAACCAGAGTTGATTCATCCCAGCCAAACAAATAACTGATCAGACTTCCCCTGAGGTAGGCAATGGAAAAACAAAACAACCCTTCTTCACAGCAAAGTCAGAATAGAATTCTTGAAGGCCATAATAGCCTCGACACACGCTCGCATTTATGATGAAAATTCAGCATTAATTAGGAATATGAATCTCATCAATTAGGAAAACCGATTAGGCAAATTTTGATTAATCGATTACGAAATCTCAAAAGAGGGCCATCTGTCGAACGATAGATCATATTAAAAAGCCCGCTTTTAGGCGTTTTTCCAGAGTCTTAAGGTATCAGCTGATTTTGATTTTAATTTTACTTGAAAATTAATAAAAAATATTACATGTTTCCAAATTAGCTGATTGAGAGAACGCCAGGTGGGCAACAACGTACCACGGATATACATTTTTTTTATTTTTCGTTCACTGACATTTTTCATTACCCTGCCACTTGTTACAACTGTCAAAATATAATTACGTGTTTTAACGTATGTTAACCCCTTAAAGGAGTTCGTCATTAATGACGAATTTTCGTCATATTTTGATTGATGTGTGTCGAGGGTGTAATCTTTTAACGAACTAGCGCATCTGTGGTACGGTTGTCTCGTTCATTGGGGGGCGTTCAAGTATTACGTAACGCAATTTTTGAAGATTTTTGACTCTCCCTCCCCCATGTAACGCGACGTAACGTTTTTCTGTACACCTTCCCCTCCCGTAAACGTTGCTTAACACGCAAGTGACAATTTTTACCTAAAAGTCACAATTATCTTGCGCAAAGTACCGGAAAGTCGCTAAAATACCTTTGTTATTGTTTTAATTGCGTTTGCGGTAATAATAAATAAAACAAGAGATTTCCAACTCGCCAAGTTGGGAGATTTTAATCCCCTATTTTTTTTAAATAAAAAAACAATGTTACGTAACGCGTTGTTCGAACCCCCTCCCGCCCCTGTAACGCATCGTAACGTTTTACAATCCCCCCTCCCGCAAATTGCGTTACGTAACACCTATGGTACTTGAACGCCCCTTGCATAATACCTGTGACACACTATACTTTCATTATGATGGTAACTTTCATTATGATGGTCAAGGAAATGATGGGGTGACACATTACACTTTACTTTCATTTGCATCTGGCATATCAAGTGAGGATATAAACCTGCGTATTTTATGCTTTAATTTTAAGTTGTTTTAATTTGGAGTATTTAAAAAAAATATTTTTTAAAGTATAGTAAAGAAAACATCCTTGCAAATTGTTGCTTTAACTAACGTGAAATCAAATTATTTTATTTTAAAATGTAGTTTCCAATTTTCCAACAGATGTCACTTAACCGAAATTACAGTCCAAATGAAAGTAAAATACTTTCACTTTGGACTTTCATTATGATGGGTTTTTGCCACGATAATGAAGGTTACTTTCATTATGATGGTATATGTGTCACAGGTATAATTCTCTGGGTTCTATATGTTTCCTGCCTACTTTTAGGGGCTATTTGTTTTTGAAAATTTTATATTTATAATTGCATACTTTTGTGGGTTTTTTTTTAATTTAGGCCTAAATTTTAGTACGTATACATACCAAATTGAAGCCGAATTCAAGCCAGCTTGGATCTTAGAAAAATCCATGTATACGCAGATCGAATTCAAATGGGATCAAGCGGAATTCGATGAAAAAGCGAAACAACAGTAAAACGGTACGAAAACTACAAATTGTAGGTTATATTCATTGCTTTTCGATTACGTTTGAATCCATTTAAACTTCAATTACTCGATCCGACGATATCAAATAGGCAGATTCTCACTTTCAATCTTTCGATCTCTGGAACGTTCGATTTGGTCATGTATACGTGGTATTTATATTTCTAAAGGATATTCTTGGAAGAAAATTTTTTTCAACGTCAACAGATGATCTAATCGGAAATGCATGAAAGCAATAAAAACTAAAAAAAGCTGCCTTCAGAACATACAAAGGTACTTGAGTAAATCGTTCCGACGAGGGTACATTAATCCAAGAAACTCACGTGGATCCATCGTCAAGAAAGTCAAGTCATTATTCGATAGTAGGTTGAGAGGTAAACTTGGTCTACACTCCTTCCTTCATTTCAAGGAGGAAGTTATTACAGACAGAAAATCCAAGCTACTAGTCTCGAATTTTTCTCTGCCATAAAGTGCTATGCGCCAAGTGTCCTTCAATTCGAGTCTTCCTCAGGACTCGCCAGGTTTATAAGTGCCTCAAAGAGGTTAACGCCAATAATATGAGAGCTTAACAAATCAATTTGGTCTGGCTGATCTAGAAATCCCCAAGGCATTTGATAGAGAATGGCACCCTGGACCCTGCTCTGTTAGGTAAACTCCAAGCTATTGTTACGAGTATTGACGCAGTTCTAAAGACTTGTAGGAATCAAATCTAAACTCTACACAAACTGTGGCGCCGTCCCCAGGCGTCTATTTTACCAGCCGCAACTCGACTGTGGAACAATCTACCGCATTTGGTATTTCCTTATCCCTACAACTCCTAATACATCCAAGAACTAAGCCCAGTGTTCATTGCCATCTCTTTCAACATCCTTGTCCCTAATGAATTATTTCCTATACTTACTACTATACATTGTTCAGGGTTTGAAAGCAAAGTAAACCTCTAAAGCAAAGCACATATTTTAAGCTTACTTTGCTGTAGACTGTGAAAGCTGTTTGTTTCATTGCTGCGAATGCTATTGCTTTCAAATTACTTAAAAGCTTTCAGGGGCATACTGGTCCGGCTGCAAATGCTTCGGCTTTAAAATACTTTGCTGTGAAATGCGTTCTGTTTGCTTACAGTTTTTCAAAGCTTTGCTCTCCTAGGCCGTGAAGAACTTTGCTTTCCTTCAGCATTTTTTTTTCATGGTCCAACTTTATATAGTAAAATGGTATTTCGTGTAGGGGGGTGAAACTTTTTTTATGTGTATGTGAAAGCATTCGTAGCTGGACCAGCATGCCCCAGCATTTGTAAGCAACAGCATTCGCAGTTCCTATTGCTGCGAAAAGCTTTCACAACCTACAGCAAAAAGTCTGAAAATATGATTGCTGTAAAACAAAGCAAAGTAAATTGCTGTAACTGTGATCTTCTTGGCAGCAAAGCAAAGTCAACAGAAACAGTATTAAAATTACTACAGCAATTTAAACCCTGAGATTGTTCATGAGGTGATTTTAAAGACAAGGAGGACTGGTCACCAGTCGATTCTCTGCATTGAGGAGAATTTCTCGCAAGCATAGGGACACCATATAAGAAGATTTTTTTAGAAAATATTTAAAGAATATATTTAAGCTTTGAGGCCCACTCCTACGAGCCTTCATATTCGGCCGCGTATTTTCAAGCTTAACAAACTCGATACTTGCTCCCACGTTTTTCTATGAAACCATAGCAATAAGCAGCCTATAACGTTCCACACGAAGTGATTACTTCTTTGTAATCCGTGTCGTCGATAAGAAAGTAACTATATCAACAGAGAGATTACTATTTTTGCCCAACCCTAAGGGAAAAGAGATTTTACTCCTACAAACAGGCTCAATAATAGTTTCCCGCAATACAACCTAAATTATCCCAAGAATATGAGAAAAATGGTTTTTGTCTTTGATTCGGGTCTAATCATTTTTAGGATTGCCTTATGTTATCACAGATGTTCCATTGTTCTCCAGATGTTCACAGTAATAAATTTAAATTGAAAATTTCGTGGAAGATTTTTTGCCCTCGAATAGTTAATGCAAGCCCGTCGCAACTACAGGCCTGGAAGCAGCCGGGCCAACTTACACTAACATAGCTGAAGTCGGGCCAAAAATCTTCTGACAGTTGTGGAATTAACAAGGCCGAAGCCGTACGAAACAATTTTTTAACTTTGTTTTTGCACTAAAAAGTGGTAAAATATTGTATATTATCACTTTTTGCTGCACATGGATTATCAGTGATTAGTGCTTTAGTGATTTAATAAAAAAAATTAAAAAGAAGTGAGTGATTAAGTGTATTTTAAGAGTGTTAATTGAATAGGTGACAATTTTTGCTTACATTCGCGGTGGTTTTTTCGTGTAAATTAAGGGAAAAAATCTTGAATTTGTGTAGTAATATAATAAAAAGTGCTTTTTAAGTGATTAAAAACTGTTATAGAATAGTTTTTAAAAACATAAGTGCAGAAAAATGTGAAGGAAAAGTGAAAAAGTTATTGTTATTCATGTTGTGTGGTAGTACTTGCACTTATGTTTTTAATAACTCTTCTATAATAATTTTTAACTACTTTAAATTCACTTTTAATTCCATTACTACACTAATTCAACATTTTTTCCCTAAATTAACACGAAAAAACCACCCCGAATGTAAACAAAAATGGTCACCTAATCAATTAACACTCTTAAAATACACTTAACCACTAATTTTTTTTTAATTTATGGACTCAGATCGCTAAATAACTTATCACTGATAATCCGTGTGCAGTAAAAAGTGATAAAATACAATATTTTACCACTTTTTATTGCAAAAACAAAATTAAAAAATTGCTTCGTACGGCTTCGGCCATGTTAATTCAACACCTGTCAGACGATTTTGGCCCGGCACAGACACAACCAAACAGTCTGCTTCCAGGCCTGTAGTTACGAAGGCCTTGGTTAATGTGTTGTATTCTTTTATACGCGTACCCATGTAAGTTCATTTGTAGATTTGACAAGGGTGTTTCAATGCTTCGTCATATTTTCCTTACAATTAACACAGTATTAGATCCAAGGACTCTTACTTAAAGCGACATTACAGGCTTCACTATACTCGTCCACTAATACTACATTCACATATATTCAAATTAGGAATTAAGAATAAAATAAATCTGAATAAGAAACGACAACTCTTGTCGAACTTGGGATTTACTGCAGAACGTTTTAATGAATAATCTTTATTAATTTATTACACAGACTCCCCTACACCAATTCTATCATGCAAAACGGATACTGAATAATAACCAAAAGGAATTACTTTGGAAATTACAGCAACCGTAGAATCATTGCCTTCACACAGTTTTTCGTCCTTCTACTCTTTCGCGGGAGATTTCAGGAGCTTTTAATTTTAATAATCTGTCAATCAAGATCCACGGACTCTCACTTGCCTGCAGATCCTCTCGGGGTAAGATTAAGAAGCTTTTAAAATTACCACAGCTCCTTTTTCAGGGGTTTGTTTTTAGAAATGTGATACTGATTGAATTTATAACTATTTATTTTGTTGGGGTTGGAAAGTCCGCGGAAATAAGTTAAGGATTTGAATAGATAAAAATAATAAGGGGGATCTGTGTTATTTGTGTTAAATCGAGAAAAAGAGTTTAGAAAATGGAGAAACTTTCCTTAGTAAATGAAATTTGTTTCGATTTTAACAAATAACATCTGAAAAGGCGTGTTAATTCAACAACTCGAGATCAAGATCGAAACAATCATATGGCACGTCATTTTTTATACGCTTTATATTAGCTTCACCTGTATGTTGTATGTGGTATGTATGTAGTATGTAAACAAATCTTGCAACTTGATTTTGACCCACTTGCACATAACCGATCAACTTCAATTTTTGCACAAACATTATGTATAGCTCGCGTGACAATGCAATCTGACCATTTTGTAAAAAAATCAAGATATCGGTTCCAAGATGGTGGCCGAATTTTTCAATTGGGTTCCCCGACCCCCGACATGGGTATCGAATGAAAAGGTATGACAAGTACAATACAATTAGCTATGTGGCGTCATTCAAAATTCAAAATGGCGGGCAACACAAAATGGGGTACTACCTTTTTATTTACAACCCACTCATTATGGGTATCAAATGAAAGGATATGACAAGTAGAATACTATTAGCTGTGTGGCGTCATTCCAAATTCAAAATGACTGCCAAAACAAAATGGGAGATTACCTTTTTCTTTATAACGCGCTCGGTATGGGTATCAAATGAAAGGGTGTGACAATTAGAATACTATTAACCTTGTGGCGTGATACCAAATTCAAAATGGTGGTTTACCTTTTTCTTTACAACGCCCTCGGTGGGTATCGTACAGTATAGTTCAGTAAGCTGTGTGACGTTATTTTAAATATAATATGGCGGTCACTACAAAATGGCGGAAGACATATAATAAACTAAAAAATAGAAAATAAAAAATATAGTTTGAAAAAAACTTAAAAATACGCTTTTATTATAAATTTAACTAAAAAGTAAAAAATAATTTTGAATGTATAGTTTCTATTGCTCCAGCCAGAATACGAAAACAACCTACCTTTCGAAATGTAAAAAAGTGTGGGGAACTAGCGAAAAGTTCCGGGGTTAATAAAATAAGAATATAGGTAAAGAGAGATATTCACCGTCAGTTGGCGGGGGCAAGGGTATATCTAGAGACCATAAACAGATATCTTGTCAAACCTCAAACTTACATCTATGTTTTCTTGTTCTTCTTTAAATTTCAGATTTACGGCAACCATACCGGACATAGGTCCAAAGCCTTAGCCTAAGAAATTTAATTTTGTATGAATGGGGTCAATTTTAACTCAGTTTAGTTGACACATTAAATCTAGTGAAAACAGAGTTAAATGTGATGCGCTTCGATGAGTAAAAATTAAATAAGAAGAAGATGTAAAAAGAAACGTCATTCTGCGTGTTATGAAAATAGCACAAAATTACTATATTTGCTAAAATGTGTGAAAATAATACAAAATCGACAAGAATAGAGTGGGAGGTGGACGAAACGAAAAAGTGTTTAGATATATGGGTGGTAATGTAGGCGAGATCAGAAGAAAACAAACTAAATACGAAAGTTTTCCCTAGAATGGAGGAGGAGCTCAACAATTTGGGTGTGGTAAGAAACAAGCAACAGAATTATTTATAACTTCTGTTGCTTTAATAAATTTAACAAAAAATACTTAAAAGCAAATTCCTTTTTTGTCAAGAAAAAGATATGTCACTTTTATCTTCTTCTTTTTTTAACTAAGTTTAACATGGATTACCTAGTTCCCAAAACCGGTCGACTTGAAAGTCGTGTAACCTCGGATCGATTTGCAGTAAGCTTGGCTCAAGTAGATCCGGAAAATTTGTCGGATCGACTTGAACTAAGCCATGTAACCCCTGCGTCAGCGCTTGAGTATTGATATTAGTTCTCCGTTGATTGGGCAATTCACTTCCTGTGCGATTCACTTAATAAATTTGCTCTATTTATATACGCCGCACATATATGAGAAAAAAACATTTCTTGTATCACGTATTTCGAGGCAAACTTGTGCGAAGTGTCAAATATATTCCAAGCCAGCTTGAACTCAAGCTCTCAAGTAGGTAAGCTTCAAGGTCAGTTCAAGTTCAGGTCAAGTCCTCAGTCCGACATGTAACAGCAGTTTGCAATCGGATTTCGAAAATACTGCACTGACACATTGTAAAGTTAATCCAGATCAACCACTTAATCCAGATTACACACTGTAATCTGTCTCCAGTCAGGTGGTTTTTGAAATTGAAAAATAGGTAAATAGTATCAGGGAAATGTTCTCAATGAAGTCGTGATGGTATGGTTTGTATGAAAGAGGCATGGGTTCTCTTTATAACCCAAAATCTTTGGACGTGCTTTTTACGAGTGATTTGTGAAGTTTTTTTGTCTTGTTTCGAATATCTTTGATATATTCTGCCAAAAGTACCTTTAAGAGTCATTCAAATTTAGAAACTTTTGTTATCATAAAATAAAAATACTTTTTGTTCCAATACAGTTAAGTAATTAACATGCATTAACTTAAACTGTATTTATTTCGTTAAAAAAACTATTTCAATAAAAATGTGTCATTGAAAAATGGTCTGAAACCTTTTTAACAACAATGCTAATAATAAAGCTGAGGTCATAAACAGCAAATTCCCTTTTAAACGCAATTGTGTTGTTTTTTTTGGATAGGCAAACCTATTACGTTATCCTTGAAACGTCTATGTCCAAAAAACCGTTCTTTATCATTCCCTTCTAGTATGTACAAATCTATCATTAGTCACACTGTTGCCAAAGCAATTTAGAGCACGTTCGTTTATACATATATGTATGTACATTCCAAATTTTCGTTTAGCCTAAAAGCATGCAATTTTCTTACGTATTTCATTTAATATTCAAATTAGTTCTTTTCGTCCATTTTTTTTTCTGTTTTTGTTAATTTGGTTTTTTTGTTTAATTTATGGATTTTTGTGGAAATTTCGAAATGATAATTACTTATATTTTTTTTTCTGATCAATTAATATCTCATTATGGTGAAAAAATGTATAAATACTATTAATATTAAGGCGTAGTAATTACGCATTGTTCTAAGGTCCGTCCATTACCATTTTTGTTAATCAAAAACAAAAAAACAAAATAAAAATTTACTACAAAGATTTGTGTAACCAAAATAAGTACATATAATTGACATTACAAATAGCCCAAACCTTTTGGTGGTTTATACAACAATGACTTTGGGGGAAAATCGCACTTAATCCTGAAAAGCCAGTAATTAAGTTAAATTCTTTCAGTTCAATCTTCTATTGTTTGTTTAGTTGTGCATGTCCTAAAAGTTCTATTTTTTTGGTGTTTTTTGTTGTTGTTTTTTGTATTCAGACTTTATCACTTTTGCTTTTTTCTAAGCTAAATAAGAAAGACAAAATAAAGAAGACTTTTGGTAAGGGATAGAGATTTTAATTGAAAGGAAACATAGTTTCTATCCAATTTAATCTATTTCGCTTCAATAATAGAAAAGGATCTTACGATGTGAATGGAATTTTGTAATCAGTTTAAAATTTCCTTCCATTTTCTTTTTTTTTTGCCGCTGATATTCTTTCATTTTCCCTTTTTCTGTTGGAACTCGGAGATTTCATGATTTAATTATAATAAATTTCTGAGGATAGTAACAAACCAAATTTTTTTTTCTTTCTTTTCTTTTTTGTCAAATTAGATTTTTTTTTTCAATATTCTGTGAATTATTAATTCAAGGTATGATTATGGATTTTTTTTCTTGGCTTTTTTTTATCATTATGCTTATGCATAGTAATAAGCCTGATGCTTCTGTTGGGGATTGTTGTATAAATCTTTATTAATAAAAGAAAATTTCTGTATGTATGTATGTGTGCGCTATAGCGGGCGCACCAGTCATCCGCAGAGCTACGAAATTTTGCACGAAGGTCCGTGGGGGTCTTCCATGAAGGCGGAAACATACTATTAAAACGCGACCCAACGCAACGTGTCGACACCCGACGTGGACCGTGCACATTCCCAACACGCTATGCCACGACACACTAGCATAATTCCTGAAAACAAAGCTGACAGCAATAGCCTGAACCAGATATGACGCGCCGGACCGTAATGGTGGATCCACACTACGCGGACTTATCTCATACGCGCTTTTGCCTTTTTTTTCTTATAGAGTTTTTAATGGCAAAGGCAGTACGGCCGAACTGCGCAAACAAAAGGCTGTGCTTAAAAAGGTACATTGTATTCCCACACAATACGGGATTTTTAATGAAAATTGATTTTTTTCTCAATGCAGATTATTAATCAATATTCATTAAATAATTATTTTCTTTCAGATTAGTTCTTATTTTAGGATCCAAAACTCACGATTCCGAAAATTAAAAGGCCTTTCAGCCAAAAGCGCTTGGGATCTAAGTCCGCGTAGTGAGGACGGGCCTTAAGAAAACTGAACGAATTTGAGCTTATTTACCGCACTTTGACAGGTAGCCCTAAATGAAAATGTAAAGTAACCAGTGACAAGTGGAAAACGGATAGAATAAATAAAGATTTAAGTGATTTAATTAATTTATTTAAGTTGTGGACGGAGTACAAAAAACTTGTCGGACGGAGTACAAAAAATTGCACGTCAAAAAAACAAGAAAAAAATCGCGAAATAAACAAAATGAGAAACAGCCATACGGATATTGCCGTGTTACATTTGTAAAAATAAAGAAATTGGATTCAGCAAAATTTTTTATTCACACAAGAATGAATAAAAATAACTTTAAATTTTCATTGTCCGTCTGTCATAGTTGCTTGATAAAACAATCTAGAAAGCCTTCAATATCTCCTTTATCCGTTTTATGTCATTTACTGCTCCAAATTTATTAAAATATTGTTAAAATGTGAACAAATTTTTTCAATAGCTAACGGATGCTAAGGTTTTGTGCCACTCTTACGGCAACCGTACGTACCATTCGAGAATTTAACGAACATTCGGCAAGTTCATTAAGTCAATTTAGGTCGGTGCCATATGAACACTCATGTTCGTACGTTAGGGTACGTACGGTTACGGTCCGGCACGTCATATCTGGTTCAGGCTAATGGAAGCGTGCGGTCGTGTTACGGCTTTAAGAAGTAACGAGTCAGATGAAGATTTTGAAGAAGATTTGATGAAATTCTCGAATGACTGAGGTGTGGCGTCGGGTGTTGCCTAGAAACACACTGCGTTGGCCGCGTTGGGTGGAGTGTTGACCACCACCATCGACAACATGTTTATCTGGATCTATCGGATCGGGTGGCGTCAGCGAGCGTCGCGTCGCATCGGGTGCTTTTAGTGTGATTCTGGTCTGAACAAACATATGGAAAATGTACGATTTAATTTGACTTTGGCATCACATCGGATCGCGTCGCGTTGTAATAGTGTATTTCTGCCTTGATGCACCTCGAAGCCCGATTTTCGAAATTCAAAATGAGCGCCGAAAAATTACCGAAATTCAAAATGGCCACCCAAATATGAAGTTGCAAATTGTGTTCCGATTTCAATGAAAGTGGGTATCTAGGGGTTTTTAAGGTTGCTGATAACGAATTTGTGGTCAGAACTTATAAATTCAAAATGGCCGCGCTAATATGGCCGACGAATTTGCTAATTTTGTTCCGATTCCAATGAAAATGCTATCTACGGTTTTTTTTAAGGTAACAAATAACGAATTTATTATCAGAACATATAAATTCAAAATGGCCGCGCCAATATGGCAGACAAATTTTTCCAATTGTATTCCGATTCCAATGAAAGTGGATATCTAGAGGTTTTTAAGGCTGCAAATAACGAATTTATGATAAAAACTTCTAAATTCAAAATGGCCGCACCAATATGGCCGGTGAGTTTGCCAATTGTATTCCGATTTCAATGAAAATCGGTATCTGGGGGATTTTAAGGTAACAAATAAAGAATATATGAACAAAACTTATAAATTTTAAATTTCGGGACCAATCTGGGGGGAACGAATTTTCCCAAATAAGTGTCGGGAAATCGAAAAATCTTCACATCCTAACTCCAAATGGAAAAATATTTACCATAGTGTAACTTGGTCATTTCCTCTATTGTCGTGAAGTTTGCCACATTCTTAAATGTAGGATATTTCTTAAATTTACCCTAACCAGTATAGAAACAGTAAAAACGGTAGAAATACGTTTTCAAATTAATATGCAAAACATCTCTATATAACTCAATAAAAAAAAACCTGTACCGGACAGTTATCCAAAGTTCTACCGGTCAGACGCCTGCAAACATGTTTTTCGGGAAACAGATTACGCTGCCAAGTGATTTAAATTTGGGTATCGCCCAACAAGATGGAGACCCACTACGACCTAAGGGCGAACGGATATAGATTTAAGGAAGGCGATCGAGTCTAGCTATATAATTCTTTACGAATAAAAGGTAAATCGCCAAAACTACAAAGGAAATGGAACGGCCGTTCCACGGTCATCACGAGGCTAAACGATGTTATCTATCGCATGGGACCATTCAAGTATTACGTAAGCACCAAAGGGGGGTGGGGGGGTCTTTGCTTTGCTTATTTTTGATGACATTGGGGACGGGGGGGTCTGGATGGTGATTACGTCAGCAATATTTATTTACTTACTTTTTCTGATTTTTTTGCAAAAATTTATTGAATTTTGATTTGAACAAACACGGCAACCCTACTTGTCTATCCTAGAAAAGCATGTTCAGGGATTCCCCGAAATCATTGATATTTACTGCGGTGTTTTATGGTTAAGTTAGAAAGAAAGAACCGAAGCAGGGAAATTACCGCGCGCGCTATTCACTTGTCTAAATTTGTTCGGTCTCATTTTAGTTCGGTTCGTTATATATCATTGGATGTGACGTGTTCTAAGTGAATGTTTGTTTTACCATTGATCCACTTTTGCCACTGTTGATATGATTTAAAATGTCGTCTAATATAGACAAATCCAAGTTATACCAAAAATTATTCGAAAGTTTTAAAAAATCTCACACGAACACAAAATTACAAACTGTACAGAAAATTGTTAATGAAGTGTGGCGTAGTTATAAGATACAAGCAAAGTCCGACAAGGAACTCGAAATTATTGTGTCTAAGAGAATTGAAGGAGAAATGCAAGCAGCGACTAGGAATAAATCGAGTCTATTAAGCTTTTTTTCCAAGGTAAGTTTAGCCTTTGTTTTCTATTAACTTGGTGCGCCGGACCTTTATAGTAGATGTTTTTCGAGTGTCGTTAAAGGTAGAAACAGAATGGCACGGCGACCGTGGCGGTGGCCGCCGCTCAGAGAGTTTCTCATACATTTAATTTCTCCCCAGGCGGCGCGGACAAATTAAATGTATGGGAAACTCTCTGAGCGGCGGGCACCGCCACGGTCGCCGTGCCATTCTGTTTCTACTTTAAGAAGTGCCAAAAACGGAATTCTTTATAATATCGTCATTTAGTCCATCTTTCCGATGAAAACATATGTTTGTGAGAGTAACACTCACAAATAGATTTTAATAATTTTAGCCATAAAAATATTCTATACCCAGTAATGGGTTGAAAACAGGCTGAGGATGATGATGATAAAAATATATTTAATTCCAATTCTACCGCACTATTCTTCGATGTGTTTGGTGAAAATAAATTTATTTATTTTTTTAAATATATTTATAGCTTTATAAGAGAATCATTTACAGTAATAGGATGTTTTATTTTTAGGCAACAAACACCTGTAAAGCTGCGGGTAATAAACAAATTTTACAGCCTTCAGGTTCGACTGAACAGGAAGAGACTAAAGTCAGAGTAGAATCACAACAGCAATACGAAAACATAGAAAATGAGGAAAAACAGTCGAGAGCAAAGCCTTCTCAGGAAGCTATGAAAAAGAACATTGATCTTCTGGAAAAAAATCTGAATGCTTTGTATAATGCTAGAGATACTATGCCAAGCAATGTTGAAATTGATAAACAAATCATTAAGTCCCGCGAAGAATTAAAAGCTGCGAAACAGTCTTTAAATAGAAAGATTCAAAACGCAGTAGCCCAGAAGAAACACCGAGATAGTATAAAAAGAAAGTTAGAAGATATTTGCCACGAAAATCCAGAAATAAAAAAAAAACTATCATTGAGGGATTCAGTTGGACGTCCTAGCCTAGAAAATGATCAACCATTACTATTAAAAACAATAGCGGATATTGCTTTATTTGGGAGTGCAGCAGATGATAGAAGACGAACGGAATCTATTCGTAGTGTAAAAACTCTTGATGACCTTACACAAGAATTACATAAACTAGGATTTGACATCAGCCGAAGTGGGACATACCTTCGTTTACTTCCCAGAAAATCTAACTCCACAGAGGGGCGCAGACATGTGTCGACAGTCCCTGTTAAGCTCATTCGGGCACAGACTGATCACCACAAAAAACACATAGATAGCCTTTTCGCCGAAACATCGATCCATCATTTGGAGAACATGGCATCAATACTTGGACCTGATCAAGTATTTTTCATATCTCAAGATGATAAGGCTCGGGTTCCTATTGGTATAACTGCGGCAAATAAGCAAGCTCCTCTTTTAATGCATATGGAATATAGAGTCAAATTGCCTGATCACGACTGGGTAATCGCCGAGCGGCATAAATTGATACCCTCCGTTTATGCTGGTATTAAAATAACTCCTAGTATGCTAGGACAACCCCAAGCCGTTGGATATTCCGGGCCAACATACATCTCTATTCGAAGTGGGAAGCATAGTTCATCTACTGCTAATACTCATGCTCAAGATTTCGAGACGCTTCTCGGCCTTGAAGAGTTTCAAACATTAGCTAAAACTGACCATGGATTTGTAAAACCAGTGGTGATTATGACGGTTGATGGAGGACCAGACGAAAATCCGCGTTACCAAAAAGTAATAGGGTTTGCTGTACAACACTTTAAGCGATATGATCTCGATGCATTGTTTATAGCTACAAATGCTCCTGGCAGAAGTGCGTATAACCGAGTAGAGCGCAGAATGGCTCCTCTTAGTCGAGAACTGGCTGGTTTGATATTGCCTCATGACCATTTTGGCTCTCATTTGGACGCCCGTGGCGTTACAATTAACGAAAATTTAGAAAGATCCAATTTTGAGTTTGCCGGAAATGTTTTAGCAGAGGTATGGAGCTCAATGGAAATTGATGATTATAATGTTTCTGCAAAATATGTTGGTTTCGGTGAACCAGATCTTCCTAATTTACCAGACATTCAATGGTATTCAGAACATGTGCGTGAAAGCCAATACTTACTTCAAATTGTAAAATGTACAAACAGAGATTGCTGCCGTCCAAGAAGCGGTTTGTTTAGATTACTAAAGAACAGATTTCTCCCACCACCAGTAAAAGTAAAACAGACAGTTGATGACTTGATTTTGGATGATGGAGGGCAATTTCTCAGTCTTCCACTCGGTTTAGCTCTACACTTAAATTCTTCGCCCAAAGAGTTTTTACAAATGCCCTACGATTATTTTTGTCCAACGGTAAAATCGAAACTATCAAGTCGAACATGCAAAACTTGTGGTCTTTATCATGCCTCTGTCAAGTCGTTAAATCGTCACATTAAGGAGATCCATAAAAAAATAAACACGCACAACGAAACGAGAGTAAGACCTATAAGAGTGGCTGCTCGTCGTGCTAATGAATTGATGTGCATAGTACAAACTTTAGATGAATACCAAGATGTTGAATGGCTCGAAGAGAACGATGTCCATATCCCGAAAGAACACAAAAGTGAGCAGACAGACAACATCGAACAGCAAAGAACCAATGTCATCGAAAACTTGGAGTCATGGATTCAATTGTCATGGACTGAGGATGATTAATTTGAATTTACCAAATTTTTAAATAGAAAAAATAAATTAATATCCTTTATATGTTAAGAATATAATATTTAAATACGATGCTAATAATTTGCTTGAATTAATATTAAATGTGCATTAAATTTCTATATAGTCTTATTCCTTATTTCTCAACTCATGAAAAACAATAAAAAAAATCTGAACAAACTTAAAAAAAATATATATCAATGTTTACGTAAGCATGGGGGGGGGGGGGGGTAAAGGCTTTGCTTACTTTTGCTGACAAGGGGGAGGGGGGGCTTAAAAATTACTAAAATTCTGCTTACGTAATACTTGAATGGCCCCCATCCAAAAACGTTCGATCGGTAAGAACGGGACCTGTAGGAAGCTGTGTTCGGGACGAAGGGCGCAGTGTAACGGCTAACCGAAAAGAGAAAGCTAAAATTCCAATTCACCGAGAAGTTTCATGTTCAGAGGCACCTAATTGAATACATACATAACGCAGTGTCACATCTCAATTTAGTACGGTTGTTCTAACTGAACCGTCAAGAAGAGGAAGGAGGAGCACATGTGTGCAAGAAGTTTTGTTTTGAAATTAAAGTTGTAACAAACTGTTCCAATTTATCTCTGACGAATCCGAGAACGCTCGAAAAGAAATATTCCAATATTTTTTATAGGTAACTCTAAATTTCTATATATATATATATTTTTTTATGTGGAAGACTAGAGCTCAGGGAAAGCCAAAATAATTTTTTCCAGATTTTTTGTAGTTTTCAATATATACTTTTTTCCTACCGCGGACAGTGCACAGATAACCTTTTTTTATTTAAAGGCGGGTTTTTTACTAGTGAAAAAAAGAATGAAATTTGCTTGAAATTACCTTAAAAAAGTCGTGTCCTAGATTTTAATTTTTTTAATTCTTCTTATTATTTGCCTTCAATACGAATTTTTCTGCTATTTATAAATACTTCTGGTAAACAAGGATAGACGCTTATTATCCTTGCCATAGGGCACATTTCTTTTTATGCATTTATTGTAAGAGATTAAATTTTTTTTTGATGTTAAATAGTTTTTTTTAATTATTAATCACACTAATTACAAATTTATATTTTTAACTGTTTTCACTCCTGGTTTTCTTCTACAATATTTATGTTAAATTATAAAAGCACTTCACATAAAATTTAATTAGGTCATTATCCTGAAATTTATATTGTGAACGATGTGTATTATTATGTGTATGTACATCAACTGTAATTTCAACAAATATTTACTCAGTAACAAAACTCACAACGACTGTGCTGCACTGTATGTATTTTGTTGTTTTAGTTGTTGTTGTTATTATTATTATTATTACTGTATGTAGCTGTCCTTCTTCTAATTAAGAAACTTTTTCGAACTTAATTATAATTTTTCGTAATATGCGGGGATATACTAAATCCCACCACAAATTGAGAGATCATGCATATAATTTTATTTTATTTAATTAAAATATAAGAAAAGGACAAACAACTTAATAAAACCCACGATAACGGATACACTTTTATATTATTAATATTATTATAATTAATTTTTTTTTTTTGGTTTAATAAATTAATCATAAAACACTAAAATATTGCTTACGTATATCTTCACCACCGTTTTTTTTTTTGGTTTGAGATACTTTTACGTACGTAGACGATGTGTGATAGTCAAACACAGAATGCAATAATAATGAATATATTGACGAATTGTTCGTTATCAAAATTAATTTGTTCTTAATCGAAATTTGATAAGCGATATATAGGGTTATGCCATTTTTTTTTGTTAACGACAATATCCAAAAAATCACCAAAAATTTATCTCTGATTATTCATCTCCTTGCCCCACCACTCGTGGACAACAAAAAAAATCGCAATAATCACAAAACGAACAAAAAATAAAATAAAAATAATAATAATAACAAAACAGTAGTTAACGTGTACGTTATAGAAAGCACGAACTATCCTAGATAACCGTAATTACAGCAAAATACATCGATCCAATTTGCCAATAAACACAAATACCACAGATGATACTATCAAGAGGCTGCTATAATCACACCTGAAACACCACTATCAAAAAACCCCTGAAGGACCTTTTGCGATCCGTTCGTGAAGGAATCCTTTACGATACTGAAGGAAGCAAGGAAACTGAAAGTAACTAAACAATTTCGTTGAAAACGTTTTTGTGCTGATATTCACACCACAAACCTATACATCTACAGAATGTTAGCTTTACGCGCGTTCAACGATACAACTACATTCCATTTAACGTAGAAACGACTAAAGTCTTTCATTGTTAAAAGTTCGGTGTATAAAAGCTTTTTCTGTGGTGACTTTAAAGCTTAGGACTAGCCGTGATGAATGGATCCTGATAAAGGTTACCGGTGAGTATATCAACAGAACGAACCCCACCCACTTCCCCTCCTCCCGTCCGTTCCGTCAGCACCCACTATACAACCGTTGGCCACCTGCTGCTTGCTATTCGGTTCAGCTGATGGATTTATGGCTGTCGGGGTCGACCCCCAACCCCCGCTAGAGCAAGACAGTTTTGCACTTTCAAAGTCAGCTTGAACTAGTAAAGACCAACACCAGTCGGCAAAGTGAATTGATACTTTGGTATGGCTTGCAGGAGTGAATGGCGTGAAAGCCTAGTAATATCTTGTCACAATAATTCTCGATTGATATCTATCATATTTCCATAAAAAACCTTATCCATTATCATCATCCATCCATTCAGGTGTGTGACGCATTCTGGGATTTTTTTTTCTTCTGTCCTGTGTAGCTTCAAGGTGGGCTCGTTTCATCGTGTTATCTTTTTCGCCTAAAAGTTATGCACTTTTAATTAGTTCGGATCCTATCGGAATATAAGGCCTTGATTACGAGCTGTATTTTTTTTGTTGCTAGTTTTTTTTTTTGGCAAAAAGATGGCGGGGAGGTGGCGAGGTTTATTGTTATTCTGATAATTAAGCGAAGCGTGTGCTGGTCATAAAATGAGAAATGACTTGAGGTATGTGTGGTGCTGGTTTCTAGTATTTAGGGTCTTTTTATGCCTTTCCTTTTGTGGACATCTTTTTGGGCTATGTGATAATTGCTAGTAACATACAAAGCGAACAGACTAAGCTTAGAAGCATTCATTGGGGATTGTAATATTAATTAATTAAAAAAAAAATAAACCACACACACATATGGTTTTGTTTTACGGAGAAATATCTCCACGATATACGTATATTACTGCTTATGGTTTTCTGTTTTTAGATAAAATAGTTTATTTATGCTGTTTAACAAGAATTCACGCCCTCTGTTTGTGGTATTTAACACCTACAGAATAATTATGTACAAACCAAACATGAATTTAATAAGTCCATATAAAAGAAAATTGTGTACGACACCTTTATTCATATACATATATTCACAAAAGAATTAGTCATCTGAGAATTCTAGATAAAAATACGGAAATACGTATACATACGAATCGACGTGGGCAGGGGTGTTGAATATGAATCAAGCTCATCTGTGACGGAAGTAGGACGATATATATAATTAATATGCGCGCATAGAGGTTATTGCCTTTATTCTTGAATTCTCTGAATAAAGCCAAATTTGGACTACTTACTGACTTAAGAGGCGGGAGATATTAAATGGATATTAAAAATGTTGTTTTTCCTTAATGCTTCTCATTAATGAGATATGCTTATGTGTAAGTGTATTCAAGTTTCACAGCCACAGCGCCTGAATTATTAAAGGTACTTAAGTATGCCAGTCTAAGAATGGTGGTAAGAAATTTTAGTATGGTAGTTAAAGATGGGTGAGAGATGACTTTATGCTATATTACTTGTTAATGTTGCTCTTATGCAAAACTTTTAATATATTTTAAGGTATAAACTTTTTAAATTCTCATTACCTACTGAACTAATGGAGATATCAAATTTATGTTATAGGAGTTTTGAAAATTTCTTTCTTGAAGTATATACGAAAAATTATTTCGTTTAGGTTTTTGTGTCAGTTACTCAATAGTAGTATCAAAAAATACAAATCACAAGAACGCTATAGACAAAGTATTCACAACCAACTTCTTGTCTTGTGGTTCAGATAATGGTGCAATGTCTAATACAAGGTGAGGCAATACTAATGTCATAATGTGAATGTGTCATAATTTTTGCAAATGGCGTCAAATGTGATTGTGCTTTGAATCTAACTAATTCTCTATTTGTCTATCTGGGCGTTTAGGTCCAAGTTACTTTGGGTGCTTTCCAATTAAACACAGCGAGACACACTGTGTCGAACAGAGTAGGGCCCTTCCATTTCCTTTGTAATATTTGAGGAGCTGGCGAACAAAACGATCTAATTACATTTGTCGTTTTAGTTCAAAATTACCAAAAAGTATGTTGAAATAGAGTCAAGAATTCGTACTTTCGATCAAAACGATATAATTACAGTAAAGTTATATCGTTTTGATCGAAAGTAAGAACTTCTGACTCTATTTCAGCATACTTTTTGGTCATTTTGAACTAAAACGACAAATGTAATTAGATCGTTTTGTTCGCCAGCTCCTCATTTTGTGATTTCCCTTTTATTCGTCGAGGATTATATAGCCACATTCGATCACCTTCCATAAATCCAGCTCCGTTCATGCATGTCTTAATGCATGCTGATTGCAGATTTAACCGGACCATCTCTTGGATTTTCGTTAATTTCGCTCTTAGTGCAGAGGAGTATTCGCTGAGTGGTTCGCTTATTTCTGGCGCTATTCCAAACTTTACATCACCTGGCAGCGTAATGCGTTTCCCGAAGGTCATCCTTGCAGTCGTCTGACCGGTAGAACTGTGGATAGTCGTCCTGTATGGCATTAAGAAGATCGGTATGTAGCTGTACCAATCACACTGATGGTCATTAACCACTTTCCTTAGATGTTCACCAATGGTCCGGTCTAAACGTTCCACCATTCCATCTGATTGTGAGTGAAGCAATGGTATCCCCTATCTGCTGCTGCGCCACGTTAATCGCAATTCTTTCGTTTGGCGCCCCAACATTGTACTGCTACATTTTCGCTTTGGGTTTCGTCGATGGACCTTTAGATGCGGTGCAGATTGTGCATTTGTGACACCATTGCTCGACGTCGCTCTTCATATGGAGACAGTAAAAATGTTCTCTTACTTTCCTCAGGGTTTTGTTGATCCCTAGATGACTGCCGGGTCTTCCATAATCAAACCCGCGAAGAACATCCATCACCTTACTCCTAGGTACGAATATTTGCATTATATGCCACGTCCCATCTTTTGATTTCCATTTTCTGTTCAAAATCCCATCTTGTATGTAAAGCGACTCTCATAGGGTTTCGCAAAGCTCTTCTGGCTTTTATCCTACGAAAATCATCATGCTCAGAACTGCCACTGGCCACTGCAAGTGAAGAAAGTCGATTCAATGAAATATTTTTTTGCGCGCATTTTCAATATTTTTTTTATATTTTATTTACGTTTATGCGTGAATTGTATGTATGTATTTTTTCACTTCTATTTTGTTTAAAAATAATCAATGGAAATAGAAAAAATATTGTTTATTCTGCGGGGTCGCCTTTCGTTTTTTTTTGCTTCTTAGGTGTCAAATGTGTCCTCTGATATTCTCTTTTTTTCTATTTTTTTTGGCTCCACCTATCGGATCGTATTCGCGCTATATGTTGTTTACCGATATTTAGTGAAAACGCACATTTCAGCTCAATCGGCCGTCTAATTTTTGAGTTTTAGTGTCGCACTACAAACCAACAGACATTCATTTTTATATATATGTATATAAATTATTACTAAATTATTTGCTTACAGAACAATTTACAAGTAAAACGTCAATCCCTTTTGACAGTTTTGAGCTGTGTTACATTTTAGCTAAGCCAAAAACCTGCAATAATTTAGCTAACAGCGCTAAAAAAAATTGCCGTTTATGCCATTGTTAACATGCCTATCCCAGTTAAATTAACTTGAGCCTAAACGCCATGGAGGCTATACATTTGGCATTATTTGCAAAAATTATGGCACATTCACATTATGACATTTCTTTTGCAAAAATTGTGGCATATTCAAATATGTAAACTTTGATTGAAGGATAAAAGACTATAGAATAGTTGAGGCGGGGTTTAAAGGTTGCTCAATTAGAAGGTGATAAACTACATATATGTTTGAACGCTAGGATATTCTACAAGTTCGGAAATACTCAGAGTAAAAGATTGTTCCACAATCGAGTTATTATAAACGAGCTTTTGGACTGTAGACTGTGTGAAAAGGAGTGCAGGTTGTGTGACCTCAGTCAGCAGGCTTGTCTCGTGCTGCAGAAAAAATGTTGGAAATGGAAAAGGATGTCAACTATTGTGGTACAGTTGTTATATTTTATACATAGAGCTGCTCAGTTCGTGATGTGACTCAATGACCTTACTGAGCATAAGTTACCATCAAGTTTCAAAGCTAAGTTTTCTGCCTTGTTGAGACACGCTAGGGCGGTTGTCGCAGCGACAGCACAGCACCAGAACGACTTGTAGATTGCAGTTCGCGGTTCTGGCTAAACTTCCGTGATCTCTTTAACAATCTATTCCATTCGTGTGCTTCTTTGGCTATTTGGAATATGGGCCATTGTATCGCATATTCTTTTGAAGTGCTATGCCTAGTATGGTAAGGGCCGTTTCAAGGCCGGGGTTAGCGCAGCCAGAGTGTTTGTATTATAGCACAAGTGTAATTTTTCAACACAGAGCATCTAAATAGCAGAACTAATTTATCTGCATCTCTCTAAATTGTTGCAGTTTGTGACGATAGCAACATGTTAACTCCATATAATTGTGATGATTTATGTGCCATCTATTAGTATTTAAACAAACTGGAATTTTTAACGATTTATGCAATCAGTTAACTCCGCGCCATCTATTAGTTGGAGTTTTAACTAATTGAAGACGTTAAGCTTCTCGAAGTTTCTAGAGAGTACGAAAAGATTTATTAGTGAGAGATATTAAACTGCAAGTGATATTTAGTGAACTTTAAGAATTGTGTTTGTAGTCATTGAAGTTTTACGTAAACATTTAAAAGTATATTCCTTAATTAATCCTACAAATCCATTAAACCGAAACAACATAACAGTATCTTCGGCATACAAATAGCCAATGTCTGATGCATTATAAACGCACATAGGAGTAAACAGTCATTAATTATGAGCCCTTGAGTAATTCCTAAAAAGATGCCTGCATGTTTATAAACTCAGATTCCAAATAAATTTGAAATGATTTTATTTTTCGAGTTTGAGTTTTTCCTAATCGACATTCAAGAAATTTCTTAAAGGTCATGCAAATTAAGAAGTATCTTTTCTTTATAATAACCCTTTAACCCACAATAAATAAATTTCTCGAGTTGATTATGTTTTTTGTTGCCAATTTAGTGAAATTTCGTATATAATTACTAAAAGGATACGTCATTATCCGTTAAAATGGCTGAAATAAAGGCACGAAATATTTTGCGGAGTGCCTGTATAAATACTTGTGCAAATACACCCCCATCGACTAACTGGTGAAAACAGCAGCATCGAGTTAAAGTCATTGCTCTGCTCTGTATTTCTTGCTGTCATCTTTAAGAAGTTCAATATAAAAACTTTCTGCGTTAATATACAAGAAGATTGACTTGGTCTCGTTTCATAGGCCTTAGGATATGAAATATTTTCGGAAGTCAACAAAGTGACATTTGACATATATGACAAATATGAAGTAAATATCAAGGTTGATGGAATATAAACTCAACACACAAACAGAAGCCGATGGACTTTTACGGAATTGTGTAATCATTATTGTTTGCAAATGTCATAACTAAAAATAAATTTACTTAAATGAAGGTCGTTAAAACAGTTATTTATTTGTTTTGGAATTTTTAGAAAATTAATTTGGACGACGTGTTATAATTTGGGAGGAACTTTATTTTTGTTCTTTTTTATTTGACTCGTTTCATGTTTTAAAGAAAAGTTAAAGGATCTATAGTCATCTCTCACAGGATATTATCCCGCATTTACAATAGCTACGTTCCTTTTCTGCTTATTTTTGCTCGTGAGTACTTGCAGCTAATCCTGCTCTAAGACGTAAGCTAAAGCACAAGCAGTTACGCAACTATCATCCGCCGGAGGAGAAGTCAATTTGTTGAGTCTATTATGAATTATTTTGCGCCTATAGATAGGCGGATGATTGTCTTGAGCTGCGATGCATGTGGTAGAAGAGAGGCACCCCCGATCTATCTTGGACCAATCTTTTTGAGTCCAGGTAAACAAATGCCTCTGGAGGAATAAAGCCGCGTTCACCAGCTGTTTTGTGGTATCTTGCGTTCGGGTAGAACGATACCCAGATGAGAGGATTGTCGCTCTCCATCGCTCTAGCAATATGGCCTCGGATCAACTTGATTATGGCTTATCATAGAGGACATTGTTGGCGCGAACTTAGTGAAGCCAAATTCGGGTGCTCGATGCAGGCTTAAGCACGCTCTTAAACATTGGGCCTGATTGTTGAATCCGGCGGATTAAGGATTCCCGCCGCTAAAGAGTTTCACTGTCACTTGTCGCTGCGATTGTTCAATCCGCCGGGCGCAACTGCCATATGAAGTGACATATTTCATTTTCGAAATTCAAATGACAATCGATTGGACAGTTCGCATTGGATACACAACTGCAAACAAGTTGTTTTTTAGTTTAACTTCCACTTTCGACTGTGAAATTCTCATTCACTTTCCCGCGGGGGATTCAACAATCAGAACCTGTCAAATTCGCATTCACCTCCCTTGCGGCTTAGGTGTCTGCTATAAAAAAGCCTTTTGGTCATGTCAAACGCCTTGTTTGCCTTGGCCACAACAGCATTTGTATTTCTATTGAAATACATACAAGTATTGGTCCAGCGCAAGTCCAAGATATTTCACTTCCAATTTCTCTTCTAATGCTTGCCCAGCATTATTCGAAATTTTGAGGGTTTTCCAGTTCGTCCGCAAATCGCGAGAAGTTCTGTTTAGAGGAGTCCGGAAAAGGATCGATTCGCATTTGCTAAAATTGATTTTCAACTTCCAATCATAGCGTTCGATTGTCTCGAAGTCACTTTGCAGGAGCGTTTGGATCACTCCAATCTTTGGCCCCGTCCTGTACACAATCAAGTCATCCGCGTACGCTAATGCGAAGCAGAGTGAACATGTTAGGTCACTCGTAAAGATATTAAAAAAGATCTTACAGATAGTATCGACATCCTTTAACGAGGTGCTTTTCAAATCCTGCGTGAAATCCATATTACTCTATGGTAGTGAAACCTGGCTCATAAACTAAGCGTATATAAACAAAATACAAGCACAGATAAGTAATATACAGATGCCCAGTCGAATAGGCGAAACGTCCCTGCAAACATTTCCATTCGGAAACGATTCGAGAACGACACGCAAAAGCGAGAGCTTGCTTCGAACTCGGGCTCGTAAACGACTCGTAAACGAATTCGAAGGCAATAAAAGCGGAGCAAGATATCCAAACCAATGTACTAGGAAAGCTTTTATAGTGGGTTTTGAAGCTTTTCTCGTACCTTTCGCAAGCAGTTTTCGAATCGAGAATGGTTCGAGAAAGCGAGCCTCCGAGAAAAGCCGAGAAATTGTTTGCAGGGGTGTTCCATGTTGCCGAAAGTAGTTAATCCAAGCAAAATATTTAAATGTTGCAGCCATTGAGCTGGCTAGAGGTTTGCAACTTTTGGTTGAGCTCCAGCCAGAGACACCAGCGTACAAGGCTACGGTTGCAAAGCAAAATAGCTACGAGGAGCGGGAGTGGGTGGTACACAAAGAAGGAAATGAATGTTGATAGTGACGTCAATTTCTCACACACTTCGTAGCTATTTTGCTTTTGACACCGCTTCTCTGTGTTGCTGGAATTCAACCAAAAGTTTCCACGCTCTAGCCAGCTACATTTAAGACACTTGGCTGCAACATTTCTTTGCTATACAAAATTTAGTTGGCTAGAGGAGGGAAAAGCTGGCTAACGAAATGTTGATAATGGGACACGATTTTATACAGCGACTGGGCATCTGTATATTACTTATCTGTGATACAAGTTTTCGTCAATAAACCTCTACGCATTATATGTCAAATTTTCTGGCCCAGACAAATATCAAACTTAGAATTATGGAATTTGACAAAACAAGAACTAATTATCAAACAAATAAAGAAAAGAAAATGGACGTGGATAGGGCACACGCTACGAAAAGAAAATAATGCGTTAACGAAAAAAGCACTTGAATGGAATCCGCAAGGAAGAAGAGGTGTCGGTAGACCTAAAAACACATGGAGAAGGACAGTAATGAAAGAAATCAAAAATGTTGACAAAAGCTGGATTGAAACCAAGAGAATAGCTCAAAACAGAGTCCGATGAAAAAGCTTTGTGGAAGCCCTGTACTCCCGAGAGCGGTAAAACAGGATAATAATAATAATCCTTTAACAAAAATACTTATATGATGGCCTCGGTACTTAATGCAGATTCTCGGTCTCAGCTAAAAGAAAAAAGAATAATTATTAAGATTCAAGTAGAATAGGATTCGGAAGAAATTGGAATTACCATAAGAATTTATTTACTTACCGTTTGGAACACTAAAAATTTACTTCAAACCAAAATAAAACATATTTAATAACACTTTTAATAAACATTTCACAATTGTCACTGTAACACTAGGTTCAATTTAAATTTAATTGGAATTGTTCGTTAAAACCATCGTTAACCAGAGACACAAACCATGTTTGTATGAAAATTTTTAAAATCATCAAGATCAAGTAGATCGAGATGAAAATGTTGATACAAATATATTTCCAGAAAAACGAGGCAGTTGCAAATAGCTGAAAACTTAAAAATTAGAAATTCCTTACGATATGGAAAAATTGTGAATTTGCGAAATGGAATCTAATACTGAGTTTCCGTGAGAGTTCAACCAGAGTTGAACCCGAGATACACGTCATAGAAACAGACATATACTAAGATTACATGTCGGACTGAGGACTTGACTTGAACTTGAACTGACAGTTTAATCCGCGGCGACAGCTTACCTACTTGAGAGCTTGACTTCAAGCTGGCTTGAAATATATTTGACACTTCGCATAAATTTGCCGCGAAATACGTGATAGAAGAAACAATTTTATGTCCAGCTTATATAAATAAAATAAATTTATTAAGTGAATTGCACAGGAAGTGAATTCCACAATCAACAGAGAACTAATTTCAAAATTCAAGCGCTGAAGCAGGGGTTACATGGCTAGTTCAAGTCGATCCGACAAATTTTTTGGACCGACTTGAGTGAAGTAGACTTGAAGTCGATCTGAGGCTACATGACTTTCAAGTCTACTTGAAGCCAACTTCAAGTATGCATGTAATCATAGTAATATACTGAGTTTCCATGGGAGTCGAGTTGAGTTGTGGTTGAGTTGAAATGACACTTCAACTCAACGATTAACTCGATGCGTTTCCATATCTGTCTTCCGTCTTCCTCTATCTTTTTCCATAAATTAATTTTGTTATAGATTTTTCTTTAAAGGTATTTATTAAATAGAAAGAGGTGCGACATTTTCAGTTTTTGTACCTTTGCTAGTGTGCCGTTTTTAGTTGCATGCGTGAACTCAATTCAACCTACCTATTTTCGTTGAGTTGAGCAGAGTTGAAAACCTTTAACGAAAACTCTTAACTCATTCTGTTTCCATGACGTATAACTCGGGTTCAACTCTGGTTGAACTCTCATGGAAACTCAGTAATAGTTAAAAGTTTTCGTTAAAGATTTTCAACTCAACGAAAATAGGTAGGATGAACTGAGCTCACGCACACAACTAAAAACCGCACACTGGCAAAGGCCCAAAAATTAAAAATGTCGCGCCTCGCTTGGACTTTAGAAAAGACTATATTTAATAAATACTTTTAAAGAAGAATCTGTAATAAAATTTCATTTCAACTCAACCACAACAGAACTGGAATCGAATGAGTTAATGGTGGAATTATAAATTTTTATTGTTGTCGTTGGTATGTGCAGTAAGGGATACTCAGCCATAAACACATATGTAAAAGCCGGCTTGATCCACTGGTGGTTAGTTGGATTTAACGAAACTTTACTTTAATAGGCTGTTGTGGTACAGATGATGATACGAAATTTTTCAATTAGTATGGACGTTGAACCTAGGCTGCGTCTCCACAGGACATATTTTATGTCAAGACATCTGTCAAATTTATGTCTGGCTGCCAGATTGATTTTTTAGGGTGGGCTAAAAATGTCATGACATTTCATTTTTTTAAAGCTTTCATAGGAAGAGGTTCAATGAATAAAAATAAAAATATTAATGCTTTGAAATTATTACAAGCATTAGAAATGACAGAAGCTATTCTTTTATAATGTGGGCTTTTAAAATTCCACAAATACTCATAGCTTTTGAGAAAATTTGCAAATTTCAAGACTTCCTTCTTCCGAAGTTTAAAGTCCGCCATTTTGCTTTGAAAATGTCCAAACATATGTCTAGACATAAATGGCTAGACATATGTCTTGCCATTAAAAATGTTAAGACATAAGGGGTCTCCACAGGACATTTTGTAGACATAACATCTGTCTTGACATGAAAAATGTCTAGTGGAGACCCTGGATAATAAGCGACCCCCATCTGGAGCGCGTTCAAAAACCTAACTGTGGTAAACCACGATGTAAGCTGTGGTTATGCTGCATCACTTCAATTAACCACGAAAGTTTATGTTTAACCATGGAGGTTTTTAAACGCACCGTGGTTAACTATGAGTTAAAGAAAGAAATTTTTTTTCCATAACATAGCCTCCACTATTTGCTTCAATTATTTCGCATGTGTCCATTAAGTATTTATTTGCAATAATCCCCCTTTCATTTGTTCATATGTTTACCATTAAAACAACTGTCAGAGAGTTGTTTTTAATCTTCTTCTTCTTAACTATCGCTAACCATGCTCCGGAGCAGGGTTAAAATTTAACTGCACCATGATTAACCATGGGAGTTTTTGAACGCCAAAAAGTTATGCTCGTGGTTATGTTGTAGTTAATCACGGAGTTTTTGAATGAAAAAAATTTACCATAGTTAACCATGGTTAGCCATAGTAAGGTTTTTGAACGCGCTCCTGGTATGCTACATGGTATTTAAATACCATGGTATAGAAACCATATGTGTTTCTATAGCATATTAAAATGTTACTCACTTTCCAACTTCCTTTTCGAACTAACTACTTTTCTAATACCTATACTTTCCAAGTAAAATTGTTGTGCAAATATAATCATCCTCAAGCTTTTTATTTGAAATCGAAAAAAAGAACCTAAAAATTATACGCTAATATTTTACATAACTTTCTTTTCTCACTTTCTCAAGAAGCCCATAAATACTAAAAAACCACTGCTTATTTAATTAAAGGAAGCCCCGCCAGGAATGAATATGTTAAATTATGTATCCTTAAAGTTTCATCACCTTTTTACATTATTTTCCCCTTCAGGCGAAAAAAGGACGATAAAGAAATTCCAGTAAACACGTTCTAAAGTACCGAACTTCCTTCCACTTAGATCCTTAAAAAACCACAGAAAAAAATGATAAAAAAGGGAAAAAAATTAATAAAAAAATTTCTTATACTTCTTAAAAAAATTATGTTAAACACTTTTGAGGATATCAATTTATTTATCATGAAAATATGAAAACATTTTTTTTTGTTGGTAAAAATTAATTCTTTGATGGATTCCAGACGATTACGACGATTATATTGAATTAAATTCTCTTTTGCGAGGTTTAGTGAAAAGAAATTGAATGGGAAAGTTCATTCACTCCCACAGTAGAAGAGAGAAATATTATATTTAAAAAAAAGAAATTAAACTGTGTCCCAAAATATACAAGTGAATTTCTGCTTGAATTCACATATCCGAATCCGAACGGTGGACATTGTTCGGTGACAATCACAAGGTAAACATGATTCGATTGAATCAACAACAAAAAGGACAATGGCCTGCAAATCAGAGCAGATATTTGCTCTCCTTAATGTTGACATTAAAAAATTTCAACTTCAGGAATGTGCTTTTGTGCAGACTTTATGCTTTTCTGATGCTACTAATATAAGATTAATAGAAATTTTACAACACATCCTGCGAACAAACACCGAAAAGGGATCGCTGAGGATGTGAAAAGAATTCGTCTCAATGTCACCAGACAGGTTCTTCGACGTACTTGACAAAAAGTTTCTGATTGAAAAATGGTAAATAATAATTTTTTTTTTGGTAAATGGAAATAAACTGTCAAAGTCACAGAGAGATTATTTGTTTTTCGATTTCGAGGACATTTGAGAATAAAATTTTATTTTAGGTGGGCTTTTATTGATTTGGTGAAGTTTGTTTTAAACATTTTGTTTTATTTTTTAATTTAACGGAGGCATTGTTCATCATAAGTTTGAAACTCAAATGGAATATGCTAGCCAAATTTTGGCCTTCGGTTGCCGACGACTCTTATAAAAAATGCTCTCAACTGGAATCAAAAGGATAAATGTTCTGATTGCTGCATGACTGACAAGTGACAACAGCTCTAAGGCGCCCATTACACGATAGGTTTTGCTGTCAGTTTGTCGGTCGACGATATTTGCCCTGTCTTAAGACCCATGATACAATTGATCGATTCGAACTGTCAATTGATGGGCCAGGGAGGGTGGCCGCAAATTTCAGTCCGATCCCCTTCCTTGTCCTATGAACTAACAATTGACAGTTCGATTTGACCAATGCATTGATTTGTGAACTGATAATTGACAGTTTTAATTGATCAATGCATTGATTTGTGTATCATGGGGCCAAGCCTGACCCAAAATGAGACGTAACGTAATGTAACCTACCACAACCTCATCGACCTAAATGGACGAACAAACTTAACGAATGTTTGTTAAATTCTAAAATGTTACCTTTCTTACGTTTTGTGCTGTAAACCTTGAACCTAATATGCCGTACTGTACCGCAAGAAAAGTGCACGAATTTGAGCTTACCTACGGCATACGGCCCTAAATGATAACGAAAGTGACAAGTGCAAAATGGATTTTGGAAGAAATATAAACACCTTAAAAGTGCTCAGCAAAATAAAAGGAAAAAATTTAAACGAAAAATTGCTTGGGAGCTGATGCTGCTTACGAATGCTTGCGTTTTATGGCCTTCTTACGGCACCGTACGTAACATGCAAGAATATAACGAACTTTCGTCAAGTTTATTACGTCAATTTACGTCGGTGCCATATGAACACTCATGTTCGCACTTTAGGTTACGTACAGTTACGTTACGGTACGTCATATTAAGTTCAAGCTAAAACTCAACGAATTTGAACTTACTTACGTCATTTTGACACATGGCAGTAAATGAAAACGAAGAGCGACATATAAAATGGATTCCGTAAATGCAGATTTAAGCGATTTATTTTCTTGAGGCGCACGGGGCTGGCTTACTGCTCTATTTATGTTCCATACCCTCGACACATGGCAATAAAAATGTGATGAAAATTCGTAATTTATGACGAACGCCTTTGACTGACTGACAAACGTCAATTTTGAGTTTTCGTAATCGATTAACCAAAAATTGCCTAATCGGATTTCCTAATTAATGAAGTTCGTATTCGTAATAAATGATGTATTTTCGTCATAAATGCGAGTCTACTCGACAGATAGAGAATTACTTAAGAGTTAAAGCACAATGACATTTGACGCAAAGTGCAAAAATTCTGGCACATTCACATGATGACATTACTTTTGCCCCACCTTGTATGAAGGGAAGAGAAGAAAGACCGAAATTTATCTAGGTCGAGAAATGGAAAGACGAAGGACCATGCCTCGGGGTGGATTCGAGGAACGGACCTTTGGGATAGTATTCGGGCGCCTTAGCCTTGGCTGACCTTGTACCCAATGAAGAGTGATCTTGTACTTCCCAGCCAAGAGAGAGGTCCTTGTACCACGTGTCGGCTAGTCTGGACGGTATATAACTCGCGCCTAGTGCCTTGAGAGCCGCTTGGCTACTTTGGCTTTTAGTCTTGACTGTATTCCTGGGCAACACAGTCGGTACAATTACTTGGTTATGCGGATGACGTTAACATCGTGGGAAGGTCCTTTTTGGCAGCAAAGGAAGCTTATGTCGAATTAAAAGAGGCGGCAAAGGACATAGGCCTGAAGATCAATGAAGAAAAAACTAAGGTGATGCAACAATCCAGAGCTGGAAGATTTAGAATGGGGAGAAATATAACTATCGACGAACATAACCTAGAAGTAGTCGATAAAACAGTCTACCTTGGGTCTACAATCACAAAAAGAAACGAAGAAAAAGAAGAAATAACTAGACGAATACTACTGGCTAATAGAGCCTTTTATGCCCAAAAAAAAAAATACTGCACTCCAGATTTGTGCACAGAAAAACCAAGCTCTCACTCTACAAAACAGTAATACGACCAGTACTTTGCTATGGCAGCGAGACTTGGACTATGACCCAGGACATAGAGGAACGAGTCAACAGGTTTGAGAGAAAAGTCCTCAGGTGCATAATAGGCCCAACCAGAGAGGATGGAATATGGAGAAGGAGATACAACAGCGAGTTGTACGAAATTTTTGACGACCCAGAACTCTCAATTTTAATAAAAATTAACAGATTAAGACTAGCCGGTCACGTAGTCAGGATGGAAGACAATCGCATCCCAAAACGGCTTATGATATCAGAAATTTCGGGAAATAGGCCAGTAGGTAGACCCAGGAGGAGATGGATAGACTCTGTGACGGCTGACGCAGAGACAATGCTGAACATCCGGAACTGGAGACATGCTGCAAGGGACCGTCAAACATGGAGAAATGCCCTAAAGGAGGCCAAGGCTCGATTTGGGCTGTAGCGCCATTGGATAGATGGATGTATTCCTGGGCAGGTTTTGAAGATTAGCATAGTTCACACTTGATGTCGAAACGCCGTTAAAGTTGGTTTTCGTATCATGCAGACCGATCGCGCTGCTACCATTTACTGTGGCAGTGTAATTTGTGTGTCCATGAAGCCGGAATTACACCCACACCACAACACACCATAATAATGTAATCAGCCCCATATAAAGTATATGAATTAGATCCGCGACACAGAGCGCCACGACACACCACAACACAAAAGTGTAATTCCGGCTTAAGTCTTTTCGACGCCGCAATTCGTTTCTCGTAGCCTCAGGGCCGTGCAGGCTGCTTGATGTCTAGATCAGGGGGAGCAGAATCTAATTCAGTGGTGCAGTGGGATTTGTACGCCAAGCTCCTGTTAGTCGGAGCCTTTACATTTTTTGCATTTGCTTTAGTCTGGAAATGTTATATTACCTAGTCGGAATAAACTGACTACTTAGAAAATAGACATAATTTAAGCACTAGTGGGAGACTGACTAGTTCCAGTACTGGTGCCAAAGTAATCCTGAGAGGAGCTAGTTCAAATCACACTATCAGTGGTAAGCCTACAAGATTTTTCTAAAGAATTTGTTTTTTAGTTAGTAGTTTTGCTAGTTCAATATGAATTAATTCTCGAAGTATTTCAAAATGAATTAGTTCTCCAGGTAGTTCAAAATGAATTAGTTGTCCAAGAAATGCAAAATGAATTAGTTCTCGAAGTACTTCAAAGTAAATTAGTTCTCGAAGTAGTTCAAAGTGAACTAGTTCTCGAAGCACTTCAAAATGAAATACATAGTTTTCCAAGAACTTCAAAAAGAATTAGTTCTCCAAGAACTTCAAAATGAATTAGTTCTCGAAGTACTTCAAAATGAATTAGTTCTCCAAGAACTTCAAAATGAATTAGTTCTCGTAGTATTTCGTAGTAATGCAGAGGGGGGCAATTGACTCCATCGTAGGACAACGCTGTACAAAAGTAATGGGTTGTTTTCATATAAAAGGTATCCAAGTGAGAACTACTACTCCTTCCTTAGAAAGTAGTTATTCTACTATTCTTAGAACTAGTTCACTTTCCTACTGGGTATTTACAAGGGTGAGCCACCACACAACAGATTCATATGTGCGCACGAATATCCAACGTATTTGCAATTTGCTGGGATTTCTTTAACTCCCTGTCCATTGTCATTGGTGTCCTCTTGCAAGGTGTGGATGCTGTCGTCCTGCCTTTATACAGAATCCCAACCTTTTTTAGCTTTCAAATCTCCCAGGATGAGGCATTAAGTTCCCTTTCCATCCAGAAGGCATGTTTATGGAAAAACACACTTATGCTACTCGTATATGAGTCGTTTTAACATTTATCTTAACCATCTTTTAATGGAGAAAGGTGTGCGACGCCTGAAGCTGTACAGTATCGCATAAAAGATAATTGCTACGCCGCCAGCGGTGATCTCCACAATCAAAATTTATCGTCCTTGTCAAAATTTTTAATTTGATTCATTTTTTTGTCCTTCATTCAATTTCCTATCCAATAACTAAGGTAAACAAAATAAGGAAAAATCAGCTTAAATTGCTTCCGTGTACAAGGCTATTAATTCCTAGCTTTTAGGTGTAGCGAGCTTCGAGCCAAGGCAAAATAGATTTCCCACTTGAACGTTATGAATCTCATGAGATCCTTTATCTATAGCCGAAGATAAGATTCCCGTAAAATCAGTACGACATATTCTCCAGATAATGGACCCTTCGCATGTAGCACAATCATTTGAGATAAGCAACTTACAAGACTAACTATCCTTTCCTAGCAACAGCACCGCCTCCGGGGGGAAGTTTTTGTCCTAAGTATCAACTGGATGCTGGGTCTCTTCTGCTCCTCCGCAAAATTATCGGCAATTCAAAGCTAAAATGCTTCTTCTGAGTGGCGTTTTAGTGGCAGCCTTTATTGCCACTGGATACGTAACGGAAAGAAGGTGGGCGCACGTGGAGTGTGGAGACTTCGCACAGCCACCTAACATCTGCCAGGCCAATTAATTACCATCATTTATCAGGAAAATGTAGCAAAGACGCCTTTACAAATTTATATAATTTGCCGTGAAAGCCTTAAATAATATTTCAAGACATGATTCCTTCGAGAGTCCTCTTGTATACAAATACAGCTGTCAATGTGCACTCACCTGGCTTTAAATAATCCGAGTTTACGTGGGCCATGAAAAAGGACGTTAATTTGATGTTTTCTAATTGAGTATTTGCAGTGATTTCGAAAATATTTGGCATTTTTCTTTTATGAATTGTGCACTGACAGACAAAAATATTCAATATTAGTGCGAATACTGTGGGAAGATCAAGGCTACGGCTATAGCCGGAATTTCGTTGTAGGTGGATATACACAGTCTCTCAGTCGTGGGGTAAAGTACTTTGAACTTTATTTGCATCATGAACATAAAACTGAACTTCACAGCGCCATTGTTCAGAGTTGTGAATGCGAAAATTTATAAAGGGCTGCTGGAAATAATTCGTTCGGTAGTTAAGTTCATCCTTGTCTAATCCTCCTTAATTGCCTAACTTAAGGCTCTCGGAAGGCGTTCGGGTGGTTTAGTTATGTTTAGTCATCGGCAGGGTAAGGCTAGAAATAGATATTTTATCCTATACTTAAAAATTACAAAAAAAATGTGTTTTAAAGTTCCCATGATACGTAAGGACACGAATTTAGAAATATTTACTGGAATTTCGTTTTAGTCATCGGAATGTTGATTGGTGAACCCTTGGATCGAAGGACATTCAAGCGTGAGCACTTAATTAGAAAGTATGAATAGTTGTGCTGAGTGAACACAAAAGTGGTGTTGTGGGTGTCGTCGCTTTTTAGTGATTGTAAAGAATCTAGGAATTTTCGCAATGCGGACTGCGTAGAACGTTTTTGATTAATTAAATCTAGCAAAGAAGGAGATATTGATTTAAAATCTAAAGCAGCTACACTCAAATAAAATTTAACATTATTGACCTAAATTGAAGTAATCCAGGCTATTTACTTGCTAAAGATAACATTGATATTAATTGGTAAAACATTTCCAGTGAATGAATTTATAAATAAAATTGAGTTCGTAGAACAGGCAGGTCTCAATAGAAGTTGATTAATGAAATTACAATTTAAACAAATTCTTCTTAAAAGCATAGACTGGACTACTCAATGATGTTTCAACGTTAATAACAATAAATTTCAGTTATGGAAACTAAAGGGTTTTCCGTCAAGTCAAGAAAGAGCGTCCAACACTCCCAGCTGGATGATGCCGCCTACATCGGTCGCTGATGGGGGCTGTTTTGTTTAAGCAGGCATAAAGCCGAAATTACACTATTGTGTTGTGGTGTGTCGTGGCGCTCTGGGTCCTGATCTAAGGCAAGGCGCACATTGAGACGCGTATAGAGCGTGAAAGCTGACAAGACGCGAGCAACATGACACGCACGTGTCACTCGCGTAGTGTGGTGATCCGCATATTGAGACGCAGTTTCAACGTGGCTAGCCTACCACTCAAATTGTTATTATTAAAAATGAGTTCAGAATCAGAATCAGAAAATGATGCTGAAGACGAAATTTTTTTTACTTTATTAATTAGCGACTAAAAAATTAAAATCACCCAATAAGTATATTGAAGCTGATTTGATCAATTAGATACTTGTGAATGAGTGGAAGAAAATTTGCTGAAGTGCATAGGATAATCGAACAAGCCTTTGGCTCAAATGGATGTAATGCCAAACCGATCCCAACCGACGAAAAACTTGCAAGGTTTAGCCAAATTCTATTTTTTTATTTTGTCTTCATATAGTTTGCATAATTTGTGTCATAAAGCTCTCTGTGTCCCTTCACCGCCTCAATTGACCTTTCTTCTGCCATAGGTAGGTATTTAGAAAGAAACAAACTAAAAACGTAGAAGAGAAAAAACAAGAAAATAATATTATGAGAAATTGCCCAGTACACTTATGACACGACCGGCACGAGAAACTGTGGCTCCACTACAACGCCACGCGTGTAGTAGGCGACGCGATTCGCGGCACCTCGCGTCCCTTAGCCAATTTGCGCGGTTCTATTCGTTTCCATAGTTTACAAAAAAACGCGCTGTGCTGTGCCACCCCACACGCTCTATACTCGTCTCAATTTGCGCCTTGCCTAATTCTTATATTTTATATGGGGCTGATTACATTATTATGGTGTGTTGTGGTATGGCGCGTCCCGATCTGGCGTTTCTGATTGGGCACAGAGCCAGAGCCATCTTCAGGGACAAATATGAAAAAAATAGAAAAAATTCCGTAGAATTTAATTAACTACTTTTGGCACTCGTAGACCTTTGGGAACGTTTCCATAATGGCGTCAAAAAAGGGCCAAAAAGAGTTTTTCGCGTTTTATAAAAAAATAGACTTTGTACAAAAAAATGGGTGTATAAAATTTGTAGAACTTCCTAATACTAACAATTCGATGTCAACACATAAACAAATAAAGGACTAATTCCAAAAAAACGGCTTGAAATCACGTTGTTTTTAAATGTATGTATCTTAGAAATAGAATTCGATTAGCTCACAGACATCAGCACCTACAAAAACGTTTTTGAGCTTTGCTGGTTTTGGTTTTTCTTAAAGAGTTGCACTAATAGTTGTTTTTTGAGCGCACATTGCTACTCCATTGGAAACATGCGGAAAAAACTGCCGAAAAATCAAAAAAAACCAACTTTGCCCGCAAAATTTCGATTATTTGCCTATAGGCAAATAAAAAAATATTTTACGATCTTCGTAAAAAATTAGCAGGTATTTCGACGCCATTTATGAAACGTTCCCAAAGGTCTACAAGTGCCAAAAGTAGTTCCCAAAATTCTACGGATTTTTTTCTTTTTTTTCCATATTTGACCTTGCGGATGGCTCGGTTGGCACGAAACAATCTAATTTGATTGGCCTATTAGTCCCGATAGTTTGGTCTGTTTAACATCTACTCAAACAACCCCCAGACTCCAACTCTATCATATTCTCTTCTATTTTTCAAATCAGGCTTACTTATCCCGTTTATGACTAGGTTCAACGCAGGTTCAACCCAGGTTTAACCCAGTCATAAGGGGGGGTCGAGTTGAAACTGGGTCCACTCAACTCAACTCAGCTCTTCTACCTGGATCGAATTGAAATTTCGCCTCATATACACGGGTTGACTTGTAATTGGGTTGAGGTGACATTTGTTTTGTTTGTTTATCATCCGTGAAGTCTGCTCTGCCTTCGTCGTTAGTTTTGTGTTCGGTATTTTTGTAACGCGTTTATTTTTTTTTTATATTAACTAAAATAATAACAGTGGAAATTTAATTTTGACAATGTCTAAGAGAAATGTTTGGGAGTATCAGGAAACAAAAACCATGCTATAAATAATGCAGGAACAAAATTCCCTTCATCATTTTGATGGAAAACTCTATAGGAAATCAGAAATATTTAAAAATATAGGAAAAGAATTAAGAAAAAGAGGCTATCGTATCTATAAATGAGAATTTCACACAAAAATTTGAGGTTATGTTTTGATGTCAGTTCAACTCTATTTCAACCCATAATGAACTCAACGGTGGTCGATATATCAACTCAACCTCGACTCAACATTTCAACGTAATCATAAACGAAGTAATTATGGTTATATTGAATTTTAAGGCATCAATCGCCTGGGGCTTATTACTTATACTTATCTAAAAGGTCCACATCCATTGTCACACAAGCTATCAAACAATATTTCGAAAAAGAAGGCATACATTAAAACTTGGCATTTTTTGGCCTTCAACGAGGGAAACTTTCTTCATATGTACATCGTGAGCGACATTTTACATTATATACTGTACACAAAACGAACTTTTATGCTTTACATCGCACACATAAAAAAATCACACACATATTTAAGCTGGTTTGAAAGAAATATTAAATCAGACGAATATTTACACTTCAATCAACGGCCATAATTTCGAAATCTTGTATTTTACACACGCACACTATAACAAAATTACGACTTTCTTCGCTGTTTGTCTCATGTTTGTGCATTTGTTTGACCCCCATCCAGGGTCAAAGTACAATGTCATTTGACGCCATTTGCAAAAATTATGGAACATTCACATTAGGTGTGTTCGTTGACTGCTCTAGCTCAACCTGGAGCAGAAAAATCAGCAATTTGCGTCCATTGAGACATTTTGACTGCTCTTTTTTGTTCTCAATTGCCCTGCTCTGTGTTCTTTGAATCTGCTCTGGGTTGAGAATTTTCACTTTTTCTGCTTCACCAAATTTGTAGTAGCGAGCAGAGCAAGCAAAAGTATTCTTCTTCTTCTTTTGACAGTTGTCAAATCGAAAACATTTATAACATTACTTTTACCCTACCTGTACAAAAAAATCCCCGCCTCTAAGCAGAATGAACGAGAAAGTCATCTTCTTGACTTTAAATGTTTGAACTCTTATCAATGAATTGTGTAAATTTACAACTTTTCAAGTGCATTAATAAAAGTTTGGGCATCCATAACTATAATCACAATTGTCTAACTGCAGCTCATGAGCAAACTTTTATTAATGCACTTGAAAAGCTGTAAATTTACACAATTCATTGATAAGAGTTCAAACATTTAAGTCAAGCGAGATAATTATAATTTTAAAATATTGTTAATACAGCTTTAAGATTTCTTAATTTGCAATGAAACTTTACTTGGGTATATCACTGCCAAAGAAAAATTTATTTTTTACGTTTTAACGCATTTTATTTACAAAAGTTATTTATTTTAAAAGTTTTTTTAATTAATTTTATTTTCTATTTTTAGTCATAACCATAAAGATATAAACTAACAAGGAACGGCTGTGTTGTGTAAAAACCCTGTACGTGAGCCACCGCACTAAATGTAGGCGTTTAAAAGGACAGCAAGAGTGTGGGACAAGTGGGACACAAATTTCCGAACTGTCAGGGGTAGCTTCTTGAGTGAATGGTGGCGTGCTAAGTCAATATTCGTGGGTATCGTGTACACCACTTTTGAGGTAGAGTGCAAGGTGTATTTGGTTACGTGGTGTCCCCATTAGCGTAATCCACGCTTGTAAGAGATGCATTCTCTTTGATGGACCCATGAGAAACATAAAATTGAGAACTCTGTAAATCAAAATATCTCAAAAACGGTTACCCTTACAAGAAATAGGTTATTTTAAGGTTACCTAAGCTACAAATTTTATTCACATAATTTTTCTGTAAAAGTGAGCATTACTGAGATATTTGTGAAAAATCGCTTTTGGTGACCCTTGACCCGGCGTAAAAACGTGTCCGGGCCTCAAATCGATGAGGACTCGTGATATTTTCCTTAGAGCAATAATATCAATGTCCATACCAAAATTCAGCTTTCCCGAAATTTTTCCGAAGTTATTTAAAAATTTTACAGGGACATCAAGGAATATTGGCTAAACTAGTAGCAAATATTGTAAACACACCAGTAGATAATTTACAGAAGACGTTATGCGGACGAGAGAGAAGCTCACGTATTTTTTATACGCTTTATATTAGCTTCACCTGTATGTATGTATGTATGTATGTTCTATGTAAACAAATCTTGCAACTTGATTTTGACCCACTTCTATATAACCGATCAACTTCAAATTTTGCACAAATGCATAGTTCGCGTGACAATGCAATCTGACCATTTTGTAAGAAAATCAAGATGGCGGTTCCAAGATGGCGGTCGATTTTTGCTATTGTGTTCCCCGACCCCCCGACATGGGTATCAAATGAAACGGCATGACAGGTAGAATACAATTAGCTGTATGGCGTCATTCCAAATTCAAAATGGCGGCAAACAAAATGGCGGACTACCTTTTTCTTTACATACCACTCGATATGGGTATCAAATGAAAGGGTGTGACAATTAGAATACTATTATCTGTGTGGCGTCATTCCAAATTCAAAATGGCGGCCAACACAAAATGGCGGATTATCTTTTTCCTTACAACCCACTCGGTATGAGTATCAAATAAAAGGATGTGATAATAGAATACTTTTCGCTGTGGGGCGTCTTTCCAAATTCAAAATGGCGGCCACCACAAAATGGCGGTTTACCTTTTTCTTTACAACCCAGTCGGTATGGGTATCAAATGAAAGTGTATGACGAGTATAGTATAGTAAGCTTTGTGATGTCGTTTTAAATCTAATATGGCGGTCACTACAAAATGGCCGAACACATACATATAATAGACTAAAAAATAGAAAATAAAAAATATAGTTTAAAAAAACTAAAAAATACGCTTTTATTTTAAAATGAACTAAAAACTAAAAAATAATTTTGAATGTAAAGTTTTTATTGCTCCAGCCAGTATAAGAAAACAACACCTTTCGAAATCTAAAAAAGCGTGGGGCGCTAGCTAAAAGTTCCGGTGTTAATAAAATAAGAATATAGAGAGCCCCACGCTTTTTTACATTTCGAAAGGTAGGTTGTTTTCTTATACTGGCTGGAGCAATAAAAACTTTACATTCAAAATTATTTTTTACTTTTTAGTTCATTTTAAAATAAAAGCGTATTTTTTAGTTTTTTAAACTATATTTTTTTATAGCAGGCTCCATTTTGAGATGTTAAACAAGTTTAGACTACCCAACCCAACCTCCTGATGACGCCGCGCAAGGGCATCGCTAGTATCATGCCGATCCTTTTCCCTGCATTTGTCGAGCTCTAGCGATCTTTCCTTACAGGGCTTGAGAGACGTTTCGAAACTTAAACTAGGTATTAGAATAATACGGACTGGATTTAAGGCAATGTACACTGCCCTATACTTACGTCAACGTTTCTTTCTAAAGCCGGAACTATAATAGACGTCGAAGAAGGTACGTCAATCCCTGCGTTCCAAGGGCTCCTATGTGAAAATGAATGATTGACTATAATAAACGTACATCACATGTACTTGTTTTCGTTAATGTTTCGTTAAACGTAATATAACGCCATCTTATGGGATTTGGATGCCAGTTGACGGCGTTGTTGAGACTCAAATTCAAACAATGGTTATTGCGATTATTATGGTCGATTGTACTTCACGGCTTACGGAGACAGATACGTACGTCTACATTCGTTAAAAACGTACGTCGATATACGTCTATTATAGTTCAGGCTTAACAAACCCTGTTACAAAACAGAGCCCTTTAGCTCCAATTGCAACACCGTCCTTAGTCTCTTACGTACCTAAGAAAGTATTTCTTGTATTGATGTTGGCAAACAGCTTTGTTTAGATCGAATGGTAACAGGTAACCAGCGTGCCACGTTTTAGCATTTTTACTTACAAAAATAACAAAATAAAATTAATAATCGAAATTTAAAGCAGTTCTGCCTGTAGGAACAATTTAAATCAATTTCCAGGCAAAAACTCCACTTGGATTGATATTAATCAACTAATAATAATTAACTTCACTCAGGGCACTGAGGAAATTTCGACGACGATTAATAAGCCGAAAATAAAGAGACAAAAAGTCCGCTTAGCTGGAGGCTTTATCCCAAAATAAATTCAAGTGGAAAGTGTTAAGAAAAATCAACAAACGAATTAAGTAACAAATTTTTAACATTTCTAATTCATTAACAAAAAAAAATTCAATCTAAAATTACATAGCCTCAAATGAAACTTGAGTCACAAATCTACAATAAAGTATCATCTTTAAAAATATTTAAAAAAAACAATCTTACAACGAATATTGCACAAAACTTTGAATGGAAATTAAATTAAAAACAATGAAATTTCTATTTTTAATAACCGGACAAGTCATAGCGCTCCTGCGGTGGCTCCCCGTAGTTGTGATTTCCAGCATGTTCGACCTCTGCATGTGAACTAGCGGAATTACTAATAGCAGTTTCATGGAGACCTATTGAAGCATGAATGGCCGCCTCATTGGCGTTATTTTGCGCCTCTTGAGCAGAATTTGAAGCCTTTTCAGCAGCATCCCTAGTAGCCTCAAAGTCTACCCTAGCCGAATGCAGTTGCTCCTCAAGCTGCTCCAACTTCTGTTTTGCTTGTCCAACCATCGCTGTCTGAGATGCCAGCTCAGCTGCAGCTTCTGTAGCAGCCTTCTGAGCATGGTCCGACGAAGACTGGGCATTGTTCAAGGCGGCAGTTAATACCGAAACGTGATTGATCGCCTGCTGTGCGGACTGTTGAGCGGCCTTCGCGGATCGCTTTGCCTGCTGAAGCTGGGTCAACTCATTTTCAAGATGCTGATGAGCCTCGATACTTTGCTGTTCCAGTCGCTTGAGTAGAACCTCTTTCCCTTTGAGAGCTGTTAAAGCTGTATTGGCGGCTTGAGATGCGGTCTGGGCTAGAGAGTTTTTAGCAACGTAAGCAGCTTGTTTCCCGGCTGCATTTTGATTGGCTACAGCTGATGTTGCTTGATCGGCAGATCCTTGAGCGATAAAACGTAGCCCACTGCCAGTACTGTATCCGGATTTTGGAGTTCCTTTGTGTGATACTGTTTGGTAGACGTACTGAGTTCCTTCTTGCGGCGCCGTCGCAAATTGCTCTGTGTGATGGACTTGCTCGTAAGTGTACTGTGGCTGATGGTATGGGTCCTTTCTCTTAACTTTTCTGGACAGGGTGATGTCTAAAATTATTAATACTAAAATTATTTTACCAAATTAAGTAGAACTGTCGATCAATTTACCTAGAATCAGCAAAAGTATCAAGACCAGAAGCAATTTCATCGTTTTGGTTAGAAATGAAGTTCCTGGAAAAGAAATGAATGAATTGAATTAACGAAACAATTTTATATTGTAAATAAAGGAGGAATTATTTTGTGTCGTTGTGTGGTTTTGTGTTTTAAAATTAAGCGTTTTTCTGCAAATTGGAATATCAATCTGTGTTGGGAGTTCTTAGAAAACTTTTTTTTTCAATTTTCATGATTTGAATTAAAACTGTAACAATAACAATAAAGAGAAAAAGTATAAATTCAAACCAAACATTCTAAGCTAAAATATTAAAATAGTTGAAAAGTGTGTAGTTGAAACAAAATAACTTCATTTTGCAGAACACTTTCTGTAATGCATCTACCCTACATTAAAGCCTTGTTATACAGCTACACTTTTTCTGTTGTGATATCACCACCGAATTATTAATAGGAGACTCGATACCAACCAAGTCAAAACTCAGAGGAGCTTCCAACGTTGATGATTGGGCATATTCACACGCTGCCATAATTGTGGTGAGTCAAACCGGTTTTATTAAACTCCTAGCAACTCAGACGGGGCGTAAATGAGTGTAGTAAATTTGAATGCTATACAGGAACCTTTAAATGTATTGCAGATGAAATTTACTTGTTAGAGAAAAACAGAGCTAAAGAATGCAAGAGATGAAGTAACTTTTTATATGTGTGCTAGTTTTCACGCGTTTGCTTTTGCGTGAAAAATGTTTCGTTAAGTTCTTCCGCTCCCTTCCCTCTCTCATCTATAAAACCGGTTTTAGGCGCCATGAATGTGCACTGTGTGAATATGCCCATTGAGCCTCCGCACACGATGCAATAAGTATGTTGCGTAAAACCGGTTTTATTCAACTCCTCCGAACGCACACGATGCGTAATTATGTGTAGTAAATTTGATTGCTATACAGGAACGTTTAAATGTATTGTAGATGAAATTTACTTGTTAAAGGAAAACAGAGCTAAAGAAAGCAAGAGATAAAAGCTACTTTTTTTATGTGTGTTAGTTTTCACACGTTTGGTTTTGCGTGACAAATGTTTCGTTAAGTTTTTCCGCTCTCTTCCCTGTCTCATCTATAAAACCGGTTTTACTTGCCATAAATATGCACCGTGTGCGGAAGCCCATTGTTACATCATTCCTAATGTACCAAGTTTATAGGAGTAAAATTAAATCGATTTAAGTCAAGGTTACCCCAAAATTTCAAATTAACGTATTAACGATTTAATACAAAAATGAATTAAAGTTGGAGCCGAAAATATTCGGATTAAGCCATAATTCGAATTACGAGAAAAAATTTCGAATGATCCGTAATTCGAATGTTTTTGGAGTAGCTATAAACTAGGTATGTCATAGCTTTAATTCAAAGATAAAAGAGAGAAAATCGCGTTATCTCGCGGTTCCGTATCCAAGCTCTACCATAGCAAATGCTCTTTAAATAATCGAACGGAAACCGATTTCCTCACCAAACCTATGACACCGGCTCCACACGTTGGCCCCAACGTGGGTACCAGCGAACGTTGGCACAGATTCTGACACGCGACGGCCAATCCCCAATGCTCACACCAATGCAAATTTCTCGATACACACTTTAAACAAGTAGCATTGGGTTCAACCTTGGTGCCAACGTGTGGAGCCGGCCTGACTCGAAAACCTTCACTTTTTCATTAAGTGTGTTCGATGACTGCTTAAAAATTTCAGAGCAGAGCAGCCCCGCTTGGAGCAGCTGTCAAATTGATGTCAGAGCAGAAAATAGCAACAATCTCACAGAACACTTTTCTGCTCAACTTTGGTTTAAATTCCGTTTTAGAGGTTAGTTACTAATGGCAATTTTAGAAGAAGAAATATATGCCAATAAAAACAATTGAATAGTATCAAAATTTTATTTTTTTAAAAATTAATGTTTATTTTTTAATATTTCTAAGTATTTCCCGAATAAATGATTAATAAATCAATTTTTCGATTTGACAACTGTCAAAAGAAAAAGAAGAAGAAGAATTTTGCTGCTCTGCCTGCTCCTACAAATTTGGTGGAGCAGAAAAAATGAGAAACGACCCAGAGCAGGCTCAAAGAACACAGAGCAAGGCAATTGAGAGCAGAAAAGATCTGTCAAAAAGTCTCAATGAAAGCAAATTGCTGCTCTTCCTGCTCAAGGTTGAGCTGGAGCAGTCATCGAACCCACCTATTGTCAATATATTTTTGGGGGCCATTTTGAGAATTGGAAATTTTTTAAATAAACGTGATAGTACAAGATTTGAAGAAAATTGTAGCTCTCGAACGTTGCTCTAAAAAAATTCGCAGACGCAGAGCGTTTTTAGAAGAACGCCTTTTTTACAAAATGAAATTTCAAGGAAAGCGTTGAATATTTCGCAACAAACAAAAAACTGGTCTTTCAGCTAGGAAAAAGAAATGTTTAAAAAATCGTTAGGGGGGTCGTAACGTAATCGTTTAGCCGCTAGTGCGTTTGAATTTTTTTTGGTAGAGTTTTACATATCACCCACTATTTTTGTAAGCCTATAACTATTTTTATAAGGTATCAGTGTACGCAGAATAGCCCCACCTATCCAAAATTATAAAAGTGACGGTTCCACCCTACCAACTAACAGAGTTATGAGTCGTCAAGTCAAAATTTTGGTATTTTTAACTAAAATTTCACCTTAAACATTTTGCTTCAAAAACCTATGCTTCAAAAACCTATTATACTTTTTTTTCCGAAATTAGAATGCTTGGAGTATTTCCTATGAATAATGTCCGGACAATTTTTATGCTACGGTCTTCACTTTTGAAGTTATAAGCAATTTTAATGCTAAAATACCTTATTCCTAAAAATAGATTATGGTATGGGGTTACAAAAATACAGAGTGATATGTAAAACTCGACCAAAGCAATTTTAAAACGCCCTAACGGCTAAACCGTTACCATTCGGCGGAGCCAGAGATGCAAACGTCAGGGTACATAAAAAAGGAGATATTATCACAACATACAGCAATTATCACATTAAAAGCTGTTAAGCTTCACATAAGATATTTTTGACCTTATCCTTCGGAGTATTGTTTGCCCTTTATTATTGGAAGACCATTCCAAAGACGCTACAATGACGAGATTTATGACCATTTCCGACGTACATGTTATGGAGAGAGAACAACTCGGTAGATTCCGAGGAACAGGATAACTCGAGGTCGTTTTAATGAAGTTAAACCAGGGAAGTTTTCTATGGTAGGGCGATTTGACATCGACGTAGACCAAACTTTCGTTGGAAGGATGGAGTAGACCAGGACGCCTAGAGCTTACTCACGCAAAACTAGATGACATCAGCAGAGAGCAATTGCGAGAGACCTGGATGGGATCCCAGTAAGTGTTTAAGTGATATGTTTTCTGATGTTCCTGTTGAATCTGATAGTTATAAAAATGATACAGATTCTACAAGACAAAAGTAGGGTTCGTACGATTATGCCTTTATCAAGTGATTTTGAAGAAATGGACCTGGCCTAGACATAATGTGAACCGCCACAGACTCTTTTAAAAGTAAGTACAGGTTACGGCTAATATGTTTAACGTGAGCGTTTTATAATTCGAATTCGAATGTTTTTTATCAGTATTAAACGGGTGCGAAGCTTGGACATTAACTAAACAAACTGTCTTAAGACAACTTAACATATTGTACGATTCTATGGGGACTAACACTAACAACTACAATGGCCTCAAGGCAATCCTTCGTTCTCTTTCACAACCTTTCGTTAAATCTTGACACTTCGTTCAAAGAATCTTCAAGAAAGTGACGTTGAACGATTGATATTTAATTTGGTGTTTTGCAAAAATTAAAGTATTAGTGAGAATGTAATAAAAATGATTATTTGAAATAACGTGCTGTGTTGAAAAGATAATTTAATAATGGAATATTTGGTCCTTGAGTTCTGATTACCTTTTACAAATGTCAAAAACTTCTTCAGGCAATTATAGCTGAGCTTAAGATTCGTTAAGTTTTGACAGGAAATTAGCCAGTCTTAAGAGAATTGGACGAGGGGATTTAAGACGTCTTAAGACCATTGTAGTTAAATCCAATGGCCTATTAGAATGAACGAAGAGCTTGAAAAACTGTGTGATGAAATAAATATACATAGTTGCACACATAAAATGGGGTAGATCACGATGACTCGGATAAGTACGAGCTTCTGAAGAAAGAATACTTGCCATGAGCTTCAATGATATGCCGAATGGAAAAGAAACATAAGACAACCAAGGACAGATGACTTCGTATGTCGAAAACTATATATAGCTAGCTGGAGAGAACTAGCAAAATTTAAAAATGAAGAAGAGACTTCAAAAGTCCGAGTCGTTCAAGGACTGGAATGCCATTTAAGAAAACCGATACTATTTCTGTTTAGGGGCGACGCCGCAGTGCCCGACCTATTTTATTTGGTCTATTGGGCCAAGAGTCCTTATTCTGCCCTAAATGAAGAACAAAAACTTCACTTCGCAGTCAGTATTTCCAACTTATAAAACATCGAAATTCTTCACTATTTCATTAACTATAACTCTCGCCATTTAACCTACCCTACTTCCTATTACACTCTTTAAACCACTTTCTAATAGGCATTGTACTATGGCATGACTAAGTCCAGTATTAGATCCAAGATTAACTTCCTAGAGTAATGCATAAAAAGGTATGTCTAAGTTGAAATTATAAATCAAGTTTATTAATAAAGCAGCGAAGCTATGGAATTAACTTCTCTGAACTATAATCCCGGCTCTAGGAAGCTCCAACCATGAAAAGAAATTGTGAAAAGGCACGAGTCTCATATGAACCGCAAATTAATAATAAGGAATTAATTCCCAAGAAGTATCGATTTGCGATAGAAAACATCTTTTGTGGTTTTTAATTCGCGATCCTCAGTGAAGCTATTAGCAAAAAAAGTGGCGGTTTAGTGTGACTTTTCAAACTAATCGTTTCGATAATAACATATGAAGACATCGAATTGCACGCTTTTATCATGAATAATCTTCGCGAAGTAAGAAACTATCAATAACTGAAACGTCAACGAATCTTTATAACTAAGATTCGCTGCAATTACACACTAATAACATATCTATAAAACGCATACAATTAACTTTAATGGCGAATCACCACACTCAACAATTCGCAAATTGCGCAAAATTTCACTTTTTAACAAAAAATTTCACTGCACGCAGTAGAAACAGTGTCCATCCACCTGAAGGCTCATACCTATCCAACGAAAACTCGTTCTAATAAAGATCGTGTAAGATCGATCGCGTAAAAAATAAAAATATCTCAAAAACGGACACTTCAACAATAGTTATCCAGCTTATGTCCAATCTGAAGAAGGTTTCGTTGTGGAAGATCGCTGCCGATACGAACTTATACGCGGTCAAGATCACAAGTGACTAACTATCAAGGTGAAAACAAGTTCTTTTATATGCCACAGGTGGAGATGCCATGATCAGTTGCCATTTCTACTTGCATTGATGATGGCCGAAAGTGTTTAACGGTGGGCACATTTCTGCGGTATTATTATGATCGCGGCTGAAAAGTAAAACAGCTTAAAGTGGCTCCAGTTGTGCTCCCCCAGTTTGCGTAGATTTCGTAAAGAGCACACACGGCGCCCCGGCATCGGCACTTTTGCACCGATATAGCCGTTGTAGCGCCTGATTATTCAATTTATAATGTACCTGACAGGTAATGTCCTACTGTTTGACCAGCGCCCGATAATGGATAAGCAATGACTATTGTCCAAATATCTAGAGTCATCGTTCTCATCGTTCGCGCTTCAGCGTGGTGCGTTCAGCGAATTTTCTCGATTATTAGTTTCAAATTTTTTTTTTTACTTTCCGACTTTTTCGACACTTCACTTAATTTAAAAATTTCTCATCACTTTTACTATCTTTTGAAAAGGCGGAGGCTGGGACTTTATGATGTTATAGGAATCCATCAATCGAAGAAAGTCCATTAGACAGATCTTAGTGGTGAGGAGCTTCAATGCGCTTTCAATGAAGATGTTTGGTGAGGATTACTTTTCAGGAATAGAGCAGAGAGAGAAACAATCGAACGCAAATATTTTTTCCTTAATTACCAGCGCAGTGTGAAGTCTTGATCGTTTCAACTTTTTGGTATTTATCATTTTGACGCAAACACGCTTTTATAATTACCTTCGTGGCCATATACACGTGTTTGTACCACTTTAAACGACTTCCTGGAGATAGAACGCGATTTCAACAATGTCAGTTTCGAGGCCATCCGGGTGATCTTGGCAAAATTCGCGATCGCCAATGGCTTAAGTCAGTGGATCCTTCGCACGCTGAAAACAAGAATCATTCATAGCGGCTCAGAGTAGCAAAAACTTCACCCCATGAAGAAGTTCTCGTACCGCTGCTATGGCTTATGCCAGGGCTGCCGAAGGTACTCCGATCGGAGTATTTGTGCTCCTCTCGAGCCGTCAATACTCCCATACTCCTCATAGCGAAATTTTACTCCCTTTAGTAAATTTTATTTCAATATTTCAAAACTTACCAAAAAAGGTAGATTTTTGTTCTGTTATTACTTTTTTGTACTAGCAGATGAGTTTTGTGGTGGGATCTATCACTGCTTAAGTTTACTTTCAATTCAATTACCAATGTCAACAATTAGTGGTTTGATCTAGAGTTGAGCCGGACTTACACGAGGCAGTACATTTGTCCCTTAAGCCCGGTATGCTAAGCTCAAGAAATTCCTTTGCCTATTTTTTTTTAAATCCTATGCAAACAAAATTTTCGTTACCGTTATGCTAGAGAAAAGAAATTATCGCTTTTGTTAATGACGCGCAGATGTCGCTTTTGATAAAATTTTAGTTTTTCCTCCAGAAATAAGTGTCGATACATTTATTTCTTGAAGAAATTTAAACGGTTCATGGGTAGATGACATGTCAGATGGGTTTTGAAATTAAAAAAAGCCTTCCGCAATGGTAAAAATGACATACTGTTGGGTTTTATTCATATTTTTTTAATTCTTTACTAATTAAAACAATTTCATTAATTCCAAACAATCATAAAACAATTTACATAATGTTTGGAATGAAAAAAAGTAAGTGTCAAAATTTCTGTACAGTTGTCATTTTTCCTTAGGGAAATAAATGCAAAAGTTTTCTTGAGCAAATTACTTGAGCCTAGCATACGGGGCTTTACACGATAGCAAATTTTACTGAGGCCTCAATTTTTTGAAACGTCCCGGTACAAAAATAATGTTCTACTGCTATAGAAGCGTGTATCGAGATAAATGAGGTGAGGAGAGATTGTAAACACGAACTGGAGAGAGATCTTACTTCTTTTGAGGCAGTGAAATTTCCAACATGAAATGAGGCGAGGTGAGATTGAAAATATAAATATAGATACATTGTTGAGGCATAGCTTTCTTATTTACTCCAAGGCAGTTTAATGCATCTATTCATTGGTATTTATTTTCTGTCTTTTGTTTTTGTCATTACAACAGCACCTCACCTCATTTGAAGTATGACATTGTACTGGCTCAAAAGAAGAAAGATGCACCTCTTACAAACTTATTTTATAATCGTATCCTACCCAATACTAGTTTTATATAATCGGGAAAAGAATAAGACGCGAACTAAGCTTTAGTTAGCTACAGTTAATGTAGTGTTTTTAATTGAGTTGAGATTCTTGAGAATTTTATAAACAGAAGCTTCAATGTAAAATGTTTTTAGTACTCCCTTGAAGACTTAAATACTCCCCCGAAAAGACAAATTTTACTCCCCTCAGAAATAACAAAATGGCAGCACTGCATGACACACATGGGGTATCGATACCGCGGTATTGCGTATACCCAACTTATACCACATGTCTGTCCCCCTTTACCCAGTTCATACCCAGGAAAACAAGTGGTTATGAACTGGGTATTGATACCACGAAAATTTTGTGGGTATAGAGTAGGTATACAATCTTTTCACTGCGCACAGCGCCACCTGTGTGTGAAAATCGAGCAAAAACGTCTAAATATAAATTTTTATTTCAAGATATCTCATCTTTTTTTTCTTTTTCGTTCCAAATTTTGGATTTGCCTCAGACCCAGATTAATTTCCTCTTGTTAAAATTTTAAAATTTTAAATTTAACAAAATTCGCTTACTAGATTTGAAAATTTTGTTAGCTGCCGACAAACGTCAAACTATACCCGCGTTCATGTGTGTCAGGGGTTCCTCAATACCCCGGTATTCGCCATATCTTTGTATCGATACCTCATGTGTGTCATAAGCATTATGGTTATGAATAACACTCTGAAAACATTACAGAACCACAGAACACAGGCAGTCTCACCTATACGAAGTTGACGAATGCTGGAGCCTCACATGCCACGCTACCTTTACAGATCGGGTTGGTAAGTGGAGAAGGCGCATATAGACACAGCAATATGTTGCGCTCTATACCACTAGTAATACCACATGACATCTCAACTCAGTAGTATAGTAATGCCACTACGAGACCAGTAACGGCATCGGTTGTTGACTTGGGTGTAGATGTGGCGTCGCCTGTATGAGATTACTTGAACTTCGTCGTCTAGAATGAGCTTTCGCGCTTTGGAATTAGCTTGAACTTCGATGTGCCTTGGATGAGCTTTTGAACTTCGCTGAGTCTTGATTAAGCTTGGGGAATTTGGTTGAACTCCTCTGTGTATCGGTCGCTGTGTTTCGGCTGAGCATTCGCGATGGGTGAGCTTTCAAGCTAGGTGGAGGGATCGAATCTGTAGTTTTGAACTACGCTGTGTCTTTGGCGGGATCTTTTTTTAAGTACTGAGGGGCAACCCATATGGTGAATATTTCGGCCAAGTTAGGCCTATTGTGTACATACCCCACTAACGGAACAGACCATCAGCCTTCTGGAGTTGAAGAAGACCGGACTTGAGCGGGCGCATGGCTCAAAAGCTCTCTAATAAACGTTCTTCGTCTAAGTCAGATCAGAGCCCAGGACATTCACGGAGAATATGTGTGGAAACCTCGTTGGCTTCCATGCAGAGTCGGCATTCTGTCTCTTGAGACAGTCCTAGGTTGTGGAAGTGGTACCGCCGCCCAACATGACCAGTCAGATAACCCACCAACAGCCTTAGGTCCGCTATGCTAAAAGTGATGATGCCCCTTTAAGGCAATGGGTCTTATAAGATCTTTAGCATGTCTAAGACCTGGGACTGATTCCCACTAGGATAGGTTTAATCCCTTAATCCATAGAAGGGTTCTGGGCCCTGGTCCAACGTCTCAGATCCCTCTCTCGCGAGGCTGTCTGCAGCCTCATTTCCCTCGATACCCTAGTGTCCGGGAACCAACAGAACGAGACTATTTCTTCTGGTCAGGCTCTAGAGTACATCAAAACACCCTGCAATGGCATGTATTTCAGTCTAGAAAACCGAGGGCCACTTACCCATTGCAATCGAGACTTTGGAGTTGGGTCCTGCGACACCAGCCCCTGTACCATGTTCCATCTTTGACCCGTCGGTAAACCAGTGGAGATTTTTTAGTCTTCGTTACTTCGTCGTATACTTCGCTTCATTTCCTCACAAATTTTTCTACTACTTTTATACTACTATTGTACTATCTACTACTACTTTTATACTACTACTGTACTATCTACTACTACTAATTCAACCATAAGCCAAGATCCTTTGTCACAGTATTAAAAAAACCACAAATATTTTGAATGACGTTAAATCTCGTTCATCCTAAAAATCTTTATTAAATAAACTAAAATTAATGAAAAATAAAAATTCATTTATTAATAATTTTCCTCCTTCTTCTAGCCATTATCATGCGCCGGTTTCTGCCAGCATTAACCTTCGCCTCGTGCGCAGCAGCCGAAGCCTTATAAGCCGCTTGCTTAGTGTTAGCATAATCTGCTCTAGCAGCACTCAGCTGCCTCAACAGCTGCTCTACCCTATTCTTCGCAGCCTCCATAAGCTGCGTCTTCTCGGCCAATTCTTGCTGGGCCCCAGCGGCTGCCTGTTCTGAATTGCCAACATTCGCTTGAGCGGTCTGCACTGCTCCAGTCAACGTCTTCAGCTGGGTTGTAGCCTGCTGAGCCGCCTGCATAGCTGCATTGACATTGGCCTGTGCCTGCTGCAAGGATGAACTTTCTTCCTGGACCACAGCCTCAGCCTCGCGTACCTCCTGTTCCAGCTGCTCTACAATTGCTTGCTTTCCCGCTAGAGCAGCCTCCGCTGCCTTAGCTGCTTGCAGTGCCTTCTCCGCCAGCTGTGCCTTTACTTGATGCGCAGCTTGTTGACCAGCTACGGCTTGGGCATCAGACGCAGCCTTTGCCTCCTGGGCAGCCTTTTGTGCAATGCTTGAAGCCTTTTGCTTACTGGAGCCAGAGCTAAGTTTGTTACCACACTCACCGTGTTGACCACCGCCACCACCACCCCCACCACCAACTTCAGAAGCACCTCCATCCAGTCTGGACAAGCCTTGGAATTGTCTAGGAACCATACGCTTTTGGTATCTGTGGTACTTGGGGCCCTACGTTGAAAAAAAATCGTGCTAAAATATAAATTCTAGAATTTATTTGCGGCTCACCTGGGGCTTGTCTTGGTAGTATTCACCACGTATCAACAACATATCAGAAAGTACTGAAATGAGAGAAATAAAAGTAAGGAAGAGATTTTTTTGTAAATTCTTACCTAGAACAAAATAAAGAAAAGTTTTAACACTCATTTTTATTATTTTTGATTTGTTTTATTGAATTTAGCGAATTTGCGTTTTCCTCAAACCAGATTCTTGACAACGAGCAAAATAATATGTTCAGAGCTTGCTTAGATTTTTGTTTGAAAGGTCATTCTTAGATAACGGTGCTATGTCTAGTAGTAAGCCTTATTCGAAGGGTAGAATAAGTTTAGGTGGTTCTACATGAGCGTACAACGAACACATTTTTGTGTTTTCGAAACGTGAGTTTATGGGGAAGAGGGTGAGAGAGGAGGTGGAATTCCATCATCACCCTCTTCTCCACAAACCACGTTTGGAAGACACAAAAATGTGTTCGTTGTACGCTCGTGTAGAACCACCCTTTGGTGTTATGAAGAACAGGGAGGATATTGAAGGAGGTCGCGATGAACCTTGCCCTTAAACTCTTTGATGTTGTAGGAATTCGAAAATACTAACTGCGAAAGATTGTTCGAAAGTCGAGTTGTTCTATTTATAACCAAATCCCCTTGTTTTTATCGAGCGCGAAAACGGGAGCTATAGGCAAAGAGAATGGACCTAGCGGGCTAATCTCATGTTGGGCGAACAAGAAGATTGCAGTGGAGGAAGGAAACGATATATTCCAATAGAAGAGTCGCAATGATGGCACTGATAAAGTTTTGTCAGGGCTGGCACATTCCTGCGGTGACTGACCCTATGAGTCTGGAACAAATGGCATCGTCATCGATTTGTTTGAGGGTCCTGGGTGCTTTTTTGCACTTTATCTAAACACGCCAAGGTGGGTTTCGAAGCTCTACCCCAAATTAGGGGAATTGTAGTCGAGGTGAGACCGAATATAGGATTTGTATATTACAGCATGGGCCGACAGCTGGAGGGGGAACTTGCACATCTTAAGAAATCTGAAGCAGTAGGATGTGTGTTTGGCGATTAGGAATATGTGGTCATTCCATCGCAGGTCGTCCCCGGGACCTCTGGGATGGTAGCCAGGCGCCTTACTCCCCAGACTACCGAGGCCTCAAGTTCTGGCTTAGGATTTCTTGCGTCTACCCAATCCCAAAAACAGAATGTCTTGTTACGATTTTACTGCTCAACGGATTAACACTTCCAATTCAATATCTTTCACTAATAACTCCTATACATATATCGCCTATTAATTCATTTCTTGATTACAACTTTTCAATTTAGGCCACTTTGTTCACTTAAATACTTTCATTGCTTTTAAAATCAAAAACTGTTTCCCTGCCCCTGTATTTATATATCCGAGCCCCTCTCTTATTCAAGTTCTAAATCTTCCCATCTCAATCTGGAGGGCGCCCTCTATTACTGGAATATTCGAATCTTTTCTAGAAACTTCGAGAAGATTAGGGCCGAAACACATTCAGGCGTGGTTTGAACACATCCAAGCCTGAAGCTGGCTGCAAGAATATCCAACGTATGCGTTTAAATGGGATTGAACACATTAAAACTTGCCTCGCAAATTCAGACCTCGGCAAAGATGGCCGCAAGGCTCGCCTGTGTCGGAATTCCGACAATGTTGGAATTTGAATTCGGCCGAGGCTCTAGTTTGCTTTTAACAGTTTAACTTTGAGGTTGGAATTTTGTTTGCGAGTTTGTATTGTTAAAAATAACAATGAAACCAGGCCAACTAATTTTATTTTATTTAAATGATTTGCAAATTTTACACTTTTTAAGAATCGCTAACAAATTTGACAACTGTCATCAGGTGGGCTGATTGTGTTTTGAGTATTCCGCGGACGGCTCTGTTGCTCGCCTCAAGGAAAGCTTTGAGAGATTAGCTTTAAAGCCAGCCTGAATGTGTTTCGGCCCTTAACGTCTAAAATTACAATTCGTTAAAACTCTAACCAATATATGGCGCGATGTTAACCGATTGCATAAAGCGTTACAAATTACAGCTCGTTCAACTTCACGTCCCAAAAGAGTGTGCATATACATAATGGCAAGATTACAAATGACCGCCTTTAAAGTAGAGTAAGCCCCAGAACACAATGAGGCCGACAACGACAACTTCTACAGGAAAACAACAACAATTTATATGAGAATTGTAGTTGTCGGCCTCATTGTGTCCCGGGGGTAAGGCCACAGCGACGAAAACGAAGTTGAGGCACAAGATTTGACAATTCCTGAACCCTATTCGCCTGCTCTCCGGACAGCAGTTATGCAAGAGAGGCCGGTTTTACACGACCGGACACCGAACGGACAAAACGAACGAACAAACTAGCGTTTATGGGGAAGAGGGTGAGAGAGGACGATGGAAAACCGGCCCCTCTCCGGAGTAACCGGGAAACTCGTGAACCCGTTTTCATTTTTGTGATTATATTTTGACTAAAATCTTTTACTTCAGTTAAGTTCCAGTTTCTAAGTACTCATCAGAGTGTAATGCCTTTTAAGACAGCTCAAATTTCATCGTCCGACTGACATTTGGCTGCAACATTTGCTAGTCCGAGCTTGGAAACGGTGCAAGGGTTCTTATGTATGCTCTTCGTCAGTTGGTTATGCGTTCATTAAAGTTGTTGATTTCCTTCACTTAGAACTTGCACCCACAGCACCTTTTTCTTATTTATGAATGCAAAGCAGAAACACGTCTTGTTAACCACATTTTGCATATACTTCTCTCATAATAATATTTACTGAGTAAAATTTACATTCAAAATTAACAAAAACCCAACAAAATTGATGAATTTCTAATTATCATAACGGTCTTTTAATGTCGTTAAAAGATTTACCTAAATTTGGCGCAAATTCTATGTTAGCGCCATCTACTTCTCACAGAACAACTTAAATATTAACACAGCTATTGATTATTAAAAATCGCAAGCTCTGCACTCAGCATTTTGTTTTAAATAAAAAGTATAAAATGTAGCTCATTTATAAATATAGGCATTAATAATTTGACAAAATAAAATGAATAGAATAAAATCAGCTCAATCTCTCATAATCCTAACTATTCTCCGACATTTTCATTTTCGGACTTGAAAATGTCAACGAACTGTCACTTTGGGTGTCATCATTCACGAGCGAGGAGCGTTTGTTCATTATCCGGGTTATAAATTTTTTTTTAAAAAGCAGCACACGCGTTACGAAAAAGTTAAATTACTTCAAAATGACTAGTATAATGGAATCAGTGGAAATGCCGAAATTACCAGAAAACCAAAAATCATTTGCTGGAATCCCAGAAGCGGTGTTCGTGGTAAGTATATGGAAAAATTCTAACCTTTAATCAAATGTGTTTAAAACTATTTACGGTATTTAATTAAATATTATCAATTTAACAGGAAGATATCGATTCATTTATGGCTTTAGATGAAAATGTCAATGATACAGAGAAAGTTCTGCAAAAATTAGATGAACAACATGGTAAATACAAATTTATGGAATTCAATCTTGATGCCCGTAGAAGGAAACTGAAGCAGCAGATCCCGGATCTTGTTAAGTCTTTAGAAATGATTCAAGTCCTTAGGGAGCAAACCGAGGATAAGGAGACACAATTTTTGCTTAGTGAACAGGTTTTTGTGAAAACTGTAGTTCCACCAACGAAGACAGTATGCCTGTGGCTGGGAGCTAATGTTATGCTAGAATATCCTTTGGATGAGGCTGAGACTCTCCTAAAGCAAAATATGGAATCAGCAATAGCTAATCTTAAAAGTGTAGAATATGATCAAGATTTCTTAAGGTAAATATTGATTCTGTTGCGTTGATTCTAGTTAATAGACAAAAGTAGATTTGAAAACTTGACTCTGTATAGATAAGAAAATAGAGTAAAGAGCATTGAGCTAAACAAAATAACTTCCTTTCAGGGATCAACTGACAACAACCGAAGTTAATATGGCCCGCGTTTATAACTGGGGCGTTAAGAGGCGACAGGGACAATCCAAAGCAGCCGCGTCGTCATAAAAAGTTCATTTAACTTGCGGTTCAAACACTCATTTTTATTTTAAGCGTTAAATTGTTTCTTCCTTAATGCTATTATCTAAACAAGAAATTTATTTTCAAATTTAATTTAAAAAAAGACTCTCGGAGTATATTCAACACCACCAAAAATTAACATAAATTTGTTGCTTCTCTGCACATTAAAAAAAATCTTTTCTTTTTTTCATAATAATTTTTTGCATTAAAAATCATGCAACGTAACAAGAAGGAAAACAGTGTTTTAAATTAATGGAGTTCAATTGTTGAGATGTAATTCAGTTCTTGTCTGTAGAATAATAAAGAAAATAGGTGCAAGAGGTACAGCAGTAAGGAACATGTTTACAAAAATAGGCAAAATCGAAAATACCCTGTTTAAAGGGTTGTAATATGGGTGGTCCTGGTCACTTTTTGGAAAACCGGGTGCAGTCAGGAATTTTCATTAAAATTGTTTTCAAAACAATTGTTAAATGTTTTCTGAAAGGCGAATTCAAGTCATGGGTTGTTCGGAAAAATCATTTTTCTATTCTTTGCAAATATATGTTCAAAAACGTTGTTACGAGCCACCTGAATGGAAGGAAACATAAGCTAGCAGAGTCAACTTCACAAAAATCCATGTAAAGTTTTTACTCTGACAAAAATTCTTCAAAAAGAAAATATCAATAAACAAAAAAAGTTATTATGGGAGAAAAAACGAGACTACTTCAGAAATAGAATAAGTGCAATTAAACAAAGCTACAGTAATAAATATGCTAGGAGTTTCTACAAAAAAGTAAACATGATAAAGAAAGGATACAAACCCACCTCCACCATGGTAAGATGAGGGGATGATACTATAGCTAGTAGTATCGTTGACATATTCGAAGTGTGGAAGAAGTACTTTAGAGACTTCTTCAAAGATAACATAAACCTAACACAGGAAGAAGCAGACAACCGAAGTACAGATGACCCAGAAAACGGTACGCCTGACCCTATAAAGTGTATAGAAATGCGTAAAATGACGACCGCAGAGTGTGGAACAGAAGTGAGGTGATTGTAACTCAATCAACTTCATTCAAGAATCAGGTCTGCGACAAGGAGATGCGGTCTCAGCAATTCTTTTTAAAATTGCTTTGGAGCATTAATGAGAGAAACAGAACTTAATAGAGCAAATATCATCTTCATAAGAAGCATTCAGATACTAGCCTTCGCAGATGACATAGTCATAATTGGACGCAAGACGTAAAAGAAACCTTTTAAAAAATTGTAGAAAACCTAGCAAGGTTTAAACTAAGAGTAAATGCCACGTAAAAGAAGTAAATGATTTTATCAAAAAGAGAACAACGATTATGACGAATCATCAGCCAAGATCGTCAGGATCATAGAATGGAAATCGTAGACAACTTTATACATTTAGGGACAAGATCAAGGACGACATTCGTAGGCACATAAACTGTTTCACACTAGCCCCGATTCTAAAGAACGAAGAAATCTCAAGACAATGCAGAGTGAGAATACATAATACATTAATCCGTCCAGTTGTATGCTACTAGTCTGTGCCTTGGAGGTTGGCCAGGCCAAACAAACAGAATAGCAGCCCAAAATCTTCGAAAGGAAATTACTAAGAAGAATATTTGGTGGCGTGAGTATTAACCAAAACGTATGGCGCATTAGAACGAACGAATGGCTTGAAGGAATGTATGACGAAATAAATATAGATGATATTAATGGCTCGGACACGTTTTACGAGCTTTGCAAAAAATAATGCTAGCCCGGATTTTCAAAGGTAGATCCTAAGAAAAAAAATCGTAAGACGGACGACCAAGAAATAGATGGATGGATGACGTGCTAGAAGATATACGAAAATTTCTTATAACATACTTGAGAGAACTAGCAAGACGTAGAGACGACTAGAAGAAGAAACTTAAGGAGGTCCGAGTCCTAAAAGATATATGGAATTTAATGATAGTGGAAGCGATTCGCCAAGCGGTGGGGCATTAAACATTTGATAGCACATCCTCGTAAGAATTTTGGAAATGTAGAGACGGAAAGAAATGTCTTATGAATAGAATGAGAGCATAGTGAGCCCCTAAACGTAAAGCTAGGAATAAAAAGGTCCAAAAAGCTAATGATTTAAAAACAGAGCAGCAACTCTTTATCAAATTAAAGAAGGCCAATTCTTGAAATCAGAAAAGCTATGTTCAATCTGAAGTTCTCAACTAAGAAAAAAGCAAGGCCTATTCTGAACTCAGCTGGAATCGACAATCGGATGGTAGCAATGTAAGAAAATTCCAGCGGAGCTCAGAATAAGATTGAATATCTTAAATAGCACAGAAAGCTTACCGGTTTCTAAAGGCCTTGTCTAGAAAGTTTCCAACTAACAAAGTCAGCGTGAGCATTTCGGCAGAGAAATATCATTAGGCGCAAAACTGATTTCCTTACAAAGTATAACGAAAGAAAATCATTGAAGAGATTATTCAGCCACAAGTAATGCATCTCTAAAAAAATTTTAGCATCCTACATAAATACATACAGGAAAGAACTAATAGGGTTGCGGACATGTTTTCTCTTCTTTTTATGAAATATGGGTCTGAAATCGTACCATCAGAGTGGAAAGAAAAGGTAATTGTTAACTGGAGCGATATATCAGCCGTGTTTTTTTAATGAACTATATAGTTCTTCCCCATACAAATCTGAAAACCCAGGTTTTATCGAGGTTTTTATCCAGGTCTTGGGACATTTCAAAATTTCCCTTTCTTTTCGGAATGTAGCATACTTACCGGCTGTCGGAAAAAGTCATTTAAAATAAAAACAACATAGAAGTGACGAGAGCAAATTTGAAAGCATGAGGAAACAAATAATTTATTTTTTAGAAACTTATTCATTATTTTCTAGAGGGGAATTCGTGTAACAGTTGTTTACTGACACGCAACTTCGGATTAATTTTAATATATTTAAAGCACTGAAGATGGCGCTTAGTGAAATTCCCCTTGTCGTTTTTTTAATGAACTGGATCGAAGACCTATATAGTTCATTAAAAAAACACGGCTATCATTGCTTCCGGTAGTGAGTAAGGTGTTCAACAGCTTATCAAAATAAGCAAGTTAAGTTGGAGTAGCTCCACACTGAATCAGCACAAGCCAGCCTGAATATCAATATTTAGCCTTAAACCAGAAGCACTGCGGCTATATTTCATCTGTTTGAAGGAATATCAACAATATATTAATGCCTTATCCAGAATATTCTGGTTACACCCTCGATAAATGCTTCAAGGCGACAAGCCTCTCGTCTTTTGCCTTCAAAGCAATGGAGAAAATTGTTGACAGGGAAATAAGGGGCACTTATCATCTGCACCAACTGCTCTGCTTCTCTCACCGCAGTTACCAGGAAGAAGTATTAAACAAAGGCACTAAGATGGCCCTTCACAATCTTGTATTCAAGCTGGAAAGCGCAGTGGTAAATAAAGGAGTTACGCTTGCACTCTTACACCCCGGCTTCATCGGCCGAACTGCGCAAGTTCGAACAAATTAGTCTACTGAGCTTTAATTTTTGCCTGAGTTCTCCCATACATTTTCGTATTTTGAAGCCAGGAAAAATAAAGCCTCATTTCGCCCAACAGAACATGAAATCAAGCTTGAATGTAAAAGCTCGCTCAAAAGAGAGTAATCAGCTGGAATAGTGAAATGCCATTCCAGGGAGCTTTTGCATTTCTGACTTCTGGCGAAAAAGCAACAACAATTTCAAGCACTGAACTCGACTATAGCCGGTGAAGCCACTTATGTGGATTGAATTGAATATTATTGAACTCAGGCCGGTGAAGCCGGGGCATTATATAGCTTCTCAATGGTCAAACCTTTTTAGCTCAGGGCTAAGTAGACCATGTTGTGGTTGAAGAAACTTCAAGATGTATTTTCAAGGGATACCAACCGGAGACGAGATGCCGGTACTGCATTAGTACAGCTGACTCCATCTTAAACCCTAGACAGACTGGCACGCTAATCGGGAGTATGACGTCAAAATGAAGTATATCGATATAAAAGCTATGAGAGTAAACTGGATTTGTCGGGCCGAAACACATCCAGGCTGGTTTTAAAGCTAATCTCTCAAAGCTTTCCTTGAGGCGAGCTACAGAGCCGTCCGCGGAATACTTAAAACACAATCAGCCCAGCTGATGACAGTTGTCAAATTTGCTAGCGATTCGTAAAAAGTGTAAAATTTGCAAATCATTTAAATAAAATAAAATTAGTTGACCTGGTTTCATTGTTATTTTTATTAATACAAACTCGCAAACAAAATCCAAACCTCAAAGTTCAAATATTAAAAGCAAACTAGAGCCTCGGCCGAATTCAAATTCCAACATTGCCGGAATTCCGACAGAGGCGAGCCTTGCGGCCATCTTTGCCGAGGCCTGAATTTGCGAGGCAAGTTTTAATGTGTTCAATCCCATTTAAACGTATAGGTTGGATATTCTTGCAGCCAGCTTCAGGCTTGAATGTGTTCAAACCACGCCTGGATGTGTTTCGGCCCTAATCCTCAATATACAACTCGATTGTCCTGTTTTTGTTTACCATTTACTGCCATCAGCGCCATTAGTGGTAAGTTACTTTATCAAAATTGAATATCATCTCCTAGCTCAAAACGTAAGAAAAATATTTATTGTGGGAACACTTCGACGGAAACAAGAGAAAAATACACAATTATTTAATTTAAAAGAAATGGAGAATTTAGGTAATCTACCAAGGTAATAGTTAAAACGTTTATATCAGCTAACAATTAATCTGGATCAAGAAGCCGAATGTGTATTATTCCGGTTTCCGAAAGTCAGGTATGACGTCATAATCCGGATTAAGTGTGCCAGTCTGTCTAGGGCTTTAGGTAGAAGTCGAAGAGGTCAGAACGGCTTGTTCGATGATGAAGGCATGCTTGCGACTGAACGAAAGCATGCTGCGTAACGAGCACTGCAGCAGTCTCAGAGAACACGGGTACGAAAAACTCAGAAGAGAAGAAAAGAGAGTTCACCAACGAAAAAAGGAAGTTTGGGAGGATACTCTCGTTCATGAACTAAAACAGTACAGGCGCGGGAGTTCTACCAAAAAGCCCGAGGTATGACGTGCAATTTACACAAAGCTGCACTAACTGCCCCATACGCTAGAAACATCATTACCAAAGCTAGTGTAGCTTCTGCTCAGGCAAATCAACAAGTAATCAGATTTTCACCCCGAGGCAGGCGATGGAAAAATATGTCAAGAAAAGATATCCGAAACACTGTCCAGACTAATTAACATCTATAAAGGACTAGCTGGGACCCGGTGCGCCTATGCTGCTCCCAAAACCCAATAGTAGTAATCAGGTGATATGAATTTTAATATACAGTAGGGGAGTTTGAAAAAGGCAATTTTTTGGTATTTTTGATTCCAAATAACAAAATGTGAAACTATTAGGGATCTGATCATAAAGTCGTTATTTGCTACCTTAAAAAACCTCAGATACAGATTTTCATTGGAATCGGAACACAATTAGCAAATTCGTCGGCCATTTTGAATTTATAATTTTTGACCACAAATTCGTTATTCGCGACCTTAAAAACCCCTTGATACCCACTTTCATTGGAATCGGAATAAAATTGGCAAATTCAACCATATTTCTGCGGCAATTTTGAATTTCGGTCATATTTCGGCGGCCATTTTGAATTTCGAAAATCTGGCTTCGAGGTATATCATAGGAGACCTCCACGGAACTTCATGCAAAAATCCAAAGCTCTGCGATGATTTTCAACGAAGCTCTCCATGACAGCGCCATCTAGGAGTGGCTTTAGAAAGTAATAAAATAGCCTATGTTCTAAGTTTGAATGTAAATAGCACATGGTTAAAATTTCATTAAGATCGGTTGCACGGTGTAGGAGCCTATAGCGATCATACGTACACACATTCATTCATCGACAGAGGTAGTGGTCCGAGATTTGGGGATGACAGTAAGGGGGACTATTCTCCACAAGTCAACCCTATTACTGGCTTATGCAGACGACATTGAGATCAATGGTAGTACATGAAGAACAGTACAGGATGCTTTCACCCAGAATGAGGGGCAGCACGAAAGCTGAAATGAATGAAAGCAAAGTATATGGTCTGTAAGAACACGTAACGTTGCTCCCACAATCAAGGTAGAGGAGCACGAATTTGAAGTAGTAAAATCATGGTCGATCACTAAGCAAGCTGCTGAACCTGTTCAAATCGTTTGGCCTAGAAAGTACAATAAATAGGCCAAGTGGGTTTCGAAGGTCTTTTGGAGTTGATATCTCATCAAAAAATAATATTTCGGACGTGTTCCACAATTCGAATGAAATGAAATCGAAATCGGAAATCAATTTCACTCGAATTAAATCTATGTCAGATAAATGGAATTGATCGAAATGTGAACATCTAATTTCGATTTCGAGTATATGCGTTTCACAAAAATCGAATAGTTATTAACAAGTATAATTTACATATCGTACTAGCTTCTTAAATTTTTTATTTGCAAAAAATCGCAAGTGCGTGAGGATGTGTGATTTTCAACACATTCAAAATTTGGCATTCATCTAGTGGTGGTAAAACTGCAAATAATAATTGCTCACATTACAATCTTTTTATACTTTTAATTTACATTATTAAAAATAGAATGCATCAAAAGAATAAGAGCACTGCAAGTGACAGGCATGTTTAATAAATACTATTTGAGAATTGCATGGGAACAGTCCCGGGGACTTTTAAAGCTTTCGAAGACATATTTATAATTAATTAGTGAATTTGTTTATAATTCCAAAATTAAAAATCTAAAAGTAATAAATTTGCAATTGAAAAATTTAAAGGATTTATTTTCAGATAATTGAACCAAAAAAAATCACCTTCTATCGCTTTCGTGACAATTGTAATCTTCGAGTAACAAGCGAGTAATCATAAAACTTGTCCAATTATATCAGCTATTAACAATCTGATTAAATGTTTATTATGTCAAGTGGTGGCTCTAAATAATGATAATTCACATCTACTATAATTGGGCACCGGTCGCACAAAAAAAGCGAAAGTACAAGGAGAATAGCCCCAGTTTCTTCTTGGGTGATAACGATTTCCTTGATGTTTCCACGTTGCGCGCGTATACATGATAGCTTGTCGCGCATGCACTCTAGCGGCTAGTCATAGATCAATTAAAGCATCTTCCTACATCTATGGGTGCGCCGATTATTCAATTGTAACAATCGATTCGTAATTGAATCCTTAATTAAATGCTAATTTTCACTAAGTTTTAATACAAAGAAAATTTAACGACAGCCGCAAAGTGATGTGTGTGGAGGCATATGGAAATTATAATTTTCTTTGTAGATTAATGAATGTTGCCGAGGAGTTTAATGCCCTCGTATGAATGTAAAATTGAAGCTATGATTTTTTTTCTATTGTAGTTTGTAAGGTATAATCTATTACTATAAGTGTACGGAAATGAAACAGGAAGGAAATCTGCAAAAAAAAAAACTAAATCAATACTCATTCAACTCTCGTTTTGCAGAGAATGAAAAAGAATTTGAAGCTCTTGACCCATTTTTAGGAACTGACAACGACTTAACTCTGAACTAGACACGAATTCTAAATATATTTTGTCAAATCTAATTTTACTCGAAAAACTCACATATCGCGGCGCGTAGTCGACTGCAAAGCAATCTGAAAAATCCGCAGAATGATGCTTGGTGCGTCGGCGACGTCCATTTTTTTTGCTTTTACTATACATAAACGTAAGATTTACGATGAACGAGAACGATACAAAGGCACTTTGTGTGCTGTTTGTTCACCCATTGGGACAATGCGCTTGGGAAGATTTTCAAAAAATTAAGACTGAAAAAAAATTCAGAAATTATTTTCTTAAATTAAAACAGACAAAAGGAACAAAGAAAATTAATCTGACAAAGTACAAATTAATTCTTTTGATAGCTTTGACTGAGCTACACGTAATACGGCATTACAGATTTAGACTGCAAATTTTAAGCAAAGACTACAAAGGACCTAATATTTCTTAACTGATGAAATGGTGGTAACCAATGATGGTATTATCCAATGTATATCTTTCACTTTTAATGTGGTTCAGTGCGGTCCGATCCGATCAATAATCGCGTTGAAGTCTATGACCTTGTGTTAGAGGTTGGACCACATAAAGACTTATGCTAAAGCTCCTTCCAGAGTACATTAATGCCGCTGTAGAGTATGGCACCGTCACTTAGTTCTGGAACAAAGTTTACAGGTTTATTGACAACAAAAAACTACAAATACAAAATCGATGAGAATATGTACAGAAATATTTGGAAAAAAAACTAAAAAAATACGCTTTTATTTTAAAATGAACTAAAAAGTAAAAAATAATTTTGAATGTAAAGTTTTTATTGTTCCAGCCAGAATATGGAAACAACCTACCTTTCGAAATGTAAAACGGCGTGGGACTCTTTTCCTATATTCTTATTTTATTAAAACCGATGGGATAGCCCCATGCTTTTTTACATTTCGAAAGGTAGGTTGTTTCCATATTCTGGCTGGAGCAATAAAAACTTTACATTCAAAATTATTTTTTACTTTTTAGTTCATTTAAAAATAAAAGTGTATTTTTTTAGTTTTTTTAAACTATAATTTTTATTTTCTACTTTTTAGTCTATTATGTCTTCCGCCATTTTATAGTGATCGCCATATTAGATTTAAAATGACGTCACACAGCTTACTGTACTATACTTGTCATATACTTTCATTTGATACCGATACCGAGGGCCTTGTAAAGAAAAAGGTAAACCGCCATTTTGTGTTGACCTCTATTTTGAATTTGGAATCACGCCACACAGTTAATAATATTCTAATTGTCGCACCCTTTCATTTGATACCCATTCCGAGGGTGTTGTAAAGAAAAATGTAGTCAATGTAGTCCGCCATTTTGAATTTGGAATGACGCCACAGAGCTAATAGTATTCTACTTGTCACTTCCTTTCATTTGATACCCATATCGAGTGGGTTGTAAAGAAAAAGGTAGTCCGCCATTTTGTGTTGGCCGCCATTTTGAATTTTGAGTGACGCCACATAGCTAATTGTATTCTACTTGTCACACCCTTTCATTGGATACCCATGTCGGGGGTCGGGGAGCGCAATAGCAAAATTCGGCCGCTATCTTGGAACCGCCATCTTGATTATTTCACAAACTGGTCAGATTGCATTGTCACGCGAACTATACATATGTGCAAAATTTTAAGTTGATCGGTTATATGCAAGTGGGTGAAAATCAAGTTGCAAGATTTGTCTACATACATACATACATAAAGGTGAAGCTAATATAAAGCGTATAAAAATAGGCACAGAGATCGCTGCACTAGACTTGTAAAAATAGCTGAGAGTTGTATACCTAAGATATAGCGATATAGCAATGGCCACGATTATAGGCATCGGTCGAATTTGCACGAGGTCCACTATAACGAAAATCAACACTAAACATTTTCTTCGATTTCGCAAAGACTATATCCTCAATTGCAGCCGCCTGAGTCAGAGACGCAATTGTCGGGGTTAGCTGGACACAGCCCCGTCTGAATGTTATGCCTCCTGAAACAAGTGAATCTCGCTAACCAGCCGTTAAAGGCTGCAACGACGGAAGTACCAGACTACCAAATGAACAAGGAGATGTATCGTCCGCAGGGTGAAGACCCGACCCAAGCGACCCTATTTATTATTAATCGGTTGTCGAGATGACTCTACTCTATAGAACTAATAAAATGGCTAATTAAATGGTGGCATTATCATTACTCAATAGACCGATCCTCTTTCGATTGCGTAAGTCAAGCAGCAGTGGACGTAATTAGTACTTAGTTGGGGGACCGCTTGGTAAAATGATCCCTGTTTATGATGTATGAAGCAAAATAATGTGACGCAAGCCTTGATTCAATGTCACAAAGATATCGATGGGGACAAGGAGATTGACACATCGGCAAAACAGAGATCGACTGCGGGGTCTGGAATCGGGAACTGTATGGAGAAATGGGTTCAAAGGAAAACCAGAAACGGTAAGATGATGTGACCGGGTTCAGACAGGCTAAGATAGTGATTACTAGGCTGCTGAGCGCTATAGCAAGTAGAGAGATGCTGAGCATGTCGGGGCTGCCACATTACGGTGGCTAAGAGCGTCGATGGCGGAGCAATTAGAGTCGTTGCCAACAAGTTTGAGGGAACTTTTTTGCACTTTACGTAGCCACACAAGTGAGAGAGATCCTAAACGTGGACCCAGGATCACTCAATCGTCTTGTGGCCCTAACCGTGGGACATCAGCTGAAAATAATGAGAATTGTTGGAAATATCAACTTTTTTTTATGTTGCAGATCTAAGCTTAGGAATTAACCTTTGTACTAACAGTCCGTCATATCATTGGTCACGTCATGATCTTATGTCTAGTAGTAAGCTTAGAAATATGAACCCTGAGCTTGTACTCTTGCATGTTGTAGGAGTTCAGAAATACTGACTATGAAAGTTTATTCGAGTTGTTTTATTTAGAAATGAATTCCTATTTTATAGAGTGCTTGAAAAGGGAAGCTGTAAGCAGGGCGAATGACCCGAGGTGGCTAACCTTGTATAAGGGTATAAGATTGCGTGGAGACAGGAGCACTTATTTCGTTGGCCCCAGTCGAGAATTAGTTCAATGTCTCTTTTAATTGAATCAATACTATTAGCTTGGAGTTTAGCTAACAGAGCAGATGCCATACTCCATCAAAAGCCTTGGAAATATCTACAGGAACCAGTCCAGACTCACCAAATCGATGTATTCTTTAGTTGAGGTGTTCTGTTAACGGGCTAAAACTCCGGTAGACCTTTTTTGCCTATGAAGCCGTATTGTTTATCATCGAATATTTTGGACTCGAGATACCCTATAGCAGGGGTGGCAAACTTTTGTTTACATAAGATCTACTGTGTCGCGATCGACTTGTTGTCATACCAATAGTCTAAGTAGGAAGAGGTATGAAATACATATGTGGCGACAGCCAGTGTCAGTGTAGGCAAAGGCCAAAAATCCAAGCGGCTCACTGACTCTTCACGTCGACGCATCGTTGTGGATGGAGTCGCAGCGCCTTAGGTTTTTTATCGAAAGCTCACAACCTCTGAAAAGAATTACAGCATGTATGGCAGAGAACTTCTGGCGATGCATCAAAGAGTGAAGCACTTCAAAACGAGCAACCGCTGTAGAATTAGTTCTTGGAATAGCATTGCGCTTGCCAGAGGAATTCTTTGTTGACAAGCAGGAACAAGCATACAGGAGGATCTAAAAAACAGCCAGTTCGTGTTCAAAAGAGACGATAAAATCAGATTATATTTGGACCCACCATACGAAGGTCCGTTCAAGGTGTTGGAGAGAAATCCCAAGTATTTCGTATTAAGGATAAAAGGAAAGAATACCAGCTCAGCAGGAAAAACAAATAAGTAAACCACGACAAAAGGTTAGTTTCCAGACATTAAACCAAACCGACCTTTGCAAGAAACCAGTACCAACAGGGAGCGTCACAGAGCATGCAACATCAAAGCAGACGAAGAGCGAAAAAGAAATCAGTATGGGGGAGTATGTGGCGACAGCCAGCGTCAGTGTAAATCGAGCTTAAACAGTAAAGTAATTTGATGTCATGACGATTAGATTACAGCATAGGTTCTCAACGTGGGCGATAACGCCCCCTTGTGGGCGTTTAAGACTTTCAGGGGGCAGCCGAAGACCCAGAGAAAATTAGGGGGCGCTGAGATGGCACAGTGAGGACGTGGGCAGGTTAAAAAAATATAGTCTAAAATAGACAAAAAAAACACTTTTATCGCGTACTAATAAAGTAAAGTGCCCTTTTACATGACCGGCCAAACGAACGATCGAACAGAGTTTATTGGGAAAAGGGTGAGAGACGACGATGTGGAGGGAGACACTTTGAATAGACACTCTCAGAGGACTTTTCAACGCAAATTTTGACAGTTCCTGCCTTGTTGTTGTTGCTAGGACAAGAATGCAAAGGGCCGGTTTACACGACCGGGCACAGAACAGACAAAAAGAACGAACGAACTTGTTTTATGGGTAAGAGGGTGAGAGAGAACGATGAGGAGGGCAAACAATTTTAATGGACATTTTCAGCGAACAGGGGAATGCACATTTTGACAGTTCCTGCGTTACTAGGACAAGAAAGCAAAAGAAAATTTCAAAAAGCAACAACAAAATCCAATCTAGTTTGTTCGCTCGTTGCAGTTTCGCCCGTGAAAACGCGGTACGACTTTCCATCGGACTTCAAAAGAGAATTAACGATGACAGCAAGTTTTCGGATTCGCTCGGTGAGTGTTGAAGCGAACGCAAGTGTCGAGATGTTAGACAGCCCGAATAAAAGAAAGCGTGGCCGTATGAAAGCCAAACTGTAAAAGTACCGCTCGGACAAGTTATAGAAAAGAAAAAAAAAATTCTTAAACAAGTGAAAATGATGAAATAAGTTTTAGTTAATATATAAAAGAAAATAAATGTCTGAAATAATAGTATTTGGGGAGATAATAATAGGCGAAAAGGAGAACCAGGGATTTATGGATGAAGAACAGCAAAATATTGTAATTTACGTCTAATGCTTTGGATTGTTAGAGGCAGGCGGAGTCACCGTTAATAATAAGAGTATGAAGACCTCTTCGATGAGCCTATGGAATGGGAGGCTCGTCTAACTTGTCTTCAAATATGTTAATGTTAAGTTTAATTAAAACCTACATTTCCCCTAATGTTATAAGGTCTAAAATGACTTAGATAAGTTTTTATTTGGTGAAACTAATCTAATTTGTCTTTAAATTTCAAAATTGTTTACATTTTTCCCCTAATCTAGTTATAAAGGCAATCAGGTCAAAATGTATAAATTAACCAATTGAAGACCGCTCGGATGATTTTATAATATGTTAAACCCATCTAACCTGTCTTCAACTTTAAAAATTCTCCCTTTCTATTAGTCTTAAGAATTTGAATTGTATATATATATAGTTGTAAGTTATTACTTTAGTCCATTAAGGAACGTAATGTATATAAGCACAGCGGTCGCAACTGTGTAGAATTAAACTTGTATTGTATAAAGCTCGGCAGTTTCTCAAATATTTTATAGGCAAATGGACAATACATATACAGTCCATCAATACTTTAGTTTAGTAACTAGAAGATATCTTATGTAATTGTGAATCTAAAGTCGAATAAATGAATTGAATTGAATTGACAGCAAGTTTTCTCTTTGCGGTGTCTGTTCAGCGTACGGTGGTGTAAATCTAGCTACAGTAGTCAAAAAATGATCGACAAAAAATACAAAAAGGGGGGTTGTCTCTGCCCGTTTTCGAGATAGGGCATTATGAATTTTGGTTTTGGGGAAAAAAGGAAGTTTAATGATTTTGAATAAAAAGGTAATGAAACGACGGTCGATTTCCACAAATAGGCAATCTTTGTAATCGTAATAAAAACAATAGTGTACGATGGAAAAAACAGAAATAAGGGGGTCTATTTGTAAAAAAAAAATATAAAAAAAAACAATTTTTTCCCACATATTGCGCTGTAACTCAAAAAGGTAATCGTTAAGGTCATTTTTTCTGAACTTTTTAAACATCCCCAAAAGTTACCTGAGAATTTCTTGGAACACTCCAAGACTCCAGCTGACTTGGTTTTTTTGCTATTTACCATTCAAAAATAAGTATAACTCACTGTTTTTAATGTTTCAAAATACTAAAAACAGATCAGAATGGTATGCGTTTTAATTGTTTTCATTGAAACATTCTACTTTAAACTCAGAAATAGGATAGGAGTCATAGCTTATCTTACGACTATATTTAATATAAAGCCGGCTCTAAACGATCCGGTGAACGTTTCATGCGAATGTTGGCTTCCAACATCAGCCCGAACGTGTCCAAATATGAACGTTGAACGCACGTTGGACGCTTGACATTGGACACTCATTGATCTAGCATCTGCCACACGATGCGTTCTACCATCAAGCGCCCAACGTTGGAGGGTGTTCATAGCATCGTGTAGAGCCGGCTTTACAGTAGGCAGTATATGCAATAGCTGTTTCAGATTCGTTACAGATCGTAAGTAAAAAACAAAATAATTAAAAAATTAAAAAACACGACGCCGAATTAAAAAATGAACTAAAAATACAAAAACAAGTTTTAAGTACTAATGTAAGACAGAAACAAGGTAGAAGATATTTTATTTATTTTGTTAAGTATCACACAACTATCGTATATGTATAATCTGTATTTTTTCAGTCGGGTACAGTTTTAATTGTACTTATTCTCGTAACATTTTGTACCCCGGCTGCAAAAATACAGATTATACATATACGACAGTTGTGTGATACTTAACAAAATAAATAAAATATTTTCTACCTTGTTTCTGTCTTACATTAGTACTTAAAACTTGTTTTTGTATTTTTAGTTCATTTTTTAATTCGGCGTTGTGTTTTTTAATTTTTTAATTATTTTGTTTTTTATTTTATGATATTTTAGTGATTATAATTCGTAAACCAATGTAGTTTTTATTAAGTGATTTTATTTTACTTCTTATTATTATGGCACTTACAACTATTGAGATACAGTTTTAATGCAAAAGTAAAGTTATCGAAGTTTGATTTATTCTATCTAAATTTAGACACGCTGATAGATTAGGCAGAAATCGTCTCAATGAGACCTTTCATTTGATACCCATATTGACCCGATCAGAAGAAGAAAAAAATAAATCGGGTGTGACGTAAATTGGGTCTGACGGCCGCCATACTGTTTTTTTTAAAAATTAAAGCCTATGTTACTCGGGCTCACTAAACGATTCTAACGGTACTCCAGCGATCTAAATCCGTTCAGGCGTTTAGAAGTTATGGTGGAACAAAGAAACATACAAACATACATACATGAATCCTGAAAACATTACACTCCTTTTTGCGGCAGTCGTGTTACATAGCGTTTGTTTAGGGAATTTTAATTTCGCCTCAACAGCATACTAGGCTTAACTATTAAGTGTTCATTCATGGTGATGGGTTAATAAAAGACGTTTTGAGTAATTTAATTTTATTTAAGCTTAAAATTCGCGATCATTTAACACATATCTATTAAGTGTTATATATATTTGAAATCGTCTCAATTTTACCTTTCGTTTGATACCCATATTGACCCAATCAGAAAAAAAAAATTAAATTGGGCGTTATGTAAATTGCGTCTGACGGCCGCCATATTGTTTTTTTAAAAATTAACCTAGCCTATGTTACTCAGACTCATTAAACGATTCTAACGGTACCCCAGTCATCTAAATCCGTTCAGGGGTTTAGAAGTTATGGTGGTAGAAAACAACGTACATACACACAACAAACCTAAACACATTACACTCCTTTTTTGGGGGCAGTCGTGTAAAAAAAGGGGGCTCTAGAAAAAAAAATATCCTCAAAGTGGGCGGTGGGCAAAATAAGGTTGAGAACCTATGGATTACAGTCTTCAAAAGTAGTGCGCAGGAAGCTCTGTTCAGCGGTAGTGTAAGATCTATCGACTTGTTGTCGTTCACGTTACAATTGTAACACCTTAAATGAAGACATCACGAGCCATCGACCAAAATTGGCATTGCGATCGACTTGTTGGCCACCCCTGTCCTATAGGGTTCTTGATTTTGGAGTGAATAGAAGTAATTTCTATTGGGCTGTAGATGAAGGGATTGTTGGAGTGCTTGGTGGAATCCCAGACGTAACGTATATTGTGTGTCACTGCCCGCCGTTGACGAGTATAAAAACAGGATTCCATTGATTGGAAGACATTAACCAAGTTCTCTTCAGGCAACTGCAATCACCCATACCGTCACAAAAATTGCAATAAGTAGAGCTATGAAAAGATATCCGAAAAAGTGGTCCAATTCGGTATTCATCGAACATTATATAGTAAGGTGATAAAATAGCCATATTTTATTCAGTGGCGTAGCTGAAACTTCGGAGGCCCCCCCGCCAAAATCTCAATAAGGCCCTCTATAACCCAGCGATAACCCAAAAAATCCTAAGACCCAAGCGAGTCAACCCTACGTAACCTAGAACTTACTAAACTAGCTCATTTTCCTAGTACTCAAAACACATCGACTTGAGAAGCTTATTAAAAACTCATAACTATATAAATAAAAAACATTAAATAAATTTGTATCGCTATTTAGTACGCGAGACTGCGTGAGGATTCACAATTCTTCTATTTCTTGTGCGCTCGCTTTGAAATTGTGATACATCAACCAATCAATGTATTGCTGTTTATGTTTCGATACAAGAAATCAGTAGGTCATTACTTTAAAAAATAAATGGAGATTAATGTTGGATTAAATCTCCAATTTTATATACCTACAATCTACAGTCTCGAGTGGGATTTAAAATGTATACACGTAGATTGGAAAAAAAAATTTTTTTAAGACACTGAGGCCCCCTAAAGCTGGAGGCCCCCCGCGCCGCGGGGTCTGCGGACCTTCAGCTACGCCACTGATTTTATTGACTCCATTAAAAATATTTGCAAAGACTGCAATATATGGGATATTATAAAAACATTTCGTTCATATAAATAATTATATAAGAAATTCCCCAAAAATTACGCTGATTCGAATAACAAAACATTTTTTTTGTTTAATCTTAATTAAAAAAAAATTAATTATCATAAATCAAATTACCACCAACGACACCACTGCATAGACTAAACAAATCCTTAGATTGCCAACCATCAACCCCATAAACAACAACAACAAAACAGTAGTAATGCAAACAAAGGTGAGTGACTTTTATCATCTAAACATTTATCTCATCCGACGGATTCACGTTTCCTTTCCTCCAAGAATCTAATCGACCTCATTGCAAATAAAGTAATTGCGATCATATTTTTTTGTTTTTTTGTTTTGTTTTATATTAAATCATTGTTTGTTCCGATTCAATAGGCATGTTTTCAGGTGCGCCTACCATAGTCGGATGGATGGTGGCAGTTATCAAGTTCCATTGTATGTATATAGTCGCGACCATATAACTCTCAAGAATTGAATTATCTCTTAATTCGTTTGTCAACAAATCTTCTACATAAGAAATTGCCACCCCGGAGGCGCGCACATGCAGTCGCAAGTTCAGATCAATTATTTATAATTAAATTTTTATGCCCGCCATCGTGCGTCGCTATCTATAGTATATAGCAAGGAAGGTGCACATCGCAGATATTAGTTGCTGTGGTATCCAGTCGCTAGAATTCAAGACTGGATCTAATGAAATTCGAGTCGGGTATATCGGACCTCATAACTCTTACTACACCTGAGTGATAAGTGTAATTTCCGGTGCCATTCCATCATTTCGTTTATAGTATAGATAGCTTCATCTACCCTCATCCTATATGGAGAGGAATGGCATAGGTGCACTACACTTCTTTTTGCTAATCGATGGACGGATGGATTTTTCGCGGTGGTAATTATTGGTATTAATTTTTTTTTGTTATTCTGTAAACATAACTGAATGATATCGAATGTCCAGTTCAGTAGGTGCCACCACGGTGATGGGATTATTTCGTTTTGAGTGACTAGAAGAACATGTGTACAATAAAATATAACAAGGCGCCACAGCCAATATTTGTGTGACTTGGCTAGAAGCTAGATAGCAAGCAGCCCCAAACTGCCCACCATCGTGTTAACCCCCTTGCCGCACACGGCAGCGAGAGCTCCTATATAGCCGCAAAGTACATGTGCTGAGTATATCAGGTGGCCCATGTAGAAGCGGACGGCACAGTCGATTCTAAGATCTCGTCGAGTTCGTAGCCTTTTCGAAATTGTATTAGGGAAGAAGAAAAATAAAAACGGCGGCAAATAGTTTTCACACCTCGCACAAAACTCTTCGAAGTTGATTTTTAGATTTTGCATACATATATTTTTTTTTTAAATAAAACAACAAAATCTGAAGAATTTTTTCCTGTGCTAAATTTTTCTTGTTCCTAAATTTTTGTAAGAAAAAAAAAGAGTCAAAGACATTTTCCCTCGCATGTGGGCGCTTGGGTTTAAAAAATTTCGGTCAATGAATCGTCGCTGACTGAGGAGAGTTTTCACAAGTGCTTTTCAGAAAATCGCGAATTATTATTATTTTTTGTATTTGTTTTGTTGATAAACTCTTGAAGTGATTATATTGTCGCTCCCACTCAAACAACATTTTTTTTGGAGGGCAATTAATTATCGAAGCTCTTGGCTCTTATTAATTTCCAGTGATAGGCCCGTCTCAGTGGGTGATAGTGTTCCGTGGCGATAGCAGTAAAGTCGTTTTGTCGTCCCGATATACCCATGCGTGTTCGAAATTAATCAATCATATTAAATAATGCCTAAGTGAATTTTCTTAAGAGAAGATTAAAGTGTAAAAATAGATTGTAGTAAAATAATAAAAAACAAACATATACAAAGATGCCAGATACACTTTTAAACGGAAATGTTCCAAACGGCCACGTCGTTGTACTTCCAGCCGGTCGAGAGAATGAAAATGGATTTTTAATGAATGGCAACAACACAAATCATTGCTTAAAGCCACTACAAACCGATATAAATAACTATAATCATATTAAAGTGCCAATAAAAAGTGTCTTAGATGAATTAAAAGAGCCTCCCGATGGTGGATTACGGGCATGGATGGTTATGCTTAGTGCATTCCTTTGCAATGGAGTTATTTTCGGTGTTATTAACACTTACAGCGTTATTCACTCATATTTGCAAGATAAATTGTCAGAACAGCATGACACAGAGGCGTCTAGCAAGGCGGGTAAGTGTATATAGAAATAGTATGACCTGTTTTTTCTCTTCTTATGATATACATACGTTTTTTTTCTTATTTCAATTTTGTTCTTTCAAAAAAAAAACAACAGCACGATCATTTTTAAGATGCGCGCGCATATAATAAACTTTTGATCAAACATTGCTATACGTTTTTTTTTTGGTGTGATCTTCGCACTGAAACGTGTACAACGACGACTTTCTTTTGTAATTCAATAAAAAATGATTCTGGCAAATCTTTAACAAGAATACAAATACGAAAGTTTGAGAAATTTTATGCCTCTTTTGTTAAAAAATATAAATTTTATAAGAGGCGCGCGGATTTCCGATTTTTTTTTTAGATGTTACTTATGCGTAGAATCATTACATACATTATGGAACCTTGGTCTGGTGAGATCGAGACGTGGTCGGATTATCACAGTTCAAAGTACGCAAAGAGATACAACACTATATTTATTGTGATTCAATGAACTTAGTTCAAACTATTCAATGTGTTCTAGGACATGTCTGATAACGAGAAAATGATTATTTTCAAAATTGCAGCTATTCGTGAATAAAAACTTTTTTCAAGGCAAAAATTCAAATCGATTTCATTTTAATTCAAGGAGTGCGTAGTTTTTTGTTTGTTTTGTTATTTTTAATGTTATTTTTTAATTGATTGATTATTTGAATAAAATTTGATAATTATGAATTTTCAATACTTATCAGCTTTTAAAATTGGATGATTATGACCTGGATTTCATTTATTAAGTGCCTTAGTTGAGATATTTTTTGCAGTTATAGTAAACCTCTTATCGTATCCGAAAGTATATTGATAACTAGTTCAAGAGAAACTGTCAAATAATTGATTACTGCTATCTCAAAAATTTAACTGGGTACCGCAATAGTCAAGTTCCTAGAATAAGATCAATGGGTATTATTAGTTTCTTAGGTAATCCTTACCTGAAAAATAAAAGACACAAATTTCCGATCCTTTTCTTTAGAAATTTCCGGCATTTTATCTACTGGATTTATGACTGGTTTTCCTTGGAAGTGTTTCAACTTATCGAATGCTACTTTCTCACGATCCTAAAATAATTTGTCTTTACCTGCAATACAAAAATACAAATAAATACCTACAGAAGTATACTTGCATATATTGTTTGAAAGTCTATTAACATATGCAAATTTAAAGAAATGTTAAAAGTGTATGGTTTGCAACTGTTTCTACTTGTACTTCACGAATTGCACTTTAAAAAGTCGTGCTCATTATATATTCAGAGTCTGAATATTAGAACAAAAAGTACGTCATTTACAATCTGAATTTCAGACACACTCATTAAATATAAACGAAATATTTTCTGGTTTTTATTGTTTGTTTACTAAACTGAGGCTGGTGTTTCTTGATTGTAAAATGACGTATTTTTTGTTCTAATATTTACGATGATGAATGCTTTTATCTTTTTTATCAATGCTTTTATGATTATCCAAGAAACAATAACTACTGATCTTTGACCAAGTGGCAATGTACATACATTTTGCATAGACATATGATAAGTTATTTTTGTGATATTTTGCTGATTTTTTCGACTTTTGGTTGGTATCATTTGATATAGAGTTATCTTAATTAAAGGAATTGATTTATATATTATTTTTCGATTATTGTTAATAATTTGGCTAAACAATACATTTATAGTTTTATAACTCCTGCATACTGGACCCTTCTGAGCGTTAGTTTCGTTACTACTCAATACCGCGATAGCAAATGGCATCAAATGTCATTGTGCTTTCTGTTGTTAACAGATAGAGAATTTGTTGACCTTCAAATAAACTTTCCGTTAAAACAGAGCCCAATTTCTAACAAAATGGCAGCCAATTCACATTATGACATTACTTTTGCCCCACCTTGAATATATGTAGATTGTGGGACCAAAATGCACTTCGTTTTTTTCCATTAACATCCAATACCAGTTCTCGTAACGCTTGCTAAGTCTGGTTGAAAGCATCTTGTACAACTCCAAATGCTCTTCCAATTATGCTTAATGTCGTCTGCATAATCCAATATTTGGATAAATTCGTCGAGGGCTATGAGTCTTGCCATCACAAACGAATCTCAGATCTCTTTCTTTAGCACCACGTTGAAGAAGAGGCTGGCTACATCATGTCCTTTTGGATATCCATTACGCTTTGTCCGAACTCCGAACCCTTATAGATAATGTTTCGGATTTGTTTTGTTTACTTGGCTTGTAACATTGGCGGCCATGGTAAACCTACATAACTGTTTCAATTTGTCGAATTCTCTCATGCCTTTGTAGAATTCTACTATGTTTGTGGTATCATAGGCAAGGGCGGCGGAGCCTAGTCATAGTGGGTGGGGAGCACGTGAACAGATGACCGTTAAAATGTGAAAAGCTCGGCCCATTTATTTACCTGTTGAGTTATATGGTTTTAACTTCTTTGGTTATGGGGTTATGCCCGATTAGCATTTTGGGCGGGGGTGCAGATAGGCCCCATATGAGGTTAGTTCTATTGCCTCATGTGGGCCCTGTGTGGATTGCTCTACAGGACCCACACAGGGCATCTAAAGCGGCCCATACACTTTCAGTTTAACCGCGCAGTTTATCACGTGTGACGTCATGCCTGAGCGATAAATTGTGTGAACTGTGCGTTTTGAACTATTTTCATTCAGTCTTCAGACCTGAGCTTCTGGACTCTCTTTTGCTCCGATAACTGCGCATACAACGAACTGACAAACCCACAAACTTTCAGTTCAGTTTATTGTACATTTTTTTACACAGCTCAACTGCCCAGTTAAAACTGAGAGTCTGTGGGCCACTTAAGATGTTCTCCGGTGTCAGTTGCGCCTTGGACATCGATTCTAGCTCCGCCCTATGCTCGGCGAATCTCGCATTGATCTGTTCCACTGCCTTGATTCTTACGGTCACTGGTTTTCTACGATTGCTGATCAGCACAGCTTCGGTTTTGCGCTCAGGAAGCGTCAGAGCAGCACATTCTCCCAGATCGCTTCGTTCGCGCACAATTCGATCTCATTTAGGAGGCGCCCTATGACCGCTACACCGATATTATCCGAGATGTATCAAAAATGGCGGCAATTCAAATTCTACACATACTATTGCGGAACAGACTATTTATGCTAATTTTAGTTTATTTTTCGATTTACACCATTTAACATACCAAAATGCACACCCTCAGATTTACGCGATTTTATGAGCAGCCACCTATGTTAAGTAAAAATCGAGGCATACTTTCAATACTTTCAGAAAGGGTTTTTTATGTGAAAGACTTGGGCCCAGAGTGAGCCCACTGTAGACTGCTCCTTGTATAATGCAATCTCGTACAGAAAGCTTTAGACTAAAATATTGTTTCGTTTTTACGGCTTAACGGATTCGTAGGATTAATTAATGCATTCACTTTTTAAATTTTCACCCAAAACTTATTTATTAACACAATTTAATGCTATCGACACAATTCTTATAGTTCACTAATTATCACCAGCATTTCAATAACTCTCACTAATAACTCCTCTTTATCGCCTTTTAATTCACTATTCAATCATCACTTTTCGCTTTGGGTTTCTTTTATCAGTTCAAACACTTCGCTTTTTCAAATAAAAAACTGCCTGTAAATGCCGCTGCCACTGGATTTATATATCCAAGCTCCTCCCGTATCCAAGTTCTAGATCTTTCCACCACAGCCTGGAGGCCCTCTATTACTGGAACATTCTTTTTCTAGAAGCTTGGAAAAGCATTTTTGGTATTATATTTCTATACGGAAAAATTCCGTGGAGAAAATGTCAAAAGCTGAGAAAAAGTTAACAGCTGACTGTTAAAAAACCACATACAAAACCACGTACTTGGCGGCGATAGCTGCTTTTTTTCGTTCTGTCAAAATTAGAATTTTTATTATTATTACTATTTATTTCGTTCCAACGTGAACGGAAAGTCTCCAAATTCTTTGCAGAGCCACCTATTGGAAACAGTATTGATAGTTCTGTGGTGGAAAAAACCCCAACGTAAACACTGACGAACTAGCAGAGAAGCTTGGATTTGGTCATTTAACCATTTACCGCCATAGAGAAAGTCAGCAAGCTGAGTTCCTTAGGCCGGGTTCCCACGTAGCTAGTTACCAGCGCTAGTTGCATCATCCGCGGCTTCCACCACATTACCAGCGCCACAACCAGCGTTGGTAGCCAGCTAAGTGGAAACCCGTCTTTACTAACTTTCCTAGTCTAAACGCGCGCAGAGAGTGAATTTGTGTTCTTCTCTGCTGTCACGTTACAGAAATAACCCTTTTTTGGGACGAATTATGACTGACAATGAAAATTGGATCCTGTACAAAAGTGTTAAGCGTACAGCCGGTAAACGAAAGAAACACACGGAACTTCAGGCTAAAGCAGGTCATCACTAACGTATGTTGATGCTATGCGGGGTGGAGAAAATTTCCTTTAGAACTGGATTACACCCTTTAAACTTTACACTAAGAATAAGTACAAGGTACAATTACTGGCTCCTGTTTGAGTTGAGCAAAGTGACGTTTCAGTCGAATTAAGACTTTCAGTACAGTGGCTTAAACTCAACTTAGCACTTCCACTCTCTGGCCCCTGTGCTGAAAGTCGTAATTCGACTGAAACGTCACTTTCTTCAGCTCAAACGACTTGTCACATTATGGTGTGGCCACACTACGCGGTCTTGGGTTGTACGCGCTTTTGCCTTTTTTTTTCATATAGAGTTTTATGACTTTTTTACGACTTTTTTACGACTTTGTCCATGGTAAAGGCCGTGCGGCCAAACAACGCGGACAAAAGGCTGTGGTTAAAAAGGTACATTGTGCGTCCACACACTATGAGCTTTTCAAAAGCGCGTACGCCAAATGAGAATTGATTTTTTCTCACTCATGACTCAGAAAATTAAAAGATCACGCGCGCTTTTGGCTGGCCGTACGACCAAAAGCGCGTGGATTCTAAGTCCGCGTAGTGAGGACGGGCCTTTACACGACTCGACTTTCAGCACAGGGGCCACTACCTGCTTTTATAACAAGTTGATGCAAATAGTTTGAATATTCCCGGCAGCTATTCAGTTCATGCGTTTTGAAAGCCGCATTATTTTTGGACTGGCCCAATTGAACAAAAAATGTTTACTTCTAACTAATATTATTGAAAATTCGACCTTCCTTTTGCAAAATAAAAGTTTTTTCATCAATTTTGCTAGAAAGATAACAGAACTTATCTCTGCAATTGCGTATCGCCAACAAGCATCATGAAATTGCTGCGTAAATTGTAATTTGAAATTTAAAGCATAAGAAAATTTCCTCGATACATTTTACTTCAAACGTATAATTTTGGCGCCTTGAGTATTTAATATAAGCTTCTACTAAGCTATGAAAAGTCAAGTCGTTATTCTTTACCACAAAACCATAAAAAATAGATACTCTATAGTTACAATTACCTTAAAACAACCTTGAAATCATGTTCCATAGACCCAACGTCGACCATACATAGCTCGGATACTAGACATCGAAAGACTAGATATATTCAGTGCAGTATTAATTTCCCGCGGTTCTTATGTTTAACCACAAAATAAAATTGTATAATTTTATATATTAAGAGACTGCATTTTTCTTAATGAGATATTTATGCCTTAAGATCAACCTAGAAAGTAAAATTTATTAGTTCTTATTTCCAACCTAGTAACGATTTCGACATGTCTAAACATGAAATCACCCGCGCTGCGCATCCGCTTACTTTATTAAAGCCACGAAAATCATTGGCAACATTTTAAAACGAAATTGAAAGCGAAAATATTTCGATTAAATAAATTTTTGGTCTATTTTTATTTCAATTCAGAAATTTCCTTCTTTCTTTGAATTTTTCTTCTAATTTGTGGAAGTCATTATAAATTTCGCGCTAAACTACCACCGCACCAATCTGCGGCGGGGCGATGTGTCAGCACGTGCTTATCGCTGCATGAACGCTATTGCATCATTCTGCTTTGACTCTAAAATGTGGGGTTGGTTCCGAGACCTTCGTGTTTACAGTGAACTTTTTCGTTTCTATTTTTGATGGATTTTTTTTGGCTACCTGCGGCAAAAGCTGATGAAATTTTTAGATTCAAGGTAGTAAGTTGATATAAGATACACTGGCAAAAATGCGGGTGTTGTATTGCAGTTTTTAACTGGAGATAGTGTAAGAAAAAATAAAAACGGAAATAAGACTTGACTTGTGACACTAACTAATAAAGACTGATTGATATCTTGAAGGGTAAAATATTTTATTCGACACCTCTCCTCTGTCTTATAAAGTAATCAAATTAAATATGCAAAGAAGTGCCCTTATGACTAATAAGTAGACGAACTCCATTCTCCTTCTTCTTCTATCAATTGCGCCACTTGCGATTTTCTAATACTCATTGGGGTAATAGTATCATATTACAGGTGTTCTAGTTGTTTAAGAAGCGTTGATGTAACTGAACTCGGGCACGTCACACATGCATTTCTACTCGTCGTCGTTTGTCATTCTTCCTAGTCGTCTGTGGCAATGCGAGCAAGAAGTGTGGATTTTCCGAAATCGATACAAATGATATCGAATTTGGTAAAAAAAAAATGCAATTTCTAATGTGGTTTTTGTGAAACCCTTACCACTGCGGATATAGCACCTGTGCTGATCCTAATTAAACATAAAGGTGTTCACATTGGTCTTATGTAAACAAATTGCTTTCTTGTCTTGAATGCACATTATCTCGGTGAAGCCATGTCATAAAACCACGCGCTGTTTGCATTTATGTAGTAAAAAACCCGGAGGGAATCGCAGAAAAAGAAAATGTTTTTTTAGTTGTGAAAAATTTCTGTTTTAAATGGCGCCAAAACATCAGAAAATTTTAAATAAATTTTCACAATATTTAAATGATTTGTTGAAAGGTTAATGAGCTAGTTCTTTCTATTTTTAGAAAGTAATTTTTAGATTTTTACTAAAATTGTAATTTTTTTTTTGGTGACAAAATTCAGTTCAAATTTGCGGATCTATTCTTGGAAACATGCAAGAAGAATTTGCAATGCTAAAATATATTTTGATACTGCTGAAGTATATCACGTGTCGTCGCGTAGACGACGGTGTCAGTGAATCGTGTTGGGAACAATACAAGCCTAATTGCAGACGGAAGGAACTACATAATAAAAAAAATGATTCTTGTTTGAAGAATTATAATCAGCAATGTCAATTCAAATTCTAGTAACCAAAAAAAAAGCCTTTTGCTTAGTTATCTTTTTTATTCTGCGAATTTGATTAATTCCAAAATAATTTCGGGGTCAGTGAATTTTCATGATTAACCATAAAAAAAGACGAATTTTTGTTGAGTTCATGTCCGAGTTGATGGGGGTACTTTCCATGCTGATAACTCATGAATATTGGCACAAGGTTTTTATTACATATGTTTTTTGGTACAAAGGAAAAATAATTGTAATTATATTATACGTAAATAGTTCAAATCCTTTTTGGTTTTAGAAACAGCAAAGGACGCAACTTCCCTTGGGTAAATACCATTAACCCTTCTTCACCTCTGTTGAGATCACGCCTCACGGTCTCTTCGCAACTACACAGGAAGTGCTTTGAAGTTTCACGATGTTCTAAATAATTTTTCGGTTCTGGTTCAATAAGAGCACGTAGTCGCCGTCAACTACATATTTCGTTGATTGATGTTCCTCATGGCCCGGTGGTTCAGAATAACAAAGTCATTTCTAGCGAGAACTTTGAGCACATGAATACAATCCCAGACAGTTTTTGCATCGACATTTTGAGCGGCCTTCTTGTCTGATTAGATAATGATAATAGGCCCATTTACACCTCTTTAGAGACTTCGGGGCATTCTTCTATAGCCTTTACCTTAGCTTGAGAGACTGTAGGTGAGTGACCTAATCCCTTAGAAATGCTGTATGGGAGTTATCCCTTAGAAATACTGTATAGGAGTTAGGGTAGGTGCCAAGTTACAATTCCGAATTTGCTACTTCGAAATTACAAAGTGTGCCAAAATACAATGGGTGGTTCTACACGAGCGTACAACGAACACATTTTTCTATTTTCAAAACGTCGTTTGTGGAGAAGAGGGTGAGAGAGGATGATGGAATTCCACCTCCTCTCTCACGCTCTTCCCCATAAGCTCACGTTTGTGTGTTCGAATTGTTCGTCGGCTGTACGCTCGTGTAGAACCACCCAATTCACGCATTTCATTTGACAACATGGATGACAACAAAATTTTGTAATTTATAAAAAATTTTAAAACAGCCATGGGCTATGTTTGTCTTTAAAATAATGGAAATGGAATCGCTTCATGAACATCATCCAGGGGGGGTGGACTGCAAGAAACATTGTACATACATATTTGAAAGAGTTTTCAAAAATGGTTCAAATTTTATGCGGAATTTATTCTGTTCATGTTTTTATTTAGGTTTCCGTCTGCAAACGTGTAGCATGATCAGCTTTTAATGTGCCATATTATACGGTGAGGACAATCATGCACTGAAAATTGAAACAATTCGCGATATTGTTTTCTCCAATAATTGGATCCACCAAAAAGCAAATTCAACAAACTGTCAAATGAATGTTTGGCTAATATTTCCCTATACAATTCAAAAATTTCCTTACAATTCCAAAGACACAAACCTCCGAAAATTGAATTGTGTGAAAATTGAAAATGCGTTTTCTATACAAATTGACATTTGAATTGTAACTTGGCACAGGCACTTAGATGCATAATCTTACTCTGATATGGGGGCTTTACCACGTTACAGATCCAGAAAGTGAGGATCTACTAGATTTCCGTTCTTCGCAGGATCCGATATCTACTACAAATGGCTAATCAAAGTGCAGCCTGTCCTCTAGTATGTCAATGCATATGGCGCCTGGCCTAAGTGTCTTGCTCCTCTGTATTTGCAATGCAAAGCCTTTTTTCATTCAGGGACAGAGCTACTGGCCTAACGTAGACTCGATCGGTGCAGGGTGTTTTTTGTTTCAGGCCGATTTAGTTTGGCAGCCATTTTGGATTGGCTGCTATTCGTGAGTTTATATTTGACAGTTATGGGTAGTAGTCGATAACAATTTATTATGGAGCATCTAAAACCGCAATAACATATTAAAACATTTTATTTAAATATTGGTTCAATTGTGAATACGCCAAAAGAATTGAGTGATTTTTTTGGTGTTAATCATGTGCCAAGTGAATCAACCAGTCAGCGTGTAAAGAATAATTTTGAAAATTTTAACGCGCTGGGAGATAAAGCAAAGTGGGGCGACAACGTAGCCAACATACGCCAGATAATATTGATCCAGTGAAGCCGGCCCTGCACGGTACGGTGAACGATTTATTCGAATATATAGTCAGCACCGACAATAGCCTGAACGCCTCCAAACACGAACGTTGGACGCTTGACATTGGACACTCGTAAGGCCCAGTCAGATCCAGCAGCAGCAGCAGGGAGGTGCTCCGCAGAATTGACAGCTACAATCAACTACCAGCCCTATTCTGCTTAAGTATGTCAGACTCTGTAGATCTGCTCGGAAGGTACGCAGTGCTTGTCTAAAACCTTCTCCATCGTTTTCAGGAGAAAACAAGAGACGCTGATGGGTCCATAGGGTTGTATGATCTTTGCCGCTTTGGGAATAAAGATTACGCTCGGGTCTCTCCAGCATCTCAGAATATGGATCAATATTAATGCGAGTTGCGCGAGAAAGGATGGTCACGCTGGCAGAGATCCGCATTACCATTGCAAGGCTAACCTTTCGGTGGTTGTGATTGCATTTCCATTAATCCGGAAAATTTACTACACGTTCATATTTTCACATGCAGCATGTTAGTGCCTCTTATTAGCGGAATACAGCACCAAACGACCAAGTTGGCTACCTTTTGACTCTATATTATACTATTTCAGCTCTTTTGATAAGCAAACTAATGTCGTAGTCACAATCAATTGATTAAAGCAAAATAAGCAAATAAATAGTAGCTAAAATGTAAAATTGCGATTTCGAAATATACTAAAAATAATTCGTAATTCACTTAGTTTGCATTATCCAGTCACGTGACTGTGTCATTCAGAGCTTCCGATCTAAAAATTCCAGTGCTCGAAAGATAAAATAAAAAATGCTAAACGATTATTGCCGGCAGATGAATTACCATAAAATATTTATTTATATTATCTAATATTTTACGGCGCAAATCAGTGCTCACTCAAATTCGAAATATATTCCGTTTTTCAATATAAATAATTTACAAGCGCTGATTATGCATCATGACTGATAACTAGAAATAATCTTGACTCTTGCTTTTGTCATTTTACCCTTTAAACCGAGAGAAGTTCAAGAAATTTCTTTTGGGAATCGATAAAAATCAATAAAAACCAACAAAAAATATTGAAATTGCTTAGAAATTCAGGAATATTGAAAAGAGGAGGAAGGATTCTTGCATGTCATTTTACCATTAATCCGCCCCCAAAACATCACCGGAATACTTTATCACGGGTTCAAAGCACTCCGAAACATTGTTGTATAACACACAACACAAATATAAAATTCCATTAAAAATTAATGAAGCTCCCATTGCAACATGGTTGGCGATGCAGGGGTTAGCTTAGGTCAGCAGACAACACTGAAAAAAAAATATATATATTCTGCTTTATAAAAGAAATAAAAAATAAAATCAAGCAAAACCAATCATTTTCATAGTTAGCTGCTGTGTCTTCAAGTGTAATTATTACGCGAAAAGATGACTTTTGAACTATGATAACCAATCGTCGTCGTTTTGCGTAGATAACAGCGCGCCAAGTGAAAATGCTTAGCAACACTATTTTCCATTTTTGCAAATTTATTCAAGTTATTATGACATAGCCATGTTTATGCAAAATAATCAACTACAAGGCGCTGCATTTTATTAGTTTATATTACTTAAATAAATGTTGTTAATTGACACAGATCCTCTAATCCAGCAGAATGCATATCTGCTTCCGACTTGGAGACTTTAGATAAGAAACTGCGCATGTGCACTTTACTTATCGTAACTAGACCACTCTGTAGAAGCTTTAAAGGTTTGTAAATTTTTACGCATAGTTTACTATAATTTATTACTATCTCAGACATCACAATCATATTATAGTAAACACAGCCAAGCAAAAAATTAATTATCGTCAGTGTAAATTGCACACGCTAAGCACGTTTTTCATTTAAATGGACGACGGCTTATCGCAGAACGAAATGTTATTATAGCAGCTACAAAAAAAAAATTATGGAAATAATTGTAATTTATGTCATTCAATATTAAAAGAAAACGGAGTAAACAAAAATGTCTTGAACACATTTGCGCAGTTTTTGGGGACAGTTTTGGCTGTGGATTTTGAAATTGTAAACTTTTGTGATGATAAAATTTTGTTTTGCACGTGTCGCCTATTTCGTAATGTATAATATTTTATTACACCTAGTTTAGGATTTTTATTCTTCTTTTACTCAAAGTATTGTTTATCGGATAAAATTTGTTCCCAGCTATCTGATAAAGGGCAGAAACCCCGGCGAAATAACTCCCCTCGTTTTTTGAGGCTATCAATGAATAGAGCCAATTTTTGGCATCTTCGTGCTATTCAGAAAGGTGATTCTGCATAGACCAAAAAATGTCGAAATTTGAAGGAACCGTGTCTAGTGAATATGATGTAAGGCAAAAAAAGAAAAAGTTACATGAGAAATAAACTTTACAAATAAACTCAATTTTAAAAAGTATTTCTATAAAATGGCCTGCAAATACTTTCCTTTGCCCCTTTTGTGCTACACTTGTAAACCTCACTATATTGCAATAAATTTAGGCTATTTAGGCTAATGCTGTCTCAGTCGGAAAATAAAATATTGGCTCTTATTCTCGTTGTCACTTATGGTGACAAATGGCGAAGTGAGACAAAAATGCTATTATGGTTCTCTAAAAAAGTAACATTTCAGTGAGATAAGGCGAATTACAGTTGTCACTGATATCTAGCAACGGCGAATTCAGTGACAATAGTTCTCACTTGAGCTTTGTAAGTGAGATTTTTCTCATTTGATATTTAAAGGTGACATTTCTCACTATGGTGAAGTGACAACCAGAATAAGGGCCATTGTCTTGTCTTTGTAACCTCCAAATCTTACATTCGTTGACTATTTAACTTATTGAACTGGCGTCTATCAGACAAAAGGGAGCTCTAAAAAATATTTGTTTAAGGAATAAAAAATTTGTTGAAATTCTGTTAAAAAAATAGAGCGGTTAACCGTCATCACGTCTACGTCACGATCAACCATAGCCGTCCCTTTTTTAGTTTTTTTTGCGCAGTTTTGCAATGAAGAAAGCAGAAATTATCTTTCATATTATTATGTTTCTTAAGGTCGAAAGTACCTATTATCATTTTTCAGCGGATAATCGAGGTTCCACTGTATATAAATAATCATACTCGTCAAATTACTCCACCTTAAAAAATAATTCCTAGTCCACTTCAACATACTATAACAAGCGCATCCAAACGGTAACATATTTTATCAAAATAATCCTTAATTTCATTTGCTTAGTGTTACTAACTTCAGCTACCAATTTTTTTCTTTTTAACACACCACACCTTTGTGGCAGCGCAATCCTTATATTCACTTATTTGGATTATCATTTGTTTCTTGGCCGTATTTTACACGGTTTTATGACAAAATGCCTCTGCACTCGTTGTTAATTGGATAATTAACCTACATTCACACTTCCTAGTAAGTAATGAAGACAGCAAATATGCGGATTACCTAGAAACTTGTACATATGTAAATCGAATTACTTCACATTTTGTATTTTATTCTTGAGACTCTTGTAAAACACAATTATGTTATATTAAATTAGGATTCAAGCTTGTGGAAATATATGTATAAGTGCATAGCCACACTGACATAATAATTCGGAGGTTTTAACTAAAATCCGGTTATCAAGAGACTGGCATCATAGGTGACTAACATGGAATCACTTCAATCGACTAAACATTTCAGGAACCAGTAATATGTACTAGCAGGACCCAGCTCTCGACATTCGAGTGCCATTTGCTATACCTTTTTTTAATCTAAATCTAGAAGTCTTCAATAACAAAATTATATGATTTCAGAAAAAGCCAGTTATTTTACGCAAATCACTTAACTTCACTTATAGCCACTTACCGATAATTATCAGTTTCAAATTCTTTATTATTTTTATTGTGAGCTATCACTTTTTAAATTAACGAATAACTAAATTCAGATGCACAGATTGAAGGCCCAATCATACAGCAGAAACGAAAACGAACCGAAACGAAAAGAATAAAATAAATCGTATGAAAATGTATGAACGCGATATAAACGATCAGAACCGAAACGGAACGATAGATATAAATTTATTTCATTTCGGTATTCGCTTCAGCTATTCAGCCCGTTACTTTGACAGTTCGACAGACAGTTTGTTTTCCAATTTCAAGTAGTTGAAAGAGCGAAAAAGAAGTTATTTTAAAAGAATGCAGTCAATACGAGGTGAAAAAATAAAACTTTTGATTTCTCTTGTGATTTCGTGACATCCGCCATAAATTATATAAATTGTATAATATATGTATTTATCGAATTTCGTATTTGTCAACAAATGTCAAAAACCGATTCGCTTAGGCACCTTATATAATCGCTATCATTTTCAAATTCATTTCGTTTTCGTTTCGGTTCGTTTTCGTTTCTGCTATATGTTTGGGCCTTAACTTCTTTTTTTTTGCTTACAAAATTGTGTACGCTAAAAATACAGTGGCTGATATTAAAATATCAAACAGTAAATAAAATATGTACACCCAAAACGTTACGTCAAGTCAACAAACATAGAAGCTCACTTAAAAATACCGCGCACAGATGGCGTACGTTTCATATGGGAATTAAATGTAAAATTATTTTCTAATTTTTAGCGTCGTATTGTGCCGTATACAAATAAAATTTTGATTCACCACTTCTTTGAGCTAAGGGCTACACTGTGAAACAGTTTTCAATATAATTGGAGTATTTAAACTCTGTGCCGTTTAATTATATGATGAAAAATAGAAACTCTTTATGAGAATAAACAAAAATTCTTAAAATTGACTAAGACGACGAGAATCATGAGTGATTTTCGCACAATTATTTATATTTAGAACATTAGAGAGGCACCCCGGATATTAGTCTGCTTTTTCTGCAGTTGCTCAATGGGCAACGCTGCATGCTTTTGATGTCCTAGAACGACGCATTGAACTTGATCATATCCTGGAGGCATTTCTTTCCTCCACTCTTTTTTCTCTCTGAAATTTCGTGTTGAGGACAGCTCTTTGGGTATAAGAATCGACTTACGATATCTCTTATTAAAAAAACCCTACTTTAGGCAATATCCGCGTTAGACTAAATAAAGTCTATTTTATTAACTCCTTCTTTTATTTTATTGTATAGGCCCTTTTCATAGTTGCATGATTGCGCAAATCAAAAAAGAAAATTTGCAAGCATTATTTTGTTCAAAATTGCAACCTCCTTGGCAAGTTTGGGCAATTCTTGCAACTATTTTTGTGAGCCGTTTTAGACGGTGCGCTCCAGCGCATGTGCCTAACGATGATGAAGAGAGAAGTGGGGGGATGATGAGAGGTACTATCATTTCATCATAATCATGCGCTTTTGTTTCAAATTGCTAGCGAAAGTGTTAAAAAAAGTAAAAGTAGATCAAAACCAAATAAAAAGTGGACGATTTCTAATTTGTCAAGGGGCGTTCACGATATCAAGAAAACCGCTCTTGGAAAAGTAATCCTGGGAAACATTTCCCACGAATCGTGAATACCCTTATTACTTTATGACTTTTGATCTACTTTTTTAGTAAGGAAATTATCAATACCTATGAAAAATGCGATTTCAAGAGATTAATCCATGTCAGCAGTTTCATTTTCGAATTGAAGGCAAAAAGCAAAACTTCCCGCAAATGACGTTTATAAGGCTCAAAGTTCGACAATTTCAGGCACAAAGAATTACATTCGGCATTTTCACGCGCCGACAAAAATCACAAATGTAATGAAGAGTTGTTGACAGATGCCTAGCTTATCATTTGACGTTTCTGATCTGACATTCTCCCCCAGCATTTTACTGCTGGCGCCATCTATTAAGAACGCAGGTTTTTCTTTTATACTCCTAATATTTACTAAATAAACGAACCTCTAGATCAAATCGTAGTGTGCGATGAGGGGGGCTGCAGAGATTCGCTAAAGTGAGGTATTTTGGTTGACTTAATTTGCTGGAAGGCTGACAATAGATCTTTTTGCCTAAAACCATACTATGCATGAGCTATAAGTGAAGAGACGTGATTGCTAATGGGCGGTAGTTAGAATGGTTATTGGAGTCACCTCTGTGTGGACTGAGCATGAGCTAGTTCCTAAGAATCTGGATAAACTCTTAAGGTCCGGTTACACGCAACGATCTGCTTGTGCAAATTGACTGGCGCAAGGCAATTGGTGCAAATAAACTGAGTGAACATGAATCGGTTTACAGGCAACGATTTATTTGTACAAATTGACTGGCGCAACTCAATTCGTGCAAATAAAATGAGTGAAAATAACACTAAATGACGCTAATTTGACACGATTATTATATTATATTGATTATGATAAGGTCGGAGGAGCGTCATAAAATTTCACCATTCACCCAAGGGCATGCTGAGGGCTGTAGCTGCGGCTTGAACATCGTTTAAACGCTCATGCCAAAACACCAACCTCAAGCCGATTTTCTAAGAACACATATTTTGCACGAGGCAACCTTTTTGGCTTGCGCCAGCCAAAAATTTGCGTTTACACGCAACGATTCACTTGCGCAAATTTACTTGCGCAAGCCAATTGGCACAAGCAGATCGTTGCGTGTAACCGGACCTTTAGGTATAAAAGCATTAGTAGAATGAAGAATCCCATAGTCAGCTCACTTTTTTTCTCACCGCACATTTTTTGTCACGTCACTTTTAAAATGGTATTCTCATAGTCGAGTGACAAGGGAAAAGTTAATGAGATAAAATGTGACAAAACTGGGTGTGGTATTCTCGAAGTCATTTTTTGTAGCAAATGTCACTGAAAATTGTCATTTTTTATCACTTGGAATTTATAGGTGACGCTACAATTTTTTTAAAATACATAGTGGCAGAGGGTAAGAAATGTGTTTTATTTTAATATTTTCGATGATTTAACATTATTCTTATATCCTAGAATTAAATAACAAACAGGATATGTATATAGAAATACCGTCACTTTGTCTACAACAAGTGACTACGAGAATAAGAAAATTGGTTTGTCACGTTTTTCAATGGGTGACGTGACTATGGGAATAGGGCCCAAGCTTACTAACACAGAGACCCAGATCCCAGTTGGTTTAGAAGAAGTGAAAAACTCTAGCCAGTAGGTCTTCCATCGATCAGTACTTTTGTTCTATGTTGATTGGGATTGTCTTATGTCTTATTGTAATAAAAATATATGTACATATAATGTAAAACTAAATCTTCATACAAATCTAATCAATTTTTTTTCTTTCCACAGCGCTTGTCGGTTCACTAACAATTGGCACAACATTCCTTTTATCGCCAGTCGCTGGAGTCCTGACAGACAAGATCGGTCTGCGAACGACAACACTAATAGGAGGATGCCTGTGCGCCGGTGGAATGGTCCTGTCATCATTCTTCACCCACAGTATAGAAGCTTTGTATTTAACTTATGGTATTATGTTCGGATGCGGCGCCGCTCTAGCTTACACACCAACGCTAGCAATTCTCGGACACTACTTCAAGCGGTATCACGGGAAAGTAAGCGGGTTCGTAACGGCTGGCTCAAGTGTATTCACTGCAGCTATGCCTCTTGGCTTGGACTTCCTAATCAAACAACATGGATTGAGCGTAACACTGCAAGCAATGGCGGCGATATGCGGTATTATAGTAGCAAGTGCAATTGTATACAAGCCTCTGCATCCTCCACTGCCACCACCAAAAAGTAAGCCAGGCCGATCGCAATGCAACATGTTCTTCAGGTCAATTATTAATGTTGAAGTGTGGAAGAGGAAACGCTATATTATTTGGGCGTTGAGTGTGCCTTTGGCTCTGTTTGGGTATTTCGTTCCATATGTTCATATGGTGAAGTTTGTCGAGGACGCATTTCCAGGAAAGAATACAAATCTACCAGTGATGTGCATTGGTGTATCATCGGGTATTGGACGATTGGTGTTTGGTGTTCTAGCGGATTTGCCAAGTGTGAATCGAGTGCTGCTGCAGCAGATTTCGCTGGCGTGTATTGGATTTTTAACAATGCTGTTGCCTGCTACGGATTCATACGGTTTACTTATTGTAATCACATTGATAATGGGTTTGTTCGATGGATGCTTCATTTCGCTGCTGGGGCCTATTGCTGTTGAAATTTGCGGTCCACAAGGTGCAACACAAGCTATTGGTTTTCTGTTAGGTTTCAGCTCACTGCCGCTCACTGTTGGTCCACCGATTGCTGGGAAAATTTTCGATACTACGAAATCGTATACCATTCCACTTTTACTAGCCGGTATACCACCTATAGTCGGAGCTGCTGTAATGACGCTTATTCGATGTGCGCCAGATGATAGCGCCTGCAATGATATTCCTAAACATGATGAGGCGAATATTGCTTTGGCTAAGCCAGCTTGGGATGAAGGTGATTATTTGCAATGACTAAATGAGTGTTTGTAATAAAAATAATTTTCTTGCTAATACAGAGGAGAAACTGGACAGACCGCCAACATCAAATGGAACAGTGAATCCCTTACTGCCGCGGAAGGCATCTCTGGCGACCACAGGTATTTCACCTCAAAGTGCTTTGCTTAATCGAATGAGCATGTCAGCTTTGGTAAAGGAATCTTGCCTTGCTAATTGTCCCCTCCCACTTAAGAATGGAAGGCGATATACTTACTCTGTTTTCTAGTATTGCTATATTATTTATTTTGCTAGCTCCTAACTATTTGTATTTTTGTTCATTTTTTTGTGGTTTAATATAGTTAGTAACTAATTAACTGCCTGAAAAGTATTTATTTCAATAAAATATTTCAATTTATTTTTTTGGAGGTGCACACATTTGTTTACGCTTTTTATTTGGTTGTAGACGGTTTTTTGTTCTTGATAGTTTTTAAATCTTTCTATTTTTTAAGTGCGAATGTAAATATTCTTGCTTTACACGAAAATAGTTGAGAAATTCTAATAGCTTAGCACATTTTTTTTATTTTAAGCTTTTCTAGTTTTTCTTCGCTGTAAATAAAACACGCTCAAAATATAAAGTAGAAAAATAATAAACACTCAAATAGTAAACACTTTTCATAGTTTTAAAAACACTCAAATAATAAACACTTTTAATAGTTAATAAACACTTTGAAACGATGATTATTTTTTTTTGCTTTATTTTTCTACTTTACTTTTATTTTTATTAAATTTTTTTATTTTCAATTAAATAATTTAGTTTTTTAATTGTATTTTTCGGTTTGTTCCCAAAAAGCATTGTACATATTGCATGATTTATTTTTTGTGTGAAACAAACGCGAAAAAATACAAATTACCCAAAAGAAATTAAATTAAAAAAAAATATTATAAATTTCCATTTGCAGAATCTCTGAACGATGTCAGTACGTTAGGGAAATGATTCCACGAAACCAATCAGTTGAGAAAAGGCATTTATTGTTATTTGTAAAAAAAAATACACAAAAAATACTTTAAATAAACAAAAATTTATACAAAACAAAAAGCAAAAAACAAAAAAAACAAAATTCAAAGCCAAACAGCTGCTCTTACTGAATGAAGGAAGTATGTACTTCAAATATGAAACAAAAGAAAAATTAAAAGAATTTATTTTAGGTTTAATTTAATTTAAAATTTATAATTTTTAATTGTATGCAAAAAGAGCTTAGAAAATTGTTTTATTATTAATTAATTATTTTTTTTATAATAATCCAAATCACCAAGTACGCATAATTTTATAATACGTACGAAGAAGAGAATATGTGTGTTTGTTTTTTAAACGATAACCGATTTTTTGGTTAATATTAAGTGTGTAAGTGTTTTAGTGCCTTTAAGTTTTTAATTTTAAATTATATTTAATTATATAAAGAAAGAAAAAAAAACAAACAAAACAAATGTATACACCCATTTTTGTTGTAAGAATAAAAATAATTTTATTGTTAGTTTTTTTTTATTATTTTTTTTTATTGGTCTTGGCTTCGTTTGGGACCTATTTCCAGGATTATCTGTCTCGAGCACAACAAAACTAGCCTACTCGGTTAACTTCCAAGCTCTGTAGTCCTCCTTTTCACGCATATTAGGATGTCATAAAACCAAATCCAAGGCCGATTTATTAGCATCTTCTTTATCCGAATCTGCTACGCTACCGCGGACAGGGCTTTGGGTAACCTTCTTGTGTATCTGACAGAACATCTCAACCAAAGAATGCATCGTTTTGGTGAAACTGATTGCTATAAACTCCACCGCATATATGCCGGTACTTTGTAAGGGTAAATTTTCGTCAAATTCTCTCATCTTTATAAAATATCTGCTCTCAATCCCATCCAACCCACTTGACGGCTTTGTTGATTATCGTACTCTACGTTACTCGTATGTCCATGACAATACAAGACAAGCACATGTCATACCTTTTTGGATCGTGAGCTCATGTGAGCAACTCTATTAATATGGACATTGAGCTTATTGTTGACTATAGGTGGAAGAACCGCGTCTCGAATACGACCACGTATTCCAAATTTCCATACAAGCACATAAGTGCCTGGGTTTTCCTATAAGATGCAAATTTCTTCTTCTGCCATCGACAGGGACAGTAATTTTCAAATCCTATATTTGACCCCGCCTGGAATAGTGTTGATGTGACCTTTTTGGGGTTTGTCGGAGCGAGGCCCATAAAGGTAGAAACAGAATGGCACGGCGACCGTGGCGGAGTCCGCCGCTCAGAGAGTTTCCCATACATTTAATTTGTCCGCGCCGCCTGGGGAGAAATTAAATGTATGGGAAACTCTCTGAGCGGCGGACTCCGCCACGGTCGCCCCGCCATTCTGTTTCTATCTTAACCCCTTCGTAGCATGGTCCGACAAAGTGCGCAACTTCCCCCGGAGGTAGCACCATTTGCTCAATTATTCAAACATTGAGTTCCCGTAGAAATGTATCTGCCTGACTAAATTTTATCGCTATAAACTGAAATAAACTTAGTTCAGTCAAATTACCCGTCGACCTACAGGCCAATATGTCTTCTCAACACTATGGGCAAGCTTTTCGTAAGGATGATATACACAAGACAGGCGAGGGAAAGGCGGTTTGTTGGAAAGGCAATTCGGGTTCAGGAAGGCTAGATCGACAACGGATGCTGTCAATATAGTGACTAGCTTTGCAAGGGCAGCAATGGATGTGAATAAGATTTGCGCATTGACAACCGTTGACGTGAAGAATGCTTTCAAAACCGCGAGGTGGAGAAAGATCGTCGAGGAGTTGATACAGCTAGATACACCAAAGTATCTAGTGTGCATTGCGATGGGATAGAATTCCTTGCAGGCAGGACATAAATAAATTGTCGGAACCTTGAATTTTTTACATTCCAACGCCTATAAATAAAAATACAAATAATCTCATTTTTTGCTCATGTGACCCCATGAGAGGGTGGGAGAGGGTTATGTAGGCCTTCAGAAACGTGAATGGTACTGAAAATGAAATTTTGCTAAAAATCGTGTAACTTGAAAAATTCACCAAATTTTGAAAAGCTGTTTCTCCGAAACTATTGGTCTTATAAAAACCGTTCTGGGCTCAAATTGTTGCAAATTTAACCTAATTCAAAAATGAATATAACAATCTTTGATGAAAAACCAGTTCTTTCAGTCAAAATCGACAAAAACTGAAAAAGGCCTAAAATTTCGAGATTTTCTTCATTTTTGACAATGACCCGGTCGTCTGCCGAGGTCAAAAACTTGGATTTAACATTTCCTTTCGATTCTAAACAGCATATTAAAAAAGCAAAAATACCTGATTTGATGCAGCGTTCACGCCCTTTTAATATCCTGCGTACATAGCAAAACTATTTTGGCAACACCCACCTAGGCCAGTCGGCACAACCCCAAATTCTAAAGCCCCCCAGAGTTTCGGAACAATCTTTTCCAGCCAATACTTCCGAGGTCGAACAACATTTAGGAGCAGGAGTTCAAATGCAGCCTAGGTAGTAAGCTCAAGTTTACTATCATATATGACGTCAAAGACATGATTCCTAAGCTGACCGTTCCTTATAGAAAAAAAGGAGTTAACTCAATAACTGGAATTTCATAATTGAGGTATTGGTTATATTTTTCCACTTCGTTAATCATATACCAAGTTTATAGCTACTCCAAAAATAATTCGAATTACAGATAATACAAAATTTTTTGCTCTGTAAACGGGATAATTCGAATTATGGCTTAAACCGAAATTTTTCGGCTTAAGCCAAAGTTATAAGAATGTATTTGTGAGAATCTTCAAAGGTGGTGGTGGTACTGCAAGATGACAGGCGTATTTAATGTCAGCTTAACATTTCAATTTTTCCGTACGTTTATGTTATGCATGAGTACATCAATCCCCAACTTAAATTCGATTTTGTAATAAATACCCGTTTATACATTAATTCGAAATTTTGGCGTAAACTTGAGTTAAATCGATTTAATTTTGCTGCTATAAACTTGGTAATAATTGATTTATTTTTGGATGTAATCGGTTATCTAGCCTCTTCTAACTATGGCTGGTATTCTAATAATTTTTTTCCTAACGGTGCATTGTTCTTTGAAATTCCAATGCTCTCACAATATCAACAACGGCTCAAAATATGCCTTACAGTTTCTATTTGAAGCGTGCATTTTGATCGTATTTTTTTTCAATTGTATTATTACTATAGTCCGCACTGGTCTCTTCAATATTATCTGATAATTCTGATTTTAAGTGATTGCTTGTCTCTTATAGTGTTAAATATATTTCTAAAAAGAAGTTATTCTAAGGATTACGCCAATTTGTAAATAAATCGAACCAATTTGCCGATTCTGTTTCTAATTTAGTCAAGACACATACGAAAATCAAGTTTTCTTCAACTACAAAATCGTTGCATAGCTTCAGGAGAATATTGCATCAGCATGATCGTTTGAACGGACAGTCAAAGTCAAAAGTTTTAAGTAATTATAGTTTTCTAATAGTTACGAATTTTTGCAGAAGCCCTATTAAAAGTTAATACTAAAGTTTGCACTCTATTTTCACGAGCATTTTAATGAAACAAGCAATATCTAGAAAATATTCAAATTATTTCTAAGAAGGAGAAGTTTTTGCATTAAGTAAAATTTAAATAATTTAGACTTTTTTAATTACTTACACTAAAAATCCCTGGGGATTAATAACGTCGCAGGAAAACGAGACGAACCGCTTTCAGCATCTATACATATATAAACTACTTATGCTGAATATGGATGAACGAAAAAATATGTGCAAATTGAAAAGAAGGTGATAAATTTAACGGTGGAAACTATACCAACTATCTATCCCTTAACTTAAGCCCACAGTATACTAGTCACTAAGGCAGGTCCTTCGAAAATGCTGGGAAGACAACATCAACATGTATAAAACAATCCCTCAAAAATTAATGAAGATGACAACGAAAAATAAAAGGTGGTAGTTAGTATATAGTTTTTCAGTTTTTCAATTCAAAGAAGTTGGCAACGTATCCCGGTGACATAAATTGCCTTTTCAGATCTACATGTCATGAGATAATTCCATATTATTATAAAATGGTGCTAAACAAATTGAACTACAAGTAAATGGAGCCTAAATCAAAATTTTAATTCAAGCAATGGTGGAAAGTAACATGAGAAACCAGAACACCACCTGCGAGGACTATAATTCCGAGTAAAGTAGTTGAACTACTTGGGGTCCCGAGTCACCAAAAACCAACATTTATGGGCATTTATGCTAGTGATAACATGGGAGACAACTCTATAATGGTCCCAACAATAGATGTACACAGAGAAATTAGTAATGGTAGTAATGAAGAAACATTCACTGAATAACCAAATTGAGAATTTAAAAAACGATCATAAAAACTGTAGTCACAATAAAGGTAGAGGAAGGCTAACTAGAAGTAGTCCAATCCTTCACCTACCTTAGGTCAATAACAGAGAGTAAGAAATACGCGTATAGTACCTGAAAGTTATGAAAGCATATTAAAGGCATCTCTAAAATGATTGCATCTACGAACTCTATCGCGGCATAGATGTTGTGAACTGGAATGTAGTCACATAAGGGTGAGAAAGTATGTAACGTATCTCCCAAAAATCTCCAGAGCTTATCTGCTGGGCATATTTTATATATTTTATTGAGGGGTATTTTTCCCAGTAGCACAATCCATATGGAATACGCTATGATCAGGAGTGTAAACCAAATCCAGCAACTTAAAAAATACATATATGCCTCTTTCGTTTGCATAGTTAAATCTGCCACTTTTGTTACAGATAAATTCTTACTATTTAGCATAGTAGCTCGGGCGTAGTTGCTGACAGCGATTCGCCTCCTTGATCAGCTTTTCCGGGTATTATCAAACCCCGAGGATTAGTTGCCTTTTAGAGATCGTATAGCACTTGGTAATTCTGTGTTTCTTTCTTGTTGTCATCATTATCTTGTTAACGAGGTTCTGGTAAGTATGTGTTACTTTCGTTGGTTTTTAACAGCTTGCATGATAGCTCGGTTAAGAATTGTACTACTTAGAAATTATGGTCTACTACCTTCTCCTTTCTTAGGAAATTAATATATTCAGCTGACGAACACATTTTTGCTCATGGCAATGTCTATCACACATTATCCGTTGTTGTTACATGCTTCATAGTGGCTTTGCTTTCCAATACTCGGTCTGGTTTAGTTCACTCTTTTAATTTTTCCAATCGGATCTTCTATCACCATTTCGGTCAGTGGAAAGGTATCGTTTGCATGCTAAAGTTGACTAGAGGTTGCTATTCCCCATTATTTGTACCCTAAAAATGAACAATCGATAGAACCAAATATTTTAATAAAAAAAAACTCTTACCATTTTTTTACTTCAAAGGTGCATAGTCCAGATCAGTGCTGGCTTTGCTGCCAGTAAAGTTTTTGTTTATACCTCTCCACTGGACTGTCTTCACAAGCACGATAGAAGGGCTCTGGAACTACTGGCAGAGCTCCTGTGGCTCCCAAGAACTGCTATTGTCCATCGCTGGTATAGATAAACTACAAACTTGATAAAATAATATTATACGAATGACTATTACAGGCCTTCATAGATACGTGCACTTAAATCGAAAATATTATCCACCAAGAATTAAATAAAGGAAATCGCTAACTTGCATGCAACAAAACAATGAAAAAAAAACGGAATTTTTAACAAACACAATTTTCCTATTTGGCTATGACCCAAAAACTACTAAAGTGCGGAATCGTTAAATCGCCTTCGTCTAACCTTGGGAAACATGTAAATTGACCAGGTCAAGACTAACACGAGAATTGATTCGCAGTAGAAACCCTCCCATCATCAGAGCAGTTCTAAAGAGTAGAAAATCAATTTTTTTAATGTATGTTAATAGTTTTATATTTTATAGTTTTTAGTATTACTTTACACAAAGTTTATTTCTACCTACAATTATGCATATGATCACAAAATTCCTCTGTCTGTCTCAACTTGTTTATACGAGTATGATTGCGGTAAAAAGCGTATGTTCTAAAAACTACTGCGATAGCGTGACAATGATTTGCTCGAAGGGAAAGTAATCCTAAATAAGGAAAGTAATAGCTTCTTGACATGCAATCAGAAATACAAACTAGAAGGAACCGAATGCATACCATACCAAACATTTTCCGCATTTCGTAAAGTAGTTTTTAAAGGCGCCAAGAATCTCTGTCTGGAAAAGGTCGAGGATAGTAGTAAACTACACATTTATATATTGCTGCTAATTAATCCAAGAGTTTAAAATCAGAACAGCAATTAAAGTTTAATCTTAGCAGACAGAGCCCATAAAATATAATTTTTATTAAGTTTAGGTTGATATGAATTAATAAAAATAATTCTGAGTAAGAATTTATTATAATCCGACAATGGAGATTTAATTGTTCTTAGTTTTTTTTATGTCGCATGATTATTCAAAGAAAAAAAATATTCCTAATTAATCCAGTGAAAAATTAGTAATTATAAATGAAAAATTACGGAACAATGGTATAATGAATAGATTGAAATCCTGATTACCACAACTAAAAAATTTAACCATTGAAAAATATCGCAATTTCGAAAAAAAAATTAAAAGTTTTAGAAATTTCAACAAAAAAAAACAATTGTCGGACATAAGTAAATAATTATTGCTATAGGTCCTAACTGCACATACAAAACTTTTAAGTTTCTAGTTAAATAAATCGACAGATAAGCTACCGAAATCTCCCTCAGTTGGAGGACAGAACAAAAAGAAAAATCTAGAGGAAGGAATAATCTGAGCTATATCTGAACAATATTTGCCGATGTTCCCCAGGGTAAATTCTATCTTTTACTAATCTTTATTAATAATCTGTTCTCTATCCCCTCCAACCCACTTGCAATTCTTTTCCTGGGGCCGCAAGAATCCCTAATCCCTAATAAAACCCCCACCGATCTTCCGGACAACGTACCACCGGTCTCAGTGGGCAGTGTGAATCTAACTGCTGACCCATTCTGAAATATCTTAGGTATAACTTTATCTGAGGATCTACCGGTGGAATGATTACATATTCCAAATCGCCAAACATGCATCTCTATGCGTAGGATTTCTTAAAACCTATATGGTATTATGTGCAGTGCTAGGTGCGATGGCTGCGTTGTGGCCGTGCACAAAGGCATTGTTTTTCCAGTCATTTTTCCATTGCAGTACACCTTTTTTTACCATTTATCGAAAGTAGACGTAACAACGAGTAAGTGAGCCAAAACAGAACTCCGTAGGAAGCGTATGTAGTTTTAAGAGCAATCACAGTTAAAAATTTCACTTTTTTGTAAAAAAAAATTAAATTTAACAACAATCTCTAAATATTTCCGTCTGAAAAAATTACTGCCTTTTTGCAACCCTAAAAGGTATCTTTTGCCCAAGTTTCAGATTCATAGAAATTTTTTTGTCAAAGAAAAAAATTAAAAACCGAAAAACCGGTTTTCCGCCATTTTTTCGAAAAATTTTGAGGTTAGGGTAAAAATGGTAAACACAAAAGTTGTTCTTTTTATTTCCTACAACTTTTACATTTAACTTTTTTCGATAGGATGAACAATTTAGCCAAAAATCTCGAAAAACTGTTGTCAACCCCTAAACCCCCCCCCCCCATTTCGGATAGCAGCTCCCGGTTCGAATTATTTTTCTTTCTTTTACAAGAGCTTGTTCAACAATATCCCGCTGTCACATTGCTGTAAAGAATTATTTTCTTTTTTTCTCATTTTTACTCCTATTAGTCCGGGGAAATTAGCATTTTAAGGAGACAAAATTCCAAAATGGCTGAAAATTTGACCACAGCTTCCTTGGGACTTTTTAAGAAAACAATTTCGGAATCACACAAAGAACATGGTCGCCGGAGATATCACTTTTTGGCAAAAAAGTCATTCAAAAACTGGTTTTTTCGAAAAAAAACATTTTCATCAATCAATACGAAACGTTATTGCCTACAAAAAATCCCTCTTCTCATTTTTTCGAAAATCTAACCCTTTCGAAGTTATTCAAGGTCAAAGTTCCCAAAAATCACTTTTCCCCCAAAAAATACTTTGAATAATTCGGGAAGGTTAAGGTTTTCGAAAAAATTTCAAGAGGAGTATTTTGTAATAATGTTTCGTGTTGATTGATAAAAATTTTTTTTCGAAAAAACCAGTTTTTGAGTGATTTTTTTTGCCAAAAAGTGATATCTCCCGCGGCCATGTTTTTTTGTGATTCCGAAATCGTTTTCTTAAAAAGTCCCGAGGAAGCTGTGGTCCAATTTTCAGCCATTTTGGAATTTTGTCTCCTTTCGTGAGTTGTTTTTGCTAATTTCCCCGGACTATATTTCTCTACTGGACTATAATTCAAACTAATTCAAATAAATCCGCCAATCTGCAAACAAAATGGAAAACACGACATCCGGAATGTGAACAGGATTGTAGGTCAACATCCAGGTCAACATAATCCAGGTCGACTAGATCAGTCTCGTCATTGGGTCCGGGTCGTACGTAGTTCTGTCGTATTATTACTTTAATAAGGTGTAAAGACAGAAAGTTTTTATTTTTTATTTAATACCGGCATAGGGGGGATCGCAAGATTTCTTACTTCATTTTTTGGCTTTTCTGGGGGTCGCGACACTAAAAAGGTTGAGAAACGATGATCTAAGGTAATACTGGATTATTTCTGCAAGAAACATGTACCTCTACCAACTGCAGATGAATGGAAAACATCGCATGTAGTTTCAACAAAAAAAATTAACTTTCCTACCTGAATTGACTTGCATAGACGGAAAATAAATTCGAATCGAATGTCTTCAAAAAACAGGGTTCAGTTCAGGTAAGTATCCCTTGCTCACTATACAAAATCAAACCGCAGGTATCACGGACAATATTTCTCGGTCGATGAAATTTGCCCCGTTTCAATATGTTTAACATTCTGAAGAGGACAAATTTGGTTGCGGTGACTGTTTTGCCGAGCAAATTCCCTGGGAAAAATGTAGCGATTGAACGTGTACGTATGTATTATTTTTGATTCAAAGGCTATTATATATTTGACCCTAAAATTATGCTAGTCAGATCGCTTAATCATACAAAGCAATCCAAGATGACATATATTGCGTATGCCTTGCTTTTTCTGCAATCGAAATTGAAAAAAAAAACATTTTCAACGATTTTTATAATTATTGTTATTTGCAATTATGTCTTTTTAATTGACCTCGAATAGCTTATTGTATTCTACTTGGCAAAACCCTTTTATTTGATACCCACATCGATCAAGTTTTAAAGAAATAGCTAATCCGCCATTTTGTCTTGTCCACCATATTGGATTTAGAATTCTGTCGCACATCTTATCATGTTCTACTTATCATACCCTTTCATTTGATACCTACATATGTCGAGGTTGTTGTAAAGAAAAATTTAGTCGGCCATTTTGTCGAGGCCGCCATATTGGATCTACCATAATATTGAATATACTATATTGTATTGTCATCAATGCTAAAGCTGTGTACATGCTCGGATAACCGGAAGCGTGTTAAATAATGGAGGATGCGAGATTTTAAGACAAATAATACTAGATTATGAGAAAAATAAAAACAAGTAAAAAATGTATGTTAATATTTTATAAATACATACCTATTTTCACGCAATCTTGAAGACAGGTATTATAACTATATGGCCCAAAACCTGTCGTGAAATGGCTGTAAGAAAATTTCTTCATTGGTACATCCGCTGGCTAAATACCGAAGGATAGCAGTCAATCTCTTGTGAGGAGTGGTGGCTTGCCTCATATTGGTGTTCTTTCTTTAGATTAATGGCATGACCATTTTGAACAACTTGCTGTATGTGGTCCCATCCATACCAAGATAATTATGCCAGCCTCCAGCGAGAATTTTTTGATCAAATTATCAATATAGGCTACTATACATACTATAGCAAAGAAATGTTAAAAGTTCTCTAATCAAGTAAAATTCACTGAGGACAGTAAAAACAAACATGAATCACTCACACCGACTGGAATACGACTGACTGGTTCCGGCACCATCGTATGAGGGTCCCTAATTTTGGATCTGGGCCAATGGACTGGCGTCATAATGGAACACTTGTGTATGAAGGCCTTGAAATTGGAGACTTTAACCTTGAGACTCACAGTTCTGATGGAGGATGTTGCAGGAACCCAAGGTCAATGTCAGGCTGTGAAGGGTGGAAGATAATAAAATGTCACGTGGATACTGAAATATTCAAATTATTCGTTATTAATTACATTTCAATTATTGTAATTCAAATTTTCTAGTAGGAAGTCAGTTCACTAAAAATAACTATCAAAAATGTAATAATGTAGTATGCAAATCACAAGATAATAACTTTTCAAGCCGACAATTATTTATAGTCGTTTTTAATTTTGGTTTCTTATTTACGTTAACGCTGGTTTGTTAAAATAAATTGTGCACACTGTCGTAAATATTCTTAAAATAGTAAAAACAATCTTAATCACCTTTTATCATCACAGAAACAAATAATCACTTAAAAAAATTCAAAACAATTTCACCTGACAACAAATTTTTCTGTAAACATTACTTCAATGTTGCTCAACATTTTCAGTGTCTCAAGTGAATGCCGTCAGAAGCGCGATTGCGTTCAGGTAATTAGCAACAGCTGGCGCTTATTCGCCTTGATCCCCAAAAGTCAAGACAGCAGCCCCCTCAAAAACCGTTGAATGCTTGTTGAACAAGGAATCGTCTTTTAAAGGGGGTTTTACCTCCAGCAGTAGCCGCAACAAATTCGGGGGCACGAGCCCCAAGAACAAGATTAAAAAACACCAAAGACGTCAGTGCTGGTATCTCCTAGCGTCTTAAGGCAAGTGCTTACTTAGCACCGCTAGCTTCAAGCTTAAAGAGAGGCTCGTCCTATATGAGTGGTTGCTTGTGCCGCAGAGCTGTTCCCATGGTGTAAAGGCAGCAATCAGCTTGTTGGCCGACTTCAGTTTCGATTCACAACTCAACTTGAAACGTCTAGGGGTGATTAGCTTTCCTTGGAGGAATTTTTCGGAGTAATTCGGAGTAAAAAGAAAATCGAACTTTGTCAAGTTAATATTTAAACGTTCGGGAAAGTGACGGTTATTGTCCTTGTTATTTTTACCTGTGCTAGATGCACAATCCCAAGGACTTATTCAGCACCTGTTGAATAGTTAATGAACAATTTTCTGTTAGATATATAATTTCAGTGGATTTTGTATATGGATTTTTCGTCGTTTTGCCGATGAAACTGATTAAATTATGCAAATTTTTTAACGACGAGTTCGCGAACTAATTATTTACCTAAGGTGGACGACGGACATCACGGGTTGAAAAGTGGACGACAATTTTCGGCTTTAACCGGTCTTTGATGTTGTGAAAATAAAATCCGTGACCATCATGTGATTTTTGTGCAACGTTCGCAGATTTATGATAGAATATTACGAAAAAGAAAACTTTTATTTTTTTTTTTTAACTTTAATTACAACGAAACTTTTAATTTTTAATTAATTTTTAAAATGGCAGTTGATCCGCATTTAGAAGAGCTCATGGGAAAATTGGGTAAGTGGCACAAGAATTACGCGATATTCTAGTATCACATTTCTAGTAACTAATTTGAATCGTTTTTTTTTGTAACAAATAATTAATTACACACTCCCACACAGAACTATCATGTTTTTTATTGTTGTTGTTGTAATCAACTAGTTTTTTTTACGAGTTCTGCAAAAACGTGTTTTTTTTGGTGTTTGAATAACCTCGTAATGTATTTACTAGTTTTTTTATTTTTTTTTTGTAAATGAAGACTACTGATTGTTATCAATGAAATGAAGGAACTCAACATAAACACACTATGAGAAACTGACTTAAACTTGTTTTGTTTTGTAGCTTCTAGGTGCGGAATTACGCTTTGTAGTCACGTTAATAGATTTTTTTTTTATTTCATTACTTTAAATTATGGATTGATGTTTTCTATTATTTTTTCACGCCTTCATAAATTTTGAACTTAACTCGAATTTTATGACATCATTTATCATTTTCTTGTCACGAATCCTTAACTGTTTACAAAAAAAAGCTATTTACATTACTTATTTGAAAAATTATTTAAACAAGTTGTGCTTCTATTTCGTGTGTACAAATTTAATGATTTTTTTCGCTTCCAAAAATAAAAATTCTATTTAACAATACAACAACTGTTAAAATACTAAAACAATCAATAGAAATCTCGTTTTTCGGTTAACCAGATCAATCCAGATGGAAATTGTTTGATATTCGAAAACGGTATAAATTCTATAAATTTATCGGATTTTTTTAATATTTATCAAAAGCGGAAGAATTAAAATAAAATATAGTATAGGTGACATTTAAACATTATTATATAATAAATTAATTAATATTTAATCTTGATTAGTTAAATTTTTGAAGAAATTATTTTTTTACTGTTCACTGAAACTGATCAGACACAGTTACAAAATGCAACTTTTATCCTAGACAATAAATCCCCAAATAAAACAATTGATTTTTTATAACAATACTCGAAATGAAACAAGTAATATCAACTAATTTTTAAATTGTTTCTTCTTTGGGCGGGATTGTGTCACTTGTATAGAAATTAATCAGCGAGACTCTTCTGTGTTTCTAGGGCATAAAAATAATCTGGAATAATTTAGTTCGGCGTATCTCCATCAATGTGAGGAAAACACATGCTCAATAAGATTCCGAAATAATGCGGTTGTTTAACAACAAAACATTGAAAATAATTTAACGGGTTTGAGGATGATAAAAAATTAATTCAGGTTTCGTATTTTGTAGTTTATCATTGTCAGTGTAATTTATTGTTTTGAGGAAAGAAATCCCCTGAAATGCAAATATTTTTTCGGTGATTTTTTGATTTTATACGGTCAATAACCACAAGTCGACGACTCTTTTTGTTTTAAGGGTAATACCCCATTTTTTTTTTTGGATGTGGCAGTTCTAAACTCAGGAGTTATCCTTTGTACTAGCGGTCATGTCGTTGGTCGTTGGTGTAAGCTGGGTTCGAAGGAATAAATAGAGGACGGGTTAGGTAAATAATAGTCTGAAAGGCGCTGAAGGAGGAGGCTATGGACGTAGCATTTGAACTCCTGGATGTTTAGGAGGTCACACCAAAGAGAAGAAATTAGCACAGAAACCACGAATGTAACAAAAATCAAAACAACAATTTTTTGTAATAGTGCTTCGACTTCGCATAGTCGTTATCCTCAAGCGAGAGACAGCCTCGTCGGGGTGTTAAGCTTAATTTACATATTCGACGTTTTTTTACCGCGCCGCTCTTTTTTAAGATTTCAGCCAATCAGGAACAATTTCAGTCACGTCATAATGTTTTTGATTGGTTGAAATCTTAAAAAATAGCGGCGCGGCAGAAAAACGTCGGATATGTAAATTCACCTTTACGATTCCTACAACAAGTGAATTCCGCTAACCAGCCGAAAAAGGCTGTGACGCTGGCAGTACCAGATAAAAAAGGAGTTGAAGCGATTCATTTGAAGAACTCTTAAACGCTCTGAAGGAGGCTTCTTTAGTTTTGATTGCGTTGTGCGTTCATGCAATCCTGTTCGGCGTAGGCTTCACAAAATTTGTAGGCTGGGATAGCGCAAACGCATTCCTTCCGGAATAGTTGGCGTTTTTGTTTCGGAAACACAGGTCCCAGTCAGCGAATTAGAAAAAAATGAGTAAGACCCAACCAATTGGTCTTCACATAATGCCACACAGATGTCTTAGCTGGTTTGGGTAGGGTAGGAAATTTTTATAGGAAGTTAGTGCTAATTAGGCAATTACTTCCGAATTGCCGAGAGGTGAATGAACTTCGATGGATTATTATCGCGTTGGGTGAGAAGTAAGAAATAAGTCAAGGAGATGGGCTCCTTCAGTGGCGGACTAAGCCTGTCAGAGGCCCGGGGCGGCAAAGCTGAATGAGGCCCTCAGTCTAAGAAGTTGATGTAATTTTAGAAGCCTTTTATTCAGTTGCCATTTGTATGACAGGTGTGTGTGTTTATTTCGCAGTAGGGAAAGCATTTAATTACCCATCGATTCCTAAAATAGTTCTAAAGCCAAGTGTCCACTATAGAGTTTTTTTCGGTAGAGTGAAGAGCGTAGAGTGTAGAGCTCTACCTGTAGTGTGTACAGCGCGTCTCTACCACTCCACCGCCCGTAGAGTTGCTCTAGAGAAATTTTGAGTAGAGCTCTACCACGCGTTCTACAGACTGTGTGCACTACAGATGCTTTTTTCTCTACTGCAGAGTCGTATGGTAGAGCGCGCAACTGCGGTCATCAACTTTTGCATGTCATTTAATTTCTTAGTTATTCAGAAATGCGTGCGTACACATATTCTGTAAAAAAATTAAAGGAAATTAATAGAAAACAAAAAAATAGTAAAATGAGTTCTCCCCAAAAACAAGCTGCTGCCGTTTTATTTTTGCTCGAAGAAGAGAAAAAGAAAGAAAGGAAATGTTGGGCGCGAGATTGAATTGCGAAAAGAAAACAAAACGCTGGAATGTAGCCAGAATTATTGAATGATACGGAAAAAGATACATTTTCTGCGTATGTCGTATTCTGTTGTTATTTAACACGCCGATGTACAACAATTCGAAGCGCAGTCGAAACCAAATAAGAATGAATACTGTAGAGAGAAAAACTCTATCAAACATAGAGAGGTAGAGTGTAAAGCAGATGTAGACCTCTACCAAACACAAAAAAATGCGTATACACTATAGAGTTTTTTAGCAGAGAAAACTTTCGCGCAGAGTGGGTGTAGAGCGCATGTGTAGAACTCTAGAGGGTGTATACACTTCTCTACGCGTCTCTACGCGAGAGTTTTCTCTAGCTCTACGCAAAAAACTCTATAGTGGACACTAGGCTTAAGTTTAGAAAAACTCCACTTGCATGATACAACAGAGATGAAAATGGTCAAGAAGTATGGAAGTATAAGCGATGTACAGGGTAACGATTCCCATTTTAATAATTACATGCTGTACTTATTTGTGACTACGGGAACATTGTACGGGACCTCCGACTCCAAAGTACCACTTAGGTAGACACTGACCATATTTTAAAAGCCTTGTTTAGGATTTGATCAAGGGAACTTGTAGACATTTGGTGGCCCCCAGGAACCAGAGGCCCGGGGCGGACCGCCCCTTCCGCCCCACCCTTAGTCCGCCACTGGGCTCCTTGACCAGTACCTAATATTATGGACTCTCTTGGGATGATCCACAATTTGATGTAAGGTTATTGGTGTCCGCAAAGAGCATCCCTGCCAGAAACACTAGTACCAATTGAGTAACTCAATCAATTTACATTGTGAACGTTGAAATTTCTCGCAACAATGATTTCACACTCTGGGTCGAAGGATAAAAATACGGAAATCGGTTCGGAAATAGCATCAAAATGTTGAATTTGAAGCGCCGTTACTTATGTTAGGATTTCTCTATAGACAGCAGAAGAATACAATGTAGTTTTGGAAAGATTATTTTAAGCCAGAACTAGTTTCGGACCTTATGACTGTACGAATGTACCGAGATGCCGACTACGACTCGGATCACTATTTTTTTGATATGGTGCTCCGAGAAAGCTTTACAACACAGGAAAGTTTTGTATCACTCACGCTTAAATCAACACCGGCGTTGGTAGCCTAGGGGTTAAGGCGTACGGCTACTCTACCAGGGGTCCGTGGTTCGAATCTACTCCGCGGCATAGTCCTTCGCCTTTCCATTTTTCTTACCTAGATTACTTTCGTGCTTTCTTGTCTTCGCTCTTTACAAAAATTCCTGGCCCTCCTGTCATCGCCTCTAGTCTTAATAAGCGAGAAATCCAACCCCTGCTCAATACCCAAAGATCCGCTGTAATCAGGGGCGGCGCTTTCATATGTGCGAATGGTGCACTTGCACCGGGCGCAATTGGACGTGGCGCAATTTAAGACTTCATTTTCATCTATTAAAGGAATTCTTTTTTATTACCATGATTTATTTTTCCAGTTTATTTTTTCGATAAAATTCTGCGGGCGCGACAAATTACACAAATTTGCCAATTTCTGTCCCTGTACTTTCTCATGCAGGAAAAAATGGGGAAATTTTACTTCTTCTCGTGCAGGAACTTAAATTCGCTTCGAGACTTTCATCAAATTTTACTCAAGAAATTTTTCTCGAGATTTTACACAAAAAAATCGTCTTCGAGAATCAAAAGTAAAAATTCAGGAAAAAATCCTTCAGTTGAGAGAAAAATCAAAAAAGCGATCAAAAAATGAAGATCTGATGGGGCGCAATATCGCATACTGCACCGGGTGCAAATAACCCAAGCGCCGGCCCTGGGTGTAATAAAACCACGTGTTGGCGCTGTCAGCTCAACTAAAACAGTCCAGGAAGCGAAAAACTTACCTGTCGCGAGAGTTATACTGAAGAGTCCAAGGTATTACCCAGTTGGCAATTACTTTAAACAGACTGCCAGGACCAACTGGGAAAATTGATTGTCTATAACCATAACCATCTTGAAGCGATCTTAAAAACCACTTCTTTACGTGATGATTATTCTACACTGCCACCAAGTGCAGAAGAAAACGGCTAAAAAACAATAAGTTTTCGGACGCAGATCACACCCTCGCGTAATTACTACAAATATCTTCCAAAACAGCCTTATATGCGTCATAGAGCAATACCAGTGTGACATCATCCCAGGTAAATCAATAACTCATCATATCTTTTCCTTGAAGCAGCAGGTGATATAAAAATGCCTACAGTTTCAGTGGTATTGAATAACAATTCTGCCTAAATATTAAGGTCGCTATTATATCGTGGGAGTCAGAGCGTAACTCTTCAAAGCTGTGCGAAAATTCGGCAGGTTGATTGCATGGGTTGACCATGACCAATGGTCATGACAAAAATTGTCCAGACCAATAACATCTATAAACTAATGGGATTCTACACAATCTCGAGTCGACTTATACAATCTCGACTCGACTTAACGATCTCCTCGTCTACCTAGCGTTTAAGAATGCAATTAGCGATTCGCGTGTGCCAGCAAGAAGCACAATTCTCCACCATTCACACCAATCTACCTAAATACTGGCTTAAGTAAGATGCTTTAAACAAGATTGAGCGGGCTAAACATTAGTTATAGTAAAACAAACTCCCCGTTTGACAGTCGGTCTATCGTTTATCTCATAATCAAAGTAGTTCAGCATGATTTTGAAGTAATACAATCCTTTACTTCCTTCTATTTTAAAGTATCGATCAAAAATAGCAGCCATGAAAACAGAAATACGCAAATGGTTGCTATAAGACAATAAAAGCTTAAATAAAAAGATCTAGCCGTGACGTCCCAACTACTGGTATATAATACAATGATCATCGAAGTAGGTACACACAAATGGATCCGAGACTCACCAAAAAACATTCTTGTCTTAAACCGTGTTCGAGAGAGAACTACGATCGTTACCGTGACATACATATATGTTTTTAAGAAAATCTACCTTGTTGCATTTCAGTAAAGAGTAATCTGCGCTAAAAATCTTTTGTGGTTGGACTTACATATGAGATGCTCCACCGAAGTAAGCCAAACCTGAAAGGATCAGTACGTTCAGACATTTAGGATTCTAAACTGGATAAGATCGGATCGGAATTGAGAACGTAGAAAAGTCGACTGTTGCCCACGACTACTTTAGGGCCTAATGGGTACTTACTAGGATGTCCAAAAAGGGCTTTTTCTTCAGAAGCATGCGTCCCCGTGTATCTAGGACTTGAAAAAGCTTTTACCATTAGTTGAATGTAAGAATTTTTTATATGATCATAGTTGGGCTGATTTATGTTTTTAATCCTTCATAAATTATATAATATTTTTGTGTGTAAGCAAAAATAATTCTTTTCTGTATTCCGTAGTTAGTCAAGACCGATTAAATTGAATTAAAATTGAAACTAAAATAAAAATTTTATCGCAAACACTCGGTCTATTATAATTTCCATTGTATTCCGATCTATATGAACTGTTAAGATATTTATCACCAAAAATTTTCTACGTATTGAACATTTTATTAGATATCAATGACGTCTGATCCAAATAAAAATTAAAAAAAAAAATTCGGGAAAACGTGTCGAAAAATTCTTTTATCATCGTCGAAAAAAAAACATTCTTCTAAAATAATTTATATGCGAAACTAATTATATAACACCTGCGAAACTTGTGACCGATTATTATTATGCATCCATAGAGGATCGATAAAACCCGTGCTTCTATTTACGGTCATTTTCTTGGTATTCAATCTGTCTATATATTTGCTGGAGCGATTAGTACTATCGAAGATTCTATGTGGGGTGGACTCTGTAATATCTGCAAATATGCGAAATAATTTCTTGTTGTTAAGATTGCAATCAAGTGAAACTGTGAAATGTATATCGGTTTGCTATATTTAGTTTCAAGGTGATGTTCGCATTGTAATGAAGTTTTAAATATTATTAATTTAATATTTTTAATTTTTTTCTATAACAATCGCATTATTTTTTTTATGTACTTATAAAGTTTCATGAAGATTGTGGTTTTTGTAATTGTTTTTGGTTTATGTCATTTGATAAACAGATGGCGTCAATAAATAAACACAAAACTGAGTAGTGACGGAATATCAAACTTAACTAGTCTCTTCTCATAGATGTAGTCAAGATTAATAGTCTGTAACGAAACTATTAAAATTAATCCTCATTTTTTTACCCAAACACAGTTCTGATTAAAAAATAATAGTTTCTGTGGCAGAATTTATTACTGGGAAGAACGGCGGCGGCCCATTAATCAATTCCTAAAAAGCTTTGATTCTAGAGAAAAAACTTACAAAAACCACAACTAGTTATAATAAAATACAAATGCCATGAATTAAACTTTGCACCAAAACAATGACATTTCTAGTTTCCACTAATTTATTCAAAACAGGGTTATTACCACGAATCTGTCAGCCGGCATTTAAGTGAGTGATCCATACATTTGATATTAGACGGGTAGTCCTTGACCTGTATAGGCTAGACTCCTTACATATGGTTAAAGAAGAAATCTGACATTGAATCAAAATGAGCCGTTGGTGGGTGCACTTGTGTTTAGAAAATAAATGCATATGGCAGAAAAACTAAACAAGTTTTTTATGATTTCTGATTATTATTAGTAAGCAATTTATGGTTTTAATTATAGACGTGTTGGGGTTTATTTTTGCGAAAGCTATCAAGCGCTACTGTTTACCATAATAGAAATCTAGTAAAGTTTTTTATTACAGATTAGTATCGAAGTTAGTGCGTTATTGAAAACAAATATCACCATTATCCATCACTGCGAAATCTATTGGATGATTCATTTGGAAGTAATGTACTTTTTTCAAAATTTTTGAATAAACATGGACCGATGATCGCACCAGCCCATAAACCACACCAAACCGTGGTTTCGTCTAGAAGACGTAATGGCAGCAACCTCTTCAGCCCAAATATGGTAGTTTCACTTATTGATGTAAGTACATATAACCATTAAGCCAGAAATGGGCCTCATCGCTGAACAAAGTTTTGATCGAAAACTGTGGATCCTCTTCAAGCTTTTCAAGATCCCGAACACTAAAATGGTGACGATTCGGAAGTTCGGCTGGTTCCAATTCTTGAAAGAGTTGAATTTTGTCTGCTTTTAGAAAATTTCTGAAACTACAAGAATTCCATCAACCCAGTATTCGAATTTTAACAATAATTTTTTATATGGCAGTACTATACTCGGGAATTAGTTTCTGTACTATCAATCCGTGCCGTGTCGTTGGCCACGAACATAATGCAATGTCTAGTAGCAATTTTAGATTGAATTAGAGAATGTTATGTATGTTTGAGGAGTCAATAGAGAGTTATACTAAGGAGATGGCGAAGAACTTTGCGTTTGAACTCTTGGATATTGTAGAAGCCCGGAAATACTAACAGAGAAAGATTGTTCCACAGTCGCATTGTTCTATGAATGAACGAATTTCTTGTGTCGTGAGAACAGACCGAGTGAATATGTATATTTTTCCTGTCAGGGCCGAAGAGCATTTATTTTGGTGGAACAACCGCTGTGATAGTAACGACAATTATTTCCAGCGCTGCTACATTGCAGGGTTGCAGTCCCAATCGAACTCATTAGTGTCCCTATTAATTGAGTCGGGCATAAGCCCACAGTCATAAATACAGGATCTGGTATGTGATACCCTTACGTTGTCGAAGACGGAAGCGTACACAGAGCACTATCATGAATTAAGCTGTGGAGTGGATTTGAGAGTGTTAAGAGTAGGTCATTTGTAACGTTTAGAAATAGTGCAGTTGATAAATCGACTCATGGGGACACCGGTAGACGTGGAATCGGTTTTAAATTTAACGACACCCAATCTTGATTGAATGGCTAAAAGAGTTCTTTAGAAATGAGTCAATACCAACAGCTTGCCTAAAAAAGCAGAGTACCATACTCTATTAAAAGAGTATGTAGATGCATTTGGCATCAGTAGACGTTCGCTACGTGGAATTTTTGTGAAACATCTGAAGATTTCTCTTACAAAGTGCAAACCGTTCACCAATTGCTGCCTGCTGGAAATCGAAAATTCAAAGTTAGACGAACAAGATAATCTTGGTATGCGTGGATTTAATAAGCCGAAAATATTTATAATTAAATTAATTATTATTAAAAATTAATAATGTTACCCTGTAATACTAATTGTATTTAATAGAAAAGTGTGCTATTTTTGTTTTTTTTAAGTGAAAGAGTCTAATGCCCGGTTTCACAGTGTCGATTTGAGCTTTCGCTCAGCTGAACCTGAGCAGTAATTTTGAGCTTTAGCTCAAGTCAAAACTGTTTCACAGTTTGTTTTTGTGCTCAATTCAGCTGAACTTAGTTAACTGGATTTTGCAGGGCACTGTGGTTGAATCAGTTGGGGAAATTTTTGCTTTTGGTTGATAAATTGTGTGATTTTTCTAGTTTTTAATCTTTAGTTGTAAGGATTTTTGAAAAGGATATGGCCGCTTATTACTATAAGAACGAGTACGACGACGGTAAATTGACCCACGTCACACACCCATTTTGCACCAACCTAGCTGTCGGAGACTTGGAATTTATATTAAGTAGTTTATAGTCTTCCATCCTACAAATATTCATGCGCCACATCGATGACATTTTTTCAATAAGAAGATACTCGTTGGTGTCGGAGAGCTCGGAAATATCATGGTTCAATAATACAGGTAGGCTCATAAGGAAAACCTCTGTTTCCATCTTGAAAAGCTTTTACGCCTTTTACATTAGAAAAGAAAGCTTTTTCCTTTGTGAGAAAAGATCTGAGCGACGTCACGGGACCTTTATGAGCTTTCCTTGTAATTAGGGCCGTGTTACAATTGAGGCTTTGGCTTCGACTTCAACTCCGACTGCAAAGAAAGTCCCCGGAGACTTCGACTTCAAAATTAAATTGTAGCTTTGACTGCAATCAGCTGTTTCCTTTCAAAGCAGAAGCAAAGTAGAAAAATCAAAATTTTAAAATGTCTGAAAAGGAATTGGTTTTTTTTTTAATGTTGTTCGCAGTCTATAAAAAATACTCGGAATTCAAAACCGTTCCTTTCCCTTTAAAAAAGTTGTTTTCAGTTTTTTCAGATAAAGTGAAGTTGGCTGCAGGCGGACGAAACTTTGAATTTTCTTAAAGCCGGACTGCAGTCGAAATACAGTCGCAGACAAAGTTCAGTCGAAGCTTTTATTTAATCTGCTTTAATGACATTACATGTAATCAAAGCCCGAAGTTAAGTCAAAGTAAAGTCAAAGCCCCAATTGTAACATCGGCCTTATTGTACCATGGGACTTATAATAAAATGAGTTGCAATCGAGTTTGCCCACATCAAAGATCAAAGCACTTTTTCGTCTCCAGCTCTTAGACTAAATTAGCAGAAGTTTTCAGCAATTCTGGCGGGATGCCGTCTTCTTCAGCAGCTTTACCATTGCCTATTGCACAAATTGCGGTTGCTATTTCTGTCTTAGATGGTGCACGAGTGGTGATTCTTATTTGCTCTGCATTGTTAAGTTTTCTTCAGATTCCTGTGAAAATGAAGTATTCAGAGCGGCAAATAAATTATCTCTCCATCTATTCGTACTCTTTACGGCATGTTTGTAGTAGAATGCTCTCTTTTTTTACAATTGAAAAATCCAAATTATAACTAGAATCAATAAATAAACACAAGTTCACTGTGACTTCTCTAAAATTAATGACATTTCTCTCACTTATATCCTGAGCTTTGGCTTAAGTGCCCAAATTTAGTCACTCAGTTCAAGTAAATTTTGAACCAAGTTCATCACTTGAACCACTACTTTGAAACAGTAAAATAAGTTGAGTGAAAGCTTAAGGCTGAGCGAAAGCTTAAGTGAACACTGTGAAACCGGGCATAAGCTTTGTTTTTAACTCGTTTTGCGGGCTCAAAAACTGCCGGAAGTATACCAGTTTTTATTGCAATCAGCTGAATAAGTTTATTTCAGAATAAATGTCCGGAAATGTTATGAGATCGCCACATCTGACGGCGCCAGAATTCTTTCTTTGGGATTTTATGAAAACTAGCGGTTACCCAACAAACCACAAACCTGGCACCACATTGAAGAAGTAGTTACGAATTTGGAGCCAGGTGTTTTGCGAGCAACAATTCAAAATACCGTAAAACGAGCACAAATGTGTATCAACTCAGGAGGTCGTCATTTGACCGATAAAATTTTTTCAACTTAATAGGTCTGTTTATTAGTCAGTCCAAGAACGACCTAGAACAGAAAAGTATAGGTTTTGGCGTTCGCTAGTTTTAAAACTTGTTAATTTTTGTCCGAAATTGTTCTAGTTTCGTGTTCATTAAGTTGTTCTAAACTGTGCCAGACAGTTCTTTTAAGAACTGTGTTGGATGTTACGACTCTGACAGTGAGATGGCGCTATAGAAGTTTCAGAAGCTCATATTAAAAATGGTTTGACATTTGAATTCGAAGATGTCAAATTTTGTGTTTTAAGCTAAGTATGCTGTTCTTAAGTACGGCGGTCAAGAAAAATGCTCTTATTATTTCTCGACCCCGGTACAGAAAATTTTGACAAGTGAATGCGAAGACTTTTTTTCTTGACTAAAATTGGCATTTGAGTAGGAAAATAATATCTGGGTGCGGGAAATGTTTTTTAGAGTACTTCCGCATAATACAAAAAAGGAATTTTCCCAGAAACGTATTTTAAAACAACACTAAAATAATGAATAATCACTTAAATTGTCCTTTAATTATATTAAGCTCTACAAAAACTATTAAAAAAATAATGAAAACACTTCCCGCAGCCAAATTTATTTTCCGCCACAAACGAAATGCCAATTTCGGTCAAGAAAAAATTGTCTTCCCAATTTTTTCTTTACCGCATCAGGAAAAGGCTCCATCTACGTGTCAGAATAGTACTAGCACTTTTCTTGAGCGAACAGCGTACTAGGTACAGAAATTTCTTGAGCAAAAATTCTTGGAGCATTTCTTGACCGATTGCTTAAGCGTTTTTTTACATAAAGTTTATATGGGGAAATTTTTCTTGACCGCCGTACTTAGGAACAGCATACTTACCTTTAGAGAGCATTCGATAATAGTACATAATATAATTGTTAATCTTTGTTAAAGATTTCGCTGGGGGATTAAATCACCCAATTAAGAAATAAGTAAGTAAGTGCCCAATTCAAGTCCAATTCCATAATCTTAACACTAGAAGTTTATTAATAACTCGCTTAATACCTTTCCCGACAATAATACGTCCTCGTCAGCTATCAAAACACTACCAAGATTTTAGAAAGCAGAAGATAACGCATATTTTTACAAAAAAAAACATTATCTCCACCCGCCAAGGTAACGAGCAAACAAAAACAGTCTAGTTTAACAATATTATGTAAAACATTAGTAAATGAAGTTTGCATAACCTTATCAAAAGCAGAACGCGCGTACGCAACACCGGCAGTTTGGTATCTTATCGACAATCGACGACAGCGCGATAACATGGAGCGCCGCGCTTGATTGAGATACTTCACTCGCCATTTACATGCTGTTATACAATGAATTCCGTTCTTAATTAACGACTGAAGTGGGATTATAAATTTATTGATGTCAGATTTATCTTTGCGCGGAATAATCTCTTATTGCGGCGGGGGCTGAGCTGAGGCTGCTGTGAATTGATTACTTTATGAAGATTGGCACCAATCAATCGCAATTTTGAGTTATGCCAATTGAAAATTGCCATAATATGTGCACACAATTATTGGTGCTGCTCTTTGCTCTGTGTAATAAGGCAAGTGAAAGCATTGGCGGTGATTATTCATGCTGCGTAGCAATTGTATGTAATTTTTTAGGAATCCATTCGGTTCCACATTAATTCAGTCCAATTCGAAATGCCTTTTCCCATTTACCTTCACATAATCGCAGAGTTGTAGAGCAGCCGGCGATAATTACCCAAAATTATTTTCGCTTTCGCTTTCCCAGAAAGAATAATTTCGAGCAATTTTGGGGGCTATCTTGGGGGGCTTCGGGTATCGTTGAGAAATTTGCTACACAGACTCGTGCTGGAGGTCGTTCACTCAATGAAGAAGAAGCGAACACCTCATTCAAACGATCACCATTGATTGCTGCTGAAAAATAATTTTAAACCAGTTTTATTGATTTGTCCAAAAGAAGAGGAAAATATTGTCACCAGTAGCGCAGCGCTATTGACTGACGCCCTTCTACCGCCATAAGTAAATTGAGTTCTTATGACGGATGATGCCACATACAAACATCAGACTAGTTCCAATGCCTTTCGGCGGCATTTAATGGGCCGAACAATAATAATTCAGTTGACTCCAATTGACTCCGTTGGCTCGCACATTAACTTGCAACTCTCTGCTTTTCAATTTATCTGTTTTGTAATTGCACCGAAGTATAGCAGCCATTTCCACATTTACTATATGGTCGGCCGTGCAAGTGAGTTACCGCTTTCAGCACGGTCAGCATTATGGGAAAACGTGTCAATTATGTGGAAACATAGATCAAGTGAAAATGTTGCTAAATGATAAAGACTTGTTTTACGATTTTAGGATAAGGCTTAGGTCGAGGTTAGTCGTTATGAGACACTTCTTAGTTGAAACTTGATCTAATTTGTAAGTAAAATTCCTGATAGTAACTTGACAAATTGTGGATGAATAATAGATTTTTCAACTGTCAACAGAAACGAAACGCTACTTTGTAGTTAGTTTTGAATAAGCTGTGACATTGGGTTATAAATCAGTATTCCAGGATTAACAATAAATATGTTTTCAATAGTCGTGCTCTAGTCCAGTCAAATTAGTCGAAAAAGAGGATGAAATTGCATTTTAAGTGGTACAGAATTTTTTTTTGGCATTTGTTCGGGAACATCTGACAATAATAAAACCAAGTTTGTGGGGTCGCAGTGGCTTGGGAAAAGCCGCCATCTTGAAAAAGAGGGAGAGCTTGTTTATATAAAATATCTCGTTTGCATGCATGGATAGCTGATAATGATCAATGGTAAAGTAGTGGAGAATAAAATTATCTAAAAAATGAGCCCTCAACGAGTTGATTTGGCTCAAAGTAATGGCCGGTCAAAGTTCAACCATGATCGTGTGGTGAGGGTTGAATGCAGTTTTTTGCAATTAACTCGCCAAATGTTATTTTTTTTGGCTTAATGCCCATTAACAAATTTAAAGTCCTAGTAATTACCTTTAAAATGTGTCCTTAATCGTCGTTATCGCTTATGTAGTTTGCGAGCAATCCAACGCCAAAGTTCGCACTGGACGTGCCTGAAATAATTGATAACGCCATTTTTTTTTGAGTATTTCGTTAACAGTTGCTCGTATGAAAAAGTAGGAATACGGACAATGAAAATATCTTTCCAACGAGGTATTGGTCGAAACTTCATGCTCTTACCGAGAGCTTTTATGGTGTGACGTCATTCATAGCCGATTTATGAAATTTCATTAGGAAATAAATGGTTTTTAATTTTTAACGTAAAAACTACTGCACCGATTTCATTGCAATTTTGTATGGTGTTAGATCGGTCTACTATTTCAATGGAATTGGCGTAGTAGTTTTTATTTTAAAAATTAAAAACAATTTATTTCCTAATGAAATTTATAAGTAGAATAGTATGTAAGAATATATGATACCAATAATTTTAAGTGTTCAAAGCATTCAAGAGATAAAATGATATTTAATTAAATAAAAAGTGAAAAGTTTCTGATGTTAAAATCTTCTTTAATTTTCTTTTTTTGCTTTTACAATATTTTTCTTTATTTGCAAGAAGATTTAAAACTTTTAATTCTAAAATAAATACGGCATCGGAAAAACAATTCCTTTCATTTTACAGGAAGTGCAATATTTTCTGCAGCTTTAAGAATGTATTTTAACAAATTTTCTTTTATTAATGTAGTATCCCCATTATATTTTTTTTGGATAATATTCTTTAATTGTTTTATTTTTATCCTTGATGGTTTTACCAAACCACATTTGGATAATTCATTTACCTACGATAAAAAATTCGAGCAACCCTAAGTGTTGGTCCTAGCGTATTTAACTTACTTAAGCATTTAATAATATATCCAGCTAAATTTTACAGTGTATCTCCCCGCAATTCCTCGAATTGAACACTGGAAATGTTCTGAAAAGTGGAATTCATTGATTCTTCAACTATTTCCTCCGAAATATTCAAATTTTCCAAAAAATTTAAATTCACTCACGGTTTTCATATGGAAAAAAGGTAAACAGCAAAAAAAAGCTGGCTACGAGTGACGTCACAACAACAAAACATGGCGAAAAAGCTCTCCGTAGAGCATACCTTGCAGTATTTGTACCATGGATGCGAACCTTATCAAAGCTTCCCCTACAAAAATCTTTTATCCTATCGAAGGCACAAACCTTATCAAAATTTCTCCCACAAAAAGCTTTCATCCTAGCGAATACACGTACCTTATCAAAATTTTATTTGTGTTTATCCAATTGCTTTTCCTTATTCCAAACGCGAGTAAAGTTTCACTAAAGCGGTCCCCCAACTAAGTACTAACCATACGTCCATTGCTGCTTGACCTCCGTATCAAACGAGAACCGGTCTATAGGGTGTGCTAATGGCAACCTTTATGGTCACCAAGATAATTGCCAGTTTCCTTCGTTCTATAATATTTCTTAAAAACTCCTGTACTCCCTTCGGATAATGTTTGGCAAGGCTCAAAACAAGCTCCCCTTAGCAACTTTCCCAATTTCTCCCGCTGGGGCAGAACCTTTCTTGCCCGGATTTGATTTCCTAATTTACCACGGACATACCGCACGTGAAGGGTAAATAAGACCTTGCCATTCACTACTTATCTCCTTCCACAGCAATCGACAACGTCGACTCTGTCACTTTCAGCCAGCCTACTATGATAGCATAAAAAGGTGCTACAGGGGTTCAAAAAAGGTGACACTGAGTTACAAACTCTACTAAAGCCCCAAAGAAACGATTCTCGGATAAAACTAGTCCTCACACCAATATCTTTTAAAACTCGGTTTGGTATGAAACTGTCACAGGCATTCCATGTGTTGCTTGCTTGCATCCTGGTGTTTGTGTCATGCAACGAGCAAAGAGTGGTCTCGATCGCGCCACTCGAACGATTTCATCGCAGCTTAAAGTCGCCTCGATGCCTCATTGGAGTGCAGACTTACAGCACTGGAGGATATCGATTACGTTTCCGTAGGAGTACCAACCTGGCACTTTCAGAGTCGTTCGATCTCTTCTACCATTCAGCAATGGAGTGGCAACGCGCTAAACGCCATTGCATGGTTTTTAACTCACCAGTCGCAAACTTTGGGCTATGAAGGTGTCTGTTCAATTTAACCGAAATCACCCCTGCTGAGTGATTGATTGGACGTGGTCCGATATGCGCAGCATGCCCGTAGGCACTCAGGCGACTAGTACTACTGATTTACCAAAAAATACCAAAACTTTTATCTGTTAAAAACGAGGATTCACTTTCGTTCACCGAAGTCAAGCAGCTTTAATCGTGATTAGTACATACGTGGGAGACCGTTTATAACCATTGAATGGCGATTCGTTTATTTTTCCTTTCAAACTGAGATCTATGTGAGACACTAGACTGGCATCACTAAACGACGTGGCTATTGGAATCATAACGAAGATAATATGATAGATTAGTGGTGGTCGGGGGTTGCTGAAGCAAGTGGTGATGATGAACCTCACGTTTGAACTTTAAGATATTGTACAGGTTCGAAAATATGGACTGGGGAAGATTGTTCCATAGTCGACCTAAAAATAATACATTTTGGACTTTAGACACACTTTAGCAATTGTCCAAGAACTAACCCCACTCCTGTTTTCCTACAAAAAAAACAAAAACCTTATTAAAATCACAAAATTGTATCAAAAAATTAATCAATAATGCTCTCTTTCATTCCAGGCGAATGGGGACGATATCAGTTCTTCCAATTTTTCCTGCACGTCCTCTCCGCTCTAACAGCGGGTCTTCACATGTTATCCCTAGTAACAGTAGCAGCAGTACCTGAACATCGATGCTTCATCGATGGCGTAGACACAAACACCTCATATGCTCCATGGAATTCATCTGGTATCATCGCTGCAATACCATCAAAGAACGGAATTCTTGACTCCTGCAGTATGTACGACATTGACAATAGCACAGTCCCGTGCACGTCTTACGTTTACGACAACACATACTACAAGTCATCAAGAACAATAGACTGGAATTTCGTCTGTGATAGAAGATGGATGGGAGCGATTGTACAAACTGTATATATGTTGGGTGTGTTCACAGGAGCGGTGACATTGGGTGGTCTGGCAGATAAAGTTGGGCGAAAGACTGTATTCTGCTGGTCGGCCCTTCTGCAGCTGATTTTAGGTGTGGGAGTTGCTTTCATACCAGAGTATTATTCATTTATGGTTGTTAGATTCTTCTATGGTATATTTGGTAGCGCGGGTAGTTACATAACAGGATTTGTCTTGACTATGGAGCTGGTTGGACCAAGCAAGAGAACTGTGTGCGGAGTTTCCTTTCAAGCAACATTCGCTATGGGAATTATGCTGGTTGCGGCTTGGGGTGCTCTAATACCAAACAGAGTAGTTCTTCAAGCGGTATACGGCCTTCATGGACTACTACTCATTGCGCATTGGTGGATTATGGATGAATCTCCTAGATGGCTCTGGGCACAAGGACGGGCCGAAGAAGCTGTTAATATAATACAAAGAGGCTTACGCATTAACAGATCAGGAATTAAAATCGACAAGGAATATTACATTTCAAAAGCAAAAGTACGACAAGTTGTAGAAGAAAAATCCAATGCTGGACTCTCTGATCTCTTCAAAACTCCAAACTTAAGAATGAAAACGCTCAACGTCTGCCTTGGTTGGTTCTCAAACTCGCTCACCTACTACGGCCTGTCTCTGAGCTCAGGAAAACTCTACGGAAATCCGCATTTAATTTTATTCATCATGGGCCTGGTCGAATATCCAAGCTACATCGTCATTGTAATGGTCTTAGACAAATTGGGACGTCGTTCAATAACCAGCACATTAATGTTGGCCGGTGGACTATGCTGCATCGTTGCCGCTTACATCACACAAGGCAGCACTGTAGCTACGGCTATTGTTATGTTAGGAAAACTGTTCATTGCTGGATCATTCGCAGTTATCTACAACTACTCGGCCGAACTGTTCCCTACCGTTGTTCGTAACTCAGCTATGGGATTAGGGTCAATGTGCGCCCGTTTAGCCGGAGCACTTACACCATTGATTACCTTACTCGATTCATTTGATCCGACAATTCCAGCTGTGACATTCGGTGTTATTTCATTTGTATCGGGGATTTGGATAATGTTCCTTCCAGAAACAATGAATCAATCAATGCCCGAGAGCTTGGAAGATGGTGAGAACTTTGGTAAGGGCGATACTTGGTTCTCGGCATGCTTCAATAGGAGAAAAACTTACACGCCACACGATGCCAAACCTGAACAGATGATTCCATTGAGAACAAACGATCGCTAGATATATTGTTGTTTGCCCTTTTAGGTGATATATAGTTAGTAAATTAATAATAATAATTTAGTTTTAATTTTAAAATGTTGTTAAAGTGTGGGAAATGTCTCGATTTTTTGCATTTTTACAAATTATACATTCCGAAGTAGAAAAGTTCGATTTTTTTTGGACTAAAAACTTGTAGATAAAAAAGAAATTGTTATTAATAAAATGTTTTTATTATTTATTGTTTTGTTTTTTATTTATGGGTGATTTTTTCATTATTTTCTAAATTTGATTGTAATAAAGAATGTCCTAGGTAAGAGCACAAAATATTGGAAAAAATGAGGCGATTTTTAAAATATTCATTACACACTGAATGTTTGTTGGCTTACTTGGTATATAAATTAACATCAACACACGCGATTTTCTTCGCGTATTCACGATTGAACGATTTTAATAATTACATGCTCCATAATAAATGGCTACCGACTACTATCCACAACTGTCAAATATGAACAGACAAATAACAGCGAAACCAAAATGGCGGCCAAACAAAATCGGCCTAAACCATAACCTTCTTATATTTACAAGCCATGAACAAGAATAGATATTGAGAGAATCGGACTACCAAATTCTCCCAAATTCTCCAAATTACACTAACAAGATAACGTGACTTCACCGAGTTGTAGTCCGATTGAGTGGAAATTCGCACTCAATATTTTCCTTGTTCATGGCTTGTATGTAAATATAGAAGGTTATGCCTAAACCCATAAAACGCGTCTTTTACGATATCGAAGTGTGTAAACTTTTTGTCGAAATCAAGCAAGTATACGACAGGATCAGCAGAAAAATAATATGCATGAATGTTAAGATCTAAATAATCTTTTAAAAATAGTGGAATTAACGAAAATGATAATAAAAAGTAGGAGGGGTACACTTAGAATACAACGAAAACTGTCTGAGTCGAAGATGAAGCCAGTTGATCAAAATTTGAAACAAGGCAATGAATAGGCACACATTCTACTCGTATGTAATCTCAGGCTAGAAGAAGTAATTCGCAAAAAGTTAACATCGAGGGGGGCGAACGGCTAACAAAGACCTCGGAAGGTGGTGGCACCCGATTTGTCACTTCTGCCAAAACCCGAGAAGAGTCACTGCAGACGAACACCTAGCAGCTCTGTTAGCAAGTCCTAATCCCACCTCCCCGCGGTGCCCCCTGGGGTACTTCTTCGGAAGGAGCTAACGGGAGACGGTCGAATGGCGAGTTCTCTGCGCCACAAAACAGAGTTCTAAGTCGGTTGGGCTGAGGGTTAGCAACCCGCTCCTATAAAACACATAATTGCTACGAATCGGCAAACAATGCCTCGGAACCGGATGGACAACACGACGACGACCTTTGCTTTTCGAACCAGGACACGAATCGGATCATGGAATGTGAGAACGCTGCTTGCTGATGGACGGCTGGATGAAGTCCTCAACGAGATGAACCGCTATAAAATCAAGGTCATGGGACTCAGCGAGACCAGATGGACCGATACGGGGGAACATATCTGCCCAAACGGTGAGTCCTTCTTATATTCTGGGAGAAACGAAACTGAAAATCGTAGGAATGGCGTTGGCGTAATACTCACCAAGGAAACCAGGTCCAGCCTCATTAGCTGGTCACCAGTTTCTGAGAGGATTATTACCGTGCGCCTACGTACCAGGCTAAGAAGTACTACGATAGTCCAATGCTACGCTCCGACTGAAGACGCAGAAGATGACATCAAAGACGAGTTCTACATGCGACTGAATGAGGTTTTTCGCTCTATTCCAAGGGGAGACATCATTGTTTTAATGGGTGATTTAAACGCACAGATCGGCCCCAACAACACCGGCCTTGAGCACACTATTGGAAATCAAGGCCTAAGCCAAGTTACCAATAACAATGGTGAGCTTTTCGTTGACTTCTGTAGTTCCCACCAACTCATGGTAGGTGGAACCTACTTTTGTCACAAGAAGATACACAACGAGACCTGGGTATCGCCCGATGGTAGAACGAAAAATCAGATAGATCACGTGGCCGTCAGCCGCAGATGGAGAACTATTCTGGAGGATGTCAGGAGCTTTAGAGGAGCAGACACTGGAAGTGACCACCATTTGGTAGTAGCAACTATCCGCCTAAAAATCGCCGCAATCAGAAACGTTCAACGCGATGCCATAAACCGTAGACGGTTTAACGTAGACCTTCTGCGGGAGAGCACTAAAAGGAGAGAATTTGCTGGAAATCTGCAACAAATCTTAAACCAGCAAACCGTTTCTGACGACACGAATATTGAAGAGCTGTGGAGCACAACAAAGGGCGCTATAATAACAGCAGCGGAAACAAGCATCGGTTATGTCCAAAGAAACCAGCAACACTGGATCTCGGACACAACCTGGCAAAAAATAGAACGCAGAAGGGTCCTCAAAAATAACGTGAACTCTACAAGCGACCCGGAAAGACGCCAACAACTTGAACGGGAATACTCCCAATTACACCGGGAGGTAAAGAGAAGTGTCCGGCGTGATAAAAGGCGGCAGATAAATGAGCTCGCAGAGAAAGCGGAAAACGCGGCAAACACAGGCAACAGTAAGGTGCTGTACCAAATTACTAAGCAGCTCTCGGGAAAGCGCTCTACTAAAAAGCATGCCGTAAAGAGTGCGGATGGAAGGCTGCTGTGCAGCGACGAGGAGCAACTCCAAAGATGGAGAGACTACTTCTTCGCCGCCCTGAATGGTTCCTTTTCGCAGGAACCTGAAGAAAATAACAACAATGCACAGCCAAAAAGAATCGCCACTCGTGCACCATCCAAGACAGAAATAGTAACCGCAATTCATTCAATGGCCAACGGTAAAGCAGCTGGAAAAGATGGCATCCCGCCAGAGTTGTTGAAAGCCGACTCAAGCCTCATAGCAGATGCGCTACAGCCAATCCTGGAAATAGCATGGAACACCTGTACCTTTCCGGAGGATTGGACGGAAGGTATCATAGTCAAAATACCAAAAAAGGGGGACCTAACAATATGTGACAACTGGAGAGGCATCTGTTTATTATCTACGGTGGGAAAAATCTTGTCCCATATATTACTATCTAGGATAAGAGAGGCAGTAGATCGAACGCTTAGAAGACAGCAGGCTGGATTCAGAAAGGGCCGCTCCTGCATAGACCATATTAACACCGTGAGAATCATAGTGGAGCAGTCTACTGAATTCCGATCCCCCCTTTACCTTGCTTTCGTAGACTATGAGAAAGCGTTCGACTCGGTCAATAGGAGCTTTATATGGCGAGCTCTACGGAAACGTGGACTGCCGGACAAAATAATAGAATTGATAAAAACTCTATACAACAATTCCAAATGCAGAGTTCTCCATAATGGAAAATTATCCGACAGCTTTGAGGTGAGCTCAGGAGTACGACAAGGATGTCTACTTTCACCATTACTATTTCTTATAGTAATAAACGACATTCTTGTCAGCGCTCTAGATAGAAGAACAGGTGGCATACAATGGGGATTGCTAGACCGCCTTAAGGATCTCGACTACGCGGATGATATCTGTTTGCTGGCCCACAGACACCAGGACCTCAAAAACATGTTAAACAAATTGGCAACAGAAAGTAGCTCGGCGGGCTTAAGGTTAAATCCGACTAAAACAAAAGAAATGCGGATAAATGCAAACACCCTTGAACGGACAGCGCTAAATAACCGTGACGTGGAACTGGTAGACAAATTCTGTTACCTCGGTAGTATTATTACCGAAAACGGCGGTACAGAAGAAGATGTCAGTTCCAGAATAAATAAAGCAAGAAGCGCATATGCATGCCTGTTTCACATATGGAGATCGACGGAGATCTCAATTAACACCAAATTGCGGCTGTTCAACTCCAACGTTAAGGCAGTTCTTTTGTACGGTTGCGAAACATGGAAAGTCACCCAATTCATCACAGGGCGCCTACAAGTTTTCATCAACAGATGCCTACGTCGTATCCTAAAAATCCGCTGGCAAGATAGAATTTCAAATGAAGAACTATGGCGCCGTGCCGGCCAAGAAAGGATAGACGACCAAATCAGGCGAAGGAAATGGAATTGGATTGGCCACACCTTGCGACGCGAAGACGATAATCTAGCCAAACAGGCCCTTGACTGGAATCCGCAAGGATCCCGTCGAGTCGGAAGACCTAGAACAACGTGGAGGAGAACCCTATTATCAGAGGCCGCAACAACCGGGGGATCCTGGTCAGAGCTGAGAGCTGTCGCGCAAAACAGAGTCCGCTGGAGGGCGACTGTTTCCGCCCTATGTCCCATGAGGGATTAAAGGAGCAATTAGTTAGTTAGTAACATCGACACGAATACAACCTTACCCAGCAAAGTGATACATGTGGCGAGCGGAAATAACAATGAGAAACCATAGCACTGTCTTTAGGGGGCTATAATTTCGACCAGAGAAACTAATTTAACTAGTTGGGTTACACAGTTAAGTTATCGAAGGGGATCATGAAAAAATAGATGTACAAAGAAGAAACGCTGCAAATAGAAGATACTCCAGTATAGCCAGTAATGAAATCCAGAGGCATCGACAGAAAGCTCTTAATAAAAATCTACAAAACGATCATAGACACCAAGTGAGACCCAAATATAACCTAATGCTGACGTAGGCTACTACCAGGTGTCGGGTACACTTAATTGCCATCTATGTTAGGGATGACATGGCTTCTCTTAAAATAATTGTCGAGCTCGTTGCGGACACCGCTAATCTATGTCAAGCTAAGGAGCCCACTTCCTTGAATTACTTCTTCCTTCTCATCCAACGCAATACTCCGTCGAAGTTCATTCACTTCATTTTTCCCAACCCGCTGACTGGGACATGTGTTTTCGAAATAAAACATCAACTCCGCCGCTATCCGTATCACCAGGATCATACAGGCAAGAATGCATGTTGCAACCGCTCGCAAAGAAAACTTCTGGTCCTTGGTATAAGTGCCATCAGGAAGGATACTGCCTACCTCCACAACCCCTTCCGTTAACTACATGGGGAAGGTGATAAGACACAGCATATCCAAGGGCGACTTACTAGAATCTCTGTTCGCTTCAAATTCTTCTTCGTCAAATTCTTCTTCAAGACTCGCCCGGTATGTAGGTGTCTCTAGCTTGATGCCAACAAATCTACTGGACCCGACATTGTACCCTCCAATTGGCTCAACCTCTGCTCAAACTTTTTGTCTTATCCTACTTCTCCGGAGTTTATACAACATTCCGAAAACACCGTTCCCTAGCCCCTCCAACCACCGCACAATAGAAATTACTTCTTTTGTCTCCAAAACCAAGAAGACGGTAACAAACAAACAGCTTATGAGGTACCTGGAGTCTAACTAAAGACAAAGAGTCCGGCTTTAGATTAGACGAAAAAAGTCCACTGAACAGATCTGACAGAACACTTCAGCCAAAGTTTGCATCGATTTGGAGAGCCTGGTCTGGTAGCTCTAGATATCTCAAAGGTTTTCGATCGAGTATGGCATTCAGGTCTCTTAGCTAAACTCCAAGCAGTTGTCCGCAGTCAGTATTTCTGAACTCCTACAACATCCAAGAGTTCAAACGGAGGGTTCATAGCCACTTCCTTGAAGACCCTCCTGACCCCTCATAACCTCAAACCTATCCTATCCTGCGTCCCGTACTAAGCTTACTACTGGACATTGCACCATGACAAAGGCTGATTTCTGAGCCTAGATATGCCACATTAAAAACGTAGTTCAGCATCAACTCTAATCACTATCTTACCGGTTAAAATACATTGTAGAAAAGTTTTGTATCAGGACCGACCACACATCTGCGCTATGCCAAGAAACGACCAGAAACGGCCATTTGTTAGAACTTGGTCTGTACGAGGGAGTAGCTTTTTCGTGGAGGAGAAGTACCAAGCTTTAATAAAATAAGTCTCTTTGGTAATGCTAACTCCATCTTAGACAGGAGTCGTAAGGCTCAAGAAATAGGTAAAGTTCACAAACGACAAAACATAGGCTGGAGAAGAATCACGAACCGAGCGTAAACCCTACCAGGGGCAAAAATTCTACTGAAGAGTTCACTATAATAAAGAAATTCACACTATGTTGCACAGACTGCCAGAGCGAAAAGGATAATCCGATATTCCGTTACCAAAGGATCTTGGATCGAGGGGAAGAGCACACTATTCTCACATTTATCTGATTATTCCAGTGATTGGAACCTAAAAATTTTTTTTCGGTATATCGGTTCCTTTCGGTTTCACTTACGCTAACACCCATTTTGCAAATTATAAAAATTCCGTCTCCGGATCCAAAACCGAATAAAATTTTTACATCGGTTCCATACCCATTTCAAACAAGAGTTGGAAATTTTTTCTATTTGGTACTAAAGATGCGTTTAAACTATACGAGTTTTTTGCCAGTTATTGCACTGGATATTTCCAGTGATGCAATCAGCGCCATGTAAACATCATGCCAGTGCACTGGTTGGGGCACTGGCATAAACACTGACACGATTTTTCTCGTGCAGTCTAAACACGCAAAAACGTGTACTGACGTCTTTCTCGTCACCACTGGCAACTTTACAAACTTGTTAGTAAAGTTGTACGAGTTTTTATTCAGAATCGTTGACGAAGAATGGTTTGAAATTGGAAAACTATTAAAAAAAGCGAAGTTCTAGAGCCTAAGTCCAGAACTGTGGATGTTTCAATTGCGACATATCGAAATAGAGATTTAAAATCAAAATCTCTACAAGATATAATATGTATCTACATATATCTCTAAACAAAGATAAAACTGTTGTTGTTAAATGGCAAAATATAAGATCACAAACGCCTTCTTTTTGGTTTCTTTTCTTCTTCATCTTGAAATAACAAGTATGCAACAATTGCTGCAGCAATATTTACTTTTTCTGTCGTCTTTTAACCGAAAAATTCACTGGTAAATAGTTGCTATACAGGGTCGTCAACGCCACATCAAATCAACATCACTTATTTCTGCTTTTTGGCTTAGCTAAAAGATAGCACAGCCAAAATGAATTGACGTTTGCTTGTAAATTTTTGTTGTAAGCAAATAATTTAGAAATATTGCAATACAGCATGAAGATATTATTATTATTACTCATTTTTTAGCTTTTTATTATTTGTAAAATGGGAAATGTTATTATTTTTGCTTGTTATTAGCTGTAAAATGAGAACTATCAAATGGCATGCTACAAACGGTGCTAAGTTAACAGCGCTAATTTAACAGAGTTAAAATAACTCGGGCCTAAACCCGCCCAGTGAAGCACTGACAATCCCTCTGTCAGAGAAATATTTGCCAGTATTCTCTGCATATGTAAACAGTGTGCCAGTGCACTGGCTGCAACTGCCAGCGAAAACTCGTATAGTTTAAACGCACCTTAAGACCGAATTTTTATTTGAAACCAAAATATAAAAATTCATATAAATTGGTACAAAAGTATTTATACATATAAGTATTTGTACATGTTTAATTTTTATTTCTTGATAGTTAATATTCAATGTCATAATCGAATGATTTATTGAAACGTTCAAGTAATATATTTTCAAGATTAGTAGGTGTTAGCTTATTTCTTTGATCAGTTAATATAAGTTTTACACCAGACAAGCACCTCTCCACGTAGCTGGAACGACGTGTACTATTTCAGCGAGCCTACCAAGCCAAGGTAATTCATTCTTTTTCAAATTCCAGTAAAGCAATAAAGAACTCATATCATTCATAAAATCATAACGGTTACTTCTCTCTGTCAAAAGCAATTCTTTGTACTTCTGTAACCAAGAGTCCCTTTTAGGCTGCATTTAAATAAATAAAAACTGTGAATTCGAGAATCGGAACCAGAACAATTTTATTTTTTGGTTTCGTTACCAAACCAGAACAGACATTTTAAATTGAGAATTTATCATTTACGAATTCCATATTATATTTTGATGCTAAAAAAGGCTCTGCGGAAGAACCACAATAAGAATTTTTTAAAAAAAAGGTTCCAGAATTGTTTTTAAGTTAGTAGAGCCGATATAAAGTTTCTTTTCGGTTCCCATCACTGGATTATTCATTTCACCATTGTCTGATGATTATTCTACACTGCCTCAAAGTATAGAAGAAATTATCCCCTTCGGTTTCGTATGCAGACCGCATTCCCACGTAGTTGGTCAAATATAAAGTGTGTTGTACACTACATCAACTGATCCATGGAATGATTGTGTGAGTACAAGAGCAGGAAGCGGTGGATGAACACTGGTAAAGGGGCATATGCCCCCCCCTGTCCTGTATATGAAAAAGGAGATATTATACAGCAGGAGATATTATACAATTATCGTGGAATTGAAGTTGTCATTGTCGGCCTCATTGTGTTCTGGGGGTAAGGTGTCCATACCATCACAGAGGTCTATGCTTCGAATCCACTCCACGGCATGGTCCTTCACCTTTCCATTTTTCCAACCTAGATAACTTTCTTTCTTTCTTGTCTTCCCTCTTTACAAATAAAATATCCCTGCCATCGCCTCTACGCATAATAAGCGAGGAAGCTAACTCCTGTTCGATCAACGAAGTCGATAAATGATAAAATACAAAGGGGGCGGTGGCAGTCTCTCGTCTTTACACTTCTCCTATCTAAACTGTCCAGGGCCAGATTTGTGGTCCCAGAATTAAACAATGTAGTAAATGTTTGGGAATGGTTAGTTCGTAGATTGTATGAACTTGATCGACAGCTTGAAATAAATAATAATACCTAATGGAAGCGAATCAAAATTTGTATGCTTAATCAAAAAATCCTATAAACTAAAAAATAACAAGAAATCACGTTAGAATTATACTCGTAGTGGAATAATTTAATTTTTTATCTATTTTCATATCAACTTAAATCTTTCGTTTTTTTCAGTGAGTGGTATCGTCACATCTCTCTTATCAAGGCTGGTAGCAAAATGTTAACGATCTGTAATTAAATTTGTCACGCGCGGCAGTCTTAAATAAATTTATGAAGCCGCGCTTTAAGCCATTTTCGCATCACCAAAAAATTGAAATGAAAATTTCCACTTGTAGGAATCTTTCGCAGGCTACAATAATACCAAAATGATAAACGAAAAATGCTATTAATTTTGAGAGATAAAGAAAAAGAGAAATTTCTGACGAGTTTTAATGTCGCTTAAAATTTAATAAAACAAAATCGAGACCAGAGCGTGATCTCGAACTTAATGGCTGCTGATAGTAGGAGTCAATAGCAAACAAATTATCGAATTGCCATTATTTGTTGGAATAAAGGTTCTCTTCATTTGCAGCGTAGAAGACGCCTATCAACATCAGCGCCATGGAGCTAAAAACTGTCGCTTGATTACTGTTTGGCGAGCTATTACGCAATGCTATTGGACAGACAGACCTTTGGTCGAATAATTGCACTTCCTCTTCTAATAGGTCGACACAAATCGATCAATTGATCGAATTTAATTGGCATGCGTACAAATGGTTCGTTTTTTTTTAATCTACAAATTTGATGGCCGTCACAAATTTTCTTCGAGGTACACACAACTGTTGAAGCAAGAATTTTACGCGTGATCTCCCTCGTCATCGCTGATGGAGACCCCAAAACTCCCTAGTGAAGTCGCTTGTAATTGAAAGATTACCATAAATCGGTTTGTAATGAAAATATTGATCGGATCTTTATTGGTCAACCGTTGAAGATAACTGAAACCACTTAAGAAATCCTAAAGTGATGTGGCCTAGTTTTGGGTATTTATCAACAATATCAACGAGCGGGACATACCTGCATGTTGGAGACTGGACACGAACGACAGTTGATAATAATTTTATGACCAACGTTTTTAGCACACGCTTTTTCAAGAGTGTGTTTTTTAATTCGCTGCAGAGTTTTTGTTGCCATGGGTTAATAAATCGATTTGTTGCTGGTCGATGTTTTATTTTAAACTCAAGCAGTAAATATGCACACAAAATGAAGTATGAAGGTTTTGATTTGAATTTGTTAACCTTGATAGCAGAAATAAGAACTTGACTACCGAATATGCAAATGATCGTTTATACACGTACTGATAAGATAAAAAGGGGATGTTTTCTGAGCCCAAGTTATGACGGTTTGAGATTAGATAAAATCATTTATTTTTCTTAAAGTTTTTCGAGACTATTGTCACTAGATTTGTTCAATCAGTTTGTAAGTTTCTGATTAGTCTCGACATTCCAACTGCTGAACTGACTGCAGCTGAATCAATCTGAGCTTGAAATAGAAATTTAGCTTAAAGTGAGGAATGTCTAGATTAATGCTATTTGGGTTGTAGAAGAAAAACCTGTGATTGTAAATCTGGTATTTCAATTTTTTTTTATTTGTTGAAGCTTTGAATTGAGGAGGAAAGATAACTATTTTTTGTCATAGTAACATGATTTTGCTTGTTTCCCAAGATTTTTCTGCTTCCATGATTATTCCCCTTTCGTCTGAAACAATAACTATGGAAATCGTTGCAGACAAATATTTTTCTTATTGTTTTGTCAGAAAAATAATTAAACATTGTAGTACCTCTACCTGATGCAAAAAATTTTCTATCTTCATAAGTAAAATAGTACTAGTACTGTATAGTAATAGTACTGATTGATTATCAATAATCATTAAGAAACATTGTAAAAAATACATGTATTTTGTTCCTCAATACCAATTTTTTACAAATGCTTGGTTGGTCTTCTACGCAATCTTTTTTTCTGTAAATCTCAGACCAAGGATTGACAGTTTTTTTCTTAGACGACTATAGAAGTGGGATTCGGACCTGGCCTCTTCACAGTGCAACCTTCATCGATCCCGATTCCGTGAAGCTTAGTTTGGCCTTTCGAACCTTCTCCAGACATACGAGAACAACTATTGTACGAAGATCAGTATAGACACAAACTTCCATCTTTCGACGAAATGTCGACAGTGGTTAATAGCTGCATAGATCGTGTAATGCTCGCAATCAAATACAAGGTGTTCCTGTTCCCGGCGGGTCACAAGTTGGGGGTGCGATGTCAATGATAGCCCAACTCCGGTTTGAAGTATTCCATTCTTTGAAATGAGGTGTCATCATAAATGTCAAGCCGAAGCCAAGGCATTCAAGGAGCTCCGATCTACTTGAAATGAATATACCATCTAAGAAGACAACGAATGGTGTTCGAGTGGGCGCCTTTGCAAACACTGCGATCTATTGTACAAGCCCGTGATTAATAACCTTCGAAGTTAAGGCTAAAATTTATTTAGGATTTATATCCGAAATCTCCCTGGAAAAGGAAAATCGCGATGGAGGAGACTTAATCTCAACCGACAGCTACAATAACTACCATCTCTATTCAGCTTAAATAATAATTAAGGGAACGGGAGCTCTGTTAGTCTTTTTAGCTCCCACCTGTCGAATTTTAAAAGCTTTGCTTTTAGCTTTGTGGATTTGCATGTCCGGGAAAATAACGATGTTAAAGCTGTTTGGAACTCTACTAATACAAGTTTGGGAACACACCTGAATAGCGAGTACTTCAGCTTGAAAAACAATGACGGTGTTGGCAAAGGCCATGGGTATTTTGCACCTAGATCTCTAGAAAATATGTCTATGAATCTATGAAAAATCTAGGCAGCCATATGAGCGCATTTAAATAAATCGAATAGCGTAATAAAAGCAATCTAATCAAAGCAGATTAATCTTTGTTGGTACACGCATACCATTTTTTTTTGCGATCAGATCGTGCAACAATGGAAATGCACGGAGAAGTTCTGTATGTAATGAATAAGATATCTATGGAACATAGTGCCTTCAATAAGGTGACGGTAGTGGCCAATCGATCTTCAATCATGCGAGTCCTGTTCAGGGACCAGGTAAAGTAGATATGCTGCAGGATATGATGTTGATCGACAAATCTCCAGTTGAACTTTATGTTTAATCTCCATCTTAGGCTTCTTTGGACGACGAAAGGAAATTGTCCATTCGTTACAATGCCATGTTGCACTATGCGTTCAAACAGAAAGTCCATTGGGTTGTGTTCAGCTAAGTTAACTGTAGAACATACATGAATCTGGAGATTGATGTACGAGCTGACTAGGTGCCGATATTTAAAATCGACAAAAAATTCGAACTTAGCTAAGAGCAAAGAGTAAAACTACCTAGAATCGTCTTAAAAATGTTGGCAATGTGACAGTTGGCGTCGGCGAAGAACGAGATGAAGTTCAAGTAACTTCGTGATAAAAGTGCAAGCCACGGATTAGTTTGCTGCCAGCATTAGTAGATTCAGGCAAACTATCATGTGTCAGAGGCAGAAACAAAAGACGAGTCCGCGTTGGTACTGATTAAGAATCGATGTCGTTGTGGAAATAGCGGACGAAGAGTCGGTGAAAGCGGCTCGACATTTAGTCGTTTGTCGACGAAACGTGTCCCTGACGATTTGGTTTCTTCAGGGGTCGTTGGTTTCGCAAAATTCAGGAAGGCATGTCCTGTAGTGAAAAAAATCGTATACGAAATAATCAATATCCTTATACAGGGTCTCCGGTAATTCGGATAATTGGGTCAACGTAGCAAGGCATCATTTTTGTCCGCAGTTTGACATTCACAGAATAAAAAATTACCCAATCGAACCAGTTGATATAGGTGTGCGTGTGGGTACGGAAGTTCAGAGAGACAGGGTCAGTTGGAAATGAGCTTCGCCCTGGACCTCGAATTCTTAACAACTTTAGAAAGCGTAAATCGCGTTAGCGTGGAAATTTTGCGAAATCCACGCAAGATTGCAGAGTGTACGTGCATAAAAAGGCGTCGATTCCTAAAATTGTCCAAAAACGTACATGCTGAAAATTTCCAAAAAGAGAAAACTATGCGAAGCTAGTTCTGGAACAATTTTCTACTCCTACGCTCTTACGTAACATTCTGTTTAGCGATTTTTTCCTGTGGCGAAATTTAAGGTATCACAGTTATGCAAAGGAGTCTTCGCCGACATGAGGTTGGAAAAATAACTGCGGCAAAATGGGCGCCATTTAAGTAGAGTTATCGCTAAAACATAAAATCTGCATGAGTTCACTATAAGATACTGAATAAATAAGTGTAAAATCTGCCGGCGGACACCCTGTATTACAATAATTATTGTTAGAGGTTATGATATCTCTTTTTTTAAGGGTATGTCGGAACAGGATGCTATATTTTGACATTGCTTCATGCTTCCATGCTTACAAATTTCGTCAGCAATATCTAATGTGAATATTAACTCAATCATGCTCGTCTGTTTAGCCAGGCTAATACTAAGATGAAAAAATCTTTTATAAAGAAATTTCATGTTATATACGCTTAGTGGATTTTTGCCTTTTCCAATATGGAAGATTTTTAGAATCTAAAAGAAAATGATTATTAACGGCGAAGTGAATACTTAATGGCAAAAAACTCATCTACAACTACCGCTTGTTCTCCTCCGATGGCTCTACAGCCCAATTCGTGCCTTGGCCTCCATCAGCTTCTTTCTCCAGACATCTCTCTCGTAGCTTGCTTGTTTCTTATGTTGAAGAATTTTGCTGCATCCGCCTTAACATCGTCTTACCACCTTGAGCGTGGTTTGCCAACTAATCTTTTCCCATCTGGTAGTGAATCCAGGATTTGAGTCATCCAGGTATGAGTCATCCATTCTTTGGACCTGACCGATCCAACGTAAACGCAGTAGCTTGGCATGTATTGATAGTTTACCCTCTTTGTATAAGTCGTACAATTCGTTACTGTAGCGTATGCTTCATTGATTATACCGTATATCCTTCGGAACCTTCCTCTCAAATATAGTATATCCATCTTATCTGCGGACTTTTGGGAGATGCTCCATGCTTCACATCCATACGTAGCTACTGTAAGTATGATCGTTTTGTAGATTCTTATTTTGGTTTTCTATGGATGTCTCTGGATTTCATTACTGGCAGTAGTGAGAAGTATGTTCTGTTTGCAGCGTTTATTGTTCTTTGCACGTCTATTGTTTCATCGTTGCCTTCACTGACTGTGGACTCTAGGCACTTTAATTGGTTTACGTGTTATATTGTTGTGGTTTCCTTTTCTTCTTCCCACCTTCGACTGAATTAGAATCTGCTATTGTCTGCATTTATTTCACCATCACTATTTTCACCTACAACGTACGTTATCACGCAGTATTTTAGACATTTTTCTTCTACTATTTTATTTTGTACACCAAACCCAAATATTGCATTGCGTTGTGTGTGCATTGAAAATAATATAATCCCTAAAATCCTAAAAAAATTATTACAATAATAAAAACACAAATTAATTCATTTAATAATTGAAATTAAATATTTATTTTAACTATTTACATTATATTTTTCTTTTTAATAACTCTTTATTTCATTTTTTTTTTCGTCATAATTTTTCTTTTTTAAAATTTCATGTATTAATAATAATATTTAAAACTATCAACAATATATTTTACAAATATCGTAATATATAATTACATTTAGAATAAAAGAGTATATTTTTTTCATTCAAAGGATATCATTTTTTTTTTCTTTGTTTAATCGCTAAATAATAAATCTTCTGAAATTTTATTCAAATATTTTATTTGTTGTCTTCAATATTATAAAGTTTGTTTTAAGTTTTTTTGCATAGTTTTTTGACCTCTGGTTTAGTATTTTAAATATTGATTGTTTTCAGTAACATTATTAATTTTTTTAACTAATTTTTTTTAGAAATAAAAAATAAACCATAACGGTTTTTTTTATATATAAATATCGCATCTCTACAGATTGAAAAATAGTCTTTAGTTGTTGCTTGTTATTTTTATTATGTTTGATTAAGTTGTTTTTTTTAAGTTAAAATTAAACATAAAACGTTTATTTTTTTCTTGTTTTTAACTCCATGCATTTTAAATTTAGTAATTTTTTTGATGTTTAAATTCATTTTCCATCTTTTTTATTTTTTTTTTGTTAAAAACGTTTAACATTTAGAAGCAATTCAAAAATGAAAATAATAATTGAAATAAAAAAGGAAAGAAAGACATGAACGTGTATACAAATATGGATAAAATTCACATTTTTTTTTCATTACTACATCGCTTTTAAAGAATAGTGAAATACAATTACATAAATACACATTTATGACATTGTGAAACACTGAGATTTGAAATTCGTGATTTTTATTATTTATTTATTTTTTTTTTGATTTTGAATGTGCACATTCCCATCAAATGTACAGATTTCCATTTTAAAAACATTTAGTAAACATCTTTTGTTTCATATTTTATTTTATTTATGTTTCCAAAAAATTCGAGAACCACATTATTATTTTTTTTTACATTTAAATGGGAGATAATTGATGCATTCTCACACTTTGGGTTTTTGGAGGATGGATTGAGAATATATACGTTCGTTCACAAAGTAGGTTTTTATGAGATGCGGATTTTAATGAGATTTAACTTTTAGGTATTTACAAATGAAAGTACAAAAATAATAGTTTAAATTAAAAAATTGAATTACTTATTATTATTGAAAAGTTAACTAAATGAAATGTTTTTTTTTTGGGATATAGTTTTTTTTTGTGCTTATAGAATCGAATTTATTAATGAGGCAAGATTGAGCTTAGTTTTATAGAAGAAAAAAGTGAATATTATAGAAACCATTCTTATACATTTTTGCCTAACTTAATTGTAATTGGTTTAGAATGATAAACTTTCTTAGTGTAAATAAAAGGGCACGAGTCCGTAAATGTTAGCATTTATAGATAACAGTACTTACTCATCATCAAACTGATAACTATAATATATCGATATCACGTTTTGTTTAGGTTCAAGTAGGAATTTTATTTTTATTAAGGCTAAGGTTACACTGGTTGCGAGTTCTGACGAAATCGAAATTGTCAGAGTAGGTCAGAAGTGTTCGACAGTAGCCGTAGGTCCTGAATATCAGTATGTCTCTGCCTCCCAGCAAAGATAGAAGCCGGTGGATTTTTACACAATACATTTCATTACAGATTTTTTCCAACTAGTATGTCCTTTCAAGCACCAATTTTCGCCTACAGAATTTCGCACACCAATTACAGTTTACGAAACCTGGGGTGGTAGCACGTAAGGTGTTTCAATCGACCTCTTCATACAAAAATTCAGAATTTTTGTATGAAGAGGTCGATTGAAACAACTTACGTGCTACCACCCCTGTTAAGCTATATGGGATTACTTCTGCAAGAAACATTGTCTCTACCTACTACAGATGAGTGGAAAACCATCGGAAGTTATTTCTAAAAAAATGGAAAAATAACGAAAAACATATTCGAATCAAATGTCCTCAAAAAACAGGGGCCTTATCATGAAATGCGATGCGAAAGTAGATACGAAACGAAATTAAATTACGATGCGAATGAATTTACCGATCACAGGATTCGTTTGTTACGAATTCGCATTGCAAAGGGAGTACTGCCCTACGCAACTTAAAAATTCTTTCCAATACTGGGAAAGCAGACAACTTCATGCCAATATTTGACATTTTATAAGTGCGGTAATAAAGTGTAGTAGCAAGTTGTCTTTACAAAAATTTAATAATTAATAGACATAAAATAAATTATATAAAAATGATTAGTGTCGAAGCGTTTTTTTCATCTGACAGTGAAGAAGAAAATCTTGAAAATATGCCATTGGTTCGAAGAAAACTTCGTGACAATTCAAATCCTATGGGGCTCCCTGATGCAATGTGAGTTGTGAGTACACGAACTTTATTAGTTTCTTCATTACAATTATTTTGTGTTACAGCTTTATACAACTCTTTCGAGTATCAAAGCCGGTGTTTTCATATCTTTTAGAAGAGATTAAAAATTAATTTAAACCAGCGGCTAATTCGGTGTCCATTCCAAGTTATGTCAAGCTTGCGTCTGTTTTATGCTTTTTCCGGAAGGAGGATACAAAGAGGCACGGGGCAGGATAGTTTTGTGGGCATGGCGCAGTCAACCATGTCAAAAAATCTGAAGGAAGTCCTTACAGTAATGTCAATAAAAATCTGTCCAAAATGTATAAAATATAAAATGACTGCAGAAGAAAAGAATGCCTTGCAAAGTGCATTTTTATGAAAAGACAGGCTTTATGAAGTGTAAGATTATATAGATTCTGAAGGAGGCAATATATCTATGAACATAAGGAATAATATATTAAATTCAATCGTTAGATTTTAAAGCAAAAAAACATATTTTTTTTATTTAAATTAATTCAAAATTAAATAAAAATAACTTTAATAAAGTTACTTTCTAGGAATAACAAGTTAAAAGTTCACAGCATAAATAAAAATATTCAGTCATTAATTAATATTTTGTTGTCCTCCTTGGCCTTCTTTATTACTGAAGAGCAATACCCCAGTTTCTTCTCCTCTAACTCTAGTTTTAGTTTTTTAACTTCTAATGTTTCCATGTCAAAAAGACAAATGCGATAGCTGCACAGCTATCGGATAAATTTCCGATAGCAATCGTATCAAACCGATTCGAATTCGCATTGCATGATCGCTTTTTTCGATTTTCGCAAAATTTCATTTTCGTATCGCATTTCATGATAATAAAAACGACCCTTTTTCATCTATAAAGGATATTTCTCTATAGTGTTGCAAAAGAATATTATTATTATCCTTCTTAACCACTCTTGGGAACATAGGGCTTCTTCAACGGACTCTGCTGTGAGCCATTCTCTTTGTTTCAATCCAGGGGGGTTATCCTGGAATGCGATTCGAAAGTGAGAAGCAAACGGAAGCCAGTTGCGATGCGATTTAATTTTTGTATCACTGATTGCGATCGCATCGTATTGAAATTATTGCTTGATAAATATTTGAAAAGAAATTATTTTCAGCCAACAAACTTCATTTATTAACTTAATTTGACATTTTGATGCGAACAATTGGGTGTTTTCAATGATGCAGGTTGCGTGCGCAATTGACTTATTCAGCAACACACTTCCATTGCTGAATAAGTAAATTGCGCACGCAACTTGCATCATTGAAAACACCCATTGTTTCAAGAATATTTTAAAACAAACAAATATATTCAGCGTATCCGTCAATGGCTTTACTCTCGGACTGAAATCAGATGACAGACAGACAAATTTAATTAGAATTCGAATTGGGGGATACCATTTTCTTATTTCCGAATTTCATGACTTTCGAATCGCATTCCAGGATAACCCCCCCCCCCCCCACCGTTTTGTAAAATTTTTCGATTTCTTTCATTGCTGTTCTTGCCAGGTATTTTTCGGTCTGCCAACACCTCTACTTTTTCCATGAGCTAGAAGTGCGATAGCATCTGCATATTCGAGTTCTTCTAGCTCTTCTACCATTCCCCACGGACTCGTCTTGGCTATCTTTATTATTTCGTCAAGTGCAATAATGAAAAGTAATGCTGAAAGGGGCAACCTAGTTTTACTCCAGTTGTCGTTCTTATTGGATCACTTAGTTGCCCATTATGGAGGATTTTTAGCTCTGCTTCACCGTATAGCATCACGATCATTTGAATTAATTTTGTTGGTACTTTCTTATTTTTTAAAGCTTCCCTAATAGCGTCGCCTATGGATGGAGTCGAATGCTCGCTCGAAATCTTCGAAGGTAATGTATAATGGCGACTTCCATTCTATAGATTGTTCGAGTATTAATCTTAGGATGTTTGAGTTGCCTATACATACACGACCATTCCTAAATCCTACTTGTTGTTCTCTTAACTGGCTACTTATTTTATCTTCTACAAAGAATTATGGAGGCCAGCATTTTTGCTACCATGTTTCTCCAATCCACCATGTTTCACCTCTCCAATTTCCGCATTTTTTAGATCTCCTTCTTTGGCAAGTTAATAATTATTGCCTCCTTCCATTTATTTGGCAATCTTTCTTCATTCATCAGGGCCTTCTGTTTTCTTATTTTTCAGTTTTACGATTGTTTCTTCTACTTCTCTCAGCGTAGGTGTATTTATATTAAATGATACCCTGGTCCGTTGTCGTGTTTCCTCCATCCATATTAATTACCATTCACTGATTTTCCTTTGTTGGTTTCGTTTGCCGCCATCTTCGTATCTGATCTTGTGTAGATGTAAGTAAACGTTGTTTTGAGTCCAAGATGGGCTATCTTCGTTTCAATCCTTTATTTGATAATTTCAAGGGATAACTGATACAAATTATAAGTTCATAATTGCTGTTGGTGTCAGGGCTTACGGGAAGCCAAATGATGGAGAAACTTTTTCGGGCTCAAATGTTTGTCAACGATTAGAAATGAACACTTCCAACATATACCAAGCAATGGAAGTAGGTCGTCTATTGAAACTAACTCAGGAAGAACGTCTTTTTAATTACAGATTGTCAAGAGTTTGAAGGCGGTATAATCATTACAGTAGAAACGTAAGTGAAAGCAGAGAAGTCTTTCTGACGTGTTCTTGTGTGATCTGTAGAGGCAGTCGCAGCGAAAGTAAACATTCGCATAGCATTTACCTATTTTGATTGTTCTGACGAATTCGTCATAGTTTTCGTCAGAACTCGCATCGAGTGTAACCCTAGCCTAACACGTTGACTTTCATGACTGTATTATGATTTTAACACAAAAATTAAATTTTCTTGTACAAAACAAGAACTCCGCGGGGTACCTAGGCAAACTAAGAACATTTCAGCAAAAATCTGTGATCGCAACAATGACATTGTTAATCACTGCAACTCAGATGCAATCAGTCATTCTAGATTTTAATGAATGATCTTGTCCTCTAACTACCAGAACTATTTATTAATCGCCTGGTGGAACGAGGAACTGAATAAAAATGAGTTCGAAACCAGGCGGATATTCAACAGAGTTAAGAGCAGAGATTTTAATTGGAATATCTTTAAGCAAGCTCCCACTCCATATAACATTGAATAATTGAGAAGATCTAAAAGTACATTTTGCAGGATCCTTGGCATATACACCCAGTGACAAAAATATCGACGCACTTTGAAATTGTTGGAAAAGTTGGTAACGACAGACCTACGCCCTCTCCGTAATTCCCTCTGGAACGACCCAGACCAATCCACCTCGATCGTATCGCACTATATCGACTATCATTGTCGGCATAGCTCCTAATCTAAATCTAGAAGTTCGTTTATAAATAGAACAACTCGACTGTGGAATAATCTTCCACAGTCAGTATTACCGAACTCGTATAACTTCTTAAACTAAAGCTTCATCGACATCTACTCGAGAACCCCCAGACCCTCTCTAACCTTTTCCATTCTCTTCTATGCTTCAAACTAAGCTACCTACTAGACATTGCACCACGACCTTAACGACACGACGGACTGATAGTACAAAGGATGACGTCTAAGCTTAGTTTATTCACATAAAAAAAACCAAGCCAAGTCTACGTATAAACTGTTAGCTAGTATAGAATAACTAAAATAATTGAACATTATCGAAAATTTTGGATAAGGGAAAAGGCTTGAGAAAAAGATAGAAGAAAATCGGCAGAAAATTGTAGTTTGTGGAGATAGCTAAAGGAAATAAAGTTGTTCAGAAAGGAAGCATGTAATAATTAATATGTAGTTCAATTTTAATAGAAAACTTTTTCACGATAGCAATTTAAAGGTTCCGAACACAAAATTGGAGGCGGTTGATTTCGATCTGGAAAAGAAAAAAGGAGAAGCAGGTAACGAAGAGGAAACTTCCACTGTGGAGCCCTGACAAATAAACATGAAACTTTTGAAGGCTTGGTTATATAGGATTCATTCTATCGGTTTGGGGATTCTCGCAAGACTCGACCTCATTTTAGCTAAATTAATGGGACCATGGAATCGGGGATATTTATATAAGGCCATAATTTGACTCAACGCAATTCCGAGGAGTAACTAGTGTCCTAATACTACAGGATACGCCTACAGGGACAACGCTAGAAGAAAAGATTCATCAAAGTTGATAGCATCAAGGCAAACAGGTTCTTGTCATTGAAAAGACCTTAACGCAAATTTGATGGTACATGTTTGAAAGATGGCGTAGATAGATGCAGTCAACGTGTTAAACATGTTACCAAAACTAAGTTCCTTAAGATGATTATTAGTCTACAAGAAATGGAATACCATATCTAATGCCGTCTTTTACAAACACTGGGACGCTAATAACCCCCCAATCAAATTTCATTCAAATTATGCCCTGCTATAACAATTCATTCAATTATGCCCTGCTATATTTAAAAGTAGTTTTTATGACCCGAACGAAAAGTCCGCTTTAATTTGTTTATAAAATCACAATAAACTATTAAAAAATCATAGAAATCATTTGATAAATTATCGGTATATGTAATTTGATTTTCAGTAATGATATGTAAGAAATATGCTAAAGATTGTCATAGTAAAAAAGCATCAAAAGAGCTCCTAGTGAATTGATGATTTATCCTGCAAGTTACCGCTAGTTAATTCGTAATATCGTTTCTGTACAAATGCAATCGAAATCATTCCTAATTTACAAAATAGATTAAAATATACAAACGTAGACATGCAAAACATAAAAATATTATGGTACTTCTCACAGATTAACAGATACTTCTCTTAGAAGGGATTTCTGCAGCTCATTCCAAGAAATTTATTTCCCATATAACAAACTAATATCTAATGCTGCATTTCCATTATTGAATAAGATAAGAGTTTCATCGAGTTTATTTCTTTTCTCAAAATTGATTTATAAATTAAACAGCAATAAAAATATTTGGAGTTGTAAACAGGGAAAATACATCGCGTACACTTCCACAAAGATTCTTGTCTCGAGATATAAACAAAAACAGTCGAGTATAAATTCTTTGCTTTCTAAAATACAAATAAATAATAATCAGAATCTGACACAATCGGAATAGTAAACAAAACTCATTAATGTAACAATACCCCGGGAATATGATGAGTTGTTGTAACTAATTATTGTTTATCTTAGTTATTGACTTAGTGGCATACCAATAATATAAAAGCAAACCCTTGAAATAAGCCGTAGCTAATCATAATCCTCTGGTTTGTTTAGGAGATTATGATTAGCTAATTGAGAGCATCATCCTTGTTTAGTTTTAGAATTTACATATAAATAAATAAAAGGCGTAATGTTTAGATAGTGATGAAGTAGGAAGTAAGAATGAGATATTAGAGAATATAAATTGCCTCCTAAGTTTACTCTCATCATAAACTAATTAGTTTAGTATGTTTACTCAAAATAAAGTGGATAAGTTGGGTATCAACAAAAGATTTATACACAAACGCATGGATATTATATGGGGGACAACAATTTTCAGAATAGAATTCAATAACATATGTACATTCATAACAATAGAGAACTCCAAAAATAGTATTGCATTGAGAGATTTTTGTTGGAATAAATTACTGATGGCAATAAATAGTTACTTACAAAAGAGTCAGGAAATACCAAGAACCACATTTTACGCGTAATTGTGTATTCACACGATAAGGACTTTTGCCTATCCGACTTTTGTACAGACTGTGAAGTTTGATTGCAACGGACGAAAAAATTGCTGTGCAGGCATGTTGGCGGAATGTCTCTGAGGACCCCCTGGGAATTTTCGAGCGATTTTACTTTGTTTCACAGACAAAAGTCTATAGAAATATACAGCCAGAAGTCTCTATCGTGTGGACCCACCGCCACCATCAAAATTAAGTACAGATATTTTACTGATGAGTCATGCATGCATTAATTTTCTTCTGGAATATCATAAAAATAAATTTAAACTTAATAGATTCCTATAAGTATCTATACCATTTTCATTTCAAAACGGGATTAGTATACTGCAACTTTTGGATAGCTGAGGAAGAATAGCAATCCCTCCAACTACCGCCCAATAGCAATTATGTAGTTCTGTTATCACCAAAACCATGGAGACGATAATCAATAAAATGCTTGTGATATCTAGAATCTAACCTAATTATAAACGGCAAACAGTAAGGCTTCAGACAAAAAAGGTCCACTGGTGATCTTTTAGTGTGGCTCACACAAAACCTCAACCAAAGTTTGCATCGATTTGGTGGGTCCCGTCTGGTTGTTCTAGATATCTCCAAGGCTTCCGATCGTGTATTGCACTCAGCCCTGTTAGCGCTAAACTAAAAGCTATTGTTGTTGATTCAGTTCTACAGAATTGAGTTTCCTTTCCGGCCGTTCAATTAAGGTAATACTGGATCGCGTCAAATCCATACCTAACGCAAACTCTACCGGTGTCCCCCGGGGATCAATTCTGCCTTAAACCTGCTATATTTCTTATCTTTATAAATGAGCTACTCTCAATCCACCCCAACCGACTTCACAGCTTCACTGATGCCGGTATTCTGCGTTACTCATACGGCTTCGATAACGACAAGCATATGTCAGATCCTGTCTTTAAGATCGTGGACTAGTGTCCAACTCAATCAACAGGTACATTGAAGTCATTCTGGTGGGGACCTAATGGCTGACCCATCGCTTAGGCGTGAGCTTAGCCAAAAACTTGGACTTGGACAACGATAAAATGGAAAATAAAAACACTATCTACTAAAAGTCAGCACTATGGATGTGCTGCCGAAGCCAAGCACAAGCTTCTCCAATGAGAAGCCCTAAAGAGTGACTTCCTGGGAGGGAGGGACCTGTAAGAGAAGAGGTAGGTAACACCCAAAAACCCGAGTCGATTTAAAGGAATATAGAAACCCTCAATTCCGCTTTGAGGCGGATAACAACCAGAAAAGGGATGGAAAAGGCTCAGCAAAAGACATAATCTACGTGAGCGAAGCAATGGCCAAAAACCTGCAATAGTGTGCGCTGTGTACACGCCCACGATATCATCTTCCTTGTGGGATAGGGCAAAGCTGTCCCGGTACTGCACAGGCTGGGCCATGAAACAACTTAACATAGCGATATTCGAGGAAGTTATCATGTAAGACAAACTATCAACAGATAACGCAAGGAAGAGACCAAGAGGATTACCGAAATAGCACAACAGTCGTACCACGCCTCCATACCACAGCACGTCCAACTCGGAGACACCTTTGATATTTATATTGGAATGCGAACGAGTACTGAAGGACATACCTAAAAGATAGAAGTCGCAGTTAGCTAAATCGCCCTGACTTCGATGAGCTCTTGTGGAGTTATAAGTAAGTGAAGCTGCAAAAGGTCACTGCACGAAGCAAAACCGAGTACTTCAAGCGTTTATGTAGGGAAGCAATCCAAGAAACTTGAAATGGAGCCTATAAGATGGTTATGTGCGGCAACAGATAGTGCGCTGTCAATATAAATGATGTCCCATTAGGGATTTCCCCATTCTGATAGGAAAATACTTCTAAATGTCAATTTTTTTTGCTTCCTAATGGACGTTAACATAATCGTTCAAGTGAGCGCACAATGTTTACTATTGTGCATAAATTCGAGACAATCGGATCGGTGGTAAATGTGACAGCACCTGTTGGTTCCGTCATTGCAAGGACTTGAATTGAGGAAAAGAGATGGGTGTGTACCACTAAAGCCGTGGTGAAAATTTGGGTGACATTTTGTTCCATGCATGATTGTAATAAACCACATTACTGATTAAAAGGTAAGGTTCTCAAATTCTGTTGTTGAAATGCCTAATGTAACACCCTTTATAACAAAATAGCAAAAGAGGTGGAATTGGGATTCAACTTGTTTCAGGAGGCATAACACTCCAGCGAGTTGTTTCTCATTGCCCCGATGCCAGAGTCGCGATAGAAATGGTTGGGGTTAGGTGGTTGTGGCATTTCCTTCCTACTTCTCTCTTCCCCTTCACTATCTATCGACTAGAGCTTGCTGTTCGACATTGCACTCTATACGAAGATAATAGATTGTCGACAGTACAAAGGGCTTTCCCTGAGCTCTAGTCTTCCACATAAAAAAAAAATTAGTCTACTGAGGACAGCAAAACATATAAATTCATACCGAATGTAGAAAAGTGGGCCATAAGAGAGCGTAGGCAAGTCAACTTCGACCTCACACGGCTCCTGAATGGGCAAAAAGGATATAGAACCTCTACCGTTTTGTAAAAAAAGCTGTAGAGCAAAATGATAACGATGATTATTAACAGCTCATCACTGAAAATTACTCCTGGCATTATATCGGAAATTGTAAATTTTTGTAGAAAAACAAAGCATTGAGCTATGAAAATTGAAGTTGCAATAGCAATTAGTTGCAAAAATATGTCGTTTTGACTTTTAATATTAAATAACCCAGCTATTCTAAGTCTCAACTTAAAAGCCTATACTAAATTAAAAGTAACGTAGAAGCGAAATAGGAGTGAAGTAGACGTAATTTTTGTCAACATTGACATAGAAACCAAAATAAGAAGTTCATAAGAAGTACGAGCGAGTCGCCAAAGCTTGTGACTTATGACTGTTCGGAATTTAAGAATAAGGGGGTTAACAGCGTTCATAGTGCAAAAACTAATTGCCTTATACGAAGTCATCGCATAGTTAAGTAAAAAAAAGTCGTTTTATAAGATCAAAATCTTCATATTTCGATTAAATATTATCCTTTCATTTAGTTCATAATTAATATAACCATACCGCTCTCAATCTCTTATGTTTAATTTTAAATTAATCTAATAAACAAATTGAAAAATTACTTTCTAATTTGCTTCTATTTACCTCTTTATATAGGCACTGTGATTATTCACTATTTCGATTCTATAAATTTTTCTCTTTAATGTAGTTTAAACCTGAGTGGATAAAATAAAAATTGTAAAATTAAGTAAAAGTGGACTTTTAATAAAAAAAAAGATTTTATAATATAAAATTCAAAAGAAATATATATAATATTCAAAAAATTTGATTATAGTTAAATACGAGGTCTTTTCTACTCAGCTGATAAAAGAAGAAATGTGCTAATTACCAACGGGGGAGCAGGGATTTTTATCACAATTATGTTTAGCAATTTATATAACTGAATAAAAAAATAATATTAATATATATATAGAAAAAGAAATAATAATAATAATAATGATAAATCAGTTACTTTCAAAATATACATATAAATAGCAGCCTTACACAGAGCAGAGACTGCCTAAATATCTACACATCTACAAAACATATTATTTTTTTTCATATTCTTCTTACTACAATTTCACTAAAAATTAATAAAATATTACAACAACTTGCAGTAAGCATTAAAAAATTCCTAATCATATATAAAAACTTTTATACAAAACAAATAAATAACAAAAAAAAAATTTAAAAAAGGAAAGCGAGAAACATTTTCAGTGGATTTTAAAATTACAAAAATAAAATAAAATGTTTTTACGTTCTTTCTGGACATTTGGTATGCGCAATTGGAACTTTTGGTGACAGTGGATCGGATGGATCAGGAATCAAAGCTGTATGTACAATAATACCAGGCTGATCCTCTGTCTGTGGATGCAGCTCATGACTCTCCCCCGGTGTTAAGCTAGCAAGAGCGGCTAATAGATCATGATTAACAAGTGGTTCATTCTCTTCCCGGGGCTCCCAGCCAGCTGGTGGACTAGCGGGGGGAGAAATTAAAAATTGTTTGGTAAGAGCTGGAGGCTGGAGATTCTTGTGTGAGACTGGTGTTACTGGCTGGGCAAAATAACAATTAATAATTGATTTTTGATTAAATTCATACTGATGCAGTCGCAAGCGTGCATTTGCCGCTGATATGGCATTATCATAGTTGACTCTCAAACGCTTAAAGCTTCGCAGCCAATGAAATGTTACATTCTCGGAGAAAAATTTAAATAATTCTTCCATTTCAGATTTCATTTTATCACTAGCAAAAACTTCTGAATGAATGTTAGTGACTATTATTGATGTTGGCAGATCATCAAATGAATCTGGATCAATTTCGCGTTGGTCATCGGCGGAATCCAATTCTGGTAGTGATGGATGTTGATTGGGTAAGCCATCTGCTGGATTTATGAAAATGTTCTCATCTGGTGATAGTTTATCACTTGTGTCATCATGACGTGACATTTCAGTATATTTTGCTGAAAATAGAGAAGAAAATATTTTGGGAATTAAAATTTTATTTTTAACGAGATATAAATTTTTAATGTAATCAATAATTTAGTTTGTATTTTGGTTGTTAGAGGAGTTATAAATCATAACAGATTACGCGTGATAAGAAATGACGTGCAATCGAAACGAATATTTTATTTAGCGTCATTAATGATCATAAAGACTATATCGATACCCTCATTCTAATACCACGTATGAGCATTTTTAGGGAAATTTTTTTTGTGAAAGATTATTATGTATTTTGCAATTCTCTACACAGTAGTTGCAAAACCATGAAAGAAAAAGTTACAACAACGGGACAAAAGTCACAGGAACGGATCCCCAGACCCACTAAAGAAGCAGAAGAGGAAACTAAGCTCCGGAATCACTTTGTTCTATTGCCAGTTCCTCATGTCGTGCAAATCATGGTGCAATGTCTAATAATAAGTTTGATTCGAAAGATAGATAAAGGATACAGTAAACTAAGATCGGTTTAGATGGACAAGAGGGACCTGCAGGAGGAGCTTCACCCTATCCCTCCGACTAGTTAGGAGGAGCTTCACCCTATATGCCCTCCAACTAGTTAGCCTAATATATTTTCTGTTGAAAATAATGGAGAGGGAGGTGTCAGACTTTCTGGAAAGGAGTATTCTTCAAGTAAAAGCCAGCATACGTACTAGGTTAATAGATCCACATAAACGGAACCAGCTGTTGAAAATAGTCGATAAAGAACTACCTATAACTGAGGTACAGCGATGGTCACAATTATGAACTATGAAGGTGCGTTCGATACGATACAATTCAGTGAACTGATGAATGTTAAGGTGAGAAATGAGGTCAGCCCAATGGTGGTAAGATGGAAAGCAGGGCAACAAGAATACAGACAGGAGACTCGCGACTTCGAGGAAGTTTGATGAAAATCTGGATGTACATCCAATTTGACCGTGTATGGGGGCCTTAAGAAGATTAGAGGTCTCGAGTTTTAGCTCCTAACGTTTTGGGTGAACCAGATTGGGTATATCTGGGCGTAAACCTAGACTCACAGCTAACTCGGAAGTATCATGTTAAAGAAAAGATCAGGAAGGCGAGAATGGCGCTTAACCAGTGTATGAGTGTGCGTGTACTAAGATTAGGTATCTCATCGAAAACAGCCTAAGACTAAGGTCATATCACCCCGAATGCAGAGTGGAAAATGGACGGATCCATGATTGACGCTAGAGCGGCCGCCTGCTTGCTGAGCCCAGGGTTCTTCAATTTACTAAGCGGAAAGGCAAGCTACTGCACGCGCTGGATCACGTAAATGAAGGTAAGGTGTAAGTGTAAAAGCATATTCTCATAGCACTGGACAACCAAGCAGTTTTTACTCGTATGAATCAGGAAAAGATTAAAGTCCGGGACACACATATCCGCACCGCATGACGGCCGTGTGTCGGACGACACACGGATAGAGTAAACAAGTAAAATTTGACGCGGTGCGGACACGGAGGCGCGGACTGACTGGTAAAATTTTACTTGTTTACTTTCGCTCCCGGGCTTAATCCATCACTAGCGTGGGAGTGTGTTCAAAAATTAAACATGTGTGCACTGCAAAATAATATGACGCTAATCTGGGTTAAAGGGTACACGGAAAATCACCGCAACCTCGCTGAGACTGCTGCTGACTGTATATGGCGAAAGGAATCCAAAAGAGCAAGCATTCTTTGAGTGAAGTATGGATAGTACGGCTTCAGACCAAAAGAGTCCACTGGGGACCTTTTAGTGTGTCTGATAGCACGCCTTAACAAAGGCAGGCACTGATTTGGTGAGTCCGATTTGGTTGCTGCAGATATCTCGAAGACTTTAGGCAGAGTTAGGCACCCTGCTCTGTTAGCTAAACTTCAAGGTATTGGTAGTGAAGCCCGATTGCACCACCTAGTAGTGGTTCAGTTCAGCTCACCGAGACACTGGGTCTACGGCGGGTTTTCTCTTTAAGCCTGAAGACCTTGTGGATCACCTTGGCACCACCCCCACTGTTTTTTCAGGCTGAGGTACTCGCCATCCAAATGTGTGCCCAGACTTGCATTAATAGGACTCCAAATAGCTCTAAGGTCGTTATTTTCTCGGTCAGTCAATCTGGCTATAAAATCCCACAGGGTTTCATCAAAGGCTGTCCTGAATTGTCTCCTATCTCTAAAATCTCTCAGTCGGAACAACAATGTTATGTTGATGCGGAGCGCAGGCTATGAAGGCCACATCGGTAATGAAATTGCCGATAGCCTGGCAAGAATAGGGACAAACTATAACATATTTGTCCGGAACCTTTCTGCAGCTGACCCACCTGCCATGTAAAATCGTTTCTTACTGCCAACGTGCTCTTGGTGAGCTGGGCGTTCTCAATCAAATCACCCTTGATGGGCCCCGGCTTATCGGGGCTTCAAAGGCAATGAAAGGAGAATGCCCTTGGTAAACAGGGCTCTGATATTGCATTCATCGGTCCAAAACCGGCTACTGGGCACCCACCAGCTTGCTGAAGAGGGACCTTGCCGATGCGCGCCTGGACTGAAAGTCCGCGCCAAGGAATTGTTGGGCGCGGCGCAGTGGAAAGGATGTCAGGAAACTTGTTGGCTTGGTTATCTCCTTATTCGACGAGACCCTGCTCGAATATTGATGTCTAAGTGACAACCCATTAGGCAGACTTGTGAACTTATTCATGCGGTCTGGCCTACAAACATGAGGCATAGGGTGTAGTACAATAGGACAAGCGAGTGGCCAAGTTACTTTTGGACTCAGTACCTCACCAAAAGAAGGAAGAAAGAACGAAAGAAGCAGAATATGGCTGGTAGTTGATTGTAGCTGTTGGTTTTGTGGAGCAGCTCCCAAAACAACGGCGCACTTACTGTGCGATTGTAAAGCTACAGTAAGGAGGAGATTCGAGTCTCCTCCATCGCGGGTTCCCTTTTCCCAGGAGGCTATATAAAAAGCCTTAACCTCGAAGGTTTTTATTGACGATGTGTTGGCTCACTAGACCAAATATGTCGCAGTAAGTAAATAAAACACTACCTTGTCTGGTCCTAAAATTAGAATTATATATCATCAGAAGGCCCTGCATAAGACCAGTAAACATAGACATGTTTGCGTAATAAATAAATCGAAAAACCCGAAATTGTCTAGGCTAAACATTTCTTATTTAATTTCCGATTTAACGATCTTGATTCAACCGAGACCTTCAATAGCATTAAAAAAAATAAAATAGGAATGTAATTTGCGTCACACACTTGATACATTATTTTTTTCGTCTCAAACATAAACACCGAAAGAAATATTTAGTTGAGATAAATTTGATTTCGATTTAATCAGAACGCGTGTCAGCAGTTAATTCAAGCGTGAATAAATCAGAAGCACACACATCATCTAAATATAACGAGGGATATGCTCTCTTCCTAGTGTAGCTTATGTACATATTTCGGTGTCTTCCATTAATAACGAGCGGGGAAATTATGTGTGGAGGATGGAAACGCATATTTTTTTTACATTGACCAAATCTAGACTAAACAGCAGAATTCTGTTTTATTCTTGACTATAATTAGTTGTCTCTGTTTGTGCCCTATTGACAATCAATTGACTGAAATAGAAAAACAAATCGGTCACCATCAATAAAAAAAGTTTTTCTTTAACAAGGAGCGCAATAAAATTGAGCTTAATATAGGGAGATTTGCTTGGAATGTGGTCGGAGTGTGGTTCTTGTTTCGCCTTAAGTTATTAAGTAACATAAAATAGGATATTTATTGGAACGTTGCTATGCTGTGTCAACAATAATAAAAGGGGGCTCCTGCTTCAATATATCAACAGGAATAAGTTATGTAGGAGTCAAGACCTCAATTAATCACCACAGCAACAGCCAAAATCAATCTTTCAAGTGCAGTATTTTCTCAAAACAAAAACGAAACAAAGCCTGGTCTCTTGGCTGCAAAATAAGCCACATTTCCACTTAAATTGAGCGTCAATAAAACAATCACTTGCTTGACCCATCTCGGAACGTCTTAAAAATGGTTTATGGCAGGAAAAACTTTCTTTTTAAATTACAGAACTATTCAAAAACAAAAATAGCAAATCCCCATGAGAGGGCTCACATAGCTCATCTTGAACATATCCGGGACGATTAGTTATCAAAAACAAAGCTCCGAGCTCAAGATTTATCGTCATATTTTTAGAATTACAGAAAAAGTCTTGTCACATTCTGGGGCACCAGAAACTTCAAAATGCAGCAGGACAATAGGACCACAGGGACTCTGGTGGGTGGAAAGTTACATAATTCTCATAGTTTTAAACAAATAAAAATCAAATTCCAAATTCAAACTTACTTCTTCGATATGATTGAAAATATCCACAGAAAAATATTCCCGTCTATTAAATATAAAATGTTTGTCTGGCACACACAGGTGATTTTTTTTTTCAAGGGCAAACTAATCGTAGATCCTGAAGAGATTCTGATAACTCAACTTTTTTTTCTTAGTAAAACTCCCACACTTTCACGGCTGTATTTAGTACACACCCAAGGTGAGATTAATCATTTGTTATTAATCACTTAATTAATTATTTATTGTGTGTTAATAATGCATTAAAAAGAATTAGTAAAGTTGGGTTTTTATCGGATAAATTAAAAAAACTTTACACGAAATTCCGAAACCCGTTGCGATTGATCAAACCAACTTCCGTGACTTGAGCTTTTCTTCTATGGGTATTCTTATTTTTTTGGCGTATTTAAAGGTTAAAGGTACAGCAACATTTTTGTTTGAAGATGTAAAATGGGATTTAAAAGTTAAGTGGTATATTTTTATTGATGAAAATACATTTACAGTTAGTTTTACGTAATTGTTAATTATTAATTATGATTCATAACATTATTTAAAAATTTCACTCATTCACTTATAATATACTAAAGATATACATAATATAAAACATTATTGGCATACTAAATTTGAATTTAATAATACTTTAAAATTTATGTTTATTGGGCATATTCACACGCTGCCATAATTGTGGTGAGTAAAACCGGTTTTATTAAACTCCTAGCAACTCAGACGGGGCGTAAATGAGTGTAGTAAATTTGAATGCTATACAGGAACCTTTAAATGTATTGCAGATGAAATTTACTTATTAGAGAAAAACAGAGCTAAAGAATGCAAGAGATAGAAGTAACTTTTTATATGTGTGCCAGTTTTCACGCGTTTGCTTTTGCGTGAAAAATGTTTCGTTAAGTTCTTCCGCTCCCTTCCCTCTCTCATCTATAAAACCGGTTTTAGGCGCCATGAATGTGCACTGTGTGAATATGCCCATTTAGTTCTCGGGGTTTACACGGCAATATTGTGGCCATGTGAACATCTCCTTAGCGAAGCAAAATTGCCTGTGCAGAGGCGCCCAATATTGCCGAAAATGTAACCTAGGCAATCTTTATCTATTTTATCTATGTATAAATGGATCTGTGTATGTATGTTCCCTAAAAACTCCTAAATTCCTAAACCATTCAACCGATAGCCACAAACATTTTAACTTAACCATATTCATGTCATTTTTCAGTTGTTATCGTAGTTTTGTAGCTTAGTTGGCATGAAGGTTCGTTTTAAGTTTGAATTATTATTGCCGCCGGATCGCAATTCACACAACACAGCTGTCAAAAAACAAACTACGATACTTCGAAATTACGTTGCGACGAGCTTCGTAGTTTCTAAATGTATGATGAAGACTACGAACAAAGTGGAATGAATACCCCTTTATGCTATGGACACACATGTGGTTTCGATACCATGGTATTCAAATACCACGTAGTATACCAGATGTGTGTCACCTAATACCAGGTCAATACCATTCCAAAAACTTGGTATACTATCATTCGACGTGGTATCGAAATGAGCCAATTTTTCTTGGTTTCCTTATGCACAAACCTGGTATAGTGGCCTTTTAACTGCTAACAACGCCATTATATAGAAGCGGAAAATAAAAACACCTAATTTTTCCATTTTAAAAATTAAATTTTTGAGTAAATAAAAATTTAGCTGTGTTTTTGTTGAAAAAAAAAGAAAATTTTTTAAGTGAAAAGTTTTACTTTCGATTTCAAGCATATTTATTGACGTAAAAGAGCACAAACTGATTCGTTTTCCATTTTTACAAGCTTTACAAATAACAGTCAGTTGAGAGCTGTCAAATGTATACCACAAAAAGATATGTGTCAGGGGTTAGTATACTATGTAGTATAAAACAAGCTTGGTATCGATACCATGGTATCGAAACCACATGTGTGTCCATAGCATTATTTATATGAAGAGTGTGGTTTCGGACTCGGTTCCTGCTTTCAAAAATCATTCCTAGGGGATGCTGTCCTAGAAAGCTTTGTTAAAAATTTGATTCAAAGCACAGTAATATATACGTTCTGTATCGATCAGGCTTTGTATTTAGGGATTTTTGGGTACTAGAAAGCGCTTCGTTCGCACCGTTAACCGAAACAATACTATCTCATTTTCGCATAGCGTTTGCAATGAAGCTTTGATCAAAATTGAAGAAATGTACCTAGCCACCAACAACAAAGAACTCATTCAACTTGCAATAGTAGCGCCAGACTCTTTTTGATATTATTGTTAGATTTATTGAAAGAACAAATTCGATGTTGAAGGCCTCCGTACATTTGGCGCAGTAGGAAAAACTTTTGGTTGCAGAACAACAATCGGCCTACGACAAAATTACCACTGTAGTGACAAATGGTAACGGCGCAATATTTTTCCTTGATACACTTGGCTAAATATATGACTTAGGACATACACTTGGCTAAATATATGACTTAGGCCGCTGAGACAAATGAACAGCGTGACCTACAATCATAAGATAATCGAAACAGAGCTTCATGCTTTAAGAGCTGCGGAAACACCTGAACTGAACAGTACGACGCACGCTTCAAGCCAAACGAACCAGAGCTTCTAGTTTGAGATGAAACCGTTTAATGAAACAGAAAAAAGCAGAGCCGCTAAGAGCAGAGCAGCTGTTAAAAAAGGTAGAGCAAGAAATCTTGCCCGAAGTTGCTCTACCAAAAAAGCTAGAGCAGAGCAGAAAACCGTGCTTTAAATTGATCCAGTTTAACTCAGAACAGTCTCATGAGATACAAATCAGAGCAACTTCAAGTAAGTTGAAACACCGAATTGCTTTTTATTTCGCTCCGATGGGTGCAGCGAGGCGGTCAGGGTTCCAGCTTGTATCAGTAATTTTTGAAACAAATGAAAATAAATAAAACACGATTTTCCTGAATTAGGTCTGTCCCTCTGCTAGAATCTGGGATACCCCGAGAATTACAAATCCCCAAACCCCCGCAACAATTTAACTTAAAGTGAAATCTTATCGTAGACGATCAGTAATATTGTCAATACGTATTGACAATAATAAGCTCGTGACAATACGTATCAATAATCTCGTCAATCTAGCTATCAAAACGGCGACTATGGGCTTCAAACAAAATTTCTATCATTAGGCCCCCATCCACGGTCAAACAAATCGTCAAATTTGTGGCCAACATCGAAAAATTCTAAGTGTGCGTGTATAAAATACAAGTTTTCGAAGTTGGCCGCTGTTTGAAGAAAATATTCGTCTGGTTTAATATTTCCTTCTAACAGCTCAAATGTGTGTGTTCATCTTGTATGTGTGCCATGTAGAGCATATGAAAGTGCGTTTTGTTTACAGGAATTGTCGCTCGGGATGTTTGAAGAAAGTTTCCCTCGTTGATGGCCAACAAATGTCAAAGCATAAATGTGTGCGCTGTTTGTCGAAAATTGGTTTGATGATTTGTTTGACCGTGGATGGGGGCCTAATAGGGCCCCATACACTACAAGGTTTTATGTGTACAAACAAGGCGTTCAAACAAAGTTTGACAGTGTGTGGTGAATTTGGTTTTTGGTTTTATGTTTGTCACAAGTTTGTCCCAAATATCAAAACGTTTTGATTTTTTCGTGGTTTTATCTGACAGTTCTCTCCATAACATAAAAAACGTCTGCTCTGGTGTTGTTTATTTTGTTTCGGTGTTTTTAGTATTTAGCTGTATTTATTTATTTAGTTTTGCTGTAAAACCTTATAGTGTATGGGCAGGCTCAACGTACAAACAAGTTTGTCACAAACACTGTGGGACATGTTTGTACGCATAAAACCTTGTAGTGTATGGGCCCCTAATACGCTTCAATGCGTTTGAACCCCTGGGAAACGTCTCAATATGTTCTTTCAATGCGCCTCGTCAATATTATTGAGCCAAATTACACGGCCTATCACTTTCCCAGACTCACTTTCCAATATTTCCAATAAACCGGTTTTTTAGACAAGGGGGCGCAGGGAAGGGTTTGTGTTGAGCCTCACTTGTAAATCCAAAAGAGTGAAATTACACGGCCATTCACTTGGGACTCACGTCAAACCTGTCTGTGTATAATTTGAGTATTACACGATGCACCTAATTTTCAGCCTCTTTTCCGTGTAACGATTTTATTGTCTATGTGGTTGTGTACAAAGCAACAAAAATTCCCATATTTTTCGCAGCCCCAGAGAACAAAATTATGCTTGTGTTAGTGTAATTTGCTGTGAGCCCGAAAACATTTTTGGATTTACAAGTGAGGCTCAACACAAACCCTTCCCTGCGCCCCCTTGTCTAAAAAACCGGTTTATTGGAAATATTGGAAAGTGAGTCTGGGAAAGTGATAGGCCGTGTAATTTGGCTCATTGGCAATAGTCGGGCCACGGGTTAATTGCTACCAACTTCACATGCTATCTAAATTTTTATATTACACCTCCACGTATTCCTACCGGTACATTTATATTTATCTTCACAAACTTGAAACAGTAAAGAACAAGAAGCATTGATGGTAACTTGAAGTCCGGCTTTTTTGGCGTCTAGCTCTAAAATACTTCTAAAAAATATTGTACTGTATTAGATTTATCAATAATAAAGTTTATTTTACTTATTTATAAAAGGAGACTATTATCATGGCCAATGTTGAATCGATGATTGTTGAGGAGAAGCCAGCTCCATCTAAACAAGTGGATCGGGAAAAGGTTAGTTTTTAATTTTTGTATATAAAACACTTGTGATTGCTTTAATTTTATTTTTTCATGCTATTTTATCTTTATTTTATTTGCCTTTTAATATTATCTTGTTTTATAAACATTATTTAATTCACGAAGTTATGCTTTTGTTGAATTATGTAAAGAAATATACACAAGGATTTTGTTAACGTTATGGAATTTCAATCTTCCTTAGTATTCTGAATCTTGTTTTTTTAAATCTTGTAACGTTGAGAACAAATATAATATATGCTTGCTTTTAATAAGCAAAGCTAAGCAAAAGAAACACGGATAGGTATTTCCTTCTTCCTATGGCTCTACAGCCAATATCGATCCTTGAACTCCTCTAGCGATTTCGCCCAGTTTGAACGATTTCTAGCGGCTTGTTTCCATTTACGGTTTCCTAGGATCATACCTGCCGTCTGCTTCCATCTCTCGGTCTATCACCTAGTATATCCCACAACACTAGTGTTTTTGGTACATCTTGGTCTCCCCCATTCTTGTAAAATGTCCTGCATACCTTAACCTATTAATCTTAATGTGGATGGTTAATTCAGGTTCGTTATATATTTGATAAAATTCATCTTTGTGTTTACTGCCCATCTACCACTTTCGTTAACAGGACCTAAGATATGCCTTGAGACTTCTCTCAAATTTATTGATTTTGTTGTTCGTTTCTTGTGACATCATCCATATTTCACTTTTCTGGCAAAAAAGGCTCTATTTGTAGGATACGTTTATCTATTTCCTCTTGTTCCTCAATTTTGTCAGTAATCATGTATCCTAGGTAAATTAATTGATCTCCCATCTGTATGTTGTGAATAAAATAATAATAACAAGCTTGAAGAATAACAAAGCCCCGGGAATCGATGCAATACCCACTGAACTCATCAACAAGGGAAGCTTAGGAACCGAACGACTAGAACGAAGCCATAATCTGCCCCTCCATAAGAAAGGGGATAGGCTACGCTGTGAGAACTATTAGGGGATTTCATTACTTTTTATAGGATATAAAATATTCACAGCCCTCATAAAAAATAAGCTGAAACCTATCTCAGAAAGTTAACTAGACGAATACCAAGCCGGCTTTCGGAGAGGAAGGTCAACCACCGACCAACTCTTTACACTGAACCAATTCCTAGAAAAATGCTGGGAGAGGAAGAATGTTAACGTATTCCAGATTTTTGTGGACTTCAAGAAGTCATACTACTCGGTCCAGAGAAAGAAGCTACTTCAGATCCTACTCAAATTAGCTAAACTTGTACGTCTGATACAATCACCGCAACACAAATTGCCGAATAAGAGTTCAGAACACTCTAACAGATGCCTTCCAAGCTAATCAAGGGCTCAAACAAGGGGATGGGCTGACGCCTATGTTATTCAACATAACCTTAGAAGCAGAAATTAAAAAGACGTCAATTCAACGAAATTACACGGTGCTAAACAAATCTGCTCAGGTATTCGGGTATGCAAATGACATCAACATATTAGCCAGGTCAGTCAGAGCAGCATCATTTGAAGGTTTCCTTGGCGCATTGTTCTTTTACATCGAGACTGCATCATAGCTTTGATTTTGTCCTTATTTATTTGCAGTCCTGTTTCCTCACTCGGATCTTTTAAGCTCTTCGTATGATTGTTGCACTGCTCGCAGCGTTCGTCCTACGATCTCCACATTAGGGTGGCATTCCATTCTAGCGTCAAGTAGAATAGCATGGAAGCTAGGCCGTCCCCTTGTTTCAATCCCTGTGTCCACGTACATCTGGAATATGTTTACGTTCTTCTCCCAGTTTTTTTCGAGGATTTGTCTTAGAGTAAGCTGCTGGTAGGTTGTTGAGCGATCCTTCCTGATGTCTGTTTAATACTTACCTACGATAATTTCTGCCAATGGTTCTAATCTATCCTTGCTTTCTATCTTATATCTAACAGGAAGTAGCGCGATTCCTCTGTAATTTTTACAAGGTAATTTGTCTACCTTCTTATGAAATGGACATATGAAAGATTTCCTCCACTCGTCGGAAAGAGTCTCTCCCTCCCAAATCTCGCATATAAGCTGGTGCAGTTATTCTAACAGTTCTTGCCCTGCGTCCTTGAGTAACTCTGCCTTAATACCATCTATGCCTGGCGATTTGTTACTTTTTTCCTCACGAACTTTGTGGATGAAGGGAGAAGTGGGATGTACCTCATCAACCCCACTTCTCATTTCATCCACCAAGTTCGTGGGGATCGTTCCTGTGACCGAACCTTTTAAACAGGCCCGTAGTCTCGATTGCACTAGTTTCTCTCTTCTATACTTTCTTCCAGCTTTCATCGAACCACTCGTTTCTATTGTGTCTGGGTTCCCAACCAAGGATTTCTTTTGCTACATTCTTTATACCATTCCTGAGCTTTCATTTTTCATTTATGCTCATTGCAGTTTGGGGGTAGTTGTTTTCCTTTTTTAGGGCTCTGCTCATGGAGTTTTGAAGTACTGCTTTTATTTCGTCTATTTTTAATCTTTTTGGTGTTATATATCACTTTCTTTATCCCGTAGGGTAACATCCTGGCACTCTCATTCTGAATGTTACCTTTAAAATGTAGTGATCTGATCTGCAGCATGCACCTCGCATTGTTCTTACATCCCGAATGCGCGATGCGCTTCTCCACTCTATGATCAGTGGCTTCGTTCGGTGATTGCTAGGTGAATTTGTAGATGTCCTTATGTGAGAACATTGTGTAGGTAATTACCATTGCATTGGAGCTAGTGAAGTCACCGTTTGGCATTCATAATGTCATGTAAGCTATGCTTACCAATCACGCCTAGAAATTGGCAATCTTTTCCGATCGTGGAATTCATATCGCCAATTAAGAGCTTTATATCATTTGATGGCGATTTTCTGATAGTATTTGTAAGCTCCTGGTAGAAACTATCTCTTATCTTCTGTCTTATCTTCTGTTGCGGCATGAGAATGCATAAATAATAAGGATTCGCATTTCAAAATTTCCAAAGTCGTTCTGTCAGGTGCAATACTTTGTCTCCTGCTATTTTTATTTACAGAAAAGGAGTCATAATATCTTCAGATAACAATGTTCAATTATATGTACTTTATCGAAAGCTACTTGAAGGGGGAGAATCCAGAAAACCGTGGCAGATTTTTTTCATTTGTCGCGAATCTGCAAAAATAGCGTCTGTTCCATATTCAAAGTCAGAAATTTTAAAATTTTACATTTGTTTTGCTTATTTTGTTTTAGATCTCTTTCTAGAAATGAAATACCTTGGAATAATTTATTATAGAACAGCAAATAATCAAAATCCTGCCATTTTCTCTCTATAACACCTTAACAAATCACAAACATAATTTCCTTTCCGCTTTTGTTTGTTCGCAATGTTACTAACATCTAGCATCACTCTTTTCAATAAAATGATATCTTCTTTTGTATATAGACATGCCCATTACTGCTGCGAGTTTTTTGCTCAACCGGAAGACATCATTCCATATCAGAATACACCCATGGCAACGTTCCTAGCAACGAGCTACAAATCTACACATGGCAAGACGCAACACTCCGTGAATTAACATCCCTAGTCCGAGACGTAAATCCCGAAACTAGACGAAAAGGCACCTACTTCGACTTTGCCATAGTCTACCCTGATCCCAGAGGCAATTCATATCGCATGAGAGAAATCGGTATCACAAGTTCCGGACAAAAGGGTGCAGACGACTCCAAAACTCTATCACAGGCAAAATTCTGCATTGGTGATTACATGGACATAAACATCACCCCGCCAAATAGACTACCGCCTCCGATGAGAAGACAACGACCATATTGAGTCTTAAGTTTTTTTTATTTACAGATTATCTTATGTGATTTATTATAAATAATAATAAAAAAAAAATACCAAAAATGTTTTCTTTTCTTATTCCCTAAACAGTTATGGCCTTTTTTGAAAAAGCTCATGCTTAGTTTCTATAGAATTGCTGGGGCTGCAGAACGGCGCCTGGCCTCTTTGATTTCTTCTTGCCCATGGTGGCCAAATCGATTTCTACTCCATTGGGAAGGACTGCTCTGTTGCCTTCATAGTCGACGTATCCTGATCTTTCCTCTTCTTCGGGATCGTTACGCTTGTTTGGATCGCATAAGATTCCAGTTTCGTAGTTGTATTCTCTTTTTAAGCCATCAGGGTCGACGTATCCATAACGTCCTCTAAAATACATTATTTTACATTAATAAATACATACATATAACAAAAATAGATTTGATTTACCTTGTAACACAATCAACACCGATAGTTTCTTCCTTGAAGGATCCATCATCATTTTCATATCCCCACGTGATGCTTCCATCTTCGTTTTCTTCCTGGTATTTCCTAACAATCTGTGGAACTGGTTTCCTGCCTCGAACATCATTAACAATTTCATGATGGATTGCTTGTTGTGGTGGTGGAGGACGGCTTATACTTGGACGATTAATACTTTGTCGGACAATTTGAACAGGTTCTTCATATTGTGGCCTAGAATCACGATGGGCTGGCCTTGGTCTCTTTGGGCGATCTGGATTAACTGAGAATCTTTGTCCACCCGCCGATTGAAATTCAGGAAGACGCTGTGGTGCCGGCCTTTCTTGGGGCTGGAATCTAGGAATATTGATTTGTGGTGGCTCTTCAAGGGGAGCTTCTTGCTGAATGGTATTCTGCTCCTGGAATATTTGTGGAGATTGTTGCTGTTGCTGCTGCTGGTGTTGTTGTTGTTGCTGCTGTTGTGATATCAATTGTGGAATAAATGCTTCTGGGGCTTCCTCTTCTTCATTTTCTTCTGTTACTGGCTTTGATTCTTCTATAATTCTGGGTGTTACAGGGACTGGTAAAGCATTGAGCTGTTGCGGCCGCAGAATTGGTCGTCGTATTCTAATTGGTCCTAATTTTTCATTTCTAAATTGGGGTCGGGGAGGTAGTGGTATAGCTCCGGGGATTGATAGTCTTGGTGGAATGGGACCATCTTGTGCGGTAATGATTGTTGCAAATATGCAAACCTGAAAATTTTGAAATGGAATTGATTAATTACATTTATTTTGAAACATAGGAATTGGTAAGGAGTGATAAGATTGTCTTTCTTTTTCTATGAAATTAATATTTTATTTCCTTTTCAGCATCTTCACAAAGGATTTTGGTTTAACATCAGGCCAGAATATTAATTGTAAGCGGTTGATATGAAGATATACAGCGAAATTAGTGAAGAACTAGATCTAGATATATCCCAGCGCGACATATGGGAACTTGAGAATTGGTGTGTGAAGAATAGGTTGTCATTAACCATAAAAAGTGTGCAGCGAAATCCTTCTCGCGATCCCACAAGCAACTGCCAGAAATTTATCTACTTGATAGTCAATTTGTCCAAACGGCTAGAACAATAAAAACCCTTGGAGTGGCATTACTCTTTGCGCTTATCGAAACCTCGGTTTTATTTGTAGAGCAAGCAAAGAGTTTAGGGATGTCAAAAAACTGATACTAGTTTTCTCAACGTTCGTCAAACCCATATTGGAATATGGAATAGTAAAGCGCTCACGGGTTCTACAACGTCGCCAACTCAACCTAGACATAAGGAAAAACGCCTGGAATTTGCTCGAGCTCACATGGCCTGCAATCAAATTATATTTTCAGACGAAAAACGGTTCTGCACTGATGGGCCGGACGGATACGCATATTATTTCCATGATTTACGGAAGGGAGAGAGGTTTTTGACTCGACAATACCGCCGCGAAGGAGGAATAATGATATCGGGATCCACTTCAGTTAGAGGACCAGTGAACCACAAATTCATCGAGCGAACCCATATCCTGTACGGTACGGTACCATGACATTTTAGAAGAGGTTAGTGTATTGTATGAGAGCCCACTATGAGAAACACTGTAATAAAACTTGATTTGACAGTTGTAAGGAATTATGAGCTACTGCATTACAAGTAGATTGTATGTAGGGACAGTTATGTAACATAGATTTAATGAATGAAGTAGGATAAGTTAGGACTATAAATAGCTGTAAGAATTCTGTATTATGGCAGTAGTTCACTCCGGATTATTAAGCACTAGTTTTCTTGCGGGACAATAATAAATAAAGGGTAAATAAATAAATATAGCTTTCATTAACTTACACTAAAATACGGGAGTCACTAGACGCCACACGCATAGGCTGGTTCTGCTAGCCTGGTCGACCGATAAACATAGAAGAATCATCGAGTGAGCCCCACCTACATTACATTAGGCCGGTGGTGGAAGAAATAATAGAAGGTAAACCATGGATTTTCCAACAAGACCATGCAGCAGGGCACACCGCTAGGGTGGTTAGGGAGTGGTTTAGGGCCAATAACTTAGTGGAACTGGAGTGGCCATCGGTATCTCCAGATCTCAACATATAGAGAGCCTATTGGGCTGGCTCACGAGGAGAGTCTACCGTTCTGGACAACAATATGGGGCCATCACAAAACTGAGGGCTAGCAATAAGGACAGCGTGGGATGAAATTCCACTAGATTTAATTCAAAATTTGTATAGTAGTTTAGGAATTAGAATTTATGATGTAATGTTAAACCAAGGAGACCCTACCAAATATTAAAAAATTAAAGGGAGGGATCCCTAGATGGCGTTACAGCAACGGGTGATCGGCACGAACGAGCCCAAATACTGTGACATCCATTGGAACTATCACATGGATAATCTCATGAGCAGGAAGTCAGGAAGGTATTGGTGAGTTTGCCACAGAACGTGTGGATCCAGATGAAGTGTACAGCCAAAACCGTGTATACCGAGTACCATGATAACATACGGTCCCGGTAGTGGCATAGAACCATGCATAATAATTTCATAACTTTGCCAAATTTCGAATAATAACCTGTATTCCCATTACCAGGGCTATTTGCACTTTCCGGACTGGGGACTACACTCAGCACCACAGTACCGCACGACCTTGAAGTAGAGAAATAGTGCTAATAGTGCCTAAGTGCTGCTTTGAGGCCGGAAGTGAATTATCACGCGGGTAAATCAACGAGGACATTCTAACATTGTCAGTGTGATGGAAGGGCTCCCGGAATGCCAATTGCATGATACAAGGATATCAAAGTTCAACCCCTCTTCCTTGAACATAGAAGATGAGCTATCCTGGATTTCCTCTTAAGATATCTTAGGCCTGGGTATTGGGATTTGACGCAGAAGTTCCAGTTATATCAGAGAGTTCAATTTGGTCACACTAGCTACTGTTTTTCAAGCAAATGTGTAGGCTAGACTCACATGTACCTACATAAACTTAAAAGAAAACCGGCGGCGTTAAGTATTTTTTCTGACATCCAACCAATAATCTGAAGGTAAGCCCAAGTTCAAATTAGTTCGGGGCTGCCAAAGAACCTTTGTACTGTCGATGGTTTTATTCATTTAGTGCAATGTCTGACAGCAAGCTCTAGTCGGAAAGACAGTACAGAGAATAGTGAAAGAACTGACAAAGCTAACATGCGATTCTATTTCACAGGGTCCCATTCAATACAGCCGCGACAGGAGATGGCTTTCTCGTTCTTTATGCTTGCAGAGGCGATGGCAGGAGAAACGCCAAGGAATTTTTAAATTTGTGTAAAGAGTTAAGACAAGAAAGAAGGAAAATTATCTACAAGGTCGGAGAAATGAAAAGGCGAAGAACTTTGTCGCGGAGTGGACTCGAACCACGGACCTCTGGGATGGTAACCGGGCGCTTTAACCCCTAGGCTACCAAGGCCGGCACGTTTTAGGTCGGGTTATGATAACGTGGACATTACGCCCAAAGAAGACTGATACTAATCATCGGTTCGGAACAGTTTGGCGATAAAGATCCCTTATGATCGGATTCTGATGAAATATATTGAACACTGAAAGTCTTTGGATAGCTCCAGACGGCCAAGGAATTATGAAGGCGGAGTTAAAAGGATGTCGGGACACTGGTTGGCTTGACTACCGGACATTGTGCCCTAGACTTGGACGATCGGAAATGCAGAGGATCCAGCCTGTGGGTTTTGCCTAGAGGAAGATTAGTCTGCCTTTCATGGTCTCTGTCCTTGACCAGCGATAGCGGCATGCCGATTATTTTTGTTTAACGCGATCTGTCTTGGACAAACAATTCTGATCAACAAATTTTAGGCCGACTGGTAAACTTGTTCAAGCAGTTGGGCCATAAACTTGAGGCATTGGGGCTGTTAAAGAGTACGATATGTCCAAATGGGAGTCGCGGTACCTTTGGGGTCTATAATTCATAAGGTCATTTCATATTGTTGAATATCATCTTTATTTTATTAAAAGAAATGTAATTAAGGCTGTACAATCGAAAAGTCTTTTCTATTATCCGAATGTTGTCTTCACACTTCAAGCCACTTTAAACAAATATCTATTATTAAAAATTCGTCTCAATCTCTTCATGTTGTGTTCCTCTACGCATGACCCGCGTCTTATCTAGTAATTTTCTTCATTAACTGTGTACAGATTTAACTCTTTAGCTGTAAGACATTTATGTATATTCTTTTATTGTAGACTAACTTTTTCCTGCTTACAATTTCCAGTTTCGTTTAATTCAAAGAAAGTCTTTTTCTTGTTTAACATTTTTCTTAATTACCAATCGACAACGGCATTTATCTGTTGTTCCTCTTATTTCTCGCATATTATATTACAAGGTCTTGTAGTTTTTTACATTGAAAAGAAAACTCAATTGCGATTACGCAGCTGGATACTTCCCAGGTAGAGTTACTATCTTTCTATAAGTCTCGGTATCAACAAAATCAGCTTAATTTGTGCTTCATAAGTTATTGTATTGTTAAAAGTGTTTTTTTTCCTTTTCTTAAGTAGATTTAAGTAATAATTCGAAAAGTACTTTTATGCAAATTTATAAAGGAAACACAGCAAGATGGAAACTTGCTTAACCCTAGTCTAAAGAGCAGCGTTCAATGAAAGTCTGAATTATAAAATCGCGATAAACATTTTTCAAAAAAAAAAACATCGCGAACGGCGTCGGCCCGTTGTTGGTTGGCTTGCAGGTATGCCGTTGACCTTGGAACTTGTCTTGGTTTTATTACATTTCATCATGGTAGTATTGCTTCGTTGTTAATAAATTATTACCAGACCAGGTGTGGTATGAATTCTTATTTATATGCATTACGTCGTCGCTACCTGTTGTCGTCCCTAATTCAAGTGAAACTGAAAGTCCGTCCGATATATATCGAAAGTGGTCCGAGTGAGATTCTACTGTGCTGGGATCACCCATGGATCCCCGTGATTGCAGTCCATTCTTCGATATTGTGGCTGCCCCATATTCAGGTCAACCGATGAATGCTGATCGAGATTTTCTTACATGTTTTTTTTTTGATGTCAACCGATGGCGGTAGAGGTTTGTGGTGCGTAAAATTGCAAGGCTGCCTATATACTCAGTGCCCAAGGGTTCTCACCACCACAACACGACACTTCGAGGCTGATTGCTAGTTCAATTATTATATATGGCATTTGCATTGCATTATATAAAACCAGTTTTCGAGCGCTTAAGTGTCGAGCTGCATAATTGCTGGAGAAATTGCTTGTGAATATGATTTTCATGGTATTGTCACTTGAATTGTGAAGTATATGGCACGCGATCTGAGGATTATATGAAGTTCATTTCTCGATGGGCATGATTTTGTTTAAAACAATGACATAACACTGTTGTGTCTCTCTGCCTACGGACTAGCATTTGATACGCACCGCCTGCAAGGTGTGTAAGAAAACACAAAAAAAACTGTCATGCTTTTGCGCTATTACCTAACCAGAAAATCTTGTTTAATTTCGATCAAATCTAGTTCATAGGTTGATTATTTTTCGGTTACTTTCGATGTTGTGCAGAGAGTTTCCGGCTTCAGTACCTCTAATGACTTTCTTATTTTTATTATTTTTACTAACTGTTTGCTTTTTTTTGTAGATTCATACTTTTCCGTTGTAATTGAAGAAAGTTTTACTGCTAGCGGATTTTATGTCATAGGCGATAAACGTAATTCGAGCAATGTAATGTCTTTCGTACCGAATTCATCGAAAGTTAAAAGATGCTACCCGCAGGGGTTTTATGTTTACTATCCATCAGTGAGTATTAAAGACATAAATCTAATTCAAATTTGTTATTCAGTAGCAGTCTGGTATTAACTAATGCAAATTTTATTTTAGTGATAGAAAAGAGTCGTTGGATAAAGTGTCTATGAGATAAATTAAAAATATTATGTAAAAGGAGAGTAAAAGCAGTCATCGTTTTCTAAAGAGTTCGACAGGAAAAAACCAGAAATTTATGAAAAATAAATAGTTAAAACACCAGATAGGCATTACGATGCACAAGCATCAATTTCCGAGATAACTAGACAAACGGGAAGATTAGCATGCAACTCTAAATTTAGTTAAACTTTCTTCGATCATCTAGACAAATTAACCTACTTTTAAGTATTATGCATTTACTTTAATTATACATTGTATACAATTTATTCCAATTATTTCAGACTGTCATCCTCTTTTTTCAAAGTCTTTCAATAGTGGTCTAGCTCATATAAAGGTTTCTTTTATTCAGTTATCCTCTTCTAAACTTTTAAAACTATTATAAAATAACAGTGCTTAGAGGGACAATTCTACTAATAGTTTGTTTTGCAGGACTATCAGTTATTACATAAAATTCACTAAAAACGCAACGCAATATTCCATCCATCCATCCAATATGACGCTACAGCCCAAATCGAGCAAAAGCCTGCTCTAGGGAATTTCTCCAAATTTGAGGTCTCTTCCAGCATGTCTCCAGCTCCCAATGTGAAGCATAGCTTCTGCGTCAGCCGTCACAGCGCCTATCCATCTCCTCCTAGGTTTTGCGATACGGTTGTCCTCCATTCTGATTGCGCGACCGGCTAGTCTTAGAAGGTCAATTTTTATAAACGTTTAGAGTTTTGGGTTGTCAAAAATTTCATACAACTCGCTGTTGTATCTCTTTCGTCATATTCCATTATCACTCGTTGGGCCTATTATGAGCCTGAGAACTTTTTTTCCGAACCTATTGACTCGTTCCTCTATAGGTCATAGGGTCATAGGCCAAGTCTCCCATCCATAGTACAGTGCTGGTTCCATTGCTGTTTTGTAGAGTGATAGTTTCTTTTTTCTCTGCCCAAATCTTAAGTGCAGTAATTGCTTTTGGCTATAAAAGTCTCGATACGCCAGTAGTATTCGTCTAGTTATCTCTTCCTTTCCTTCATTTCTTTTCGTAATTGTAAACTGACTCGTGGTAGACAGTTTTATCGACTGCTTCTAGGTTGTGTTAGTCGATAGAGTTATATTTTTTCCCATTTCAAATCTTTCTTCTTCTAAATCTGGCGTGTGGCATCACCATTATTTTGTTCACTTTCGGATTTAATTGTACAGGCCTATGTCCTTTGCCGTCTCTTTAAGTTCGACAGAAGCTTCTTTTGCTGCCAATAAGGACCTCCCCCATGTTCACTTCATCTGCTTATCCAAGTAATTGTACAGAGGATGTTGTTATTAGCTGCGTTCCATTGGGCTAAATTTTCTACTCCCGAGTACTCCGGAGCACATGGCCAATGGAACACGATTATTGATATCAGAAGAAAATACAAGTAAAACATAACCTCAAATTAATTCATTGTCCTTAAAAGAAATGTGAAATAATAATTTTTTTTATAATAAAAGGAAATTTTATATTTTACTGTATACTATATTTACCGTTTTTGTAGATTTACTTTTAAAAAAACACTTTAAAATAATTAATCGACAGTTTATTTAACCTTAAAAATCAAAAGGCCATCTATTTTTTGTGTTTGGTAAAGCTTCACATCTGCTCTACCTCTACGCTCTATCAAGCATGTTTCGTGGAGTTTTTCTCTCTACAGTATTCATTTTCAATTATCGGTGCAACCATTTGCAGAAAATTTTGGTATGCAGATGTATCTTCTTGCGTGAGCTCGATACATTCCAGCGTTTTGTTTACTTTTCGCAATCCAATCTCGCTCCCAACATTTCCTTTCCTTCTTTTTCTCTTCTTCGAGCAAAAATAAAACAGCAGCAGCTTGTTTTTGGCGAGAACTCATTTTATTATTTTTTTTTGTTTCTATTAATTTCCTTGAAATTTTTTACACAATAGCTGCGACCCATTGGGCGATTTTTTCTACTCGCAAATATTTGCGAGTACATCACCAATGGAACACGATTTTTGACAACTACTAGTAAAATGTATCTGCCCAAAAACAAGAGCAAGTGTAGTTGCGAGTAGCTAGCAGCAGTTTTGAGTAGTCTACCAGTCCCAATTGATCTCAGCTAATATGTGTACGCACGCACCTCCGAACATGCAAAAGTTGATGGCCGCAGTTGCGCGCTCTACCATACGACTCTACAGTAGAGAAAAACGCATCTGCACTGTACACAGCCTGTAGAGCGCGTGGTAGAGCTCTACTCAAAATTTCTCTAGAACAGCTCTAGGGTGGAGTGCTAGAGTGGAAGAGGCGCGCTGTAGTATACAAAATACAGGTAGAGCTCTACACTCTACCGAAAAAATCTCTATAGTGGACACTTGGTTTAAGACCTTGTCGCACTTCGAACTCTTCTGTTACTACAATTAGGATCCTTACTTTCGCCACTGAGCTATTCGTTGTGCATTTGATCCGTCGTTTCAGCTTTGAGGGAACTCCTAATTCCATTAAGATCCTGTATAGCCTCTCTGTTTATAGAGCCTGTTGAAAATCGACAAATATCTGGTATATATCTACATTTCTTTCTCAGGTTTTCTACAGAATTTGCTTTAAGGTCAGCAGCTAGTGCGATGTTGAAGTGTTTGCCCTAAAATCAGGTTGGTATTTTCCTATAATGCATTCCAGGTTCTAATTTTTGTTTCACAAGAATTGTGAATGCTTGTAACAGGTGTTGAGGCGTGAGATGCGTCTGCAATTTTAACAGGTTAATTTATCTTGTAATTTGGACATATAATGGCGTTTTTTAATCATCTGGTATAACTTCTTCCTCGCAGATGATGCGCATGAGTTACTGTCCTTCCTTTAGCAAGTCAACGGCGATTCTATCAATGTCTGGCGATTTATTGCTTTTTTGCCTATTTAGAGCTTCACGAACCTCAACCAGTCTGATAATAGGTTCCTATTTATGTAGATGTCTATTCTTGCCTGGAACTGACTGCGGATCTGGCGTGTTCCTTTGTACTCTTGTTTAATTCTCCGTTTATTGAAGTCTTCTCTTCCTCTTGTTTAGATATTCTCTTTTAAGCGGCCCACACACTCTCAGTTTTAACTGAGCAGTTGAACTGTGAAAAAAAACTGTACAATAAACTGAACTGAAAGTGTGGGTTCGTCAGTTCGTTGTATGGGTTTTTGGCTCAGTCTCGTCAGTTTTGTTGATTTGAGTACTTCATTTTAATAATGGCAAAAATGTATGACACTGAGAGAACTGAACGATAAGCTGTCTGAACTGCGCAGTTTATCGGAGCAAAAGAGGGTCCAGAAGCTCAGGTCGGAGGACTGAATGAAAATAGTTCAAAACGCACAGTTCACACAATTTATCGCTCAGACATGACGTCACACGTGATAAACTGCGCAGTTAAACTGAAAGTGTATGGGCCGCTTCGGCGGCATTCTCTTCTTTCTTCAAGTTTTAGCTTATCTATGTCGTATTTTGGTTGCCTCTGCGTTTTTGTCGATATCCGGATTCTAAATTCCACCTTGACTAGATAGATAGTGGTTGGAGCCACACCACGCTCCTCTTATTATTTTTACATCCAGAGTGATCGTGGCCCGTCCTCTCAATTAGGCACGTTGTCAATTTGATTATTTGGTGTCTGGTCATCTAATGAATATTTTTGAGCGGGAACATTGTTGAACTTATTACCATTGAGTTCAAGCTAGCGAGATCGGCCAATCTATAACCATTGCCATTGGTAGCGTTGTGTAGGCTATGCTTTTCTATGACTCCTAGGAACTTCCCTTCTTTTCATATTTTGACGTTCATATCTCCGAGCATCATTTTAATATCGATTGGCGGGATTAACCTGATGGCGTCTGTTAGCTGTTAGTAGAATTTATTTCTCTTATCCGTCTGGACGTTTGACATGGACACGTTTATGAAGTTAATGTTATGTAACCTTGTTTTGAGGCGAAGCGTGCATATTCTGTTACTTAATGGGTTGAAGTCCAGAATCAGTGACTTCATTATCTTTTGCACAATGAATGTTACTCCAAGCTCTCTTCCTCCGTTCAGTGATCCACTGGGCAGTACCGTGTGAGTCCATACGATTTTCTGTAGAGCTGTGATCGCTATGTTGTATTTTTTTAGTGAGAATAAAAGCGAGCACGTCGGGCGCTCTCCTGATGAGCATTCTGTTTCTCCTAATCCAAATTCCATAGTCCGTACTGTTCGAGATATACCTTGAGAATTCAGACGGGCTTTACGGTGGCAGAAGGTTAGCCTGCCGAGCAACCTCCAAACTGGAGAACCTGTCCGGTGTTTGCTTCGTTTTTTCACCCTCCGTCTGTTACTCTTATATAGATAAGAGCACCAAGAATGAAACGCATGAATAATAATATTGAATAATTTGTAAATGCTGCCCTAACGCATCGTTCGAAAGTATCATCGGCTTACTAAATGTAAATATGAGAGAATTTTGTCGATCATACGAACGATTGATCACACACACGCACACATTTAATGTGAAAACCTGAAAAACATCTTATCTCTCTTCCAACTACAGATTTTGCATAAAAAATAAGATTAATAAGGTAAAATAGTAAATGCCCTTGTATAAAACCAAGGCACAATGTCAAGATCAAACAGGAATGTCAATCGGGCAGCAATGAAAAAGTCTTCAACCTAGCTTCAAAACAAGATTTAGAAGTTAAAGTGTAATCGAAATAGTGATTAGAAGATTGTTTAAGAACAAAAAACGTAGCAAGAGATAAAACAGGAGTTGGACTGGAAGAACGCGAAAACCCAAGGGGATAGATGTAGAAAATATTAAGGTATTATATTAAGGTTGAGAAAGTTTATAAATGAACTCCAAGAAAAGGAAAAGTTAATCCATAAAGATTTTCGCAGAAGTCAACGAAGTTAAGCAGAATAGTAAACTTCTTGGACAATCAGAACAATTGAAGAAGAAGTGGTAACTGGCACTAGAAGCTATACTAAAAAGATGGATCGAGTATTATGAGGGGCCTTTACATATTTATGACACTAAAACCCAAGATGGCAATAATAGTGATAACTCGTTGTTTACATCAATGATATCCTCTATATAGAACGGGGCGCAGTAAGTATCATATCAAGAGCGGTAAAACACACTTGACTGAATCAGTAGTGAAATGCTAAAACTACATTATAATATAAATGTAAAAATTGGGACTGAAATAAATAAATCACAAATGAGTGACCTGCAGGGATCATTAAGCCAATCCTGAAAAAAGGCGGCCTAACCTAACCCTACGTAAAAATACAGAGCCATAATTCTATGCGCAGCCTACAAAATTATGTCGCGTATTGTAAGAAAGAACTTGGAAGTATCATAGGCGACTACCAATGCCGTTTCGCAGTGGAAGATCGGCAACTCAACTGCTGTTTGCAGTAACACTAAACCTCAAAAAAGGTCCGGGAATTCAACAACACATCATACCATCTATTCATTGATTTTACTACAGGGTACGATTACGATAGTACAAAAAGAGAAGAATTGGGTATCGTACTCGAAGAAAAACATATCAAAATAATCACCACATAGATACCATTGGTAAACATAAACGGTTGTTCAGTACGCTTTTGCCAATATTTATAGCTGCCGATACAAAAACTGGGGCTGCACATCAATGAAAGGAAAACAAAGTACGTAATGGCTCCCGTCTTCCAGACAATCAAACATAAAGTTAAGTTAATGGTGGTTACATAACAACAACAAAGTCTATTGTAATCTGTCAAAGCTTTTCAAATCGAATCAACTAACCACGCCATTCAAACTGCTGGTGTATAAGACGATGGTCTTAACAGTATTCACATATTGTGCCAAAATTTGGGTCCGTGCCAAAAAGCAGTGTTCGAAAGGAAAGACCTTCGTAGAATTGTTGATGCCATAGGTGTGCGAAGACGATTCAGCGACAGCGAAGTAGTCCAAACATCTAGAAGGATGACGCATGCCAAGATTACCAGAGCTTAAATATGTCCAACTAAATGACATCGAATCGGAAGAAGCATTGGCGGATATAAGAGTTGCGAGACGCCAGGACTAAACCCGCGTGGTAAAACTAAATAAGTAAGTAAATACGGATATAGTCAACAAAATATCAACAGTACAACGATTGAACTTTCTGTTGAGAGTAAAATTATTTAAATTTAAGCAATATTAGGAGATTCTTAAGCTGGCCTTTGCTAAAAACGTCCTCAATCTGATTGAGATTGACCCCGCGGTGTGGAAGACAGCTAGTGCATGTGGTCTGAGTCCCGAGAGAGGATGGCAATTTCACGTACAACTCCGCCCAACGACACCTTTTAAAAATAGACTAGCCCAGACCGAAAACTAGCTTCTGCGCTTGGGCTACGATATTTCAATCAATGGAAAAGTCACACTGTTTGCCACGTGTTAACGCAGGTGAAAATATAAACATCTACTGTAACTTTTTATCCATGTTAGCTTAACCAGCTCCACCTATGTATAAAAACTATATAACATATTCTTTTTATAATATTTTAGGAATGCTAAAAGTAAAAATGCGGCTTATTGCTTTAACATTAGCATCAGATGTTCAATCCGGATAAAAATAAATTTCAATAACAATTTTAGCAACTACATTTCACTGTCTTCAAAAATTACCTAGAAGAATAAAATTACAAATCAAAGACAACTTCCGCAAAGCACAAAAAACTAAATCCCAAGAAGATGAAGGTGGGTTCTTATTTTTATATAAAAAAAATACCATCATTAATAATTATTTTCCTCAGATTTTAGCAATCCAACAAAGGATAATATGCAATTCCTAAAAATAAATATTACAAGTATTATTGATATACGCCAACTACTATTCATGGCTGTCTGCAACGTAAACCGAGAATGAAAGCAACTTCTTCTTCATGGGCACCCTCAGAATAGCATTAAGGAAGTTGCCACAATGCCTGACAATTTATTTCCTGATATTGATTTCACACAACAACAATAATATTGAAAAAAAACAACTGTAGAAATTGTAAACGCACACGTATTCTGTGCTAACATTATTACCATTACCAAGATTGCCAATATGAGCTGGTTATCTACATGCTAACTATCGATCGACTTAACTATCATAGCGCAACCGCATTTTGTTTGTACTCTACTCAGATCGCAAGCAATTAGTTGATCTAGTCAAGTATGAAAATTCCCTGAATTCCGGCTACCGAAGACTGAACTTTTCGGGTTTAGTTTTTGCACTTTCTTTAAAATTTTTGTACACACAACGATACCAGGTAGCTTTGATAATAAATACAAGGTTTGACCCAGACCATATCTCCGCCCAAAATCTACAAAAAGATCACAAGCTTGGCTATGGTAACGAAAATAATTTCAGGTCAGTATCGTTGCTCTAATATATAAACTACAAACCGAGAAAATTGCATTCTTAGTCCATTACTCAAGACTTTAGCTCTAGTATCAAAAAAAAAGGAATGAAAAAAAACCAAACACAAACCGAAAACGAGTTTCTGATTTAACTGAACCGCAAGAAGCAAAATAATCGAGCAATGTCGGTTTTTGGATTCTGTTGGGCGCCTTTTTTATCTTTTAAAATTTGGGTTAGTTTGCTAACGAAAACATTTCTCAACTATCATTTGACGCGGAATTTTTAGTCCAAAATGTGAGTATTGCCGGTAATTAACGATCGTAAAATATAAACGAAAAAGTGTAATTCATATAACTCATGATGGCGCCTTGTCCTTGAATTTAATTTAGAAGTAAAAAGTTGTTAATATTCCGTGTTTATTTGACAAAGCGATTAATTAAATTAAATTTAATAAGATGTTAAAAAAAATGGCTTATCGACTAACCTTGGTTCGTTTTTGTGGAAAGATGATGAGGTACAGGGAGCGAGATAGAAAATAACATATTAATTTTTGTTTTACGTTGCAATTTTGTCCTTGGTATATATAATAAGCATAGAGTTAAGTCGAAATTTGTTAATAATAATAACCAAAACTCATTTGTTTGTTTTTAGTACGTGTCCAGTGGAGGAGAGACCATAGCCTATAATGAAAGTAGCTGACACGCCCTCAACTGATATTAACTAGTGGAAACTTTTATGGGGTTAAGCTCAAGACCATGCTACACAACCGCTGGAAGCTCGCTAAACTAGTTTCTTCTGTAAGGAAAACTACGATATCCGGAAATTTCCCGAGTAAGTTTTTTAAGAAATCTTTTATTAACATTAAGTTTTACCTGTTGACAAAAATTACACTTTATTCTAGCAATTAAAGACGCAACCGTCATAAAGTGTTGCTAATACAGTTAGACTCCTGTGCGAAAGGAGACCGTATTAACTCTTTAGCGCGCCATTTTGATGCCTCGGTTAGTCTCTAAAACTATTTAAGCCCAATGAAACACAAACTGCTTAGTATTGATCGTTGTTGGAGTCATTCAGAGTCAGAATCGAATCTGTCGTATAGTTTGAAGATTTGTTGGATATGTCATAATTACTAGGAGTAAATATTCTGAACCAAAGCTATTCTTCAACACATCTCCATAGGTATTTTTGATACTTCTCCTTGTTGTTCCTGTTGTATTAAATATTATTGGTATATATAAAAGTAGACAGGTACGAATATGACTCTTGTAAGGTAAATATACCACATTTAAAACGTAACTGCGCGGTAGTATTTGAATAAAGCAACTAATGGGTTTGAATGATTCTCAAATAATCCCAAGACTTTTAACCTTTAACTCTACTATAGTAAAAAAGTGTAAAAAAAGTAAACTAAAAAATAAACTCCGATTGTCATGGTTAGGTGGCCCTATGTTTTTCAGACTGAAATATATGCCATTGAGAACTGCGCTATGCTCAATCTTGAGAAAGGTTTTAAAAGTGTCAACATTAGAATATTTTTGAACAGTCAAGCTGCCATCAAGCATTCTCATTGTGGAAGTTTTCTTCCTAAATAATTGCAGCATGCTTTGACGTACTCCAGAGCCTGGCCAGAAAAAAAAGGTCTCGCTCTGTTGGGTTCCTGGACACTGGAGTATTAAAAGCAATGAGATTGCGGACAAGCTCTCTAGAGAAGGTTCTGACAGGTTGGTATAGGTCCCAAATCCCATCTGTGGCATCTTATAGTCCACCTCCAAGTCCCCGAGAGAGAACAGGGTTAAGGGATTGAATCTAGTCGGTCCCAGGTCTTAGACAGGCTAAAGAACTAATAAGAACTAATAATAAAGAACTCTAAACAGGGCGGGTTTTAAGCTGTTGGTGAGAAACTTGACTGGCCATGTCTCTTTCTTTGTCCGGAGGGTCAACGGTCTTTCGCGTCAGTGCGACATGTACACAATAGGTTGGTGATCACCATATGGGTTGCCACATACTCACATAATAATAATTTGGCTGAGGGTCTTATAGTTTAGTTGACCAGGAAGGCGAAAGTATGGATTTAGTTGCATAAGTTATATTTATACAATATTTAGCGGCTATGGTTAGAGGCTTCCAGAATGTTCATTATATTGTCTCGTGGTACAATGTACATACATATATTGTCTCGTAGGAACTGTCATAGGTCAGTGTATCAACTCTGTGTATTTATTTTCAGATAATCGCTTCCATGAGTGGCTTATTAACTTCCCAGTTTATAGGGAAGTTATAGTAATCGGTCCGAAAATTGGAATCGTAATTTTTAATGTATTTTCATTTTTCAAGGTCCCAAAAGTATTTTAAGCATAAATTTGAGAAAAAGTATGTGTGTGTGCGTACATACGTATGTGGTCAATTTTTCCTGGACGATCCCGCGCGAACCAAAAAAGATATCGACTTCGTTGAGGTCTCGTTCGAAGCGTATTAATGGAAATATGATCTGAAAAGATTTTCATAAAATTCGGTCGAGCCGTTTTTTTTGTTTAAACGACGTACGTGATTTTTGTACAAGCACGATATCGCGCAGAACAAAAACGATATCGTCTTCTTTGAGGTGCCAATCGAAGCATATTAAGGAAAACTTGCTCTGAAAAAAATTTTATAACATTCGGTCGAGCCTTTTATTCAGCATTCATCATACTGGGAGTTGATCGTCTGGACCGAAAGGGTCAAATCCACACCCAACTAGTTGTTTTTGTTTACGTTTACCCATTGTCTCTCATTTCTAGTATCATATTAGTTTTTGCTATACTCGATGTGTAGTATCTTGCGTTAGAAGTCCATAGCATATTTAAAGTTTGACAATAGTATATTGTGCAACAAGGGCGGAAAGTAGCCGATTGCGCACGCTGGCAGCAATAGAATACCTGCCAGCGTTAGCAATCGGCTACGCACCGCCCGAGTTGCACATTCTATTTTTCCCCACTAGTAAGGCATGAAGTAAGGTGCGGGTATAATTTTATTTGTGCTTGTAGCCATTTTAGTTTTTTTTATGCATAATGATCCGTGCAAGGGCTGTGAGAAAACTGTCGCTTGAACGACTTTTGCGTCGGTTGTTTTGGTAAGTTGCTTTATTTCTGCAGCGTGTTTTATTTTTCGCCGAACGCACGCAGTGTTCAATAAGCAATTTTCCAAACGCAATAGTGGCGTGTTTGAGTCGGAAAAAACCCTGAAAATGGTAAATATTTTGAGCCGGAACAAGAGTACCCCCCCCCTTCCGTTTTCGAGGATGCTGAACACGATGGCGCTGATAGAATTTCTCTTTGGGGTTGCGCAACCCCCCAAAACGGCCAAAAACCACCTCCAAGAGGGGTTAGACGCGCTTAACACGATTTCCCTGTAGAAAAAAAAAACGGAGACGAGATGATTGTTGGGCATTACAGGGATTGGAGGTGGTTTAAAAAATGATCCACCACCACGCTCAGCATCCTCGAAAACGGGGGAAATATATTTTGGCGCTGATATTACAAAAAAAAATCACCAGTATTGGCCAGTGGAGGGTTGGTGGGGGTCGGAAGCGATATCAAACACCACCACCGTGCTCAGCACCCTCGAAAACGGCGGGAAGTGTTTTCCATCGAATTTCAAAAGGGAATGAACGATGACAGCTGCAGATTTTTGTTGGTTGGCTGTTGGCTCGTGTGAAACTGGCCTAATGTGACGTTCACATTGGCGTGTGCAACTCTGTGCTAGTGTACTAGCGAAGCATAATAAATAACCCCTGGGCTATCTACAAGCAAAGGCACTATTTAGTGAATTAACCAAAAAGGTACACTAGCACAAGTGTTCAAACGAGGCGTGTACTGGCATATCAGTCACTGGCAATAACCCGTAGCCGCCACCTACTAACCCTTTGTACTCGCCAATGTGAACGCCGCTTAAGACTTGAATATTCGAGCAAGGTCTCGTTAAACAACGCGAAATACTCACAAAGAACAAGAAGAGGAGATCCATCTTCCTGAAGACACAGCCTGCTTGGTGTGGCATCCGTGGTAATTCAGGGCGCAGTGTCCGGCAATCAACCAGAAGTGCATAAGTGCAAAATGCATATGTGTTTTGAGAAAATCGACTCCAAAGATTTTGCATTTCTTATTTTTTACTCACGCAAACAGGAACAATAAAATTTTTGTTTTTGCTTTGAGTCCACATAATTTGGCTGAGGATTTCCAACGAGAAAACTGGGTTAAAAGCAGAACCAAAAATGTTCAAAATACTTTAGATACTTTTGGCTGAGGATTTTCGAAGAGGGAACGAAGTGAAAAACACAACCAAATATGTGAAAAATACTTTGGACTGTTTTGGCTGAGAATGCTCTTCTTTCTCTATCTTTCAAACATTTGGTTGTGTTCTGGAAGTCAAATTATTTTTGTAAATAGACAATTGTGCCCTTTCGCCGGTCCGATACCTCAGCAAGCACAGCTCACTTTAAGACAAGTGTTATAACAATGGTTAATCATTAAATTTGCACTTTTGCACTTCTAGTTTTTTACTGTAGTGTTCTGACATCCTTCCTATTGCGCCTCAACAAGGCGCGGACCTTCAGCGTTCGGTGTGTTTCACTATTCTGCAAGGGGTCTCTTCACCGGTTCCGGGCTGATGAATACAATGTAATTTGTCCATAAAAGTCCCGAGTAGTAAAGGAAAGGTCCATCCTGACAGAGCCTCCATAGGGCATTATACAACTGGGTGCGCCCGTGCCCAGAGGAGATCGTTAAACGACAGTACCAAGGCTGGGTCATATTCGACGATTCGCCCTCAGGTTGCACGTCACTCCCCATAAGACGCCCGACGGAATCTCTTTGCGGACTTTTCTTTACTACAGAATCTTATTTTTTAGAATGTTTCCCACACAAAATTCTATAGAAATCTTTGATAAGTTGCTAAGTCTGTATTGTGGGGAGCCACTGACTTGTCTAACTCACCGACAGTTGTCTGCACTGCTTTGTCGCGCAGACATAGAAGTCTATAGGGGCAAATGTCTGTGTCGTGTGGACCGACCATTACGCACAATTGGGATTACCGAAATCTTTATGTCGTGGAGAACAAATCACCTATAGAGCTTAGGTTTCGGTAGACCAATGAGTATAAGCCTCGATCTTCTAAAGCCTGGGGTATAAAAGAAACAGCGAAATTGGAGCAGCAGAACATGGTGCGAACGAACAATTTTATGAGAAAGGATATATAGGGAAGCACAAGTGCATTCTGGAAATAAATAAAACTGGCTGGGAGGTAAAATGGTCGAGCGACTAGGCGCATTTATGTTTAAAATTTTACTAGACTTTTTTTATGTGGCATGATCAAGCTCAGGAATCTCCCTTTGTACCACTAGTCCGTCATGCCATTCAAGACATTGTGCAATGTTATGTTTTTTTTGGGTTTGTTGTTACATATTTGGTCTAGAACATATAGATTTTTTTCCATGAAAAGCATACTATTTATTCATATATCCTTTTTTTCGGTATTTCATCAAATAAACATTACACGAGGTTCGAAAATAAATTACACACACGGTGTGTCATCACTTAGGTTGACGAATTGAATTGGGAAAGTGCATTTAAGAATTTATTTCACTGTTAATAATATGCTCATGTAGTTTTGTTTCTTGTCATAAATCCGTGAAATTGTTAACTTTACCATGAAAGAAAAGACAGATTAGAATAATTACGAAATATAGAAGAAAATAGATTGCACCGACACAAATTCAAAATAAAACGCGTAAAATGTTCATGAAAATCGCTTAACGGTTGACTAGCACCGATGAAAGCACAGCAAACGCCTTTAACTGTTGGAATTAATACGAAATTTTGCGTAGATTTTATGCTTGTTAGACACACTTGAGAAGGAGACAAAATAACAATAGAAATGGCACTCCTTGAGTTTTGTGGGTGTATGAAAAAGGTAGATTTAATTTATCCAATGAAATTATAAATATATATTGCAAAATTTAGGTTATGATATAGGAGGAAAAATAGAGATAATCCACTAGTAACAAAATTTCAATGAAACACAAAATAAATTCGCACATTTTGAAAAATATAAATCACAAACGATGCTTGATTCTCTCTTAAAACTAATTCTCACAAATTTAAAAAAAACAAATTAATTTTTAAAATTAAAGTCGCCACATACCACAAACACCACCGATATCTGCATTTTGTCACAATATTTATTTTTTCTCGGCTAGTTTAACTGTTATTCCACCAAAATTGTTCTGTAACTGAAATTTTTCCTCGTACTTCCGACCTAAACCGCGACTTGACTTAATTAGTGCAAGTTTCTTGCGCACTTGACGGTTTTATAGTCAAGGGTCCCACTCTCCGGAGTTCCTTCCCACTATTAGCGTGTCTCCATAGGCAAAAGATTATTGAATTGGACGAAGAACACAGCCCGGTTGTGGTGTGCTCCCGGGGCGCATTTCTATCACATTTAGAGGAAATTACCTGATCAGAGTGCGCAGGACTGTTGTTGTTACTTTCTTTCGCAGATTATGGACCAACTTAAAAATTGTTTACTTAAAAGCTTGAGATTTTTTCGACACTCGAAAGACGTGCATTAAAAAAACAGAAGACGCCTTTTTTAAAAAAAAAAACACATGATTCCCACTGCAACGGTTCGCGGTTTGTGGCTGGAATACTAACATCAGAGATAGGCAAGAAAAAGTAGTGACTATAGGACAGAAAATACCGTCACTGATGTTTAATTCAGCTTAAGTGACGAAAAGAATCTTTTAGTGGGATTATAAAGTTGATACCGAAAACAAATTTTGGTATGTATGGCCGTGTCTATACTATACGACGTGAAAAAGTGAAGGTATTGTTCCGATGATAACGAGGCGCTGATTTTTTTCAAGACTTTCGGTTTTTATCGCTGTTACGGCGGCGGCGGAAACCGGTAAAAATTACCGTGCGATATTTAAGCTGATTGATAGAAATTGATTGAGCACCGTGCCCGCATTACAGATTCATCAAATTGCTTTTGGCTTTAGAATAAAAATGTATCAATTAACGGATGTGTTCGGAATTTTTTTTCTTCTTCAAAGTTTCAATATTTCTTTTGTGGTCATACCTGCTGCTGCTTCCCTGCCGCCTTTTCTGCACACTTGGTTGGCCAATATTATTTTGCACTTTGGTTGAGTTACGAGCGGCGATATTTTATAGGCGAATAGCGAAGTGCGTGCCTATTAATAAGTGGTTACTGTAATAGTCAGGTAGATATGCCTAGGAGCATAGAGTCATGATCACCAATGCACAAAGTCATGGCCAAAGAAAACTAATTACAAAATAATTTAACTTCATTACGATGGCCCAAGGCTTTAGTAAAAGGCCGATCTTTGGTTGAAAATTTATTCAAGCTGTAGAAGTTGACATTGGTAAAATATTTGTCATTCCACAAAAGATTTTGCAAACGTGTTTCTCTTCTTCACTCATGCGAACGAAATATCCCGCACATCAGAGCCTACCGAATGAGGTTTATTTTCTTCACGATATCAATGCTTGTAGATCTTATCATTGCAGAGTATACGGAATTGTGCAGCAGAGGCTTGGATGCCGTGGTTAGAATCTTGGATTTAAAGAGTCTTAACGGACTATAAAATGGCTTTTGGCAATCGTGGACGCATTTCTTGTCCTATGCTGTTGTCGGCTATTATTATTGACCGAAGGTAGCTGCAGGATTGCACTCGTTCAAAATCATGCTCCATAATCGTGATTGTAGGATTAATGAAGAAGCATTTGGTACATTGGTTTTTTTTGGTGTGCAGTTCCAGTTTTCAGGCCGTCCGATGAATGTGGGTGAAATCTTTCGATGTCGATGTCGTCTGCGTAGGCCAGTATTTGGGTGGACTTGAAGTGGTTTGCGGTTCTCGCTGTCACACCAGCAATGCATAAATCGTTATAAGTTACTTTCTTTAATAGATACTTAGAATCACGGCATAAATCATCACACTGCCCTCCTGTTCTGCTGGAGATTCATCGTGGATCCGGCTGATGATTTGGACGCAGCTTGTCTATTCACGGTCTTCTTGGGCCCTTGTTGATTCCTGTAGAAAAAAACCGGTCCGCATGGTCGCAGAAACAGTGCAGTAACCATTGAAATCTCCCTGTTGTTATATTCCATTTCTTCTCCCGTATTGATATAAAGTCCAAACCGAGAATACTCTCGTCCGTTGTGTGAAAATTCAAGGTTGGCGAGAACCACATCCATTATCTGCAGCTATAATTTCACTGGCTCTCCTGTTACAGTTTTCAATTTGTAAGGGTTTGCGTATTTCAGCTACTTCTTGCTACCTGGTAGATGTAGTCTTGACCGACACTAGGATATGCTAAATGAGCCTATTCACACAATCCCATAAGTGTGTTGAGTAAAACCGGTTTTATTTAACTCCTCGGAATTCACACGAGGCGTAATGGGCCGAAACACATCCAGGCGTGGTTTGAACACATCCAAGCCCGAAGCTAGCTGCAAGCACATCCAACCTATGCGTTTAAATAGGATTGAACACATTAAAACTTGTGTCGCAAATTCAGGCCTTGTCAAAGATGGCCGCAAGGCTCGCCTCTGTCGGAATTCCGGCAATGTTGGAATTTGAATTCGGCCGAGGCTCTAGTTTGCTTTAAACAATTTGAGGTTGGGATTTTGTTTCCGAGTTTGTATTGATAAAAATAACAATGAAACCAGGCCAACTAATTTTATTTTATTTAAATGATTTGCTAATTTTACACTTTTTACGAATCGCTAACAAATTTAACAATTGTCATCAACTGGGCTGATTGTGTTTTGAGTATTGTAGCTCGCCTCAAGGAAAGCTTTGAGAGATTAGCTTTAAAACCAGCCTGGATGTGTTTCGGCCCAATTATGTTTAGCAAATCTTAATGCTATACAGGAACATTTAAATGTATTGCAGATGAAATTTACTTGTTAGAGAAAAACAGAGCTAAAGAATGCAAGAGATAGAAGTAACTTTTTATATGTGTGCTAGTTTTCACGCGTTTGCTTTTGCGAGAAAAAATTTTCGTTAAGTTCTTCCGCTCCCTTCCCTCTCTCATCTATAAAACCGGTTTTACTTGCCATGAATATGCACTGTGTGAATGGCCGAATGACCAGCCTTTCGATATCGACACACAGTTAATGCAACGTTTCTCTTGGCCTTTAGTAGCGTAATTGAAGTCTGACAGGTTTAACACATTTCCAGCGCTTGCACCAAGGGCCCGTAATTACTGCTTTAAGGCCATTGCTTTTTCCTTCGTTGGCCCAGGAATAGACCGCTGCTGCTGCTTCGAATTGGATCTTCTAAAGACCATGGGCTTTCCCCATCGAAAGTTGGAGGCTGCAGTTTTCTAAGTCCGATTACTTCCTGAGTTGCTGTTGCTAGATGATGAATCTTTACATTTTAGTCGGTTTCTACTTCAATTTCGAGCTTTTCCAGATCATTCATTACATTTTCCATTTTGTTTCCTAGCTTTTTGTTGACAGAAGTGACATTTATTCAATTTGTTGCAAAAGCATATTAGCAATTCTGTTGAAGCGAATTTTAAAAGTATTTTCATCATCTCCAATAAATTTTCAGTTATTAACTGGATGATCTAAAAAGAAGGTTACATTTGAAATATCGTTTTAAAAACTGCGTTTTTTTAATCTGTTTTGTTCTGGAACATTAAAATTTTCTTAAACGGCAAAAGTCATTTTATTGCCTTAGCATATGTACAACACATTAAAAAAATTCATTTTTCTAATTTTGCAAATATTTTCATAAGTTACGGCTTCAAACCTCACAAAACAATTTGTTTATTCGTCAAGTGTCAATTTAAAAAAAACACATGTTGCAAAAAGGAAATTTAAAATTTCTCATTGTTTTGGATACTGCTACCGATAATTATCGGGAACAAGAGTTTGTATGGAAGCTGTTCCAGAACAGAACAGATTAAAAAATGCAGTCAGATACATGTAAATAATGTAAAAACAAACTATTTAAATAAACGTCGAAATTTAATAAGCTTTCCGATTTGTTAAATTATTGTTATCTTAACAGATCTGTATTTCTAGACTATAAAAGACACTTTTCTGTTTAATCTAAACTAAAAAAACGATCAGTAATAATTTTTATTGCGCAATATTTCAGCATTTATTTTGGCGTGCAGTGTAGTTCCACATAATTAGTAAAAGCACATGTATAGATGGCAGTGCTTCCAGACTAGTTGTGGAATCCATTCCTTTCTATATCAAAATCTTTTTTTATATGTTTAATTAAAGTTAAAAGGAACTGACATTACTTGTTTTTATGTGATATTTATTATTATTAAACATTATTGTTAAATAAAATAAAATTGCTTTCATATGATAGGGAAACAAAAGCTTAATTAAGAAAAGAGAAATCTGCAAGGTTGCAATCATGTGGTTTCCGTGGTGTAGTGGTTATCACATCCGCCTAACACGCGGAAGGTCCCCGGTTCGATCCCGGGCGGAAACACTGGTTTTTTTTAAATGTTGAACATTTATTTTCAAAATGTTTTCAGCCTTAATTTTAGTAATCGACATATTTTTTAAAATTTGTTTTATGTTTAATCATTAATTAATTAAAGAGCTTGACGGGAAGAAATCATTAAAGAGCTTGACGGGAAGAAATTTATTGGCACCGATAAAAAATACCCTATGCTTAGCTTTTAAAGAAATGCGCTTATAGTCCAGTAGAAATAGGGTTCGAACAACAAAAAAATTCGTTACAGCAATCTGACAGTGGGATGTTGTCGAACAAGCTCTTGTAAAAGAGGGAAAAATAAATCGAACCGACAGCGGTTATCCGGGGAGGAATGGGGGGGTTTTTAGGGGTTGAAAACAGTTTTTCGCAATTTCTGGCTAAACTGTACATTCTATCGAAAAAAGTTAAAAGTAAAAGTTGTAGGAAATCAAAAGATCTACAACTTTTGTATTTACCATTTTTCCCTAAATTCAAAATTTTTCGAGAAAATGGCGGAAAACCGGTTTTTCGGTTTTTTATTTGTTTCTTTGACAAAAAAATTTCTGTGAAGCTGAAACTTGGGCAAAAGATACCTGTTAGTGTTGCAAAAATGCAGTAATTTTTTCAGACGGAAATATTTAGAGGTTGTTGTTAAATTTAATTTTTTTTAAAAAAAAAGGGAAATTTTTAACTGCGATTCCTCTTAAAACTACATGTCCTACGGAGTTCTGTTTTGGCACACTTACTCGTTGTTACGTCTACTTCCGATAAATGGTAAAAAAAAGGTATACTGCAATGGAAAAAATGGCCACACTTGTGTTTAAATTGCTTTAATTTAGAAAATTGCTCAAATGCTGAACTTCCACAAATTTCTAAAGACGAAAGTGACTCGGAAGAAATGGAAACAGATCAATGTACTGTGACTGAAACAGTGCTCAATGAAACTGTCGAAAACACTGAAGAATCGTCCAGTTTTATGGCATCTGATGAAGAGAATTTGCAACACTCTGCAAAGAGAGCAAGATTAGAGAAAAATTCATAAAGAAGACTTTAATGCATATTTTTTTCAATTTGGCGTTTTAAGCATGTTCAAAAAAATATTTAATTTTTTTTACCCCATTTATGTATTTCATGCTGTTAATATTTATGTATTTGATTTTGGATCTTGTATCAGTTGGAAATAAATGGTGGAGTTTTTTTTATTCAATTGAATTTTTCTCCACTCAAAACAAGGTGAATTGTGTTTTATTTAATATGTAGTACCGATTTCCAGAGTGTTCCTAAGCTATCGAAATGTAATTAATACAATGACGTATTATTTTTTTACAACTTTCATTTATAAAAAACTATTATTATAAACTTGTTCCGTGCCACATGCAAATACTGTCTTATGATTAAAACCCACTCTCGAAAACCCGTATCATTGTAGATCCACTCTATTACCTATTCTATGAATACATGCTGTTCAGTTAATTTTGGATTCCCAGTAAAAAACAAAAATTGTTCGTAAATGCATATTTGGGATGTGCATTTCTTACGTTTTGTTTGATAATTACAATCCTATGTACGACGATCGTAGAAGGTACTAAAATGCACACTATACTTTTTTGTTAATTAAATAAAGTAAACATAACAATGGCATCTATAATTTGTTTCTGAATAATCGTCGTTAACGTGAATATAACAATTTTCCGGCCATTTTTTCCATTGCAGTATACCTTTTTTTTACCATTTATCGGAAGTAGACGTAACAACGAGTAAGTGTGCCAAAACAGAACTCCGTAGGACATGTAGTTTTAAGAGGAATCGCAGTTAAAAATTTCCCTTTTTTTTAAAAAAAATTAAATTTAACAATAACCTCTAAATATTTCCGTCTGAAAAAATTACTGCATTTTTGCAACACTAACAGGTATCTTTTGCCCAAGTTTCAGCTTCATAGAAATTTTTTTGTCAAAGAAAAAAATAAAAAACCGAAAAACCGGTTTTCCGCCATTTTCTCGAAAAATTTTGAGGTTAGGGAAAAATGGTAAATACAAAAGTTGTAGATCTTTTTATTTCCTACAACTTTTACTTTTAACTTTTTTCGATAGAATGTACAGTTTAGCCAGAAAATGCGAAAAACTGTTTTAAACCCCTAAAAACCCCCCCATTCCTCCCCGGATAACCGCTGTCGGTTCGATTTATTTTTCCCTCTTTTACAAGAGCTTGTTCGACAATATCCCACTGTCAGATTGCTGTAACGAATTATTTTTTTTTCTTCTCATTTTTACGACTAATTCTACTGGACTATTAAACTTTGGCTTAACTTCTCTCTGCGCAAACTTTTTGCACTTTAATACCTTTCAGGATTTTGTCCAGGCTCTGCGAAACATGTTCAGGTTATGGAACCAAATAATGGACCGCAAACACTAATGATAAAGAAGATATACTGGCGACGTTCTTGTGTATCTTAACAGAGCAACTCCACCAAAGTTTTTGCTGAGTTTGTTCTGGTTGCTTTTTTGGCGATATCTTCAACGCTTCTTATAGAGTAAACTCGTTTGGTGTCGATTAAGTTCTAAAGGAATAGATTGAGTATTTTCTTTCTAAACCTCACTCCACTTCTGCCGGTGTCACACAAGGGTCAATTTTGTCACCTACTCTATTTCTAATCATTATAAATGCCATTCTTCCCTTCAACTAACACTTCGCTGTTGACTGTACGCTACGTTACTATTATACCTTCTGTATCGCAACCTCAGAACGTGCCAGACTTTGTCTTTATGACCTACTTACTCAACAGGAACATGGAATCGTGTCGAGTTCAATGTTTCCAACGAAGTTTATCTTGTCTCCAACAAAACCTGCAACATCTCCTGGTTGGCTCACCCCATCTCTTAACTTACTAGGCGTAATATTTATCAGAGGTCTGCGATAATACAAGCATATATTCCAGATCACCAAACTAGCATCTCCAAGCTTAGGATCGGTGACACGGAATAAGATACGCAAAGTCCAAATCGGTATTTTTGGGTACCATCTGCTGCTAGCCAGCCAAAGGTGGAGCCAAAGGTGTCTTTAGGACGACTTGGCCCACTTACAATAAAGGAAGAACAATGGGCCTTCTAACCAGACCCCGAAGAGATATTGGCAGAAATACAGCAATCATCACAGGACATTGCTCCAGAGGGGAACACGCTGCCAAGCTGGGTATCACAGAAAACGTCTGCTGCCGTAGCTGAGACACTCGTTTAGCTTCTATGTAAATACCCGGTTCTAGCCAAAGCTAGACCGCGCACACTAAACAGCTACGTTCGGGAAGACTTAAAAGAGATTTTCAGACTAGCAGATGGATAAGCTTTCTAAACTCCACAGCTTGAAACATCCACCACAGTAGATTTAACAACTACCAAACCTTAGGTATATCAGTTTGTGGCAGCCAACGCGCACTGGAGGCAGCCCTACACCTAGCTTTAAGCCGAAAGACATCAGTTAAATAAGATTTAGATTAATTTATGGGGCCTGATGAGGGCCAGTAAGTTACATAGATTGTAATAGGTCAGAATCATTCCGATATATAACAGATTACTCCTAAGCGCCGAGAGGGAAGGTAATTCGGCTTCGTACCCGAGGCAATGGAAGTTAAAAAGGAGGTGTTTTTTAGGCCAGGTTGCAGACCCTCCGAAAACACATGGGCAGTAGCTTCTCGGTGGAATCAAAGCCACGTTTCTCACAAAGAAAGCAGGAACGTCTGCTCCACTGTGGCAGCTCTACCCCTTGATCCTTTTAGGGTCACCCTTTTCCGGGGTGTGTCGCCTGGACTCAAACGTCATAGAAAAGGGTTGGTGAGTTTTGTCAGCAGGAAACTGACACTACCTTCTGAGTACGGACCCTGGGCGGTGTCTTCTGTTTTGGACGGGCAAACATAAAAAATTAGAATTATTTACTTTAAGCATTGGGTTAAATTTATAAGTTTAAGAAATGCTTTAAAAAATAGTTACTTAGAAATCTATTCTATCATCGGGACCGGGGAGGGAAGTTCTCAAGGTCACCACCGCGTATAGACTGAGAATTCGCTGACCTTCATACGTACTACAATTTTTATTGAAGAACTTTTGGTCTGATAAAATAAATTTAAATAGAACAAAATTTTCTTTTCTAAATGCTCCAAAAACGATGTAAGTTTCCGTGGTGTAGTGGTTATCACATCCGCCTAACACGCGGAAGGTCCCCGGTTCGATCCCGGGCGGAAACATTTTTTGTTAATAATAATTCTCCTCGCATTTATGCCAAATTTTTATCTAAAGACTAAACATATTTTTTAAAACATCGTGCTTTGAACGTCTAATGTCCACTGTTTGATTTTCCACAGAACGCTAATATATTTAGCTATAAATGATGTCACATTAATTGTAGATTCTTGTCATATTAGGGACAGATTATGCTTCTGGAATTTAGTATTAATTTCTTGCACGCAATCGCTTAATATGGAACACAATAAAGGTATTCTTTTAGAATTTTTATTACTGGTCAAGATCATACAACTGCGCGAATAACGATTCTTTTTTATTAATTATTCAAATTTTCAAGTTCATGTTTATTTTAATGTTTTATTTTTATAAAAAAAAATGTCATTATTGTGACTTTACGGGAGTTCACGGACAGTAGCTTGTTGATATATTTCCCTTTGGACGATTTTTACGTGATATAGTAATTCTTTACTATTGCTCATTGTAAATCACTACTTTATTTTTGAAGTTTCGGTTTTCGCTTCTCAACATTTTATGCTACTTTCGACCGATATTATTTGGCCGCCATTTTGGTTTGGCTGTCAGTTCATATTTGCCAGTTCTGAGGTCTGCGAACATAGATTGCGAAGAGACCAGTCGTGTAAACGATAATTTTTATATAAAGGACGAGCAGGAGAAGATGGATTTTGTGGGGGCCTACAATCAGGGAATTTTATTCGGTGAACACTACTGTTCGTACGAATTTTTACCTTGAGAAGGTCATATTCCACCACTTGAGATTATCCAATGAAACCGAAATTTGTAAATTTGAGAATCGAACAATCATCGTAATCAGTGAAGACTGCCCAGTGACTGCCCCTAATTAAATTCTACTTTCATTAAAAAAGTCGATCTTCTGTCAATATTTCGTCGTCTTCTAAATAATAAGAAATCGTCGGGAGTAGATGGTATTCGGAACACACCTGCCCCTAGTTGCTATAGACATATACACCACTTTGCTTGATAATGCATTAATCAACGCCCATTTTCCAGCTCATTGGAAAATGGTCGACTTTGAGAAGGCGTTCGATTCCAGGGTCTTCTCTACAAACTTGTCAGATACGGCATGGCATTCCCGGACTCCAACTATATATGATTTATAATATGATTCAAAGAAGAAGTTCGTCGTCAAAAGTGGGTACTTCACATCAAGTAGGGCCTTTGACATTAATAATGGTACGGAACAAGGTGCCATAATCTCGCCGCTCTTATTTAATATCTTTACGATTGACCTAACAAGTTCACTCCGCTTCGCACTAGGATGACCCGGTTGTATACAGAACGAGGCCGAAGATTGCAGTACTCCAGACTTCTGCAAAGTGACTACGGAACAATCGAACTCTATAGTGATCGATCCTTTTCCGGACTCCTCTAAACAGAGCTTCTCACAATGTTGGGAGGAACTGGAAAACTTTATATAATGAAAAAAATCAAGGAAAAACCCACCTTGAGTTCACTGGTAGCGGTATTAAAGCAATCGGCTGTGAGTGACAGAAATTATCAGAATAAATACCCTTAGTTTAGAACAAAGCATGAATGAAGAGAGGTTTATTGTGGGTCAAAAATTAGGGGACAGACAACATAAAGGCGAACACACTTCACAGAAGATACCGACAGAACATCATAACAATCCAATAAAAGCAGGATAATAAAATAGGTCATTAGCAGTTCCGGGAACACGTTTCCGAATAGATGTTGGGATTATATGTAGTTATTGAAGGAAAAGGAAGGAAAAAGGATAGGGAACTATAAGATATAGGAACCTAAAAAATTCAGTTCACTACTGGACTTCGCCGCGAGTTGACGGAGTACAATATTATTGTTTACCGCGAGTTTTAAGTAAGTGTTAGACAAATGTGTGTTTATCGAATATAGTGAAAAACTTGTGTGTTATCGAATTATATTTCCAATTTCGAATTATTCTGGACAAGCATTAGAAAATAAATTAGAAGTGAAATATCTTAGGCTTTGCCTGGGCCAATACTTGTATTTCAATAGAAATTTTAGTGACCAACGTCATGACTTACTGGTAAACCAGTGATTTAGTATTGCTACATGGAAAAAAATTATGGTAAACATAAGTATGTAATAAGTTTTATGGGTGTGTCAAAAAAATGAAAAAAATGTTTCCGCCCGGGATCGAACCGGGGACCTTCCGCGTGTTAGGCGGATGTGATAACCACTACACCACGGAAACGATAAAATAACGGCTTCAAATAGTTCTGTTAGCATTTGTACGGTTTGAGCATACAAATGTTATTAATAGACTTGGAGTGGGAACGTCTATGGACTTTGAGTGTGAACGTTTTGTACGTGATGACGTTCTTTCTTTTTGGACTTTTTTCAACGATTTATCACATTAAGTTAAAGGAATTTTAGGTAAAAATAATAACAATAAACATCATAAAACTAAGGTCCCGCCCGAATGCAGCTAAACGTCAGTTTAATCTTTTTCCCGAGTTCTTTCATTACAGCCCAAACTTAGCCAATTCAAGATGAAGACTTAAGGTGAAGGAAATATGACATGAAATAGCTAAATTAAGTTGAAGCTTACCCTGCGGAACTGGATATAAGGTATTTATCATTAGTTTGGTCTTTGGAAGTTGTTTTCATGCTGTTTATTTTCTAGGTACCTTTTGATTGCCACTGTTTCATACGAATTTAGTTATATTTAACAAAACAGCCAAAGTTTGAAGATGTCCAAAAACGTTTTGACTACTTTGCGTTTAAATCAGAAAAGTGGAAGTGCGATCATAACCTCGTCGTGGTGGCCACTGGAAACTGTCCTGAAAGAGATGGGCTAATATGATCGGGCCTACCAAGCCAAGTTGTAAAGTTATCGATCTCCTCTGTCCACTAGGCGCACCCAGTTGTATAACCCGGGAAGCCAAGAAGCAGAAAGACAGCTGTCGCCGGCGGGAGTGGAATTGGGGAGCCCCAAGGAGCACAACCGAGCTGCGCTTTCGTGAACTCCTTCGCAACAGGCCGAAGGCAGGACTGCGAGAAGCTGGCCGGCATCATCAAGGCAGTGGTACGTTGTTCAACGATACCCTGCCGGAACAGACAAGTCTAAGCGACAAGCTACTAGGCAGACTACTAGGCAGTTCAAGCGATCTGGCCTACAAATATGAGGTATAAGGGTGTAGTACAATAGGTCAAGCTAGTGGCGCCGATACTTTTGGACCTAATACCTCATCAAAAGAAAACAAACCGAGTAGGGCAGGCTATCCAGTTAAAATTTTCGCTACCCACGCCCTTCAATTGACTGGGGATGACTATCATGTGCGTGAGGACCTGCAAGCGGAGGACTGCATGATTGAAGGATGAACCGAAACTTTTTGGTGAAACAGTAACTGTGGTAATATTGGCAAATGTTTTCCAATGCGGCTACATTACTACGGTAGCTCAATGTGTCTGTGATGAAGCAACCCAGTTGGGAACAGAATGCATTCAGAATAGATTCAGAATTGATTCCAGTACTTCAGATTCAAAGACATGTAAAGAACCGATTCTTTTTGCATTGGGATGTCAAAGGACGGAACCAATTCATTCCTCTTTGCATTCCCTAGAATCGGTTCGGAATTGATTCCTTAGAATTGATTGGACAATTTTTTACGCTTTTAGCAACGAACTGGGAATATAATCGTTTCACTTCTGCATTCCCCAGAATCAGAAAAGGAATCAATTGGTTCCTTCGGAATGCATTCTGAATCAATTCTTCTGGAATGAGTTCTTCTTTTCCCAACTGGGAAATAGTGCTATGTCTGATGTTGATGTGTTTTAGATTGCGATGGTAGGATTTCTATTGGGGATTACCTCTTGTCCCTTAGACGTAGAAGATTAAGAGTTGTAGCAGTCGTTCCACAACACATATTAGCTCTACACCGTCCACTGAAACGGAGTGAATATTGACGCTATGATACAATATTTCGTTTTACAAGCATTGACTTCGGCACTATTCTTGTGGCCCTCTAATCTATTTCTAAAACATAAAGATCGATTCAGTCTAGTCGTTAGGCTTAACGTTACAATCTACAATTCCGTTCATCAGTTGGCATCGTAGTCTAAGGAAGTCTGAACCTCCTAAATTCTTTCCAGTATCTTGCTAGGAAGCATATTGCTAGGTCCTTTCTTACGTTGCGTCACCAGCGTGCTTTTGGTCGTCCTACAGGATTGCCTTAAAAGATCTTTTTTGGCATTCTACTTTCGATTTATCCTTATCCTCCATTCATTGCTTTGCTGTATTCCACCATCTTTCTACAGGAATTCCCACTTAGTACACAGCACTCTGATCCATATGTGATCACGGGTCTTGTGCTATTTTCATTTGTAAGCCACAGATGTTGTGGTAGTTCGTATTATTTAAAACCCTCTCAACCATCTACCTCAGCCTCCTTCTGTCTGGAGAGTATCGTAACCTAAAAACTGAAGAAGTTTGCTCATGTCAGAAGGTAGAGGAGCTCTCTTGACATAACTTCAAAAATTACTACTTCAACTTGTTTTTTTCTGAATCAATATCCTCCATTTTGCATAATATTCCCCCCACCACAAAAGTTCTTATGTAATAAAATGCATTCTCCTCCAGCGCGACGTGGTGGTGTATGCTAACAAAGTTGAAAAGAAGATGTTCAAGAGATCGTAAATATTCATAAGCTCACTTCAAACCGCCTGAAGCCTGTGCCTTGGCCCGTCCTGTCCTGCTGATGCCTGTCATACTGGGCCGTGCCTGTCCTGACTGTTCCAGAATGTGCTGCTGAAGCCACCATAATAGACTTAAGTATGTTCCTTATGCTCACTTCACCCGTGTCCATCAACACTCGTACATCATCAACCCCATCTTGAACTGTGTGTGAGCCCCAAAAACAGATTCATTGTGTACTACAGTCGCCCCCCCCCGTTCCCCGTATATATTACATTTGTGTATGGCAAAACAAGTTTAGAAAATACTTCATGTGAAAATAGGACGAAATTTTCAAATGCAAATTAAGGCGAATTTCCATTTTACAATCACGCCGTCATTGTGTGAAATGTACAAGAACACAAAGAGGTGAAAAGGAAGTTTGTTCAACATTGCCAAAGGATTTACAAGGTTTCCTCTGAAGTTATGTTCGCATATTTCTGATATTTTTATTTCCTTGCTCAAGACTTAAATAAGAAAAATATGTTTTTGAAATTTGAATAAATTTCTTTGAAGTTGAAAGGTTTTTTTTTAAAATGATAAATGTAAGTTTGTTTTCAAGTGGGTTAAATTTAGACTCGGAAATGGTCTTGCAGGTTTTAAAGCGTGTGTTTTTACTTTGCCATAATACTTTCAAGTTGGATACACTTTTGATTTAATTTAGTCTTTTTATACCTAAATAAGTACTTTTGAATTGATTCAGTTTTGAAACTACTTGATGAAAGCGTGTTTTAATCTGCCAAACATAGGATAGGAGCAGCGGTAGTTAAGCTATTGACATACTACTGTAGCAACGGAACATAGTATCTGTTGCGCAAGTTTATATCGATTGAAGCGGAGAACTATTGACCGATGACTGGTTATGGGTTGGTCTGTGACTAGTCCACTCATTGTTTAAGATCACATTGATACAAAAGATGGTAATAAGTAGAACTTTTAACTGCGCCACAAACAGAATTTAAAGCATCGCTTTACCTCCTAAGAAAGTTTTGTAAGAGTTGATAAAGTTGTGGAGAACCTATGACCGATAGTATTGTTGCAGATTGCATTAGCACGCGCGTGAATAGAAACGACAGCTAAAATTAACAGACACAAAGCTCAATCCAAAAAAGCAAGAAGCTTGTACGATTCTTGGCTGATATTGATCTTTTTGTCTTTCTTTCTTTTAGGGGGTTTCAAGTACCTCGACCACCACTTGGACCTAACCTAAGCTTGGCAGCTTCGGTACCTCAGATTTGTAGGTTAGACTGGTTGAACAAACTAAGCAATCTTCCTAAAGAATTGTTGCTTATATTTCTCTGATAGTATATTAGTAGTAGGATAGTAGTCTATTTCGATCCTTCATAGGTGATCACTTATGGCGCAGTGTCTGGTGAAGCACCCCAATAGGTCGCGTTACTAGACAGTACAAGAAGAAAACGCTTGATGGGACCTATTCTGTTGGGCATTCTTTCCCTTATGGTGCACCTCTGTTGAAGAGGACTCAATCATCTACGTTGTTAAAGATCTGCGTGGATGATTTCTTTTCACAAACAATAGTAGTAGGGCTATGCAGTTTCTGGCACAGTGACTTCATCGGTTGTTGACTTGGATGAGGATATGGCCTTGGGTGTTAGTGAACGCCACCTGTGTGAGATTAGTTGAAATTCGAAGTGCCTCGGATGAGCTTTCGCGCTGGATGAGCTTTTGAACTCCGCTGTGTCTTGGCTGAGCTTGGGGAATTCCGTTGACCTTCGCTGTGTCTCCGGTGAGCTTTCGCCCTGGGTGAGCTTTCGAGTTGGGTGGGCGATCGAATCTGTAGTTTTGAACTTCGGATTTAATTTTACAAGCTTTAAGAATTGTTTTAGTATTGCATCACATGTTTTTAAAATGCAGCACGTGTTTTTAAGGCTTCGCTGTTTACCACTTTAGTGAACCATGAATAAAATATAAATTTGACAGTTTATCTTTATTTATTTTTTGTCCTCCATTCAAATATACTGTTGGTTTTTGCACTGATTACAATTACTAAGAAGTACTTTATTTAAGGCGCGTTTCCAATACAGCGTGGAGCTTCAAGTTATTTGGTATCTCCACGTTTCACACGACAGAATCGTATTTTTTTTCTCTTTCAAAATTTCACATTGACGCTGGACGCCAGCGCGAAAGTTGGCTCTATTTCTACTCTCGCGTTGGCAACTGCGAAAGCTTTCGAAATTTTAGCTGCTCCTATTTGACACAAGATGGTGCAAAGGCGCAATGAACTTGTTGAGTGAAGAAATTAGAAAAAAAACTAATTTCAATTGATGTTATTCAATTCTGTTTTTCATAATTTGTAAAAAGAAAATATAATTTTGGAAAAGTTGCCATTATTTCAGCTATAATTTATTACTGAAATTTGTATTTTCGAAAAAGTTGTATTGTGTATTTTCGAATTATTTTTGAACTGTCAAACTGCTGATTGGAAAGTATCGAGACAAACTATGGCTTTGTTAAATAGTAAGCAATATTTTCATTTTATTGTTCGAACCAACTTGACGCTGCTATTTGAAACAGGGCTACGCTGACGTTGCGCTTAAAGCTGTATTGGAAACGCGCCTTAAGGCTTCAACTTCCCAGAATGTTTTTCTTCTTTAAAATGAAGATTTTCTTATAAGAATGCCTACACTACAAGAGTGCGTCTAACGGTGGACTCAGACTTTTGTTCGGACAAAAATCTGTCCTAAAGACTTCTATAGAAGTTTGTGTGTGCAACAAAGCAGTGCAAATAAATGTCGATTCACCTACTGTAACCCGCTTAAAAATTAAATCAATTATCAAAATGAAATTTCTTAACTCAATTGCTTCTATGTCTTTTACTTTTTTACCAAAGTACCCAACCCAACACTTCATTTTTCCACCCTCTGTCTCGTTTTACCACGGCAATTTAAGCGGATTTGTTAGAGGGGGTTACGTATTGACAAGTTCAATAGGCTTAGGTGCTTAGTGAGAAAACCTACCAGCAAGGGGGCAAATAAGCCCCTCATACTGAAGTAATCCTCCTTATAAAATTGATCGCTTACAAACAGGTGGCGGAGAATGATATAAGATTAGGAAAATTTCTAAATTGAAATTGTCACAAGAACTAAAACTATCAAATGAGTTGTTATCTAGTGAAAATGTGGCGGTTTGAGAGTTAGAAGGAAGCAGTTTTTGTAATTGAATCGATTTTGTAAGTTTATTTGTTCTCAAGGTAGAATTGGGTTATGTTGGCGGTGGTAAGCTGGAGAACTAACGGAAATTATGCCGAACATGCCAATGTGAAAAAGTCAGACGAAACTAGGTACATACATACCTTTTCCTTCCACTTTTTCAACTTTCACGAATTCTGTTACTCCCGTTCCTTAACCCCATTACTTCATCATTTTTAAGGTAAAGTGTCAACCGTGCTGATGCCTGTATGGATCGCTAGTGGCCAAAGCGACCACCTAGTATACCTGCACTGCCCATACACAACCATCATATGCTTGTCAGAAGAACAACTACTCACCTCCAGCCAGGCATAGCAGACCCGTCTTAAGCCAGGCAAAACGAATCTAATGCCGGTGTTACACAGTGTGACTAAGCATGCGAGCTAGCCTAGTCAGTTACTGCAGTGCAGCTACTCGCACCGTGTGACCGCATCATACGAGTTACTGTCATGTGCGTGTGGGTCAGCACCTTGCATGCAAGCTACTACAACATTTTTTGTTTTTACTCGCCTCTCGCCTTCCCAACACGCCACAAGCAGCAGCTCGCATGCGACTCGGATGTCAACTGGCACGGTATTGGGAAATTACAGTAGCTCCTAAACCAGGGACTACGCCATTCTGCATGTCATTCTTCATTACTACATGTGGTTTTGTGTTTCGAGTAGTGATTATGAACACAAAGAAAAGATAAAGTTTATGGAGTTATACAAGGACCAAACCAACTTATGGAATTGTTTGGATTCTAATTATAAGAACAGACATGCGAGTTCTCAAGTGTAGTAGTTGCCCACGGTCAGGTCAGCAACTCGCATTTGTGTGACCGGGCGAGGCGAGTCGAGCTACTGTCATCCAAGCACACAGGTGCAGTAGCTGTCCACTGTCAGGTCAGCAACTAGTATTGTGTATCCATGCCTTAAGGAAGCAGAAGTCGATCGGTACGCTCATATAGAATCAGCACTAGGAAGCCGTATACATACTTGACAAGATCGCCCTGAATGAGAAGGCCGGCACTGTACATGAGCGGGACTAGGCAGACAAGATCAAGTACCAGGCGATTGTTGAGAATTACAAAAAATTGCTGACACAAAATCAGGCCAACCCGTCCAAGTTGCAGAAGGAGCACCCCTCGCGAAGTGGTCAGTGATCCTAATGACCGAGCGGGCTTTGGGAGATCTATTGTATGTGGAAGCCCGACTACCAGAGATCTTGTTGGACCACATCCTCTCAGATAAGGGAAAATCAGTGCCCTACTATGATCCCTCTGAGGTGGTCAGAAGGTGCAGGGTAATCAGATGCGAAGGCCAGGCTTCGAAGGACTTCCTAGTGATCTTAGTGCTTAGTGATCAGCGGCGCATAGAAAGTCAAGAGCCTTAAGCTCATCCCAGCTGCGGTAATCCCAATGAGACCCTGGGCCCGCATCTACTTGCCTTAGGTAAAGCAGGAGACTAGGAAGCTCATCCTTTGCCCGGGATTCCCAAAGCAGAGGAACCGCAGAAGAACCGTAGAGAAATAGGACTTCCTTCGTTAGCCTTATCAATAAAGAGTGCATGGAGATATGAGAGAGGAATGTGCGGAGCAGATCAACCTCCAAAACTATAAGGCAGCTACAGATAACCTTCGAATCTTCCTAAAGGAGCGAAATCTGAATGTTGCCTTAATTGAAGAGGCACATAAATGAGCTCTTTTGACAGAAAATCTAACACATTTTACTACCGCATCGGCTAAGATAAGCCAAGATTTTGTATCATGGTCATGGTTGAAAGGCTCATTACAGCCTGTCTCTGTCCTAACCTCAGCTCAACGGATTTAACTGAAGTAAGATTGGAGGTTGAAGGCGGTAAGAGCCGCTGACCCGATAGACCTTGTCCTGTCCAAATTTTAATAAATTTGTTTGTGATCGTTTTGTGAATTTGTAACAAAGCTATTGGAAATGTGCCATTTTCATTTGAATCGGAACACAATTGGCAAAATTCGCCCGCCATTTTGAATCTATAAGTTTTGATCAAAAATTCCTTATTTGGTACCTTAAAAACCCCGAGATACCCACTTTCATTAGGATCGGAACGCAATTGGCAAAATAAAGTATATTTGCGCGGCCAGTTTGAATTTCGGCCATATTTGCGCGGCCATTTTGAATTTCCAAAATCGCGCTTCGGACCTCCACGGACCTTCATGCAAAATTTCGAAGCTCTGCGATGGCTAAAATTTCATTAAGATCGGTTGCACGGTGTAGGAGCCTATTGGGAACACACATTAATTTTTATACGCTTTATATTAGCTTCACCTGTATCTTGGGTCTTGTATGTAAACAAATCTTGCAACTTGATTTTGACCCACTTCCATATAACCGATCAACTTTGCACGTATCTATAGTTCGCGTGACAATGCAATCTGACCATTTTGTAAAAAAATCTAGATGGCGGTTCCAAGATGGCGACCGAATTTTGCAATCGTGCTCCCCGACCCCCGACATGGGTATCAAGTAGAGTACAATTGAGGTTATCAATGCAAAAGTGGTGTAACCCCAGACGATGTAAACCACCGGTGTAGTCAGCTTACACCCTTTTTTTCTCTATTACTTCGCTATATTTTTTCTGTCCAACAGTTACGTTATGTACAGTTATGTTTTTGGAAGGCAAAAAGTAGCTTACTTCACTATTGTATTGAAAGTTCATTATGTAAGGAATGTATATTACACCAAAACCGCAACCAGATTAAATTGTGGGTTACACCACTTTTGCGCTGATAGCCTCAATTAGTGTCATTCCAAATTCAAAATGGCGGCCAGAACAAAATGGCGGACTACCTTTTCTTTACAACCCACTCGGTATGGGTATCAAATGAAAGGATATGACAAGTAGAATGCTATGCTGGGTGGCGTCATTCCAAATTCAAAATGGTGGTCAACATAAAATGGCGGATTACCTTTTTCTTTACAACGCCCTCAATATGGGTTTTAAATGAAAGGATATGACAAGTGAGTCCTATAGTTCCAAAACGTGTCTTTTCCACTTTCCTTACTTTTTCAGAAATGAAGAAAAACTGTTTTTCATATTTCATATTTATATGGGATGACACAGTTTGGAAAAATACCTAGTTTTGTTTTATCAAAATGGGCAGGAAAAAAATTTTGTTCACACCCTGATTTTTAAAAAAGTTTAGGAAGTGGTCAAAGATTGTAGCAATGTACCTAACGCAATTTTTGATTTTCTTGGATAAGACACGATTTGGAACTATAGGACTCAAGTAGAATACTATTCGCTGTGTGGCGTCATTCCAAATTCAAAATGGCGGTCAAAACAAAATGGCGGATTACATTTTTCTTTACAACGCGCTCGGTATGGTATCAAATGAAAGGGTGTGACAATAGAATACTATTAGCTATGTGGCGTCATTCCAAATACAAAATTGCGGTTTACATTTTTCTTTAAAACCAATTCGGCATGCGTATCAAATGAAAGGGTGTGACAATTAGAATATTATCAGCTGGTGGCGACATTCCGAATTCAAAATGGCGGCCAACACAAAATGGTGGTTTACATTTTTATTTACAACCAATTCGGTATGGGTATCAAGTGAAAGAGTGTAACAATTAGAATACTATTAGCTGAAGGAATTCAAAATGGCGACCAACACAAAATGGCAGTTTACCTTTTTCTTTACAACGTATTGGTATCAAATGAAAGTGTATTACGAATATAGTACAGTAAGCTGTGTGACTTCGTTTTAAATCTAATATGATGGTCACTAAAAAAATTGGCGGAAGAGATATAATAGACTAAAAAGTAGAAAATAAAAAAATTTAGTTTAAAAAAACTAAAAAATACGCGTGGGGCGCTAGCGAAAAGTTCCGGTGTTAATAAAATAAGAATATAGGTTAAGAGGCGAATAGGGTTAAGGGCGAAATTTCGGGGTGTAATCTTGAACCCCAAACTCAACTGGTAGTCGAACATCGCAGCCTGCATAGCTTTTTATGCCTGTAAAAAGACCTTCGGACTTGTGAATTGTGAGCTCTACTCCTAGTGATGCTCCCCTTCCGAAGCTGTAGAATATCCTGTAGTTACCAAGGCCAATTGTCCCGTCTCTTATTAATCTAATCTCTTGTATCGTGAGTGTTTGTTCACTTCATCTACAACAATTTTTTATCTGTTCAAACTTCTACAAACTCCCTCCTCCTCCTCCTCACCAATACAAAAAATGCCAAAAACACTGAATTAAAATTCATTCCAACTTTTCATCCTGGCATTACTTACATAACATCGTGTGCCCAACAACATTTGTTTTCCTTTTATTGTAAATTTTCAGCCAACGGAATTCCCAGGGCACTTTTTATATCTATTATTTTCCGTCCATACCAAATATTTCAATTAACACGAGAAGCACGATTGGATGTCCTAACAACCCACAATCGTGATTTGATCTGTAAGGAATAAAAGAAGAAAAAACTCGGGGTAGAAGCGCCATCCTGAAGCGCCCCCGATAAAATTGCTTCATCCCTGAGTTCGCTTTTTGATTTGGCCCAAGATGAACACATTTCGACTGATGCCGCCGCCGGGCCAGGACCCAAGGATTCCGAAACGAAATTATACGCATCCACTCCGCCCTCAATTGGGAAAATAGGGAAAATCTGAATCAAATCCCCTGAAAAGGATTTCCCGACAGCACAGGAGAAGGTGGAAGGAAGACGTGAGCAGTGCGGCGGAGGGGAAGGAGGATGGAATTCTGTTGGCATCGAACGATTTTCCCTTGTTTTCCCGGCAGCAAGGTGAAAGGGAGTCTTCGATGATTTTCCATTGTATTGAACACCGGGGATAAATTGGAGTCTGACATGACCAGAATGCTGCGAAGCTATCAACCCCGCCCCGCAGTCGTTTATCCGCCCTGCCGCACAGACACCATTTTCTGAAGTCTAGGACCGAGTTCTCTAGGACACGACCAGAGTTCCATAAGCGTTTTAGATGGAATTGAATTAGCTCCGCGATATCATTTCACTGCCGCTGGATAAGGCCCGGAAGATAGCAATCGATTGTCTATGGCCGTGAAAAAACGTTGCTTTTCAGGGGGGGGCGAAGGAGGGGCGAAACCCAAATTTCATTGAGGCTGGCGGAAACCTGAGGATATTCGATTTTCGTTATCCGTTTTTTTTCTCCTACATATTTCAACCCTTTTTTTCTGTGCCCCCCCCCCCCCTCCACACCGTGCTGCCATGGATGGTTGTGCAATGTTCGCAACAAAATTACACGTTGTGAGTCCTTGTTCGCTCAGATTAAAATGTAGCCCAGCACAACACTTGCGCCATTGTTCACCGGCTGAAAGGAGCTCTTCATTCCGAGCCTTTCAGGCTAATAATCCTTGATGTTTTGCTTGTTCCATTAAAAGGATTGCAGCGTTGGCATGGCACTCGTCTCTGCCGCGCGTAACACTGCAATTCAATTGATGCCGTTGCTCCTCTAAGACCGCTGAATACGGTATGGGCGCGAGTGCCGGCCCAACACACATACATACATATATGCAGGTGTTGGTGACATAATTATGTAATATTGCGGATGAGAATTGTTTGTACAATAATCCTGTGCGTTGTTGTCCTATAATGTAAGGGTGAGAGGCTGGTGGGGGGCACATAACTCGAGGTGTTGCGAATTTGGAGCAAATGCTTTGGAACGCAGAGGCTTTGGAATCTTGAAATGCTTTCAACTCTTCTGTCAAGATCTTCCTGGGTGGTGATGTTGCTCTTAATTTACAGGTAGATAATGCTGTGTTAATTGTGTATTCACCTGTCAGCAGGTGCTTTATTTATTTTTGTGCTCTACTTTAAGGTTTTTTGATATAAACTGCAGCAAAATGTATGAAATTAAAGAAAGTTTGGCTAAACAAACCCTACTCTTTCATCCTAACCCAAATTTCTAACATTACCTTATGAACAGACGCATCCCAAGATGTCTTAGATGCTATTTTACAAAGCTTGAAAAAAGTCAGTGAAAACCTGCAACCTCTACAAAAAAGTAGTTTAATTTCCACGCCAAGATGCAACCCGAAAAGTTTTGACTTAGCATACCCGTTTTCTAAAATCTGTCACAAGTCACAACCGAATCACAAGTCACAACACAATCACAAGTCACAACACAATCACAAGTCTGTGGTTGATGGGAGTTTCAATTTGAGATAATTTGGTATTCTTATTTTGTAGTCACAATTTTAACAATCCGCAAACAATCACAACGATTGTCACAATTGTGACTGTCTAAAGAGCAGGTCACAAGAATATAAAAAACTCCTTTCAAGCATATTTTTCACAACATTCTCACAGACTCGACAGCCAGACAGCGTTCATGCGAGGTGATCGGACGTTCACATACACTCAGCCGTCACTGCATCAATATTTTCTGGCGTGCGTCTTTCTGTATTTTCTTGTAACTCAGTAATGATATAAAAAAATTGTTATTTATTTTATTAAGCTGCAATAAACAAAAACAAAATTAGAATTCCAAAACAGCTGATAGTCACAAGAATAGTCACAAACTATCAATGACAAGCACGAGTCCCCAAAGTTTGTGACTTATGACTGTTCACAATTTAGAATAGGAAGGTTAGTCCCTAGCTGGTGCTTTACTGTAGGACTCAGTGTCAATCCCAACAAAACGCTTCTGATACCATTCATTAGGAAACAGATAATGCTAGCATTGATCGAGCTAGTTCTTGCGGGCATAATGCCTGCGGACATCTTATAAGGAGTCGTTCAAGTATTACTTGACTGCGTTAGGCTTCGAAATCTACGCGCGTCAAAGCGTTGACGCGCTTTGTCGTCGATATTTGATTGTGTGGAATTTAAATCGAGCTATCCCATTCACAACTATGCGGCGTCAAGCGACGGCAAAAGTCGACCAACTTTCAACTTTTCGCGCGTTGGCAGGCGTTGAAAATTTCCAAACTGTCAAACTGTCGAATTATCAAGATTGAGATTTGAAAGTTTGCATTCTGGCCTTCAACGGACGTCAACGCGCATGAAGCGCCTGCAGCGTATAACGCGCCGTCGGCATTGGGCCTTCGCCTTAGGCATTCTTTGTAACTGTTCCAAAGGAGGCAACACGTCAATGGAAAATCTCAAAAGCAGTGGTGTACACTTATACATGATCTTTCGTCTAGCAGACTAGGTCCTACGAGCTTGCTCAGGGTTTAAAGGGCAGGGTGGCGACAGGAAGATATCCGCTAAGACAGACTTCAATGGACTCCTCAAGCGGGAACAGCAGGAAATATTGCGATTCAGGGAAGTGAGCTGTCTTCGGGCTCCTATATTCCGCCAAAAGTACTTAGTTGTCAATTTTCATCTCACTCCAGTCTCCAGATCTTAGCCAGCGTCTTCCCAGTGTGGTGAAAATTGGGTTTTTTTTCAAATCTTCATCGACAGTGATTCTTTTGTCGAGATGTTCATGTCGCAGGATGACGCCTGATAATCATTTGCTTAGGGGTCCATGCGTCACTCAACTCGGTTGTGTGATTGCGTTGATTGCCTTTTGTCTCGTATTTCACACATATGTATCAAGAAAATCTAAGCGACCATGTGTTTGTTGTCATGTGTGTGTTTGAAGCTATGTCGAACGCGGCAACGCGGAAAAAGTTGAAAGTAGCCCAACTTTCACGTTGTGTTCGAGACGTTCAGACAACATTCGGTTAGATCGCATTTGAATATACGCACTACTAAACTATCTATCAATGACCGCATCGCAAGCGCGCGCATTTGTTTTTAGCTTAATAGTCCACTCGTTGAGGTCTAGCAGTTAGATGCTATACATTGGACTCTCACAGTAACGCAACGCTTTGCCCCCTTCCCTGCAAAACAACGTAACGTTTTACAAGACCCACCCTCCGCCAAACTGCGTTATGTAATACTTGAACAGCCTCTTACAAGCCAAGACGACTGATACATCTCTTAACATCGGGCGTAACTTTATCGAAGGATTTGCGATGGAACGATCAATGCCAATGCCTGCGATTCCTTTCAGATTTGCAAGTTTCTCCTTCCATCAGAAGAGCGGACTACATTTCACAAATCCTACCTTCGTCCTCGCCTCGAGTGAAACTTGGTTGGCGCCTTAAAAAACACCTAAGCATGGCTGGACAAGGTGCAAACCGTGTCATCCAAATCCAACTTATCGGTGATGACACTTTTGGCGCCTCCGTAGACCTATTGAACCTCCGTAGAACGTACTAGCCCCTTCAAAATTGGATCGCTATTACCATAGCGACTGTTCCACTGAAATTAAAATCCTTCTGCCTCTGCCTGCTCGGTTCCATTTTCCAATATAATTCAAAACTAGTCCAATTGCCTCGCCTTCAAACACTGCTTCTTCCTTTTTCACACACTACTGTCCAGAAATGAAATTTGTTTCTAAATAAAACAACTCGACTGTGGATTAACCTTCCGCAAAGCCTGTAAATTTACACACAATAAGTGTATTCGCGTACTTCGCCTGCGGGATCCCTCGGGCGCCAGAAAGCGCCCGAAATCGCCAGATTTCTGTTCGTTTACTTTTTCGGGCTACAAAAAGCATGGACATTTTTACTTCTACAGCCAGAAAGTGCCAGAGCTTTTAGCCAGAAAAGTACGAGAACAGAGCTAATATATAGTCAAATGCCATGAATTAGGGTCTAGGGTCCAAAAGTACCGTATAGGGTCCAAAAGTACCGCGCCCACACTTACTTGGCTTATTCATCTACACCCCAATGGGGAATTGGATATACACCACCATCATAAGGCCCATTATACCAGTGCAGTGGCATAGAACAAAAGTTTAGTTAATAGGTTTTGCTATCAAAATAAACCAGACTTATTGCCTGCTTCTCCATCACACGGGCTAATTCGTACCTCTGCGATGGCAGCGCTGAAGACTCGACTTAATTTCGCATCGCTCACCTTGAAGTAGAAAAATCTGCTAAAAAGCTTCACTGAGTTTGAAATCGAATAACCATCTGGGCGATAGTCTTCAGCGGGGAATTCTGCATTTGTCAGCGTTATGGAAAAGATCGCAGAACCAGGAATGCTATCGTGAGCAAAAGCAGAGGCTAACCTGTTTATTTCCTAAGATACCACAGGCAGGCGAAATCCCCATGAGGCGAAATCCCCAAGTTGGTTGAACGTACAGATTGAGCGGCCTAGCTACTGTCTTTAACGCAAGGGGGGAAGCTAAATTATAATCCACTTAGTGATTAAGAGCCACAGAAGCAAGTTAAACTGGTTTGGGACTGCCAACGCCAAAAAAGGCAGACTTCTTAGTCAGGCTGTTTTGATCTCTCCGGAATAGCCTACTGAAAGATCCATCCCTTTGAAGAAAAGGCCCCTAGGCGATCGGACTCTGGTAAAATACACCACCTGGCCTGGCGTACTGCAACGTAGCTAGAGTATTACTGGTGTGCAGTGAAGAGAATGCCAGGACACTAGTTGGCTTGGTCCCTGGACACTGCCCCTTAAATTACCACCTACGACGGAGGATTGAAAAAGCGGAGGACCCCATTTGCAGGCCTTTCCTCGAGAAAAACGTGTCTGCCCTGCACGTTTTTTGTCACTGCACCTCGATAGCGAGGGTCTTGGGGTTCGATATGACTTTGATCGACCAAACAAATCTTTAAACACGAATTTATTGAAGCGATATGGCCTATAAATCGAGGTGTACTGGCTGAGTACAATAGGCCCAAATGACGACCACGGTAGTCCCTGGACCCAATTTCTGAGTAAAAGAAAGATAGAACTACTCCTAACCAGGAATTACCCTTTGTACTGCTAGTCTGCCATGTAGTCCACGTCATGGTGCATTGTCTGATAAGGCGATAGAAGTATGATAGCGCGTGATCCAATCCTACATGCATTTTTCGTAGACTGTTGTCCTTCAGTTTTTATAGCGAATTTTCTTTTATATCCTCAATTGACTCGGAAACACGAGAAGCAGTAATTTTAGCTTCGGGAACTAAAAAAAGTCACACATGGCAACATAAGGAAGAATGAACCAAAAACTTTTGCACTACAATGACTTTGAGCTATTGTGTATTATTGCGGTAACAAAATCCATGAACTTTTTCTTTCACAAATCTGCCTGTTTTTGGCGGATATTCTCGCGTAAACATTTCATAACTCCCAAATAGTATTCCTCATTCAACGCTTATCCTTTTGAAAGAAATTCAGAGTGTATCACACCACTTACGCTTATTTACAAGTCGTACGCGTACACCAATCAATCGTCGCCAGTTAAGATGCGATTATGAACCTGAGATTGGTAGAAGCTCGTCAAATCATATTTTAAGCGATCTGCTTCCAAAAAATATAAACTCTTTCGGAACCAGTCGCGTGACGGTGGGTTTCAGGCCCAAACTTCAGTTATAACTTTATAAACGGACTTAAGAAATATTTTCTTCAGCCAACTTTTTAGACCCATACGAATTTTGAGTATCAGCTACTTAGTTTTGTCGATGATGATCAGGTCGACCAGACTGAGACAAATCAACTACCACTTCTAGATCCTCTTTCGTGACTGGGTTTTTGACATGCACGATTCATTGTCGATTTTGTAACATTTTCAGCGATTCACAATACGACATTTCGTTTGAAACACAAAATTTAAGGCAAAGGCGTTCAACCAATTTTTCTACTGCAAAAATGTTTAATTTCGGTTACTCCAGTATAAGATCGTTTATTCGAAGTTATGTTGCTCGAGCTAGTTTCACTAACAGATTAGTTCACCTAAAGGTTAATACCACCTCCGCTGCCCTCCGTCTAGATAGCGTTCGAGTTATATTACTTTCTCAGTTAGTTTGTAGTTTAGCTTAAAAATAAGTATCTAACTTTTAATACTAAAAGTACTACTTTTGAAAACTAAAAGTCTGCACCAGAGAACCGAACTAGCAACACATTCATGACTTCGCCTTTTAATCTCTTTAAAGAGTGGCAAAAGTTGGAATAAACGTGTAAAAATGTTATGTGATGAACGTGGTGGACTTCATTAAACTGTGCGAGTTAAAAAAAAGTTTATTTAATTTGGTTCTGGTATTTTAAAAGGTGCACCTCTCGTTTTGGAAGATAGGTAGGCGTTGTAGATACGCTCAAGTAAGCATACGTAAACTAAACTCGTTATTTTGTTTACAAAACCAACAAAAAGTTCATTTAACATAATGTTGAACCATATGCTATCCTCGAGTACTTTGAAACGTATGCTAGACTATAAACGTCGTTTACATATATGAACTACGGACGAAAAATATCTTGGAACAAAAAAACTTGATAAATCGAATCAAATTAATTCAAAACCAATTAAGAACGGTTATGCTGCAGTGGAACGATTCGTCTTCATTTAAATGCATCTAGGGAAAAAATATGTGTTCTTTTAACTGCATCTAAGCGACAAAACGATTGGTACTGTTCAGAACTGTTTGAATCAGACCCAATCCCATTTTCAAATAATGTCCAGAATTAATAAAACTGTAAATAGTTATTTCTAAAGAGGATTGATAGATGATAGTATATGTATGTCTCACATCCATCATATTCGTCGTACCATCAGGCTTTCCTTTGATCCGTTCTCCACAAAAAATCTCTAAAATAACAAAACATTAATATGATTTCCAGACTAATGAAAAGACTAAAGCTTCTATTTTTTCTTCTAAATTATAAAAGGAATACTTTATTACAATTTGCAAGAGTATATAAGAAAAATGCCATAAAAACTAAAAAAATATAAAAAAAAATTAAATAAAATAAAATTTTAATCTCCATGTTGCTTAACAGTTGCTTCGTCCTTTTCATTGAAAATCCTCACATACGCCCACTTCAATCCAAATTTGTACGCTCCCAAAACTGGAAGATAGTAAGCGCATAAATGAGACAACAGAACACGAATATTGATCAAAACTCGAAAGATCGTATTCTTGTACAGGACGTCAACTATAAAAAATGTCATTGCCAGACTAAATCTCTGCATGAGCGGCAACTCTTTATATTTTAAGCTTGTGCCTTCCTGCGGTGGCCATTCCTCCATATCTTTCTTATTGTACTGATATCCTTCACATCTTGCCAGCCATTTGGTGACAAAAATAGTTTCTTCATAGTTAATACTTGGCACATAGCACCATAGACCGTCAATTAGGGCTTTTGTCATATCTTCGAATTGCTTGTCGACATTCTCTAGCGCTGGCTTATAGATTTGATCGCGGACAAGAATAAGCCGAGCTTTTGTACCTTCTAGGGAATCTGTGCAAAGATTGAATTCGTCTCGAATGCCTAGAATGTGTCCAATAACACGCCAGAAATGTATGGTTGCCTTGCAGTACTCCTTTTGGTATTGCTCTGGCACAAATTCTGAGTAGAGCACTGTGAAGCCCATGAATGCGAATTGAGTAATTGCTAAGTCTCTTTGGGTAACGATAAGTCCTGCCTTGGTTTTTTCACATATTCTGCTTGCTTTGGAGTGCTTCTTTCGTACTATTTCTAAACTTTGCCAATTTTTCGTTCCTGGCTTGAGATCGTACTCGTGCCATGTGACTACGTGGAATATTGTTTGGAAGTAACGTCTGTATGCCATTGCTGCTGATGATGATTGTTTTGTGCATGCCAAAACTCCGATTATTGATGGAATGGCGAGGACGGATATCAGTCCGACTAGCAGGAATCCAAATATACCAAAGAGGTACTGGAAAAAGTAGGATTGTGCTCTGAAATTGAAATAAGAAAAATGTTAATTTTTATGAATTATGTTTTCATTTAAAAATAAGCAATTTCAATGTGCTTCAGTTAAAGGGATTTGGATATTTCCTTAATATGGTTAACATGTGAATGTTTGGATCAAATTAGTCTATTCAAATTTAGTATGACACAAAATTCTTAAGGGCACAGACAATGTAAAAAAAGGCTACTCTATGTAAATAATCGTTTCTTCTGCCCTATGTAGAAATACATATAATCATCAAAAAACAATTAAATTTCCTATGTAGCCCTAAAAACGAATCTCGCCTACTTAAGCTGTTAATAATAGGGTTCCAAAGTTCCGCTAGGTCTGGTCTTCACCTTGCGGACGCTATACCTCCTGGTTTACCTTATAGTCTGGTGCAGATGTCACAGCCTTTGTTGGCTGGTTAGCGCAATTCGCTTGTTTAGGAGGCATACTACATATAGACTGGTTAACCACAACGACTGCGTATTTGGTTCAGCCAGCTGCTTTTGAAAATATCGATTTTTCGAAATCGAAGCCCTGTTACAAAAATGTTTTGTTTTGATTTTGCTACAGTGGGCTTCATGGAAATTTCTTTTCTGGAGTGAACTCGTAACATCCAGCAGTTCAAACGCAAGGCCCATCGCCTCCTCCTTTAGCACCCTCCAGACTCTTCTTTATTCTTTCCTTCGAACCAAGCTTACTGCTAGACATTGCATAATGACGCAATGACGAGTACGACATGATGGACTGGTAGAACAAAGCGTAAATGCTGAGCTTGAACAGTTTAGTGTTGCTTAGGAAAGCAGCGACTGTTCTTTGCACTGGGCTTCGAGCCATCTTTACAGCGGAGGTTTGATTTACCTCGCGGTTGCTTCCCATAAATCCTATCGCAAAATACAGGTTTCTCTTCACTCATAAGAGCTAAGTGTCCTGCCTAGAAGAGCCTATCGAGGTCTCTGTCTCAAGGCATTTATCTATCCGAACTTGCAGATCTAGTCATTGTAGAGTATTCTAAATCATCATTCCTCACATGCCATATACTGGTAAGACAATCGTGCTATTCAGCAGCAGTTTAAATGTCATGGTTATGCTTGTATTTGAAGAGCTTTGACAGACTATAATAGACCTAAGGTAAGCGAAGGATTCTACCATTTCAAATTCATGTTCCACTACCTTGGTAGTGGGACCAATGTTAGATATTCTCGCAGATGGTGTACTATGTACTTTGTTTTGTTTCCATTGATGTGCAGTCCCAGATTTCATGCCGCTCGCTTTACCTAAATGCAAGCATCTTGTACAAGATTTTAATGTTCTTCGGAATCGTTTTGTCTAAGGCTAGGGTAAGAGAGAACACACCATACTGTTTACTTTGTTGGAGACTATTATAGACAGTGGTCCCGATATCTTTACTTCGATGCTTCTAGTTATGGGCAACCTATTTAATAGTTAGTGTATTAGGGATGTTGAACCAACTTCCAATCGTCCAAGATTGAATAGAGTTCAGTTACATCTAGCCTCGACGGTCCACTATCTAGGTGTTATACTTGACACCAAACTGAACTGGAGACACAATCGGAAAGAGGAATGAGTTAAAAAGCCCTATGTAGCCCTCTACTTATGCTTGGGAAGAAATGGGGACTTAAGCCACGAATGGTGCTATAGATGTGCATGTAGGCAGCCATCGTACGTCCGATTCTCACATATGGATCTATAGTATGGTGGCCAGCATTAAGGAAGGAGTACAATTGTGCTAATAAAGGAAGGGTCCAGAGAATGGATGCATATGCACCACAGGAGCATTATGCAATTATGCACAACGGCAAGGGACGCGCTAAATACTATCCCCAGTTTTCTTCCACTGGACCTTAACACTAAGTAACTAGCCTCTTGTAGCGCGGTCAGACTCAAATAAACTGGCTACTGGTAAGAAAAGGCACACGGACATAGCAACATTCTTCGAATGATTGGCAGATTGACATCACCCCTAAGTTGGAATTGAATATGATGCTCAAACTCAAAATTGCAACAAGACGGGAATGGAAAAGCGGACACGTTTTAGCAGTTATGAATACGGTAATCTACATAGACGGCTCAAAGATGAACTGTGGAGTAGGTGCCGGGGTCTTCTCTGCTTCATGGATTATAGCCAAAAAAATCCTAGTGTTTAGTGTCTTCCAAGCACAAATGATGGCAATTTGGAAGGCGTGTCAACTAGCGAAATAAGACCACTAAAAGAGAATAAGGTGTTGGTAAATCACAGTCAAACTGCTATCTAGGCTCTAAAATCTACCCTAATCTCATCAAAACTAGTCAAGAAATGCTCAGATGAACTCGAACGCACAAGCAGAAATGTAAAAATCACCCTACAAAACTGATAACCTCCTAAATCTATCCCGCACGAACCTAGCCAGAGTTATAACTGTGTATATGGAACACTGGCCAATAGACCATGCATCGAGAATAGGCATCCCATTCAACACATCATGTCGTAGCTGCAAGGATCCAAGTGAAAAAGAAACTGTTGTGCACTTCGAAAGGACACTAGCCAAGGCGAAGCAAAGTACTGAACGAGCTTGAGCAACAGAGCCTGCAATGAATTTGATCCATTCTTGAATGCTACAAAGTGGATCTTAAAACCGTAATAAGGTCAGTAGTAGTAGTCAGTGAGTAGTATCAAAACCGCGCTAATGTGCCTATTGGAGATCAGTACAGAGTATGTGGGCCTCTCCACTTCAACCAACCAACCAACCAGGGATGTTGAATCCTCTCATGGCATTATAGAATTAAAATCTAACTAGGCGATCGTAGTAGTTTATTAAGAGGTGTTTGATTCAGTTTTCAAACTCGACATTTTTCCATCACCTGCCTCAGAGTAAAAACAGGAATAATATTATCAACTTTGAATATGTTTAAGATAAGGGTTAATAACATATTCATTCTGGGCCGTTCAGTGAGCTAACTTCCATAAATTTACGATTTTGGTTTCAAAGCAGTTATTGAGATAATTTTCGAGATCCTACTCATTGCAAGTAATCGTTCACGTATTAAGTAAAAATCTATTTATGTAAAATCGAAACATTCTACAAGAACTCTATTCGAGCTTCTTGGAAGTCGGTTCTGACAGGGTTGGCATTGCCGATCGAGTGGAATAATCTGGTATACTTGCGGCAATTCGACTACAACAAGATTGCTTCCGACATTCTAGTCTTTCTCAAGCATTTTCAACTGACACAACTCTAATCAAACGCAGATTATGGTAATCTTAATATGGTAGTCTTGCTTGATCCCTTGGACGGTGACGTTTCGGCAGGATTTCTCACTCAATCATTCCTCTGATTAATGCTCTGTTTCATGAAAATGGAATCTCACAATTACTCGTAACAAGATTCTTTGGTTATGACTGCGTTTCTGATTGGGCTGCAGTAGCTCTGTGCGACTTTTAGTGTCTTTTGTTTTATACTTATCGTCCCAGAATCGTGTATGAACGAAAAATTTCAACATGACCAATCTTTTGAAATTACTTTTATTCTTCATAACAAATTCGGTTGAATTTTCCCTCTGCCATCGCTTCTAGTAAAAATAACCATTCCATTCCTGAATGGTGGCAGTGTGCTTATTTCATTCATTTCTCTCAACTATCTTTCCATTAAATTTTTGCTGTATATAATTTTGCATCCTGTAATATGGAATAAAAATTAGCGTTGAAATAAAAATTTAAAGAAAACTGTTTTTCTTTTCTTTTTGATCAGTTTGTGTGGAATCCAAACTTCAAGTATTCGAGAAAATCCCGTCAAGTTGGTTGGTTTTCTGAGCATAATCGATCTCCTTGACCGATTTTAGTTTCCCCTCTTCGTTCTTCCAAATTCTATTGCCTATTGTCCAGGTACAAGTTTCCATTTTTGAACTTAACATCTTGAACATGGTGGAAATATCTAGGTGTGGTTTGACAGCGTTTTAACATCGAGACGAAGAGTGAATAACGAAAGTGCCATTTTCCATATGAGACGCTGTAGAACCTAAAGTAAAGGTCAAATTTAGTTTTACGGCAAAAGTTATATGATAGAAGAAATATAGACTTGCCTACTGTTTTTGGTAGCCAAAGAATAGCGGAGGATTATTGTTCAATCAAAAATATTCTGGAATGACACATCTATTAAGATCTTTTGAATGGATTGATTCTAACACATAATACACAGAAGCTTCCATCAAGATGACTTTCAACAAAAATTATATGACTAAAGATTTCGTTAAACGAGAATCCGAATGTATAATGATTGTGGAATTCAGTGCCCCAGAAGTGTGCTTAAACACGTTTCAGATTCTGAGACCAAAAGCTTATTTAGATTTTTTAAATAGAGATAATATAAACAATTTTTTTGGTGGCACGAAAACCAGATACATATTACATAATTAATTTACATATGTTAAAAAAAAGGCAAAAATTATTCATAAATTTGCTAATTGAATATGTATAAACAATATATCCAGACAGGTTTTGAATTGCTGCGTAAAACAAGTGTCCATATCAACAAACAACTTCAAATACGAGAAGACGTTAAGATTTATTCATTCAGAGTCAAGTTTATATTGACATTGCGGAGTACTACGAAAATTTTGCTCCTCGACTTGATTGAGTAGCGAAAAACTTGTTGCCTCCACGTTGTTTCTTGTACATCAAGTCGACAGCGAAATTTGTTTGGAAGAAGTTTCCGACTTCTTCGCCTAATTTGCAACACAGATCTCAGTTGTACCTAGAAATAGAAAACGCAAGCTAACAACATATGGTGTACTGTGATGTTCCAGATGTAGACAAGCAATTGTGTTCACATATGTGCACTATCAGTAGTCTCGAATTTATATAAATTTTTAATGGAATCTAATTGCAAAACAACAGAATCTCACAGCTGATGCTATGCTAATTAATGGTAGAATTTAATCGATATTGGGTTATATTAATAAGTCAAAAGCTGGGCAAATAGAGAAAACGTTTTTTGGAAATGTGGAATTTAGTACACTGTAAAAAAAAATATGTAAATTCACAGTGCAAATGTACAGTAAAATGTATGAAATACTAATTTACTACACAATAATTGTAATTTTGCTATAAATTTTGAAACTTCACAGAAAGAAATTGAGAATCACGTTTTCCAGAATCATAACAGCATTGGCAGATGTTGAAATGATACTATTTTGTAAAGAAACTTTAATTATGTTTAAGATTTCTATGCAAGATAACGTAACATTATAGAGTAGTGCTCCAAAGAACGAGGAGATATATTATGAAATTCAAAGAGAATGCAGCTGAAATTCAGATTTATCGTTAATAAGTTCAAACTTTTTTTTATATCGTTCCTCCTTAATCATATGCTTTCTTGATTTGACATTATAGGGCCATCGTATACTTTTAAATCTTAATTCTGATATTGTATCTACAAAAAGAAATTATTATTGCTCAAGAAATATGTATAACAAACCCACATGTGGTGAACTATACTAATAGGTTTAGTCATCCAAATCTTAATGATTGGCTGAAATATATTCACTTTTCGTCAAGTTGGAAACTTTCGAAATGGTGCCGACCACACTGGTCTGGGTCCATATTTGGTTTCTCGAGTCGATAAACGCTTGTCGATTTTTTCTAAAGCAGCCTACACACGACAGACTTGGTTGCCAACAAAGTTGACAACATTTTGTGTTGGTATCACAATTGAAAGTGTGTGGATTGGTTGGCATCTTAACGTTTGCCAAACGGTTGAGGTAAAATCAAAAATTTTTGTTTTTTAATAGAAGTTGGCAACCATGTTGTATGTTTGTAGTGGTGTTGCGAACTTAGTTGAGAATTGTAAAGTGAAAATGACAGAAAATAACGAATTTTGAACGAATGTTGGCAATCTAGTTGGAGTGTCTGTATATTTCATGGTGCCAACTTGGTTGCCAACTAAGTTTGTCGTGTGTACGCTGCTTAAGTTTTATATTTGGCATTACGACCAAATCGACAGACAAGTGTTGCCGTACTAAACCATCAAATTGTGTGTTAATTATTCCAAGTGCAGCAAACCGCGTATATATAATTAAAATAGAAATTGTCAAACGTTTATTGTGTGCACAAGTGCTGAATCTAAATCTGGTTTCCATTTTTTGCTGGCACGTCTAGATTTATAGTTAGTTTTTTTTTAAATTTCTCAAAATTCATAATTTTTTGTGTTTCGATTTTGCGTTTACGTTACTTTCATCTATTTAAATAGTTCGTATACATATAAGACCAGTTCGAAGTGATAGAAAGAGACCAACATTGCCACTCGAAAAAATGTTGCAAGAGTTGCTCAAGTACTTTAATGGATTGGCTCGAAGAAAGTCATAAGAGCAAGCCATTTGCAACGCCCATGATTTGGAATGAACCACAAAACCATGGGAACGATTATTATACTTTTGTAGGACTCTGATGCGAGGATTTACGAAGACCAGTACCACGAAGCAATGATGCTTTACCTTCAATGCCTCCTAACAGTAACGAAATGGTTGTGTGAGTTCGGAAACGCCAAAAACTGCAGCAGCTATGCGGTCATACTGCAAATAAACTTGCAGTGAATTCGGAAACTCAGTCCGAGTCGTGTAAATGCAGCGTCAAAGCATCTTCAAGTTTTATGTGACGTTTCTGGACTCGTGATTGTATACAGAAAGCAGCAGTCAATATTTTAAAAGAAATAATGGAGAGCGGTTTTCAGTCTTAATTATAAATATACAAGTGAAATGAGTAACTCTAATAATTCTAATTTAAAAGAATACGTTAAATCTTAAATACATGAAACGAAGTTAGAAGAACATTATTATATCCCTTAAAGCAACTCCCCATAACGCGGGTTTTTCCTCTTTCGGCTATTAAACTCGACTTTGTTATAGTCGAGTATTAATTAATAATTTTATTTCTAAATCTGACCCAGTCCTTCTTTAGGCTTTTACAACGAAAAAAATTTAAATTATATAATAAAACTTCAAAATATAACAAAATAAAACCTACTCTGAAAAGTCCACCTGAGAATCCATTTTTACAATTAGCAAAAGCAGCGCCACTTTGTGCACTGCACTATCTGCACAACTTTGCTGCAGGGTTATGTTTATACTGCGTTTCCGAACTCTCAACTTGCTGAGCTGCAGAGCTTTCTGCAACCCGTTGAAGCTGGTGACATATACAAGCGTCCATGCATTGCATTCAGCGGCTCCCTGATATGCGGAGATTTTCCACTGACACATAATTGCATGGTTGCGTTCCGTCCCGGCTCTCACAGATAGCCCAAAAATCTGAGTAACGAGTCGCATGTGTTTGTTGTGTATGCTTGTGTGTCCTATGTCGAATGCGGCAATGCAGAAAAAGTTGAAAGTAGCCCGACATTTACGTGGCAGGCGGAACATTCACGGAATATTTCGTCAGGAGCGTGTTCAAAAACCTTACTATGGTAAACCACGAGGTAAGCTGTGGTTATGCTGCATCACTTCACTTAACCACGATAGTTTATGTTTAACCATGGAGGTTTTTGAACGCACCATACCCCGTGTTCTTTTAATGAAATGGGTTTTGAGAGCTTTTGAGTTCCAAAACCCAGGTTTTATCTGGGTCTTCTGGTTCTTCGATTTTGTATGGGAACTCAAAAGCTCCTCAAAAGCTCTCAAAACCCAGTTCATTAAAAGAACACGGGGGTAGTTAACTACAGGTTAAAGAAAAATTAAAAAAATAAAAACAAAATTTTCCATAAAATAGTCCCCGCTAATTGCGTCAATTATTTCATTAATTATTTATTTGCAATAATCCCACAAATCCCACTTTGATTTGTTCATGTGTTTACATTAAAACAACTGTCAGAGAGTTGTTTTTATTCTTCTTCTTCTTAACTATCGCTAACCATGCTCCCGAGCAGGGTTAAAATTTAACTACACCATGGTTAACCACAAGAGTTTTTGAACGCCAAAAAGCTATGCTCGGGGTTATGTTGTAGTTAACCACGGAGTTTTTGAACGACAAAAGTTTACCATAGTTAACCATGGTTAACCATAGTAAGGTTTTTGAACGCGCTCCAGGTCGCATTTGAATACACACACTTCTATATTATCTGTCAACGAATGCAACGCATGTACGCTTGGATATGTCACCAGCTTGACGTTTCCGGACATCTGATTTGCAGTATTACCTCAGTTTGACGTTTTCGAACTCACCCGGTTCTTTTCCAACAGAGTCATTCGAGTAACTGCATTGTAAGTAATTCTTCAATCCCTTGAACAGAACCTCATCTCCTTAGACAATCTGATTTGAATGATCTTGTTCGAGATATAGGTCGAAGGTTCAACTTCTTGCTTTGCTTCAGAATGGTAATATATGCCTTTCAGTCCCCACAGTATTTATAGTACTCGTGGAACATTTGTCCTGATTTAAAAGTTGTAGCAATGTCAACTAGAAAGCAAGTTTTGTTGTTTTCTTATGTGAATGGGACAGTCGCGTAGGCGTAAGAGATAAACACTACGTAGTAAAAAACTGGCCAAGAAGAGCGAGTTCAACCCCTGGAGTTAAAAATGTATCTGAAGAGCCTTTAGTGAAAAATGAAAAAATCTTTAAAATGCACTTTTTGGACCCGCACTTAGAGATGCTATTACCGGTATTTGGTGCAGTATCAAATGAACATGGTGAAAGGTTTCATCAAGACATACTGCACATAGAGAGACGATACAACGGAAAATGATCAGAAGGAATTCTTGCAGATTTTTGTTGGTCGATTCGCCGCGAAACTCGAATGGTAAAGAAAAAAAACTACAAAATTAAATGCTATTATTATACAAGAAGCTACATTACTTTGATGATTTTAGTGTTTTGAAACGAATTATAACGCCTTTTTGGTAAATGTGGGGGCTATCCTTAATGTCTGATTATAATTTTAAAACTAAAATAGCCTTTCATTAAAAACAGCCATTACAGAAAAACTATACGTGATATAAATTTATTATTACTATATTTTCACTCAGTAGCGTCAAATCTATTACAATTGTGCTAAATAATAAGAAGGAGGTGGAAAACTTTTTGTTGAGGACCTGTGTCATTAGAGAACAATAGTGTTGACTCTTCTCGTTTGGACGTTGGCTCGTTTAGTCTGGGAGCTGAGTGGCAAAAAAATGCAACTGTTTTATAAAAGCCTATTTTTTGATATTATGTAGTATTAAGGCGCGATTCCATTGAGGCACCATTGAACGACATGTGGCATGATACTTGTTTCCTACTGTTGCCTGATTACAGGTGTGCGTTTATGTGCCACAAAATTCAGCATGCGGAATTTGTCTCCCCATACCCCATACGCTTTGTCGCCGATACTTGTAGCATGCTTCTAAAACGATTTCATTTAAGCAACTTCAGTTTCGTTCATCATTTTTTTACAACGCAGATTATAATTTTATATATGCTAGTGTTGACTGTGAAGGCAGGATATCTGACGGAGAGAAACGTCTTTTTAACAAGAAGTTGGCTAAAGGAAAGCTAAAATTTCCTCACCCAGAACTACTTTCTAATCGCAATGAGCTTTATTCAATTTCGGCGAATGATGCAATTCCCTCTCCATGAACCCACCATGAAACCTTTTAAGCCCGGTATGCAAGGCTTAAGAAATTTCTTTGCCTATCTTAAACCTATGTAAAAAAATGGTCAAGAAATGGTTCAGAAATATTTTCTGGAGCGATTTCTGTAACCGGTATGCTAGAGTCAAGAAATTCACACCAGAAATATCGTGTTTTTTAGTGACACGCAGATGTCGCTTTTGATAAAATTTTAGTTTTTCCTCCAGAGATAAGTGTCGATTCATTTATTTCTTGAAGGAATTTTAACGGTTCATGAGTACATGACATGTCAGCTGTTTTTTGAAATTGGAAGGAACTTTCCGCAATACTAAAAATAACATTTTATTAATTTTTATTATTATTTTTTAGTTCTTTTTTAATTCCTTATTAATTAAAACAATTTCATTAATTCCAAACAATCATAAAACAATTTATGTAATGTTCGCAATGAAAAAAGGGAACTGTCAAAATTTCTGAACTGTTGTCATTTTTTCTTAGGGAAGTAAATGCAAAGGTTTTCTTGTGGAAATTCCTTGAGCCTTGCATACCGGGCTTAACCGGTATGCTAGAGCCAAGAAATCACAGCAGAATTATCGTGTTTTTTAATGACACACAGATGTCGCTTTTGATAAAATTTTAGTTTTTCCTCAAGGAATAAGTATCGATACATTTATTTCTTGAAGAAATTTTAACGGTTCATGAGTACATGACATGTTAGGTGGTTTTTGAAATTGAAACTAACATTCCGTAATGGTAAAAATGACATACTGTTGGATTGTATTCATATTTTTTTAATTATTTACTAATTAAAACAATTTCATTAATTCCAAACAATCATAAAACAATTTATGTAATGTCTGCAATGAAAATAAGTAACTGTCAAAATTTCTGAACTGTTGTCATATTTTTTCTTAGGGAAATAAATGCAAAAGTTTTCTTGAGCAAATTTCTTGAGCCTAGCATACCGGGCTTTAGCCAACAACACAAAAAAGCATTTGTCAAAAACTACACAATTATAGGAATTCATGCGTTTGGCTACGCTGCATGCTTTTGAGTTGCTGCAAGTATGTTTCGTGTATTTAGAAATTTGGAAATCACTGAAATTATCGCAAAAACATGCATTCATCTTCCTAATTTTTGAGGAGTAAAGCATCGCGATGACTAACACTGTCCTCAAGGAACTTTAGAACGCAAGATGGAAATATTATTCCTGGATCATGGAAGACAGTTGCCCAAGGCGATTCTGGTCCGCAGAGTTTGCCACATAAAGCACGAAAGTGAACTTTTGAAGCTGAAGAAGTGAGATATGAATTTACGAGATGTTCAGATGAAGGATACGCCCGCCTATCTATATTTCAACATATTAACGGTAATATAATATATCTATAGTTTTTATGTATTAATTTAAAAAAACAACGTCCTCCGGATCACTGCCAACAGTTGACAATGTTGTTTTTGGTAAGTCGACGTACACTAAAAAACTTAATAGCTCAAATGCAAACCATTTCCCCTTTTTGTTTGGAGATGAGCCACTCTTTTTTAATTGTAATGTTTTTCGCTCGCGACGAAATGCTGAACGCAAATTCTTAATTCTTTTAATTTGTCATTTGTCACGTTGAATTATGTCGAAAAGTGATGCATGCACCCTTGAAACAACTATCAAATTGTAGCAGGGGGCAAGAAGGCTTGTTTTTCGTCGCTTCGTGTTCTTTCAATGGAACGACTGTGTGTAGCATGCGTCAATGCAGCAGTGGAATTGCGCCTTTAAGGGTGCATAACAATAGTCCGTCAGCCAGCTTCCCTAACAGGGCGCGAAGGCGGGTTCAAAATTGCCAACCATCAACCATGTATGTTGCAAATACTTTAAAAAATCTGAAAACTCGTCCCTTACAATTCAACATCGTAACAACGAAAACCAACGACTCAAATTTTACGTCATTACAACGAAAACTCAAATAGAGGATCATCTGTCAGTTGATAGATTATTGCAAAAATCTAGCTTTTAAGGGTTCTTTGAAAATTAATAAAAAAAGTATTACTTGCTTCCAGATTAGCCGAGAGACCGGCGGGCGGACAACAACATAACAAGGAAATCAATTTTTTCGGTCACTGACATTCTTCACTTCACATCCACTTAATACAACTGTCAAAACATACCGACGAAATTTATTGATAATGACGAATTTGACCATGTGTCACCCCTTACAATGGCATTCGTAATTACGACGAATTTTTGTCATAACGACGTTGCCGTGTGTCGAAGGTATTATATAGCGTCCAAATCTGTCAAAAAGAGCTCTCTTTCTTGGCTAGGAGATACATAAGAATTCTTCTGCGACTATCGGACACAGGAACATTGAGGGTAACTCAAAGGCAGATGTGGCCAGACTAGGAGCACATCTTGTGGAAGCATCAGTAGAAAATGTACAGAAACCGCGTATGACGAAAAGAGATATCACTATGCACTTCCTTTCATTGGCCAGCTCCAGATGAAGGAGTTTAACATCATGTGCCAAGACTAGACTTCCAATAAGCGACTTTTTGATGATGCAGCAGAAGGACATTATCAGAATCGTGTCCGAGTATTATCTAGAGTATTTATGGCGAAATATCTTTGTTCACTTCAATTCGTGGCAAACTATATTCAATAATAAAACTAACCGAAACTATTGCCGCATATTGGACCATCAAAGGTAAACAGGTTTAACAAGCTTCAATAACACCACACAAACCGCACGTGCTACAATTAATATTGCTGGAAGAAATGCTGTTCTATCAATTTATCTGGGAAATGAAATTAATTACTACTATCAACAAAAATGGTTTGACGACGGCTCCCGGGTTTTTAATGGGGTTGCTTGAAAAAGGCAGATTTAATTAATAAACCACAAAACCCTACCAACAGCATTTGCGTATCGATGGATGAGTTAATAACAGAAATGAGCGGACAAAGCGAATTCCAAAACATAATGATGCAATTAAAGAGTGTGTCGTTGCAATTCCGTTATTAAAAGGTTTATTAAAATGACGAAAATCTTATTTCATCATACATAATTATAAAAAGCTTTAATTATACAGAATATAAATTTTCGCCCAAAAGCAGTAACTACGATTCGTCCTTAATGTTACAAAAAACTGATAAAAAACGCTGCGTTTGTGTGCGGTAATCAAAAAAAGATAACAAGTTTTTAACAAATTAAACCGCCATCAACTCAATAAAAAACGAAACGTGAACGTCCACACTCTTTTTGACCTTGTCTACAAACAAAAAAAAACAAGACGAACATACTTTCATCTGACGTAGTGTAGTAGAAGTTCGTATCACTTCCGATGGTGAGAAAGGAAGTGGAAAACCAGCAACAGCAAAAACAACGAACGAGAGAAAACAAACATTTGCGGTGTCCATTGCGTAACATTACGTAACACTGGCAATACTTACTTTTTACATAACTTCTCATCAAACCAAGGCGGCAGCTGCATTTCCGTATCTTCCGCCGGTATGTTGCCGTTCTTCAACAGGTGGTCGATGTACTTCTGCGCATTATCCTCGTGCTGCTGCTTTTCACCTTCAAAATGACAACAATGAGAAATACACAATTAGCACGGGGACCATTAAGGCACACAACAAATTAATAATAATAATAAAAAAGGGTAAATCGATTTTAAATTGCTTCGAAATTGACATACTTTGATCTTCTTCACTCATTTTTACAACTTTATCGTTTTCACGGCGAAAACTTGTGGAACACTTTGTTGCTGGCTTACAAAAAACACCGCGGCGAAAAATCGATAAAGCTCTGTCGTCCGGAACTGTCACTATTTTCTAGCGTGAAAAGTCAGAGAAAATGTCCCTTGTTAAGGGCGCATAAATGGTCGCGTTGTTTTTTAGCGGGAAACCGATTAAATAAAGCGTTCTCGAAACGGTAATAACTTAGCAGAAACTACCCACTTCCGCTGGAATAACAGGCTTTTGGCGGCTCGCTGATTATATTACAAAAAAAAACCGAGTTGGATCGAGCACAAGTAATGCGCGCGCCGAGCTTTCGTTCAGACTACTTGGGTGTCGCGCTCGTCTGCCGAGAAAAGAGGGATTTTTATGCCTCTGCGTATCTGCCTGCACCCAAACAAAGCTCCTGAGGCTGAATGTCGCCGATGGAGCACGAATTTGGATAGTGGAGACCGAAGTGGGGCCAGCCATTTCCCCGTGCGGCAATTGAAGATTCACCGAAGTACCGACCGGGGGCAGCGTTATAAGGTAAAATTGATTTATTTGGGAGATGAGTGACCAGTGTTGGGAGACTTTTTGATAGGGACAATTTTGTGGTGTGTATTTACGTGTAGTGGAAGGGGGATACAATTTTATTCTTTGTGCTTTTTCAGAGGTTTTGTAAATAGAATAAGTAATCAAAAGGTATTTTGTACGCACTTTTTTTAATTTTGTAAAGTATTAATCAGTCCATGGCGGAGATACTTAGCTAGCTCCAAAAAATAACAAGTGATTTAATCTAGAGAACTATTAAAAGTGTTAGGTTGCCTTCAGTGCGACCGGAGGACCAATAAATGTCTAAAACCATCCTGTGGAGTTTAGGAAGGTTATCACTGCTTTGACCTCTGGTCTGGATGTCTCTTTTAAGTCTTCCAGAATGTAACTGCCTAGTGTGCGCTGTCTGGATTTTGGTGGATACATAGATTTGCAGAGTGGTCCTCTATGGGCGCGTGATGATTGCCATAATTCTGGTAATATCTTTTCGAGGTCTGTTTAGGAAATCTATTGTTCTTTCTTTATTGTAGGTGGCCCAAGTCATGCTAAAGGAAATACACTGCCGACCGTCTCGATCTCCGAGCTGCCCTGATTGAGTAGTTGCAGCGTAACGGGTACCATATCTAACCTATCTATTTCAGCTCGGCATGGCTCCACTAGCTTGGAGCGCATCACTACTGGATCCAGAGTTTTTAAAGAGAATGTACTATTGTAACGACACAGTACGCTATTGCAGTAAACATAAAATGAAAAGTGTGCCACCGCAGTAACTAAACGATAAACCAACGAGACTAGCAGCAGCGCTGATACACCGACAAAACAACAAACCACAGGAGAGATGATCCAATAAACCCACAAATCGAAAACCCACTAGCCAAGGGGAGTTAATCCGGTGGTACACCGACAAACCAACAGAACCACATAGAGTTGAACCGGTGGTAATCCGACAAACCAAAAACTAACAAGCCACGGAGAGTTGATCCAGAAAGTTTTGAGAAAAATCAAGTCTTTTAATCTGACCTAAAGCAGCTGCCGGAAGAATTGAAAGACACATTTGCGAAAGTTACTATGCGATTTGTCCCAATCATACTGCACAGCACTTCGTCATTGGCATCTGACAACTTTCTTGAACGGGGTTCATCTTTCAAAGAAAAATCGCACTAAGATGTAATTTCTCACGAGGGAGGGGTTTGAGACGTTGTGGCCTCTCATAGTACACCTCCAAGACCCTAAAGCTAGCCTATTGGGGATTAGTCCCAGGTCTTAGAAGCACTAAAGAAGACGCTTTGTCTTAAGGGGCCTTATCACTCTAAACAGGGCGATCTGACTGGCCATGTGGGGCTGCGGTATCGCCACCACAACGTAGGAGTCTCTCAGGAGACATAAAGCCGACTCTGCATGTAAGGCGACTACATGCTCCGTGTGGATGTCCTGTTCTGGTCTGGCATAGAAGAAGAACGTTTATTGGAGAGCTTCTGAACACGAGTCCGGTCTTCTTCAACTAAGCATACTTGCATACAGTATACTTTGTCTGAGGTGCTCATTTTAGTCAGTTCTATTGACAGCTCTAAAAATTTCAATAAAGTAATTTGCACAAATATCTACTCTATGCTAATCTACTTGCTCAAACCGGTTTAGTCATGTCAGAATTCGTACTACGAGTCGATAACGCGTACAAGTGCGGTTGCTCAAAAATCATATCATTAGTCATCAATTTTGTTGCGCGCAAAGAAGGCTCTATTGAGTGCAATACAACTATGCGGTAAAAAGTGACCTAATTCTCCATAGTTTTTGCTAGGTAGATTGAAATGTGTTCTTCAACTCCTTCTTTGGGGTCGTTTTCGAGGCACCATGCCTTGTCTGAGTGCCATACCTATTCCTACTCGAAAGTAGGATATGTACAAGCTGGGGTAATCTTTATAATAATAGTCATAATTTTGTGAACGGATTTAAAAGGTATCGCTTTTTCAAAAGCTAGGTTGAAGATTGAAGTTGAAGCAGGATTCCATTATAAAGGTTGGTTTCCCGAGTGAAAAAGACTCGCCTGTTTTTAGCCTGCGGACAGCGTCAAAACGTATATATATAGCACCTAAAACATAGGCACGGCACGCCTGAGTAAAAATTCTACTTTTCCAAAATGCAGCCCGCTACTGGCACGTACAAGGGCGGCGGAACATATTCATTGTGAGTGGGGAGCACGTGAATATTTAATCTTTACAATGTACTAAGTTAATCGGTCAATTTATTTATCAGCTGTCTGTTGAGTTAAATGGTCTTAAATTCTTTGGTTATCGGTTTATGACCGACTAGCATTCGGGGGAAGGGTGCAGATAGAGCCCTTGTGAGGTTCCCCCCGGCTTCAGATGAACCCCGTGTGGATTGCTCTATAAGGCCCACACAGGACATCTAACGCATTGCCTTATTCGCGCCTTGCCATAAGGGATGCCCCATCTGGCCTCCTTGAGGAAAAATCATGGCTACCCAATCCCGAGTTGGAAAAAAGAGGTCGAAAGATTTCAGAATTTCGGCGGGGATATCTGTTTAATAACTGCGCCGGTGTCGAAAGCTCTATATTTTTAAACGCGAGCGTCGTTTTACCAATGCGATCTCCCAACTGAGTACTGATCACGTCCAATGCTGCTTGACCTCTGTGATCGAACCAGAATCGGACTTTTTGGTATGCTGAATGACACCCTTCACGGTCACCAACATAATTGCCTGAAATATGAAGCAATGCAAAAACAAAAACTAAAGCTTTGTATGAGTTAAACTAAAGCTTAGGGTGTTACTTTTAAGCTTTTTAAAAAGCTTTCTGAATGCGTAAGGCAGATGTTGGGATTGCCCCATTTCGTTTGTAATGAGGTTTGCCTCATAGGACCTTTATGAGAAATTATTGATAAGGGATACCTGACTTCAGTATGTTGTGCTGTTTTTTTTGTTTGGTGTTCATGAGCACACTAAGGGGAAAGTCCTCTTTCAGCATGGCCCTCATTTGCCACATGGGGTCCTCCTGGAGAACCTACGGGAAAATCCTTTCGGCTTACGCCTCATTTGCCATATAGGGCCAACACGCTGCATGAGGCAATTCCCTTTTTAAATTCTAGTCGGGTAAGGTTTGTAAATCTTAGGCTATACAGTTATAACTTCTTAACAGGTCGAATATAATATATTTAGTTTTCGTATGTAAGGCCTTACTTGTTTGCGGCCACGTTCCCTGGTCGCCAGCGACCGAGACGGCCCTCCAACGTTCTGGGTTATTAGGCGTACATGAAATATTTTGGGTGTTGATTTCCCCACCCAAAACGAAAGGACGTGTGCACTTTTTTTTTATGTGATAGTCTAAGCTCAGGTGTCAACCTTTGTACTACCAGTTCGTCATGTCGTACAAGTCATCGTGCAATGTCTGGTAGTAAGCTTAGCACGAAGAAGAGAGAGAAGGATAGGATAGGTTAGGGGGAGTCAAGGTGGTGTTGGAGGAGATGGCGATGAACCTTGCGTTTAAACTCTTGGGTGTTGTATGATTTCGGAAATACTGACTTTGGAAGGTTGTTCCACAGTCGTGTTGTTCTTGTTATAAACGAATTTCTAAACCGAAATGTGCGCGAAGATGAAGGCTGTAAACTGTGGGGGTGAGCCAAGCGGGCCAGTCTTGTGTTGCGGGGGAAATGTTGCCGTGGAGGCATGAGGTTACTTATTTCAGTGGAGCAGTCATTGTGGTAAAAGCGGTAAAATTTTGCAAGAGCTGCTACATTCCTACGGTGGCTTAATGAGTCAATTGAGGAGCAAATGGCGCTATCACCAATTTCCTTCCATCCCCACCCGCTCCGCCGTCCCTGGGCACGTATCAATAAAAGACGCACCGAATAGTCCAATTTTGCTCCCTTTAGACTAGAAAAATAGAAGCACGGTACGCTCACACTTTTTCTAGACTAAAGGGAGCAAAATTGGAATGAATGAAATTGTATGGATCGAAGAAAACGGACAATTATCTGGGTGACCATAAAGGGTGCCATTAGCATACTCAATAGACCGGTTCTCGTTCGATTTCGAAGGTCAAGCAGCATTGGACGTGGTTTGTGCTTAGTTGGGGGACCGCTTGGTAAAACGACAGCTGCGTTTGGAATGGTTGATGCCGATGCTTGTAGCAGGAGCGTGTACACTTCTGACAGGAGAATTTTTAGTCTTCCGAGCCTGTAGCGGGAGCGTGCATACCCGGGCAGTGGGCGCATTTGTTCGTATATGCTTTTTAAAAAATTAACCAACTAAATTATTTTTACTCGGGCTCTCATGGCGTAGTCAGAGTAGAAGTCTACAAAGCCTTACGAGAATTCGGCATGCCCAACAAAATGACACAATAATATAGGTTGACACCACTACCAATGTGATAAATCAAGTAATTTTTCTCCCTTTAGTCTAAAAAATTGTGAGCGTACCATGCTTGATTTGGATTGCCAACGTTGAGGGAAGGTCTTACATGTGAATTTGGCATCAAATGATGATTTGACTTTCTTGATGATGGGCAGGATTTGTTCAACTTTATATGGAAAAATATGGCGACTTTTTTAAGGGTTAATTTCCACCTATTTTGGTAACGCAATTTCTTTTGACGGATTAGAATCTCTGCTTCTGACTGCTGCCGCCAAAATACGAAATATCGTGTTGGAAATTTTTTCCTTGTCACATCTTGAAACATTCACAGCCAAACAATATAATCTGGAAAAGTAACTTTATGTGCCATTTAAGTGTCGTTCGTAATGGCATGTGAAAGTAGTTCAGTCAACATCAATAAAGCAATTCCATGTATTCGAGGCTATTTTGGATATCCAAAAAAATCTTCGTTTTATTTTTGTTTGTCACAACTTTATTTGAGTTTACGACTTTGGTGGAAGTGTAAGTAAAGGCGACCTGAAGGGAAAGAAGAGCGACCATTCAACAAACTTCAAAGCTTTCTCACATCATCGTCTCCTCGTTCTATTTATTTACTTTTTTTATACTTAAATGAACATCCAAAGTTTTCCATTCAAAATAATGTAAGCGGATTTGATTAATCAATTAACAGGTGGTTTTGTTTAGATAGTTGACTCCATACACCTCCAACCTTACGATTTGGGAACTGCATCCTCTTTTTCAAACAAATGCCACACAATTCATAAAATCCACAGCCAAAAGGGAAATTTCGTATGCTATCCCACCACTGTCGACCGATGAGGGGTGCACCAGTGCTTTGTCAATGAAATTAAATTAAGGTAACCTTGAAATGTATCTAAAATATTGTTCAAGAATAGATTTATCGAAATTTTACTGGAAAGCCTGTGATAAGCATGCTTCAAGCCAACACTCGAGAATTTACTTAATCAGCTCTGAAAGGTAATTGAACTTTGTTACGGCTGCTAGTAAAATACTGAAGTGCGACCAATTTTCATCTGAATAGATTTGATTCCAAACATCCGCCAAACACCTTTGTGTACACTATTAAGACCTCTCGAACAGAATCTGTCCCATCGCAGAAGTGGACGCTCTAACTAGATGAAGAAGACACTTGGGATCATATGATTGGTCTGTGTAGCTCAATTTGGGAATGGACTGATGATAAGCACTACAGCGTAATTAAGTAATCAATCAGTATTTTTGTGGGCACGTTTAATGTCGTAAATATTTATCAGCTGTTTATTAGGCGCTTTATCTGGAATATCGTGTGGCTTAAATTTATTTGTTTATTGGCGAAAAAATAGCTGAAAACGATTTTGTCATGCTCTGTGGTGTTTTTTGCGATTTTATTATGTAATCTTGAACTTAAACGGAAAATTGACCTTGATAGAAATTTCAGTATAATTTTTACTTTTTAGTGATGTTTGGTTTTTTTAGGACAGCTTAATATGCTTCGCCAAAAGTGCGGATGGCCGAAAGGCTTAATGTCGTCAATATGATAACAAACAAGCCTGGAAATTGCCGAAATAGTAAAACATAAATGGTTCGCAAACATAACGCTGTATTAAAACACTTTAAATTTAGCAAGCTGGAACAAAATACTGGACGTTTTATTAAAGCTAGGAACTCCGAAGTATCTAGTGCAGTGGCGGACTAAGCCCGTCAGAGGCCCGGGGCGGCAAAGCTGAATGAGGCCCTCAGTCTAAGAAGTCGATGTAATTTTAGAAGCCTTTTATTCAGTTGCCATTTGTATGGACAAGTGTGTGTATATGTTTATTTCCCAGTAGGAAAAGCATTTAATTACCCATCGATTCCGAAAGTCGTACTAAAGGCAAGTGTCCACTATAGAGTTTTTTTCGGTAGAATGTAGAGCGTAGAGTGTAGAGCTCTACCTGTAGTAAGTACTCTACAGCGCTTCTCTACCACTCCACCGCCCGTAGAGTTGATCTAGAGAAATTTTGAGTAGAGATCTACCACGAGCTCTACAGACTGAGTACACTGCAGATGCGTTTTTCTCTACTGTAGAGTCGTATTGTAGAGCGCGCAACTGCGGCCATCAACTTTTGCATCTCATTTCATTTCTCAGTTATTCAGAGATGCGTACGTACATATATTGTGTAAAAAATTTAAAGGAAATTAATAGAAATCAAAAAAATAATAAAATGAGTTTTCCCCAAAAGAAGGGAAAAGAAGGAAAGGAAATGAGCGAGATTGGATTGCGAAAAGAAAACAAAGCGCTGGAATGTACCGAGAATTATGGAATGAGCTCACGGAAGAAGATACATCTTCATACCAAAATTTTCTGCGTATGTCGTATTCGAATTTCGTTGTTATTTAACACGCCGATGCAGTTCCGCGGCTGGCATATGTGCTGGGTGTGCAACTGCACAGGGTCCCGCGTGTTTGGGGCACCGCGAGCGAAGCGAGCAAAACCTTTTTTTTGGCAATAAAAATCATTTGAATTCTTTATTTGCATTTTTACTTCAATGAATGGGTCATACAAATCAGCATATGGGTCATATCATACGAACTCGCATCACACTAAATATTACATGGGGCCCATTTTCCATAATTCTGTCGCGGGGACGGGTCTTTATGACAGAAATTTTTTTTTGGAGACAGGGCCCCCAATTGTCTGGCCGCGGCACTGCGCCTATGTACAACAATTCGAAGCGCAGTCGAAACGCAAATAAGAATGAATACTGTAGAGAGGAAAACTCTATCAAACATGCTTGTTAGAGCGTAGAGCAGATGTAGAGCTCTACCAAACACGTATACACTTTATAGTGTAGAGTGTAGAGCGCGTAGAGTGGGTGTAGAGTGCATGTGTAGAGCTCTAGACGGTGTATACACTTCTCTACGCATCTCTACGCGAGAGTTTTCTCTAGCTCTACGCAAAAAACTCTATAGTGGACACTAGGCTTAAGTTTACAAAAACTCCTCTTGCATGATGCAACCGAGATGAAAATGGTCAAGAAGTATTGAAGTATATGTAAGCGATGTAGAGGGTAACGATTCAGTAAAGACCCATTTTAATAATTACATGCTGTACTTATTTGTGTCTACGGGAACATTGTACGCGACCTCCGACTCCAAAGTACCACTTAGGTAGGCACTGCCCTTATTTTAAAAGCCTTGTTTAGGATTTGATCAAGGGAACTTGTAGACATTTGGAGGCCCCAGGAACCAGAGGCCCGGGGCGAACCGCCCCCTCCGCCCCCCCTTAGTCCGCCACTGATCTAGTGCACGCCGTTGTCAAATTTCTGCAATTCCAAAAGAATACAGACAATCCTGTGTCATCCCCAAGAATCCGTTTTGGGCTCCCTCCTGTTGATCATCATATACAAGGTAGCATAGCCGGCGGATAATGTGGGTATGGTGGGTAGCAGTACCCACCCAGAAAATTCCGGTTGGGTAAAATACCCACCCGGAATTTGAGAGTAACTGATCGTGTGACACGAAGAATGCCTCTGGTTCCATCCAGTGGCGTAGCGTGGGTGTCAGCCGCCCGGGGCGGAAGAGAATTTTGCCGCCCTCTTATTAATTTCCCAGTTTATAGGGAAGTTATTGTGATCGGTCCGAAAATCAAAATCGTAATTTTCAACGCATTTTCATTTTTCAAGGTCGCAATAGCATTTTAAGCAAAAATTTGAGAAGAAGTATTCGTGAATATGTGTGTGTTTGCGTACGTATGTGGTCATTTTCCCCTGCACGATTTAGCGCGAACCTAAAAAGCTATCGACTTCGTTTAGGTGCCGATCGAAACGTATTAACTGAAATATGATCTGGAAAGATTTTCATAAAATTCGGTCGAGTCGTTCTTTTGTTTAAACGACCTAAGAGATTTTTATACCTGCACGATTTCGCGCGAACCAACAATGATACCGACCGGTCCGGTCGTAACGTATTACCGAAGTTACAATCTGAAAAGATTTTCATTAAAATTTGGTCGAGCGGTTTCTTTGTTTAGACGACGTAAGTGTTTTTTGTACCTGCACGATATCGCGCGAACCAAAAGTGTTATTGACTTCATTGAGCTGCCGATCGACGCGTATTACCGAAGTTATAATCTGAAAATATTTTTATAAAAATCGGTCGAGCCGTTTTTCTGTTTGAACGAATTTCGTGATTTTTGTACCTGCCCAATATCGCGCGTATCAAATGTGATAACGACTTCGTTGAGGAGCCGATCGGCGTATATTAACGAAAACATGCTCTGAAAAAAATTTCATAACATTCGGTCAAGCCTTTTTTTGATTAAATGGAAAGACTTGGGCTAAGTGTCCCAAGGACCTTAAATGGATTAGTTTTTCCAATATTTAATAAACTCGTTGGAATGAAACTCGTTCCAAATGAAGTATTTTTTCTGGATTCAGCAGAGCAGTAGGACGGTTTTTTGTCAACTTCCTCTCCTTTTATTTTGGATCGCCTTTCTGAGTTGTTGCAACACCCCGCGTGCAACAAGCGTGCATCTGTGATCGTGGTCCCACGGGGCAGGTAATTGATCAACAACACCCCTTTGGAATCTCAAAAGAAAGCTTGCCATTTTCCCGCGGATTCCACAACTTTCGCTTTATTTGGTGTTTTGGCGGTAGGAGCGAGTGGAGTCTCCATAGTGGCTGAAGCCTGACCGTCGGATCGATCAGCGCACGGGCATAGACATTTTACAGTGCTGCCACTACACGCGAATTCCCTGAGACTCCCAGACTTTTCCCGCCACCGACACGGATTTAAAAAAATAGTGTAACTTACTTTTGAGACGACCCTCGTACAATATTGAACACTCGTCTTTATATGATAGAAGTCATTCTTGTTGAATATTAGTCATAAACAGTCCCAGCACAAATTAAAATACGGGGAATCCCTGCAAGTCAGTACAGACGGTGATGCCAGTCGCTACAATGAGCAAGACGTCATTATTATACATAGATACATTTAAAGCAAGGGGATTCGCCGATTTCGTCATAGTATAAGTTATGAAAAATTCCGTGCTCATTTCGATCGGTCCGAATCGTAGGTGCGACAAAAATAATATTTACAAGATATCTATTATTATCATTTATTGTGAAATTTTGCCGCCCCCTAACGGTGCCGCCCGGGGCGGGCCGCCCCTACCGCCCCTACTACGCTACGCCACTGGTTACATCCCATATTCGCCGAACCTTAAACAATAAAAGAAGACGTGCTCTGCGTTATCCTGGATACCTAGTCATACTAATCACAGCGCTAAGCCATCGTGCTTGAACCGATGGAGGTATTTTCTAAATCCTCTATTTCCACCCAAGAACGGCGTGTGGTCGTAACTCGCTTCTCCACACTCCCTCGTAACCCATCTATCCACCTTTGGGATAAGTCAGAGGGTCTACCGACTCTTAACAGGCACGTCCCACTTGCCTTGCCGTTTCGTTAAAGACTCGCAGTGCGTCATCTGCCGCCGCACTGAATTTGTCTTCTCTCTAATATATTCTGGATCATAGAGACTCATGCCTTCTTTCGTCGGTATCTCTATGGGTATAATTCCCACTATCACGCACGCCGTATCGTTGGACAGAAGACCCTTAAGCTGGAGACAGATACATGCGATGATTGATATAATAGAAGTGCGTGCATTCAAATGTAAACGGCACGGTCTACTTCCAACTTTTCCGCATTGCGGCATTCGCCATAGCCTCAAATACCCCAGATTTTTTGGTTATTTGTAAGAGACTGGACGAACCCAAGCACGCAACTGTCTGTCAGCGAAAATTCGCCGCATACACCGCATGCACTGTACGCTTGCACGTATTTCTTTCCAGCTTCAATCTGTATACGGTCCTCCATTTTCTGCTGTTAGCCGCCTTTTTCTAGGCTGCTGCCCACACTGGCACTACGTAAAGCTAGATTGAGCTAACCACTCTTGCCATCAAGGGGCGACGGATCGGTCTAGGGCCCCCACTTTGGCCAGCATTCTTGGAAATGCTGCACAAATAGAGAAAGCGTTATCCGCCATGCCTCCAAGTGTGTTTTAAAATTAAGCCTCTGGTTGATCATCTATTTACTTTAGGGCAGGCTGTGAGTGAAAGATCTGTTCCCATACCTTGATCCTTACGGAAAATTGTTTCCCAAGGTTGCTGATCAGCACAGCTATATAGTTTTGTGCTCAGCAAACAGCACAGCACTATGCACAAGTCAGCAAAATATCTGATGATAAACCAAACCAAGGCGACACACATGAGAATTAATAACGAGCCTAATAACAATGATATCATTCAAATGCTCAGTCAGATTCAACAGACACTTAGTCAGTTAGCAGAAAGAGTGGATAGTTTGGAAATCAATTCTAAGCCGCCAAGCAAAAAAAGACAGCAAAAACAAAAATGACTAACTCGTTCCTGCGCTAACATGGAATGCAAATGGGCTCAACCAAAGGGCACTGGAACTGGAAATATTCCTCCATACAAACAACATAGATATTGCATTAATTTCTGAAACGCATTTTTCTAACAAAAGTTATGTTAAAATAAATGGATTCGATTCCTATTGGACAACCCATCCAAGTGGAAGAGCTAGGGGTGGATCAGCTGTACTAATTAAAAAAAAATATCAAACATTACCAACAAAAAGACATTCGTGAAAGTTACATTCAAGCGACAGTTATTTCAATCCAATATAATGGTGCAGATCTAAATATTGCGGCAGCATACTGTACTCCACGAGATACACCAACGAAATCTCAATTTAACAACATCTTCAATAAACTTGGTCCAAGATTCATTATTGGCGGAGACTACAATATAAAGCATACAGCATGGGGTTCCAGACTAATCTCACCCGGAAAAGGAAATGAACTATTAAGTGCCATTAACGAAAATAAGTGTGATTACCTGTCTTCACGAGGATCAACGTATTGGCCTACGGATGCAGCAAAGATTCCAGATTTACTTGATTTCTTTATCATAAAAGGTATTTCTTCCAGCTATACTCAAGCAGAAGGGATTCATGACTTAACATCTGATCATACACCTGTACTACTGTCAATAAGCTCAACAGTCATCAGGAAAAAGAAAAAGCAGAACCTCACAAATAAGTATACGGATTGGGATCTCTTCAGAGAAAATTTAGAAGAGCTAATCAACTTAAAATTGAGTCTTAAAAGTAATGAAGAATTGGAACAACAAACAAGTAACTTCATTGAACACATTCGAATGGCAGCCAGCCTAGCAACTCCTGAATTAAAAGACAAAGAAGAGTGTGAAATCAAATACCCTGCCGAAATCAGGGAACAAATCAAGGAAAGAAGAAAGGCAAGGAGAATATGGCATCTTACCAGAAATCCTGCTGATAAGACAGCGTTCAATAGAGTAAGTAACAATGTCAATAAACTAATTAAAAGTTACAAACAGGAATGCTTTGACAATTACCTGAGCGGACTGAGTCCAGAAATGGATAAAGACTACTCATTGTGGAAAGCAACAAGAAAATTTAAACGACCCGTAACTCGAATACCACCGCTAAGAAATGCTCAAGGCAGATGGATTCGACAGGACAATGAAAAAGCTGAACTCTTTGCCCAACACCTTGCAACAGTGTTCCAACCTCATAACATACAATCCAATATTGATATAACACCAATTTATCAACCAAATCTAGTTTTTAAAAGGATTACACCAATGGAGGTTGCCGAAGTGATCGACAGGAATCTTAACCCAAAAAAAGCTGCAGGAATCGATGGAATATCACCTGGTCTATTCAAGGAACTTCCACGCAAAGCAATCGTCATGATCACATACTTATTTAATGCATGCGCTTGAAATACGTGCCCAACTGTTTTAAAACGGCCCAAATAATTATGCTGAAGAAACAAGACAAACCTGATGAAGAAGTAACATCATATAGACCAATTTCATTGCTTCCCATCATTTCTAAACTGTTTGAGAAATTGTTACTAAAACGTCTCAAGCCGTTAGTAAACATTCCTGATTTTCAATTTGGATTCAGGAATAACCACTCCACAATAGATCAAATCCATCGAATCACTACTGTCATAGAGCAAGCGTTAGAAGAAAAGAAATATTGCCCTGCCGTATTTCTAGATGTAGCTCAGGCCTTTGACAGGGTTTGGCACGAAGGATTGATATTCAAGATGAGTAAACTCCTACCACAAGATTACTGCCAATTGCTTGAGTCATACCTATCTGATCGCAAGTTCAGGGTCATCCATGAAGAAGCACATTCTGAATTTTATCCGATACTAGCGGGAGTTCCGCAGGGAAGCGTATTGGGACCCTTCCTATACCTACTCTATACTGCGGATATACCAACAACAGATAACACATTTATCGGTACATTCGCTGATGACACCGTAATTATGTCAACAGACGTATCCCAACCAAAAGCAGTAGAAAAACTCCAACGAGCTTTGAATCATGTTAGCAAATGGACAGCAGATTGGAAAATCAAGCTTAATGAGGTTAAATCAGTCCATGTGACATTTACGCTGCGTCGCAAAAACAACAGCTTACATACATACCTCAATGGAGTGCAAGTACCCCAGGCAGAATCTACAATTGGTCTCCATTTAGATTCAAGACTAAACTGGAAACATCACGTGAGACAAAAAGCTGAACAGATTCGACTAAAACAACGTCAAATGTACTGGCTAATTGGACATCACTCCAAAATGAATCTGTATTGTAAAAGACTAATCTACCAGTCTATGCTCAAGCCGATATGGATGTATGGTGTGCAGCTCTGGGGTTGTACCCATAAATCTAATCGAGACGTAATCCAACGAAGCCAAAACAAATTCCTTCGAATGATCACCAACGCTTACCGCTATGTGACTAATAAAGAAATACATGCTGATCTTGAAATAAAATGGATAGAGGATGTCATCCGCGAATATGCCATTAAACACGAGAAGAGACTTCTTGCCCACACCAACGTTGAGGCTATACAATTATTGGATACTACCAACGAAATAAGACGGCTCAAAAGATTAAAACCACATGAACTAACTGTATAACAATAGATGAATACTATACCTACAGGGAACTGGACACTGGTGCAGAAATCCCATACAAGTTATACTTACTTATGATCTACTTTAAGTGCTATTGTTAATCATACTAATAAATTAATATTGATTAAGATTGTAGTAACCATACCAATAAAGGTGTTTTTAAAAAAAAAAGCAAACAGCAGACCAACGGTTTCAGGCCAAGTTTTAATATCTCAGATAGCTTCGTTCGCGCATAATTCGATCTCATCGAGGCTTAAGGCCCATTCAGAAACGGCAGCAGCAGCGGCAGCAAGTTTAGTTTTACTAGCAATCGCTGCTGCTTTTGCTGTCATGTTACCACCATTAGCCAATAGCAACTGTTTGCTGCCGCTGCTGCTGCCGATTCTGAATGGGCCTATAGCCTCAACACATCATTATGCATTGTGATCCACAGGAGAGGTCCCAGGACACCACATGTTGTTCTGTACACCATCAGCGCATATTTCGGTTCACTATGAAGGACCTCCGTTTTAGGAAAGCTTGTTACCAAATAACAGTTTGGGAGAAGGGGGTGTGTTTGTCTGACTACCCACCCGGGCCCAACACGATCCGCCGGCACTGCAAAGTGGGGAAAAAGTAATGGAACGACTTGGCCTATTTCCAAATCTGAATTTTTTCACGTGAAGAAAGGATTTTGTAATAATTTTGTTTTAGAATTTCTCGCCATTTGGGATTGTCACGGACCTGCGAAGACTCCGGAATATAACGAACATTTTCTAGATGCTTTAGTGTAGGATATTTTATAAATGTTTCACTTGATGCAAATTGGTTGAATTTTTTATCCTTATCACAAAAACGAAATGTTTTCGGTGATGTTGCTTCCAGTTTACGCCTCAAAAAACACAATTCCAGAGCAGAAGCTGCTCGTTCTAATTTACAGTTACTGTTTAACCCCCGACAACACTTACGGGCGGGTACATCCCCATTGACATTCATTTATCCTTTAATAAATTTTCTATAAAGCTGCAAAAAAATTCCCTCGCTTAAATAATAACTTATTTTGGGACGGTTTTTGGGACAACGATGTGATTAAGGACTGAATTAGTGAGAAATTTACTTAAAACGCTCAACGCCGCACTTGCCTCCGAACAATAAAACCCACGTTAAGCCGGGGCCGAAATAAAGCAAAAGTGTTGTTAATTACCCGAACATTAAAACTGGCCAAGGCTGAAAGGGGTGGAGGCGCTCCGTAAAGGGACTCCTCTAACGGCCAAGAGGAGCTCTAAGGTCGGAATCCTGCTGCCTTGTGCATGGAAGCCACCGCAATTCGCTCCTCGGCTTATGATTATTATTTTTTTTATTTGTGGCTTTGTTAACGAGCACATTTCATCCAGTTTTGATGTTGACACACCAGCAGCAGCAGCAGTAGCATAAAACCGAGCGCCAAGGAATTGGAGTCACTCCAATCTTCTCCATTCAGCGCCCTATGCGCCAGGATCCTACATGTGGCGGGCTTTAAGGAATCGTTTAGGGAATTATTGTGAGCAGCAGCGGTTAGCGCGATGAAAACAACAAGGTTCCCGGCGTTACGAGCCTCTCTTGACCTGCTTGGCGGCGTTGCTAACCAGTTTTACGCGTCCCATTTCAATTCGTTTTATTCGTTATGGCTGGCGATGTATGCGTTGGGAAAGGGTGCTCCGCAGGACCCAAATTAGCCAGGATAAGTATAATGTAGATTTCGTTGTGGAATGTATTTTTTTTGCATTAAATATTTTTTGTTTTAAAGATTTACGACCGACCGTGGACGGGGAATTTTCTCGGTGGTGTGTTTTCGCAGCTAAAATTTATTTTGCTCTCATAAAATTGTAAACATGGAACCGACGTTTCTAATTATTCCACAAGAACACAGCCAAAAGCCGCGCGTTAAATTAATTTCCAGAAGTTATTATCCTCACACCCGCTGTCAGCGGAGAGGAATTTCGCTTAAAAACGCCAGGATTAGGGACACACATAAATCAGTAAATCACTCAGGTTTGATGCCTCTTCCTTTATTCACACACAAACAAAAACAGGATTTTTTCTCGGCTGCTTGCAAATTTTACAAATCCATCTTTTAAAGGTAATTGGATGGGAGATGCTGTCACTGTGTTATTTTTAAATGGCGAAATCTCCTTCTTTCTTCTTCATTTTGTTCGTGGTTTTGTTTTTCTGCTTTTTACTTTAGTTTATTTTATTTTATTTTTGTGATGTTTCCCCATTCTCGCCGCACCACGAAGACTGTTTGTGTTTTCTTTCTGAATTTCAAATTTCTGACAGATGAATACAAAGTTTTGATAGAAGCAAAAGAAATTGAATTTCTGTAATCCTTTAAGGACTTTTCAGAGAGGAAAAATTATTTTTTGAATTCCCGGAAATAAAAGGGCTTTTGTTGGTCCGAGTTTTTATGGAAGGCTTGTCGTAATTTGAGCTTTGTTATTATCTAACTGGGAGAGGTGGAACGGTGTAGGCTCTATGCAATCGAACCACGGGCTTCTGAGATGATAATTGGGCGCTTAACCACTTTGCTATCAAGGACGAAGAATATAATTTGAGAGATCTTACAGCAGCTAGTAGGTGCACTGTGTAAGTACAGTCCGATAGGTTCCTGGTGTTTTTATAGTAAAATTCAACGGGCTGCCTTATATTAATACTCCATTTTATAATATACATAATTATTATCGACAATATTCCACCATTTTTCGGATAGTTTCCCAATGCCATATCCCTTTTTATATTTCTTCCAATCGCTGACACTGTCTAGTTTTAATGTTGCCTTTTATTTCCTGAACCTAAGATTGTTGATTACTTCTATTTCTTCTGGTTTAATGGACCTTCTACATTTCACCAAATTTAAATTCCCGCAAAAGGTCCACCTAAGACACACCGAAGTTCTACCACAGATTCGATCCCCAGCTTAAAAGCTTACTCGGCACCAAAGCTCACCCGGGGCAAAAGCTTATCCAACGCGCAAACTAACCACAGCGAAGTTTATTCAATTTCCCAACTCGAAAGCATATCCAAGACACACCGCGAAGTACAATTAATCTCACATAGGCGGCGATCACTCACATCCAAGACCACATCCGAGTCCACAACCTAAAATGCCACGGAAATCGTATCGCTAAAGCTATACTACTCAGCGTTACTCATTTTTCATATCAAAATTACCAGAACAAAAGCGAGTGAACCATTTTCGCGCAGTAGATTTTGATAAAGCCGTGTACGTACGTGCACAGCATAATTTTTTTCATAAGCCTGTGCAGCGTTCTATCCTTTGTCATATTAATATTGGAAAATTTAACGAAACTTTTTATTATTTCTCTACATTTTCAAACGCCAAAAACCGACAATTGTCAAGATGATTATACACTTCAAACGAGCGTTAAGTGGTGTAGTAGGATCAGTACTTCGTAGATAGGTTTGGGATAACCTAAGCTTATGTCGAAAAGTACCAAATAAAGCCGATTTTTATTATCAAAATTGCTTATAACTTCAAAAGTAAAGGCCAAACATAAAAGTTGTCTGGACATTATTCATAGGAATTACTCCAAGCTTTCTAATTTTGGGGAAAATATTATAGGTTAACTACGTATTTGTGGAGGAAAAGGGGGTTTTAGTTGAAATTCTCCTTGGATCCTCTCAAGAAGCAATCACAAGGGCCGAGTGACCAGAGGACCTCAGGGTCTGAAATAGCACCTCCTAATACTTCTATAAATACCGAGGACTGCAGTTATGTGGAGAGTTCGCCAAGGGGCCATGTGACGACGGACATGCGCTCGCACCAACTCCGGAACCATCAGGCATTTTTCCAGATCCGGCCCCTGAATCTGTAGCAAGCAAGGAGCCTGTGGCGGAGCTAGCAGTAGGGCGGTGAAAGAACACTCCTGTCGGACCATATAGTTGGTGAACTGTGGTTCCAAAGGAAACCGAGTGGGAGTAACTTATCCTTCCAGGATGTCCAAGAAATCTATATTGGTTTACCAATGGGTTAAAGATGGAATATCGTACAGGGGCTGGTGTCGCAGGACCCAACTTCAAGGTCTCGATTGAAATGGATAGGTGGTGTTCTGTTTTCGACACTGAAATACATGCCATGCCATTGAGACATAGGCTAGGCTCAACCTTGAGAAAGGATTAAAAGTCGCCAACATTAAAATCATTTCGGACAGTCAAGTTGCCGCCATCAAAGCACTCTCAACGTGGAAGTTTTCCTCCAAAATATTTGTAGGGTGCTTTGACGTACTCCATAAAGAAGATGGGAAGGTGTTAAAAGAAAATTTTAGTATTAAACTACCCTACCCGATAGGGCTTTTGAAAGTAACAAGCATTTTTCATTAGCTACGATCAAATCTTAACAGTTTTCACTTTGCAGAGCTGGGATAAGCACCAAGCTTCTGTTAATTTCTTGGTTGGGTGGGATATATGATTTGCTGATCTTGCCCACTTTGCCCCAATTTGTATTCGATCCTACATAGCCCTTGGTTAGGAGGCCGAGTCTTGTGGCCCAAATATAGCTCGTCGATGACATTTTCCTTGTGTGATTATTTATTTATTTTTTTAAATCCCGACCAAGTAATGAAAAGGTCAGGGCCAGGGTATCCTGCCGGTCCCAAGCCCGGAAACAGGAAGAGGGTTTAGGGCAACGCTTAAAATACCAATCTCTAATGAAATCGGTAGACCTAGGTCTAAAGGTAAAACTAGACCACCCACGCCCCGAGGGGATATACATTTTGGTATGTGTTGTCCGAGTAAAAATAATTTAATAGGGTATTTTTTTGAAAAGCATATATGTGCCCGCAGCTAGCACGCATAGCGAACAAATGTATTCGTAATCGACTATTCCTAACGTGAGTGTCATTTTACCAAACAGTCACCCAACTAAGTACTAACCATGTCCAATGCTGCTTGACCTACCTAATCGAACGAGTATCGGTCTATTTATTATGCTAATGGCACCCTCTGTGTTCACTAAGATAATTTTTTAAAGTCTCAATTTTGCTCCATTTAGTCTAAAAAAGTGTGAGCGTACCGTGCTTCGTTTGGACTATTCTGTACGTCTTTTAGAGGTAAATGCCTGTAGCGGGCTGCATTTAGAAAAGTAGAAGTTTATCTCAGGGGTACCGTGTCTGTTACGGGTGCCATGCAGGCGTTTTGACAGTGTGCGTGCCTGTTTCATGCTAAGTGTGGACGCGTCTTATTTTTAATAGGGTGGGCTAGATGTTGAGAATCGTAAAATAGTTCTTGTTATGGAATCGACCTGTAGAACCATTTTAGAAGTGGAAATATTCACTTCAATGGGTGGTGCTACCCGGAGGCTCGAGAAGTCGTCCGAAATCAGATTTAAGTCTCGCTATTTAAAGCTACACGAGGCTGTCTTCGACTTAGAACAATTATTTACCCTACATGAAAGTTTTGATTATGTGTGTATACCGCGGTCATTGTTTACATTTGAGAAGGGAGAAGAGAAAGAAATGTGCGTATGAGTTAGTTTTCACCCCGGAAATTTTTGGGTGAAAATTCTTTCGTTAAAGTTTCGTCATGTGTGTCCTTCTTTCTCTCCACTCCTTCGTTTCTTTCCTATAAAACCGGGTTTTTCGTACTTCTTGAGTCTCCGTGTAGCACCCCACAATGGTTTTTTTTCGTTGACTTTAGTTTTTTTATACGCTTTATATTAGCTTCACCTGTATGTATGTATGTATGAGGACAAATCTTGCAACTTGATTTTCACCCACTTGCATATAACCGATCAACTTCAAATTTTGCACATATGTATAGTTCGCGTGACAATGCAATCTGGCCATTTTGTGAAATAATCAGGATGGCGGTTCCAAGATGGGGGTCGAATTTTGATATTGTGCTCCCCGACCCCCGACATGGGTTGATGGGTTGGTTCATGGAGGCTATACAAGGAGATAAAACTCCGTGTTGTCAATTTTCGTTTGATTATTGGTGGCGCTGTAGTCAAATGTACCCCGAAAAACATGGCCGATTATGTTTATCCGGTTCATGGTAAAGTTCGTTTATTACTAATATATTTTACGTTTAGCAGCTTACAGCTGTTTACCAGCTTCCAAATTCGATTTTATATCATGCGATTATTCGTAATTAATCAATTTTTGATGTTTCCAATGAATTTTTATTAAATTCATTTGGGGTACATCGGACAAAGGTGACATCTGTGGCCAAAAATGAACTTCTAGTTTAGTTTCTTCTACCCATCCATTTCCTGTCATTTTCCCCATAAGAGTTTTGTCTCCTTGTATATTCTCCATGGGTTGGTTGAAAGGATATGACAGGTATAATACTATAAGCCATGTGGGGTCACTCCAAATTCAAAATGGCGGCCGACACAAAATGGCGGACTATCTTTTTCTTTACAACACCCTCGATATGGGTATCAAATGAAAGAGTATGACGAGTAGAATACATTAAGCCGTGTGACGTTATTATACGCTTTATATTAGCTTCACCTGTATGTACGTAGGTATGTGGTTATGTATGTTCTATGTAACCAAATCTTGCAAATTGATTTTGACCCACTTCCATATAATCGATCAACTTCAAATTTTGCTCATATGCATAGTTCGCGTGACAATGCAATCTGACCATTTTGTAAGAAAATCGAGATGGCGGTTCCAAGATGGCGGTCGATTTTGGTTATTACTTTTCCGACTACCCGACATGAGTAGCAAATGAAAAGGCATGACAGCTGGAATACAATTAGCTGTGTGGCGTCATTCCGAATTCAAAATGGCGGCCAACACAAAATAGCGGTTTAAATTTTTTTTTACAACGCGCTCGGTATGGGTATCAAATGCAAATGTAAAGCACAGCGCAGCCTAGCACAGCCCAGCACAACAGAGAAAACTGTGTTTCATTATATTTAAGCTACCATCGCAGGCACAGCAGTCGCAAAGGCCTCTGTCTCAGCTCTGCGGGTTGTGATTGAAACACAGTTTCCTCTGTCGGTAAGACAAGGTCAAGAGGCAGTAAAGCGTTTTCAATTTTATATGATACAAGTAATGAAAAATATGAAAGAGAAAGTTTGAAAAATAAAATATGGAGCAAAATTACAATTAAATTAGTATATAAAGACGGTAAAAATAAATTTGATATAACAATTTCCACAATACAAAATTAGGCACTGCGTTATGTGACCTGCGTTCAATATTCGCTGTTGGACAGAAAATTATGTCTCTGCTGGGTCCAGCTGATTATCTATGCTGTGCTAGGTTGTGCTCTGCTGGGACGAGCGTTCGCCCAGCCTAAGGCGAGTATAGTACAGTAAGCTGTGTGACGTCATTTTGTATCTACTTTGGCGGTGACTACAAAATGGGGGAAAACATATAATAGACTAAAAAGTAGAAAATAAAAAATATAGTTTAAAAAAACTAAAAAATACGCGTGGGGCGCTAGCGAAAATTTCCGCTGTTAATTAATAAAATAAGACTATAGGTAACGAGCCCCACGTTTTTTTTTACATTTCGAAAGGTAGGCTGTTTCCATATAGGTACTGGCTGGAGCCATAAAAACTTTACATTCAAAATTATTTTTTACTTTTTAGTTTATTTTAAAATAAAAACGTATTTTTTAGTTTTTTTAAACTATATTTTTTTTCTTTACATCTGCCTCTAGCCTATCACAGGCTATTGGACCAGTATTTCGGTGAGCTTGAAGTAGGCTAACTAACCCAGTGCGTTTCTATAAAACGTTAAGGAGTGGTCACGTGGTACTGACCCTGAACTGCACTTCCAATCTTATCTTTCAGCTAATACGTATCAACTTGCCTCTACCGTATAAAAATGTTACGTGCATGCCTACATAATATACATCGATTGCTTACAGATTCACCCCAAGCCAGATTTTTAATATAACACACAACATACTTGATTTGTATCCTTTAAAGTCAAAACCTTCATGATTTGTACTGTAGTGGATATAGTAGGTGTACTATCAGAAACACTGTAGAAACCTACTATGAGAAACACTTTGACATAAATTAATTGTAACTTGATTTGACATTTATTATTAGCTACTGTGTTGCAAGTAGATTTGTAAATAGAATAATTATGTAATGAATAGTTTGTAAACGTAGTAGGATTAATTAGTAGTATAAATAGTCGCAGAATGAGTTTTACAGTGATGATAAACGAGCAGAAATACAGAATAAACCCAAGTATAATATAAATAAGATAGATTCGGAAAAATGCATTGCTATCCCCAAAGAAAACGAAGTGATGGACGAAGAGGACAGTGTAATAAAACATTTTAACATATACAGGATAAGTAATGAAAAACTAACAAACTATGTAAATATCGAAACAGATGCAACAGCATGGTGCATAGACACGGGAGATGATACTTCCTTGATAGAATGTGATAAACTCGCAGAAGATACGCTAATATGTAAGGAAATAAGTAAAATAAAAGGAATTACAGATGAGCAAATAGAAATACCAATAGACACAACTCAAACGAACACAGATATGACAGTACCTACAAGAATACAAATAATTCAGGACGCTAAATTAGGTATAAAAGAAGATAGAGTAATATTTAATGAAGAAACAACTGATGAAGTAATACCACAGCAAGAGGTAAAGCATATAAAGATAGTAAAGGTTAAAACAGAGGGAATAAAGAATAGAAGCACAAAAAGGAAGTCACCTGAAAACATAGATATTAGAAATGATTTGTCTGATCAACAATTCATCTACACATGTACATCATTATCTGAAATCAGGAATACGAAAGTGCTAAAATTTGTAAATAACGAGATACAAAGAAAAAAATGTAATAATAAAAATGTAAATATAGCAAAGGAAGAAGTAAGGATTGAGTATAACGATAATCTAGATCTGAATTTAGGTTCGAAGTTGGAGGAACTGTAATATTTACTCTCGAAAAGATAGAAGCTTGATTAAGGTTTTAAATTGGTTTCGTTAATATAATCCTACATCCTACAATCGTCCTTACTTTGCAAAATGTTGTACCTGATTGAAAAACAAGTTTTTGTTATTGCAAAAAAAATTCAACCAAAGCTTCTCGACTGCATGATGTGAGAGGAGGGCAATTTCTCCACATGAAAGAATTTTTGCTCACTCTGATCGAAAACACATTTTATTGGTTTCATTGTTGAAATACCTTTCTATATGGTAAAAGTATCCTTGGAAATGTTGTGAATCACTAAGTACTAATTTGCAAAAAAGGTTGAAGTTGCTGCTTTGACGTTCTCATCTACCCGAACGATTACTTGCCAAAAATAATCCAATTCACTACGTTTCTCCTGTATAAGTATTAACAGCTTGAATATTAACTGCCGTATCATACGAGATCTGCAAGAGATTATCCAACATTCAATCTACTACGCAAATATATTCTACTACACATTAATAATTCATTGGTATACTTCAGAAACATTGATGCCGTTTAAATCACATCAATGCCACTTAATCGCAATTTCGGAAACATTTAATTATCCTCAATTTAAAGTCCTTTGACCTTAAAATCCAGAAGAGAAATGAAGGATCCCGAAAATCTCCCATTCGGGGTCAACTACCCCAACTACATTTCGGCAAATTGAAGAGCTATAAACACCAATTTATGGTCTACTTACCTTCGATGCCCCGAGCAGACATGATCTTACTTCACTTAAAAACCTTTAAAGGATTTTCCCAGGGAAGGTGCCTCCACTTTTTGCCTTTTCACAATTTCGTCCTTGCTTCCATGTATCGATTTTCGGTACATCCTGAAAAGGCAAGCAAATATTTTGACCTGAATTAAAAGCTTTTTCGGATGTTTTGGTTTACTCCTCTCCGTATACCAGCATCGGTGTGGCCGCGGGGGTGCCGGGGCAAGGACATAGATAGTCGGCGGCTCACCCGGACCACGATTAAACGTTAAACTGGTGAATTCATCCCCTCACCTTTAGCCCATTCCATGGGTGTGATAGTATCGCAATGAAAGTTGGAATTCCTGTTGGCAGCAATTTAGCCAATTTGTAAGCTACCACATTGCATAAGTGAGTTGCCCCCATTGAATGAATAATTTACAACGGGACTACTACAACACAGTGCGGTAACCCTGATGAGGGTAGCAGCAGCAGCACAGGATATCCAGAGTGTAGCAGCGGGGCGGGGGTATACGTATCCATTTTGCCGTTCGTCGTAATCTCGCTAATCCAGTAAACAACATTTCTACATATTTTATAAAATGCTGGTGCCACAATGACTTTTATCCTTATTTAAGGACCAAAGCAAATTACACCAACAAGAAATAATCGGAGGCTTTTGTCCTTTTTTTTTGTGTGTTTATTTAAGTTTTTATTTCATTGGATATAATTCCAGGATACATGCAACATTTTTAATATTATTTTTATAAAGACATTAACATTTTTTTTTTCATTATTATTATTTTTTTATTTACACATTTAATTTTTGTTTTTATTAATATAATTTTCATTTTAATTTAAATTAATTCTCAATTGCAAGACATATGCTGGGGCATCGAGGATACAATTTCATTTTTTGGGGGTTTCCTTAATGATTAATAAAGGATAACTAATTTTCATTTATTTCCTGTCTTAATTTTAGCTATGATATATGAATTTTTTTTACTTTATTTAAATTTATTGTTTTTATTTTTTGCAATATTTTTAGTCATTCTTTAATATTTAAACTGTCTTAAATTTTATTTGATCCTTAATAATGATTTCTGCGCAACAAGAGTTTTGTTCGTTACCAAAATCTATTTACAAATAAAAAAATCATATTTTTTTTTTAAATAATTTTTATTGTGGAATTTTATGTTAAGTTTTGTTTAATCAGAAAATGAAACATAATAATTTGTCATGACGTATCAGGCATTACCATTAAGAAGCCTCATTTCAAATGTCACCCAAATTTTCCTGTGAATGGCAGTACTGGCCTGGTTAGCGCAACTTCATGTAAAAGCAGACTGGCTGACGAAAATTGAACCATTTAGTAACGGAATTGAAATTGGACGATATGGAGCACTTTCTCACACTACAATCGTGATAATCATGGCTTGGTCGGCCAATTTGGCAAAGTAGGAAGACCCCAACCAGTGTTTGACAAGCAAGATCTCTTGAAAATACTGCTGTAACTGATAGTGTCGGCGAAGTTCTTCTTTTGTCGATTGCAAAACGTTAACTGAAATTTGGCATACCTTAAACCAGTCTATTTTAGGTATTTTGGGTAAGCTCGCACGTCGCTGATTGTGTGTTGGAAATGCAGGTTAATGAGCCCAATTGATTTCAACGATCAGGCCCATTCCCATCTGCAAGGATACGCTAATAAACAAAACTGCGATATTTGTAACTCTAAAAATCCTCAACGAATTGTCGAACAACCAATCCTCATCTATGACGAATGTTCTATCTAGAGTACAATGTTGAACAGCAAGTTCTACTCGGAAAGATAATAGAGAGATAAAGGAAAGAACTGTCAACGATAACATGCGGTTTTAATTCACTCGCTCCATCCAATACTACTTATTGTATTTGAGATGGTAGCAGAGAAGGTAGAGAATTGCTATTAAGGGAGAAAGACAAGTTATAATAACCTGGCTTTACCGGCCGAACTGCGCAAATTCGAGCATATTGGTGAAGTGAACTTTAAAATAACCTCAGTTCACATACAATTTCTACATATTCAACTGGGGATAAAACAGACCTCAGTTCGCCCAACTGGATTCGAACTGAAGTGAAATGTAAAAGCTCGCTCAAAAGAGAGTAATCAATTGGAATAATGGAATGCCATTCCAGTGAGCTTTTTCATCTTTGACTTCTGGCGAAAAAGCAACAACAATTTCAAGCACGAACTGAACATGAACTGGACTTTAGTCGGTGAAGCCACTTATGGAGCCAAATTACACGGCTTTCAATAATTCCAATAAACCGCAGTCGCAGGGAAGTTTTTCACTTGTGCATCCCAAAAAAATTTCCGACTGCACCAAGCAACACACTTACACAAGCATAACTTCGTTCTCGGCGGCTGTGAAAATTATGAGAATTTTTGTTGCTTTGTACACAACCAAATAGGAAAAAATGCAGAACAGTAAGTTTATCGTTTAAAGCCGCATTTACATCCCAAAGTCAACGCGAAAGTGCACTTTGAAGCTCTTTTATCGCACAGAAAATTGTATGCTTTTTTCTCTGTTGCACGAAAGCTCTGAAACTTTTCTTATCCATCCATCCAATGGCGCTACAGCCCAAATCGAGCCTTGGCCTCCTCTAGGGCATTCCTCCACGTTTGACGGTCCCTTGCAGCATGTCTCCAGTTCCGGATGTTGAGCATTGCCTCTGCGTCAGCCGTCACAGAGTCTATCCATCTCCTTCTGGGTCTACCTACTGGCCTATTTCCCGAGATTTCTGATATCATAAGCCGTTTTGGGATGCGATTGTCCTCCATCCTGACTACGTGACCGGCTAATCTTAGTCTGTTAATTTTTATTAAAATTGAGAGTTCTGGGTCGTCAAAAATTTCATACAACTCGCTGTTGTATCTCCTTCTCCATATTCCATCCTCTCTGGTTGGGCCTATTATGCACCTGAGGACTTTTCTCTCAAACCTGTTGACTCGTTCCTCTATGTCCTGGGTCATAGTCCAAGTCTCGCTGCCATAGCACAGTGCTGGTCGTATTACTGTTTTGTAGAGTGAGAGTTTCGTTTTTCTGTGCACAAATCTTGAGTGCAGTATTTGTTTCTGGGCATAAAAGGCTCTATTAGCCAGTAGTATTCGTCTAGTTATCTCTTCTTTTTCTTCGTTTCTTTTTGTGATTGTAGACCCAAGGTAGACTGTTTTATCGACTACTTCTAGGTTGTGTTCGTCGATAGTTATATTTCTTCCCATTCTAAATCTTCCAGCTCTGGATTGTTGCATCACCTTTGTTTTCTCTTCGTTGATGCTCAGGCCTATGTCCTTTGCCGCCTCTTTTAGTCCGACATAAACTTCTTTTGCTGACAAAAAGGACCTTCCCACGATGTTCACGTCGTCCGCGTACGCAAGTAATTGTACAGACTGGGTTGCTATTGATGCACTTCTCTGGACTGACGTTTTCCTTATCACCCATTCTAGGGCCAGGTTGAAAAGCATGGGGGCCAGTCCATCCCCTTGTCTAAGACCTTGTCGCACTTCGAACTCTTCTGTTACTGCATTTTGGATCCTTACTTTCGCCAGTGAGCCATTTGTTGCGCTTTTGACCAGTCGTATAAGCTTTGAGGGGACTCCTAATTCTGATAAGATCTCGTACAGCCTCTCTCTGTTTATTGAGTCATATGCCTGTCGAAAGTCAACAAATATCTGGTATATATCCACATTCCTTTCCCAGGTTTTTTCCAGAATTTGCTTTAAGGTCAGTAGCTGGTCGGATGTTGACCTGTTTGTCCTAAAACCAGCTTGATATTCTCCTATAAGGCCTTCCGCTATAGGTTCTAGCTTTTGTTTCACAAGGATTGTGAAGGTTTTATAGCTGGTGCTGAGGAGAGAGATGCCTCTGTAGTTTTTACAGGTTAATTTATCTCCTTTCTTGTATATTGGACATATAATGGCTTTCCTCCAGTCATCTGGTATAGCTTCTTCCTCCCAGATGCTGCATATCAGTTGGTGTAAGGCTGCTAAGAGTTGTGGTCCTCCTTCCTTTAGCAACTCAGCTGCTATTCCATCGATGCCTTTTCGAAACTTTTCTTATAACATACACAAATTGGTTGGTTAAGAGGATAAGTGTTAGGCCGTGTAGTTAGGCTCATGTGGATTGAACTGAACATTATTGAACTGCTGTCATTGAAGCAGGGGTATAAGGATTATTCAGGCTTATTCTGAACTCCGCTGGAATTACGATTCCGGTAGAGAGAAAATTCCAGCGAATTTTTAAGGGTATCATGAATTCCGCTAGAATTGGTCAAATGAATAATTGCCCGATGAGAAATGCTTTCGAAATACCAAAAACAAGCAGAAATTTCAACACAAAGCAATGAGGCTTTACATACGAGTATACGCAGCACAATAATAGATTCTTTTTAAAAATAAGAAAATATTATATTTTTAATTGAAAATTTTAATTCACTTTTTAAATAAAATAAATATTTTTTAAATTCATATTTTTATAAAATAAAAAAAATTTAATAGAAATTTTTAAAATGTTTTCCCTAAAATAAAAATATAAATTACTGTTTGAAATTCTTTAAAAATAAACTGTTCCAACTTTTCTAAAAAATTGTAGTTACTTTGCCTTGTCCTATCTAACTATTATTATTAACATTTAAAATAATTATTAAAACTACTGTTTATTAACACTAAATTTCTTTATTTCTACTATTTGTTTTAATAACATTAAACAACCGGATTCAACGCAAACAACAACAGAAAAACTAATCCTCCGTCTGATATTATTTCATGATACCAAAAATTCCAGCGGAAGGACTGTGTCGCTGTGTGGGATCGAATCACTGATCTTTGAAATGGTAGTCGAACACCTTAGCCCCTAAGCTATCGCATCCCCGAGCATATTTTCGAAAACAAGATCCATCCCACCGCCTCAGAAAATGAGCTGGACCACCGAATGATGTTGAATGATGTTTTTTTACCTAAGATCGATGATATGGTCCTGGACAATGTGTAGGTAGCTTCTGGCCTGAATTTGGGGGCCGAGTTTTATGCTTATACGTTTTTAAATGTCTGTATTGGAATGGCTTGCAAGTAGCTTCGAGCTTGGATGTTTTAAAAGTCAACTTTATTTTGTTTTGGACTTTTTTTTACAAGAGGATGGTCCCCGGTTGCATTATTTCCAGAAATGGAGACGTGCTATCGTCACCTAGTCCGAACATTTAAAACCGTTTTCCACTCTTGCGACTGTTTAGCACGTCGGGGGTCCTTTAACGTTGCTCTAAGTTTCTTATTTTTCATAGCGTTCACTTACAATTTTTGCTTGTGACTTTATGTCTGTACACCAAAACCTCGATTTGCGTCGTTAATTAGGACCAGACAAAGACGACGCAAATCGAAATCATTTTTCGTATTATGTATATTTCTAGAAGTTATTTGTTAATTGGTACCAGAATAGTATATTTCATGAAAAAATCCAAGTTTTATTAATAAAAACATGTTATGTACATGTATATGTATTGCAACAAGAACTTTAATTCATAATATGTTAAGGGAAATCCCCTTTATATAAAATTTAGCAACGCAAATAGAAATATTAACGACGCAACTCTGAAACCACGAAAATTTATGAACGACGCAACTTCGAAAACGACGCAAATCGAGGTACCATCATGTACCTATAAACTGAAATTTTCTTAAAAATAATAGGAGTGAATTTTTACAACCTCCGCCCGCTCTATATATTCTTTACATGATATTTTGTTACTTTTACCTTTCTCGTCCAAGCACAACCCTATGCCTACTGTCTACATTTTCTCTGTAAAAATTTTTTCACTTCGGCTTTTCACATTTCTTTACAATCCAATTTTCCAAATGGCAACATACCCTACCACGGCATAAGAAGTTTCATTTAAAAAATAACGTATTTTATATTACATTGATAAGTTTTCTTTTAGTTGAAAAAATAATTTATTTAAAAAAAATTTTCAATGTACATATTTGGAAGGTATTGTAAAAATTTAAGGTTCATCGATCAAGAATTGAGTTATGTGTCCGACCAGTTTATTATATGAGGAGTTTGTTCACGCTCAAATGATGAATTTTGAAAAAATAGGAAGAAATATTATGTACACTCTAGTCACAACATGTACCATAAAATCCACTATAATAAAATACAGATTGTAAAATTTGTTCGTACTTTGGAAGTAATGTAAAGACTGTTTTTAAGAACTATGAAATGTTCTTAGAGAAATTCTATGATACCTCAGATAGTAGGGAGTAGGATCGAAGTGTAATTTTGTTCCTAAAGTAGTTGATCTAAATGTAGAACTAGCTTAAATCACTACCATCAGCATTTAGAATTACGCCAGTCTAGAAAAAGCCATGATCAAACACAGAGTTGGGTATTTAACTCTTCGGTGGCGCTCGAATTGCACAGATTACCTTTTTAAGATTTATGATCCCTCGGGTGACAAGGGTCTTCAGCAGGCTACCTGACCCCGAGCTCGAGCAAATGTTGTCGTAAAACTTATCGCACCTACTCAGGACAACGCAAAATGTGCCCGGTTGAATTCAAATATTTAACGCATGTGCAGGAGCAGGTAAAATGTGTTCGGTGGAATTCAAATTTTTAACGTACACAGCCTTGGCACAAGGAAATACAGCTGCTTGGACTTTCTTTTGAAAATGCACAACAAACTTCAGACATAAGAAAAGGAAAGACGAAAACATGAAATGCATCGCATGGAATTTGTTAAATTAATTTCAAATTTTTATAAAGATAAAACATCCTGTAATTATGTTAAAACTTTTTATAGTATTATTTTAATCCATCTTTCGCCAGAAGTATTTCTTTCTACGAGATATGTGTTCTAAAATTATCCGAAAATAAATTCCTTCTGGCTGCCTTTGGAAAAATCAAGATCAAATTAATATAGTAATACATATGTACAAATAAATATCTTAAAACTTGCTCTAAAATACTGCGCAAGTTACTCTGCGCATGCTCAAAACATTTTTGTTCAACGCGCACATTCTAAGTTCTCCTGCACAATTATAAATTTGAATTCCACCGAGCACATTTTACCTTCTCCTGCACATGCGTTAAATATTTGAATTCAACCGGGCACATTTTGCGTTGCCCTGAGTAGGTGCGATAAGTTTTACGACAACGCATGCTCGAGCTCAGGGTCAGGTAGCCTGCTGAAGACCCTTGTCACTCGAGGGATCATAAATCTTAAAAAGGTAATCTGTGCAATTCGAGGCCACCCAAATCTTCAACCTAATACACAGAAAACTTCTCAAATAATGTAACCAAACAAAACAGTTGTTTATTAATCTCCATAATAGTTTCCCTACTTTCAAAAATTAAATAACATTGTGATAACAAAACTAAAAATACAAATCTTCCGCAAATCTTATCAATGAATTGATATGGGGCAAGCAGTTCAAAGTCTTTAAAATTACTACTAGTAGTAATAACTAACATTTGTCCAAGCTCTATCTACATTTTGCAAAATTAGATAAGTCAATACAAGTAAAAATCAAACAAAAATAAATTATAAAAGTAAAACAATCAAAAAGGAAAAAAAGAAGTTTTTCAACTAATCAGAAAAATAAAACAGAGCCATAATTGCATATCAATAGGAGTTGTTCAATTGTGCTGAATTGCATATTTACTGGTTTTATAGGAAATGTTGACTAACGTGGATTTTATTTGAATTTCGTATATTTAAAAAAATGGAATTTAATTGTCATATCCTCATACGTGAGAATTAAAAAATGCATTGATGTTGCCTTTTAAATTGTTATTGTTTCAACCGCGGTGGTCTTTTGGTTCTTTTAGTCGATCTTCTCTAAGTTTGTTGTATTGTTAGCGCCAACTTTGTATCTGATCTTCTGCAGTCCGGCTGAGGGTTGTCTTTATTTTAACGTTTTATTTAATTTTATTGTCCGAAAATCGAAATCGTATTTTTCAACGTATTTTCATTTTTCAAGGTCCCAATAGCATTTTAAGCAAACATTTGAGAAGAAGTATGTGTATGTGTGTGTACGCACGATCTCTCGTGAACGAAAAAAGATATCGTCCTCGTTAAGGTGCCGATAGAAGCGTATTAACCGAAATATGATCTGAAAAGACTCATAAAATTCGATCGAGCCGTTTCTTTGTTTAGACGACTTAAGTGATTTTTGTACCTGCACGATATCGCGAGAACCAAATATGATACCGACTTCTTTGAGGTTCCGATCGACGCCTATTAACGAAAATATTCTTTAAAAAAATTTTATAACATTCGGTTAAGCCATTTTTTGTTTAAATGAAAAGACTCGTTTCAAATGAAGTTACCTTTTCTGGGTTCAGCAGAGCGATAGCTTCTCAACAAGACATCACCCAAACGCCACAAACACCATGAATTTTTCACACCATAGATCAGCACTTTTTGGACGGTTAATTGTTTTCCGCTATTATCTACTGAAATCGTTCGAATTTCCAAATTAAGTCATTTGCTTTCCAGTTTATGAGCGGCGCTACAACACCCTCAGAGCCAGTTCGACCACGCGCTCTTGTGTAGCGAACGAAGTACGAAGGAAATGTTCGTTTGCTTACGTTCTCTTACAAATTCTTTAGAAAAATCTTGTGGATTTACCACTATTATCGTTATTTGAACTAACTTCTCTCATGATTACTTTGGCACTAGTTCTGGTATTAGTCAATTTCCCACTAGTACTAAAACTAATACTATTTTCGAAGTAGTCAATTTATTAATATTATATTATTTAATATTACGAAATTTTTGCTTTTGGGTATAGGAGTTGTGCTAGTTTCAAGAACCGTGTATGAATTTTCTTACAATTTGTTGTTATCATTGTTCATTTATTATTAAAATATCCTTTCATAACATTCAACGTTCATTATACTGGTTTTCTTATATAGTCGTGCAACTGCTGTATATTGTCATTTATTGCTTCTCGCGCTTCCTTAACAATATTTTCATAAACATTTTAGAATATTTGATTTCTTTCGCTTTACGGCGATATAATGCTGCATTCAATAATTTTGTTTTTACACGCTCTTTTCTTTAGTCTTTTTCAATATTCCCTCTGAAATTCGCTCTTTCTTTTCTTTTCTTTAACCCGGGTTTTAGACATCTCTTGTTAGTCAGGTAATAAAAAACTCTTCAGAAAAATGTTATAGGGACATGGGATTTACCTGATATATTTAAAGTGTTCACTATCATTATGGTTATTAGAAGTAAATACCATAATAAAAAAATAGCTATTTTAAAAATGTTACACATAAAAAATCGAACTAGTAATTAATAGTAAAGAAGTTATCTTCCTAAAGTTTCGTTAAACAATGAAAACCGTTTAATAGCTGTGTTAGAACAAACCTTGTCTGTCCTTCATCTATAAAGGGCGTAATTTCGTTGATTAAACGAACAAGTACCATCCCATCCCATTACCGTCCTCGACAACCATCGTCTCATTTCTCTTATAAATACTTCTATTAAACTTCTAGATGAAACTATTTACAATAGAGGAAAAAAGTAGGTTTAACACTTGGCGCCATTGTATAACTTCTCACCAAAGAAATTAGCAAAAGTTTCCTTATAGAAGGTGACATTTAAAACTACTTTAGAAGAGATTTCAGACAGAACCTTTTTACAGATGCTTTCTCGGGAAAGATCCTTTTCAGAAGTATTTTAAGAATAATTTTTTTTTGCTGCTGCCTGGAGGCTAGTGGACGGACATTAACAGATGTGCTTTAAGATGTTTTTGGAGAACATGAAAGGACGAAGAAGCATAAATGTTTAAAATTGTATTAAATTAGAACATTTTAAATGAGAGGTTATGAATTTTCGTTTTTAAGCTATATCCAAGTCTTGTGGAGAAAATTAAGTGTAAATATTTTTGTGGAAAATTAAAGTGCTTTCATTTTGTTTCGACTTTTTAAATTGAAATTGTGGTGGTTATGAAGATTTTATAGTGAATGAGGAGAATAGATGGAATTTGTTTTTTAATTTATGTGAAAAATCTTTTTATTTACAAGAATTCAGATTTTTATAGCAAGGACGTTGTTTACAGTATAGTTTTCAAGCAATTATGTTATTAAACGCGTTAATGCGATAGTCGTCATTTTCTGGTCTCGGTAGCCTTGGAATTAAGACTACCAACCGAATGGTCTGGGGTTCGATTTTAAATATGTAGTCGCATAACAATTCCTTATTTCTTGTCTTCCCTTTTTACAGGAATGCCCTGCTCTTTCTCATGCCATCGTTTCTAAGCATAATTCGCAACGAAGCCATTTCCTGTAGTGTCGCCGAATTCAGCGTCCTGTCACAGTAGTATTTGATGAGAACCAATGGCATAACGAGTGATAGTTCTTTCAACTTTGGGTATTAAATTAATGACCTTAAATGGGCATACATATGTGCTAACCATGCTTGACTTTCCCCTCGAGATCTTTTTCCCTAGATAAATGACGGGTTATTCGTTTATCTGCGATAGCTGCAGTACATATGAAAAAACGAATTGTTATTTTAGAAAGGAGGATGCAGAGGCCCTATTATCTATTACAATATTGTTAAATCTGATCCGATAAGAAAACACCAACCAAATTTGACACTATTGGGTGCTTTCACAAGGTGATCCAACACTGACGTATTTAAATACATACATATATCTCACCCGGCCGTGCATATCTGTGTCGTTGATGGAGCACCCTGTATAACACACTGTGTCTCGCTGTGTTGTAAATGAAAAGCGTGTATCTAAAGTTACGTGATTGTACTTTAGCTTAAACAACTTAACCATACGCATGCTCAAAATACAGGTTCATTGCTTGTATTAATGTTTTGCCATTGAATCATACCTCTCAAATATTCTGTTTAAATATTTGGACCGTTTTAAAAAAAACTTGGATTTCCCAGACATTTTCTATAGGGTTTGTGTCAGGAGAATTGCCAGGTCAAGAAGACCTGCGTCCCAACTTCGGATGACTAGCAGCAGGTGAGAATCTACGGGGCCCCGGAGAGCGGCTCCCTGCTCGACTATATATTCGGCTTTCTCGTTCTCGGCACTAGCTAGGAGCGCATTATCACTGAATCAGAGCTCTTGGCTATATCTGAAAATTCCAATTCTACATCCTTTTGTAAGTTCATTCTGTGGTCAGTATTCAGAATCGCCAGTACCTCCGCTTGAAAGATACTAGGGTACGCCGGAAGATGCTAGGACAGTGAACTGTTGGTGGCCTCTAGATAGATATTTTGGAGCCGTCGTCGATGAATACCCGTAGAGTAAATGCACGGCCACAACCCAGCCTGCCTAGCCTAGCACTGCACTTAACACCATATAAGTTTAGTGTGGGATTTTATTTATTTATTTATTTAATTAAACATATTTGTACAAAATAAGAACAAGCCTTTACATATGTACATAGGCCAAAGGAGGTGTTGATCATATATGAATGTGGTAGCCTACATTTCTTTAAATGAAACTACAAACAAAAATTAAAAAGAAATCGAAAAAGTTAAGACGCAATTACTACTATACTAATTGACTAAACTAGGGGGCTGAAAAATAAACCATAAGTTGTCTTCTGAGCTTTCCCACAGCACCAGCACGCTTAACATCTACTGGGATGGTCAAATTCTGTTCTTGCTAGGTGCGATGGATGTGTTGTGGCCGTGCACCTAGTCTCCGACAGAGTAACGAGCACTAAGGCTCGCATCAGTATCTACTAGATTGTTCCAATTTTTTGCCAAATCCAGCATTTCCCGCAAATACACTCTAAAAAATTTGGCCTGAACTATTCTTTGAACAGTGTTAAGATGTGTTAAGTTTTCAGTTAGCTCAGTGGCAAAAAGAAGACCTACAAAAAAAAAGATCTTTGCCTTCTTTTATAGTCAAGAGGCAATCAGGACGATATGGTTCCGTAGGGCCAAGTCTAAATAAGGCCTTTATTCCCGAATTCGCCGGCGGAAAATTGAATGCCAATTTGATAGTTTGCAATTACCGAAAACATTCGGAGTGGAAGTGAACGGCAGTTCTTTCATCGGATTAAATAATCACTCAAAAGCAGGAATGTCAGATCCGCCGAACAGGGAATAGGGGTCTTAGTTTGGGACTGCCAACGTGCCCTTGATAAACTGGGCCCATAGAAATATAAACTAACATGGAACGGCTCTGTCGTGTAAAAACCCTGTACGTGAGCGACCACACTCAAGGTAGCTTGTTTAAAAGGACAGCAATAATGTGTACAAGTGGGACACAAATTGCCGAACTGTCTGGGGTAGCTTCTTGAGTGAATGGTGGCGTGCCAAGTCAATATCCGGGGGCATAGATTTTATGCCAGGAATTTTAATCGCTCCGCTTTTAAAACGTCCCTCTTATTATTTCTGCATATTTTGGCCTGCACAGCCTTACAACTACTACCGAGTGAGCTCAAACACATCAGGAATTGTGGTACGCTTAATCTGGCTTACAGCCATTCCGTGTTTAGTTTATATTTCTATGACTGGGCCCGAGTGGGCAAGTGGGTCCCGTACCATTGGGGCTTCAGGAGTCACACAGGAGTCTAATATTGTATTCACAGGCTATTGGGACACCCACCAGTTTGCTGAAGAGGGCCCTTGCCAATCGGCCTTTGATGAAACATACCAAAAGCTGGAGGTCCGCGCCTGCATTGGTCAGCTCTAAGCGGATCCTTCCTGTGCCGACTCTTAACGCCGCCAATGTATTGTTGGAGAAAGAAAGGATGTTAGGACAATTGTTGGCTTGATTACCGGCCACTGTGCTCTAAATTACCACTTAAACGACGGGTGGAGGACCCCAATTGTAAACTTTGCCTTGAGGATGATGAGCGTCCTATTCATGTTTTCTGTGAATGCCCGCGATAGTGAGGAGCAGGGTTTCGTTGTTCGAATAGTCAAGTCTAAGCTGCCGCCACTAGGCACACTGCTGAACCTGTTTAAGCGATCTGATCAACAAATATGAGGCATAGGGGTGTAGTACAAAAGGCCAAGTGAATAGCCACGGAACTTTTGGGCTCAGTACCTCACGAAAAGAAAGGCAGAATGACAAAACTTGGAGTGAAGCTCAAAACGGAATCCGACGACTCCCGTCAACACTTCTCAAAAGGAATGAAAAAGATAATAAATAATCTTATTATGCAAAGATGACAATGAAAGACTCTATAATGGCGAGATCTAGGACTGCTATCGCGGTACTAGATATCGTAAAGAGAATGAAGCTTAGAAGACACTGATGTGCAGGATATCTAGCTCGTATGAGCAGGCTAGAAAAGGTTTTCGCGGTTAGGTTTATAACATGCGACAGCGGGGTTAACTAAATCTCGATTGGGAAAATGGCATAGATCAAACGACCAGAACTCCTTGGTTGCCAAAGTGAATGCCATCGGCTTGGAATCGAGTCCGGCGGAGTTGCAAAAGGGCAGGAGCCAATCCTATTGTACAACTGAATAAGTAAGTAAGTAATTAAAAAGTCATGAATATTTAACAGCTTCTCTTTCCAATTAAAAATAATTTCAGATAATAGTTACGCTTTGGAATAACTTTTCAACAAGGGTTGTTTTTATTTTAAATTGTAGCTGGAAAGTTTATATTCTATTACAAAGTGCTCTCACATTAAGTATGCATATATAAAAATTCTCCTTGAAAATAATCGAAACTTTTCAAGAACATAATCCGAAACTTGAATGAAAATTTGAACTAAACTTAAACTTTTGTTACCAATTCCTTGAAATGCTTTAAAAAGGGACCAAAACCTAAAATCCGATTGTCATATCTGAGGCTTTACATATCTCCTACATGACAAATAAAATAAAATAAAAAGTTTCATCTTTTCTGCATATACAAAAATTATTGCTATTTCTGGGAAAAAATTGATTTTTTTTTGTTTTTTAAATTTATAAATAGTTTTTTTTATTTAATATGTTTTTTGAAAATGCTACAATGCTATACTTGGCAGTTGGGCATCTTAAAACTAATTTCTTAAATTTTAACCTTTCTTTGTTTTTTTTTTCTTTTCAGAATCTACCAAACAAAAATTAAATTTGTGTAATTACGACGACTTGAAAAAGAACAATTTTATTGTTTTTTTTGTGAATAATATAATTATTTAATTAATTTTAGTTGAGCGCTTTTTGTTTGTTTGTTTTTGTGAAAATATATATTTAGGAAAATTGATAAATAAAAAAAGCCACGAACATTTATGCATTTTTTAAATTGATTTCACATTCCTTAAACTTTGGCTACGCTTAAAAAAATATTATTTTTATTTATTTATAATTCATACCCAACTTCACTTTTCGGTTTGTTTGTTTTGTTTTATTAAACGGATTAAAATCATGATGAAATAATTGTAGTAAAAAAAAATTATTTATAATTAAAAACAATAATTTATATTTTTACGATTACAATTTAGGCTATAAATATTGAAAGAGTTTCCACTTTTTTACTTTATATTTCACTTATGTAATTTTTTTAATTTTTATTTTTTTTTATTAGTTTTAAATTAAATTTTTTAACTACATTTATATTTATATTTGCTTAAAAAAAATCTTAAAATTTATTTTCCGAGACAGTCTTATAAATTTGAATTAAAAAGAAGAAAAAAAAAATAAAAATAATAATTTAAGTTAAATAAAACATTTATAAAAAAAAACGAAAACAATACTTTAAAAAAAACATACATTTACACAAAATAATAATTAATTTTAATACACTAATAATAATAAAAACATAATTTACGACACTAATTCGTTGTTTAGATTTAGTTAATATTTTTTTTTGTTGTTTGGTTTTTTTTACTTTAATTTTAAATTATTTAATTTTTATTTTGTTTATTATGTCTAAAGAATAAGGAATTTTGAGTAGAGATTGTGTTGGTTTCTTTTTTTAATTTTATTCAATTTTGTGTCTTGGTTTACTAGATTCTTTCTTAATATCAATAATTATTATTTGTTGTTGTTATTCTAGGAAGATATGTTAAGGAATTACTCAGTTGTAAAGATCCTGCTCTGTCCAAACTGGTTTCCTTTGAGATTGTTGCGGCTGTTGTTGCGGCTGCTGCTGATGTTGCTGCTGATGGTGAAATCGATTTCGACGTTGTTGCTGTTCATTTGGTGTTTGCTGCTGATGCTGATGGTGCTGCTGGTGTTGATGATGGTGCCATGGTTTTCTTTTAGCATTTGCGTTCCATCTGTGAATATTAAAAATGGTGTAATTTCACTAACGGACAAAATAGTTTCGTATATGGTATACGTTTATTGTATTTTCATATTTTATATACATATAGAAAACAAATAATCTATTTTAAAATCGTTTTTAGGTTATGCTTATGTTCTTTGGTAGTTTGTTCTTTTCTGCTTGTTTAAGACGTGGGATGCCAAGAAAAATTACAAGTGTCTACTAAGCGCATTCAAAATTCAGTCTGACAAATTTATTAACAAAAATTGTCAGCCAGACAAGTTGTAATAGATATCAGAGATCTAAAACTTTATTTTAAAAAAAAATCAAGGAGGTGTTATGTAGTGCATTTTTATAAAAAAAATAATTTATAACAAAAGGTCTGTCAGAAGTTAATTAACAAAAATTGTCAGCCAGACAAATTTTTTCAAAAATGGTTCATTATTTACTACAAATTGTATAAATTTCAGGCAGGTGTTTTGGAAAAACAAATCATTTTTTTAGCTAAATTCAAAAATTCATAAAAAATAACAATTAACAAATTTTTACTAGTCTGGCGGGCGTAACATGTTTTTTTACATGTTTTTCAGCCATTCTCACTTTATAATTTTGAGGTGTTCGATGGGGTAGGTTTTTTACGATGGAAGCTTAGACTAAATCGACCATGCGAGTGTGGAGTATATAGGCAGCCTTTAGAGCGCTTGGATTGTGATGGAACTAGAGTATAAAGCTGGCAGTCATTTTTCTCCTTTTTGGCATAGATCCGTTGCATGCCAAGATGCAGGCATTAATGCTTCTCCTTATAGTAGCTCTTTCAAGAGCAGTGTATGAGGTGTTATCAAGAGCACCCTCAAAGCCAGTAAATGGAGACCAGGCTTCTTTGCGTCGACTTTTTCAATGCTCCTGACGAGTGGTACCGCCCTACCACGATTTGAATTTTTGACCATTTGCTGGGGTGTGAGGGGTGAAACGGCAACTTCAGCTAGGGGTGGCTTGGGGAGGGTGCAAATGGTTAAAAATTTCTGCCACTAGTATTTAACTGTTATTTAGCCCTAGTAGAATCTACATACGCAGCCACAGAAATTTTTTTCAATTTTAACCCCTTTTTATCCCCCAACCCCTCTATCTACAAATACAAAAGGGCCCATTCTCCGGGCTAGCGAGTGTGCATACGTTCTTAACTGCGTATCACACTATGTATATACGAAATATCAGCTTTAAGAAAATAACCTAGGTCTGGCGGGCCTGGGCTCTTATCTATAATGAAAAGTAGGTCACAACTTTGAGAGAAAATGTAGCAGATATTAGAAATTAATTGTAGTGATTAGACAAGAAACGTTAAGTTAATAGTCGATTTTGAAAAATGAAAATAAAATTACGATAAGCGAGTTTTCGAGAAAACGTATCATCGTATCCATATGATTTTTTTTCGACTAATAGTATCCAAAATGATACGAACGTATCCAAAGTGGCAACACTGTACACGATGCGTCCTACCATCAGGCGGCCAACGTTGGAGCGTGTTCATAGAGCCGGCTTTAGACAAGAAATTCGTCTTACGGATTTCTATTCGAGTTCATCATTCTTGATTTTAAAAGGTTACTAAATTATCTCACATGATTATGAAATTTAAAAAAAACCACCTAAATCACCAAAAAAAAGCTAAAAATAATTAAATTAATTAATACAACACAACAAATCAAAATAGTCTGTAAGCTTCATCATATCTCTAACTCAAAGACGCCCCCGGAAGGACGGCATTTCACCGTGAAAACTTGAGTCTAATAAATTTCAAAAATGAAAACAGCAAATATAAATCAATCGAGCCGCGCTGATTAATTACACACAAAACTATTAATAAGAAATCACATAAATAGAAATTGCCTCGAAAGCGATCATTCGTGACACACTGGCATTTATTGACATTTTTATTTTTGTGTGTTTGTTTCCACAACTGGTGTGTCGGATCTAAGGCGGTCTGAACTGACACCAAAATTTCAATTTTATTTTTACAAATTTTAAGCGAAAATATTTTCCTTAAAAGCGGCCTTGTGCTTGTACAGAATAAACAAACACGAATTTCGCTCTGTTTTTTCCCTTTAATTGCCAAAAACGAATAACGCGAGATTAATTCACAAATAAATATTTCAGCACCGAACTAAAATTGAATTTTGTACACAATATTATTTTTTTTGGAAGTAGGAGTGTGTGTGTGGTTGGTTGCGAGGGAGTGCGAAATTTATCAATAAAAATTTACTTCGGGATTTTCAGTATTAATTAGGATTATTCATGTTCTGTCCATGTTTTATCACGAATCCATTGGTGGGTATTAATCTTCAGATTAAAAAAAATGTAATACTATATCTTTTTTCGTGGAAATGGTGTTTTAATAGATGATTTTACTGAGTTGTTTCGGATTAAAACGGATTTTAGTAATTTCCATTCTGGATTTTCACCACAATTAATCCTCTAATTGATAGTGGATTGTATAATCCTAGTTTAGTGATGAAGTTTTACTGAAGAGGATTACTTCTATATTTTTGCAGCCAACGGGCTTGAAACGTTTCTAACATTAAATTGTGCTCTTGTAGTCTCCACTTGGACCTTTAATATCATCGATTTTATCGATAGACAATTATCATTCAAGTGAACTCACCATCATTTGTAATCTGATAAATATAATGTAAATTTTTGGGAGGAAATAATCCCTTTTTCATCGATCTGTAGTGAGTAGTACCATTGACGCTAATGTACAATTGGTATTATTTTCTCTTTAAATAAATATAACAGTTTTACTAAAGCTAATATTTAATGGAGTATCCACACATATCAGGGCCGTGCCCGGGACGCCGCAGGGCCGTGCCCGGGACGTCACAGGGCCGTGTTGCGTCAGGGGCTCAAAAAAATATCGGTGCGTACATTTTATATGAACTCGTTCTCATATGTCCGTGTCCGGCCCGGCCCGGACCCGTAATAATATTTTTTGATTATTGAATGTTTAATTTAATTAAAAGTTCATACGAATGCCTACCGCCCCCAAAAACAGATTATAATATGAATAACATTGTGGGTTTGAATTATTTTTCGGGAGATTATGTGCCTAATAGTTGCTGGCAAAGGCCTATTTTTGAATAGTTTTCATGATACTTTGTGTTGGTTGATGAATTTTTTTTTCGCATTAAATTGATATGATTTGTATGTGAAATCGGTTTGTTTTTTTAAATGAAATAAAAAAAAAAGTGAAATCGTTCCGAAATAAATTTTTAAAAACCAACTTCAAAAAAAACCAATACCGTGATGCACAAAAAAGGATGAAATAATTGTTGGTAGTTCTTTACAATACTAATCCAATCAGAATGGAAGAATCACTTTTGAAGACGGTGCCAGGTTGAGTTTCATTGCACTCTTCCTTGCTTCGAAAATTGGTTTCATTTCTTTGTTAGCCTTATGCACTTAATACATCGCCCCGAAAACAGTCAATCTCTGTGTGTCACTTTTGTAATTTCAACTCGAAATTAAAATAAACTACTAGATTTCAACCTCTGTGTGTCTAGGGTATTACAATTTACATGAGTTGACTATGCATGAAATTTCTCACCGAAGAGTTTCTAATAATTCTTTACCACATTAATCCAATCAGAATGAATTTAGAAGAAGAGAAAAAAAGAAAAAAAGTCGCACTGTCCGACCCGGGGTTTGAAACCGCAATAATTAGTTCGGTAGACTTTTACGTAGACGCTACGCCAAGTCCCTCTCAAGTATTTGGTGACAATAAAGAATTTTGTGATGCCTTTGAAATAATTCTATCTGTTCAAGGTGTACTAATTTTACTTTTTTAAGCCTAACTTCGAGCTCCTTTATCAGAATTTAAAAAAAATTGCATGGGACCACCGTAGGAAACTACCCTTTCAAGCAAAAAAAGAAAAAAGCAAAAAAGTTATTGCGTTACAAAGTTATGCGTGAACAGGACCAAAAAAACATACCTACGCGTCGAGTTGATAACCTCCTCTTTTTTGAAGTCGGTTAAAAAGGAATGCCGCAGCAGGAATATTGTGGTGTGTTTACATGTCATTCTCAATGGGCTGGGGTACACGGATCACACTCAACACTTGATAAACCGGTTTGTTATCATACTCTCGGGGTACATGGGTATTGCTTTACCAAGAGTAACTTTATCCTTACATGGGATGCCCGAGTAATGTTTCTTTATCTATGAAGTTAAAAAACTAACCCTCTCTTCCTTTTGACCCTTCTCTCCTAAAAAAACGGTTTATCAAGTGTTCAGAGTTGATCCGTGTAGGTCAGTCTATTCACTGTTGCTACTGTCATTACCATTTCTGTTCTACACATATACACCATTGTACTTCGTAATGCAGTTAGCCTAGATAGATACTACGTATACATGATGAGTTGAACCCAGGTTGAACTCGAGTTCAAATGCATGTAGACGCGAGTCGATTTGAGATAGGGTCGACTGAACTCGACTCAGCTCTGCTACCTGGGTTGAGTTGAAATTATGCATATAGACGCGATCTCAGTAGTTGAGTAGTTGAATTTATTTGAGAGTAGCATTTCTGTTTTTTGTTTGTGATTTTTGTCGAATTTTGTCGATTGTCGAAAATTCAACTAAACCTCAACTCAACTATTCAACTCCTCATGTATACGTAGTAAGAGTTTTCCATCAAAATGAGCTTCACGGATGCTAAACAAACAAAACAAATGTCACTCCAACCCAATTTCAACTCATCCCGCGTATATGAGGCGAAATTCCAACTCGACCCAAGTAGGAGAGCTAAGTTGAGTTGAGTGAACCCAGTTGGAACTAGACCCCCGTTTATGAGTGGGTTCAACCTGGGTTTAACCTAGGTTGAACCTAGTCATAAATGGGGTATATTACAGCATTCACCCCAATGTTGTGATTGGTCCGGTCCAATGGATAAATTGTGCCAATATTGCCATGCTGTAAAATTTCAAAAGGAAACACCTGGACCTAAGTTACTTGGCGCTTACGTGGATGGGATATCTTCATCGTCTAAATATTTTTTACAACTTATTTTATTTCGCTATGATGAGTGTAGCGAGGCGCACCGGGTTCCAGCTTATCAGATTAATAAAAGAAAGTTCCAAGATGGCGGCCAAAGAAAGCGGTTCCAAGATGGCGGCCGAATTTTGCAAGTGTTTCCCGATCCCCGACATGGGTATCAAATGAAAGGGTAGAATACAATTAGCTTGGCGTCATTTCAAATTCAAAATGGCGGCCAACACAAAATGGCGTATTATCTTTTTTTTACAAGCCACTCGGTATGGGTATCAAATGAAAGGGTATGACAAGTTGAATACTATTAGCTGTGGGGCGTTATTCCAAATTCAAAATGGCGGCAAACAGAAAGTGGCGGCCAACATAAAACGGGGGATTACATTTTTCTTTACAACGCGCTCGGTATGGGTATCAAATGAAAGGGTGTGACAAGTAGAATACTATTATCTGTGTGGTGTCTTTCCAAATTCAAAATGGCGGCCAACACAAAATAGCGGTTTACATTTTTTTCTTACGACGCCGTCGGTATGGGTATCAAATAAATGTGTATGACAAGTATAGTACAGTAAGTTGTGCGACGTCATTTTAAATCAAATATGGCGGTCCCCACAAAATGGCGGAAGACATATAATAGATAAAAAGTAGAAAATAAAATATATAGTTTAAAATAGTTTTTACATTTCGAAAGGTAAGTGTTGTTCCCATATACTGGCTGGAGCAATAAAAATTTACATTCAAAATAATTTTTTGCTTTTTAGGCCATTTTAAAATAAAAGCGTATTTTTTAGTTTTTTTAAACTATATATTTTATTTTCTACTGCAGTCACAACGACAATCACTGAAAGTTGTTGGACTCGATCTGATAAAGCCATGCTTCTCCCATGGACCTGAATGTGGGTGGTTGAACAGTTGGTAAAGCCGAAAATGTTCACATCTTAGCTCCAAATGCCAAAACATTAAATATAGTTTATCCTGAAGCTCTTTGAAAAAATTCCGTAGCATCTGTTGCATGTCTGATTATATGCTTTGCATTTTTTTGCCCCTTCTGTTCGTCTTAAGAGGAAATGAAAAAAAAAACAGAGAGTAAATATGTGTGTAAGGTATTTATTCGATTTTTTAGGGCACCAAATTGTGCATTTTTGGGCTGCACAGTGGGTGCCATATTTGCAAAATTTATAACGTTTTTTGGCGTTTTTTTTGGGAAAAACAATTTGGAGGGGAGGAGGGTGCCATGAGCGAAGTTCTGCACAGGGCGTCTAATCCCCCGGCATAGTAAAATCGATGCGGACGATTCTGAATATGTTTGGCTAGATGTCTGTTGTGCACGTAGTACACAATTTTTCATCGTCTTAAAAAAGTTGTAACAGACTATAAATTTTTTAAGTATCCAAAATCAATTTTTGCAGATTTGTTCCTTTTTTCATTATACTTTTTCCTACCGCATACTGTGCACACATAATCTTTTTTTATTGAAAGACGACGCACGCGGATTTTTGCTATTCCTAATAAAACTGAATTCAGGTCATTCCATTTTTAACTACTGACGGGTAGCCTCAAAATGAGCGCTGATGTATTATACTATCATAAAAACATCTGACAAAACTCATCACTCCTAATGAACAGTTTAATTTTTAAGCTTCCTAAAAAGGCAGAGATACAGTGAGATAGTAATTAGCGTTGTAGATATCACGATCCTTAATACCGACTATAAAATCCTTGGCAATGATCCTAAATAAATGGTTGAGCCTAGTTTTAGGGCCGAATATGCGAAAACAACGATAAAGTTATCCCGTCTATAATTTTCCACAATCGACAATGGCAATACGTTAGGATTTTAATCGAACATTCAGCTGAATTTCACCAACATTATATTTTCTCTTTGTAGACATCTTACAGGCGATTGATAGGCAATAGTTGATTAGGTAATGAAGAAAACAAATCATCAGCCACACATGGTATACTCGTATAGTGTTCCACTTCTATGTAGAATGTCATGGTGACTTTTGATAACGTTGATGACATGAAATCTCGCTTATAAAAAAAGAGAATCAAAAGGGATTTTTAATAGGAGATCTATGAACACTGCAAAATATGCCGGCCTCGATTACTTGAGGCTAAGGTGCTTGATTGCCGTAAGGTTCTTAGTTTGTTTCCACTCCATGACATGGTGTTTCGTCTTTCCACTTCTCTTACCTAGAGATAAAAAATCCTTCTTTCTTTTTTGTCCCTCTTTTCAGTAACTCCTTGCCCTTTTTCCTGCCATCGTCTCTAAATCGTAATCGAATACCGAAGAATCAAACTGGTGAAAATGTCAAAAATAGTGATCCTTTTCATCTAATCGTTTCAAGTAATTTGTCAAGAAGCTATCGCGGTTTCAATTCAAATTGCGACTCACTTAATAGGCCAGTGCAGATACCTTTTAAAAAGGCGAAAATTATAAAAATTATTAACAGCATGAAAAATGTTGGAAAGTGAAGGAAATATAGCGAGCCAACCAAAAAAATAAATTCAAGTCGATCTGAGTTACGTGGGTGAAATAGGGGTAACTTTAAGGGGTGAAAAAGGTTTTTCACGATTTCCAACGAAACTAGACCTCCTATCAAAAAAAGTTAAATATAGGAGTTGTAGGTAATAAAAAGATCTACAACTTTTGTACAAAACATTTTTTCACATAACCTCAAATTACCGAGAAAAAACGATAAAACTAGTGTTTTTGTTTTTGATTTTTATCTCCATTAAAAAAACTTTTTTTTTCACGAAATTTTATGGAAACTTACCTTCCCAAACACGCTGTAATTTTTTTGAATTAAAATATTTATTTTTACGTTTTATTAACTTCCCAGTAGGAAGTTATTGTAATCGGTCCGAAAATCGGATTCGAAATTTTCAATGTATTTACACGTTTCAAGGTCCCAATAGCATTTTAAGCAAAAATTTGAGAAGAAATATGTGTGTGTATGTGCGTACGTCTGTGGTCATTTTTTCCTGCACGATTTCACGCGAACCGAAAAAAATATCGACTTCGTTCAGGTGCCTTCGAAGCGTGTTCAAGGTAATATGATCTGAAAAGATTTTCATAAAAATTGGTCGAGCCGTTTTTTTGTTTGAACGACTGAAGTGATTTTTGTACCAGCACGATTTCGCGAGAACCAAAAAAGATATCGACTTCGTTAAGGTGCCGTTCGAAGCGTATTAAAGGACATATGAATTGAAAAGATTTTTATAAAAATCGGTCGAACCGTTTTTTTTGTTTGAACGACTTAAGTGATTTTTGTACCGGCACGATTTCGCGAGAACCAAAAAAGATTACGACTTCGTTAAGGCGCCGTTCGAAGCATGTTAAAGGACATATGATCTGAAAAGATTTTCATGAAAATCGGTCGAACCGTTTTTTTGTTTGAACGACGTAAGTGATTTTTGTACCGGCACGATTTCGCGCGAACCAAACAAGATACCGACTTCGTTAAGATGCCGTTCAAAACGTGTTAAAGGAAGTATGATCTGAAAAGATTTTCATAAAAATCGTTGAGTCGTTTTTTTGTTTGAACGAATACTGGGAAGTTAATCTTGTGGACCGAAAGGGTCAAAAGCCACATCCCAACTAGTTTTGAATTTAAACCTTAAAAGAGACCTCATTTTCAGCCGAAAATGCCCATGTTCTAAAATCGTTTTTTTCAAAAAATCTAAGGGTTTTTTCTTTTGTTGAAAGGTCTAGTTTCATATGGTGTAGAAAAAATTAACATGACTATAGAAAAATTTGCCAGGAAATGCGATAAACTGAAAAACTTGATTTCAAAAAGTTATTTTTCAATCATTGTTTTAAATTTTTTTTGAACTTGTTTAACGTCTCCAAAAGCTGCTTAAAAAATTCGTGGAACACTCCAAGACTCCAGCTGCCTTGTATTTTTTGCTATTTACGATTCAAAAATATGTGTCACTCACTGATCTGTTTTTAGTATTTTGAAAAACTGAAAACAGTAAAAACAGATCAGTGAGTTGCACTCATTTTTGAATCGTAAATAGCAAAAAAAAACAAGGCAGCTGGAGTCTTGGAGTGTTCCACGAATTTTTTAAACAGCTTTAGGAGATGTTAAACAAGTTCAGAAAAAAGGACCTTAACGACCTACTTTTTGAATTTTCACTCTAATTCAGGGGGAAAAATCGTTGAAATAAAGGGTTGATACCTATTTTTGAATGGCAGATATCAAAAAACCAAACCAGCTGGAGACTTGACGTGTTCCAAGAAATTTTCAGGTAACTTATGAGGATGCTAAAAAAGTTCAGAACAAAGGACCTTAACGATATACTTTTTGAGTTACAGTGAAATATGTGGCAAATAATTGTTTTTTTTTCATATTTTCTTTTTACCAATAAACCCCTTTATTTCTGTGTTTGCCATGGTACACTATTGGTTTTATTAATTAAATGAAAGCCGAGTTCCTAACGATTACAAAGATGCCCTATTTGTGGAAATCGACCGTTGTCTCATTACCTTTTTATTCTAAATCATAAACTACATTTTTTCCCTTTAACCAAAATTCAAAACGCCCTATCTCGAAAACGGAAAAGTCTCGATTGAAAAAAAAAACAAAAAAACACGTGTTCATTATTTTTTGAAAATCTTTCTGACCATACAGAAATTGACCGCCCACCCACCCCCAATTTGAGGGGCGGGAGAATCATAATTCGTGAAAAAAATGGGGGTTTCAATCGAGAATTTGGCAGAAAATTGGGTGGCACGGGTGGTTTTAAACACCCTGTATATATATATATATATATATATATATATCCATATATATAACATGTATATATACATATATGTATATAACAGGTATATATGTATTATAACATGGCCCGATACATGCACGCAAAGGCTACAGGCAGCGAAAAAAAAACTAGCTTCGGAAGATCATTTCTCGCGATCGGGAGTTTTTTCAGCGGTGAGCCCATGGGCACTTTTTATCTACTCGTCGAATACTATAAGTGAGTAAACTTTGGTCCAATTTGACCGGGACCCATTTCCCATACAGATTCTGCGGGGTCCTTTATTTGAATTGAGCAAAGTAAATTTTTTTCTAGGAAGTATTCAAAGAAAACTAATTATTTTCTATCTTACATTATTCAAGGATTTCAATTGTAAATTTTAATAAATAATGAAAAATTTAAAACAAAGATTGAAAAATAACTTTTTGAAATCCAGTTTTTTAAGTTTTTCGCGTTTCCTGGCAAATTTATCCACAGTCATGTTAATTTTTTCTACACCATCTGAAACTAGACCTTTCAACAAAAGAAAAAACCCTTAGATTTTTTGAAAAAAATGATTTTAGAACATGGGCATTTTCGACTGAAAATGAGGTCTCTTTTTAGGTTTAAATTCAAAATAAAACGTAAAAATAAATATTTTAATTCAAAAAAATTACAGCGTGTTTGGGACATAAAAAGGTAAGTTTCCATAAAATTTCGTGAAAAAAAATTTTTTTTAATGGAGATAAAAATCAAAAACAAAAACACTAGTTTTATCGTTTTTTCTCGGTAATTTGAGGTTATGTGAAAAAATGTTTTGTACAAAAGTTGTAGATCTTTTTATTACCTACAACTCCTATATTTAACTTTTTTTGATAGGAGGTCTAGTTTCGCTGGAAATCGTGAAAAACCTTTTTCACCCCTTAAAGTTACCCCTATTTCACCCACGTAACTCAGATCGACTTGAATTTATTTTTCTGGTTGGCTCGCTATATTTCCTTCACTTTCCAACATTTGTCATGCTGTTAATAATTTTTTTGTTTCTAAAAATTATTTGCACTGGTCTATAAGCTGTCAATACCTTGATTTCCCCACTAAATCAGCGCCGCTTACATATACTTTCAATGTTTTAATTTTAAATCGAAATATAAGCGCTGAAATAAGAAAAAATTAAAAATAGTGAAATAAATAAAACTAAAATGACTACGACTGAACCAAAAAAAAATGCCAACTTTCAATTAAAAGAACGAAATTAGAACTTTCATACGAAGTTGCATATTTGCACTGTTTACATACGTTTCATTCATATCAAAGGTCTGATACCATTGCCGTTGCATACGAATTCCATCCTTAATTCGTAATGTATATTCATGTAAACAGCATTTGTAAATGTTAATTCAGCAGCAGGGAGTCTTGCACCACCCATATAAAAACTTGCACCCGTTCTGGCTAGATTATTTTAGGGTACTTCAATTTTTTTTCATTTTCGCAACCCTCTCACACCAAGCATGGCAGCTACAGAAAGTGTAGATTAAACACCCTTTCATTTTGTACACCCCCGCTGCTGCATTTATCTTGTCTGCACTCATTTGCACTACTGACATGTGGAATACTACTCTCTTTCGCCTCATTCAGTTTAGAAAAGTAATTTTTAGTGTTTTTTTTCATGATACACAGAAGTGAGTGTGTGATACACAGATGTGAAATGCATTTGACATTGTCCACTTAATACTTCTGGACCAAGTTCAATATAGACGAAGTGGTGTAAAAGCAAACTTACTTTGAAAATTTTCGCCTTTTCGATGGTGGTCCCTCAAACTCCGGATACAGCACCGATCCAGCTAAAAAATATAATATAGAGAAGGAAATATTAACTTCATCCCTGTTCATTCGACATATTTCAACTTACACATGGCATTGTATTTTCTTTTAGGAGTACGAACTGAATGATTTAAATTACCTTCCCCAGAAGAGTGTCGAGGCATCGTACAGCTCCTGCCACGGCATCCTTTCAGAAATTCCAAAGTATTGTGCAGATACGATTTCTCATCTGTACTTAGTGATGAAACTCTATTCAGCGTTTCGAAAGGATCTAAGATTGAAAGTTTGAAGCTTAATAGTATACATGCTTCTAAATAAGGACAAAAGTTCAAGGTTACCTATTCTTAAGTTATAGAACGTAATCAATCCGGTTGTAAACTCACAATAAAGGAAATCATGAGTTGAATTTATTGTCCGAACACACGAGTACGTATTGTTATTGGCATTCATGCAGAAACAGAATGGCGAATCATTCCAAAGTGGAGCAGTCCTCCAATGTGAGCTATCATGACTGAAGCAGTTCATTCGCTCCGAAAGGCATTCCTTTTCCATTTTTGCCTTTTTGTTGCGCTTTCGTTCCTTCTTGCGTTGTCGTTCTTCCTTAAGCTTACGTCTAGCGTCTCGGGCCAATTCCTTCTCGTCGGGAACACTACATTTTCGCAAAATTAATATGAAAGAAAAAAAAAACATATCGTTAGTACCGTTTTCACAAAAATATTAAAATAAACGTCTCAATGCTGCTAAATCCAGCCATGACAGTTAACCCTATTCACTGAAAAGAATACCCGGGAATCCTTGCCAAAAGAAAATCCTGCTTAAGGACGAAATCCTTCAACAAAACCTTCACTCAATCTTGTTAGAGAAGACGGGGGGCAAAAAAGGGAACCGCCCATGAGAAGAAAACCTTTAAGGCATAAAAATGTCTTAAAAGCTCGTAACTCTTGACGATCTGCCCACATTAAAAAAAGACGCAATGCAAATGGCATTTTTGTAAGTCCCCCCCTCCACCCGCCGTTTTTGCTCTCCCCCACCACAATGGAATTAAAAACGTCACACAGCGCCAACTTTTTGAGATTAACCTGTCACAGAGTATCAGAGCAGAAATTTTTCGACCGTATGCGAATCCTTTCTTACCTTTCAATTTCCGGCTCACAATAGCACTCTGCAGGTCCTGAAAATCGATATTTCTGCTGATGGAATGGATCGTTTGTGTTGAGTGGCTTAGGCTCATTTCCGACTGTTGGATAAAAAGAACGAGTTTAAGTATAGATAGCAAATGGAGGGCAAAGGATAAAAAAAATCAGCAACAACCTCCAACCACGACGGAGGCCAACCGCTGCTGCGGCGAAGAGTATGACGGAATGTCCTTACCCTTGAAAACGTTGGTAATGTCATTCGCAGTGGTTGCTGTGCTTTGGGTTGTTGTCGGACTGATGGGGTCCTGGTCTTCGGTCGGGTTAGACGAAGATAGTGGTGTCCTGTAATTAGCCTCGGTTGTGGATGAAACGCCATTAACTGTTGAGTACTCGGGTTGATATTTAATTGTTGTGCCTGCGGTGTCAGCCTTTCTAGATGTCAGGATAATTGCGTCCAATTTCTCAGATGTGTCTTCTACAGGAGTCACTTTTTCAATGGACTTGTCAATTTGTTTCGGATGAATTGTTGTGCTCGTAAAATAGAAACTAGAAGGTGGAGACGATTGTGTACCACCGTTGATACTGTTGGCCGTTGTAGATGGCTCTTGAGTGGTTGTACTAAGTTGATGGGCTTTACTGTGATGATGATGATGGTGTTGGTTATATGGACGTCTATTTCCTTGGTTCCTATTATTTTTCTTTGGCTTATGATCCTGAGTGACGGTCATGTTTGCTCCCTCCGGAATATCATTCCTGTCGGTCCTGAAGTAGCTCATATCAATCAACGTTCCCTCCTCACTCTCAGAATCCACTTGCTTCGAGTTATTTTTACTTCTATGCCGGTGAACGTGCGATCCCGGCCTCTCTCTGCGTCGACCGTGTCTCTCTGTAGCCACATCGAATCCCCCAAATGTATCATCCAGTCCCAGTTCCGCGGCACTTTGCGAAATGTCATCATCCCCCCTCTCGCTGTAGTCACGGTTAAGTGCCGGCTTATGTTCCTTCAAGTGTTTCTTGATATCTTTTAAGTCATTTATTTTGTCCTTAAGGACTTTTATCAACAAATCAATTTGATGACGTGATTTCTTCCACATCCTCTCGTCCTCGTAAATAATGTCCGAGCAGTTCACTTTGCCACTTGCCGCTATAAAGCATTTCGCTGCCACTTTCTCGCCACTTATCTTACGACTGCGATTTAAACTGTCGTGTTCCAGGAACTTCGCTTCAAGACTTTCGAGGGTCTTTTGTATTTCTTGTATAACATTCGATATCGGATCAATGGCGTCACGTTTTGGTCGTGATTTTTCATTTCCCTCGTGGTGTCGCTGCTGCTGTTGTTGTGCGTGCTCATGGAGATTGTCCTCAATTAAGGCGATAGCATTTGATATGTCCAGCAGCTGCTCCATTTCGTACGGTATGTGATCATGATACACTTCCTCTAGCTCCTTACTATCCTCAAGGATTGTTGAAAGTATTTCACGTTTATGTCGTCGACTGAATAGGGAATGATGTTGCCCTCTGAAAGGATTAAGGAAAATTGTATGATTGTGTTAAAATAAAAGAAGGGATTTATTAGAATTTGCTTCTTCTAAGTTTTTTTTTTATTAGACTTATATTTTACCTTTTCCTTATCCGTGATGTTGAGCCCAAGTAATCTCGGTCGGTTTTTATCTTCGTGTAGACAACACCATCCGGTGTAAAGCAGGCGCAGTTCCTTTTGTTTTGTGCTGACATTTTATTCATTTCAGCCAAGTGATGTTGAAGCTGTAACTGGAATGATTAAATTTCTGTACGGAGGGTTTTCAGCTTATAAAAGATAAGAAATTTATTAATTAGTGTCGAAGTAGAAAAGATAAAAATTTATTTCTAGAGAAAAACGCCTTCGGTTTGTAAGTGTAATCTGGGCATGTCTTTTGGCTTAGTGTATCACACTGCGCTATGGTCAAGAGTTGTCCTTTTGAAATTAAAAGTAGTACGAGAATAGTATATTCTGTAACAAGTTTGAAATGATGCATATTCCGCACAAGTGGAAGTCCACGAGTGTGGAATATGCCATTCAAAACGTGTTGCAGACTATACTTTTTCTACGCCTTTAATTAGTTTTTATTGTTGTTGTTGTTGTAGTTTAGCATTTACTAGTACAAGACTAGCGAACCTTATCCGGTTTCTTTTGGTCCCAGCCTTGCAGCCATATGGACCATGATTTGTGAAATTAGTTTTTATTAATATTTTGTAAAGAAAAACGTACCTTCTGTAAAGCTAATGTCAAAAATATAATGTATAAGGCACAGCAAGATATTTTAACGCTAAATAACATATTAGTAGGGAGTGTTCATTCATAACACTTTTGTAATTTAATAATTTATTAATAGATGGCCGCCGCAAAATTTATTAAATAAATGCTAATTAAATGCTATTATTTTCTGCAATTTAATAATTGAATAGTTTATTTAAAGCAAAAATTTTCTAGCGGAACATCATTGATTGTTTATTATTGAAACAATCCTTTTCTTTCTTTAATTAATAAATCTTTTTTTTCTTTAATTAGTAAATCATATTCTTGGATTACGACGAACAGATGTCGCCAATAGTAGTCATTCCATAACAAATGATGGAATGAATATTCCACACGGGTGTGGAATGCTGCTATTTCCGTAACTAAAAGTAATATCAGAATGCCTGTATTCTAACAGAGGCGTAGAAAAAATAATTACTTTATTGCAGTTAAACTGTAATAAAATTACTTCGTAAGTGGAATAAGAGAAGGAAATAAAGATAAATCTAAAACATAAAAAAATTCCTGTTTTGAAGACACATTTGAAAAAAATTGCTTAAACCAAAATCAGTGTGAAGGTGCACGACGACAACCCTTCACAACGATGTGCAGATATTGAAATATGTCCTACAAGTTATCTACAAAACATTGAAAGAACAACGATAACTGCAAATGGCACATATGATGAACGATCGTATTTGTATGTGTCATTACAGGTATAGTGATAGTTTATCGCTTAATATCGACAAATATAACAACTTGTAAGCGTCCTTGAGTTTCTTAGGGAAAAGTTCGTGTCTTGTAAGAAAAAAAAAGAAATCGAACTTGCACAGAAAATCGATTTTAAAAGCACTAAGTTTTTTTCAAAGTTGCATCAATAGTTACATGGGTTTTGTGGACATATCATGCAATAAAGTAAGAAACGAGTTTTGTTGATACATATATGCTCCTGATATCGTTTCCTACAACTCCGATGGGAATAAACAAAGACTATTGTACAAGGTAGCGGCCAAAATAACAATGAAAGTAGCCATGAATCATTAAAAGTTAAACTACCACCATTAAAATAAGTGATTGTAAAAAAAAATCTTGAGGAAAATTCTATGTCTGTAAAGTTTTTGTTATAAAATGTATATGAAAACTCCCTGCAAACATTTACATTCGGAAACGATTCGAGAACGACACGCAAAAGCGAGAGCTTGCTTCGAACTCGGGCTCGTAAACGACTCGTAAACGAATTCGAAGGCAATAAAAGCGGAGCAAGATATCGAAACCAATGTACTAGGAAAGCTTTTATGGTGGGTTTTGAAGCTTTTCTCGTACCTTTCGCAAGCAGTTTTCGAATCGGGAATGGTTCGAGAAAGCGAGCCTCCGAGAAAAGCCGAGAAATTGTTTGCAGGGCTAAATTAAAAAACATTTCTTTCGCTAAAAAGTTAATGGATCTTGCATGTTTGTAGTGCAGTTTTTGGCCTGTAAACGAAATTCCACAAAATTGTGGGAGAAAGAAGAAAACTTCACCAAAGATGGTAGAATGTTAGCGATGTTTGTAACAATTTCGTGTATTTCGTGAGTTTGTAAAAGGTTGAAAAGATGAAACAAACATAGCTCTTTGCAGTCGTTGACTTGAAGAAATGTTTACTCCGATTTCTGGTGAAATTTATGTATAGTAAGAAGGCTTTAAGGATAGCTTATTATTTTTTTTTAAATTTCTAGATTTTATGAAAGAATGAAAAATGCTGTTATTCTTAAGTTCAGATTCGAAGCAAAGTCCTTTTCCTCGTTAGAGTATTTGTTCTTGTTATGGTTTCAAATTGGAGCTTGAAAGATATCTTAGAATAATGTAGATTTGTATTTCTTTTCAAAACTGGTTGAGACTTAGCGCACGGCCACAACGCAGCCATCGCACCTAGCACTGCACTGTTTGATGTTGAAATTGGCCTTATTTGCTGCCTATTTGGTGCTTTTTAGCAAAGCTTAGGTGCAAAAGTACTAATAAAGTACGAAATAGAGCCAATTTTAACATCAAACTTGCTAATAACTTCAAAAGTAAAGGCAGTAGCGTAAAAATTGTCCAGACATTATTCATAGAAAATTGTCCAAGCTTTCCAATTTTGCGAAAAAAAAATCAGTTAACTAAGTATTTTATGGAGAAAAAGATGGATTTAGTTGAAATTTTAGTTAAAAAAACCAAAGTTTTAACTCTGACGACTCATTGCTATGGAAGTTGATAGGGTAGAACCTTGATTTTGCGGGGTTTAGAGAGGTGGGAGTATTCTGCGAACACTGATACCTTATTCATGAAAATAGGTCGTAGGGTTACAAAAATACAGGGTGATAAGTAAAACTCTAAAAAAAAACTTCAAAACGCCCTAGGGGCTAAACCGTTACGATTCCCCCTCCCCCCACCCGTACGATTTTTTGTTCGTCTATCCATAACCTATCCACAGCCGGCCACTTTGTCACTGTTCGTGATACACCCTGTATTTTAGAGTGCTGCTTGCTTGGGTTTCACGCTCTAGATTTCTGCTTACTTGATTCGGGGCTACTAATCCGCAGGTATATGGGGTTTTCAGTTTTTTGGTTTCAATATATTCCCGGGCCCTCTGGCCTGGGGCCCGGGGCAATTCGTCCCAGTTGCTCCTCCCCCCCCCCTTGTGGTGGGCCTGCCCCTGCCTTGAACCTTGTTTTTACGCACATTAAGGCTAGGAATTATCTTATAAAACAGAGCAGAACTCGACTGTGGAGCAATCTTCCACAGTCATTATTCCCGAACTCATACAACATCCAAGAGTTCAAATCACCCCTCATACTCAACTTATCCTACTATTGAATTCGGGGTATAGGCTAGTACTGTACTACCATGATGTGAAATACGCGACGAAGTGGTAGTACAAAGAGTAAATCCTGAATTTTGGCTTAAGTAATGCTTACATTTCCCGCTGAATTTTTTCGTTTCGTTGGTGCTGGTAACCGCCACAAGGAAAAATGTTATAATTTTTAAGCCATGTCGATTCATCGACAGTTTCGTTACATGTTTTTTTTTATAATTTAACAGCAAAAAACGTTCATCGTCTAACGTCTATTGCCCGCAGTATGTTCCTGTTATCACTTAGTTCGCCAGAAGAAGCGAGCTTGGCTATCAAACTTTTCCTTTCGTTATTTAGTGCCTCTGGAGGTGGTCGCCTTCTTAGAGTAACCCTGTATTGTATATGAAATTTTGTATGTGTCTTAGGGGCACGGTCATTGTTTATACATCTGAGAAGAAGGAAGAGAACTAAATGTACACATGTGTTAGTTTTCACTCAGGCAATTTTTGGATGAAAATTCTTTCGTTAGAGCTTCGTCATGTGCGTCTTCCTTTCCGTCTTCTTTTCTCGTTTCTCACCCATTAAACCGGTTCACCACTGCGTCCTAAGACTCTTGTGTAGTATCCCCCATAGGTTGTATTAACTAAGAGTGCTCAGTTTAGTAAAGAAAGTGCAAAGTTCGATATCTCGCCAAAAACTAGTGAAAAAGCCGCAAAGAAGGTCGGGAAGGCCCAGAAGAATATGTATAAAAGTCATAACAAGAAGAATCGTAAGAGGAAGGAGTCTTACGCTATTCAAATTTACAAAGCAAACCCATCCCGATACTGGAATTTCTTCAGTTTCATGAACATTTTTGTTAATGATGCTTTTGAGCAGGGTTTAAAAGCAAAGTAAACTTAAAGCAAAGCACATATTTTTAAACTTACTTTGCTGTAGACTGTGAAAGCTGTTTGATTCATATTGCTGCGAATGCTGTTGTTTTCAAATTACTTAAAAGCTTTCAGGAGCATAGGCTGTTTCCACACAAGCGTACACAGGACAGGCAAAAGTCGTCTGCAATCGTCAATTCTCTTTTGGTGTTCGGTGAAAAATCGTATGAGTTTCCACACGAGGGAACAACTTGCAGGCAACAAATCATACTCGTTTTTGTTTTAGACATTCTCTTTGAGAGCAAAAGGGAATTTCAGAAAAAAACAACAACAATGCAGGAGCTGTCAAAGTGTTCGTCCAAAAATCTGCTGAAAATATCGTTCAAATTTGTGTGCCCTCCCCATCGTCTTCTCTCACCCTCTCCTCCATAAACCACTTTGCAGCCGACTCTTGTCGTGTCGTGTGTGCGCTCGTGTGGAATCAGCCATACTGGTCCGGCAGCAAATGCTTCGGCTTTAAAATAGTTTCCTGTGAAATGCTTTCTGTTTGCTTCCAGTTTTTCAAAGCTTTGCTCTCCAAGACTATGAAGTACTTTGCTTTCCTTCAGCATTTTTTTTCATGGTCCAACTTTATATAGTAAAAGGGTATTTTGTGTAGAGGGGTGAAGTTTTTTATGTGTGTGAAAGCATTCGCAGCCGGACCAGCATGCCCCAGCATTGGTAAGCAACAGCATTCGCAGCAATATGAAACAAAAAGCTTTCACAGCAGCAGCAAAAAGTTGGAAAATATGATTGCTGTAAAGCAAAGCAAAGTAAATTATTGTGGTCTTCTTAGCAGCAAAGCAAAGTCAACAGCAACAGTATTAAAATTGCTGCAGCAATTTAAACCCTGCTTTTGAGAGAATCGCTGACTTAATCTTGACGTTTGGCTCCCTATAATAAAAGATCTACAATTTCTAGCCGGGAAATTCAAACTGCTGTTAGATTGCGGCTACCTGGTGAGCTTGTCAAGCACGTCGTTAGTAAAGGAACATAATCCGTAGTAGAGTTTTTTCATCGATTTGTGCCAATGGACAAAACACCACTTTTTCATGTGAAATTCTACAGATTTTGAGTTCTTTCCGTTACTGATTGTTCTAAAGTAATAAAGTGCAATGCTTGACGGAAAGTTCTAGTTACGAAAAAGAGTTGCAGAGAGTGTAGAATGAAATTAAGTGGCACCATCCAATTTTACCGCAACAATCTCAGTGATAATCGCTCTGCATTTCAGTAAAGTGAATTGTGTAAGAATGGCAATTAGGCAGAAAAATTGGAAAGATGAAGATTAACGTTTCTGGCTCAAAGCTACATCCTTTGTGATGGCAGCCGTCTATCGAAGATCTTTCTATCTTGGAATAAAAACAGCATTCAGTAACTGTATCATTGGATGAACAAAAGGCAAACAAGAAATAGTATCTGTACTAAAAAGCCCGGAGATAGCTAAAAATATGTTGTTTAGCTATGACATCATATCATTGGTGTTGACTGAATAATTCTAGTCGTGCACGTTTGTAGCTCTCTTTGTCCAGAAAAGTGATCAAAATATTCACCAAGTTAGTGCATCCCGCAAGGCTCCATTCTTGGACATTTTTTATTCAGTATATTTATAAACGATCTTCCTTTATAGTAGAGGGAAAATAAACAAAAAGAGCGAAGTTATGATGTAGTTGGGAAGTTGGATTTTTTTGTTTTTTTTCTTTACATATGTTAAGATAAAGCGGAAAAAAAATTTCTGCAAAATCGGTCCTGTGCTTCACGAGAAAATTGCATAAATGTCCATTTTTTATGCATTTTAAGTGCATTGCTACACTATTTTTTTAATTTCTTCTGTTGGTCGTAGAACAATAAAAAAAATTGGAAAATACTCGTAAATGAATAGACTATCGAACTGATTCGGTATAAATACTTTAAAAATGAATCCTAACCTCAAAAAACCAAAATGTATGAAATTTTGTTTTATTTTACTAAAAATGCAATAAATAACGGGAAAAAAGTCGGATTTTGATAAAAAATGGAGAAAAGATGTACTTTGATGCTATAAATACGTGGTTGCTTACTATGAAAAGCTACTTGCCAACTATGAAAAAAGAGCAAAAAATTGAAAAATTGATTTTTTTTAGGGTTTTCAAAGTCCTAAAATGGGCATTTCAAATAAAGTAATGAAGTATTGCGTATGCTCACAAGAAAGTACATAAAAAACCTACAATTTAAAAGAAAGTATTTTACCGTACGATGATTTGGCATAAAATGGCGGCAATTTTAAATTTTTTTCGAAAACTGCCAATTTTTGCCTTAAAAAGCGAAATTTTTTTTTGAAATTTCAACCACGTATTTATAGCATCTTTTCTCCACTTTTTATCAAAATCCGACTTTTTTCCCGTTATTTATTGCATTTTTAGTAAAATAAAACAACATTTCATACATTTTGGTTTTTTGAGGTTAGGATTCATTTTTAAAGTATTTATACCGAATCAGTTCGATAGTCTATTCATTTACGAGTATTTTCCAATTTTTTTTATTGTTCTACGACCAACAGAACTGGAGAAATTAAAAAAATAGTGTAGCAATGCACTCAAAATGCATAAAAAATGGACATTTATGCAATTTTCTCGTGCAGCACAGGACCGATTTTGCAGAAATTTTTTTTCCGCTTTATCTTAACATATGTAAAGAAAAAAAACAAAAAAATCCAACTTCCCAACTACATCACTGTCATATGACAATTTCCCTCTACTATTAGTAGTAAAATATTCTAAGACGATATGCAAATTTTATCTCTACTGTTAAGAATTAGCAAGTTTTCTGAAGTGAACACTGTAAGAGCTTTTAAAAGTGTTTTATTTCAAAACGCCTAAAACTTTTTATTTTGACGTCACCCATTTGATTAACATTGTCGACACTTATATTAAAAGCGTTTAAAAAATGTCTACAATGTAAATCAAATGGGTGACGTCAAAATAAAAGGTTTTAAGAGTTTTGAAATAAAACACTTTCAAAAGCTGAGATTTGCAGTGAAAGCTCTTACTACAATAATTATGAAATCGACTTTATCTCGTCCTACTTTTTTGGCCAGATTCTGTTTCGTCAAGTACAATGCTAAACATTTTCTACGACGACTCTTCTAAGGTCGGCTTTGTGGTCTTTTGGCTTCTGGCGTTTGGAAGAACACGACTTTTGGGAGCGCTTGTTCAGGTATTCTAATTAAATGTAAATGTACTAACCATTGTAGGCGTGAGAGATGCGATTTCGATTAAGTCAGGTTCTTTATATGAGTATAAATGGTACAATTTGTGGACTATTTGTATACTTGGTGGCAATATTCATAAGAAACAGAACTAGTAGAATTGGTCTTATACTTGTTTTTCGTCCCAAGAACAATGAGCCCTAATCCTGAGAACTTCAGTTAATATCCAATAACTCAGTTGACAAGTGGCGGTGAGAATTTTTTATCACTCAAGTAATCTTGTGTGTTCTATCACTCAAGTATCTTGTATTTAAATCACTTAAAACTACCTAAAGTGACCCATAGCCTCTAGAGAAAGCAGAAAAGAAAGAAATCACAAGAAAAATTAAATAGATTTAGTAATCATAAAAAAACCTCAAAAACTTACATGAAATTTACATTTGTGCTTCCTCCATCGTCCAGCCTCATTAACGCACTTCCATTTCTGTCCAGCCACACAATTTTCCAACAACGCAGGATCCGAGCATTCGGAATTCAGTCTTGCTAATTTTGAAAGATAAGGAGCTATCGGAAGGTGATTATCAAATTGATCTTGTTGCACTATAATGCCCCATTACAGTGAATAGTAAAGTAATATTCATTTTTATTTGCTCTAATCTAATAAAAGTCTTACCATTGTCCTCACTATCCGACGGTGCGCTATCATCAATAATGCTCGAGCCCTCGACAATTTCATGGTCGCCAACTGGAGGTTCATCGATCTCAGGTTCAAATTCATCGTCAGTTTTATCATCTTATATTATAAGCGCGGCAGCAAATGGTGGAAAATATATAGTAAGAAAAAAATAAAAGACATTAATAAGAAAAATGTTTTCCAATTTATCATCGAGCGCAAATGAAAAGTCCTCGCGGCTAGCAAAAGACTCACCATCAACATCGTCTAGATCGTGCTCATGTGAACCGAAATCGACTAAATCCAAGTTGGAATCTGTCGTATTTTTAGCATCATCTGTTTTAGTTGTTTCGTTGGTGTATTTTTTGCTAAGCCGTTCAGCTGCAAGTCTAGCTTTAGCCTCTGCTATCTGCTCTGGAGTCTCTCTACGGCCCGAACTTTCTATCAAGAAAGTATCTGGCCAAAGATCGCGAAAACTTCTATGGCGACTCAGTAGCAGCGGAAGGAAACTTCTTCCATCCATATGGGGTGGTGTTGGCACACCGCCAATATCTAGAAATGTTGGCGCTAAGTCAATGTTTAGGACAATTTCGTCGACACTAAAATGAAATAAAAAATATTATAAATGTAAAATCAAGAATTAGCAATTAGAAACATCCGTTGGATATTTATCACATACACCGTGGCTGGCTGGATGCCGGGGCCTCTCATTAAGAATGGAACTCTGACATCGAACTCAAAGGGAAAACTCTTGCCTTTGATGAGGCCGAACTGACCCAGATGGTAGCCGTGGTCAGATGTGAAGATGATGTACGTATTGTCCAGTTCCCCTAGGTTTTTCAGCTCGTTGTAGACCCTTTCTACGGCAACATCGACACTTTGCAGGGTTTGAAGGCGTTTTGTCATGAGGATGTCGGTGAAACGCTTGTGAACTGGTTCCATTGGTTGTGTCACTCTCAAAATCCATTGTTTGTCCGGGTTTGGAGCGTGGTCATAAGCTGGGGTGCTATAGGAAAAATGGGGTTTTGTTTATATTGGTTAAGTGATTTTTAAATTTTTTAATAATTAAGATGAAAGTGAATGGTAAGATGGGTGTGATAATTTGTAAAAAGATGTTCTTGTGGCAATTTTGCATAAACTACAGTATTAGCCTCTACCTCATTTTCTCGATATGCTATTTTTCAGAGAAAGGAAAACGGCATGTAGCCAGTAGTATTGCCTTAACAGAATGGTTCTTCAATGGTTCATTCATAGTGTTAAGCCTAATAGTAAGCTTAGGCCTATGAGTACGGCAGTGGCGTAGCGTGGGGGGGGGGGGGGCAGAGGGGGCCATGGCCCCCAGCGGCGCAGATTTGGGGGGCGGCAACCAAACTGGACCGAGCCAGCAATCCTGTTGGCCATAAGCCATAACCATGACACGGCGGCGGTATGACTAAACGAGTCCAAAAACGACATGTTTACCAATGATTGTTAAGAAGTAGATTGTCCTAGTTGACAGCGTCTCGACTATACGGTGGATGCATCAAAACTTTCCAAACAAACTCTCTTTTTTGACGGGTCATCAAAAAAGTGTGTGGTCGGGCGTTGTTGTGATGGAAGACAACACCTTTTCAATTATTCAATTCAGGCCATTTTGGTTCAATTGCATGGCGTAATCTCTTAGTTGTCCACAGTAGAGTTGAGAATGAATCGTCTTATCAACTGGAAATACCTCATACCGGACGATTCCCTTCCAGCCAGTGGCGTAAATATAGGGTGGCAGGGCTGGCAAAATGCCACGGGCCCCGACCCGACAGGGGCCCTCGGTTTTAACAAAATTTAGTAGAAATTATAAATTTTATATAAGTGCTTAAATTCAATTAAGGGGTTACATACATCTGTAAATTTCTAGAATTCGGTTTTTCTTCTTTTACAGAATTTTATTCTCTATATTTTTAAGAATAATTTAAAAAAAATTTTCAAGCAAATTCCATTCCATAACAAAGTTATAGCATTAAGTGCGGTGACCGTCGATGAATTAATGAATGAATTTTCACCTACCCGAAACTTGAAACGCGTTTTCCTAGAAACTATATTATAGATTTTGTTAACGATGTTATGTTGGAACACCAAAACGCGCGTTTTGAATGGACTAACAAGGGCCTCGCAAAGATCTACGGAGCCTCGCATTGGCTAAGGCCGCCCCTGGCTAACACAATGAAAGGCATTTATGGTGGAGTTCAAAAACTCATAAAAGATATCGAGCCAAATGCAGTATATGTTCACTGCGCTGCTCATAACTAGTGATGTGCGATTCTGTATCGATTTAAGACAAAGACAAAATCGATTTTTTCGTGTGGAAAAATCGGGGTTTTCCGATTCTTTTTCAGCCGATACGATTTTCGATAATCGATTCTACTTTAGAGAATCTTAATCATCAATTGCACCTTACTTCTCACTATACAGGGTGTTCCCGACTAAGATGCTAATACCAGCGAGCAATAATAATACGAGTGATGAGCTAGAACAAATTTTTCAAAATGTTTCAATGCCCTTGAGATCAGCTAATAAAAATTTCAAATGGGAGTGAAAAAGTTAAAATATCAAAGAAGTAATATCTATGATAAAAGGAGGCGAATTACTTCCATACTACGCGCAATGTATGTGAGAGAAAGATAAAAAATGAAGGGGAAGTGACTTCCCGCCTTTTTTAACGGAAAATACAAGTGGAAATCCATTCCTAATATTCCCCGTGTTCTTTTAATGAACTAGGTTTTGAGAGCTTTTGAGTTCCCATACAAAATCGAAAACCCAGGTTTTATCTGGGTCTTCTGGTTCTTCGATTTTGTATGGAAACTCAAAAGCTCCTCAAAAGCTCTCAAAACCCAGTTCATTAAAAGAACACGGGGATTGTGTACCAACACGAAATTTTACGCATGCATACAATCCGTGCAAACCCAATTTACACGTGCTCTGCTCCATTCTTGCTTCCATTTGAATGTAAACATTCGAATAGGGGAAACAAGGAACATCTTCTGTTATTTTCATATGCTTGTGTTTTTTGCATAAAATGTATATCCATCACGCGTTTGTTAATATTTTTTTGGACTTTTTGCTTAATGTTATTGCTAATTTCTTCTTTCATATCTTTAAATCTTTTACTTGCCCTTGAGCTCTGCCTAATCACTCTTGTTATTATTGCTCGCTGCTAATACCACAGACTTAACTATCTGTAATACAGATGTTCCGCTTCATACAAAATTTCCGCACCAGCAAATTGCTGGGTAGGATTTATAATAAATCCTAAGGCGAAGCTTTACGATACACATTCCACAAAGCTCTCCGCGCATTTCCCCAAGTTCTCTGTTGATAGACAAAGGAAGAGAAGGGCAGGGTGGCTTCGGAACTTCATTCCACACGGACGAAATGTATTTTTTCGCCTGCTCCACCCCTCACTCACTTTGCCCTATCAGCCAGGCAGCACCCAAGACAAGTTTTTTCTTTTTGTGCTCACGCGCAGGATGGATTTTTTTTAATTGCCATTATGGCAGGTCAAGATTTTGTTTTTTTCTTGTTTTCAGGCATATATGAATATTTCTTCGATGAAATGGAATATTCTTTTTAGACAACTTTTCATGTTCAAGGCCATTTCGCTTCATTTCGCATTTCCCGGTCTTTGATAGTTGTTCCCGGCCTGAGATTTCAGGTGCTCGGGCCATAATCTATTTGAATTGTATTTGATTAGCCAATTGCTCAGGCGCAGGGCACCGCCGCGCCGGATGGATTTCTTAAGCCCGGGTCACACCGAACGCGGCGCGGCGCGGTGCGGCGATTTTTGTATGAAAAATAATATTAATCGCGCCGCGTTAAAATTATTTTTCATACAAAAATCGCCGCACCGCGTCGCGCCGCGTTCGGTGTGACCCGGGCTTTAATTTCCAATTTTTTATATGGTTATTTGAAATGGTGAATTGTCGCAGGTCATGATTTTGCTTTGCATGCGGGCATATTATTTTTCCGATGAAATGGAATATTCTTTTTAGATTACTTTTCGTATTTAAGGCATTATGCTACGTTTTGTTTCCGGCCGTAGATTTCAGATGCGCCAAATATAATTCATTCTTCTGAATCGAATAAAAAAAATGTTTTATAAATTGAATTTATGCCTTTATTTCTTGAGTTTATAAAATTGACCAACTGTAACTTAATTCTATATTAATTATGCACCTTGTTTTTTTAAAATTTCCACGTAGTTAACCTATAATTTTTTTCCAAAATTGGAAAGCTTGGACAATTTCCTATGAATAATGTCTGGACAATTTTTATGCTACGGCCTTTACTTTTGATGTTATAAGCAATTTTGATGTTAAAATTCGCTCTATTTCGTACCTTTTCAGTACCTTTTCACCTAAGGTTTGTCGAAAAGTACCAAATAAGCACCAATAGTGCCTGGATGCCTTTATGTATTTTTTATAACAATGAATTATTTATTTAAATGGCTTTATTTTTTATAATATAGTGAATTATTATTATTTAATAAAAAATTTATCAAAAAAATGTAATATTTCTTTAAATATTGTACTCGAATTTCATAAAATCGATTTTTTAAGGCCAATTTATAGAAAAATCGATTTCATTAAAACAAAATCAATTTCCAAAATCGATTTTCTTTTTTGAAAATCGCACATCACTACCCATAACTTAAATCTGGTACTTAATGATGCAGTAAGAGAGGTTATTGATATGCAACATTCTTTTTGAAACAATTCAACAAAGGACCCCGCACCGTTTGTATGGGAAAATGTCTTTCGGTGAATTTTCTTGAAATTTTGCAGGTTGATAGTTCTCAACATGTAGATCAAAAGTCTCCATAGGCACCAATTCCCAAAACCCCTCCTTCCCCTACAAAAACCACCCCAAGTTTTTTTGTTAGAGTTTTACATATCACCCTGTATTTTTGTAAACCTACATATGAGCTATTTCTATGAATAAGGTATCTGTGTACGCGGAATACTCCCACCTATCTAAAACTGTAAAAGTCAAGGTTCTACCCTTTCAACTTCCAGAGGAATGAGTCATCAAAATTTTTTAACTAAAATTTCAACTAAAACCACCTTTTTCTCCATAAAATAGCTAGTTAACTAATTTTTTTTGCAGCGTTGGAAACCTTGGATAATTTCCTATCAATAATGTCGGTACAATTTTTATGCTACGGCCTTTACTTTTAGAGTTACTAGCAAGTTTGATGTAAAAATTGGCCTTATTTGGTGCTTATTTGGTACTTTTTGGCAAAGCTTAGGTGAAAAAGTACTAAAATAGCTTTACCTATGCTTTTGAAAATAAAATTTATAAGATATTTAATTAAAATGCACACAATATTAGTAATACTGTTGAATAACTACTTAAGTGATTTATTAAAATTAAATTACAAGGTGACGATTTTTACTGGGAGGGCCCAATCCAATGCCACGGGCCACAGATGGTATAGTTACGCCATTGCTTCCAGCGCATATTTAATTTGGTCTATAATGTTTTTCGCGTTCAACTCATGAAGAACTCAAACATGGACCTGGATACAAAACGTTTGTGTAAATAGTTCAAAGCAATTGTGTTCTATAGACAATACCTAGCAAACATGCTTTCTTTATGAGATAGAATAGAGCCCACGCCATAAAAGAAGGGAAATGAGCGCGAATGTGAAATGCTGTTTTTTTTCGTTAGTGCATCTCTTGAGAACGGCTGAACCGATTTGGGTAAATTTTTTTAGATGTGCTCGTAATAGTCCGAATAAGGTTTGTAGGGAAAGAAAAATTGGAAAAATTTCCCGGAAAATTAGAAAATTTGAGAAAACTTTAAAATGCTTTTTCACGATTCGAACGATTCTCTTCTGGTTTGTTCGTTATGCTCCCCGAATGGAAATAACTCATTTGAATCTTTTCAATTGAAAAAAAACTGGAAGGCCTGCAAATCTGGAAAGACAGCAATTTGCGTTCATTGAGCCTTTTTGACGGCTCTTTTCTGCTCTTAATTGCCCTGCTCTGTGTTGTTTGAACCTACTCTGGGTTGAAAATTCTCACTTTTTCTGCTCCACCAAATTTGTAGCAGCAAGCAGAGCAAGCAAAATTCTTCTTCTTCTTTTGGCAGTTGTCAAATCGTAAAAAGGAAAAATCGGAAAATATTGGAAATATTAAAAAATAAACATAAATTTTTAAATAAAAAATAACATTTCGATACTATTCAATTGTTTATTTTTTATCTAACCTCTAAAAAGGGAATTTAGAGCAAAATTGAGCAGAAAAGCGTTTTTTGAGATTGTGTGATTTTGATTTTTTCTGCTCTGACATTAATTTGACAGCTGGTCCAAACCGAGCTGCTCTGCTCTGCTCCGAATTTTTTAAGTAGTTATCGCACACACATATTGACAGAGAAGCTTAAGTTCGTGCGTCTACCATATTTTCTAGCTCAAGACAGACTGCAAGAGAGAAATTACTGATTCCAGCTCTCTGGGTTAGTTAAAGTTTATATTTTATACCAACGTTGAAGGAGGGATACCGAAAATTCATTCGTTACATAAATTTCATTACGTTTACATGATGTCTTGTGTCAAGAACTTGAAATTCAAGCTGCGTTTTCGATTCATTTACTAAAAATTATTTAAAATCTACAATGTCCAGATTGCGATTAATCTCGCTCTAGAGATATAATCTAGCTATCTTTTCAATCGAACAACTGGTACAAATTACACCCATACCCCATACACTCCGCCCTTGGACAAGAGAGCGTTAATTTTATTGTCGCTATGATGATTAGTCAACGCTTTTACATTCCTGTGATGGTTTACATAGACTATGAAGGCGAAAATGGTGCCATCTCCTATGAACTTGATAGTTTTGCACCTTATCGAGCCATACTAACACTGCGTCTACACATTCCATATTTTTCGCCATCGACTTTGCCATATTTTATGGCTTGAGCTGTCAAATGTTATGGTGGTGGGCAATTCATGGCATGAATTTTCATGGAAAAAATGGCACATTTTCACAAATGTTATCGAGACAAAAATATTTTCAGATTTATAAACATGCGTACATGTATTTACACCGAATCAAACTAAATTTTAAACTTTCCGCCATAGTTGTGTGAACAAACGTCAAATTATGGCCAAATTCATGGCAGATTTGATGGCCGGCCATAATGGCTTTCCATCGAGTTTGCCATAAGATCTGCCATCAAATATGGCCAACTTTCAGGGTCTACACGGTCCATGCCATATGGAAATGGCCATGGCCATGGCTAGTGTAGACGCTGTGTAAGACGATTTCGAGTTAGTCTAAATCAGTGGTTCCCAAACTTATTTGGCCTACCGCCCCCTTTCTAGAAAAAGTATTACTCAGCGCCCCCTGGAAATTATTTTTTTTAAATTTTAGTAGCCATTAAACATAAGATATATGCATGTATTAATAGCTGCGTTCCATTGGGCGATCCGGAGTACATCACCAATGGAACGCGGTTTTTTGATGTCAGAAGTAAATACAAGTAAAACGTAAAAGTGCAGGGGTAGTTGGGAGTACTCCGGAGTACTCGGGAGTAGAAAATATTACCCAATGGAACGCAGCTATTGTTTCTACCTTTTTCGTAAAATATAGTAAAGAAATGTGTAAATTAGAAACACAAAGCCCGCTACACACTATCTTCGTTTTACTTCGCGTTCGTCGAACAGCATTGTCCGAACGACGATAGAAAATTGCAGTGTGGATGACAATGCCGCCGTGCTTTTCGCCACGGCGAAAAACTAAATCCATTTTAATTTTTCTCCGTTTGCTATACGCTCTACGTTGTACGACGATAGTGTGGATGAAAACTAAGTGTCGTCGTTCGTCGTTAAGCAGTGAAGTATGTACCTGTTGTGCACAAAAAAGGGTTTGCACCATACACGTTTTTTTCTTGAATTTTTTTTGAATAGAAACGTACGTGGCTCGTAGTTTGGGCAACGCTGTGTGACGAACGCGGAGTTAAACGATGATAGTGTGTAGCGGGCTTTAAGGGATTCACGATTCGGTGGAAACAGGTCTAGATTCGTAGATACGGGTGCAACGTAGGAAAACTTTCCAACGATATAACAACAATTGTACAGAACCACACTTTCCAATACTGCAAAAAATTTCTATACCCCAGATCCAGTGTAAAGCTTTCCTATGGCAACGAGAAATCATTTAAGGTACTACTACCGGAAAAACGACCAAAAATAAGCACTTTTTTAATAATTTTTTTCTCAGCCGCTATGTTAGATATTATCAAGAAAATTTTTTTTATAACATTATTAGTCCTTAAAGGTTATAAAAAAAATGTTTTAGTTTATTTCTATTTTTTGCCAATAAGGTAGGGGGCGCTGAAGTCAAGAGCTCAAAAAAGAGATAGTCCGATGAGTGAGAGATAATCTCAGAATTGAGAAGTTTGCAACAAAAAATTCGAACGGGATTTTATAAAGGAAAGTTTCTTACCTTGTAATTTACCACAATTAGTTAAAAATTAAAAACAAAAAAAAATGGTGCAAGTTTGAAAAAAAGTTTGACAAAATTGCATTTTTTTCACCCTTTTTCACTTCCCAAATTTTTTTTTCTTAATTTTTTTTCTAAAATGTGGTAAATTACAAAAGGGTATACATTAACAAACAAAACGCACCCAAGTTTATTAAAATCGGTTCAGTAACTCCTGAGATTAATTCTCACTCAGCTGAAAAAATGCAATTTCAAGAAAAACGTGTTTAATGTTTTGGTTCGCTTTATCCCTACTAATATTATAAACTCTGTCTGTTTGTCTGTTACGCTTTCGCGCCTAAACCGCTAAACCGATTTTGATGAAACTTGGTACAGAGATAGATTAGACCTTGGAGAAGGATATAGGCTACTTTTTATCCCGAAACAAAGGCTTTAAGGGGTTGAAATAGGGTATGAAAGTTTGTATGGGAGTCCGTCATTATTGAGTAGAAAATTATTAATGCCACCCACCATTTGAAATCGATTAACTTCAAATATTGCACACATGCGTAGTTTTCTTGACAATGCAATGTGACCATTTTGTACAAAAATAAAGATGGCGGTCTCAAGATGGCGGCCGTTTTTTGCATTTGTCTTCCTCGACCACCGACATGGGTATCAAATGAAAGGGTATGACAGGTAGAATACAATTAGCGGTGTAGCTTCATTCCAAATTCAAAATGGCGGCCAACACAAAAAGGCGGAATACATAAAATAGACTAAAAAATAGAAAATTTAACCGATCGACTTCAAATTTTGCACATACCCATAGTTCGCCTGACAGTGCAATCTGACCGTTTAGTAAAAAATCAAGATGGCGGTTACAAAATGGAGGCCGATTTTTGCAATTGTGTTCACCGACCCACCCACATGGGTATAAAATGGAACTGCATGACAGGTAGAATACAATTAGTTGTGTGGCGTCATTCCAAATTCAAAATGGCGGATTACCTTTTTCTTCACAACCCTCTCAGTATGGGTATCAAATGAAAGGGTGTGACGAATATAATTCAGTAATCTATATAACGTCATTTTAAATCTAATATTGCGGACACCACAAAATGGCGGGAGATATATCTTATATTAATAAAAGAAAGTTCTGTATGTGTGCGCTATAGCTGGCGCACCAGTCATGGCAGAGCTTCGAAATTTTGCACGTATGTCCGTGGGGGTCTTCCATGATGCACCTCGAAGCCCGATTTTCGAAATTCAAAATGGCCGCCGAAAAATGACCGAAATTCCGGATTTCCGGTCAGCTGTATGTGGGTTGTTCAAGAGTTGGGAAATCTGAAAATCGTCACATCTTAGCTCCAAATGGAAGAACAGTGGTGTAACTTTTTTTCTATTACGAATTTCCTTATAAAAATGAAGTAGGTTATTCTTCATAGTGTAAGGAAACGAAAAATGGAAAAAAAAGTTTTTTGAAATTTTTCCCGGTAGTAATACCCTACAGTGCTGTAACTTTTTTTCTATTACGAATTTCTTTATAAAAATTAAGTAGGTTATTCTTCATAGTATAAGGAATCGTAAAATGAAAAGAAAAAAAAATCGATTTTTTGAAAAATTTTCCCGGTAGTAGTACCTTAAAGTGTCAAGTGACATGTGAAATCTGGTGATTTTGTTTCAAATGGCTAGCGAAAGGATTAAAAAAATTAAAAGTAAATCAAAACCAAATAAAATTTGTCAAGGGGCATTCACGATATGAAGAAAAAAACTCTTGGGAAAGTATCCCTGAGAAACATTTCCCACGAATTGTGAATACCCTTATTGAGAAAGGGAATCAGCGATTACGGGGAACTTTGCTTCGTTTCGTGTTTCATCGTGTAAAATGGGCCATAGCGTGCTCCAAAATCTGCTGGTAGTACTGCCAGTAGTCAGTACTGCCACTGCCGTTGCAGGCTTTACCCTTGCGATCGACCAACCGCACGAGTTGCAGTTTCCCGCAGCAATGCTCGTAGTGCTCACGTGTTTTGGAACGGCAATTCAGTGGCTCCACATGAACAGTAGCAGCGCGCGATTCGACATACCTCATTGCAAGTGAGGGAGTATACGTCGAGCCAACGTCCAGTATTTTGTTCAAAGAAAAATTAAGCGTTATGAGCAGAATACATAAATCAATTTTTCTAAATCTTCCCTTCTTTCTTTTATGCTTTCATCGCCCCTTTACAGTTATTCATCGCCCCCCAAATGGACCTGTGGCCATCACCGCCCCCTGGATCGCTTCAGCGCCCACCAGGGGGCGGTAACGCCCACTTTGGGAATCACTGGTGTAAATTAACGAATTGAAGTCGAGACGGAACCGAATGCAAGACTTCTAAATTGTAACTTGAGTTGTATTGTCCCCGGTTCCAATTCAAACTAAGCTTACTACTAGACATTGTAGCATGACTTGAATAAAGGTGGTTCCTAAGCTTATAGTTTATGACATAAAAAACCAAAAACTTGTCATTCTCAGTGTCAGCTGTCCCACAATTCAGGACAGTTCATCCCACTTTTGATGGTTATTATTGCCACTTAAGAATAAACACTTTTCCACAATCTCCTCTCCTACTTACATGTACATAATCCCCGTCTACATTATCCTTAATTTATCTAAAGTTCTGTCACATTTCCCTTATATCCTCATTGCAGAGCCCTGAAAATTTAAAATTTATGCGTAGTTCTCGCAGTGAATATATTTTGCTTAAAGTAATCCATAATTTGCAAATTTATTTCCGCGTCTTAATTAAAAATGTTTATCACATCTCCTCAACTAAATATCCTTAATCGCTGTCAAAACTTAAGCAGAGAGAAAACTAGCAGTGTTACAATGGCGTTTATCGCCTCTTGTTGCCATTAAAGTCGAAAGGGCACCGCACCCCGTTCCCCGGCGGCTCTAGATAAAGTGAAGTTAAACTCATTAACATGAATCCCTCATTTGTTATAATTAGCTTAAGACATAATACCGAGAGCTTGCAGCATGGCCAGGGGTGGGGGCGGGCTTCGGTCGTCCTTAGTGTTCGCGATACTAAAGGATCCAAAAGGATATTACGTACGAAATGTGATACGCTGTTCAATTAGTCATGACGTGCGGCTGTGCGGTACATTTATCTTCGTGCGAATTAATATTCCAAATGTTTCGTTTGCGGTAAATGCCCTTAAAATTCTATTTCTGGCGTGTATATACAAGGATTACCAGGATATTAAGCATAGACGATCCGATTTCAAAGGATATAGAGAGAGACGCTTCCTTACACGAACTTTAGGGCCAACTTTGTCAATAAATATTTGAAAAGGAGCGGTGTAGAGACGCGTTCAGCCACTGGTGGTGGTGCTTTAAAATAACGGGATAAATAAAGATGGCGGTGGCGGGGGTTTATATTTGTCAGTTTCATTTTACCACGGGGCGGCGCGCCCCACCCTCATTCATGTCGTATCAAAAATTCCGACATCAAAATCACACGCAATAAAGCGATTTGTACGAATTGCCGGAGATTCACGTGTTGTCGGTGTTCCACAGCGCGGACGATGTGAACCTTGTACCTTGTGATCGCGGTTACTGCACCTGACAACGGTTGTATCCGAAATGCAGGTATATGTTCATATGTTGCCACCTGTCAATTTCAGGAAGAAATTAATAGCTTCAACCTTTCATGTGGTTTTACCTTCAGCCTGTCTCCGTGGCCTCTGTGGATACCTTTCCTCTGCTCAGCTGCTAATGTCTGGCTTCTCATCTGGGCGATGTGCTCGCGTGATTGGCTGGTGAATGGAGGAATCTCGTGCTGGCAACTAACTTCGTTAACCGACAACAATAAATTGACAGTAATGAATCTGAAATTGCTCTTTTATGAATAAAATCAACATTGGCTCCTTTTATTCCTCTGCTGGGACTTTGGTATCGTATCGAGGTCACGGTGTGGGCTGTGTCTATTCTCACAATAAAATGGGTTATCATCATCCAGCGCACTTTCGGAACGGGCCCTCATTACAAACACACACAATTGAAGCCATGTCGAAGTCAATATAAATTCTCGACGTTTTTGGCTACGATTTCGTTTGGCATTTAAGTGTCGATTTATTATGTGAATTGGGAGATTTTCGGAACTCCTCCGTTTGCCATTCGATTTTATTTTTAGAAACTCCAACAAAAATATGAAAATTATGGAGGACTGAGGCTTGAGTTGTACTATGGGAGTATTTGGTTGCTTTACTAACTTAAACAGCGCCAATTAAATGCTCATTTATTGCGCTGTCTTACCGCACTCTCTACCACCAGAATTACAAATTGGATTAAGGCATTTGGGGCATATTGCTGGGTGAAGCACAGTCCTTGATTGCTTAAAGGTAATAAAATACCCAAACCAATTAAATCGCAAGTAGAATTCATGATAGTACAATTCTGTGAAGGTTGAGGTTTACATCCTTTCTGCTGGGAATGGCTTGCAAACTATCAAGCGAAGTGATTTGGAGTGGTTCTAGCTTTAATGGCCCCACAAGGTTAATGCCGCAATAAACAGCATTGCATAGAAGAGCACAGAGGCATTGAGAAATTAATTACATTAAATATTTTTTTGATTATTTAACATTATATTTAATACTTGTTGTAAAGGAGTGGTAAAGGAGTTGTAGAACGAAGAGACACTACCATACTTTACAGCGGCAATAATGGGTGCCTTCCATTTAGCCACAGAAAGACAATTGTGTCCGACACAGCGTGTCGCTCTGTGTCGTTCTGTGTAAGCCAAAATGGAACACATAAGTTCATGAAAAATCCGCCACGTCGCACTTTCCTCGTTTTTATTTTTATTTGGCAAGTAAATCGTAAATTTTATGTTGATAATTTCTTTAAATTAATTACCCCACTTCTTATAAATGCTGGGAATCTTAAAAATGAAACAATTTTGTTGTAATTATAAATTAACGATCACATTTCAATTGGCAAGGGTTGGTAGCATTGTCTTAGTTGTGCCCGGCTGTGTCTAGCTGTGTCGTTGATGGAACACTTCTGTGTCGGACACAGTGTAACACTGTGTCTCTCTGTGTCTAAATGGAAGGCACCCAATGTCTCCACAAGAAATTTTGTGTTGAAGTGCTTCTGGGTGCTCAAGCCTTTAATTAACCCCCTGTAATCCCCGCCAAAGACTTCACCTCGATTAGAGATCGGATCGCTATTTTAAGGGTACGTATCCTATGCTGGAGTGAGCATTCCCAGAGGCCATATAAGTCATGTAAATTGATTGGTCTATGGCTGAAGTCAATCTATAATACCTGCCTAAGCTGCGTGGCCTTCTGCTACAGGAAGGCCGAAATGAACTTCATTCATTGCGGAGTTGTGCTAATAAGCTGCTCCAAACTAAGTGTTCCTAGAGCAAAGCGAATCTCGCTGCTCTACCCAAGAGTTAAGCATTATTGGTATTATCCGGTAAAATTATCCCAACGAGGGAACACCACAGGGCCGCTCATACAACGCAATATAACAAACCCAGACTAGCCCGAGCCCAAGAATGGTATGTCTTGACTTGATCTATATATCAGGCAATAGCAGCCTGCACGGCCCTGAAGCTATGGAAAGTGCGTTTTTGGATGGAGAAGTCGGACAGACACAGCAATACACTGGGATAGAGAGGGGCCATCTGACTACTAAGCGGAAATCAATTTCAATACAGGTTTCGATGTCCAGAGTACCACTAGAGAGGAATGGAAAAGATTGGCAAGAATTGTGACATCATTTTATACACAGATGGCTTAACATTAGAGCCAGGTGTTGGTACTGGAGTTTTCTCTTCCTTATTAAATCTCCAAAAATATTAGCGCCTACAATCTATGTCTTCCAGTTTAAATCTTTAAAGCCTGCCGAGCAATACAGACGAACTCTAAGCCAGAAACCAGAGTTGTGGTGTTTCCGGATAGCCAAGCAACTATTGAGGCGCTAGCCTAGGCGCGGCCTATATAGAGAACAAGATGTTCGAAACCTATCAAAAAGAGCTACTTTCCTTGGTTAGGAGGTGCAGGATCGCAGGTCACAGGAGCATCGGGCAACAAGAAGGCAAGTGAATGGGTCAGAGAAGGTAATAGCAAGAGAATGTACAGAAGCCGACGTGTGTGTATGCGACGAATAGAAATTTCACCATGCATTTCTTTTCAACAGCAAACTCCAGGTAGTGATGTTTAATATCATGCGTCAAAATTAAAAAGCCTTGACCTAGCTACTGCAAGAGAGATCATGCGACCTCTTGGTGAAGCTGTGCAACAACAACATCCTCAGAATCTTGTTGACCATCCAGACCGCGGAACCTTATTTTAACTGGGGTTGCGAGTTTTCTTCTCGGCCGTATACCAAAGCTGCAAATCGTCATATGCCGCTTTGCAACATAAATTTCCAAGCAATAAGTGACGAAAAGCTGCATATGAAGCTTTGGCCGGCCTTAGACATAGCCACAAATTTGGACTTAGTTTGAGGATTTCAATATTGTAAAGTTCTCAAAAAAAGTTCGACAGATTTGAGTGACTGTGAAAACAATTCCGTGTCATTTTACATTGTTCATTACAATGCCGAGGAGAACACGAGCTTTCATAGGTCGTCGAAGTCAGTCAGTCAGTCAGTCAAATACGCGGCGAGCTACTTCACGTGCAAACCAGTGTGATGACCAGCGAGCGACGGATAATGAAAATAGTCCGACAGATTTGGTTGAATTTTGAAGATTCATTTTAAATGTTTTAAGGTTGGGTGCAGCGAAGGACACCGCGTTCGTAAATGTTCTGTTCGTCAATCTAAAACCTGTCCACAGTCGGCCACTTTGTAACTTTAGTATACATCTATATATATATAAAAATGAATTGCCACATGTATGACGGAGCATCACTGGAGAACGGCCCGGCAGATTTGGCTGACTTTTTTTGTTGTGTTCGTTATTGCCAGGACAACGTTCATGTGAAAGAAAATATTTGTAAAATACACGGGAAAAGTCCGTAATTTGAATGGTATTTTTATATGCAAAAACTATTTTTCTACTACATTGAGTAAAATTTAAATTGGAGGTGCGAAAAAATATTTTATTTCAATTTTGATGTATAAAAAAACGGTTATATTTTCAGGATGACTCTAAAGTTTGACTGATAATATGAACTAAGTACTATGTACTATGTAGTATGTATTATGTACAATGTAGTACTATGTACTATAGGAAGAAGTCGAAAATTTGGATGTTATTTTTATATGAAAAAAATCTCTTTCTACTACCTTGAGTAAAAAGTTCCATTTCATACTCGAAGCCAGTTTCGAAAATCGAACTGTGTGGACCCCGGTGCGAAGAAACCCCACTAGAGAGAAGGAATAATTTCTTTGCAATTGCCCGGCTCTGGCTACGCCATCTATTACAGTTTCAACGAACTCTAATTTGTAATAATTTATGCAGTAAGTTAACAACGCGCCATCTATTAGTTAGAATTTGAACGAACTGAAATTGAAGACATTAAAGCTTCTCGAAGTTTCTAGAAAAAGAATATTCTAGTAATGGAGGGTTTTCTCTAGATTGAGGTAGAAAGATCTGCTTGGATGAGGAAGGAGCTTGGATATACAGAGTACGACGCCATCTAGACCTTCGGTATTTTACTGTTGAATAACTCTGACATTTTTTAGCCGATTTCGAGAAATGTACATGATTCTGAAACGTCATTTAGTACCATTTTAGCTATGAGTCTGTACACACCGAAAGAACGCACTGAAATTGTAGCGCTTTACATTGAAAACAATCGTTCAATTGTGAAAACTGTGCGTGATTATCGTAAAATGCGTGTTTATCGTATCTTATCGGTCTCCTCGATCTTCGGATTTAACGGCACCAGAATTTTTTCTGTGGGGTTATTTAAAATATAAAGTTTATGCCAACAAGCCGAAGACCATTGACGAACTCAAAGCTAAAAAGCTGCTATAATGCCCGTAATGCTGGCCAGGATGCCCGAATAAGAGCTGCTTTTGCGTTTCGAATGAGGGTGGTCATTTAATCGACATTGTATTCAATCGGCTAAAAAATCTCAAGAGTTATTCAATCAATGTTGAAGTACCGAAGATCAAGATGGCGCATCCCATATAAATGCAGTGGCAGAGCCATTGGCCGCGTTTATGCCTAAGTTATTTTAACTGAGCTGGAACGTTCACATCAGCATAAACAGGATTTGTTTTAGCGCTGTTAGCTAACTTATTTCTGCTTTTTGGCTTAGCCAAAATTTAACACAACTCAAAACTGTCAAAAGGGATTTATGTTTACTTGTAAATTTTTGTTGTAAGCAAATAATTTAGTAATATTTCCATACAGCATGAAACTATTATTATTATTATTGATTTTCTTGCTTTGTTATTATTTTTAAAATGAGATATGTTATTATTTGTGGTTGTTATTGGTTGTAAAATGAGAACTGTCAAATGGCATGCTAAGAACGGTGCTAAGTTAACAGCGATAATTTAACAGAGTTAAAGTAACTTGGGCATAAACGCGGCCATATAGAGTCAGTTTGATTAGAAAAGCGATGAAAGTGTTCTAAGTGATCAAAGTGACATAAAAAGAAAAGTAGTAGTGAATTATAGCATCGACACATGGCAATCAAAATGTGACGTAACTTCGTCATTTATGACGAACGCCGTAAGGGGGTGACACACGTTAAAATACGTCATTATATTTTGACAGTTGTAGCAAGTGGTAATGTAGTGAAAATGTCGGTGAACGAAAAATAAAAAAAACATTGGTTTCCTCGGTACGCTGTTCTGTTGCCCACCTACCGGCCTCTTAATCGGCTAATATAGAAATAAGTAATATTTTTTTATTAATTTTCTAGGAAAATTATAATCAAAAACAGCTGATACCTGAAGACACCGGAAAAGCGCCTAAAAGCGAGCTTTTTACAATAATATATCGACGGACAGATTGCCCTCTTTCGAGTTTTCGTAATAGATTAACCAACATTTCCTAGCGGGTTTTCCTAATTAATGAGGTACATATTCGTATTAAATGGTGATTTTTGGTTATAAATGCGTGCGTGTGTCGAGACTAATAAAAGGCAAAACTAGGAGTTATTAGTGAGAAATATTAAATTGCAAGTGATAATAGTGGACTTTAAGAATTGTGTTTGTAGTGATTGAATTGTTAATAGAGAAGTTTTTGTGTGAAGATTTAAAAAGTGTATTCCTTAATTAATCCTAAGAATCCGTTAACCCGTTAAAAAATCTACAATATAAAATTACTTCTTAAATGCTCAATTTGTTTTTTGTTTTATTTTTTGATAATGATTAACAACGCCAACCTGTCATCGAAATTACTCAAATTAAAATGATAAATTTAAACGTAGCCAAAGTATCTGCGACAAGAAGCAATTATCTTCTACTTAAGCAAATTGTTTTATAATTTTATTTTTTGTTTAAAAATTTCGTGTGTCCTTAAAATTCCCCATCAAAACTCTTCTACACACTCTCCTCTCACTCTCACGTGTCAATTATTATTAAATTAAGAAGAAAAAGCGATTGTGTGAGTAAAATGCCATAAGACGCGTTTCTCACCTTTTAATGATAAAATCGCTAAAATATTTGCAATGTCATAACAATAATTTCTTACTTCATTACCTACGCCGTGACGCCCCGCCGGGAGGGCCCCATTATAGCCGGAGAATGTCCCTTTTAATTATGCAAATACGAAATTCTCTTAATAACAGAAATTCGTAAATTCGTTAATGTAACAGCGAACAGTCAAGTCATATTGAAACAATTACAGCCAAGCTGCTGCTAAGACGCTGAGAACAGAATCTTAATTGATGAATTAATCCCTTTAATTGAGCGTCTAGGCGAGTCATTTAATCGATGCTGCTTAAAGGGCGGGCGGTTGAGGAGGAGAGGGGGAGAGAGCAGATAAGACGTGGACCTGCAAATGCAAGTAACGAAGTGAAAAAAAGTGTGCGTTCATTGATTGATGCCGAAAAAAACATTCTCTTTAATTTCTTTTCCTTCTTCGTTTTTTTTGGGGAGGGGGGAGAGAGGGAAAATAAAAATCTTCAAAGTAAATATTTTCCCTGCTTGGGCAAAAAATCTCGTTATTTTATTTTTATTGGAAGGACGACAAGAAGGACTCGCCTTGGTATAAGATGCATGAAAAATTTATTCCCTACATAAATTGGACGGAAATCTGGTTCGATTTCCTGGAGAACAGCTTTATCCTTAAGGAACATGAATACTCTCCAATTATATAATGGTTCTCCCGCCCCGCGTTCAGCTGTAATCCTGCGAATCCTGGCAAGCGGCCAGAACATGGCTGCACAGCTTTAAACGAAATAAAAAGTAACGTTGCAGTCCATTTCCTTAAATACATTCTCTCCACAAGTGGTGCTACCCCGAGAATGGGCTCTTTTCCTAACCTGTGTGTTAAATGCCATTCCCCTTTATCCCCCCCAGCCAAGTGGCGGAGCCCTATCCTCATCACGAGCACCATTATATACCGAAGACCATTGCCACAGCAGAGGCGCATTCACAAGAAATGGGGCGCTTTTTGCGCTTGTTGGGAATGCCCTGAAAATGACAGATCCCTTCCCCCCCCCCCCTTTATGTCCTGGCAAGCCATCTCTCGCATTTACGGCTATTAAATGGGGGTGAAATGATGGAAAATGGTGGCTACTTACTGATGCGTCGTTACGTTGAAAAATAAATGACTGTACTGCGGGGCAGAGTCCTCGGGGCCGTGTGGCGCCGGGAAGCTCATCGTCAGCATCACTGGCTTCCTTTGGTTCTGCTGCTTTGACTGTCGCAGGAATGCAATTGAATCGTTCGCTATCAGATCGGGATAATAGTCCTGTGTGGGAAAGGAAGACACCATTTAATGCTAGACTTTTAATACAACTGCACCAGACTCTGGTGGTGGCACTTACCTTGGCATAATCGAATCCGTGTTTTATCTTCTGTCCGTTCATGTTGATGCTGTAATTGTAGTACTTAGAATTCATGATAAGACCACCCCATTCCCGCCAACCTGGAGGTATATAAGAACCGTTATACTTGTTCAAGTACTTCCCAAAATATCCGGTCCGATATCCAGCATTTGACAGGTACGTGGCAAATGATCGCGTCTCGTGTGTCGCCTGCCACGTTGGACTTGAACAGTTGTCATTGTTGGTGAATACCATATGATTATGAACATACATCCCAGTCAGCAGGGACGAGCGTGCCGGACAGCACATTGGTGTTGTTGTATAAGCGTGACGAAATTCTGCTCCGCCATCACGTAGAAGTCGTAATGTCCTCGGCATAAAATTTAATGAACCTGTTTTAAAAAAAACACACACACACACAGAAAATTAGAGAAAGGCGACAATTGAATGAAGGGCGACAATTCATTTAAAATTTATGTGACAGGAAAATTCGCTCTCAAGTAGCACACATCAGGAAGAGATGGTGGTGGTATGGCAAAAGGAGAGGACGTCGATCCAAACCTTATATAGACTCGCTATGTTCGCAGGAGAATCGAATTAAATTTGCATATGCTGTGACATGTGTAAAAAAGGGAATTTTTGCGCCATTAAGGGCCAGAAAGGATGGAAGCCTGTATTTATGGATGTGCTCTGAAGCTTAAGGGCAATTATTATATTTGGGGCATGGGCAATGTATATGCTCTGCTTTCGCATTACTGTTCGGAAGGTGATTATATTTTTGGAATTTATCCTTAAAAAAAAATAAGCTTTTTTTATAGCCTAAAGTAAAACTGGATTACAAGAAGAGGTTTCTGATTGAGAGTGACAAGACCTTCAGAGTGTTTTATGGGATTATATTTTTGGTTTTGGTAAAATTTCACGGATTACGGGCTTTATTCATGGCTTCAAGTGGATGTGTCACTTAAACAAAAGCAAGACGACATTATTTGGCATTATCGTAACGTGCAGACGTAATAAGGTATTCTCTTTATGCTTGGTATGATAATTAAGCTGTCTCTCAGTGGGAGTATAAGGTCTTAAGATACGCACGGCATCTGACTTTGTTTTGAGCCATCACCTTCGTTTCGCTCAAGGTTTTATTGATTTGTTTTAGTTCTGCTCTTGTACAGGGTCTTTTTCAACAAGAGGTGTCATTTTAAATTTTTCACTCAATAGAACCATTGTTTCACGAACTGTGTGGCAATGGCAAGTGTTGCCGTTCGACGTCCGAAAATAACCGGCGTTCACGTTTGGAGCATTAATTTCAGGCCACAAACGTCAGTCGCAAGCTTTCCAAAGGCGTCAGTCGAAAAGCTTTCTATGCCTTATGGCGACGGACAAGATTCGAATGACACTAGGGAATCACAGAATAAGAGCTGGTTTAGACGGTGCGCTCCAGCGCATGTGCCTCACGAACTTTGTGGATAAAGGGAGAAGTGGGGTGGTACCTCTCATCATCCCCACTTCTCCCTTCATCCACAAAGTTCGTGAGGCACATGCGCTGGAGCGCACCGTTTAAACCGGTTCTAAAGCTAGTCGGCTATGCGGAACGCCTTGATGACACTTGTTTCCAAAAAGATCCTAACCACAATCGGTGAGATTATGTATTATGCCTCTTGGAAAGGTTTATACCTTGAACAGACAGCGATCTTCAACTCTCAATTAACGCCAATCCTCGTTAACTGGCCTGTGTATGTGTGCGGCCCACACACTCTCAGTTTTAACTGGGCAGTTGAGCTGTGTAAAAAACATGTACAATAAACTGAACTGAAAGTGTGTGGGTCCCTGCGCAGTTTATCGGAGCAAAAGAGGGTCCAGAAGCTCAGGTCTGAAGACTGAATGAAAATAGTCAAAACGCACAGTTCACACAATTTATCGCTCAGACATGACGTCACACGTGATAAACGGTGCGGTTAAACTGAAATTGTATGGGCCGCTTTAATTGTTTTGATGATTAACATCAATCCTTAATAATCAAAATATTTTGATGATCAGCGAGTTAAACACGTTCGTTACAGCGATTCTCTTAGTTTTTTTTCATGTTCTCATAGATGGCGTATCATGCACTCCGTATTAATTTTTTCCTATAACTGTCAAAATTGTCACTGTCAAAAAACATCACAATGCCCTAAATAACAATAATAGTAACAGATCCAGACTATGCCAAGCTCAAATAATGATTTGCCTCTGAATAACGGGTGCCATGTCTGCAACCTCTACGGAAGCGCTTAACGCAATTCTGGAACTGCTGCCACCTGATTTATACATCAGGCAGGCTGCTGGAAGCAGGTTGTTGGGTCGAGTAGAACTACTGTGCTCGTAGAACTATGCTGCTCAAATTTCCAACCCGAAAAAGTGCATGACGTTGTCATGCACACAGACGGGTCCAAATCAGAGTGTGGTATAGGGGATCGAGCTTGTTCCTCTTTCTTAATCTCCAAAAATGCTATCGCCTGCCTAACTTGGCCAGTGTTTTCCAGGCAGAACTTCCGGCAATCTTTAAAGCCTGCAGTCATATTCAAGGACGGGAGCAAAAGTGTAATCCTGTTATCAGATAGCTCGGTGCCTGATAGAGGCGATGAAGCGGACATGTGACGTCCCATGCCGCAACGCCCGAAACCTCGAAGACCTTCACCGAACTTCTGGTGGAACGATGAAATCGAGGAGCGTCGAAGGGTTTGCCTACAGCCAATAACGCGCTGCCAGCGAACCAGAGAATTGCCGTTGGAAGCTGGCAGCCAGTGTGGCACCAGGTGAGCTCGTCCAAGGATTCACTGAAGAAGGAGGGTTCCCTGAACAATGGAAGCGTTAGAAGCTTGTGCTCATCCCGAAGCTGGGTAAGCCCTCCAGAGGACCCGTCAAGAGAGGGGAAGGCGCCGCGGGAAGGCGGTTTGTCGCAACGGATGATGTCAATGATGATGCTTAACAAAGGCAGCGATGGATGTGAATAAAAGTGGCGCACTGATAACCTTTGAGGTGAAAAGTGCTTTCAAAAGCGGGAGGTGGAGCAAGATCGTCAATGCGTTGATAAAGCTTGATACACCGAGTATCTAGTGCGTATTGTGATAAAATTCCTTTAGGTAGGACACTACACTGCGAGTCAGACGAGGGAGTAAGGGAGTACAGGACAAATTGCAGAGTCCCCCAAGGATCCGTTCTAGCCCCCCCCCCCTGTGCGATGGAATACTCACGCTACGTCTCCCGCAAGAAGCGGTCACTATCGCGTTCGCCAATGAAATTGGGGTCGCAGTATAGTAGGAAGACGACTCGACGAAATCTATATGCGATTTGGGAGATAAAGACGTGGAGCAAGAACGCTGGTGTAATGCTAACTGATCACAAAACGGAAGTAGTGCTAAGTAGAGGAAGGTGAAGACAATAGCGGCGAAAGTGGCTGACCAGGTCATCCGCTCCCGTCCCGCCCTTACGTAATTGGGAGTGATGGTTGACTGAAGGCTCAACTTCGTGGTGCACTTGGCGGACATGCTGCCTAATATAAGGGCGCCAGGCCAACTCGACGCATCCTTATCACGAGCGTTGTTAGTCTCGTATTGTACGCAGCGCAAGTGTGGGCTGGGCAATGGCATTGGGCAGAACGGACAATAGGAAGAAATTAAACTCTGCGCATCGGTTAAGTGCCCTTCGAGCATGCTGTGCATACAGTACTACGTCCGACGAGGGATCATGCGTGATAGCAGGAATGATTCCCATTGATATTCTTGCATTGGAGGGCCAGAGGTTTTACGAGCCGGAACATGCAAGAAGGGAGTCCAAGAAAGTGCGACGGACTCGGGCGCGTAGCGAGTCCATCGCAGCGTGGCAGAAGAGGTGGGACGAGTCTATAAAGGGATGATGGATCCATAGACTCAAGCTAAATGTGGAGGAGTGGGTTATAAGGGAACATGGACAAGTGAGTTACTACCTCATGCAGTTCCTGAGCGGGCGTGCAGGGTTTAGGGCATACCTTCACCGTTTCAGGTTGGACGATTAGCCGTTCTGCCAGGAATGCCTGGACGATAGGAGGACGCGGAGCATGTCCTTTTTAAACGCCCGGGGTTTGCGGAGACAAGGACTGTGCTGGAAGCAGTCGCTAAGGTGCAGCTAACATCTGAGAACATCCTGGACCATATGATGACGTCAGAGGATAGTGGCGCTAAGGGCCATACCCCAGAAGCCTTAGCATTACGATGCCTAAAGAAACAGATAAAGGCAATCGGGCATCGAATCCAACCACGCGCGCCATTTCGGCCGGTGTTTCCCAGGGGTCAATTCTATCACACACACACTTTTCCTAATCTTCATTAATGAACTGCTCTCAATCCCCTCCAACCCACTTCACTGCTTCGGTGATTATGGTACTTTGCGTCACCCTTACGCCTTCGACAATATAAGACAAGCACGTGTCACACCTAGTCTTCACTATCGCGAACTGATGTCCACGTCGATCAACTGGGATCTCAAAGCGATTCTTGATTGGGGCCGCATGAATCATGTGGAATTTAACTCCACCAAAACGAAGTACTGCCTCATATCCCCACCAAAGCTAACAACGATATTCCTGCTATCTCAGTGGGAGAAGAGAATGTAACGGCTGACTCAACTCTTAACATCTTAGATGCCCTGGATTTCTCAAGAGATGCAAGTTCCACCTCCACCCAGCCGCACTGGCTACGATCTACAAATCCTACATTCGGCCCCGCCTTGAATACAATTCGTATATCTGAGCAGGCGCCGCAAAAACCACCACGCGGTGCAAAATCGTGCCATCAAACTCATTGGTGATGGCACTTTCGCGCCTGTATAGATCCTTAAGCCACCGTAGGAATGTAGCAGTCCTCTCAACACTTTACCGCTGTTACCATAGCGGCTGTTCCACGGAAATCCAGAACCTAGACTAGCCGGCTCGGCTCACTCCCATACCCTACAGCCCCCTTTCGCGCACAATACGGTCTAGAAGTTGTAATAGTACAACTCGACTGTGGAATAATCTCCCGCAGTCAGTATTTCCGAACTTGTACAATACCTTATAGTTCAAACAGGGGCGGCACTTTCATAGGTGCGAATGGTGCACTTGCACCGGGCGCCATTGGACGTGGGCGCCATTTCAGATATTAAAATTTTTAAAAAAAATTTTAAAATTTTTAAAAAAATGGTTGTAAAAGTGTTTCTGTGACATCCTTTTCATATATTAAAGAATTTCATTTTTATTACCACGATTAAGTTTGTAGGACTAGTAGTGAAAGTAGCATAGACGCGTTAAAACGATTAGTTCGTCACTTAGATTGATGTCTACGAGGCGTTGGTAGAACTCGTTCAGATAGGGGAACCCGTATCGAAACATACAGCAGAATCTTTACGAAATAAAATTACTGAGTTAAATTTCATTTCGCTTCTTCGTCCTTGCGATCCATACGAAAAAAAGCATTTTCATATGATCCGCTGATGGGGCGCAATATAGCATACTGCACCGGGCGCAAAAAAACCACGCGCCGCCCCTGAGTTCAAACGTAAGGTTCATCGACATTTCCTTGAACACCCCCAGACCCCTCTAACCTCCTATTCCTTTTCTCCCCTTCTCTTCAGACCAAGCTTACTATTAGGCATTGCACCATGACCTTAACGACATGACAGACTAGTAGTACAAAAGGTGACTCCAAAGCTTGGTTTTTTCATATAAAAAAAAAGAAATGCAGGGAAAGATAGCAGCTAAGGTCATGCTGATCACGCTGACGTAATGCCTTTACGGCTCGTAACGGCCTGGACTTGAAAGTGATGAAAAAAAGGGTTGGTGAGTTTAGTCAGTAGGAATCTGACACTATGGTCTGGGGGCTCAAAGTTCTAAAACAAGGGTGGTTTTTGAAAAAATGTAATTTTTAGCGTTTTTGGCCCTTTTCTCTATTTTGAGGAAAAAGTTGTAGAGCATAAAATTTCCTACAAATTTTGTTTTTTACTTTTTTTCGAAATCCGCATAGATTCGCCACTAGATGGCGCGAAAGAAGAGACGAACAGAACAAAAATCCTGTCTAATAGAAAAATTCTCTAAAAATAATAAAAACCCATAAAACCTACCCAATTCGACATCCTGATCGTCAGTCAAGATCAAAATAATATTCGGTTTCCTTTCCTTAATACCCGCCATCGAAAGGATCGTGTTGTACGGCGAATCTTGACTTCCAACGCCCGACACCGGACCGCCATGTATTCCGCCACTCTTTTTAACCCTCTGCCCTCCATTTATCGATCCTCCACCTTGCTGCTGTTGTTGATGTTGATGATGATGGTGGTGTTGATGATGATGGACATTAGTTGTGGTCCTCGCTCGCCTCCTTGAGGAGTTGTAGTTATCCGCCAAGACGTGATCCACAACAAGAACTGCGACAACGCAAAACGCCAAATACTTCTGAATATTAATCATTTTTCTTCTCCAAATTTTTGTTTATTTTTGTTGAATATCACAGATTTTAATTATAGCCAGAAAATGATTTTTAATTTCTTTTTTTTTGTTGTGCCTTAGGCTATTTTTGTTTTGCAGAAGAAAATCTCACGAAGGTGGCGGAAACATTTTTGGGGAATTTTGTTGATTTTTCTGATCTGAAAAGAAATAGAAAAAAATTTGTTAGAAAAAATCAACTTAAGTTGTTTATATTACGTGGAAAAAAGTGGCTAGCAATGAACTTTGGTATTTGTTTTTGTTTTTTTTTTCAAATGACCGTTAACGACTTTGAAAATGAATGAATGAATGAGAAACGAAAATTTCACGCACAGGCAAAGTTGAAAGTTGTTATACTCATGAAGATCAATCCGAAGGCAATCAATCATAATCACATCCTCGTCTCAGTATGATCCGCAATCCAATCAACACTTCAACTGCCATAAGAAACCATCAACAAAATGAGTCAATTTAAGGCTTGAGAGGAGTATCATTAGCGCCACACAATTAACCCCGATTTTACAATGAAATTATTTGCTGAAAGGCAACAAAAACCCCATTCGAGATCCTGGACGGCGCGAGGATAAAGGAATCCTACGTACCGCACCAGTATACACCCAGGCGAAGGCAGCTTTAATCAATCTTTCATCATTTCAACAGTGAAGTGATTACGAGAAAATGGTACTTATCCCATGCTCGTTTTCAGAAGGTATTGTGTGCCGTACAGAAGCTCATCAACAGTCCGCCCCCTTCCATTCTTCTCGGTGGGTGATTTTCAATGCAGGTTGTGTCGGTGCCATAGTAACCGTGTGTAGGACCCCCTGAATTTAGCGTAGGGCGGGGGGGGCAACGTGCTGATGCATGATTGAAGCCAGGCAATCATCAATCACTTCACCAAATGAACATTTCCTCGATTACAAGTCATTAAAACGCGTTTGCTTACCTTTTCCCAGTCGACGATGCTAACGACGACGACGAGGAGCCGAATCGATACGTATTTAAACAATTTTCAAGACTCGCCCTTCCGCCATCAGCTACAGAGCGACACGGCCTGGGGAAGGATGGGGTCCCCACCCCATGGGGGCCGATTGGACGCAGATTGTGGAGGCCCGATCCAGACTGGACGACGGATGGGGTCCGCCGCGCCGCTCCCCCGGATGCGGCTGCCTGCTTCCGATGCTTTTAACCGACGGACTTGAATGAGGCTTTCACAACTTTGGTCGAAACTATTTTACACTAAAATTGCGGCATTGACGATAAAAGCTGCCGATATTTGTGAAATATTTTGTGAAAATTTAATTAGATCGAATGGACGTGGCCGAGTGGCTTTATTGGTTTCGGTTTAAGCTGAAAAGCTGCAATTTATTTCCAAAGAATCGAATTTAATTTAATTGAAATCAATGAGCTCTGAAGTTTGAAACATTATCTCAATGCTGGATTCGAGTAGATGTGGAGTGGGGTGACAGGCGGAGGGGCGGGGTTTATACAGAAGGGTTTAAACGTACGTACGTTAAAGTAAAATCAATGGAATATTAGTATCATGGAAACAGATGGAGCGAATTAAGTTTAAAGTTTAGACAACCTCTTTAAAGTCTCGGCAGTCTTCGGGCTAGTACCCCTGACTACCATCTCAGAGGTCCGTGTCTCGATTCAACGCAGTGCCATTGTCCTTCCTTTAATCATTTCTCCCAAAAATTCATTGTTTCTTGTCTTCCGCTTATACAGCAATTCCCGGCCTCTCTTAATCCTCGCCTATAAGCGCGATAAACGATGAAACCATCTTCTATTGCCGAAGTCAATGTTCTTTCGCGGTAGTAATGGATTGATTTCGAAACTCACCACGCCAACAGAGGTACACTACAAGGAGGAGTGGTCTCCGCCTTAATGTGGTTAGTGACGATAAATAGCATCCTACAAAAGCTAGATAGAAGTGGAACTAAAGTAGTAGCATACGCCGATGGCCACAAGTGATATTGGTGTCAGGAATGTTTCCAACCTTGATTAGTGAAATCATGCAAGGATGCCTGAAAAGAGTTGGCAGCTGGGCAGCAGGTTGAGATTTGGCGCTCAACCCAACCGTACCTGACTTAATGCTATTCGCTTAATAACCGAAGTACGTCCCTCAACCGAAGTACGGCCCTGTGGATGTATACAGCCGTGGTATTCTAATCCTCCCGTAGGACTCGCTGGTGTAATGTGAAGTGCTGAAGAGGTCCTACAATATCATAAAGGTAGGAAGGATCCAGAAAACGTCTTTTAACAGACTAAAATAAAAACATCGCATTTGAAATATTTTTTTTTGTGGTCTTGGAAGGACAGTTTTCTAGGCAGGTCGTTCTTATCTAATTATACAGTCGTTTTACAGGCTTTTACGCGCCCCATGTCATAATTCAGCCGTTTTTGGATTTAAGTTTTTACAAAATTCTGGTGAAATGATTTGTTATGCATACCATATTGCCAGCGCCATTTTGAATTTTCTAATATTGGCAACAAATTCATTATTTCCGACCTAAAACCCCTCCAAATAGCAATTTTCGGTGAAATCGAATCGTAATAATTGCCAAAATCGTACCGCCATATTGGCGCCGCCATTTTGAATTTTAAAATTTTGACCACAGATTCGCCATTCGTGACCTTAAAACCCCCCGATACCGATTTTCAGTGGATTCAGAATACATTTGCAAAATTCATCCGCCATATTGGCACCGACATTTTGAATTTTCTATTTTTGACCACAGAATAGTCATTTGTGGCCCTAAAAACCCCCCGATACCAATTTTGAATGGATTCAGAACACATTTGCAAAATTCATCCGCCATTTTGAATTTTCGAATTTTTACCACAGAATCGTCATTTTTGGCCCTACAAACCCCCCTATACTGATTTTCAATGGAATCGGAACACAATTGCAAAATTAAATTCGTCCGCCATCTTGGAACCGCCATCTTGATTTTTGTACAAAATTGTCAGGTTGCATTGTCACGGGAACCCAATGTGTGTGCAAAATTTCATAAGAATCGGTTAAGTAGAAGTAGTTGAAAAAGCTGTCGCAAGATTTGAACCAAACAAACAAACAAATATACGAGGTCAAGCTAAATAAAACCATTAAAAACGCCTGCCACATAGGCATGCAAGCTACAGTGACAAAAATCTAAAAATGTTTCCCCTATAGAGGTATGCACGTCCCTGTTACAGATATAAATTTATTCGTAATCGGCAAGTTTCGGTTTAGAAACCGGTCCCCCAACTAAATACTAACAACGTACAATGCTGCTTGACCTATGCAATCGAACAAGTACCGGGCTATTGAGTATGCTAATGGCATCCTTTAAGGTTACTAAGGTAATTGCCCGTTTTCTTAGTCCTATACAATTTCTTGAAGCTCCCTTTGGTCTCTAAAAAGTGTAAGCTTACCGTGCTTCGTTTGGATTTTTACGTCCATCTTTTATTGGTACGTGTCTGTAACGGGCTGCAGTTGGAAAAGTAGAATTTTCGCTCAGGCGAACCGTACCTCATTTGGGTGCACAGGCTTTTTGACGCTGTACGTGCCTGTTTCAGTTTAAGATCTGGCGACTTTTTTTTTTGTTCGGGTCATCAAGAAACATTGGCTCTTTGCGGATACCCCATATACGCCAACCGGTTAAGAATAAATTGGCTCTATTGAATCATAATCTATTGTTCAGACCATACCGAAAAAATGTGACTCCAACAACTCCTGTAACTACCAAATACTGCAGACAATAAAACAAAAGCTTATGGAATATTAGGATCCAATCAATTAATAGATGACAAACAGTACGGGTTTAGACAAAGAAGCTCTGCTGGCAACCTTCTTAGGTGTCCAAAAGAGCACACCTGAACCAAAACCTACATTGCTTTAGTTAGTCTGGCCTGATTGCTATATATATGTATCTCCAAGGCTTTCGACAGAGTATGGTACAGTTTGGACATACACCAGTAAAATGGCAAGTCCCATCATAACATATCCCTCGGTGATCTGGTGGACTAAAGGCATACAGAAAATAGTCAAGAGGCACTTGTACAGAGTGTAGAGAATGGCGTCAGTAGATATTAGTGGTGACTTTCGCATCACAACCACTGATAAGGTGGAAGGACTCTTTAGTTTGCCGTCGTTGTACCATGAAAAAGTGCAGAATGTGCAAGCTTCGGTGCTTCTTATGAAGTGACTGTATGTCATTCGAGGAGAACACAATATGGTGACATGGAGATCTTGAATCTCGTCAAAAAGATAAAGTATAGCTCGTAACAGCTATGGAAAGAATTCCGAAAATAATGATGTCCAAAGACGCGCTGGATCACTTAAATAATGATCGGGCGCACGGAAAGAACATTCCTCTAGCACTGGTTATACTAGCTACAACGCTACACACTATCGTCGTTTTACTCCGCGTTCGTCGAACAGCGTTGCCCGAACGACGAACGACGTACGCCTCTATTCTATACAGATTACTTGTCGCGTCGTTTAGTTTACATAGCCCCCTTTTAGACGGGCGGACACCGAACAGACAAAACGAACGAACGAGCTGGGTGTATAGGGAAGAGGGGGAGGGCAGGACGATGGGGTGGGCAGACAATTATTATGCCCCCTTTTAGACGAGCGGACACCGAACAGACACCGAACAGACAAAACGAACGAACAAACTGGGTGTATAGGGAAGAGGGTGAGAGAGAACGATGGGGAGGGCAGACAATTTTCATGGACACTTTGAGCGAACTGTGAACGAAAATTTTGAGAGTTCCTGCGTTGTTGTTGTTGTTAGGACAAGAAATCAAAAGGGAATTTCAAAAAGCAAGAACAGCAAGCCATGAAGTTTTGAAATTTTGTATGAAATTTTTGAAATTTTTCGTTCGTTGTTGTCCGCCCGTGTAAATGCCCAGCCGACACTCCATCGGTCTTCACAACAGAATTAACGATAACAGTTAAGTTTTGTCTGTTCGGTGTCCGGTCGTCTAAAAGGGCCCATAGTATCATGGACGAAGATACTTTGTTGGCAGTAGCGGGGCAGTTCTTGCTGGAAAAAATTGTAGAAAAAAAACGTGTATGGTGCAAACCCTTTTTGGTGCACAACAAGTACATACTTCACTGCTTAACGCAAACGACGACACACAGTTTTCATCCACACTATCGTCGTACAGCGTACAGCGAACGGAGAAAAATCAGAATGCCGTCATCCACACTGAAATTTCCTATCGTCGCACAGTGGTTCCAAATGCCGAAAAGGTGGCCAAAAGTCCCTAAAATCGATCTTTGATTTGGGGAATTTTTGGGTCTAGTTATGTAGGTTGGTACCTAAGGTATCAGAAACAGCGTTTTATAACGGTCAAACTGGCGGGGGGGGATCTCGGGAACCATTCTTACGCGACCGTCTGGCACATGAGGGTCTCGGCGCAGTACATAGTGAAATGGGTTTTTTGTGTTAACAGTGACCTGGAATCGTTTGAAATGGCTTCTGCTAACGAAAGTAAGTAGTTTTAAACGTTATTTCATATTGACAATCAATTTTCTTAATTATTTTAGTTTACAAGTTTTTTATAATTTCCCGTTGTAAACGTCAATGTTTAAAATTACTTTACTCAAAAGTCCCACGACATCCCACTCTCTAACAAGTTTTGTCGCATTCTTGAGATCTTTCTCTATAATTTGGAAGTTTCAAAAGTTGCCCCAGTTTGCCCCGATTTGTTTAATTTAAATACAATTTCATAAAATTCTGGACATTTTATAAGACCTTTGTCCACCATATTGGATCCGCCATTTTGTTTTTTAAATTTTGAGTAGCAATTCGTAATCAGCAGACTCGAAATAATCTTCATACCAAATTTCATAAAAATCTGACCACTTTATAAAAATTTTGTCCGCCATACTGGATCCGCCATTTTGTTTTTTTTAAATTTTGAGTAGCAATTCGTAATCAGCAGACTCGAAATAATCTTCATACCAAATTTCATAAAAATCTGACCACTTTATAAAAATTTTGTCCGCCATACTGGATCCGCCATTTTGTTTTTTTTAAATTTTGAGTAGCAATTCGTAATCAGCAGACTCGAAATAATCTTCATACCAAATTTCATAAAAATCTGACCACTTTATAAAAATTTTGTCCGCCATACTGGATCCGCCATTTTGTTTTTTTTAAATTTTGAGTAGCAATTCGTAATCAGCAGACTCGAAATAATCTTCATACCAAATTTCATAAAAATCTGACCACTTTATAAAAATTTTGTCCGCCATACTGGATCCGCCATTTTGTTTTTTGAATTTTGAGTAGCAATTCGTAATCAGCAGACTCGAAATAATCTTCATACCAAATTTCATAAAAATCTGACCACTTTATAAAAATTTTGTCCGCCATATTGGATCCGCCATTTTGTTTTTTTAAATTTGAGTAGCAATTCGTAATCAGCACACTCGAAATAATCTTCATACCAAATTTCATAAAAATCGGACCATTTTATAAAAATTTTGTCCGCCATATTGGATCCGCCATTTTGTTTTTTTAAATTTTGAGTAGCAATTCGTAATCAGCAGACTCGAAATAATCTTCATACCAAATTTCATAAAAATCTGACCACTTTATAAAAATTTTGTCCGCCATACTGGATCCGCCATTTTGTTTTTTTTAAATTTTGAGTAGCAATTCGTAATCAGCAGACTCGAAATAATCTTCATACCAAATTTCATAAAAATCTGACCACTTTATAAAAATTTTGTCCGCCATATTGGATCCGCCATTTTGTTTTTTTTTATTTTGAGTGAAGATTCGTAATCAGCGACCTCAAAATACTATTTGTACGAAATTTCATACAATTTGAATAACGTCTACATATTTTGGCCACCTTTTCGGGATTTGAAACCACTGTGCGTCGTTCGGACAACGCTGTTCGACGAACGCGGAGTAAAACGACAATAGTGTGTAGCGGGCTTTAGAGATCGATAGAAACGAAACAGCTGACAACCAGCAAGAGCCAATTGCACAGTTCTGTGGTCCAGAGATATATTCTGGCATTAATAGAAACTAATAACGAACCGTACGGCCGCTACGCTATTCAACATTCATTCGTACTCAATGACCAAAAAACCAATTAAAACGATCTTAACATCTAAAACTTAATTACGAAATAAAATCCGTAGGAGCAGTTTTCATTTTTTGATGGCTTAATTACATGCAACTTTACCAATGACTCAGGAACGTCCGACGTATGTTTTGGCATAGACGTGCCTTTTCAGAAACGTCTACAAGAAAACCTAACGCTGACAGATTTTAACGATGTAATAACTGTAGTCTAAACACAACAGAACAGATGATGCTGTCATGAAACTCCTAAAAAAATCTTTCACATCAATTCAATTCTAATTGCGATAAGATTGAAGACTACATCGCCTCCACTGAAGACAATCGCAAATCCAATGTCGTTCTCGCAAAAAAAATGCTCATAAACGGATCCATGTACATTTTAATTTTATTGATCGCGTGTGTTCTCTGCTCCGACAGAATTTTTGCGAGAGATTTTCAAATCCAGCAAATTCCAGTCTCTACCAGTTCTGCAATACTAAAAGACCAATTTCAATTACAAAGCACACTTCTTCCCCACTTGAGCTGAAAGATCGCAAATTCTACTCAATTCATCTGCAAATGATTCTACTTCGGAAAAACTCCTTCTGTTTACACACCCAATGTACACACTCGCACCTGTCTTCAGTCTCCACTTGTCTTCGCGGCGCAAATTCCTTTCTGCAACTCAATCCTCAGCTTTTGAATTATGTCATAAACGTCGTAATTTTTGTCGAGCTTCAAAGGTCAGATCTTCTTTAAATGCCGGAAAATTGAAGTGAATTTATTTTGGATGAATTTCGGAATGAATTATTTGCGACTAGATGAGTGATCTATGATCTCATGGCTGTTGGTCGGTCACTGGTGATGGAGAATGCTGGGTGGCCCAAGGTCGGAGTCGTAAGAGTGTGATGCAATGGTATAAACTCGGAAGCATCACTCCATGAGCACAACCGTCGCGAAAACTTAATTGGGAGAATTTTTTGGAATAAGTTATTTTAGTGGAGTTGATTTGAATTCATTGCAGCTCTGCAATTTAGAACGATTTTGTTCGTCTATTGAATATCGATGGACAATAGTTGTTTCGATTAGATTAGTGGATTGAGGTATTCATTGTATTTTGATGAACAAGACTAAGCTCGAAAATGACTTTTTATACCAGCAAGCCATCGCTAGTCTTGTAACGGTGCAATGTCTAGCTATCATTCAAGTTAAGCTTAGTTTTGGAGTCTAGACCTTGCACCATGACCTAAATGACAGGACAGACTGGTAAAAAAAGGCTGATTTCTAAGCTTGGCTTGACCAGGCGCGGGAGTTCTACCGAAGAGTACGCGGTATGACGCAATTCACACCTCGTTGCACATACTGCAAGGACAAAGAAGGGAATCTGATCACCGATCCTCAAGGCATCTTGGAGCGATGGGAAGAGCACTTTCATGAATTGCTAAATGGCGAGCCAACTGAGGATTTGGAGGCTCCATCAATATCTGACGATAATGCTATGCTGACACCACCAAGCTTAGCAGAAGTTAGCAGTGCCATCACCCGGCTCAAAAACAACAAGGCCTCGGGTGCAGACGGCATCCCTGCGGAGCTGGTTAAATATGGAGGACCTACATTACACCAAGCGATTCATGAATTAATTGTGCAAGTATGGGAGCAGGAAGCGATGCCAGAAGACTGGAGAAAAGGCATCTTCTGCCCGGTACATAAAAAAGGAGATATCACAACGTGCAGCAATTATCGTGGTATAACCCATACGCTAGAAATATCGTAGGCCAATACCAGTGTGGCTTCAGCCCAGGCAAATCAACAACCGATCAGATTTTCACTTTGAGGCAGGCTATGGAAAAATGTCTGGAGTTTCAAAACTCAATCCAACACCTCTTCATAGACTTTAAAGCCGCCTATGATAGCATAGCCAGAGTAGAACTCTACAAAACCCTGAGAGAATTCGGCATTCCCAACAAGCTGACAAGACTATGTAGGTTGACCATGACCAATGTGACAAGCCAAGTAAAGGTATCCGGAATACTGTCCAGACCAATCAACATCTATAATGGACTCCGACAAGGGGACGGTCTGGCCTGCCTCCTTTTCAACCTGGCGTTGGAGAAAGTGATCCGAGATTCGGGCGTGACATCAAGGGGCACAATCCTCCACAAGTCCACCCAATTGCTGGCTTACGCAGACGACATCGACATCATTGGAAGAACATCAACAGCTGTACAAGAAGCTTTCATCCAGATTGAGCGGGCGGCAGGAAATCTAGGACTGCACATCAACGAAAGCAAAACAAAGTACATGGTGGCCTCGTCTGCAAGAACACCTAACATTGGTCCCACAATCAAGGTAGAGGAACACGAGTTTGATGTTGTAAAATCATTTACCTACCTTGGGTCAATAGTAGCAGCCGACAATAGCATGGAACCTGAAATACGCGCACGACTGCTAAAAGCCAACATAGCCTACTATAGTCTGTCAAGGCTCTTCAAATCCAAGTATCTAACCATAACGTCTAAACTTTTACTATATAAGACGATTGTCTTGCCGGTCCTCACATATGCATCCGAAACGTGGGTGCTTAGCAAAAAGCACTCTAACCTCTTGGCGGTGTTCGAGAGGAAAATACTTCGGAGGATTGTTGGCCCCTTATGTGAGGAAGGACGATTCCGGATACCCTGCAATGACGAGATCTACGAGCGCTATCGCGACATAGATGTTGTGAGAAAAATAAAGCTCGGTAGACTCCGGTCAGGAGGAGGAGGACATCTAGCTCGTATGAGTGAAGATGAGCCTGCTCGGAAAGTTCTCTGCGGTAAGACTTATGGGGTGCGACAGCGAGGGAGACCCAACCTCCGCTGGAAGGATGGCGTAGACCAGAGCATAGGGATGCCAAACTGGATGACATCGGCTCAGAATCGGGACCGGTGGAGAGAACAGTTGCGAGAGGCCAGGACCGGATCCCGGTTATAGAGCCGTTAAAGAAGAAGAAGAAAGTACTGCATGGGTGTTGTAGCAGTTCGGAAATACAGAATGTGTAAGGTGGTTCACAGTAGTATTTATGAGTGAATTCTTAAGTGGGTGTCAAGTGGGGTTCAAGTGGGTGTCAAGTCAGTGTCAAGTGGGTGTCAAATGGGTGTCAAGTTAGTGTCAAATGGGTGTCAAGTGGGTGTCAAATGGGTGTCAAGTAGGTGTCAAATGGGTGTCAAGTTAGTGTTAAGTAGGGGTCAAGTGGCTGTCAAGTGGGGGTCAAGTGGGTGTCAAGTCAATGTCAAGTGGATGTCAAGTCAGAGTCGAGTGGGTGTCAAGTTTATGTCAAGTCAGTGTCAAGTGGGTTTCAAGTCAGTGTCAAGTGGGGGTCAAGTGGGTGTCAAGTCAGTGTCAAGTGCGGGTCAAGTGAATGTCAAGTGGGTGTCAAGTGGCTGTCAAGTCAGTGTCAAGTGGGGGTCAAGCGAGTGTCAAGTGGGTTTCAAGTGGGTGTTAAGTGGGTGTCAAGAGGATGTCAAGAGAGTGTCAAGTAGGTGTCAATTGGGTAGAGAGTTTAGGCGAATTCACCGTTCTCGCAAAGAAAGCAGATATGGTAGGTCGCTAATCCGTATGCCCCGACTTTCCGGCTCTGGTGAGGAACCGTTTTACGGGGCACGTTGATGACGCCAGGCCGAAGTAATGCCTTTACGACTCAGACCCGTCTGGAACCGAAAGTCATAAAAAAGGTTTGGTGAGTTTAGTGAGCATGAATCTGACATTTCCGTCTGTGTGCGGACCTACCGCGGTTTCTCTTGTTTTAGGTATGGCCCTTAAAGGCGGTCGACCACTCACCACTCTGCTGCTCGACTGATGAAAGATTCTCCTCACTCCCTCGTAAAAAAACGCCATAGGCAACGCCTATTACCATATATTTTAGATAGGGTTAATTGAGAGTTCAGATAGAGCTGGTGAAAATAGAGACCCTTGTAAGATACGCTCAAGATCGGCATTAATGTTGTGCGCACAGTTCTCTACCAATCCAATAGGACTATTTAAATAAATTTGGACATCATCTGCATACTTGTGCAGTTTACAATTTCTCACGACACTGCTGAAGAGAATTTATGTAAATCCTAAAAAGCAACGGTCCCAACATAGAACCTTGCGGAACACCGTGAGTGATTGGTAAAAGGTCCGAAATTGAATTTTGTAGCCATACTTTTTGAGATCGGTTATGTTAGTTAATCCGGAATTAAGGAGGCAGCCGAGGATGAGAGTCTCGTATGGTCTATTATCTTAGTTTCTAGAAGCTAATGGCTAACACTGTCAGGAAGCACCAGAAAGACAATGTCATCGGAATCAAGAGTCATCTGCAGATTGGTGGTCATCTTCAGCAGTGCGACTTCACAACTACTCCTTTTGCGGAAAACAGACTGTGCATGCGAAAATAGAGACCACGAGCTCCTCGAGTTCAATCACCTGCTGGTTATGTGGGGCTCGAACCTACTAAATACAACTCTTGGTTTTCCACTGGCCCCGCGTGACTGGCTTTTTTTATAATAGCGTCTCGGTGATGGATCAGCTTTTATCTAGTTGCTAACACTCCGGGCATTTCTTTGAATTTATCTTTTTCCTTCCTTTCCAGCGTCGCTTCAGCTTTCCTCTACCCATCCACGTTCCTCATCATGTGTCTGTCGTTATGTTTTTCGGTGTCAGTGGCGCCTCGGTTATTGCCTCTAGTTCCGCCCTATATTCGTCGAATCTCACACAATAAAATAAGAGATGCTTTGCGTATTCCTGGATTCCTGGGCATTCCGGGCACAGCGATGAGTCGTAGTGCTCGAAACGATGGCGGTATTTTCTATATCCTTTATGCCCACTCAAGAACTGCGTGAGGTCGTAACTCACTTCCCGAGGCTTCCTCGCAACCCATCTCTCCACGTTTGGGATTAGACTGTGGGTCCACCGACCCTTAACTGACTCGTTCCACTTCCCTTGCCAGTCTTTTACGGACTCGCAGTGCGTGATCTGCTGGCGCGCACTGTATTTTTCTCTCTTCTGGATCATAGAGACGCTGTTTGCGGTCCTATTCAACGCTGCTGCCCACACTGGTACTGAGTGTAGCGGGACTGATCAAACCACCCTCGCCATCAAAAAGCGACGGGTCGGTCTACGGCCTCCACAAAATTGTGCTGCAGTGCTGCGCAAATAGCGGAAGCTTTATCCGCCATGGCCTCCAAGTGTGCTTTACAATTTAGTCTCCGGTCGATCATCACTCCCAAATACCTTAGGGTGGGCTGTGAGTGAATGATCTGTTTCCATACTTTGATACTGGCCTGACACTGATTTTCTCCCTTTGCTGATCAGCACAGCTTTAGTCTTATGCTCGGTAAACGTTAGAGCAGCGCCTTCCACACTACAATCTCCCAGACCACTCCGTTCACTCACAATTCGTCTTCGTCCTACGACCACGATATTATCTGCGAACCTGATCGCAACTACTTCTTTTGGGAGGCGTAGCCTCAACACCTCATTATACATTGTGATCTACAGGAGAGGTCCCAGGACGGATCCCTGCGGAACTCCGCATGTTGCTCTGTACACCGTCAACCCATCTTCCAATTCACAATGAGGAGGTGTATTTGTCCGGCTACCCACACGCACTCGGGCTCAGTACGATTCGCCGGCGCTTATGCTTATAGGACAATAATCATCGGTGCGTTTCGGGGATTTCAATTTAAGTAATGCAATAACTTTTGCTTTTTTCCACTGAAGCGGAGTAAAATTTTGTATGTTCGCTCGCAATTTTCACAATTACTGAGGAATTTCACAACAGTTTTCATGAAAGTCCTTCTACTTTCCCTGTGGCTTAAACGTAGTCTAGAACTATGACCCTCACGCACGACGCACCCCGAACATCTGAACCACTTTTGCAATTACCCCGTTTATGATTAGATTGAAAAGTTGAGTCGAGCTTGAGTTGAAATTTCGACCACCATATATGATTCTGAGTTGAGTTCACTTTGGGTTGAAATCGGGTTGAACTGCCATCAAAACATAACCTCCTTTTGTTAATTCTTTTTCTATATTTCTGACTTCCTATACAGTTTTCCATCAAAATGGTGAAGGGAATTTTGTTCCCGCATTATTTCTAACATAGTTTTTATTTCCTGATGCTCACAAACATTTCTTTTAGTCATTGTCAAAATTAAATTTCCTCTGTTTTTACATACATATATAGTTAATATAAAATAATTAACGCGCTACAAAAACACCGAATACAAAACTAACGCCGAAAGGATGGTAAACAAACAAAATAAATGTCACTTCAACCCAATTTCAACTCAACACGCGTTTATGAGGCGAAATATCAACTCGACCCAGGTAGGAGAGCTCAGTTGGGTTGAGTGGACCCAGTTTCAACTCGATCCCCGTTTATGACTGGGTTCAACCTGGGTTGAACCTAGGTTGAACCTAGTCATAAACGAGGTAAATGACTGCCATCAGTTTGTGTCACGAGGTTATGACTAATGTGCATTTTTCATAGTTTCACGTTCCCCACATTTATATAGTCATGACAGCCGCGCACTGTCAACAAGTGTGTTAACCACCATAAACATGATTCATTTTTAATATTATATGTAGAAAAAGAGGAACAGTTATCTCTGCCTTCGTAAAAACCCAATTCATCAATTCACTTCAAGCTCACTTCCAATTCTGACCAAACAAGCGCGCGTCATCCGATAGCCAAAAAAAAAATTTGTCATTAGGCAATTTGTCCACAGTTCATTTCCCGTTCTGGAATTTCCACAGCCGCCAACTGAAGGTAGGTTTTGTAAATTGAATTAAAACTGCTTTATTTACACAATCCCACACACACGCGAATGAAATCAGTTCAGGAAAAAAGACTTTTATTCAAATTATAATAAACGAACTTTGTACGTCGTCAATTTCCTCTAATTTAAATCTCGGGGAATCTTGTAACCGGGATTCTACTACAGCATCTCGCCTCCTACAGTGTTCATTTCGTTTATGTTCATTTCTACATTCATTTTTTTTTACAGAAACTTACAAAACCGCGCGCCATCGACGTGGGTTTTGGTAAGCTGTCGACAAGTGCCGATTAGTACAACACCAATCATCCGCGAGGAGCTCCCGCGGGGAGGGCTTATGGGGCCGCCGCTAAGTCATCTCTTTTTCTGAGGCAATTTAAAAGTCATTTTATGGATTTGGAGCCCACATCTTCCGGCTGCCCACATTTTTTGGGGCCTCTTCATCTTCAGCGATATCCATCGGAACGATCTTGAGGCCCAGGATGAGCTTCTGCGGTTTTATAGAGATAACGAACGAACGAACGTCTTGCGCTGCTGATGGCAGATCAGCGTGGAGCTGGACTTGATTGCGGCGTGGTGGCCAGCGGCGGCCCCCCCGGGTGGAATGCCTGTCTGAATGCGCAGCCGTAGAGCGATGTGTTTAGATAAAAAAGGTCGCCGTGCTGTCTGGGCCGGAAAGATTAACTTCGCCAGAAGATGCCTAAATAAATGCAGACGCCTCTCACTGTCTCGCGGAGAGTGGTTTGGCTCGTTTTGGGCTTTATTGCAGGCCTCTGCCACTTTCCAGAGGAGGCCCCCCCCCATTTCGGTGTGGTTATGACAGACTTTAATGAAATTTTGACGAGATTTTATTAGATTTTAAACGATCTTCGCCTGTCCAAATTCTGAGTGGGGGCTCCGTTCGTGTTGAAAGATTGCCGGAGGCTCTTGCTATATGTATCGATCGATCGTGATTTTGATAGACTCTACGGCGATGTGACACAGTTTTGTAACTCATTTCAAGAATTGCAAATGACTACCCGAGGAGCATCTAAAAATAGACGCCGCCGCTGATGATGAGAAATCGTAAAATGCAGCCCAACCACGTCGCAGTTAATTGAAATGCATCTCATTAAAGACGACGTGAGGATCGGAGCTGATTTGAATTTTTCGCAGGCTGCAGCTCCGTCGTCCGCTAAGGTAAATAAAGAAGACTTTGTGGTGGTCGTGCACACGGGTCCGTCCCGTATGCAAACGTCGAGCTCAAAGGCTGATTGAAATTCAAACAGCGTAAAGTAACCCAGAGCCATTCTCGGACTGTGGCCGTGTTCAAGCACCTGGAATTGCGCGAGAGCAGATCCCGCAGTGCTCACGTTCGACTTTTCTTGAAAGCGATAACGCCCGTCCAATACCTGAAATTGCACTCATATCCCACCTGAAATCGATCCCCGACTGACGTGCCACTGATGGATTTACGTGCATTTCAAAATGCACACTGAGCCGGGCTTAATCAATATTTTTTTTTCAAATAATTTTTTTTTATATTAAATAAAACTCGTTTTCGGTCAGTGAGAATTTGAGGAATTCCACAGGAGGCCCAGATTCGACGGGAGCTTTTTTCCATTAATTGACAAACGGGACCTGGGATTTTTCTGGTACGATAACGCGCGCCGTGTTTACCTTGATGAAATGTAGCTTTTGATGAGGCGCTGTTGAAAGGCAGGCGCCAATTAACTTTTGCGCTTTTTTTTGTTCGTTGCAATCTGATATCGCGAGCGGACTGTCGTCGTTCGTTCTCCCATGAATTTTTGCTTTGATGATTTAATTTTTTTTTAAACAAATATTGACCAGGTAATGACTTCGTACTAATGGGGTCTGATGAGGTGATTTATTTATATGGAAGTGATACGGTGTATGTGTGTGGAACGTATTTGATTGCCAATTACTTAAATATTTCCAGGTAAGGAATCAGTTTCGTTTTGGGGCGAGCAAAAAAGAAATTTGTGCAGATGTGAAAGGAAATTAAATTATAAAATTCGGAAATTTTTTTGATGTAATCATTCACAATTGGAAGAAAGGTTGATGACGAATTTATACTGAGTAAAGTCCTAGGAAACGAGGGGCTTTGTCACGTTTGATGTGGAAATTTTAATCATTTTTAATCGGATTGCGGTTTTTTATACATTAAAGAAATATTTTTTTGGTCTTTTGAAGCCAATACTAAGCTACCCTCAGCTAAAAACTAGAATACTTCCTCTAAAATGGCGCTGCCGTTCTTGTAGGACTCGGGCCTCTTGAAGTCTCTTCTTCCAGTCGTCTCTACGTCTTGCTAGCTCTCTCCTAGGAACTAAACTACTCCTCTCCTAAAATACAGAAAGCTATTCTGACCACCTACGATACCTGCTCTTCTACGAGAAAGCGTCACACAAGTAGAGATGTGCCGCGGTGGAACAAAAAAGGAATCAGGAAACTTGTTAATAGGGTCTGGTACCTGGTATTCTCTGTTCTACTACGTTTTCGGCTACGACGGTTCGCTTTCACTGCAGATAATTGAAAAAATGTATTGACAGATTCTAGATGAACCGACTGATAGGAAATACCAACTCATCTTAATGAAGACTTTTACGTAAACCACGCAAAGCTAGGATCCGAGAGCCTAGCGTTCGGCAGGCTTCAAACCCCGAAAGTGGTGCGGCAACCATCCCCCATTACTGGCCGCAATCTCAGCCTAGGATAAGGTTCCTCAGCTTGAGTAGTTTCACGACGCTAATGAGTCTCAAGTCAAAACCCTCGGCATGACATTGTTGCCCAACACAGAAGAGTTCCAGGTCACCACTAGGCAATCCACGGATGATAACTAACTAATTGCTCCTTTAATCCCTCATGAGACATAGGGCGGAAACAGTTGCACTCCAGCGGACTCTGTTTTGTGCGACAGCTCTCAGCTCTAACCAAGACAGAAACAGATATCTAGATGCGCGCGTTGCGTACGATGACAGATTGTACAGAAATGTGTGTATTGAAATTTCAGCGGGCAAAATTCGAAGCGTTATTTTGAGAAGGTACTGTCAATATGCTCCTAAAGGAGTAAAATTGGAGCTTTAAGAAATTGTATAGGACGAAGAAAACGGGCAATTAATTTGGCGGCCATAAAAGGTGCCATTAACATACTCAATAAACCGGTTCTCGTTCGATTATGGAGGTCAAGCAGCATTGAATGTGGTTAGTACTTAGTTGGGGGACCGCTTGGTAAAACGACACTCGCGTTTGGAAGGACGGACAGGCAATCGAACAAAAACAAAAGCTTTTCGACACCGGAGCTTATTCACGTATCAACATGCCACCATGAATTCTCATTAAAAGGAGTGCTCCCTCCCCTCTGCGAACATGCCATGTTAAAAAATATATAGCACTGGTATGGGAAGGGGAGCAAGCTGCAAGCTTTTCAAGAGGCATGAACCGAACGCATGCAACGTGAAAGTTTGTCTAACATTCAACATTTTTCCGCAATGCCGCATTCGACATTTCTGCATTGCCTCATTTTCGCATTGCCGCATGACACATGCATGTAAAAGCCGGGACCTAACCCAAGCCCAATTATGTTTCAGTGGAAACTCTTCGCATACAATGGAACGACCGCACGCACCGCCCGCACGCACTTATCTATTTTCATCTTGTATCTGGTTTCCTTAAACGGCTCGCTCCGATGCTTATTTTTCGGGACAAGATAAATCACTAAGCATAAGCCAACGGTCTCTCATTTAACGCATTTAACGAGCATACACGTACGTATCTGCAAGGGCGGCGGAGCGCATGGGGATGGAAGGAAAAATGCACACGCACTTTTGCTTTGGGTGGGAAAATCCACACCCGAAATATTTCATGTACACCTAATAACCCAGAACGTTGAAGAGCTGTCTAGGTCGCTGCGACGAAAGTGCGTAGTTGATGACCCACACACAAGCAAGGCTTTTCATATAAAGACTTAATATATCAAATATAGAGCTATTAAGAACTTATAACTGTATAGCCTAAGCTTTTTAAACCCTATCCGACTAGCATTTAAAAAGAGGATTGTCTCAGAATTTCCCCGTAGGTTCCTCAAGACGACTCCATGCTAAAAGAAGGGCGCTCATGAACACCAAACAAAAAAAAATCAGCGATACTAAAGTGAGGTATACCTTCTCAGTTTCTTATAAGGGCTCTTTGAAATGAAATGGGGCAATCCCCAGCGTTACGTATTGGGAAAGGTTTTAAGAAGTTTTAAATTAATACCTTTAAGATTTAGCTTTACTCATACAAAGCTTTAGTTTTTGTTGTTACATTGCTTCATATTTCAGAAAATTATGTTGGTGGCCATGAAGGGTGTTATTGAACATGCTCAGTACACAGGTTCTGGTTCGATCACAAAGGTCAAGCAGCATTGGACGTGATTAGTACTCAGTTGGGGGACCAACTTGGTAAAACGACACTCGCGTTGAAAAATACATAGAAGACTTCAATTCTAAAACTACTTCCTTCCATTTTGAAAAATCAGTGAGTTAGGGGTGGTTTTTTTTATTTGGAAGACTAGAGCTCAGGGAAAACCCTTTGTACTGTCGACAATCTATTTTCTTCGTATAGAGTGCAATGGTCTCTGAACAGACTCTTTTAACGAATCTGTTACCCATTTCATGGCTAAAGCGTGGGCCACATAGCATACGTTTTCCGAGTTCCGTCTATCCGTTTTCCGCCTTTCCGTCTTTTCGAGTTCCGATATTTATTTTTATGTTAGCCACAAGCATCCGTTTCTATGGCATACTTGATTTTATTGACAAGTGAGTGCTTTTGCGATTTCTATTTACTCAATCTACAAAAAGTGAGGTAACGTTTCCGTCAATCCGTTCAAAAGTTGAAATTTGTTTATCTCCTCCGTTCCCGAGTTTTTATCGTTCCGTTCTTTTTTTGTTTATCTGGTCAAACAGTACTAAAACATTGCAATCAACTTGGACAGGAACACGGAACACGGAGAACGGAAGACGTGTGCAATGTGGCTCCCGCTTAAACTTGCTAAATGTGTGTTCACCAAGCTGTAAAACTGAAAAAAGTTGACCAGATTTGTTAGAGGACTTTGTTTAGAGGTTAAAACCGTCATTGCCTTACTGATTTTTCAAAATGGGAGGAAGAAGTTTTGGAATTGGAGTCTTCATATAAAGTTGTCGACAACGGCGCAGTTATTACTCACATATCCACGCCGAAATTCTCAAATAAATAAATTGACCGATTAGCATTTTAACGGTTATCTGTTCCCGTGGTCCCCACCCACAATCATTATGCTCCGCCGTCCTTGCGTATCTGTCATACCACTGTCGCCGTAAACCTTGACGTACAATCGACCATAATAATCGCAGTAAATATTGTCCCGTCAACTGGGATCCAGGTCGTTTAACGGAAAATTAAAGAAAACTAGAGCTTGACGTACATTCTTCAACGTCTATTATAGTTCCGGCCAGGCGATGGAACTGTTTATTGTGCTTATAGGCTATGGCAGAAGAGGCGGTAGGGAGTTGCTGTAAAGAGGGTCGACAAGAAAGAACAAATATTATCAGAGTGGGAAAAGTGAATTGGTAACCACGGAATTGAACCACGGACCTCTGGAATGGTAGTCGGGCGCCTTAACTCCTACGCTACTAAGGCCACCGTTTTTCGCATGTCGTTTTCCCCGTGCAATCCTAAAGCCCTGGAGCCGTTTTGTTGTTGTTGGTGTAGTAAACAAAGAGCACAAAATTGTAACTTATTAAAAGAAATGAGTTTGAACTTCAAAGTAAATGATGAAAGCGAGTGTTTGCCTTTTGCTTTTATCATAAACAATCCTTTTTTGTCCTTCCTAGAACGAATGGGCATTTCAAAAGGATTGAAGTGAATTGAGATTCCTGGGCCTCCTCTATTCTCGTCATTTTTTTCTGATGGTTTGGTGGGCGGAAAAAAAACTCTTAATCCTAAAAATTCCAGAATGTCCTTGAAGGAGTCTTATACATATATTTTATTCTATATTCATGAAAGTGAATAGTGAACCTCTTTCTTTCTTCTTCTTCTTGGCTTCTTTTGTGTTTGCAATTGTTAAAATATGTGCCAATCTCGGTATAGTAACCGACGGTGGCTCTTCAAAATGGGAACGAACATGCTTCTGTGCTGCTCCGGAAGAAATTTATTGAGGTATGAAGTTTCTAATGGCACTGAAGCTTGTTAAGTTTGCTTAAATTAAACAAAAACCTGAAAGCTTTTGGCTCATGTTTGCATGAGAGCAAGATTTCGGGTGTGTGTATTCATAGAATATTAATTGGAGCATGGTTTTTTTTCAAGAAGAAGAATATTCCAAATTCTTAACTTACACAGAAATTTTGAAAGTTTATTCATGGATTTTATGTGGTCAAATCCTTTTGAGTTATGGGAACCGAAGGGATGTTAAAATATATTTAGGATTTTGAATGAAAACTAGTAAAACTAGACTAGGGCGGACTCGAGCTGCTACGATTTAACTAAGGCAAAAGGCGGTTTTTTTTAGTAGCTGCGTTATACTGTTGAACTGAACTAGTTTCGGCGTAAATCCAGTCAAATCTTTTTTGAAGTTACATACAGACTTTACCGACCAACTATATATCCAATTTTATTGGCTTGCTGTCGTTCGTGTCTTAGAAATTCTCTTTGCCGTAGATAATTTCAGAATAAAAACAGCTTCAAAACTGGAGCTGTCAAAAATTGGCTCAAAACGTTCCTTTCAATTGCAATTTTAGCAGCGCCTATAAATAATAATTGTAGCACAGACCGCTTGAATAGGCTCAGCCTGCATGCCTAAAAAGCTGTTGGTCAGAATTGTGTGGTCCATCAAGGTTGCTCCGAGCAATGAAACATTTCAACATATAACGTAACGGGCAGATTCATCCTCCTGCTGGTGGTGTTCTGGGCCTTTTCGATCCTCTAAAGCGAAGCTCGAGACCAAATCAAGCTCTTGCTGCAAATGCCTTGACATGGTACACCGGTTCATTGTATATTACGACAACATCAAAGTTTGCGTTCGATTTTGGAAACTAGTTTGGAACGAAAGTTTTGAAGTTTATGGGAGAGATCTATCGTTGCGACCGCAGATCCTCCAACCGCGCAACGGCTCTATGCCCTTAGTTGGCTAACCGGCCGGAGCGATCAAACCAGCAGCGGGCACCCTCTGCTACTACCATTACCGGTATGATAAGGGGTCCAGTCATACAAGTCTCGCTGTAGCTGTGTCGTGCTGGCCAAACCGGGCAAGGAAACGGTCGAAGCCTCTAAAACACCTAAAGAGGCATGGGTTCGCGTCGACTATGGGCATGCATATAACTACTCGCTCATATTGTCTTTACGTTCACGATTCCAATAATCTCATCGATTTCTTGATCGCTTGGAACGCCGACGTATCTCCCGCTCCAGCCAAAGCGTTCCGGGGCACACAATGGGTGCCCGAACCTTCTTCTGCGATCGGTCAACGGATCGTTGATCCGCCTTTTCTGCACAAAGTTGCTTGAACTCCATCTCGGTCTACCCCGACAACTTCATCGCTACCGACATTTCTTAACTTAGTTCGAGCTTTCCGTCGAATTTAAAGATCGACACTTACCCCCGGGACACAATGAGGCCGACAACGACAATTCTCATTTAAATTGTTGTTGTTTTCCCGTAGAAGTTGTCGTTGTCGGCCTCATTGTGTTCTGGGGTAGTCGACAGTCACATCCAAAATTTCTCCGTGAATAGTCCCAGGTGTGATACAAGCACCTTTGCAACAAAAATACTGGATTGTGAGTGGTCCAGGAATGGTTCGACAATTTGTACGATCTTGTGTGGTGTTCAACAGAGCCACCACTAGCTAATAAATTAATGGGAGAGATCTACCGGCTTATGTCCAACCAAAACATTTTTACATAGTGTGGTAGACTATGTAGGACCGTTTCTTGTCAGGTTGTTGAGAGGGCGAGGACAAAAAATGACAGAAACCTCAGGTTCATCTTTGGACACTTCAGCTGGAAGAAATGCTCACCTTGCTAGCTCACTCCAGATCACTTCCTGGTGGGCAAACCTTTCTTAAGCGTGCCTACTCTGAGCACTTTAGACACCTCCCTAAACCCGCTAAATCGTTGGACATTGGTCCAACATTTGTAGGAGCAGTTGTGGTGTTGTTGGAACATGGAAAACATATGCCCAATTTGCAATTGCGTTACAAGTGGCAACGCAAATAAGATCCAATCAATCTTCATGATTTTGTCCTTATAAAGGAGGACAACATGTCACCGTCCAAGTGGCTTCTTGGTCGCATTGTACTACGTCATCTGGTGTCTATGGTCACACAAGCGTGGTGATGGTCCGTAACAAGAATGGACACGGTAAACGTGGCATCGCCAAAATCTGTTTCTTTCCTGTCCCTAATGTACTAACATACTCAACATACTGCCTAGATTGTCACCAACGTATAATCTGCTTACTAGGCCTTTTGCAGCGACTGGTCTCGCATGGCAGGTGGATCTTGTTCAACTTTACAAGGACGTTATACCTACTGAGTCGTACCATCATCAGAGGCGGTCGGAATGTTAAAACGTCTAACCAGCCTGCACTTTTTATCAAACGACGGTAGATTTTGTACATGCATGCATATCCTTACATACCAATTGCGTTGCGTGCGTTCGGTTCACGCAACAACTGTGGTATCATTTGAATACACACTGTAATACTCTCTAACACCGCACGCAACGCTTTCTCGCAACGCTCGCACGCAAGTATCTAATTCTAGCTGTAGCCATGTAGTCTTTATATCTTATTTTGACGAGGGGATGATTAAAAGCTCTTTAAACGCCTAAATAGCTTCGGTCTGTCTAATCATAAAGCCAGCCGTTCGTTAAATCGGTTGGCTTAGAAATGCAACTAACAATAATAGTGGGAAAAAACGAAATTACTCTCTTATGACCCTATTAATTACCAGGTTTAAGTTTATTTAAGTGGAACTATTGCATTACTGCGTCATAAGCTTATTTCTGTTTCATATAGTTCTCCTGTAACGCGCATTTAATCTCGTATGTGTGACTTGTTTTCTGGTCCCCTTTGTACAAAGTCTTGTCTCTTCTTGTTGTTACAGCGACATTCAGGCACCACAATTCCACCAAAAAGACTCCAAAAATAAAGACAACAGCGCGCCTTTCAAATCGACTTTAATTAGTCCAGAATCAAATTACACAGCACAACCCCTAATGGCATCAATTATGCTCTCCACGGCACTTCACGTAACTTTATAGTCCAGCTTCCTGCATGCAAATCAAGAGCCACAAAGCCTCAGTCAATATTGAATTTCCTTACTAGTTACGCCAAACGACTGTGCGAATCTGCCAAAATACACCAATCATCATGCCTTCCACAAAATTCCCGAGATATTAAGTTTCACAACAGAATCTCTCTCTCTGTGCTTGTACTGACAAGCAAAAAAAGTTCGCAATCTTAGAAGACCTTAGATCGCCATTTATCACTTGACAAGCCGAGGATCCGTTTTCTTATACGAAATTGCTCGCGATCAGCTCGTCGCCGCTTATCCTAAATGCGCAGTCGCAGTCCTGTCACCACTTCTCGTCTTCAGGAATCGGGGGTTGAAATCTAGTCACTTGGTTTGTATCCAGTATCCAGTATCCGCGCACGGTCCGCACACTTTGCCCCCACTTCGCCAGTTCCGAGGGAGAGATTATCTTTGAGCCGGCAGCGATCATTTTTTATGATCAGTTTCTGTCGCGATCTAATTTTAGTTGCTGCTAAGTGATCGTAAACGTGTTCGACGACATCACAGCATTACGGCTGCGTGGCTTCGGTGTTCTTAATGACGGTGCACTTGTCAGATGTTATGCATCTCTCATAAATTGATCGCGCGGCTCTTGTTTCGCTTTCGGCTGATCACTCTCGGCACTTTTTGGATGATTTAAGGGGACCCAAAGGAGCCCGGGACTGAGTGGAAAGAGCAGTTCATCGCGCGATCAGTGCTGAGTTATTGATAGCGGGCCATTGATGGGGTGGCGGTGGGGCTATGGATGCGTACTGGAATAATTTAATTGATTTGTTTGCTGGGCGCACAGTTAACTAAGAGAAGAACTAAACAGGCTAATTGAGGTCAGAGCTATTTGCATAGAAGGAGTGGCGCTAGAGGAACGATGCTGTGTTGGTAATGCTTGCAAATTATTCATCTGCAATAAAGTTGGCGAAGCTAATGAAACAAGAATTGTTCGAGTTTTAGAGATAACAGTCGTTAATATTCATAAAAAAACACGGAATATATTTAAGATGTCATTTCGAGGTTTTATTGCATTGAGAGGCGATGAATGGCTGCGAAGTTGAGATGTTTGTCGTATTTGACGCCAGCTAGACGGGGTTGATACGAGAGCAGCTTCTATAAAATAAGAGGATCTGAAATAAGTAGATAAAACCAAAACTCATCCATCACACAGATAAAGTGGTTCTCATGGAATGTTCGTAGGTGCAGTGAAACATGTATGATGGGTTTTAAACTCATGTTTGGATCGCAGAATGAAAGTCTCTCTAGCTTAAGTAGTATGAAGGACGCAGACCCAGGAAAGCAGTCACTTAATAGATGTCCCCGGTACACCTAAAAAAAGAGTCATCGCAAAACTTGGGAAAGCCATACGGACATGCACGAGTCGGCGCCACTTCAGCAAAGAGATAAAAAAAGAAGAAAAATCCTCAAGAAAAGTACAGTGAGCCCTCAAGGACGAGAAGGCGCTCATGAAAAAAGCTCTGTCTGGTCCAAGTTCGAGTGAAGCATAAAAACAAGGAAGAAAGGAGACAAAAAGAAAGCTGCCCAGCAGCAAGAAATTGAAAAAGAACAGTGGGCAAAAAACGTCACGAGACGTAGGAGGTCGTCAATGATACGTGACGGTTAAGACGGATGACAGTAGGGCAGAGGATTTCCAAGAGAAAATGAAGAGGGCAAAAAGCGAAAAAGCGTATTTTAGGCGAATACCAACCCCTCGACGATCTAATGCAGTTCTTTAGATGAGATCTTCGCCATAGAAGAAGTGCTCGAGGCGATGCACAGTGGGACAGAATATCCCAAAAGGCTGGCCAAAACCCCAAAACGTGCAATAATCGCTTTGAAATTTCTTACTTGCGGGTTTTCGAGGTCGCTGATTACGAATTTGACATTATTTTTTCAAAAAACAATATGGCGGACAGTCATATAAAAAATTGATATTTTTAGTTTTAATACAATTTCATCGTATTAAAAAAATTTCAGAAGCATAAAAATAGTATCGTACACAAGGTAGAAATAATTACAAAATAATAATTCAGTTTATAATTTACATTTTTATTTTTAACACATAGGCTCTATCTACATATTCGCTATCGCTATCACATAAATCGATGTCGGAATCTAAAGTAGACACATCAGTTTCATCTTCAGTGTCACTGTCATCGGGTACAACTAAATCTTTAGCATCAGTTTTCTTTTAGTTTTTGGAAGTTTTCTTGCGCTTGAAATGTAAGGATCACAACTAATTAAAAGGCGGCAAAATACATCTCTCATTGTCAAAGAACGGCTGCTTTTGCGCGAGAAGTCCTGACGAAATTTTTGAATATATTTATTGCAACTTTCCTGGGCTTCTTCAGACATTTGACCGATTGGAAGCAAAGCCGAAGCAATGATTTCTGGGCCATGAATGAGCAGTTTGTGAACTGATGGTGGCATGAAGAAATATGGGTACAATTCAACAAATAAATAGTTTCGCAGTTTCGCAAGCGTAATCTCTAAATTTTTGAATATTAATTTCGCGTCCTGATGAAACAACTTGTAAAATGGAATGAAATGTGGTAATCAAACGAAGGTCTACTCCAGTTATTTCGGATGAAATTTTGGAATTTTCAAAAAAGCGACGAGCAGTGTTACCATCATTCGTGCTTCCGAATCCTGGCTTTGGCTTGTCAACAATTAGACCAAGGTTTTTTCTAAAAGACTCTTGAGTGGCTGTTTTTCGTTCTTTTACATTTTGTTTTTCTATCTCTGATCGTGCTTGCCATTTTTTAATGTCTAATTTATAAGATAAATGCAAACAGCACTCGAAGCAGCGTATCCACGAATGCAACGAAGAGAGACCAAAGTTAAAATGTTCTTCATTGACTGACAGCGTTAACATTTTGTCAAGATTATCTTCTTGACGCGTTGAGTAGCTGGATTGTCCGCCAATGCATTGCACACTTTTCCGTCGATCATGGTTAAAGCAAGATTCCAATTTACTTTTATTAATCTTCCGTTAACCATGTCTGAAAATGGAACTAGATTTTTTATTTGATCTTCCACATATTTAACTTCAGCTTAAATAATATAAAATTCGTGATCAGCGACCTCGAAAACCCCGGGTACTGAATTTTATCCTCGAATATGCATTTTTTCATGTGGTCGTCCGCCATATTGGATCCGCCATTTTGTTTTTTGAAAAAATAATGTCAAATTCGTAATCAGCGACCTCGAAAACCCCTGTTATATAATTTTCAAGAGATTCCTTGCCATTTCGGAACTTTTTGTAGGTTTCGTTACCCCCTGCTGTGCAACGATTTTTGCGCGATTTCAGAAAAAAAATTGTATCTCCAAATTCGCACTTTAATTTACTTCTTGTTTTTTTCTTTAGACTATGACAAGTGAAAAAAAATTTTAGAAAACGAGCGAGGACGACTAATAAACTTGAAGTTATTTGAAAAATTCGTTTTTCTCTGCGTTTTGCAAAAAAATTGATTTATTTAAATTCATATCAATAATTCTGCAATGAATATTTTATATTTATTTTAATAAAAGCACTAATTGGCACTATTTAACAAATAGTTATTTTCAATGCACAATATGTGTTAGAAACTTCGATAGCTGCGTCTCGTGTAACGGCCACTTTCGAACTGATCCTACAAAGGGAGAAAACGTACCTGTACCCCGAGGACAGCAAAGAGAGTCTCGAAATAGAATCTTCATTTTAGGGGTTTTGGCCAGCTTTTTGGGATTCTGTCCCACTGTGCGATGGGGACTCAACTGGCCTTAGCTTAGATGAAGGTGTTCGGGGACACAGGCGGTAATCCTATCCATAAAGGCTGCGCGGAACTCAATACTGCTGACTTGGTATGGAAGCATAAAGCGCCAAGGAGATTCGTCATGTAGTGGGGTTTGGGAATATGATTGAGAGTTGTACCAACATCCTAAATCGAAAGAGTCTGAGGATCGGATCTCTCAGAGCCCCTCATGTTCCGCCATATTGGCGCGACTATTTTGAATTTATAAGCTTTAACTACAAATTCGTTATTTGTGACCTTAATAACCCCTAGGTACCCACTTTCATTGAAATCGGAACACAACTGGCAAATTCGGCCATATTTGGGCGGACATTTTAAATTTCGAGCGCGGCCATTTTGCATTTCGAAAATCAAGCTGCGAGGTGCATCATGGGGGACCTTCAAAAATAAATAGCTGGAGAAGGAAGTTAGGTACTTACAGCTACACCTTTGCCACTATGCCCATCAGGCTGACCAAATCATCAAAGCCGTGGTGTGGGCGTGTGTGAACCGAGTCATGGACAAAACGATAGGAGCTCAAAATACGACTTCGTCCATGCCTGGTGTGGCCTTCGCTCTCTGTTCTAGTTCACAAATGAGATTTTTCTCCCAGGCCTCCTTTTTCGCCTCCTTTGTTCTGTTAGAGTGCTACATTGGTCGGAACGCAGCATTCTTACGTTCAGTTGCCAGCTTGCATTCATTATCGAGCTAGTCGTTCCGATCTCTACGACTTCTGCCTAAGATAGAATCAGCACTACTAATGTCAGTATTTTTAGGGCGTGTCCAGCTCTCGTCGACGCCCGGCATCTTACTCTTCGCTCACTGAGCGCGAGTTCTAACGTATGACCGTAGCTGTTTCTGGCCATTTCATTGCGTAGTTCAGCTGTGTTGATTCGAGTCTGATTAGCGGATACAAAGCTTTTCAGCGTTGTTATGCGATCTCGGAGCACCATACCGACAAGATAATGATCCGAGTCGAAGTTGGCAGCTAGGTACGTACAAGCCATCATAAAGACCGAAGGATGGCGGCGGTCTATCAACGCATGGTCTGTTTGGTTACGAGTGGCTCCAAGGAGATATCCAGGTGGCTTTGTGGATATCTTAAAGCGTCGGCCACGATACGAGCGGCGAGCGGCTAGCGGCAGAGCGGCGATTCTGAGTTTTATGGAAAACGCTCGAATCCGGCCACGATACGAGCGGGGAGCGTTGAGCGGTAGAGCGGTAATATTAAAGTGCCGCTCTACTGCCACTCGCCGCTAATCAGAGACATTAAATTTTTCTGGTGCCGCTCGTATCATGGCAGAGACTTAACGCGCAAATCTAGTACTTGCAATGACCAAGTTCTTACTTGCTTGCTGCCATCTCTATAGCTCGTTTAGGGCATCACGAGATCTCGACAAACTCGAGAGTCTTGTCTTGGTCTCGACTCGAGAAACGAGACGAGAGTAAAGTTCGGTCGCGACAAACATATTCTCGTCGAGACGAGATTATTCGCACGAGATCGCGTCGGTCGCTCGAGATCTCGTCGGCAAAACAATAGCAAACAAGTGTGGTAAAATAAAGTATCTGCACGGCCTTATTTTCAAAGCTGGGATGTGGTACTCATGCACATGCACATTGCCTCTTGTTTTCTCTCTCCGGTTACGCATAGGTTGAGTCTATAAGTATAAGAGCCGTGATGGGCTCATATATTTATATTCGCTCCAAGAGACGAGACGAGAGGAGACGAGACGAGACGAGACGAGGTTAGGATGGGCAGGTATAGGAGACGAGACTCGAAATGGTCGAGACTTACCGGGATCGAGACGAGAGTCTTAAAAATCTCGTCTTGTCTCGGTCTCGTGATGCTCTAAACTCGTTGTCCATTGTCATTAGTGTATTCATGCACGCTAACGCTACGGGTGCCGACATAGTGCCTGTATGCTCCGAACCTACTTTGGCGTTCAGATCTCTTCACATTAAGTTCCCGTTCAACTACTTCGAAAAATTCTTCTTTTTCATCGTCCGGGGACTCTTCTCTAACGCTGCCCAGGATGGTTTGAGATGGAAGCGATACGTATCTTTATCGAACAAAAGTATAACCACCTTACCACGTGCCTTACTAGGGCCGCCGAAGTTGCTACACCACAACTCGATGAGCAACAAAGAGACCCGAGCGAATGGTATCGTGCCAGTGCCATAACCACTCTAATCCTGTACCAGAATTGATATTCTCGTGGTCTATTTAAACAAGTTGCCAACGGAATTGTGGATGCAACAAGGCAGGGCTGTGTGATAATATGGGTCGCCAGAAGACAGCATTGACGTACACGAAGAAGAGACGGAAGAAAGAGATCGGCTGGATGTCCATTTTTTCATAGAATTTTATAACAAAACCCTCCCAAACAAAATTTCAAGCTACGCCCCTGTCGATCTTTGGCTGCGTTCAGTTAATGGCACAATGTTACATTATGTGAGTAATGTAACACAAAGTCGTTCAGTTAAAAAATGTATGTATGTAAAAAATGTTCGACGTTTGTAGCACAAAAAGTCGTTCAGTTAGCAACGAAGTTATGTCGTTTATGTAACATAACTCGATGAAGCTATTTTGCTTTCCAAATGTTGCATAATGACAGTTGACAGTTGGTCCTTAACGGTTGCAGTGTGTTTTGAATTTGAAAGGAAAAAATTTATTGATCGTAAACGATTGCCGTGTTTTGTGGATTTGAAACTAACTAGTTGGGATGTGGCTTTTGACCCTTTCGGTCCACAAGATTAACTTCCCAGTATTCGTTCAAACAAAAAAACGACTCGAACGATTTTTATGAAAATCTTTTCAGATCATACTTCCTTTAACACGCTTTGAACGGCATCTTAACGAAGTCGGTATCTTTCTTGGTTCGCGCGAAATCGTTCTGGTACAAAAATCACTTACGTCGTTCAAACAAAAAAACGGTTCGACCGATTTTTATGAAAATCTTTTCAGATCATATGTCCTTTAACATGCTTCGAACGGCACCTTAACGAAGTCGAAATCTTTTTTGGTTCTCGCGAAATCGTGCCGGTACAAAAATCACTTAAGTCGTTCAAACGGAAAAACGGCTCGACCGATTTTTATGAAAATCTTTTCAATTCATATGTCCTTTAATACGCTTCGAACGGCACCTTAACGAAGTCGATATCTTTTTTGGTTCTCGCGAAATCGTGCCGGTACAAAAATCACTTAAGTCGTTCAAACGAAAAAACGGCTCGACCGATTTTTATGAAAATCTGTTCAATTCATATGTCCTTTAATACGCTTCGAACGGCACCTTAACGAAGTCGATATCTTTTTTGGTTCGCGCGAAATCGTGCTGGTACAAAAATCACTTAAGTCGTTCAAACAAAAAAACGGCTCGACCAATTTTTATGAAAATCTTTTCAGATCATATTTCCTTGAACACGCTTCGAACGGCACCTGAACGAAGTCGATATCTTTTTCGGTTCGCGCGAAATCGTGCAGGAAAAAATGACCACATACCCAGTAGGAAAAAAATCGCTTCGAAAAGCCTTTTAAAGCGCTTTTTTGAAGCAGTAAAGCGCTTACTCTCTGTAAGAAGCTTCATGTTATTTTAACATTGCATGTCCGCAAAGCTCAGCACTTTATTATTTTTCGTAAAAAGCTTTTAAAGTGATCTGCTAAGATTGTGCTGAGGTACCGCTGTTGTAGGGAGCAGAAGGAAGCTTTTACTGCTTTATATTTGCTCCGCAGCAAAGCACTTGTATTTTTTCCTACTGGGTACGTACGCACACACACACACACACATATTTCTTCTCAAATTTTTGCTTAAAATGCTATTGGGACCTTGAAACGTGTAAATACATTGAAAATTTCGAAACCGATTTTCGGACCGATTACCTACTGGGAAGTTAAAAACTGGAAGTATAATTATGGACAAGATGAGTTGAAATGACTATTGGGAACTTGACATTTGCGGCATAACCCAACACAAATCGTTCAGTTAAGTTTCGTTTCTCTTTCTTTTGCCAGATTTTACACTATGTTACATTATGCCACTAACTGAACGCAGCCTTTGTACTTGTCACAAAAACAACGACTAACTGTCAAACAACAGCTGAACGAATAAAATGACAGTTAAATTTTTATATGCAGCTGTCAAACGAAATGCCATTACGAAACTAATTTTTTTATTCTAGCCGCACTGCCATCTTCACCTAGATTCTAAAAGCTTACACAACCTTGTGATAAATTCTGTAATTTAATCCACATGTGCACCATTAAATTCAATATTTTCTTCCATTTTTTTTTCAAATCTGTCATCAATTTTATTTTAGAAACACATAATTTGACGAATAAACAATTCCGTCTTAATTGACAAAAACCAGATATTTATTGTCTGCAAACTGCAGTGCTGTCGTAAAATTTTGTTATTTATCATTTCCTCTTCCATGCCAATCGTGTGTTGGCAATTCAAACCAATTGGCTCTGTTTAAAAAGATTTTTTTTGTTAATAACTATCATCATTTATCGTAATCTATTGATGCGACAAACTCTACAATATTTACTCAACCAAAATGAAATATAAAAAATGCGCATTTCGATAACCTACATTCCGATTTACGTGAAAAAAACGATTTTTGGGATATTTGCCATAAATCTAGAAAAGTTCCTGAAACAAAATCTGTTAAATGTTCACAAATTGCAAGCCAAATTCCGTTTTTGGTCTAAAAATACATTTTATTTATGATTGTAACCTCAATTTTCGTTCAGAGTGCACCAAAATGCAGGTGTAAAATTGATATCACATGACATAGTGGTGTCTATCTGGTCGAACTCAGATATGTCATTCTTAACATGAATCCAAATGAGATTAAACAGTGGTGAACCTGGTCAAATGTTAGTGTATTATTTATAAGCCCGGCAAACAGTTGGACATGATCAATATTTCGTTGCCGAGTGTGCATTTGCAGCTTTGTGCCGTGTCCATTACCTGAATACATAATCAAGCTATTTCCCACGATTTACAATCGATTCCTCCTTCGCTGTGGAACGATGCAGAGAGAGGAGCATGAATAAACACAAGCAGCAAATGGGGTTTGTTTAATTTTTCATCGTTGGTCGATTGTGTAGTTTTTTTTTGGTTTTTTTTTCAAGAAAGAAAACTATCATCGCCCAAATGACGCATCAAGTTGCAGCTTATGTAAACTTATTCCCGCGGAAGGATCCTTGAAGTGATTCTGAAGCGATTCCCCAGTAATATATGTTCACTCATTGTTTATCTTGAGTACTTCGTTCGTTCCAGTGTGCCACATAAATTTCGGATTCATTCAAAGGCATTCAAGTGCGACGCACTAAATCCGGTCCTCATGCGTTGCCGCCGCGCCATCTCATCCAGCAACATTTTTCACAGCTCACAGAACAGGAAGGTACCCGCACCATCGCAGCAGCACAGTTCCCGTCACCCGGCTCCCATCGTAGATCAGCAGCAGCAAACGAAAACACTTGAGAAAGGTGAGCAATCCTCGTCTATTTATTAACACCAACCCCTCGCCCCGCCGCCCCCAACACCATGCTCTCCACGGGTGGTGCCTGGATGCCTTGTTAAGAAAATTTAACGGTTTACCCCAGGCAAGTTTATTGTATACGTGAAAGACGACCTTAAAAGGTCGCCTCCGTTTTATAAAAATCAGTACTTTGCGGTTTTGTGTGCTTGTCACAACAAAATTCACAACGGCACAAGCACAAGCAAACAAACAAACAAACAAAAGGACTCAGAAGGAACCTTTTCTTGGCAAGGATATATATGTATAACGGGAATTCCAAAAATGAGGAACTGGTAGATGGTCGTCCTGGCGATGGCCAAAGGAAGCGGATGGGAAATATGGAAACAAATATGCTAAACGGAGATTGTGTCAAGATGAATGGAGACTTTCTAGATCGTCCTGATGATGATAACGTTCCTCCAGCGTTCCTCCAGCCCAGCGTTCACCATTCTGCGCTGTGATTTAGAAGTCAGCTGAGTGTTTGAGACGTCTTTTGAGGGTGGGCGTACAAGCCCGGCGGATGGAGGCACAGGCCCTGGATTGTGCGGTGGGAGTCGGGGTGGTTAGTGGCTGGAGAAAAGTGAATGACATTTTGTGCCATATCGCGCATAAAAGTGAGCTTAACCGAATATGTCAGAAAATGAGCCAAAATTATGATGAGGGTTTAAGGATCGTTCATTTTTTTTCGTTTTTCGTTTTTCCCCCGTGCAATCCTTAAGCCTTGGAGCCGTTTTGTTGTTGTTCTTGTAAACAAAGAGCATAAAATTGTAACTTATTAAAAGAAATGGGCTTGAACTTCAAAGTAAATGATGAGAGGTGGGGTGTGTACCGTTTACTTTTATGATAAACAATTTTTGTTAAAGGATTTGATCACAAAATCCTTTTTTTTCCTTTGCAGAACGAATGGATATTTAAAAAGGATTGAAGCGTATGGTTTTTTGAAGGTTACCGTTTACCGCTTTCGGCTGATATGTCAACTTTAAGGTTAAGCAATACAAAATTGAGTGTTCAGAACACCTCTGTAACAGATATGAATGTATTCGTAAACGACCATTCCAAACTCAACTGTCGTTTTACCAAGTGGTCCCCCAACTAAATACTAACCTCGTCCAATGCTGCTTGACCTAGGAAATCAATCGAGAACCGGTCTACTAAGTGCGGTAATGGAACCCTTTATGGTCACTAAGAGAATTGCCCGTTTTGTTCGTCCGATACAATTTCTTAAAGCTCCAATTTTTTTCCCTTTAGTCTAAAAAAGTGTGATCGAACTGTGCTTAGTTTGGACTATTTCGTGCGTCTTGGAAAAGTAGAATTTTTACTCAGGCGTCATTGTGTCTCCACACAGACGTTTTGTTGCGGTGCGTGCCTGTGCTAAGAACGGGCGAGTCTTATTTTTACTCGGGAAACCCAAACTTAGGAATAACCCTTTATGCTACCAGTCTGTCTTGTGGTGCAAGTCTTGGTGCAATATTTAGTAGTAAGCTTAGTTTGAAGGATAGAGGAGAATCCGACAGGATAGAGGAGTCTGAGGGCTGCTCGAGTAGGTGTCTCGTTTGATCTCTAAAGTGTTATACGAGTTCGGAAATACTCACTGCAGAAGATTATTCCAAAATGGAGTTGTTGTATTTGTAAATGAGCTTCTAGACCGTATTTTGCGTGAAAAGGGCGGCTGTAGGGTATGAGAGTGAGTCCAGCAGGCTTGTCTTGTGTTGCACCAAAAGTATTGACGTGCATGAAAGAAGGCGGCAATTGCAGCGAAACAGTCGCTGGTAATAGCGAAAAACTTTTGTGCAGGCTGCTACATTACTACGATGGCTCAATGAGTCAATGGTAACGCAAAAGGTATCACTAATGAGTTCTATGCCACCTTTTTTGTACTTTATCAACCCACGCTAACGTGGTATTTGAAACGCCAGCCAAGATATTTATCTAGAGTTGGACTCTAGGCGAGCCCGAATATAGGGTTTGTAGATTGGAGCCCAGGCTGCCGGCTGAAGGAGGAAGTTGCATCTCTTAAGGCATCCGAGACATTGAGATGCTGGTTTGGCGATTTGGAACATGTGATCATTCCATCGCTGATCCTCAGTTATAGTTATGCCTAGGGTGTTGAGAGATGGGTCAGCCGTTAGATTATCATTGCCTAACTACTGAGATAGTTTGCCTCGTTTGGGTGCCATACAGGCGATTTGAAGCTGTGCGTGCCTGTTGTAGGCTATGACTGGGCGAGTGTTCGTTTTACTTCCTGTTTTATGCTAGGTGCGAGACTTATTTTTACTCAGGCGTACTGTGCCTATTTCGGGCGCCGTGCAGGAGTTTTGACGCTGTGCAGGAGTTTTGACGCCGTGCAGGCGTTTTGACGCCATGCAGGAGTTTTTACGCCGTGCAGGAGTTTTTTTGACGCCGTGCGTGCCTGTTGCAGGATAGGAGCGGGCGAGTTTTTTTTACTCGGAACACCTCAGATCCTTATCTCCACATCTGCCTCTGTCTTGGATGTTATTAGTGTACCACACGAGTCTACCTTGATTTATCTAAGGGGATAGCCCAGGACAACCACCCTTCTTGCCCTCTATCTCTCGCTTTCTCTCCCCCCCCTCTCTCTCTTCTGGGATCTTCCTTGATACTGACTTGAGCTTGGTGAGCTTTCGTTCTTAGCCTTAGTATATACCCATGGCTCTTTTACAAGTGACTCGTCGACGGCTTAGTTATCACCTTTCATATAACTACCGAGGCTGCCTTACTTGATTGCACTGTTCATCCGCATTCTTGGATCTTGCTGTTTTGAGCCAGCGTTCTTGTTTCGTTTTGAGCATATCTTTGTACCTCTGATCCATGCGAAACTGTATAACAGGGACATACCTCTTTCCTCTGGTCAACTTTCCTGCCCATCGCATGCCATAAGGTTCGCTCTACATTACGGCTTCTCTTTTACCATCTTCCAGAGTCTCTGCTCCTCTTGATTGCTGCCTTTTTAGCCGTGAACCAGATTTACCCTGCAAGTGTTAGTCTTTCTAAAGGATATGGACACTGGTGCTACCACTCCCTTGATAGGTCCAGAAACTTAAGGCAGGGAAACAACAGAATGGGTTTCTTACCACCGTCCTACCTTTACTCCACGGCGAAGGAGTTCACGAAATTGGAGTTTGGATATAGCCGGCAGGGCTTCTCGCTATTCCTTCGGCTTTCTTTGCCCCGACAACCACGACAAAAAGCAGAGCAACTTTGTCTAGTTGACCTCAAAATGTGTTCCCTTTATGCCTACTCGGTTAGCCTTTATGTACTTTAAATAGAACCGTCGCGTCGTCGACAAATGAGCTTGTCTCTGAGTTTGCATAATAAAAAGCTTTACGTTTTTTTGGAAATGAAAGCTTTGAAAGCTAAAAGTAAAAGCTTTGAAGCTTTTAAAAGATAAAAGCTTTAAAGCTTTTGTAAAATGAAAGCTTAGAAGCTTTTCTAAAATAAAAGCTTTGAAGCTTTTGTAAAATAAAAGCTTTGGTGGAAAGCTTTTACTTTAATTGCTAGCGATACCCTGGGTTAAACCGCGGACCTTTAGATCTTTAGTCTTAACACTCTCCCGATTTACCATTAACTTATTGTGGCTCCTACTCTTGGGTAAGAGAAGGCAAACTAGGGTTAGCTGATCTTCTTTTGTATTGCGGGGAACATTTTGTGGAAAAATAGCGATCAAATCCTGCCAGGGCTGCTTTATTCCTACAGTGGCTCAATGAATCTATCAAGGATTCTACCGTCACCGATGAGTTTGATTGCACTGTTTTGCATGTTATTCAGCAACGTTAAAGCTATTCCTTTTAAATACGTGACGATAATACCAAGCCCAGCAATATTATATCGGCATTTTTTTTTAATTAAAAATTAATTTTAGTTCGGAAATTTCCAGTAATACAAAATAACCAAAGCTTCATATAAGGACAAAATCTTTCGTCCTTCCACGGCAAAATCTACCTTAAATAATGGGATTAAGAATGTTGCATTACTTTTTTTCCTTAATATGAAATAAATCTGCCTTTCATTCCAGAAATTGTACGTTCCACCTTTTTCCTGCTACCGGTCGACCGGGGCATATCACACAAAAAAGCAAGGTAACAAAATGTATCATTCTCCCAAAGGAAGCTTAAACGTCGTATTATCCCATTGAAAGGATAAATTCGTCATTCTGTCTAAGATGAGCTTAAACCACATCCTTGCAATCACAATAACCTCCACCGTTGGTAAAAGTAATAAAATCCTTCGTATACGGCTGCATGCATCGGGCTAGGGACAAAGTGGACATGGATAACATTTCTTTTCATGGACCATAAACGTCACACAGACACGGGCCGAAGTAAGAAGAAATGGTCTCAGGGTTTTGTCTATGAAAGAGTTTTTAGGTTAGCTTCCTTCTGGGTTCTTTGTAAACCGAAAAGAGTTATTTGTTCTTTGACTTTTCTATCATGGAATCAACGTGAATTTTTGTGAAAGTTACTCAGACGAAACCTTTCTGTCTTCTTCTTTCTTTTGGTATGAGGTACTGAGTCCGAAAGTACAAACGCCCAAAGAGAGGATCAATAAATTTTTCATATTACTGCACTAAATTCAGTTAAACTAAAATTTATGGCGAACAAGCTGTGATCGGAATAATTCATAAAATTACTCGAAAGTGACCAAAAAAAGCGGATGCAGTCTGGACAAACCCTTTTTTATATTCAATTTTATCACCAAACTTGTTTACAGTTCAATGTTCGCCAAAGGCCTGCAAAACGGTTTGCCCAAGTGCCACCCAAAAGCCTCTCAGCACACTTAAAATTCTTAATTAGTCCAATGCACGTGATGTAGACCATTTCTGTGGCGGCGACCTGACGTCCAATTCGCCATACACAACAATAACCGGACGCACCCTTCTTACGTATGTATATATGCTAATCTGCCGAACTCTCAGCCAGACTGTTACTTAAGCGCGGCGGGACGGTCACACAGTTCTCCATGCCGCGTACAAAAACGTTTAAAATCCGCGAAAAAATCCATGTCGTCGTACTGAGGGCACAGTGCAGCCCCTTCTGCAATGATGCCGTTAAATACGCTTAATGGGTTTTTCGTGAATTTATACACGTGGTGTCGCCGGCACTTCTGTCAACCTCAACCTGCCATTCTGGTTACGTTACGGCCGTATTTTTTTTTATTGCCTCAACGTAAGTTACGACCGCTGCGGCCGCGCCGATTCAGCTGCGATGGACGGACGATCGTTATTCAACGCGGCGTGGCTTAGAAGATTACCACAAGACCATCATCCCGGGGCCCCCCGACTGATGGCTGATGGAGAGGGGCGCTTACCACATGCAAAATGCATAAATGAGACATCGTACACAAGGCTTCGGATGTTCCCATGTTCTTGGAAACGAAAGGGAAATGTACGGCGGTTTATTATGTATTAAACAATGTGCAAGGAGAAGGTTTATGCGCCATTTGAGCTGCTGAAATTGAATACAGGTGAGAAGGGCAAATTGCGGATGATTACAGTGTTTTGGTTTTGCTTTTTAGTTAGTGAAAATGTTGCGCGAGAGTCGAGATGTTAATATCTAAATCGTTCATTGTGTGGTTTGGGGCTAACTTCTGATACAACAAACATTTTCACCATTACATTCTTTCACAGGGAGAAACGTGAGAGTTTGTTCAGCATTGTTTCTTAGTGCCAGTCATCAGCGGATTGGAGAGAATAATATGTAATTTCAGAAAATGTGCATGTGGTGTAACTATTCCGGATTGATGGAAGAATCTCTCATAACATTCAAGTGGTACCACTATTAACTGTTCTAAAAGACTAAAACAAAGTGTATTTTATGTTTCAGGCCGATTTTGTTTGGCCGCCATTTTGGTTTAGCTGTCAATAGGCGCGTTTAGGCCGAAGTTAATTTAACTGAGCTAGGCAAGTTAACAACGGCATAAACAGCAATTTTTTTAGCGCTGTTAGCTAACTTATTTCTGCTTTTTGGCTTAGCTAAAATTTAGCACAGCCAAAATGAATTGACGTTTGCATGTAATTTTTTGTTGTAAGCAAATAATTTAGAAATATTTCAATATAGGTCAGATTTTATTGTCAGAAAACCAGAGGACAAAAAGAGATGTGTAGAAATGCCTTAAAAATGTTATTAGGAACAAACAAAATTATTATTACAAACCGCCGTTTTGCAATAGATGTCGCCAGCAGTAAAATTCTGCGCACAAATGTCAGATTACAAACGTCAAATGATAAACTAAGCATCTGTCAACAACTGCTTATCATTAGCGGCTTCATATATTTTTTTGTGCGTGAAAATGTCGAACTTGGAGCTAAATAAGCGTAATTTGCGCGAAGTTTTGCTTTTTTGCCTTCAATTCGAAAAAAACTGTGCTTGAGGTGCGTCGAATGATTGTAGAAACTTATGGTGAGGCTTCTATTAGTGAAAGGATGCTCCGAGAATGGTTTCAACGGTATAAAAGTGGTGATTTTGACGTGAAGAGATAAGGAGCGTCCCGGGCCAGTGAAATATTTTGAAGACGCAGAATCGGAGACATTTCTGAATGAACATCTCTATAAAACGCAACAAGAAATTGCAAATTCATTAGGCATGACTCAATAAGCCATTTCCCATCGTTTGCATTGTATTGTGACTGGCGATTAAAAGTGGATCTGTTACGATAATTCAAAGCGAAAAAAATTGTGGGGACATCAACATCGACGGCCAAGCCAAACATCCATGGCTTGAAGCACACGATGTATACTTCGCTCGTTCCCGAACACAACTAATGCGTTCGAGCCAGGCATTGAAGGGAAAACGGTCACAATTCGAGCAAAACATGACAAAGTGTTTTGAAGCACGACAACGCACGGCCGCATGTTCCTAATATCGTTAAAACCCACCTGGAAACACTAAATTGGGACGTTCAACCGGCCGGCTACTTAAAAAGGGGTAGGAGCTACTAATCGCCCAGAGAACCTTCTCCTTTGAAATAACATCGGAAATATCCTCCCAGGAGTGTCTCTACCCATTCTCTGAGACTTCGACTTCCTTTTCGTCCTTGCATCCGGAAAAGCTCATTAGTAACCCTATGGAGTCCGCCTGAGATTCTTTGCAAACTCCATTTCCTCTTTTTATAACGGACGGACTGCAGTGTTCTGTGGAGATGATCTGACCAAGCCTTCTGCATAATATGGCAAAGTCTCCTAAGCTCTCAATAGATAGGGGTATTGCGTGGTATCTCTCTTGACTGAAGCAATGTCTTTCTTATACAGCTTTGGCGGTCTTTACAGGGCTGCCAAAGGCCCTGTTTGTAACAACTATTAAAGATCTCCCTTGTTAACTTCCTGAGCTTCGAGAGATCTTCATTCCACCAGGCTGAAAAGGGTTGTTGCTCGGCTTTACTGGACAACAAACATTGTACGCCTCGTGTGGTTAGCGTTTTCGAATAAGTGTTGACCTTACCTTCGATTTGATCTATAAGGTCTATCCTTTCCTGTAGGAGCTCTTTAAAGAGTGTCGCTTTCAGGACCTGATCGAATTTCTTCCAGTCAATCCTTCTTGGTTTTTTGTATAGTTGGGAAGCTTCAACCTGTAGCTAGCTTTACCAACCCTGGAAATTCTCCGTGTTCAGGTGGGGTGTCACTCAGGTTACACAATGTTAGGTTTGAATTAATGATAAAATCGAATAGTGCTTCTCCCCGTTCGTTATTCTCGGTGCTTCCCCCAAAGGGTGTGTCTGGCGTTGGCGTCACAACCTACGACCACGTTGGTACTACTCTGGAGTGTAGGCATATCATGAGCTATGTAGGCTGAGGTTAAAAAAAGGTCCTTCCCTCCGACGAACTCCAATCTAACTACAGTTAAATCCGTTGAAGTAAAGTTAAGGCGTACCTTAATCTGGGTGCCTAACGCAGAGCCCTTTTATGTTCTGTCCTCGTACCCAGGGCTCTTGCATCAAGGCGATATCCAGATTTTCTTCCCTTAGGAAGGCTGTTGTAGCTGGAGTGTTGAAGATTGATTTGCACGATCTCAGGCATCTGCAGATGCTCCCTGGGCGCACTTCTTGGCGCCCTCCTCTTTTCTTCAAACTCTCAACCAGTTCGTCCAGGTTGAGAGACTCTGCGCTGGAGATTTAGAAGTTTTTTTAATTTGATATAACTGATACCAAGCCTTAGGCGGCTTTCATTCCTCTCCAATATCTCGAGAGACTCCGTGTTGATAAGGAGAAAGAATGAAATGCTATTCTTCTGCGGTTTCTCTGCTTTGATGATCGCCCAGTCATCCATTGGAACCTTAGGATTTTAAGCCTAGGGGCACTGGATATACTTCCCCGTGTCCAGCTTTACCTTAGGCAAACAGATGCGCGCTCTGGGTCTCCTCGAGATATCCGCACCGGGGATGGCCTTTAAGGTGGATTTATATATCCGACGTTTTTCTGTCCCGCCGCTCTTTTTCGGATCGGATATGTAAATTCACCTTTAGGCTTTTGCTTTTCATGCGTCACTGATCGCAGTAACGCATTCCTTTGAAGCCTGGTCTTCGCACCTGATCACCCGAAAGCCTTTGACTACCTCCGAGGAGTCACAGCAGGAAGTTGGTCCTCCCTTGGCTGAGAAAAGAATGTGGTCCAAAACTACCTCTGATATTTTGGCTTCCAACTCCACCCAGGTCTCAGGGCTAATATGTCCCCCCAAAAGCCCTCTCGTCGATTAAGGCTACTGCAGGTGATCTCTAATCACCTCGCTCAGCAAATTTTCTGGTCCGGCTGTGATCTAACTGCCGTTGCTAGAGCTGTAATTGATCTTGGTGGGCCATGGGGAGTTTTGGCCTCTCCATCGATTTCCACTTTTGGAGAAGATCAATGTAATTTATGTGCCTCCAACGGCTCAGGAGGATTTTGTGCCAGCCGTTTTTGGTACTCCTCAACAATCGTCTGGAACTTTATTTTATCGGGCTGTTTCCGCTCATACACCCTTCGATCTTGCCAAACACGAATAAGGATGTCTGGACCTGCTTCTGCCTACGCCGACCTCCGCTTTCCTGATTTTGGTTTGCCCGACCGATCCAAGGTATGATATGACTGGCACTGACTGAATTGGAGATCGTCTCAAATTCGAGCTTCTGACTGGACGAGGTAGAAGGTAGTGTTTGTGCAGGTCTACGTAGCATACAAAGTCAAATCCCCATTGTGAGTGATGGCAGCACAGCAAAGACCAGACGGACACAGAGACCCGGTTCGCCCAAAACAGACATATAGATGGCGTAGAAGAAGATGTGCCCACCCTAGGTATAAGAAATTATTGGAGAGTTCAAGCTACGGACCGACACTTCTGGAGGATGATGTTGCAGGAGGCCAAGAGCTATGGATGATGATAGTTGGTAATGGAACAAAGTTGTATTTGACAAATAACACCAAGGAATTTTTATACGCTTTATATTAGCTTCACCTGTATGTATGTATGTATGTATGTATATATGTATGTATGTATATATGTATGTATGTAGACAAATCTTGCAACTTGATTTTCACCCACTTGCATATAACCGATCAACTTAAAATTTTGCACATATGTATAGTTCGCGTGACAATGCAATCTGACCAGTTTGTGAAATAATCAAGATGGCGGTTCCAAGATGCCGGCCGAATTTTGCTATTGTGCTCCCCGACCCCCGACAGGGGTATCAAATGAAAGGGTGTGACAAGTAGAATACAATTAGCTATGTGGCGTCACTCAAAATTCAAAATGGCGGCCAACACAAATTGGCGGACTACCTTTTTCTTTACAATCCACTCGATATGGGAATTGACAAGTAGAATACTATTAGCTCTGTTGCGTCATTCCAAATTCAAAATGGCGGCCAACACAAAATGGCGGACTACCTTTTTCTTTACAACCCACTCGATATGGGTATCAAATGAAAGGAAATGACAAGTAGAATACTATTAGCTCTGTGGCGTCATTCCAAATTCAAAATGGCGGCCAATTCAAAATGGCGGACTACTTTTTTCTTTACAACAGCCTCGGAATGGGTATCAAATGAAAGGGTGCGACAATTAAAATATTATTAACTGTTTGGCGTGATTCCAAATTCAAAATAGAGGTCAACACAAAATGGCGGTTTACCTTTTTCTTTACAAGGCCCTCGGTATCGGTATCAAATGAAAGTATATGACAAGTACCTATAGTACAGTAAGCTGTGTGACGTCATTTTAAATCTAATATGGCTTTCATTACAAAATATAATATAATAGACTAAAAAGTAGAAAATAAAAAATATAGTTTAAAAAAACTAAAAAAATACGCTTTTATTTTAAAATGAACTAAAAAGTAAAAAATAATTTTGAATGTAAAGTTTTTATTGCTCCAGCCAGAATATGGAAACAACCTACCTTTCGAAATGTAAAAAAACGTGGGGCTATCGAAAATTTCCGGTTTTAATAAAATAAGAATATAGGAAAAGAGTCCCACGCTGTTTTACATTTCGAAAGGTAGGTTGTTTCCATATTCTGGCTGGAGCAATAAAAACTTTACATTCAAAATTATTTTTTACTTTTTAGTTCATTTTAAAATAAAAGCGTATTTTTTTAGTTTTTTTAAACTATATTTTAAAGTTGATTTTATAGTCATTTAACGAAACTGACCCAACTGCAAAATTTCGTTGACGTTATTCAAGGGAAATCTAATATTTTATTCATTGTCAGCTCCGGGAGTTCCCATAATCCTTTTCAATTTTCATAGTAAAAACTTTTCCCGTTTTAGCCCTTCACTTTTGACTGGGGCTGTCCATGAACTTTTTACCAACAGAAATTTTCCGCTTTTCAACTACATTTCATGAAGTGCATTACTGCTCCACCAAATACACCCTGGAATAAAACCTACAAAAGTTAATTCCTATCGCTTCGGCTGAGCCGGTTGGAGGGGGGGGGGGAGGATAGTTTCGAAGGGAAACTTCTTGACTTGAGCCGTTTTTTTTGTGTGCTTCTTCTCCTCTCAATAAATGAAGACAAACCGAAAAAGTTTCGCGCATTCGTCCTGAAAATGGCAAAAATCTCCTTTGAAATGCCAGAAATAAAAAAGAGGAAAGAAAAATGAAAATCGACATAAAATCTCGAGTGGCTTTGGTTTTTGTGGCTTTATGCAATTTTCTTGCTGCCATTCCGGCCAATGTGCATCCAAGACGGGCGAGCAGCATCAAGGCAAATCCTTGGGGGAAAGGCTGAGCCCTGCGCTTGGGATTTCCGGGATTGAAAGGTGAAGACGTTTCCACGTCGTAAATTTTTGATAACTTTTCTTGCAATAAATTTTCCTGTTTCGATGGAAAAATACTTTTTTATGACATGGAAAATTAACTGGAGCATTTTTTTTTCTGGATCGGTTAAGAGGCAGAAGAGGTGGAGAGGAGGGGTAGGAGCCGTTGAAGTGGCGGAGATTGAAATGGAAAAATCGAAGCGGAAGCGAAATGAGATTTTGTTTTAGGAGAGGAGATTTTTATTTCGTAAATTGTAAAATATGTTACAAGTGGGACAGAATCAATCCGCAGCCCTCGCCCTCAGCCTCTGCAGGAAGCGAAATATTTTGTACATATAAACTTGTTTTTGTTGGTGAAAGTATATATTGCAATTCTGTACGAGTGTAGTTGTAATTTCCTCACAATTTTCCTCTTTCATATAATATAAAACTTATAGAAGCGTAACGTCCCCCCCCCCCCCCCGCCGCAAATCCGGACTCACTCGGCACACACTGCACTGTGTAAAAGTGGAAAATTGCCTTGTCTCTATGTTCAATTTGATCCCAGGCTTTTGTTCTTTTCTTGATTGCTTGGTGGTCATTTTATCGTTCATTCGGGCCAGATGCGGAGTTGAGATACAATCGGATTCGTGATGTCTGAAGCATGAAATTTTAATGAAGAAAGCGAGGCTTAAGGCTAAAAATATCTCCCGTTGTTTACCGCCCCTCCGGCCCGCCGTTATTTTCCACACTCTCTTTCCTTCCATCCACCACCACTACGTCACGCCAGTTTACCTGTCAAGGTAAGAAAGTAATATTTTTTGTTTTCGTTGTTTCATACTGGGATGCCATACACGTGTGCAGTGTGTGCAGGAAAATTCGAGGGGTTTTCGGGGACATTAATTTGTGTTTTGCACAAAGCCAAAATGAATCATTCACTGGTTTTATTGTTTGAGTATTTCATGGAGTTAAATCAACCATCGATGAAGCTAATGACAATAAAGACGTGACTTTGCAATTAAATCAATTGTTTATGATATCGCGTACTAGCATGTCCAGCGGTAATTGTGTTGTTAATGTTCGGATCGGAATTTATGGACTTTGAAGCAGATTGAAAGGTGGAGTGTGAGCACTTTTTGGGATAAGTGTATTTCTAAAAAACAGTACAGAACAGTAAATGATCAGTTCTCGGTGGAATGTGAGCAACACGAGCATAGGATATACATACTTCTAACATTTCGGATTGGGTGAAGTGTGATCATAACCTTCACGAGCTGATCACTGGTAACTGCCGTAAAGAGAAAAGAGGTTACTATGGCCGGGCTAGGAAGCACACCAGTCAAAAGTCAATGGCAAAGTCTGCTCCATGGAAGTGGTGTTTTTGCACCACTCCTCGGGCGCACCCAGTTCCACAAATGCCTTATCCTGATATGGAGACGTTTTGAGGATGGAACTTCCCTTACCTGCCACATTGGGATCTGCTTCTCGACCATTTAAATAAAATACCATTGAATAGCCTCGCCACACGAACATAATTATGACGAAAATTCATTATTTATTGCGTATATAAACCTCATAATCAGGAAAACGGATTAGGCAAATTTTGGTTAGTCCATTATGACAGCTCAAAGAGGGCCATCTGTCGGTCGATAGATTATTGCAAAAAGCTCGCTTTTAGGCATTTTTTCAGTATCTTAAGGTATCACCTGATATTGATTTTAATTTTACTTGAAAACTAATAATAAAATATTACTTGTTTCCAAACTAAGTCAATTGAGAGGCGGAGCAGGTGGGCAACAACGTACCAAGGAAATCATTTTTTAACTTCCCAGTAGGAAGTTATTGTAATCGGTCCGAAAATCGAAATGGAAATTTCCAATGTATTTTCATGTTTCAAGGTCCCAATAGCATTTTAAGCAAAAATTTGAGAAGAAATATGTGTGTGTGTGTCTGTGCCTACGTATGTGGTCATTTTTTGTTCGAAGCGTATTAAAGGAAATATGATCTGAAACGATTTTCATAAAAATCGGTCAAGCCGTTTTATTTGTTTGAACGACCTTAGTGATTTTTGTACCCGGACGATTTCGCGCGAACTAACAATGATACCGACTTCTTTGAGGTGTCGATCGTATCGTATTACCGTATAGCTTTATCAACGCCTCGACGATTTTGCTCCCCCTAGCGTTGTTGAAAGCATTTTTCACATCAAGGGTTATCAATGGGCAACTCTAATTCACATGCATCGCTGCGTAATGTGTTGTCTATCACCATTTCGAAAAGCTTGCCCATGATGTTTAAAACACATATTGGCCTGTCGGCCGACGGGCCCCTTGAGAGGCTTACCCTGCATCAAGATGAGAACAAGGTTTTTACGGTTCCATTGTTCCCTCAGGCACGCTGCGAATAGTTGGTCGAACTCACCTGGTGCCACACTGGCTGTTAGCGTCACCACTCTGTTCGGTATACCGTCCAGCCCAGGGGCTTTTTCAACGACAATGCCCTTCACGGCTTTCACAATTTCTTCCTCCCTTACCTCTGGGATGTTTGCGTTATCTACGTTTACTGCAGGCAAGCTGTCCATAACAGGGCAAGTAATGGTTGGAGAACGCGTGCCCTTAATCGACGACATGACTACCCTGTAAGCAATCCCCCCCCCCTCCTGGATTACTATGCGCTCTAAAAGTGCTCCGTTTTACTCTTTCGGATGATATTTTGAAGTCGTTTACTCACCTTTCTGTATTCCATAAGGAATTCCTCGAATGCTGGCGGTTGCCGCCTTCGCTGACAGCGCCTTCTTGCCTTCAGCCAAACCCTTCGAAGCTCCTCGATTTCATCATTCTATCAGAAATTGGCTGAACGTCTTCGGGGTTTTTGGCGTTGTGGTATAGAGGCGTCACATACCCGTGTCATCGCCGCGATGACACGTGCGACCCTCTCATTTTCGTATCTTGCCTGGCCAGTATTCTCCTGTGGAATTATCTCTTTGAACAGCTGTTCATCGAGTTTGTTCTGGCCCATCCGGACCTGATGGCGTGGTTTTGCTGCCCCTTTCTATTCTACTTCCCGTGCAGAAAGTTATGACGTGATGGTCGTTGTGCGTATACACCTCAAGGTTAAAGGTTAAAAATTTTAACATTTTAAAATAAAAGCTTTTAAGTTTTTGAAAATCTAAACCTTTTAAAAGCTCCTAACCTTTTAAAATAAAAGCCTTAATCATTTAAAATAAAATCTTAAAAGTTTCTAAAAGCTTTTATTTTAAAACGCCAAAAGCTTTTGAAAGCTTAAAAGCTTTTATTTTGAAAGCTTAAAAGCTTTTATTTTATAAGCTTAAAAGCTTTTATTTTAAAAGCTTGAAAGCTTTTATTTTAAAAGCTTAAAAGCTTTTATTTTAAAAGCTTAAAAGCTTTTATTTTAAAAGCTTAAAAGCTTTTATTTTAAAAGCTTAAATGAGCTCACCCTCCGTTGGAGGTCTTTCTGATCACTGATGAAAATGATGTCTGCTATAGACCCTTTCACTTTTTTGGAAGGTCTTCTGGCCATCGGTGTTTGCCAACAGTGAAATCACGTCCACTAGAATGCGCCCCCTTCTATTTGTATGCCGGCTGCCCCCAGTCCATAGCCAAAGCATTAAAGTCCCCCGGCTATTATTTTGGGGTTATGGCGGCTCAACAGTCAACTTTTCTTCCAATGACACGTACTTATCCATCGTAAGACTAGGCGCGTCGTACAAGCTTATCCTTGCTCGCGTTAAACCAACTTCCGGGTTCCTCATCGTCTCCTCGATGGTTCGATTTTCACACCCCCATATTGCGGCTCTTCCGCTTTTGTCGGCCTGCTAGCTTCCATTGTGTAGGTCCTTGCACTATTCACCATTGCAACGTCGATTTCCGTTTCGTACACAATCGTGCGAGCAAATTTTGTGCCGACTGGCAGTGATTAAGGCTCAGTTGTATGAACCTTCCCCGTTTGAGTGCCTTCTGTAATAGTGGACACTTGCTACTGCTCGTGCCGTGGGCACTTTTGCTGTTGCTCTATTCCTGGCACAACAGGCATTTAGGGCTCCCGGCGCAGTCTTTGGCGATATGCCCCTTTTCTCCGCATTTTAGACATAAGGTCCTTTCTGTCCTTGGTGCTGGAGGAGTTCTTTGCTATATACCTGAACATCCAGCACTTGTAGTATATCCTTGGCGCTGTCGACTCCCTTCACGCTTCTAGGGGTTTTTCGCTAGTTTTACTGACATGTTTATGGTGGCACCCAGCCATATGCTTTCCTCATTCGGATGCTGAGCTCCTCCACTTGCACCAAGCCTAGTTCATTCTGTAAAGCCTTGCACATCTCCAATTTGGAGGTGATCTCATCCAGGTCCCTGATCTCGATCGCGACCTGGTTAGTGCTTGCCCTTACTTGCGCTGTCTCTCCTAGATTTAATCCTCTGCTGGAGATCCACTGTTTTGTCTTCTCCCGTCTTCAGCTCCACTAAAAGATTTGATTTTTCTGATAGTGGATTTGGAGGAATTTGTTAGAAATGTAAGCTCCAAAAACGACTTCTTTAGTTTTCAAAGTATACGATTGATGCAAAGTGTAAGATTAGTTAAAATTCAACAATTGATTTAAAGATTGTACAACTGTTTTTTTGCAGACAATATAAGAATGTTAAACAATCTCCAATATCTTTGTTATGTTAACAACTACTACGACAAAACGGCGTTACAGTGCAGTTATTTGCTCAACACGACAATGTATCCTTTTTGTCTCCTCTAATATAATACCCAAATACAATAAAATCCGACGTTCATGGCTCTTTAGCCAGCACCAACCGCCACAGGCCTTCCACATAAATGCCATAAAACTCTTAACTACTCGCCAGCAGCACCACGGGCTTGTTGTGCGCTAATTGCATAATCAAACAAGTTGCTCGTTGTCAGTTGTTGCAGCAAACAAAATCATGCGTGAATGTGTAGAAGAATAACAAATAACAAGATTCTCGTTTTCCTGCCCAGAGACACGTACCTGCCGAGGTTGCTAACTAGACGCGCAGGTTCCACCACCAGATGAAGAACACAGCCACACCGCCACACATCCACAGCCCCAGAACCCCCGGCAAACTCTCGCAAAATGAGGAGTGGAATTGGTGCACTTCAACAAGACGTTTACCTTCATAAACAATTCGCTTTTGGTGGAGTCTCGGATTTCTTTAAGATTTTCGACGTTTCAATTGCCCTAAGAAATATTGGGGGTGGGGAAGCACGTAGAGCGGCGGTGGCACGGTTGAAAACGAAAATATATGATCACAAATTACTCGAATTTTGCCCGTATTTGCAATAAAATATGAAATGAAGCGCGATCAAAATTTGCATACAAATCGCCGCCAATAAGACGTGGTTTTTATTGAGCGGCAGGAATCGGCGGCGACATATTTCGCCCGAGCGCGCGGGCTGCAGATTCGACACCAATCGGAACTAATTGAGGGAAACGCGAAATGCAAATTGAGACATCGAAGTGCGATTTTCATTTAAATGTGATCAATTTGAATCGCGCGAACGTGTTTGATGCGGAATTCTCGCCGAGTTGAACTAGCTAAAGTCGAATTCGTCCTGTTTTCGTGCATAATTTAACTCTTAATGGAAGTATTCGAGAGATTCTGATTGCGGACGATTATTGGGGCAATAATATTTATGCTAATGATGCGCCCACACACAACGATGCGGAATTAAGTGATAATAATGTGCGGCGAAATATTGCCGTGTTTATTTCAATAGAACAGGTTTAGAGGATTTGTTTGTTTGAAATATGTCTGAAACCGTCGTCGTTACTTTCCAGTTTTATTGTTGTTGAGATTTTTGGTATCCTTAACAGTTCCATTGAAGAAGTGCTTTTGAAGTAAATCGAAACAAGTATTAAGAGTATGGGAAAAAATCAATCCGTAAATTTCACATTAATAACCTAATTTCCAACCATAAAATTTTGTTTGGTTCTTTCGGAATATTTAATTAATCTCAAAAATACTTTGAAATTTATTTCAATTCCAAATGTTTCTTGGAAATTTATCTTTGATTATCCTTGGGCTTGGGACTTGCAAAATATTTTGCTACTCTGTAAAAGAAAAAACTTCCAAAACCGCACTCGAGTAAACCCAGGGTAAACTCTGCATGGAAACTCAGTAATGGAAACATGGGTTGAGTAAAGTGTCGTTAAATCCAAGTAAACTCGACGAAACCAATCCTGTTAAAAGCCTACACCTAATATGACGTACCACCGTAAGAAAACTACACGAATTTGAGCTTACTTACGCCATTTTGAGACATGGCCCTAAATGAAAGCGTAAAGTAACAAGTGACAAATGTAAAATGGATTCCGTAAATGCAGATTTAAGTGATTTATTTGATTTCTTTAAGTTGTTGGAGGAAATATAAACAGCTTAGATGTGCTCAGAAAAATAAAAATAAATTATAACCGAAAAATTGCTTGCGGACTGATGCCGCTTAGGGATGCTTGCGTTTTGTGCCCTTCTTATTCTGCAACCAAAAGCTTGGCTGCAAGTTTTCTGAAAATACACGGAGCAACAGCGATGGAAGCAGCTTTTGTGTTGCTACGTGATATTTGTTCGTATTAGTGAGATGTCAAATTTTTTATCAAAAACAAAATGGAGGTTTTTTCGCTATTATGAAATAATTTATTTGAAAAAATTCACTCACTCCCTTTGAATTCTCAACAATTAAAAGTTTTTTCTTATTATATACAAATTTTGACCAAATTTTACTGTTTGAAAGTTTTTTTTTCATCGCCAAAGCATTGATTTCTTTTTGGTGTGAGTGCATGCTTTCCGTGTTCGCAGGCCAAAGGCAGGAGCACAAAAGTCTCCACCGGAGCACGAAACTCTCCACTTATTGCATTTCCCCACGCCTCCCTTGCCCGAAAAAAGCTTTTGCTCCGGAACCATGCTCCCTCGTGTATGAATGGCCTTACGCCACCGTACGTAACATGCGAGAATTGAATGAACATTCGTCAAGTTTATTACGTCAATTTAGGTCGGTGCCATATGAACACTCATATTTGTACTTTACGTTACCTACCAGTTACGTTAGACCGGTTCTACACGTTCAATTTTCTGTTCAAGTTTGCGATGTTCAACACTTCCTTCTCTTTCGCTCGTATGCAAAATTAGAAGAGTGATTTTCTTGAACATAGAATGTAAAGCAAGAAAAAGTTGAACAGAAATTTCTATTCAATTTTTGATCTTGCCTTCAACTTTTTTATGAGTGTGGGGTATATGCGTAGGAGTTGTAGGTATAAATGCATAGCTGTGACAGCCAAACAATAACTTCTTCTTCACATCAATCACATTTGATATGAATTTGACATAAATGCATAAAATTCGCTTCAAGCACATTTTATATAAATTTGACATTAGTGTAGACACAACTTCGCTTCAACTCTACACCAGCTCTTCAATTCAAGACCAAATTTCTAGTGAAAAAAAAGTATTGAACATCGCAAAATTGAACAGAAAATTGAACGTATAGAACCGTTCTTACGGTACCAAGGTTCAGGTTTGAGCCCGGTTTTACATAATGTGTGTTTTTGAGTCTTCGTTACTGCACATATATAGTTACCAACGGTGACACAACGTAAAATTATTTATCTGTCACTTAAATCTTAAATAAAGTTATTAAAAGCGTCCCACATTGTCCCCGAATCGTCAAATTCGTCCCACAAGTCCCGCGTTTTGTTTTTGTGCAAATAGTATATTGTGCATCAGGTGGAAAGGACTAAGGAGACGGAAAAATATTAATACATATGAACAAACGTTGTGTTTATATACATGAATGCATATGTACATGCAATGTTTTTCCGTCTAAGTAGTACGTTCTCTTCGTATTCACTTTGCCTATTAAGACTAAAGGCCCTTAAAAAGAAAAATTAAACTGTAATTCAGGGGTGCGCAACTAAAGCTCCATGAGTGAATGTAGAAAAGTAAGATTGCCATGTTTCGTAGCGCATCAGAGAGCCAGTCGTGTTTCAATAGTATGTCCGAGGATACAACCGTTGAATATGAGTTCAACGATAATGACGCCGACCACATTTCATTATTTTCTTCTGAGATGATTGTAGATGAAGATGACAATATGGAAGAAGCGGAAATAGAAGAGATAGAGAGAAAATCAACAGAATTTTATCATAACTTGTAACCCAACGATTAGGCCTACGGGGGACACCATGTAAAAAGCGCCCTTTCCATTCTCCTTCAGAGGTGGTGCGGAAACGAAAGCAGCACAATGCCAAGACTTTTCAGCCCTATATGTCGAAATCTTTTGGTTCCACGTAAATTCTGAATAGGTCATTTTTATGCAGATTTATCTAATGAACAAACTTTGCGTAACCAAAATTTACGTAAAGCCGATAATTTACGAGATATTTGCGAAAAACTGATACTTGTGACGTTTTACCTTTAATATCTCAAGACGCGGACACGAGATTATATGAGACTTTTGACACATCATTTAGAATGCCAAAACAAAGGTTCATACAAATATTCAGCTTATTACCCCTCATTTCGAGGTGAAACCCTAATTTGACTGGACTATTAGTCCGGGGAAATTAGCATTTTAAGGAGTCAAAATTTCAAAATGGTTGAAAATTGGTCCACAGCTTCCTTGGGATATTTTAAGACAACAATTTCGGAATCACAAAAAAATCACTCAAAAACTGGTTTTTTCGAAAAAAAATTTTGATCAGTCAATACGAAAATTATTGCCTACAAAAAAGCCCTCCTGTCATTTTTTCGAAAACCTAACCGTTTTGAAGTTTTTCAAGGTCAAGGTTTCCGAAAATCACTTTTCGGTCACAAAATATCTTGAATAATTCGGAAAGGCCAAGGTTTTCGAAAAAATTACAAGAGAGGTATTTTGTAGGCAGTAATGTTTGTTTTGTATTGTCAGTTAAAAATTTTTTTCGAAAAAACCATTTTGTGAGTGATTTTTGGCCAAAAAGTGATATCTCCGGCGGCCATGTTTTTTTGTGATTCCGAAATTGTTTTCTTAAAAAGTTCCAAGACAGCTGTGGACCAATTTTTAGCCATTTTGTAATTTTGACTCCTTTCGTGCGTTTTTTTGCTAATTTCCCCGGACTAACTATATAGGGTTATTATATTTTTCATGATCGCATAGAAAAGCCTAGTTCCGTGCCCCATTTCCATTTAGGAAAGTTGGCAGCCTTAGTAAAGTCATATGACAAATCGTATAATGTAAAGATACTTTTACAGTTGAATTTTACTAAAAAAATGCCACGAACTTTCCCTCTAGTTAGTTTTAGTTACGCAACTACTTGTGAGATTTACTCATTTGTTAGAGCAGAAGTAGCTCCGAGTACACATGAGTAAGCAGTAGTAAAAATGAACAGAAAAGGAACACATCTGGAGTAGTTACAACCAAAGTAAATAAAAAAAATGAAAAACTCTTATTATTATTAAAAACAATTCATCTGAAAATCCGCACCAGTCACGACCAATTAATTAATTTCCATTCTTATCCATCTGAAAAATTCAGAACTTTCTCCAAAAAAAAAATTTCTTAGTATTCCACCAGAGAAAATTCCTCATCCCCCGTTGCTTCCTACCACCGTCCACGAAGATGACATCTCGACTGTTCAAAGTAATTATTTGCGACAAGCCCTTCAATGTCATCAATTTCGACTCAATCTTGATTTTAATGCCTCCTTCACACAGGCGAAGACTTTTGGTAGAGAGGAACATCACAAAATAAATTAAATTTTTATCTTTTGAAATTCACTGGACAAAATGGGGATATTACACGAGACGGGAACCAACCTATTTCACAGGTGAACTGATGCCTCCGCCTCCGTTTATACAGAAATAATTTTTTTTTGATTCTAATTTATCGACTTTTTGCGCTTAACGTAAATTCCATCGAGGCTCCGCACTTAAAATTCTCAAAAAGTCCTCCTTGAAAGTAGAGAGAGAGAAAAAAGGAGAAGTGAAAAAAATTTAAAAAAATCTTTGGGAATAAACTTAAATTTCTTTGGACAGCACACAGCCTTCGCCCGTTTCGTTTCGTTTCGACCAGTTTCGACCCATTTCACCGAAAAGGGCAACAACAACAACAGTTCTCTCTAAGTGCGTCAAGAAAAAGGGGACGATTGTGTCTCCTCGTTTTCTGATTCCCTCTCGACCCCTGCATAGAAGCGTTTTTGAACGATATCGCACAACGAGAGAATCCCACAGTCGTCAGCAGCACATTTCACCTGGCCTACTAGGCGCGTACCTGTTTAGGCGAAGACCTGTTTGTTCCTTGAGGTATTTTCGGTATCAAAGGTGCACAGGGCTCCAAAACTTCGGACATACATAAGTGTGCCACTTGCTGTCAACAAGAAATTCTTTCATATGTGTATGGACCCCGAGAACAGGAGGCTCCTTACAGGGTGGCAAAAATGTCAGGAAGTGGCTGTTCATCAAGCACACAAAAAGGGGGTGTTTTTGGGACAGCACAACTCTGTCGCTGATTGTGTCTTGAGCCCAGCACCAGGTTTTGGGTCTTGTAATCCTAACGAAGCGCCTCCGAAGTGGGTGAGAAGTGCTCGTGTGTGTTCATGCAAATTAGGATTGCATAGAGCGAGTGTAGTTCAACGGGTGTCGAGGCTGCAGCGAGTAGAGTTTGGGTAGCGCCAGGCCAAGCCGAGTGCCATGCAAATGGACAAATTGGATTCGTGGTCTTATTGTGATTTTTGCATTTCTGAGGAAGCCACGAGGGTCGCACACAGCACAACAGCAGCAACGTTTAAAAAAATTGTACTTCACTTCTCTAAATTCAAGCAACCGAGGAGGAAGTAAACATGGAAGCAGCTCAGCTCAACGGGGAGAGAAAGACCCACCAAGAAGCTATACGGTTCCCGATGAGGTGAAATTTGCATCCGTTCCGGTGAATATTTTAATGCGAAATGAACCCAGAATATAATGGGTACTGAGAGCACAAGATTAACATTCCCCAGGACTAAAAGGATGTAGACATCAAGGGAATTTGAAAGTCCAATTGGATATGTGCAGTGGCAGCAGAAAGCATTGATGCAGCACCAACCACCACCAGCAGCAGCACTGCGAGAGTGCGGGGGTATTTCTGGAATTTCAATTCAAGTAATTGAAGTACAAGCGGTCGTCGTCGGGCCGTTGTCGATTCAATATTCAGTCTTGTGTTAAGGGCGTCATACCTGTAAGCTTTCCAGTTTCCCGCACAAAAGATCACCCCCGGGGCGTACACAAGTCGTCGTTCATTTGGATGTGAAAATCTCGCAATTGATTCAGTGCCTTCGGAAATGCCATGCATAGTAAATTGCCGTGGCCAAGGCTGGGGGGGAGGATATCGGAGGAGAATGGCCGAACGAAAAGCAGCCTGCTTTGGATTTTCAATGATCCCTGAAATCAAATTCAATGGGTGCAGCACAGCTGAATAAGCGTCTGTTCTGTTGTTGGTGTGGTGTATCCTCTGTAGTAGTCGAAATGCTTCTCAAATTAAATTAATTGCGTCATTTCACAGTCCGTTAATTACAAATGGAGACTCGAACGGCTACTCTACACCCCTTGGTCAGAAAAGCCGTATTCCTTCAGCTGTCTCTGAGTGGTACGTTGCAGTGTATTTTCGAGGCTTTTAAGCCCATCATCCGAGGTATGCGCTGTTGTGCCCTCTGTGTCCGTTGTGTGTAGCTGGTCAATCTACCAGATCGTGACCACCCTGTAGGGCCAAAGTCTGCTGGGAAAGTGCGAGTACCGTTCGCTATATAACAATAATAAAGTAGCAAGCATCGCATCGGCGGACGTGAGGATCGAATTGGTAAGTCAACATGCATCAGGGCCAGGAGGCACAAGGGATTATGCACATACACCACACAGCTTTGAAGTCTGGCTTAAACCCGTTTTGCGCGGCGATTGCTTTGTCTCAGCAGCTTGGCGCGCACAACGGAGGCACCCTTTTCTCGCTTTTTGCTCTTGCTCTGTGCGACAACACAAAAAATAACTTGTTTGTCTGCAAAAATCTCAAACATGACCACTAGAACCTTTGAAAATCGCGCGTTCCCCACCGATTACAGGGAATCAGGTGACCGCGGTGTGTGCCTGTGGCGGCGGCTAGTGGCGTGTTCGATAGTTTCATTTTCAAACTATAAAAGAGATTCCATTTTCTACATCGAGGGGGCACTACACGCCATATCGAAGCATCAAGCAATAATCGCGCGCGGGCATCCGAGTCAAAGGTCCACCCTTGTGGATTGTGCACCATCTTTAACAAGCGCATTGTTGCCTTGTATCTGTGTCTCTTGTGAAATGTGCATTCTGCAATTGCTTTTCTTCTTTATGTGGCATCGACACCGTGTGTCTTGGGATTCTCAGATCTCCTCTCCACTTGAAGCGCCTTGCGGAGCTCAGATATACAACGCGAACTGGTTTTTCGGTGAAGTTTACACTCTATAATCCGAGATGTGGTATGAGATGATGGTGGAGATTCGTTTTTCCCATCTTTATTTTTTTATATTGTACATATATAAAACTGCACATAAAATATATCTGATGCATATTGCAACATCGAGAGGTCCCCGTTAGTACGATACGACTATAGACTGTTGTTGTGATATGTGCAACACAAGAAGATACGATTCTTTCCAGTGGAGGTCGTCGTGTGTTTCTTCCTCTGTTATACCATCGTCGTCGTCGTCATCATCATCATCATCATCTTCAGAAAAATCCTTGAGGATGCGACCGCTCGAATGGTTTCGTTATGAATGAATGTAAAAACGAGTTTCTTTTGTTACTTGTATGTATTTTTTTTATCTGCTGTTAGCCTCTTTTTTTTATTTTTAAAAAGAGAGAAATTTCTCGGAGAATCTCTACTGAACTGGATTTACGTTTTCTTACGATTCTTCTTTGATTTTTTTTGTTTGGGGATTTTTTTTCTGTATGATTAACGACGAATGGTAAATAATGAGAGGTAAAATTACCGTTGCATGAAGATATTCTCTATATATTTTTTTTGTGGTTTTGTAGTTGGGATAAATAGAATTAATGAAGGCTCCTAATTAGGAGCAAGCAAATAAACACAACTTAATTATTTATTCATTACGTTCGCCTTCTTTTGGTGGAAATTTCTTCGATGTGATGATGAGTGGTGAGTTTTTTTGAAAGGGTTTCTCATAATTTTATTGGATTAAGTTTGATTCCTTATCGAATTTTATTGTCTTGTAAGTCATAGTGATGTGTGTGTAAAACTAATTTAAGAGTTTTAACAAGGCACGTAAAGAATTTTTTTTTTCTATACTTTTTGTTCTGTCAAACGTTTTACTTTATCTTATAATACTGAATGTGGTTTATTACAATCATTTATGAAACAAAATGTCAGCCAAATATTAACCACGGCTCTGGCAGCAGGCCTCCATCAGCTTGTCAACATTTTGGATAGGCTCAATTTTATTAATGTGTCGAATTATCTTGTCCTTCAGCCCTTGAATGGCTGTTGGCTTATTGGGATACACATTCTTTTTCAAATTTCCTCAAAGAAAATACTCTTTTTGTCGCGTCTAGCAACCATTCGCTTTGAGTCCACTGACATATAGAATGGACTGCTCATCAGGAAATTTTCATGGCACCAATTCGTTCCATAGTTGACAAACCTTTTCTCACTGACATGTAAACACGTCACTTACTTTTGTAAATTAAAATTTTTTATATTCGTTTTTGGACGATGGGAACAAAAAAATTTTTGTTAAAAAAAATTGCAAATGCAATTTTGATGTTATTTCCCTTTTAAAATGCCTTTTTCATTAATTACAAATATTTATGTTAAACCATGCGAGTTCTCTACCTCTGTTTCATCTAAATGTCAGTGATTCCGGGTCTTATGGCGAAACGAGACAGAAATAAAAAAATCACTATACCCATCTATTTTTTGTAAACATTCTGACATTAGTTCAAAGGAAAAAATGAAATCAGGTATGGGAACTTTAATATCGTGCAACCGTTGTGCCGGTTTTACTTTAAATTTCGCTTAAAATCATTCCAGAATTTTATTTACCGTTCTTATTTTACTGCAAAGATAAAAAAGTTATCTTATTTTGTGGTTTAGTGAATGTCAAGAGTAAAAATATTTAAGAAAATGGAAAAGTGTGCAGTTTTTGAATGTCAAATTTTATTTTCTCAAGTTTGGAACTATCTGATTTTATTTCTGCCAGTGAATGCACTGAGCTCTTAGCACGAAATTTAACAAAATTTGAGTTTGGTGACAAAAGGGGCTTATGGATGAGCGAGAGGACTATACTTTTTTATACTTTTTGGTGCCATGAGTTTGTATGGGAATAATATTTGATGAGCAGTCCATTATTATATGTCAGTGTTTGAGTCCAATCGTTTTTATGACAGGTGGAACAAACGAAATTAGAACATACGCCTGACTGGTTCTACACGTTCAACTTTTGTTTCAACACTCTGACGTTTTCAACACTTTTTCTTTTTCGTTCGCCTGCAACTTGAGAAAGGGATAATCTTACCCCTTTCACAATAATTGTACGCGAGCGAAAGAGAAAGAAGTGTTGAAAACCTAAGAGTGTTGAACCAAAATTTGAATGTGTAGACTTGTAGAATAAAAGGCTAATAAAAAGCCCGTCTGCTCATATTGCGGCTGAAACGAAAATAAAATGGAACACTAAGATGATACAAAATGGAATTAAAACAGTCAGCAGATCAGAAAAAGCGAAAATGAGTATCCTTCAAATCGAGACGAGACACACTTTCCTCCCACCCGAACCCTCTCCACGTCTAGTAATTTCGTGTTAAAAGATCGCGGGCGCGACCAGTCTAAACGGGCGCAAAGTATCTTGGCCGCAGAGAACATCATTTTTTCGTTGCCTGTGTAGCCAGTGGCACCATCCTGTTGTTGAATCACATATTGTCCACATTCATAGCCTCCAATTATTATTATTTATTATGTAAGTATTGGGGGGGAAACTTATATCGTGAACACTGCGGCCAAGTTTCGGTTGTTTGTGATAACCGTTCTTATTCAATCACAGAGAACATGTGTGGAAGTTTCGTCTCCTTCTATGCTGATTCGACATTCTGTCTCCTGAGAGAGTCCTAGGTTGTACAGGTGATATCGCAGCCCTACATGACCAGTCAGATATCTTGTCAACAGCCTAAGGTCCGCACTGTTTAGAGTGATAACGCCCCTTGAAGCAAAGGATCTTATTAGTTCTTTAGCTTTGTCTAAGAACTGGGACCGATTCTCAATAGGCTAGGTTCAGTCCCTGAACACAGTCCTCTTGGTGGAACTGGGAGGTTGAACATGAAATGTCACAGAACGACCAGCATCTCAGACCCCGAGGAGCCAGCAGAGCAAGACCCAATTTGTTCTGGCCAGGAGCTCTATTTGATCTTGGCCACCAGACTATAGCGAAATAACTAACAACTGAGGTATAACGATCGTGTTGTACATCCAGTATATCGTCGTTGTCAAACCAATATCTGCTATGTGCAAAAAGTATTCTTTGAGATACTGAAAAAAAACGTTCTCTTGTAACATACTGCAACATCTCCTGCACATAACATATTTTTTTTTAGCGACTACAGTTCACCGTATAATGCTTAGAGTCATATAGAAGTGCTTTTATACGAAAATTTGCTTAGAAACTAGTCATAATGGTCAAAAGGTCGAAATCACCAAAAAGTACACATAGCAGATATTGGTTTGACAACGACGATATCATTTGTGTGGTAAGACCCCACGTGTTACCCAAAAGCCTTTTGCAGGCCCATATAGCCCTAGTGGCTTTACTGATGACTGATAGTTGAGTCTCTTATCCAGCATTTACTCCCAGATTTTTCACTTAGTCTTAGTACTCAACTGTGGGACCCCTAACAAATTGGTAACGTTTAGAAAAAGGGACCAAGACGACCTTATTTTGATTGATTGATAGACCCTCCGTGGTACACGGTCTTTGAACTTCTCAGAGTGCTGTTCTCATAACCAAGTCAAACTTCCCCGAGACAATGACGGCAAGATCATCTGTATAGCCGATGAACATCGAAACCAGCTTCGTGTAGTTTACAAGAGATGGCGTTTACAAGAGATAGTTTTTCAAACAGCTGATGACATCGGTGCAAACTGACCCCAACTTCAAATTAAAGCCACGCCAAAAAACGAGGACGGGGACACAAATGGTCCTTAAGGACCTTTCCTTATCTTTCTGGGTTGTTTCTCCCCACAATTGTGGGTGTTGTAAAGCATTCTCCCTTTGGCAACATGTTCCGTGACCTATGTGATCGACACGATTTTGGCGATGTCCTTGCACAAAATCATCAAAGTGGTGTCGTGATCTACACTTGCTGTAAGGTTAGATTAGGTTATAAGGCTGCTTCGAGTAGGAACGGCAACCCAGTTAGCACTGTCGCGGTTTGGCGAATGCTTGACCGATTGATATTTAAAGCCATCCTCTGGAAAAACACAAAAAGTGAACAAGTGTTTGTCTCTCGCTCGTCTCCCAGTAGTTACGGTTATTTGCTGTAGGTAGGCCAAGTCTTCTATCCGAAGAGTCTGGTATTGAAAGGAAATGTATGGTAATAACTCTCTTCATCACACCCAACGACTTCTACAAATTCATCACAAATGTTTCTACAAAAACTGCCTCTAGTCTGGCCAATTTATCTGCTATCTCGTTTTCCTGTATATTCCTGTGACTCAGTCGGTGAATACTACACCTCCTTCCTGGCCAAAGAAGAGAGCTCCTTCTGCCAGGTTTCAACCAGCTTTAACGTTTTAAAGGCCGTATTGCGCACCCCGTGTGGCTTTAAGCCGTATCTTTTGCCGATGTACTGAGTATCCTTTATTGCTATTTCTTTGATGTTCCACCACCAGTTCAGCTTGAACCCAAAATAAGACTTAAGTCCTTAAGGCAGACTCAGTTCCCGTCCATTAATTAACTGAACAAAGAGTGTGCCTTAAATTTGGTGTTTCAAACGATATTTCGTGTACTGAATAGATTTTTGTTCAAAAAAAGACCATTGAAAGCAGGACGCTTAAGATATGATTTCTCGAGCTTATAGGGAGCACACATTCAGAAAACCTATCATAACTGGCGACAAGACATGGGTGTACGAGTACGACATGCAAACAAGCCACAGTGTTCGTAAATTTGCTTTAAAAATGAGCTGAAATCCAAAAACCAAGTGCCAAGTTCACTCCAAAACCAAGGACGACATACTAAAGTGACTAGGGCCCCGTGATAGCTCGAAGAAGTCAACTCTAAGCGACAATTCACTAGGTAGACTCCTGAACCTGTTCAAGTGGTCTGGCCTACACAAATATGAGGTACAGGGGTGTAGTACAATACTCCAAGGGAAGTGGCTGCGGTACTTTTGAACCCAATACATTATCAAAGAAGAAGATGAAAGTGGTATGATGCTATGTGGGCGTTAGGAAGCGTTTGTGTGAGAATATCCGCCGAAAGCGCGTACGTTATGCACCATAACACAAAGCCATAATAGTCCGGGGAAATTAGCATTTTAAGGAGACAAAATTCCAAAATGGCTGAAAATTGGTCCACAGCTTCCTTGGGACTCTTTAAGAAAACAATTTCGGAATCACAAAAAAAAACATGGCCGCCGGATATATCACTTTTTGGCAAAAAAATCACTCAAAACCTGATTTTTTCGAAAATATTTTTTGATCGGTCAATACGAAACGTTATCGCCTACAAAAAGCCCTCTTGTCATTTTTTCGAAAACCTAACCCTTTTGAAGTTATTCAAGTTATTTTTTTGCCGAAAAGTGATTTTTGGAAAATTTGACTTTGAATAACTTCGAAAGGGTTAGGTTTTCGAAAAAATGACAAGAGGGCTTTTTGTAGGCGATAACGTTTCGTATTGAGTGAGCAAAAAAAAATTTCGAAAAAAACAGTTTTTGAGTGACTTATTTGCCAAAAAGTGATATCTCCGGCGGCCATGTTTTTTTTGTGATTCCGAAATTGTTTTCTTAAAAAGTGCCAAGGAAGCTGTGGACCAATTTTCAGCCATTTTGGAATTTTGTCTCCTTTCGTGCGTTTTTTTTTTGCTTATTTCCCCGGACTATAATGGCAAGAGTTTTTGGCATAAAAATTTTAAAAATGTCGAAAGAGGGCTTCCCCCTTAGATTATCCATAAGCGCAACACGAAAAAAAATCAGCGATACTGAGCTGAGGTATGCCTTATCAGTTTCCTATAAGGGCCCTATGAGGCAAACCTCATTACAAATGAAATGGTGCAATACCAACTTCTGCCTTCCATCTGTATTCGGAAAACTTTTTACTCTAGCTTCAGTTTTACTCATACAAAGGGTTAGTTTTTGTTGTTACCTTGCTTCATATTTCAGGGAATGATTTTAATGATCATGAAGGGTGTTATTTAGCATACTCTCTATCCTTTGAGCTAACGTTACTACTAGACACTGCACCATGACGTGTATGAGCTTAGACTATCATATAAAAAAAATATTCAATACACCCACCGGTTCTCGTTCGATTAGGGAGGTGAAGCAGCATTCGACGTAATTAGTACTAAGTTGGGGGACCTCTTGATAAAACGACACTCTAGCGCTTAAAAATATAAAACTTTCGACACAGCCGCAGTTATTACTCACATATCCACGCCGAAATTCGCTCAAATTTTCCAGACTCTTTTCCATTCGGGATCGGGTAGATCCCACGCCATAAAAGAAGGGAAATGAGCGCGTATGTGGAAATGTGATTGAGAATATAAATGAGACGGCTATTTGCGTTTAAAACAAACAGAGTGACGTTACTCGCTTGTGGGGAATTGAGACTTTCACAGCGCATGGAAACAACGATTTTGAGATTCCCTTCTTTTTTGGTGCGAGCTTCAGCAATCATTTTCCCAAGCATTCCGAATGATGCGCGAATGAGACAAGGCGTTAAATTCCATTTTTGGGCTCTAGATGGCAATTCAGATGGGGTCCACATGAGGCAGTGGGGCTGGCTAGCCTCATAGGTGCTCTTTCTGCAATACCCACCCCCCCCCCCAATTCTAGTCGCGATACTCACCTGATATTGCCGCTGTTCCTAAAGCTAAAATTACCACTTCGAAGAAGGCGTTTCGAGTAAATTGAGGACATTAAGGAAAATTCCCTGGAGGAGTTAAAAGCAATACTTCGATCAGCCTACGAAAATTGTATGGAAAATTTGGTCACTCGCTGGCATAGTTATATTACACTGAATGGGGCTTACTTTGAAAGCGACAAAGCAGCATATAATTGCATTTTAACAATTTTGGATACTTTGTAGTATACATACATGATACGTATCCACCCTGTCCTTATCTAAGAGGAAATTTAACTTACAAAAGGGTGAATTTCATTTACAAAAATGTGAATTTGACTTGCAAAATAGTAGAATTTAATGTGAAAAAATGAAAAAAAACAGTATAATTTATTCTGCAACATTAAAGCATTTAAATGTTAAAAAACTCGTCCTCTTACATTTGTTATTCGTTCAACATTCGTAAATGTAACAAATTTACTGTGTGCTAACCTGAATTCTGCGCAGTATGATAATTAAAAACGTTCATTTTTGTAATTTTTTTAAGCAGTTTTTATTATGAAGATTTTCCTGTTTTCAGTCTAAAACGCCCCCACGGGTACCAATTTGAGAAATTCCTTATGTTTTATATTTTATTTTTTAACAAAACAACAATCCAAAAAAAAAGTTTTGTTCTTATTAAAATTAATCCAACAAGATCTCTGCAATTATCACAATTAACCTAAATCAGTTTTAATCAATTTAACTTTGTGTGATATCAAAAGTGGGAGATTCACTTTCGTTGGTGAACGGACACCAGAAGTAGGAAAAATGAGGCAAAAAATAATATGTGATGTGAAGAATCATGACTATTCAAGCAATTAAGTCGGGGTTTAATATAATGGAAAAGTAAATAAAAACTATCATTCTTAAGGATAAAACCTATTTGGAGGGTAATAATGAAAGGAAAATTGATTTCGTTCGAATTTTTTTTTTTGTGTGTTTTGTACATAAATATGTATCACAGAAATCCATCGACGGCCAAGGCCATTTCGGAGCCCATTACACGATGATAAATAACATCTAGAGGACAGACGGTATCTAAACTCTTATATAGGCGGCTACAACGATTTAACAGCCCCTCTCCACTTATACCCACGATATGGCACCCTATAACGATTGATCCCGCACCAAACTAATTCCCATATATACTTGCAGCAGCAACGGCATAGGCGATATATTTATGTTGTATTTATGTATGGTGGTGTAGTTATAGATATGCTCCCACGTTTTTGGCGTTTACGACATCATCATCATCAACAACAGATTTACAGCGAATATTTTCCTTTCGCCATGCATAGATTTTCATATTTTTTTTTTCATCGTACTTTTGAATAATATATTCTCTAAGCCATCACATCTAAGAATAACAACACCAAAAAACAACCGCCAAACAGCAGAAGAAACATGGTGTATGTTATGTACTATAGAAGCTAGAGCTAGACACTCTGGAATTAGTAAACATGGGTGCAATATGAATCATGTATTTATTTATTTTGTTGCGGTTTTTTGCGCAACACGTCCACACCAACTGCATTATAGTCTAGCGTTGTCTAGAATGATGATGATGATATGATGATGATCAAAGCAGCGTTAATGGAAAATTAAATTAAAAATTCTTATGATTGCAGGCAAGCAGCGACAAGGAATTCTAGCAATAATAATAGCAACAGCAGCAATTATTTTAGAGAGGAGAGAATACAAGACGACGACGAACAAAAAAAAATAAATAAAGAAAGAATTTATCCAGGCGCAAAAGCACACCTGATAATTTTCTCTAAGATAGACGACAACGACTACGCGACGAGATGAAGGTGCGATGTGACCGAGGGGGTAATTTAATTATCTTGTTAAGTAAATAAAAAACTAAATTAGTTTTTCTGTTGACATATAATTCACGTGTCCCCCGAAATTTATATATATATTTTTTTTTACCCACGGTTAGTCTGCCCTGTTCGGGGCCTGTCTATATAGGATGTGAAGGGGTGAGTTTCATCTTGTTTTGGTATAGTATCCTCTTTTTGGTTCAGGGAAATGTGTGTTGTTGTATACATAGGGTCCATATATCAGAGGTGGGTACAATCGGAGTTTTTTTTCCTGTGTTTTTCTTGCTTTTCTTTCGTTTTTTTTGTAGTAAGATAGGTATAGCTCAGCGGTGGCTGACACAACGGAAAAAATAAATATAAGACCCTTAATTAGGAGCCAGGGAGAGATTTTCTTCATTCATTCATGTTCATGGAGCTCCGCGGTGAATGTTGTTTGCTGGTAAAATATATATAATGTTTACATGCTTAATTAAAGGCTTAAAAATTATGACTCACCCAAAAATATTACAAAAAAAAATTTTTTTTGAAATTAAAATTTGAAAATGATGATGAAGATCCTTGGGAGTATGTATTTTTGGTGTGAGCTTTTTATATCTGCATTTAAACACTTTTTTTTTCTCAAGAAATATATATTCTTTATCCTCTTCTACTAAAACATCTTATATCACATTACACAATTTCTGCACAAATAGTCGAAACAAACAATAAAAAAAATCGCAATTTTCTTTTTTCTATTTATTCCTTCTAAAAACAAAAAAAAAATTATAATATAAATATTTTTGCAGAGCACACAAAAAAGCTATATTTTTCTTGACACTTACTTCTTCTTCAACAAAAAAAACCAAGAAACTGCGAATTAAGCACTTTTTTTCCTATACTCTTCTTATTTAAATTCTACCTGTGAAGCGTGTCCTATTAAAAAAAACTCAGGTGTAATAAATCCACTTTTAATTTTCGAATAAAAACTTCAAAATCGCGATTAGTTTGGCGCCAATTTGTTTTTCGCCTTATTTTTTTTTTAAATCGGAAAAACTTGTTTTTTTATGTTTGTGTTTTTCTTTAGATATGAATCAAACTATAAAACCTTTTTTTACCGGTTGTTGTTGATGTTATTGTTAATTATCATATTTAAAGAGCATGTCATGATATCTAGATAAAAATCAGAAGTAATGACACGTAAAATCTAGATAACACCACGACGAAAAAAAATACTTTAGTGGAGACAGCGACGATTTTCGAATTTTTTAAAGCAATTAATCAAAACGAAATAAATAAATAATTCTCAACTGTCACACAATTCTAATTCGTTTTAGTTCAAAGCAGTTAAATCCCGACAGCGTTTTTTTTACTTCCAAAAACTGCTATTAATAAACAATATTTTTTTATATAGTTCAATTCATTTTTTTTGTGACACTTTTCTGTTAAAAAACAGCTGAAAAAATTCACTCAAACTTTGTTTTTTTCTTATAAGGATTTAAGTCACATGCGATTCGATCTGAATCGAAGCTTATTGCACGCCAAACCGATCTGATGAACCCGCGGCGAGTGACTGAAAACTTGTTTTGAATGAAGACGAGGAGCAGGCCCCGGACTCGCTCTGAACACTCGGTCTCGGGATCTTCTGGGGGTGCACGATGGGAAGCGCTTTTAACAATGCGGCACGGCACGGCAGAATTCTTTTCGAAATTGTCAATTTCAAATGAATTTCAATTTTTTTTTTTCGAATTTCGAAATTTATCTCTGTGCGATTTTGATAGTGAACTTGCGCAACTTGAAGTAGATTTTGATACGGTTTTTTTGCGTTCTTGGCGCTTGGTGGATGGTTGCTAGAATTTTTGTTTTGATTATTTTTGTTGGTGGAGCAAGGAGTTTCGGTTTTGTTGGTGTAATTTGCAGAGCTTTTATAAAAGGATGGATGAAGACTTAAAGTTTGCTGTAGGTGAAAGCTTGGGATTGAGATGTCATAGGTGATATGAAAGGCGGTTATTATATAATTGGAGGGGAATTTACGTTTAATTTTAAGGTGAGTTTGGAAATTTTTACTTTTAGAAAATGGACAGTCGTGAATACCGTGAATTAAATTGATTACTGCTGTGATTAATTCGTTGATTTTGAAAGTGATATATAGTAGGCCCCCTTTCCATATATTGAGATATTTTTAGGATTTTTGCGCTAGTCTCGAATTGAAAATATTGGCAGACATTAATAAATTCAGTAATATCTTTTAGCATAAGCTTCTATTCTTCTATAAAAAAAATAGAAGATTGCGGAAATTTGCACTTTACTAATCCGACCATTTTTAAAAAAAATTTCAGGTAAAGGCATATGTAGATAACAGTTATCATAAACAGGACCATGGCTACAGCAAAGAGAGCCTTTGTGGCGGTAGAAAAAGCAGCATCGAAACCTGGCTTATCTTCAATGAAAATAAGACGAAACATATATGCATCCCAAATATAAATAGTAGAAAAAGAATAGGACAAAATATTACAATCGACAGATATAACATAGAATCCGTAAACGAATTCACATACTTAGGAACTCAAATTAATAAAGACAACACGGCGGAAATTAAAAGAAAAATGCTGCTAGTGAACAAAATACAGTAATGAAATATTTTAAGTCAAAAAGAATAAGTAGAACTGTAAAATTTAAGTTATAAAAAATTGTAATAAAACCAGTACTCATGTACGGATCGGACGGATGGACTCTTGCGAGCAGGTTCTCGGAAGCTGCGAGAGAAAAATTCTCCGCAGGATCACAGGCGCAGTAAATTAAGGCGGTATCTGGAAAAAAACGATACAACCACGATTTGTACCAAATATACAAAGAACCCGACATAACCCAAAGCGTCAAGATATCACGCCTACGCTGGATAGGACATGTAATGAGAATGCCTGAAGAAGCGCCCCCAAAAATCCTGCTTCTCCAAACGCCAGAGGGAACAAGGCCACAAGGAAGACGACATAGAAATAGATTTACGCACAACTGGAATAACAAGATCGAGAACGTTGGAAGAAGATTCGCCAATAACAATGATAATGAAGGATCCCACCACATGGTTGGTGAACTGCAGTTCCAAAGGAAATTCAGGGCGTTTGTTCCGAATCGCTCTAAGTTGGAGGAGTTCCTGGGGGTCCAAAAAACCTCTGTCTGGGTCACCGATGGGCCAAAAATGAAACATGGTACAGTGGCTGATATCGAAGGACCCAACTTCAAAGTCAATGCGAAGGTGAACCTCTGTTTTGCATACTGAAATGCATGTCATTAAAACCTACGCTAAGCCCAACCTTGAGAAAGGTTTGAAAGGCACCAACATTACAATTTTTCCGGACAGTGAAGCTGCTATAAAGGCGGTCGCTCTCATCGTAAAAGTTTTACTCCAAAATAGTTACAGGAAGCTTTGACGTATGTACTTCAAAGCCTGGCTAGGTCCGCGGACACTTTAAACAGGAACAACCTTAGACTGTTGATTGGATATGTGAACACCATGTGGGGTTGCTGTACAACCTACACAATCTAGAACTATCTCAGGAGACAGAATGCCGAATGGCGACGAGACTTCCACCCACACATGTTCTCCGCCAATGTCCTGCTTTGATTTGGCTTAGAAGAAGAACGATTAGAGTCCGTACCAAAAGAGATGAGGTATCTCAAAAGTCGCAGTTTCCGTCGTGGTCACATACTATGGGGGTTGTAGTTCCGTCGCAACAGATTTCTAAAGAGAAATTTGAAAATACATAAGCGCATGTCTTGTCCATGTGCGCAATGCTTATTTGTGTGTAATTTTCATTTCCCCACATGCGCGAAGATAACTCATTTCTTTTGGTACGGACTCGATCAGAGAACTTCTCAGCTCCGCTCACGTTATTTTTCTTTAAAAAACACATTAGATGTCGTCCATTAATTACGTGTGGCGAATTTTCGACCCGTCCTCCCCCCTTGGTGAGATGTCGTGAGATTTGGCTGGACCCCCTCCCCACCCCCTAATCTCACGTGAGACAATACTTCATTGTGGAGGCGTTGAATTAGACACGGCTCCAATCACCACCCTCAACTCGTTCAATGGTAGGAGTGATAGAGTTGGACATAAGAAGACTGTCAAAAAGACAAATGCTAGAACCTGCTTGTCTAATATTGCCGAAGGCGTAAGAGTAACGCAGAGTATAAGGATAAGGGCAAGACCGCGTAATAGAATTTAACCCTCGGAAGGAAGATAGGTAAAGGCGGCAGCCTCGTCCAGGAACCGATGATGAGGACACAATGACTTTAGATCCAGCCTGTCAAGTAATATAGCAACAGGGCTATCGAGCCCCCTATTTCAAAATGTTGGGCAATCGAGCTTCTGGTTTTTGTCTTGGGCGGAAGCTTTTGCGGTTTGTGTCTTAGGTTGAAGGGTGCGCCAACTATGTGAAATTAGATGAACTTCGTTGTGTCGGGATTAGTGTGTCTTAGGTGGGTTTTCATGGGGGGGGTCTTGTGTGGGAATCGGGGGTCTTTGGTGGGATCCTGGGGGGCTTTGGAGTTAGTTTGCATTGGGTGGGCTATCATACTAGGGGAGCCTTGGGTGAGATCTTGTGGAGGCTTTGAGGTTAGTGTGTCTTGGGGTATTATGAAATTGGTGTCTTGATAGCCCTGTTGCTATACTACTCTGTCATATTCATGCATCAGGTCATATCCAAACTTCCAAACCTCTCCTAGGTCCTTTAAAAAAAGGTTGTCAAAGACACGGTGTCTGATCCTAGCCAGAGCCGAACAACTCCATAGAAAATGTTCGGCTGTCTCTCTTGCCCCCCTACAGCTACGGCAATGTGTATTGTATGGGACTCGCAATCTGATCGCCGGCGACATGACACGGATCGACACGATTCTGACGATGCCCTTCGGTGTTCGCGTGATCTGTGTCTGTGTTCAGGCTAAGTCTCTCCTCCTACCTGGAGCCTGCCATTGAAAGGAAGTGTATGGTGATATTTCTCTTCGCCATATATGTACATCTGTACATTCTCCATTGGTATGTCTACAATATTGCTTCTAGTTTGACCAATTCATCTGTTATGGTGGGGACCTAGACATGGAAACCTGGGTTTGAAATTCAGTTTCGATGCCTTGTAGTCAAATGGCCCATCTACAATTCTCAGTTGTAGAGAGCACAGTGTATTGTGTTGTGTCGACACGTCTTCTCCACCAAGATGATGACAGAAGTAGCGTCTTAACTCACTAACTACTTTAACACAATTTTCCAGCGATAAGGTGATTATAAGTAGATACCTATACATACGCGGATGAAAAAAATTGTGGATAAGTTACTTAAAAGCCAAAATCCTGAACTGACCTTTGACTGCGAAGTGGTCGAACTGGTCACCTGTCCATAATTACAGGAAGATCGTTAAAAATACCATAAAACCGTCTTTTAATGAAGGAGAGAGAGTCAAATAAACAAAAACATAAAATGAGCTTATTGAACCTCCAAGCTGCGTAATGGGGTTGTTAATCCTAAACCAAATCTCCGTAACCATTTCAAAACAACAACTTCACTACACCCAAAGCTACGAAAGCACGACTTCGAATCTCATTCACAATTTGCATTGTAAATTTCCGAAATACGCAATAATTCATCTTATCGACTCTAAGTAGACAAGACAATGGCGAGGATCGGTTTAAGCCAGTTCTTCCTCCCGAACATCTTAATAAGACTATAGCTTTGCGGCAATAATCTTAAGATAAATGCTAATAAAAGTTTGTTTGTTTATTCTTCCTCGTTTTGTCTCCGCCGTCACCAGAACTATAACTTTTTTTGTAACACACATAAAATCACTAAATTGCCATCGAAAATGTCATAACATTTTATTGTCTCTACGCATACGGAATGCCCATCCTCCTTCAGATATCTTGACTTTAACAGCTGAATACCTTTTCTCCATCGACAGTTAATTATGCTCTATGAAGTGTTAACCCTGATAACGTAGGCAGCCAGGCATAGAAAGTGGCCATCAGGTCATCGTTTTCACATTCCTCCGGGCAATAGATTAAGATTGTCTCTGGTTAATGTGCCAGCAGATCAACTCCCCAATACCAGAATGGAAATAAAAAAAACCCACCAGAAAATCACGGCGAGAAATTACAGAGCGTTGACAAGCGACGAGTGCATGGCCCCATACCCGATGCCGTCGCAGTTTTGCCCCCGGTGTCTTACCTGCAAAGTGACTCCATTTTCTTCTTGTTGTTGGGACGAAAAACAAAAAACCGAGAAAGAATTATATAAAAAAAGAAGATCGTCATTAAGCGACAACGTCGCAGGCATTATCAGAGATAAGAAGAAGTCGTCGCATTCCTAGTCAGGAAGAGGGAGTCCAAAAAACTAGTTCCCACCTCAATTACCAGTTTTGGTGGTATTCCTGGACGCTGATAGCCCCAGCTTCCGTAGATGGTAGACGCTGCTGCCAATTTGCCGTGATGAATGGAGACGAGCTTCAGCATTCGAATAGGTCCGGCGATGCGGCTCCTGGTTCGCTGTAGATGTCGCGGATTGCTGACTGGATTTCTTGAATTTCTTCAATGGATGAATGACCGGCCCCCAGTGTGTGATTGAAGCCCCCCGCCGTCGCCGTCATCTCGGCGAAATGCTATCGTTGCCTTATGGGAATGGGAGATGACTTGGGCAGCTTTTTCGGTCCGCAGGGACACGCTTCAAGTTTTGGACGGGTTTTTAGGAGGATACCGAAAAATCCATGAATGAGTTTGGGATTCACAGCCAGGAATGAATATAGCGTCCCATGAAAAGACCTTTTTTGGGAGAGTTACAGCCGAGTCGAGAATGTTAATCATGGATGATTCATGAATTTTTCCACAGAACTTTTTCTTGGTGGGGTAAAGGTGCCTGTACCGATCTAATCATCCTTTATGATTAACGTCTTGAATTCATTGTGGTTAATTTCCTCTTTTTGTGCCGATGAATAGCTGGAATTTACCTGAAATATAACGGTTAACAATAAATACCAAGCGTCATCGTCTGATGAAACGTTTTATCTATGAGAACATACCTTTGAGGAATTCTTTTATGATTGAAAGCTTTCACGATTAAATGGGAAGTGATTCGTTCTTTGCAGGAAATTATAGGACTTGTATGAAACTACTACGGCAAGGGCTGTACAGCGCGGCAAACATTGATACACTTTCGATTTTTTTTGAAGCAAAACAGACGATGCCAACGCGAATTTTAACGCTGTCTGTATGTGACCAAAGTTATAGGCCCGAGAACACGTTTATTCATTCGTCATTCTACCAAAATCTTAAAAACTTAGGCCGATCCATTCGTTTGATTGGAATGTATGAACGCAACTCCTGAAAACACCTATAATCTATCATCAGGAAAGTTAAATCATTTGATGACAAGTTGAGAAGTAAGATTCTCAATGCCACTGCTGGGAGTAAAAACTTTGGTCCTTAGTAATTTCTATCAAGAAGGATTTCATTTCATCCACAACTCCCTTCGTTTATCTAAAAGGGAGAGTTGATATCAGAAAACAAATCCAAGGACGATTATAATAGTACGCGTTGACTCTTCTTTTCCCGTCACTGCTAAGTCATCGTTCGTTCATCGAGCTGCTCACCAAATGGATGGAGTTTTCTTCAGGACTCGTGAAGTGTATAAATGTCTCGCTTGACGTCAACAAATCCAATAGAAATGGGCCTGAACAACGAATTTTGCATTCGATCGCGAACTGCATACCACCTATGTAGCGATCAAACATTTCCGCTATTTTGCCGAAGCGGTTTATATGGACCACAAACCTCTAGTACGCGCACTTCATACAAAGACCGAACGATCCCCTGGCGTCAGTCCAGACATCTGGATCTGATTTCGCAGCCGGAGTCTTTATTGTATGGCTTGAGAGGGGGCTTTAACTTAGCGATGGAAGCAGCAGAAACCCGTGCTCCTCTCAAAACCAAACAGCCTCTTCGCAGACCCATCGTTCTATAGGTAGATATTTTTTCTCAGCAGTATGGGCGTATTTATGGAGCGGATATTCTATAGTACTTTTTTTTGACGAGAAATCTTTATCGGTCCAGCAGCAGGGAATGTATGCAACCGTCTGTCTAAGGTTCATGTCTAAGACAGGCGGCACCGCTGGAGGTCCGTACCCAGGCATTAATTCGGACTGGCGTCACGTGACCCTTAAAATTGGTCCCTCGAAGGTGCTCACCAGAGCCGGGACAATGGGGCTTACGGATCAGCGACTTACCGTCTGTTATTTCTTTGCGGGAAAGATGACTAAGAAGCTCATCGGTAAGGGGACCACACTCTACCAAGAAGCTCCTGCCTCTCGGTTCTGGGAATCTCTGGCTCAGCCTAAGAAAAAAAACCACCTCCTTCTTAACGGCGCTGGATCAGCTATCTAGCTGCTATCTCTCCTTGCATTTATTTGCCTTTCTCTGCTTCTTTTGGCTTCGTATTACTTAAGCAATAATGGATGGAGGGCGTCGGTATTCTAGGGAGTAAGGCGCCTGGCTACCATCCCAGAGGTCCCAAGTTCGAATCCCGGCAGCACCACGGTCCTTCGCCTTTCCCACCTTCTTTCTTCTTCCCTCTTTACCTTCGTCATTCCTCCTGTCATAGCCTTCCGGTAGCACTGCCCCGCTCCACCAGCGCATGTTGGTTGATGGGATTCAGCTCGTTTCAGGACGCATAACACTCCACCGAGTTGTTTCTCGTTGCCCTGATGCCATAGTCGCGATAGTATTGGTTGGGAGTAGGTGGATTAAAAATATCGCGGCTTGGTTGTGGCAGTTCCTTCCTTCCCTTCACTATCTATCGACTAGAGCTTGCCGTTCGACATTGCACTCTATACGAAAAAAAATAGATTGTCGACAGTACAAAGGCTTTCCCTGAGCTCTAATCTTGCACATAAAAAATATAAAAATAATGGATGGATGGCCTTCAACGCCCCTTCCACCATTCTCCACACATCCTCCAACCCCGACCCCATCTGGTCCAGGATATTCTCCGGTGTTAGCTGCATCTCGGGGCTTTTTCTAGTACAGTCGTTTGCTCCGCAAACCTCGGTCTCCGCGTCTTCCTCTGAGCATTATCGTCCAAGCAATTTGGACAGAACGGTGAATCTTCCAACTTGAAGCGATGAAGGTATGCCCTATAACCTCCATGTCTACTCAAGAACTAAGTGAGGTGGTAACTCACTTCCTCATGTTTCCTCATAGCCCACTTCTCTACATTTAGTATGACTCTATGAGTCCATTGGCCTTTAGTAAACTCGTCCTATCTCCTCGGCCATGCTGCGATGGACTGATCGTGCCCCAGAATTCATCGCACTGCCTTTGTATATTCCGTGTCGTACAAGTTTCCACTCTCCGTCGTCACAATATCAATGGGGCCTTATCCTCCTATTAACCTTTCTGTCCAAAGCCACTGCTCACACTGCCGCTGCATACAATAGGACAGAACTAATCATTTTCGTGATAAGGAGGCATCGGCTTGGCCTGGGGCCCTTATGTTCAGCATCCTCGCGATCGCCCGCCAAATCCACCCCGAAGTTGAGCCTTTGGTCAATCATCACTCCCAGATACCTAAGTGCGGGCTTGAAACAGATGATCTGCTCACCTACTTTCACTACTATGATCTTCAGCTTTGCTGATCAGCACTACTTTCGTTTTGTGCTCAGCTGGCATTAGACCACCGTTCTCGAACCACTCTTTTATCTCCATATTGCTTCATTCGCGAATTTCTCGATTTCGTCGAGTCGCTTTCCTACTACAGCGTCTCCGATGTCTTCGGCGTATCCTATAGCGACAGCTTCTCGCGAGAGACGTAGCGCCAGTACTTGACCATATATAATAATCCACCGGAGGGGTCCTAGACGGAGCCTTGAAGGACTCCGTAAGTTAATCGAGTTAATCTTCTAGCTCAGAAGTACACTTCTCAGCTGGGCTGAGAAACGGGCCACGCTTATGTGCAGGGACCGAAACCGGCCGAAAGCACCAAAAAAGGTATAAGAAGAAAAAACACCGCAAAACGAGCATGCGACCGAAAATGCGGGTTCCTTCTCAACCCTCCCCTGCACTCCTGTACCGAGCCGGTCCGGTCCCTGCACACAAACGCGGTCACATTTACCACTGCACAGTGGCTCAGCTAAGACATGCAAACAAAAAAAATGTTAAAAACATATATAACTTAAAACAGTAAGAAATGCAATACACAAAGAAGCATGCAAGAAAAGTCAGTCAAGTGAGATTGAAAAGGCTCCTTTTAAGGACGTCCTTACTAATGCTCACGCTAAAAACATCAATATTTTTATTCACATTAATGAACATGCGATTAACAGGCTCGAATCTGCCGTAATTCGTGTTAGAGGAGTTGGTGTGTAAGAGAGGTGGCCCTCTCAAATTGTATCCACTCTCTCTAAACGATGTACGGCGACTCAGAAAACCTGAGTCGACCCTTCCATTAAGGAGCTGATGAACAAATACAACATCAGCTACCTCACGACGCCTGCAAAGAGAGCTTAAGTTGAGTAACTTAAGTCGAGATTCATATGGTGGAAGAACTATTGGATTATCCCAAGGAAGTTGATTCAGTGCGAATCGAACGAACCTCCTTTGAACTGACTCAATTCTTCCAACGTGCGAAGAGTAGTGAGGAGACCAAACCTGGGACCCATACTCGAGTAATGGTCTGACAAGAGAGATATAAAGGTGTTTAGTAATCAAGGGGTTATTGAATTCTTTAGACCACCTTTTTATAAAACCCAGGACTAAACTACCTTTGGAAGCAATATAGTTAATGTGGGCAGCAAAATCGAGTTTACTATCAAATCTAATCCCGAGATCTTTTACAAAATTAACACGACGGACACTCTCGTTAGAAAAGGTGTAGTTAAAAATTATAGGACTACGACCTCTCCCAAAAGTCATGGTTTCACATTTACTAATATTGAGAACCAGGTTGTTGTTCACACACCAAGAGTAAAAGGTGTCAAGGTCAGCTTGCAAAAGTTTGCAATCCTCGATACTTTTTATGTGACGGTACAATTTGATGTCATCAGCGTAAATCAAGATTCTACAGTGTCTTAGCAATGTCATCAATTGATAGGATAAAGAGCAGGGGACCAAGATGACTTCCTTGAGGAACACCATGACGCTTCAATGGTTACCGATTTGGATCCACGAAAGAGAACTTGGTAGGTCCTGTCAGCTAAGTAAGACTGGAACCATGCTAGAAGGGCTCGTGGAAAGGCTTACATCCTTAATTTAAGAAGTATAATGGAGTGGGAGAGCTTGTCAAATGCCTTACTAAAATCAGTGTAAACACAATCAGTCTGGCAACCGGAAACGAAGCCCCCGACAGCATGAGAAGTGAACTCAAGAAGATTGGTGGTAGTGGAACGAGCCGCAAGAAAGCCGTGTTGGTTTGTTGATACCAACCTCTTGCAGATAGGCGCGATTGCAGAATAGATAATCGATTCAAAGAGTTTCGGAATGACAGACAACTTTGCAACTGATTCTGCATTCGATTGCGAACTGCATGCTATCTATGCAGCGATCAAACATTTCCGCTATTTCACCGAAGAATGCAATTTCGTGGTCTATACGGATCACAAACCTCCAGTACGCGCATGAAAAAACCGAACGTCCGTCTTGTCAGACCAGACATTTGAATCTGATTTCCCAGTTTACCTCGCCGAAAAATTTCGGTTTAAGCCATAATTCGAATTATACCGTTTATACGACAAAAAATTTTGGATGATCCATAATTCGAATTATTTTTGGAGTAGCTATAAACTAGGTATATGATGGTAGAAGCGATGGTTCTATCTTACCAACTTTTGGAGTTATAAATTTCATGGTGGAAGATGGGCCAATCAAAGCGGGTCAATGAAATTTTATTTATGCTAAGTTTAGAGAGGAAATATTGGGATGTGTAATTTCGAAAATAAATTGAATTGAAAACTTTGGATTGCCTCATTTTTCTAATTCTGCTCCTGTATTTTTAAGCAATACAGTGCGTCGATGTTTTTATGCGATGCATCGACGATGTTTTTATACGATGCATCGTAAAACATCGATGCAACGTTTCGATGTATCACATCGAATAAAACCTCGATGTATATTTTGCATGAACATCCCAACAGGATAGTGGAACTTGTCCATCGACAACGTAATACCGGTATTCTAAAAGCACTCACAAGCCACAACGCAGTCACAAGTGTGTTGTGAGTCTCAACTTAAACAATTTGGTATTCTAATTTTGCAGTCATAGTTTTGACAAGCCGCAAACAGTTACAAACAACCACTATCAAAATTGTGACTGCATAAATAACAGATCACTAGCACAATTTCATAATATCTCATAGACTCGATACAGAGCCACCTTAGGTTTTCCCCAGTAGGGAATGGAAGGCTTCCGGTTCGATTCCGTATAGTACTTGCCAGGCAGACTGGTTACTTTTTGGATTACAGAACGCATTCCTTTGCCATTGCGATGTCCTAGCCGGGAAGCCATAACGGCTACCTTTTGGATTACCATTCCTTCCCATAGATGGATAGATCCCCATTGCTCCCATTTCACTGATGAAAGAATGCATTCCAATTCCATCAATTCCTAAATTCCCTACTGGGTCGAACGTTCACACAGACACACACGCACCCACTCTGCCTCACTGCATCGCTATTTTATGGCGTACCTTGGCTAGGTTGTCGCCCAACAGACTTTGTTTTATCTCGTTACACGAATATAACTTCACCATTAGAGGGGAATTATTTAAGATTTTTCTAGCGACTGGGTGCTTAGGTACCAAAAGAGATGATAGACACAAGAATAGGCTCAAGCTCTCAATGACAAGCACGAGTGTCAAAAGCTTGTGCCTAAAGGTCCGGTTACACTCAACGATCTGCTTGTGCCAATTGGCTTGTGCAAGTCAATTGGCGCAAGTGAATCGTTGCGTGTAAACGCAAATTTTTGTCTTGCGCAAGCCAAAAAGGTTGCCTTGTGCAAAATATGTGTTCTTAGAAAATCGACTTGAGTTTGGTGCTTTGGCATGAGCGTTTAAACGATGTTCAAGCCTCAGCTACAACCCTCAGCATGCTTTTGGGTGAATGGTGAAATTTTATGACTCTCCTCCGACCTTATCATAATCAATATAATATAATAATCGTGTCAAATTAGCAAAAGGGTACCAACTGTTTTTAAGTAGAACCAAATGGTTCACTGGTGACTGGTTCATTTTCACTCAGTTTATTTGCACCAAGCCAATTGAATTGCGCCAGCCAATTTGTACAAATAAATCGTTGCGTGTAAACCGATTCATGTTCACTCAGTTTATTTGCATTAATTGACTTGCGCCAGTCAATTTGCACAAGCAGATCGTTGCGTGTAACCGGACCTTTATGATCGGTCACAATTTAGAAAAGGGTGGTAAAGCTGCGTTAATGGCAAGGGCAATATACTCATTGGAGTGAAAACTTGCCCTTCGTCTTACTGAGCATGCCTACGGAAATTAAAACCGACTTGCAATGCTCACCAGGCGAGCTCGTCTATATCCAGAATCTGAGACTGCCCAATTCAATTTATGTATATATCGTCGGATGAAAATGCATTAGAGCAGTCAGAATTTCTTACTCGTTTCCGTGTGCGTACCTTACAAAATAGTTAAGCTAGACCCCACAATAGCGTGAAATAGGCTCGCCGAAGTTTTCATCGTATGGCCTGAGAAGGGGGTTTTCACTTATCGACGGAAGCAATAGAAATTCGTACTCTTCTTGTTGTGGAGGGACCCTAATGACGAGCGTAATTAGCTCGGTCCTGCTATATGCCCCTGTGTGAGGCAACGGCATTGAGTACCAATCTTAGACCAGCTAAGCACATACGTCGTGCCTCGGTACGGCAAGCATGATAGGAGCATGAACATACCGGCAAAAGAAGCCACTGGCAGCACCAGATAGCAGAATGGCAAAGAAAATATAGTATGAGTCGACAAAAGATCGATTGGCCCATAGAGATTAGCAACGGCCAAACGCAGTTTCCGAGTGGGCAGGGAATACATAGGCATATGGCATACTTCCATCGTTTCGTGCCCAAGTGCCCATTATTGTGCTCGGCATTCTCAAAATTGAGAGAAACCGTGGAACATGCCCTCTTTCAATGATGGTTATTCTCGTTGGCGAGTAACGTGACTACAAGGGACGCGGTGGAATAAAACTGTCGATAACTACAAACGTATCGAGTTAAATATCACTTCACACAACCCCTTCCGACAATTAGAATACGACGTTTGTAGATCTAGTCGCCAGGAGTCTATTAGATTGACAATGAGAATACCAATTTAAGATCGAAGTGACATCTGTCACGTCACTCGACAACGCGAATAAGGCTGAATATTCGAGCCTTGTCGAGCTAAGAACCCAGATGGAAGCGTCGGCCGAAGCTCGGATTATACTAGAGCACATCCTAGGCCTGAAAAAGCCTTTACATGTTCACTCGGTCTAGAATTTCGTTTATTAATAGAATAACTCCACTGTGGAGCAATCGTCCGTAGTCAGTATTTCGAAAACGCCTACAACATCCAGAAGTTCAAACGTAAGGTTCATCGCCTTCTGCTTACACATCCTCCAGTCCCATTCTAAACTATCCTATTCTTTTCTAGCTTTCAATCTAAGCATACTACTAGAAATTGTACAACGACATGCACCACATGCCGAACAGGTAGTACAAACCAAAAGAATGGTACAGAGGATCGAAATCCTTACCAAACAATATCGGAGAGAATGGATAACACTTTTAATTCTCTTTACTTGACAACACGCGTCCATATTCCAAAATTTAAAACAGGCACTAAAAGAACAACACACTAGTCTAATTGACGCCAAGCTCAGTTCAATCCGCGTCGACCACTTTGATTGCGTCGTTTTTATTTTCGGTGAATAAATTGAACCTCAAAAGAAAAAGTTCCTCTTTGAAATTATTTCGAGGCTCCATATTTCGGGCAAAACAAATTAAAAAACTCTCTCTCCCTCTAGTTGACTCGAAAAAAAATCTGGCCATAAATCATGTTCGTGCACATCTGTATGTAGCTTTGCCGCACGTCAAAATATGTGCAACGCATCTTAATCATGATTTATGCTCGTCTTCAAGTCATGGAGTCAAGTGTCACGAATCAGTTTCTTAAAAAATTCACAGTCTGTTCTGCTGCTGGTTGGTCACAAGATTTTTCAAGAGCTCTAGGCTAGCTACACACTTTTCGTCTAGTCTAGTCTAGAGTAAAGAGTTTTGACATTCGTATAAAAGATTTTTGTCGCTATTTTATAGCTTCACGAGCTGCTAAGTGGCTGGATGCGTGCATATATGTGGGGATTCATGGCCATTCCCTTTCGGTTTTATGAGGAGAGACATTATTCATCCCACTCCATGGTCGACGTGGACAACAATAACAGAGCCAGCAAAAGCTGAAATGACGGTGGAAGAATTTATGACACTTTAATAGATTCTGATCTTCGGCCAGCAACAAGCGGACCAATTAAACTGGACAAAACACATTGAGGAGTCTGGGTAGTTGCTTGAGCAGAAGAAGAGCCTGAATAGTTGCGTGCAGATTCAAGTATTTTGGTAATTATATTTATTTTAAGAATCGTTTTGCTTCAATCTTTTTTTGGTAATCTAAGCTGCTTCTAATTACTTAATCGATTCGCATTTTAAAAACCATTTTAGTCATTTATCGAAATGTGAACAGATCTTCCATTGGAGATAATAAAACGTTTACACTTAAGACGAAATTTGGAAGGTTACTGCAGCTTTTTATCTCGATTTTTCAACAAAGCCTCAATTTAACCAATCAAGCCTTCTTTAACCCAATTAAATTACTTGAATCTGACTTTTTTTTCTTTTCCTTTTAGTGAGGTGTCAGGTCGAAGGGGTACCGCAGTCGCAACTTGCACCTATTATACTCTTAGCACTCCCTATACTTAAGATTTGTAGATCAGACCGCTTTGTCACTTAGACTTATTTGGTCAAGCAGGGCGCGCTGAACAATGAGACCTGGCTCCTCGTTATCGCGGGACAGTGACAGAGAACATGAAGGGCAGACCCATTCTCCTCGTGAATAAGCCTGCATATGGGGTCTTTCGCCTACCCGCGAGGCTCTGAAGGCCCGAGACCCAAATAAAGATGTTCCGATTGAGAGTACCCGACAAATCAAAGGCTCGTTGATAGTCGCTAACTCATTTGGACTTAGTTTTACGAACTTTATCGCTCTGATTGCCACTTGACTGTCAGATAGGATAAAGATCTGCTTGTTAGCATAGACACTTCCTTAGCTTTCGTAGGTGAATGCCAATATAGTGTACATGTTTGCTTTAAAGACAGTAGCTAAGGCGCCAAGCTAAACGCTCCACCAAACAACGGGTTTTCACCCCAGGTTCCGTCACACTCACGTACCATATAAGTCTACCCTATGGTACTTTAAAGAAAACCTAGAATAAGAATAGCATCTCTTTTATGGTCACGGAAAGGGGCTTAAACTTTGAGATCCTTGCGGGCATGCGATTTGATAGCAATCTCTGGGATCTCTTACATTGAGCTGACAACTGTAGAATACCCACGCTGAAGAACATCGCCCATGTAGCCATTCGATCTCTTACTCTCAGTGCAGCGTTTATGGCGGATTTTCATATACCATATTGAGTAGAATCCAACGCTGCAGTCTGCGAAGTACCAGTAGCCCTGGTGATGGAGGGGTGGGCCATTCGTAGGGGTCCATTAGAGCCAGTGGTCTCCAAACTTTTTTGACCGCGTACCCTACTGACGAAAATAATCATTAATCATATACCCCCTAATTATACGAGCGGCAATGTTCGCACCATATACGGGTGCACGGGCATACCGTGTCATGGAACTGCAAGGATACGGAGATACCGTTTCACGAGCCTACACTGGATACGGGAAGGGGGATTTATTGCTTCTAACTCGGAAACTGTCAACTTTTCGTAAATGACTTCGCTATTTCTTAAAAATTCCAAAATTCCACTATTTCTTCGACGAACCATTCAGGGTCAAGGGCTAGTTAAAAATTGTCGTAAAAACCCACCTCTGTGGTGATCTTCAAGCTGTAAAATTCAAACGAAGCGAAAATGTGCAGCCTCTTGCAATTTTGAATACGTTTATTTGGATACATACAATACAGGGCAGGACATTCAGATGAAGTGCTGAGGGAATTTTTGCTTTACGAACTTAGCCATACCCTCTCTTTCTCTCTTTTCGTACCGAACCTGTACAGGGCTGTTTCACCTACTGAACAGGCGGACTTGAACGATAGAAAATAACTTATCGATGGAGGGCTTTTGTTACATTGGGTCAAATAGCACCACGGCCAGACCACGGCAGAAATTTGCAGCAATTATATACCATACATATGCCAAGTCAAACTACGAATCAAATGCCGTTATCAATTTCGATGGTTTCCCGAGTAAAAATGAAACTCGCCCGCAGCTAGCATGCAGCAGGTACGCATAGCGAACAAATGCGCATGGCACATTTTTAGAAGGGTTCCCTTACAAAGCTAGTGAAAACACCAAGCGAATAGAACCATTGAGAAGAGCGCAAAGAATTTGCTGCAATATCATTACATTAATCGATAAATCGCAGGATAATTTCCTAGCAAACTCCACAAACAGAGCCGGCTGATATCTATTCTTGTGCCTTGGAGCTGTGGAGGACGCTGATATCCTAATGATCACAACCGCTCTTATGTTGGCCTAGTGAAATGAATATGTGACATTGGTAAGGGAAGATATCGACCTTTTTGGTGATTCTGATTGGCCTGTGTATCCCTGATATGTATAATGAATGTCTTCTTTTTGGAACAAGGAAAACTAAAATCTCCATCTTGCTGCTGGGCAAAAGCCTTTCAGACCATATATTGTTCCTGCACGACATGATTAATTGTGACACCACTTCTGCTTTGCTTAATCCGGCGAAACTGAAACTTCTGAAAGTCCTGCAGAATAACGATGACTTGCAACCAGTCATTGATGTCTTCAAAGACCCTCATGCAAGATTGCCAAAGTAGGAAACGTCTTTCTCATGACTCTGTGTGGAAAAGAACATGAGAGTAGCCTGAACGATTTCAGGTACATGCAATAAGTATCTTTATCGTACAAAAGTAAAACGAACATTGCCTCACTCCCCCAAAGCTGCAACATTCACTGAGAGTTTACCTTCAGGTGCAGCAGTGGTTTTCTGGTCAAACAAAAAAAAAACAAGAAGTGGTCTCGTACCAGTGCCAACCACTTTGAAACCTGCGTCGGACTCGATACTCTAGCACATTTCTTGTAAATGTAAAAAAACTCCATTGCTCGCCGATATGAACATCGTGCGAAGGGTTGTGTGATAACATCCAGCCCCGACAGCTAGACAGCATTGACATAGACGATCATCTCTCAATAGAATTTTCTAAACCCCCCAAATTCTGCCTACGCCCCTGGAACATTATCAAAGTTATTAAAATAATATGGATTGATCATGTCGTACGAGGTCCGGAACGGAACCCGGAAAGATAGTGCTGCGGAAACTATCGACAGGAAAAAGGATACCAGGACGACCTAAGAAAGGATATATAGACGGCGTCGGGGAAGACATAAGGCAATTACGAATAAGAAACTGGAAAAGAAGGGCCAGAGATCGACAATCATGCGGGCGAACGCTGGAGGAAGTCAAGGCCAAAAATAGCCTGTGAAGCTCCTGATGATAATGAAAACTCAGAAGGCAAGAGTACCCTGAAGCTTCATTTGCTGCTCGATTTTTAAACCCGTATTCCGTGTAGCCCCGTGACCTGGTGACACGTATTACGCGTACCCCACTTTGGAGACCACTGCATTACACGATAGGTTTTGCTATCGGTTTTGCCACAGCCACAGTCACTTCTATGATTGACGGAAAACCTACCGTCTAAGGTGATGACTGATGTAATTATCTGAATATTTTGATTTGCATCAATCATGACTGATGGAATTGGTTGACGCTTTCATGAACGTGTAATGGACGCCATAGAGTTTTATTTAATTTCTAATCAAAGCTATTACGCTTGGTTTTGTAACATCCAGGAGTTCAAGCGCAAGGTCCATCGCCTTCTATTTTATCACCCTCCGGGTTATTATTAATCTAGGCGGCCATTACACGTTCGTGCAAGCGGCAATCAATTCCACCAGTCATGATTAATGGAAATCAAAATATACGGAGGATTTCGTCAGTCATCACCTTAGACGTTAGGTTATACGTCAGTCGTAGGCAAAACTGTGGAAAAACTGACAGCAAAACCTATCGTATAATGGGCGCCTATCGTGTCCTCTATTGAGTTTTTGATGACAGATTGTACTGTAGTGTTGCTGATAACTTATGCTCTTTCTAAGTAATGTATAATGTCAATACCTGTGAGACCTGTGAATAAGTCAGAAAGAGCAGGATTATGTCTTAATTAAAAATCAAATATCCTAATTACCCAGGTAAATACTCAAGAAACTTTCACAAAGACTGGAGATATTTTATTCAACAGCTTCTTAGCTATATTGTTCAGTAGCACGTTAGAATCAGCCGTTGTAGTTGCTATAAAAATTATCTAAGAAGATAATCTTGTGTGCTTAAATCCCATCCTATTAACAACGAATAATGGATTAGTCGGTTGGGTTTTATGTCTTTGTGCCATCCTCTTACTGCGGCTGTTGTTATCGACCGATCTGCTCGAGCGGTAAATTTTTATGCTTATGTTAAACTTCTTGAAAATTATAGACTTTAACGTGCTTTAAGTTAAAATAAACACCACCTTTCCCTTTAAAGTGACCCAATTCGTAATCCCGATCCCACATAAATTTTCTCACGCTCCACCAGCAGGCAGCGCACATCTTGAACCTACCTCAAAGGCAAAACAATTAAATAACTTCAATTCCATTCCTATTTCCTGTAGCCGATAACTTTTAACAATAAATAACAAACAAAACAACAAACGTTTATTTTTTGTGTTAAATCCTTGAACTTTCCCTGCACTTTAAAATCGACAGAAGAAATCTCCAACAAAGATCAATGAAAACGAAATCATTTTAGCGATTCCCATTAAAAACAACAACAGAACTCCCCCTGGAGAATTAAAGTTCAACCAAGTCACAAATTACTGTGCCATCACAGATAAGGAATCTGTCTTCCGGGGGCACATTAAAAGCGCTTTTAATCTTCCAAAGATCAGAAGGGGTCGCGCCTTCCACGTTATTACAACAATTTCCTCACACAGCACCGCGCCGCCACATCCAGGAAAGCCCCGAAGCTACACTATGCCTTCGATTGCGAACGACTGAACTATATGTGTGCTCCCCATTTTTGGGGCGTCTAAACATTGGTAAAATGCAAAACGACGAGTTAATTGAATTGGAACCTTGTTCTGTGTTTACAAAATTAATTGGAACCCATAAATAGCGATTGCACGAGAATATTTACATTTGCACGAAAACGTCTAAATTATCGACGCACGATACGATAGTGAGCATGGCCGCTTGTGGTGTGCTCAAATAGTACGGAAATATCAGGGCTGGGGTTTTTGGGGAACATCGGGGCACTGCCTTCTCGCCTTTTAATTCCATTCACTCAGCGGTACGGCGACAGATGAGATTTTTCATGTGATTAAATTTTCCGATTTTAATTAATCTCGACAAGTGGAAGAGTAGTTCTGCAGAGTGTCAACGGGGATTTGCTGGCATAATGTGACAGGTTATTGGGAAAAATGATATATTCGGAGAATAATCGCCAGTTTTGGAGGTCTACAAATTAAGAATTTAAACTACCCCTTATTGACCAAGTTAGCGTAAACAAGGCTGGGCAATAGCAGCTCTTGAGAACTACACGAGCTATCCACGTCTTATACCTCTCACAAGTAAAATAGATCGCTCTGCGAAAGTCAAGTATTTCGCGGCCCTGGTTCCTTCCTTTCATAATCTTCCTCTCTCAGTATCTGTCAACCAAGATGTTTTGCATGTAGTGGGCAGCCCGTCTAAGAACCGAGACTGGGACACAATTTGCACTGAAAGGCACTGTTTTATAGGTGCGCTCTTGAAAACCTTTACGTAAATACAACGCAGTAAGCTTGGAGTAGCTTGAGATCTACCCCGCCATATTCAGGCACCAGATCAGATCGTCTCCTATTTTAAGCTTCGAAAACTATTCCAAGCTTTGTAAAAAACGAAGTCTCTGATCCCAAGCCCCATGATACACGAGTTAATGCATTCACTCAATTCTCAGTTAATAGGACAGCTTAGGTATGCTCATTCCCGCAAACTTGACTCCTCCACTTCACTCCAAACTTGACTCGTGGATCATGGGACCAACCAGAGTCAACTGCAAAGTAAATGATTATCAAAGGCCCGTATACTGCCGAAGATATGCCTATTAGCAAAGAAAGCTATGCTGAACTTCTCTGCTTTCCTTCCGATGTTGAGCTTCCAATTCAGTTTATGGGTCCAAAATAAGACCCAAGTTCTTACTTTATCGGGATAGGCTCAATGATCAATCAGTAGTTGTAGGTAGACTGAAATCGTGCTTCCACCCTCGAGATTTTTCTTCTGTTGTATCAATTCTGTCTTTTCTGAGTGAACAGAAAGCCCACAGCAGCGGTTGGAACATTCGGCAATCTTTCCTAGTCATGTCCGTAATCTCCGCTTTGTAGTCCAGAAATGCTGGCAACGTGAAAAGATTGTCTGTTAGGATGTAGTCTACGATATCCACTACTTCGTACAGTGCGATGTTCAGCGATACATACTGAGAGGAACACATTGGGGCCTCTGTTAAAGAGTTTCAAAGATATATGAATACTCCAATTCCAAAACTGCTTCCTTCCATTTTGAAAAACCGGTTTTGGTCTCGGAACAGGCTCCTTTAACGAATCTGTTACCCATTTCATGGCTAAACTTGCTAAATGTATGTCCACCAAGCTGTAAAACTGGAAAAAGTTGACCAGTTTGGTTAAAGAAGTTTGTTTAGAGGTTGAAACCGCCATTGCTTTACTGGTATTTAAAAATGGAAGGCAGCAGTTTTGGAATTGGAGTCTTCAGTATGTCTAGAATGTGTTCTAGGATTTTCAGGACAAAGGCCCCTGATCGTAATGAAGGTGAACACTTAGCTGTAGTGTAGGCACTTTTTATAGCCTGGTATCGGCCATGGACCAATAATGTAATATACATAATTGGTATTATGTTATCTATGACGTGTACGGGGAGAAACTACATTTTCACAGTGAAGGGCCCCCTTTCCATAGTGACAGTTTGATGGTTTCTCCTGTCGTAGCCTTAGGCACCGTCTGGGAGGTCTTCGGATCCCGAGAAGTTTGTATTCAGGAGAAGCTTCAAAAATTTTCCGGAGGACTTTGACTTGACGTAAGATGTTTTAGCAGAGTGCTTTTTCAGAATCTTGCTAAACGTAGGCAAACCACCCAGACCTTCTATAAATAGGCTTTTGTTATTTCTAGCAACGCAAGCCCGTGGAAGCCCGTCGCCTGGACGGGGGTCATCCGAGAGAGATTCCCCTCTGATGCCCGCGCCCAGATAGATTCGCTAGAGTTAAGTTAGCTAGTAGAATAGAATAAGATAGCGTAAGTTTTATATAAAATTTAAAAAAATATATTTACATATAGTACCTAAGTTTTTCAAATTTTTCTTAGGATTAAAAATAATAAATAAATGTAAGATTAATTTAGAGTGCCTGCTGAGGGCTAGTAAGTTAGATAGATTAAAATAGGTTAGAATAATTAACTTTAAGCGTTTAGTTAAAATTATAATAGGCTAGTTGTTAAGTTAAATAAATGCTCTTGAAAACTATAAAAAAACTAAATAGGCAATGTTCCGTCCACGATGACGATGGCGCGCAACTAATGGACTACGACTGAAGAATTTCGAGCTCTCAAGCTAGCAAGCCCGGTTTGCGTGACAAGCACTCGAGCCGACCTTTTTGATCGACTCCAGTCGAGTTGCTTGTTTTTACATTTGTACTTGAGGTACACTTCAAGCTGTCATGGAAACGCACTATATGTTCTAAGGTCCGGCTTGCCTCACCACAACTTTAAAACAAAGGAAGATATATTTGTATTTAGGACCCTCCAGTTACTAACCATTAGGAAGTTGATGGGGCTTATTCTGAGAGTCGAATCACTCACGTGACTTTTCTCGATTGGCTGTCACCTCAATTTCGGAGAGGTATTCCCAGAGTGGAAACGCAGTTCACTTACTTCATTCTACTCTGGGAATGCACCATGCAAATGGCGGTTGGCAATTTTGAATGAGAGGTCTCTTAGTCGACTCGGGTAATACCATTCCTTGAGTGCCACATCACTTGCAATGTCACATGACTCTCAGAATAAGCCCCGATATTTATATTTAGGGTGATATCGATAACCTGTTCCCAACCTTTTCAGCGAAGGAAATAGAAGAGGTTTTCTTGTTATTTAGGAGTCAACATTTTCAACCTGAAATTAAAGTTATTACGACCATAAATTCTTTGTTTCCGCATCGATCGATTTCGTAATTGAATCCGGTTGTCGATAGTGACGGCTTCGTGGTTGTAGACTTTTGCGCTGTTTCGTTTTCGAATCGGATTTAATAATATTGTAATAGAGAATAAGGCCCCAGATTAGGAAATCTTGTCGTATCAGATTATCGATCTCGTACACTCCACGAAAGAATAAAATAGTACTTACATAGTCGTATACGAGAAAAAAAGTGGCGGCTACCAGTTTTATCAATTATAAATGTAAAAAATGCGTAGTGTACCAAGCCACGTAGCCTTTTAAAGTCATGGCATATGCGGATGACATCTTCATTTTAGGAAGGCTCTAATTAGAAATGAAGGAAGCATTCATCATATATGAGAAAGAAGAACCAAAATTTGGATTAACTATTAATGAGGAAACGACCAAGTATCGAAATATCACAGCTACATCCCAACTACAGCTGGCAGTATGTTCTAGATACAATTTGTAAGATTAGTAGAGGAATTTTTTACTTAAGTACTTTGGTCGATAAGGATAATGACAAGTAATAGAAGTAAAGAGAAAAATTTCACTACCAAACGGAACCTACTTCAGACTATGTGGACACTTCAATAAAAAAAAATACATGAACCTTATAGAAAAGGATAATGAGTAGTCGGTTCATACACAATCTGCAGTTAACCCTTGATTGCCCGCTACTAATACCGCGCCCAATTTCGGATGACGATATTGTAATACTAGCTAGATAAGCCATAGCAATGGAATAAGCCTTCATATCGCTAGATAAAGCTGCAGAGAAATTAATGAGAAAACGAAATATATGTGCATCTCTAAAATACGGAACGATCGCCAAAATATGAAAATCGACGCATACAACATTTAGGGAGTAAAATAATTTATATATTTAGTTACGCTATTTCAAAAGATAACGACACGACAGCACAAGTATAAAGTACATCTGCGATGCGATCTTAACAAGAATCTTATTACGGAAGACCGAAGTAAAGCTGCACAGAACCCTTATAAGACCAATACTACTGTATGGATCCGAAACTTCGACATTAGGAAGTAAAGCGGAACACCTCCCAGCGTGCTTCGGAAAAAAACGTATATGGAGGAGTGAACGGGTGTACTGTATCATTTGTATAAGATCCAAACATGAATCGAATACGATGGGTAGGACAAGATCAACGTAGCAATGATGACAGCACAGCAAAAATGTTATGAACAAAAGGTCAGACGTACACCAAGACACTGGGCGCCCAGATAACGTAGGAGATCTACGCACCCTAGGTATAAGGATTTGGAGACTGCAAGGTAGAGACCAACTTTTCTGGAGAAAGATGTTGCCGGCAGCCAAGGCCAATAACAGACTTTGGAGAAACGAACCCAAAACAATTTAATTCAAGGCATACATAAATGAAAAATTATATTAATCGAAATTTTCTTAAAGTATTTATAAAAAAGATATTTTACTTTTTATAGTGTCAATCATAAATTCCTTTTAAATCAATTTTAATTATTCAAGAACGAATACCATCAAAATTCTGTAATATTGACTTAAAATTAACATTTTAAAAGCAATAAAAGACATTTAATTGAAATATAGTGTAAAACCTTATAAATTGTTTGTAAATCCCATTACTCCGCAGGTGCTTTACTGGCCGCCTTCTTGCGACTTCTTTCAAGTTTCTTCTCCTCTGGTGTTTTTCGCAAACCCTTCACCTTCCTAGTTTGAATCTTATTAATATTTTGTCGACCAACATGCACCCTTCCACGAGTTGTGCCCAGTTCATCTCTAGCAATATTCTTCTTCTTTGTAACTTTAAGATCCTTCGGCTGTCTTCTAGCTTGCTTAAAGAGATCTTCAGAGGCAATTTTAGTCCTTCGAATCGAGAAATCAATTGATGGCCCAATTTCTGATAATTCAATTCTTGGCGTTCTTTGACCAGATTTTTTTAAAAGGATTTTATATGATCTCATCATTATAGTCATATCATCAGTAACTGTAAAACTTAAAACATGTTCGATACCTTGCAACCGAATAGCTTCAACTTTATCCCTTTGGAATGCATCAATAAAAAGACTCTTTAAACGACGTAGCTCTTCTGTTTGATTCCATTTTGGACCATTAAATATCAGACAGGGCTTGACACATGTCCCGATTTTATCGTTCTTAAAATCTGCTAGTCCTTGGTAGTGTTTTATTCCGAGTTCAACCATATCCAAAAGTTCATTCTCAAAAGTTCGTCCAAGAATTAAGTTATCAGGGCGTTTTTTAGAGGTTGATCCAAACATAAATAGAGCACAGTCATTTTTCATTGTTAAACTGTAAATATTTGTGGTTAAATATAAAAAGAAATTGATAAAAAATGTGAAAATTTACAATTCTAAAGAAGATGCGTCTTCGAATGGAGATATGTCATTTTTCCTTGAAAGGACTTTACACAACGGTTTTTTCAGGTGATATAAATCTTTTAGAGCTTGTTTTATTGGTCCAGCACACTTTCTTCCTTCAATAAATAAGGTATTTTTTGCAGCTTCAATAATTTGCGGCTCACGAGCTAAGAGGATCTTTTTACCCTTCCGAGTTGTTGGTTTTCTAACAATAAGGAGACATTAATGACTTACTAAATAGATCTATATTGAACTTACCGTATTCTTAAGAGGGACATTGTAATATTATTATTATATTTTGAGAAATTAGAACTGAACCCAGGCTCTTCACGAAGCTAATTCAAGAATATAAACAAACACACGTGCTTACAGCAATTGTCAAAATGTTCGAAACTTTCGAGAAAACTGCATTATCGATTTATACAGCTGTGCCGTGGCTACAAAGGCAATTTTTGTGACAATGGCAATTGGTACTGGTGGAAGAACTACCAAAGAACAGTTACTAATTTAACGGATGGCGCGATTTTAAAATTTGGGACTGTTTCCATCTTTTATGTTGCCTTCCTGTAATTTTCTTTGGGTATTGTTTAACGACTTTATTCACCCGGCATTGCTGTGTCTACGGGTGAGAGGTCATCAAGCTGTCCCTGACTGAATACGGCAGATCTAGAGAGGACGTACTTTATAAAACTCACAATCCCAAGGTGTAAACAAACGTGGGAACCGTCACCTCCTCGTGGTGTTCCCTTTCTTCCTCTGATGACCAACGAACGACGGTAGTAGGGAGCACACCCTTCGTCGTTTAACGATCTCCTCTGGGCATCAGACGTACCCAGTTATATAATGCCTTATCCTGATATGGAGGCTCTGTCAAGATGGACTTTCGCTTTCCTATCATACTAATGGGACTTCTATGGACCAATTACATTGCATTTATCGGTTCGTAATCGGCTATAGGAGCACCCACCAGTTTGGTGAAGATGGCCCTTGCCAATGGGATATAGATCAAACGCTGTGAAACCAGTCATTAGGCAGACTGCTGAACCTGTTCAAGTGGTCTGGCCTACAAAGTATGGAGGTGTAGTACAAGCTAAGATAGTGGTGCCGGTATTTATGGACCCTATACCTCACTAAAGAAGAAGAGAAGAAACAAACGTGCTAAACAGATGAATGGTACTACCAACAATGGACTCCGTATACCAGTCGTCCTCTGGTTTAACTTAGCCTTCCCATGGCAATGCGGAGCTCTGCCATAGGTGACCGTCCTTTCTCGCTCATCTCGTGGAATCAATATTGACGATTTATTCCCGATGTGGGGAGATCATACAAGGAAGCAAAATCCTATTGACTTATCAGCCACTCTACCTTTCTCCTGAAAGCGATGGGGAAGCGTGCGGAGGGCCCACGAGTCGACTGATTTGCAATCTCAATTGCGAACTGATTTCACAACCAGTTTGCAATAAAAATGAAACCTTTGCCCACACACGAACGCAACTGATTTTGGGTCAATCGGTGTTTTGTGCCCCCCAAGTTTTTAGTCACGAACATTTGGCAATATATATGTATCGCAAATCAGTCGACTCGTGTGCGGAGAGCCTTAGATAACCATAATAGGGTGGGTCTTACAGCGAATCCACTTGCTGCTTTTAATATGAGATCCACAGAGGTTGCCATATTTAAGCAGAATAGGGCTAGTAGTTGTCGGTTCTGCCGAAACAGCGGAGCACTTGCTGTGCGATTGAAAGGCTACAGCGAGAAGGAGATTGAGTCACCTTGATCGCAACTTTCCTTTTCCCAGGGAGATTTGCGATATGAATCCTTAATAAATTTTAGGCTATATCAAAAGCCTTAGCCTCGAAGGCGTTTAACGACAGGAATGGCACAATATACCAAATAGGTCCCAGTATTTGCAAAGGCGCCCCTCAAGGAAAGAAGAATAAGGTAGACTAAATTAATAACGACGATCATGAGGAGACTAACAAGTGCGTTCGTTGAACATGTTCTCATGGTCCCTGCTACCTGTAACTAACTTTATGATATTATAGCTCTCGCTGAGCCCTGGCCACCACCACACCAACGAGTCGTACTTAAGGATTGGATGTACCACAGCTGCCTACATCAACAGGACCATCTTTGGATTGAAACCACATCTCTTGCGGAAGGTATTATTACTGACATAAAAAGGTATACTGTGTGTCTTGACCATTCCCTCAAAGTTCGACCCAGGGTCGTCGTTTGTATGCTCCACTTCTATTTAGCTTTTGTAGTATGTTGTTTATCGTTACTAACCACAGTATGGGGAGATCACTCCCCTTGTGGTGTACCTCTGTTAACGTATTTGATTACCATCTTGGTTCCCAAGTCCACTTGAATTATTCTCGAGCTCAACATAGCTGCAAGCCACTGCCTAAGGCTTATGTGGAAAAGTGTGTGTTCATTAGTAGCTCTAGGGACTCCGCCTGCCAGTTAAAAAAAAGTTTTTGTTCTCTTTTGTTAAGCAAGCAGAAATTTGGTAGTGTTGTATAGTTTGAGTCTTTATAAACTAGATAATTGTTTTCAAAATCTTACACGAACGAAGTTCCAGACGATCATTAGTTTAATCATCAAAGAAAATCTCAGTCTACAGGTCTGCAGACCATTGTACTTAACTTAAAAAAATCCAAATTACATTGGTAAAAATATTTTCTTTTATTTATATAAAAAATAAATTACGTTCACATTTAAATTAATATTGATAAGAGGTTTTCACATACTAGAATACCTAATATGATGTACTGGGACTTACAAAATACCAGTGGTTCATAAGACCAACAGACTTCCTACGAAAGAAAGGGGCACAAACTAAACATTTCCTTCAAAACGAATGATTGTTAACTTCATATTTTCTGTAACAATGATTTTTTTGTTTGTTTCTTTTTTTTTACAAGATTATTCCTTATTATTTATTACTTCATAGAAGCAATATTTGACAAATCTTAAAATTTTTCTTTACCTGTATCAAAAATTGTGTGAAAAAATCAATTATAAATAAGTACTTGAAAACGAATTGCTCTATTTGAATGTTTAATTTGTTTAATTCTAATTTTTTTTTTGTTAAACTGAAGATTCTAGTACCTAATGATCTGGTATTTTCATATTATGTACTTATAACTAATGAGCTTACATCTAAATTTGTAAAACTAAAGGGAATCACATGTAAATCCTTCTTAGATCTGATGGCGATGTTATCATGTTGCATTGTGGGCAAAGTTTTCTAGCTCCTAACGTTCTTAACCAGCACTCCTCACAGTGAACATGCCAGCAGCATATGGATACAACTGGCTTTCTAAATTCGTCCATACAGATCAGACATTTAACCTTATTACTAATTTGATTCTCGTACTCGCGGATCTTATTTTTGAGAGATTCGACTATTTGACTAAAGCTGTCGCTATCGTTAATATTAAGGGAAGTACTGGAAATGGGAGGGTTTTTACTATTATCATTTACCCTATCCGATCTGATATCAGAACAATTTGTATGATTATCAGCAGCATTTGAGCTTGTGCCTGCTGACTGCTGATGTGAAACAGTCGATACATCATGGCCAGTTACTAATTTTCTTAGGTAAACATTCTCATTTTGTTCAGTTTCAGTTTCTCCAGCTGATGGTACTATAGTATCTCTATCTGTATATTGTTGTGGTCCATAGATTTGTGTATCATCACCATCAACATTTAAGTCTTCATCTTCATCCTCATTGTTGCAGTTGTTTATTGACGTGCCTATTCCTACGGCTGAATAACCACCTTCTAGAAGACTTGCTGCTCTTATTCGCTTCTGTCCAGCCCATTCATATTCCTCGAATGATTCACCCTCGATATCAATACTTTCATCATCGTCGCTAACTTGTCCGTTAGCTCCTCTATCCGGGTTTTCACTCTTGCGCAGGCATAGTTCAACATGAACGTTTATATCTTCTGTTGGTCTCTCGTTGCATATTGGACAGACTGGCTGTTCTTCTAGCTTCCTCTTTCGGGTTTTTATCTGAAATTGATTTGACTTATTCTTTATAAACATTGAAAAATAAAATATAACAATTAACGGAACTTAAAAATTAATAAAGTGTGACATGAAAGTGTAAAATTGTGTGCTTGTTTTTTATTTTTTATGTGGAAATCTAAGTTCAGGAATCACCCTTTGTGCTGCCAGTCTGTTATGTCGTATCTGGGAGTAAGCTTAGCCAAAAAGAGAGAAAGGGATAAATGGGTGAGATTTCGCTTTAACTCCTAAATGCTGTAGGATTGGAAATATTGAGGGTGAGTCCGTGATCATTCCAAGGTCAGGATATCAAAAGATGGATCTGCCTTTAAAGGGGGTTCTAGACGATACAACATTGTGCTTGCACGCCATCTGTTTTATTTATCCTACAATGAAATGTAGTCTAAATGGGACCAGTGGAAAGACGAACGACCATAACGTGGAGTGGAATTGACCCACAAGCTATGGGATGGTTTTAGGCTGCCTAGAGCCATATGCTACCTGATTAAGAATGAGTTCAATGTCTCTGTTGATAGAGTAAAGCATGAGCTCACGATCAGACATGAGATCTGGCACGTGCTTGTCTTATATTATCGAAGGCGTAAAAGTAACATAGAATACGGCGAAGCTGTGGAATAAGTTGGAAGAAACTGAAAGAATGTCGTTTATAAAATTATAAGGAATTGCCCTGGGAAATAGCGGCAGATATGCACTAAAGGTAGAGATTCGTCCTTATCCAATACTACCTTGATTGGACGGCCAAAAAGGAAACTCTCAATCCTCAATTCTTTACAACTGAGTAAATATCAATAACTTGTAGTTTAGCTACCACAACAAGTTGCGACACTGTCGAAAGCTTTGGAGATTTCAAACTAAACTCACCAAAACAAATCAGGTTTTGGTTGATATATTCTGTCCGACACACTGGAAGGCCGCCAGTGGACGACCGCATTAACATCGGTACTCTCTGTCGTGTAATATTTGATTTAATTCTAGTCTTTTTATTGATCGTCATTACTTTGTAGGAGCAATGGAATAGCCAATAAATGAGGTATTGAAGGGTTCACCAATAGCCGGTGATGGTTCTACCCCACCGTCACCAAGCTTAGAAAATCTTATCGAAACCATAAACTGGCTTAAAATATAAAGCCTCGAGTGCATGCTGGAGCTGGTTGATTATGGAGGGTAATACACTAAAAATGTCTCGAGTTTCAAAACTTAATCCAACACCTTAACAATTACTGGCTTATGCAGACGACATTAACACCATTGGAAGAACATCAAGAGCTTTCACCCAAATTGAGCGGGCGTCACGAAAGCTGGGACTGCACATCAACGAAAGCAAAAAAAAAGTACATGATGGCCTTGTCTGCACGAACACCAAATATTGATCCCACAATCAAGGTAGAGGAACACGAGTTAGAAGTAGTCAAATCATTTACCTACCTTGGGTGAATAGTAGCAGCCGACAATAGCATGGAACCAGAAATACGCGCACGGTTGCTAAAAGCAGACAAATCCGGCTTAGTCTGTCAAGGCTCTTCAAATCCAAGCACTTCTAAACTTCTACTATATAAGACGATGGCATGCATCTGAGACATGAGTGCTTAGCAGAAAGAACTCGAACCCGCCTAGACAGGCTCATTTTACTCATACGTGGTTCTGTGCGTCGGTACAAACAGCAAAGGTCTAGATCTAAAGCGCGTCTCAGGTGCATAAATATTGAACAACGCAAGAAGACTGAGCTTTAAAGCAAAGAGTATCTCTCACAAATATAACAGATGCCAAAATACGTCTGCATTTAACTGTTTGAAGTCCAAGAAGTTGACATCTAGCGCTGTAAGTTGGAACCTGCGATGCCAAATTTAACTTGCGTAAAGCATATCTTGAGAAATTTCTCTGGACAGCTTCGATTCGATCCTCATGCATTTCGTATATTTTTTTTTTTTTTTTTTTTTTTTTATGTGGAAGACTAGAGCTCAGGGAAAGCCCTTTGTACTGTCGACAATCTATTTTCTTCGTATAGAGTGCAATGTCGAACAGCAAGCTCTAGTCGATAGATAGTGAAGGGGAAGAGAGAAGTAGGAAGGAACTGCCACAACCACCTAACCCCAACCATTTATATCGCGACTCTGGCATCGGGGCAATGAGAAACAACTCGCTGGAGTGTTATGCCTCCTGAAACAAGTTGAATCCCATCAACCAACCGATGACATGCGCTTGGTCGGGGTAGTGCTAGCGGAAGGCTATGACAGGAGGGAAGGTGGGAAAGGCGAAGGACCGTGGGGCTCTGCCGGGACTCGAACCCGGGACCTCTGGGATAGTAGCCAGGCGCCTTGCTCCCTAGACTACCGAGGCCCCCGCCTGGAGACCAAACAAGGGATGCATATCCAAGAATCGGCCTGACCAAGGAAACGAAGAGTCTTTAGTGTCAAGGGGTTCTTAAAAGCGACAATGTTTCTCTTAATAAAGCCAAGCATTTGATTGGCTTTATTACAGGTCACTTCTATGTGAACCGTAGAGTCGAACTTGTGGTTAAAGTAAACCCCAAGATTACGCCTCGAAATATGAAGGGGCAGTCGACTGGATTAAAATGAACTGTTTACGATTTCTCAAATATGAATCCAACGATTGTAGACAGAGCTAAAAAGGGATGCAAATAATTCTACACTTTCCTCTAAACTGACAGATCACACATCATTATAATGCATGGCCAGAGGTATTGTTTATGAAGAGCGCTTGGTATCCAGAAAGAAGATTTTCCCAGTAGGCCTATTCTTCCTAATCTTTTCTTTATTTTTGTGTAGTTTGTGCAGTTTTAATTTAACTTAGTAAATCCTTAATATTTTCGGTGGATTTAATCTATATTTCGGTCGCTACTACTCCCACAAGCTGTGTCCTCTGTATACGCCTATATTATCATCAGGGCCGATTCTATAGGCCCGCTAGAGACAGTTACTATTCTAATTCAACATACTATTGTAATAAGAAATGGAAAGCAGCCTATTTTCCAAGGATCCTTGGAGTGCAATCCTTCCAGTCTCGAATTATAAACAAAGAGGGTGTGCTTAAGCCAGTTATCATCCAATCTGTCGACGGTGGGCCAGATGAAACCCCTAGGTGTACCTCAAGGTGAATGCATAAGCAATTGATCACTTCCAAATGCACAATTTAGATGCTTTATTTATTTTTACAAATGTACACGAAAAAGTGCTTATAACCGTGTCGAAAGGACTACGCAAGAGGCTGGCAGGTGTTATCCTCGACCCCCAACATTTTAGGTCGCACCTTAACGTTAACGCAAAAACTGTCGGCTTAGCTTGAGATTCAGAACTTTTTTTTTATGTGAAAGACTAGAGCTCAGGGAAAACCCTGTGTACTGTCGACAATCTTTGCTCATGGCAGTGGAGTTTTGGCCGATATTTGTAATGGTCTGATCCTTGATGGACACAATGTTTTTTTTTGTTTATATGAAAGTCTAAGCTTAGGTATCACCCTTTTTACTACCAGTCCGTCATGTTTTCGCGAAATACATCCACCCTGGGGAGGTTCTCTTGTTCCATCTCTGCCACCTGGTACGGACAGCAAGGAAGTCAATATGTGCTGAGGCAAAAAAAAAACTAATGATAGTTTTAAGGTATTTTTGCACATGTGAAATTTGCTCCGATTCGAAATTAAAATCATGAAAGTGCATCGACCAAAACAGCCTATTGAATTCATCTTAAACTATTTTGCATAAGTCATTTCTCAACCGACATACTAGTATAATTAGCCTTTTCTTCTCTTCAAACTTACATGAGTCGGCACGTTACATAAAATACTTTTTGATAATGAATTCAAGCCATAAAACATTACACACTCATTATGAATAGGAAAATGCATAATCGATGATATCGACACAACAACAACTGGAGTATCAAAAATTGAAGTAGCGATTGCGAAATTATAAGATAAACAATGTTTTGTTGCTTGATTAAACCTAATTTATGGCTGAGGCAAAGCAATATCCACAATCATTCGCATTTTTGAATGCGTCCCCTAAGAGACACTTATGCAAGAAAGGCGTCAATTTACCACCATTATTCATTTATCCTTATATTTGTGGATGTTTTAGTGTGTGCTGTCTGGATAATAGAAAAAGCAAAATATATTAATAAATTAAAAAACAAAATTAATTGAACTAAAAACAAAACAAACAAATCCACTTCAACGGAATAACCTACCCTCAATCTCGAATGCCGATTATTTCTAATTTTTTGGAATGTAACCCATGGGCAGCCGCTGGAGTCATCTCCATTTGATGAACATCCTGGCAGTGGATCATGGTACGTGCTACCATTTGTTAATGACTTCTTAATTTTCGGATTCAATTGTAGCTTAACAAGTCGTTCAACTTCAACCTCATAATGTTGCTCAATTTCTGATGCCCGAATTGTTACTCCGCAAACAGGACAACAAATTGGATCCGTTTGCTTTTTCCTATGCCGATATCCTCGACCCTCCTCCAGTGTATTATCCATTATATATGTTAATTATGATTTATCCTTTTTCAATATATATATAAATTCTTTCTTATTTAATCTTTCGGCACAATATAAACAACAAAACATAAAAAATACATTAAGACACAAACTTAAAAAAAACTTTACGAAACGAAATCACTTAACATCTTCATGTTTCAAAAATATATCTCATCATATTTATGTAGTAAAATAATTATATTTCGTAACGATTGATAAATTAAAGTTATTTTTATATTATTTAAGCTCTTTCATAGAAATTTTATAAGTTTTTCATTTAACAAAACTCTTTTCCCCGAGATATCAACATAACCAAGATCTGTCGAATTTACCAACTAACACAAATAAACATATTTATGTATAAGATTTTTATTTATTTCGAAAAGTGGTTTTATCAAACTTTTGATATTACGAAATTTTTTTTTGGTAATGCCAGATGTCATAATCTTAATTAAGTGTTTTTAATTTTTACACTAACAAACTTAAAGTAAAATTAATAAAAGAAGCCGTTTTTACAATAAAAAACAACATATTTTAATTTCCTTATGAATTTATAGCAGTAAAAATAGAAATTTTTAAATAAAAAACAAATTCGAATTATCGCGCCGTACAAGAATCAATGCTACCAAACTTCAAGAATAAAAAAAACATTTTCAAAACATCAAAATTTAAATTGAAACATAAACGAAGCTTCTTGTTGTGCGTGATTATATTTTTGTGTTTTAAATAATAAATAAATGAATACAGAATCATGGATAAGAAAAGAAAGAGATCATCTGTAAGTTTTATTCATGCTTGAGCATTAATTTTTTTTAATAGAAAATTATGGGAACAATTATATTCCAAAATAAAAAATGGGATAAACACAAGAATGTGAAAAGCGGTTTTTGTCTTAATGCTTTAATTGAATAGGTGAAGATGTGAAATGAATGTTAGATAACTGGACTTAATTGTGATTTAAAACCCAATGCTCTAACGATTAGAGTATATTATTTTCTTTATCGCTTTGCAAGGTCACGATAATTTGAATTTTTATATTGTTGTTGTTGTAGTTTGTTTATTTACTAGCAGATGCTAGTGGACCCAAAGGGTCCCTAGTAGTCACGACCTTGCAGCCATATTGACCAAGAACTTTGATGATTGATAAAATTTTTAACCTTTAAGGATACTCGAGATCTCTCATCAGATCAAAAATAGAGTATGCTAGGTCACTGTCCTTCGACGAATCAATAATTTTGGAAAAAAATGGAAAATCTCTTCACCTTCGTCCCCTCTGGAAAAAATCATGATTAAACATTTAGAAGTTTTTGAGCTATTCAATCCCAATGAAGCTGGCACAGATGACCTTGCTGGACTATTTTTCGATCTCGACCTCAAAAATTTTGGACAAGTCCAGAGGAAGGTGATTTCCATTTTAATGAGGGAGAAAAGAAATTCCCTCCCTCCTGACATCCAGACTGTGGCCACTGAATCACGTTCAACCATGGGGAGTGTGATCTGATGTTTAGATCCTTCTGGTGTATGTCCATCTTGTCGGCTGAGTTTTTTGCTATAAAACTTGCCTTGGAAAATGCCAGATTACTCAATTTTAGGAAGATCGCTATTTTTACTGATAGCCTTAACGGCTGCATGGCTCTCATGGGTAAAAAGGGCAGCCACCTTGTAAAAGCAATAAGGTCTATGGCCTCAGAATTTGAATTTATCAAGTTAGTGTGGGTACCATCACATGTCGGCATCGTGGAGAATGAAAAAGCAGATCTTCTAGCTGACAGGGCGAGAACTTTTGGGGAATTTTATGTCCATGATCTGAGTTTGTAGGATGTTGTCTTCAACATCAAGAACAAATTGAATGACGAGTGGACAAGACTGTATCTTGAGTCTTCTAGATCCAATGGTAAATATGCTCTTAACTGGCCACACGTATGATGACGCACGTCTCGCATCTTGGATTCTAATTCCAGATGAAAACTGCAGCACCTGTAACAGCAGGAATGATGCTGAACATATGATTTTAAGGTGTCGGAGGCATCAAACCGTGAGGGCGAAATATCCTACTATAAAAGAAGCGCAATGGCCCTTATTATGGTTGTCACTTCACCATAGTGAGAAATGTCACCTTTAAACGCAAATGAGAAAAATCTCACTTACAAAAATCAAGTGAGAACAATTGTCAATGAATTCGCCGTTTCTCGATATCAGTGACAACTGTAATTCGCCTTATCTCATTGAAATGTTACTTTTTTAGAGAACCATTAGGCTGGGCGAACGCTGGTCCCAGCACAGCGCAGCCTAGCACAGCACAACAGAGAAAACTGTGTTTCATTATATCTAAGCTTCCATCGCATATTTGGGACAGCACAGGCACAGCAGTCGCAGAGGCCTCTGTCTCAGCTCTGCGGGTTGTGATCTAAACACAGTTTCCTCTGTCGGTAAGACACAACCAAGAAGCAGTAAAGCGTTTTTCAGTTTTATATGATACAAATAATGAAAATTATGAAAGAGAAAGTTTGAAAAATTAAATATGGAGTAAAATTACAATTGAATTAGGATATAAAGTCAGTAAAAATAAATTTGATATAACAATTTCTACAATGCAAAATTGTGCACTGCGTTATGTGACCTGCGTTCAATATTCGTTGCTGGACAGACAATTATGTCTCTGCTGGCTCCTTGCTGATTATCTATGGTGTGCTAGGTTGTGCTGTGCTGGGACCAGCGTTCGCCTAACCTTATACCATTTTTGTCTCACTTTGACATTTTTCACCATAAGTGATAACCATAATAAGGCTGAATGTCTATTAGCTCTGTTTGCTCCCCTTCATATCGACAAGATAAGGGTATTAACAGAAATTTTATCAGAAGCACCCTGCAGCTTATGTGTCAATTTTTGTTTTTTTTCTGTTCGAAGTGTCGCACCCCTCCCAAGGAAAATCCGACTCGGGCGTTAATTTGGAAACTCACTATGCATTTAGCCTTATTCTCGTTGTCGAGTGACGTGAGAGACATTAAATTGGTATTCTTATTGTCAATCTAAGAGACTCCTGGCGACTAGATCTACAAACGTCCTATTTTAATTGTCGCAAGCTGGTGTGTGAAGTGATATTTCTCTCGATACGTTTGTAGATATCGACAGTTTCATTCCATCACGTCCCACTCGCCAACGAGAATAACCACCATTATTTTTTTTTTGTTCAACATGCCCACTTAAGTTTTTGCTGGGAAGAATTTTCCTTTTGAACCAATTTAGGCAAAAGTTCTTAAAACTTGCTTATCTTTGTATATGTTAGACTTAAAACAACACTCTACTTTGAATTAAATTAATTTAGATCTTAAGGAAATTTTGTCGATACTATTTTTTGCCGCTTGCAGACACTATCACAGACTTTTTGACTTTGACTGTGAAATTTGACGATATCCCACTGGCAGTGGGCTTGCTAGCGGGGTTTTCATAGATGTAGAGAGTGAATTTTTGGCCTCTTTCTAATCTTGTACATCAACGATTCAGGGTTAATATGGCAGTAGTGGCCGTGATCAATAAGGAACCCGCTTGGGTGCACTAGCTTTTCACTGCTAGTCAACAAAAACAACAAACAAACAAGGATACTCTGTCTCCAGATAGTAAATCCCTTGTGTCGGCCAACACATAAAGGATTTCGTCAGAATTTAAATGTGAATTGCAGTAGACAAAATCTGATCTTAAGCAACAAGTGATATAACTAAAACAAATTCTAGAAGAATCTATTAATAATATACATATGTTGTCAAGGAATGCTAAATTTACAACATTAGAACATTAATGATAGTTACTTTGTGATCTACGTATTTCAATGCTTCCCTTACATTAATCATTATCCGTAACACCTTACGTCCAGTATGCTACTACCATATCTAGTATTAACTATAACATGGTCAATATGGCTATTGTTGTAACTGCCATTTTGTGATGTCCGTGCCATCTTGTGTATATTCTTATGACTAAACCAGATGCTAGTTATTATTAAACTTCTTACAATGGCGAATTCAACAATTATGTTCCCGTTACCGTTTGATTCTTCGTGCAACAAGAACTTGCCAGCGCAGGAGTAGTAATATGGTTCCTTGCCAAGTTTTGCGCTAAAGTAGCTTAATATGACTTTATGTCATATGCTACTCTCAGTGCTTCATAGAAGTCACCACAGTTTCTTGTTCAAACACAGAAACTTATCCCAAAGTTCCTCCTGGAGTCGATATTGTCACTGTAGAATATGGTAGGGTCTCCTTGTTCCAGGACTCTTCAGGTAGAACTTTTTATTATCTGTGCATCAAGCTTTCACGCCAAACAATGAAGCAGTCTTGGACACGTCTAAGAAGATTGCTGAGTATACTTGCTTTTTCTTCTAACATATTTTCAACAGAGTTGGGAGTTTCAATGCGTTCTGTTCTAACGTCGAGTGTCTCAATCTTAAACCACCTGAATACCAGGAACCATTGATTATATACCAGGAATTCTCAGAAACTTAGTAAAACTAGATTTGTCCATTAGTATAATAATTGGAGTCGTTATTTCCTTAGTTTTATATTTTACATATTATATAGTTTTGTTTAATTTTTGTTTAAATTTATTATTAGATACTCAAGAGACGTCCAATTATTGATGTCGCTAGTCCTACCGAAACAACATACACGAGACAATCGAGAAGAATAAGTTTTTCTGAAAAAAATTTAGTCAAGTAAGTAATATTAATATAGGATTTGAAAATTTATAATAAAATATAATTTTAATCAAGAGAGTTTATGGCCGGTGAAGAAGTGGCAACAATATGGGGAACTTCATATGAGGAGCAAACTGAAACTATGAATATAGCAGTAGCAGCAGCAGCAGCAAAAGTTCCAGATAATATAAATAAGCTTGAAGCTGATAACTCTGTAATGGTTTTAAGAAAAGGAAAGTTTGTAGTGAAAACTCCCCACGAAGCTAATGTAAAAAAGGCGAAAAAAAATAAAAATGAAACAATTTTGCCAGAACACGATAAAGAAAATATTATGGTTGGTGCACTTGATATTTTTCAAAGTAATAAAGATTTGAAAAGTAAAGAAACATCTATTGATGATAGTAGAGTATCACCAACAGCAAATATCGAAGAAGTAGATATGGAATTATCCGTTTGTTTAGACGAGACAGAGAAGCCAGCTCCAATAGTTGCGAAAGAGCCTTCTACAACAATTGCAAAACCAGTACTTCAAGAGAGTTTAGATGATTCCATTTCTTTAATAGCTGATGAGATAGTTCTATATAATAAAAAGCCAAATGTAAAAGAAGTAAAGGAAATACCGTCCAATAATAACGTTTCAGTAAATATTGATCCTGTGCAAAAAATCGGTTTATGTACTTCTAACACGGAAATATCAATAAACCCGTATAGTAGCTTTTCATTTTTGGAAAAAGAACGTAAGAAATTGAAAGGACTAAGTACATGTTCTAATGGTGTCATTGATATAACACTTACAGATATAAGAAATTTTAGTGAATGTAGCTCCCAAAATTCATTACGAAGTTCTGGACAAAAAAGTAGAAGTTCATCATTAATCAATCCAATTAATATTGAGAGTATTGTTGAAGAAAATATGCAGATTGATTGTGGTAATATTCAATCACAAATGGATAATGCGAAGAAACGCGAAACTATTGTGTTTGATAATGAAATTTTAAATACAGGTACATGCAAAGCTGAAAGCTCGAACAGCGAACGCTATCGTAAAACCTTAGTTTTTAACAATGATAGTATGTTTGTTGATGGCAACGATACAAATATACCTATAAATGAAACACGTGGCAAACAAATTTTAACTGATAAGAAAATTGGTGACATTATGGATATTTCTAATGCTGGAGAAGATGATCAAATGCCAGCAGAAAATAGTACAAAACTTGATCCATATCGCAAAACCATACATTTTGAAAATGCATCTTTAAATACAGATAGTACTAGTTCACATCACAATATACAATTAAATAAGACTTCAGAAAGAGGAATTAAAATGATGAATATCGTATCAAAGAATCACCATCAAACACAAATATTTGATAACGATTATATTGAAAAAGAAGAATTCGATAAACAAACGAAGAGTAACCCAATGAAACGTAAAACGCAAATATATAATGGTGAAGACATTATTCAAGATTCTCATCATTATTATAATACACAAAATGCATCTGAGGCTAAACGTAGAACTGTTTACTTTGATAAAGTTGATATAGAAACAGAAAAAGAAGAAGTTCACGTTAAAAGAAATGAATTGCTTACAGATAGACAAAATGTCCGTAAAACTCAAATATTTGAAAGCGATGATATTGTACAAGATTCACATTATAATACACCTAGTATATCTGGAATGAGCCGTAAAACTATTCATTTTAATAAAGAAAATATATACATCGAAAATCAAGAAATTTATGATGAAACAAATGAAATATTCAAGAAAGGTCATGATACTCAAATATTTGAGAGTGATGATATTAAAACAAGCTCATTTAATACTAATAAAGCAAGTAATGCGGAAGCTAAACGTAAAACTACACTTTTTGAAAACGCTAATATACACGAAGAAAGTCTTCGATTAACAGAAACAAATCAAATAACTCCACACGGATGTGATCAAATGGATATAAGCTTAAGGTTGGAAGCAAGCACTTCTCATCCAGATTTCAACTCTCAAAATAAAACGAGGCATGAATCTAAATATTTAATTGAAGAAAACAACGAAAGATTAAATTTACCTAGTAATAGAAAAACAATCTTATATAATAATTCTAATATAGAACTTGAATTTGATGAAACATACAATAAAATTGGACATGAAAAGACTAATAAAAATGTGAAAGATACACGCAAAACAATTCATGAAGCAGCAGATATTGAAATTGAAAATGAAATAGATCATAGTAAGAAAAATGTATTGCCCAAATATCAGCAAATTAAAGGTAATACTCATGTAACGAAGAGCGAGGATATAATCCAAGATTCGTTTAATAATAATCCGATTTCATTTTCTTTAAATCGTAAAACTATACATTTTAATAATAGCGATTTAGAGATAGAAAAAACACACCAGCCATCATCAATTACTAGCTACAATTACATAGATATCAAAGAAGCTGAGCATAATATGGATTTAAGTTTAATACTTGAACCAGAAGATGCTCATAACAATGATATTAGCGAAATAATACAGCCTAGAAAGTCACACCAAACAATATTATATAACATTTCTAATAAAGATATTGCTGATAATGAATCTATTGATTTAGATATAAAAGAAAAATCTTATAAAAATTTTAAAGATAAACGCCAAACGATTTATGATCCAGTTAATATTGAAATAGAAGAAAATAATTGCGTAGAATCAGGGAATCAACACATTTATAATAAAACAAATGAAGCAACAAAAAATCAGCCTAAAACATCAATAAATGAGACTAAATATATTGCTCCAGATTCAGTTAACAACAATCCAACTACGTCTGATGGAAAACGCAAAACAACACATTTCCTCAACGCTAGCTTAGACATAGATCAGACATGTGCACCATCATCAAGTATCAGTTTGAATAAAAATAAACTAGATACAAAGAAAGATGATTACATGGATCTAAGTTTAACACCAATACCCCATACTAATATTGAGCAATGTAATAATACTAAAGATAATGGAAATCAGAATAAATCTCGTCAAACAACGATATATAAAAATGCTCATATAGAAGTTGAAAATTATAATTTAATTAGGCATGAAAAAAGCTATCGAAGTCTTAACGATAAGCGCCAAACTATTCATAAGCCGATTGATATTGAAACAGAAGAAACAATGATACAACATCATCCCAACACAACAATGAAAAGTATACCACCAACGTTCGAAACTGAAGATATTCCACAAGCATTACATTGTACAGAACAAACTACTTCTGCTTTACGTAAAACTATATATTTTAATAATGCGGACTTAGATATGGAACCAACTTCAAGCAAAGAAAAAAATTACGACATCGGTTTAAATGTACCCAATAAAATAGAGAGTAAAATTCCTCATAGTAATTTGTTAAGGAAAAAAGCTCGTCAAACAATATTGTATAACAATTCTGATATAGACATTGAAAAAGGTGAATCTGCTACTTTAGATAAACATGAAAAAACATATCAAAGAATTAATAAGCGCCAAACAATTATTGAGCCAATAAATATTGAGGCAGATGAAGCTGATTGCAGGAATATTGTAACAACAACAAATCTTTCTAAAACTGTTGTCAATGAATCAATGAGTATTGTTCTCCCTAATAAGTTAATGCACACTAAATCTGTGAGCAATCTGGGGCAAAAGGAAAAGAGTTTCCATGATAGATTGGACATATCAACGGAAGCATTACCCGAACAGTCTGCTGTTAAGTACAATATGAAAGCAGCTCGTGAAACTAATTTCACAAATTCTGCCATGCAAGAGGATAAAGCACCAGAACAGCTTAGAAAAGTAGATGAAACTCGTAAAACTATTTTGTGCAGTAATGAAGAAATGGACCTCACTACTAATACCATAGATATGGTTAGCGTAAATAGTAAGGAGCTACAAACTACTAGTTTGAGGGCAGTTGAGCAATCTAAGACGGCAGCAACTAAGAGTAAGTGTGACTATACATATGTATATAATATATTTTTTTTTACAAACATCAGCTCCTTTTCATTACGAATATGTTTATTTTACTTAGTTTATATTTGTTACACGAAATTTAATCTTATTAGCTTGTTATGTGTAAATCTTAGTCCAGGAATCACCCTTTTTTACTTTGTTGGTCATGGTTGGGTGCAATTCTTAGTAGCAAGCTTAGCTCGAAGGTAGCATAAGTTAAGGGTAGTCTAGGGGTGCTGGAAGACGAAGCGATAAATATTGCGTGCGCATTCGGACTCGGACAGATTGTTGGAGTGAGCCGAACGAGCTAGCCTTGTATTCCGAGAAAAACATAGCCCCGAAGGCAGCAGTATCGGGGCTGCCATATTTCTAAAGTTGCTCAACGTGCAAATTGAGTAAATGGTGCTATCACCAATGAGTTTGAGACCGCGGTTTTGCATTTTCGGTTTTATACCTTTTTCGTGGCTTTAGCCCAGATAAACGAATTGTATTCAATACGGGAACGAAAGAAAGATTTGTAGATTGTAGCTTGAGACATTTTGCATCGATTAAGATATCCCAGGCACAGTATGGCTTCAGACCAAAAAAGTCCACCGGGGACCTTTAAGTGTGTCTAATAGAACACCTCAACGATTTGGTGAGTCCAGCTTGGTTTTTCTTCTTTCTTTCTTTCTTTTGGCTTGGACTATTGTACTACATCCCTAAACTTCTTCTTGTATGCCACACTGCGCTATCGCGGGGCACTCACAGAAAACATGAACACCAGACTACTCATCCTCAGGGCAAAGCCTACAGGTGGGGTCCTCCGCCCGTCCTATCCTTCATAAGTGGTAATTCAGGGCATAGTTTTCGGTAATCAAGCCAACAAGTGTCCTGACATCCTTTATACATACTATGCCCCAACAATTCCTTGGCGGCACAGAAAGGAACCGGTTTGATCTGTCTAGATATCTACAAGGCTTTTAATCGAGTTTGGCACCCTGCTTGTTGGGTCTGACTTACTTTCTGTCTCTTCCAACCCACTTTACAGCGTCGTTGATGGCGGAACTCTGCGTTACTTATACGCCTTCGATAATGCAAGACAAAAACATGCCAGGTTCTATCTTGGCGATCGCAGACTTATGTCCAAGTCAATCAACTGGGGCCTCGACTGGGCCCGTAAGAATCGAATCGAATTAAATGCTTCTAAAATGAAATAGTGGCGTATTTGCAATGAAACCTGCAACCTTTAGACCACCGTAGGAATGTAGCAATCTTGATAAAATTCTATCGCTACTGTCATTAACGATTGTTCCACCGAAAAAAACGTTCTCCTGCCTCGCTGGCAATCCTATAGCCGCAACATCAGGTTAGCCAACTAGGCTCATGTCCTTTGCTCACGCTACAGACAAAGAATTCGTTCATAAATAGAACGGTCTGACTATGGAACAATCTTACGCAGCTTGTATTTCCGAACTTCTACAACATCCAAGAGTTTAAACGCAGGGTTCATCGCGATCTCCTTCAACAGCTTCCTGATTTCTCGTAGTCTGAAACTTCTTCTGCCCTTCGAACTAGGCTTACTACTAGACATTTTACCATTAGATGACTAACTACATGACCAACCGGTAGTACAAAGGCTGATTCCTGAGCTAAGAACTGCCAAATAAAAGAAGGTCATAAAGTATCCTTGCCAAAAATACTGGTGCTATCAGTGTATTTCAGCCAGACTTGGAAAAATTAAGATAAATTAACAATCCAACTAAAATCCTATCATAGTCGGCTGGACGTGAAACCAATATATTAATATTATAAATCTTGTAGTTTTCGTTGTTTTTTATACTTACAGACGATGAATAAATCAATTAATTATTTAGTATATCTAGAAAAGTCAATATATTTTAGTAATAATAATTTTATTTTACAGTCATGACAAATGTTAAATTATCTCCTAACAAAAAACATAAATCTCCACGGATCTCTTTATATAAAAAGGTTTTAACAAGAAAAGCAAGAGATCGTAAAACTATAGTATATAATAATCAAGGAATTGATGAATCTACTATATATGAAGAACCTACAGTAACTAAAACAGTTGCAAATGCACAACTTCTAGAGCAACGCCAAGCTCAAAAGAGAGAAATCGACACAAAATATTCTGTAAACTCATGCATGGGCCAGGATATTGATATTGAAAATGGTAATAATTTTGAGAATATACAGAAAAAACCATCGACAATGGCTGATGGTAAGCGCAAAACAACTTGTGAAACCATTAACATGCAATTTGATGAACAATCAAATGATTCCCAACAAAAATCGTCGTGCCATCAGAGTTTTAATTCTAATAAAAAATATAAATCGGAAAAGAATCGAATAAATGAATTTGTGAATCCTCCAAATGTAATCACTAAAGCAGGAAATAATGCAGAGAATCGTAAAACAATTTTGTTTAGTGATGGAAGTATCGAACAGGAGACAACTACTATTAGAAGTGGAGAAAAATCATCTTACAGAGCTCCGTTGCCCACCAAAAACAAACGACAAACAACATTTGAACCAATTGATATGGATATCGATCAAGAAACACAGTATAACTTAGATCACCCGAATAAACTTTATATTTCTGAAAAGGAAAAACAAATTCACAGATCAGTTTCCCATATAAATCAAACTGAAATAATAGAAGACAAAGAAAATGCAACGAAAATGGATGAAAAAAGAGCCACGATTTACTTTAGTAATAACGAAAAAAATCGAATGGACACAACACTATCACAGGAGAATGTGAATTCGGCTCGAAAAACAATCATTTTCGAAGAGTGTGACAATAATATAAATTCTGAGCATAAAAGTCCAATATCTAATCCAAAGATTCGTGCAAGCTCGTTTAATATGGACCAATCGAAACCCGAACTTCGCGCTGAACCTATAGATGACACAGGAACAAATCCATATATTTTACAAGTAACTCCAAGAAATCTACAGCGAACAATATCTTTTCAGGCCAGTCAATGTTATTCTACGCCCGATCTCTCTCGAAAAGGTTCAAGAATAATTTACCAGGATAAAGGGGAAATGTATACCCCAAGAAGAAATTTATATGAAACTACTGCTGATTACTTTGAAGCAGCAGAGCTAGAATGTTTTGAAGAGCTGGAAGATATTGCTAAAGATCGGTCAATAGCACAGGATATAGCCAAGGATTGTTTTAATAGATCTACAAAATCTGTACGTAAATCTAATAAAAAACCAGTTGTTTACAATAAAACTTTAACCGAAAGTGCAGAAGTGAACAATCGAGTACCAAAAGCCTTGCTTAAGGATTTACGACCTAGTTTCAAATTGAGTACTGAAAATCTTCATCATGCCATAGAGAATGAAACAGAAACAAATGAGAAACATATTGGCAGTTCTATCGTCGGATTCAATAATCATTCAACCGCGGCAGGAATGTCAGATCCGCCGCAATCAGGAATAGATGCCAATACTTCTAAATTTGAAGAAAGGAATAAAACGAAAACCACTCATCAAAGTACTATACACTTTCCACATGGTAATGCAGATGGAATGGAAATTTCTATTTGCGGAATAAATAATGAAATTAAATTGAATAACAATGGAAATAATTTAACTATTAAATCAGAAAATAATAATAAAAATGTAAAACAAACAATACTGTTCACAAAAGACAATCTTGAAATCTCATTTGATGGGGATCCACATTGTGATAATGATAAAGATAAAGAAGATTTAGTACATACTGAAGAGCAAGAAATGTCATGTACAGAAATTGGATCACCTTTAAATATGTCGAACTTAACTGATAGTTGTACAAAGAAGCAAAGTCCTAGAAAAGTTATGTTTTCGAAATTGAAAAATATTTGCCATCCTAAAAGATGTATAACATTTGGTGATGATATGAATACACCATCAACATCAAAACGCTTGCAATGTTCCCCTGTACCAGAAAATGTATTACAAGAACAATCACATGCTAATATGGATATTTCTAATACAAATAAAGAACTTTCCTTTGATCGAGATCCAGTTCCAACTATATCAGGTATTGAACAAATCGAAAGTAATCCAAACACAGAGACTCATACTCCAATTTTGTTTAAAAAAATTCCAAGAAACTCGATATTTTTAATCAATAAAAATCGTAATAAAAGTCTGATTGAAACACCAGATTCTACAGAAGTCTTAGGAAATCTTGATATTGATAATATAACTCAATGTTCATTTAATAGCAGCCTCAATAACAAATCTCATGAACTTACTGAGCGAATACATGACCATGGATTTAATAATTACCCAGAATTACTGTCTCAACCTGATATTGAAAATACAAGAAGTAACCTAATAGATTCAATAAGTTACGAAGATGAAACCCACATTTCCGTAGAAAGTACAAGCTCCATTTGCATTATTGATACGCGATTCCAAAATAATGAAGAAAATGAAGAAGACCAACCGATCAATGTAGATTTATGTACAAATGTTGAAAACTCTCCGACAAATACTTGTAAAAACACCATCAATACTTCAGCACAAGTTGATGAAACATTAAAACAAGACTTTCTTTGTAAAAAATGCGGAAAATGTGATGCTAATCGAAGTAGCTTAAGTGGAATGCCATTAAAAAGTGATCTTTCTAAGCCAAAACGAGAACTAGATTGGTCTAGATATGAACGTTTTAAAAATGTAGCGACGTTCTCTGAAGTGTTCGCCGATCAGAAAAAACGCAGGGAATCGATGTATTTGCAGTATTCGATTATGGAAAATAGTTTTGAGGAATCTGTACTACAACCAGTTGTGCCATCAATTGATTTTCTTTTGGAGAATTATGCGAAACAGTGAGTCTTTTTTTTTTTATTAGTAAATTTGTTTTTTGAATATTTTAAAATCGAAACTTATATTTTATATTTGACTTCAATTTATTAGAAGTAAAACCAAAATACTTTTTTAATGACATTTAGCCTATTCGTGACAAATCCCATACACTGTTAGTCTAAGAGCCAGTGGCCGGCAGATTTACGGTATTTTAACAAACCTTATTCTCTTATACCTCCCGTACATGAGATGGGGACTCTTTTTTCTGGCTGGCGGTTCCTATAGGAGAAAAATGTGGTTTTAGTTGAAATTTTAGTTAAATTTATGTTTTCTTTGAAGAAATCTCTAAAGTATTTCTCCCACACCTCGAGTATATCATCGATGCTACTAGCTATAGTACCATCAGGGATTCGATTTATCGTTATTTTAACAGAACCCCTGTCATCAAGCCTTTGTATGTGTGCTACTTAATTTTATACATAATTCATGATTATATTTCCTTCTCCATTGACCATTTTCATAGACACCGCCAAATATGGTACGAGTAGTACTTTCCTTTCAAAACAGCTTAGAAGTTTCATTAGCTACCAAAGTCCATGCCATACGCCTGCCTGTGTTTGTCTTTTTGAAGTGAAAAAATACTTAGTTTTTTCTTCGTTGATGAGTAATCCCATTCTTTTTGCAGCTGTTTCCAGTTTGATCAAGGCTCCTTTAACACTTGTAAAAGACCTATACCTGATAGGGCGACGTCATCAGCGAAAGCCATTGTCTATGTTGACTTGTTAAACATAGATCTCGTCGTTTCTACCCCAGCGTCTCTTACCACCTTCTCCAACACTATGTTAAATAGGAGGCATGACAGCGCGTCACCTTGCCCCTGGCCCATCTGTGATGTGAAAATTTGTGACAGGTCTCGCGAGCGATATTGACTTGGAAATCTGGACAGAGCATGTTTGGCCTTCCTGCGATAAATTCTTCATGTTTTCATGATTCTAAGAAAATTTTTAGGACAATCTACGAACCATTGAAGTCTCTACTAAATGCTTCTAATTTTTTGAATCGGTCTTGATAACCTAGGGATTAAGTCGTCTAGCTTCCATCTCAGAGGTTCAGAGGTCGTTTTTTCGCTTTTCGTTTCTAAATAGCATTCCTTCTTCTCTCTTCTGCCATCAGCTGTAGCAGGAAATTGTCTTCTGTTTGATCATGGCAGCGTTTTGTTTTGGCAGTGGTATTGAATAAGAAAGGGGGAGGAGTGAAACTGGCGTTTGGAATTATTATGTCATTCTTCTCTCTGCTATCTTTTCGATTTAACTTACTGTCCGACATTGCAATCTTGAATACCAGTACAAGCTCTGAGGTAAGTTTCAGCTCTAATCTTTAATATAAAAAAATAAAAATTCAAATGGTTTACGATGGTTGGTCATACCATGGCAAATAGAATAAACATTTTCCTTTTCCATTTCTCAGGTCACACATAGGTCGTATTTATACCATAGTTGCCGTATTTATGCATAGTCCTAATTAGGGATGTTACGAATGTCATATTTTTCACAATGCGAATGTTCGGAATGCGAATGTTTAGAAATAGCCTTAAGAAAATTTTATTAAATTGAGGCCTCATTTTTTTATTACTTACAATAGGATATGAAAAAATATTAGAACAATAGACCAGTGTAATATACATACAGTAATGGTATTCTTTCTTCTCGTATTTAATAGTCAAAGTTCAAGTGAGGAATATTATATTTCCATGAATATTACATTTACACATTGTTTCTCACCTTGAGGCCACGTATAACCACACACTCCTCATCCACACCGCCAACTGGATGGGGCCTGTATAGTCCACGAAAACTGACAGAAATCTTTATGTGTGTGGGTATTTATCGTCAGTCCGTGCTCGGAAGATCTGAACTTCTATTCAGTCTGAAATATTCCTTGAGGCCATGAACATTTTTGCACTTCAATTAACAACTTGCTACGCTATACCCCAGTAAGGAAAGCAAGTAATTACCCAATCGATTCCGAAAGTAGTTCTAAGGAGTAGCAACTAGTTCTCGTTCAGATTACAGTAAGTGGAGATAAGGCATTACATTTGCATGGCGATGTCATAGGCGGTAACCAATCGCCTGCATTCTGCATTACATAGAACTGGTACCTTCATTGGTTACATGTAATGCAGGATGAATTAAATTGCAAGTTAAGTCTCTTTCGAATTTTTAAGAGATGTGCCGCATCAGCTGCGATTGCATTACACTTTGCATTACTTTGGCATCAATGTAATCAGACAAAGAACTACTTCATTAGAATTGGAAAATTTTACAATTGTAATCTTATTTACTTTATTGGCAATGGATTACAGAACCGATTCTGTCGGTAATGTGTTCCAAATTTCCTACTGGGACTGTCGTCTTCGCCTGTGTGTATGTAGGGAATCATGAGGTCACCTGCAGTCCACGGCCTGTCGGACTTATGCCTCAGTCAGACTGAGTAATTTATGGCCTCCATCCGGCGGTACATGCTGACGTGGCCTAAAAGGACTTAAGGGACTCATAGATAAGGCCGGCTGGACTAAACAATTGCTCACTCGGAACGCCCGGTGCACTCAGATATTTGCGAGCCAGATCTGTCAATTTGTCGTATTTTAATTTTGTTTTCCACGAGACACGTCACGACCTACACACAAAAAACATTCGGATGCGAATGTCGATACGAATGTTTAAAATGATGCGAATCATTCGCATAAGCGAATGCGAACATTCGTAACATCCCTAGTCTTAATCGAGCACGCTGTATGCTCACTTTCAATATTAATTATATTCAAATTTATGCTTTGTCTTGAATGGATTTAGGAGCGATTTGTCTATCCAGTCGTTATTTTAATCGAAAAAAACAGATTTTATATCCTTCAGAGGCTCCCAGTTTTCGTCTTTCAAAATTTTATTTCTTGTAGACTAAATTTATTCAATAATTTCTTACAGAAAAAGCAAGGAACTATGTGATGAGCAATTTGAAGACATTGATGATGGCCCAGTATTTCCCACTGATCGCTCCTTCGTTTACCTACTTCGAAATAAGCTTGAAAGGTAATATTTAGTATACTTATATCATCACTTACTAACTTCAACGTGTGTTTTTTTTATGCAGCAATTGCGACTGGAGACTAGATGATTTGCTCGCTCTAAACGGGATTTTATCATTTTATCATAAAAGCCAGAAAAGTTTTTATTTAATATTAAAATATTCTCCATTAGCATTAAGAACAAATTCGGATATACCATTTGAAAGTGTTACTTTGAAGGATAATCGTATTTACAGTATGTACAAAATAAAAACAAAGAAATCGTAATTATATTTAATTTAAAATATATTGCAGAAAAATTAACAACCTTAGACACGATTATAAAATCAGAATTATTATTTAAAGTACCTCGTGACTTAAAGTATCTATGCTGGTCGAGTTTATATATTTTTAAATTGCTCGATTTTGTCAATGGTCACTACCAAAATGCGTTTAACGCCGCAAAACAGCTTCTCAAGACTGTTATACTATGCGGTGCTAGCATAGGAACTGATTTCAGGTAAGAATATGCTCGAAATCTTTTAACAAAACCACGTCTAAATAATATATTTCTTATATATTTTTAGAGAAACTGCATATGTTAAGAAATCCATTAAAGTTACGACAGAATCTGGAATGGAAGTGAAAGATTTTAGGTTGAAAGTTTACAAAATTGATAAGATTTCTTATAACGATATAATAACGCCAGGTTTAAGTAATTTTAAAGAAACAGTTAAGAATCTTCCAACTGGATTGGATTTTTTACCATCTTTTTTAAATAACCCCATTCAATTTTTGAAGTAATATAAATAGTGCAATTTAAAGTACGCTCTTTACATTCAATATGTTATGTGGGATAATGTAATACTTTTCGTTTCAAGTTGTTGGATCTGATGAGTCTTAAGTATGTGTAATGCAAGCTCAAGACCTTGTACTCAAAAGTTATGTAGTTGTAAAGAATGAAATTTATTTTATAAAAGAAAGTGGTTTATAGCGGTTATTGATTAAATTTCATTATACAGGAGTAAATGGAAGATTGAAACTAAACTTTTAAATTTCTATACTTTTCTCCTGCATACTCAATTTATCGTGTTTAAATATGTATAATCGGGTATGTTACACACAGACAACAACGGATTAATGATCAAGAAAAATGATATCTGTGAACCGAATTTCAGTTAACAACTATTAATTCTCTTGTTTTGGATTTAAAAATCTATATACTGTTAAACTGGTCTTTTAAAAAAAAACATTGCTTCGGTGTATATTTTTTAGTGTATAATTTCATTATATTTATTGTAAATTTAGTTCTTATTTCATTTAATGTAAATAAAATGTTTTTCTTTAATATTTGTTTAAAATTTAAATATTAATTATATTAATTGATGATTTCTAACAGGGCAATGGTGGCCAAGCGTACAAAGGAACCCTCCAGATCATTAATAAGTTTCAGCCAAGAACGGACATCTGCAGAGACATAGATGGGAACCCATTAGCAGACCCTGACAGGATAAAAGAAAGGTGGAGAGAATATTTTCAAAACTTATTGAATCCGATCCCAATAGTAAACGAGGATGCACAGATGGAGACATTTGTAATTCCTCAAGATAGAACCATCAACACTGGATGACTTGCGTGAAGCTGTAAAAGGGCAAACAATCAACAAATCTCCAAGCGTCGATGGAATAGCAGCTAAGCTGCTGAAGGGAGAATGAGGACCGTAACTGTTTAGAACTGTACACGAACCCATATGTAGCATCTGACAGAAAGAAATATTTGACCAGATGATTGGAAGAGTGTGATTATATGTCCAATATACAAGAAAGGAGATAAATTAACCTGTAAAAACTACAGAGACATCTCACTCCTCAGCACCAGCTACAAAACCTTCACAATCCTTATGAAACAAAAACTAGAACCTATAACGGAATTTCTTATAAGAGAATATCAAGGTAGTTTTAGGACGAACTGGTCAACATCGGACCAGCTACTGACTTTCAAGCAAATTCTGGAGAAAATCTGGGAAAGGACTGTAGATATTTTCCAGATATTTGTCGATTTTCAACAGGCTTATGACTCTTTAAACAGAGAGAGGCTTTACAAGTTCTTATTGGAAGTAGGAGTCCCCTCAAACGTTGTATGATTGATCAAATGCGCAACCAATAGTTCACTGGCGAAGTTAGGATCTAAAATGCAGGAACAGAAGTGTTAAGTGCGACAACGTCTTAGACAAGGAGATGGGCTGGCCCGAATGCTTTTTAACCTAGTCCTAGAATGGGTGATGAGAAAAACGTCAGTCCAGAGAAGTGCACCAATAGCAACACAGTCTATAATTACGGATGACGTGAACATCGTTGGAAGCAGCATAAAGAGCATGCTGCATGGGGGTCCTTTGCCTAGAGAAGGAGAAATGCCCTAGAGAAAACCAAGGCGCCATTGGCAGGATAGAATGGTATGGGGTACCCCGTATGCTGAACACCGCCGACAAGTTGGCCCATTGTGTACATGTCCCATTAAAGGAAAAGACCGTCGGCCCTCTGGACGAAAGCAAGGAAATTTTTAGTTTTAGAAGACCAGACGAGCGCGGCTCAGAAGCTCTCTGATAAATGTTCTTCTTCTAAGCCAGATCAGAGCATGTGTTTTTAGGGCGATAATGCCGCTTAAGGCAAAGGGTCTTATTAGTTCTTTAGCCTGTCTTAGACCCGGGGGTGATTCCCAATAGGCTAGGTTCAGTCCCTTAACCCAGTCTTCTATCAGGGATTTGAAGATGGACCATTAGATGCTACAGAAGAATTCTGGGTCCTCGGATGGCCTCAGACGCCTTCCTTGCGAGCTTTTCCACAGCCTAATTACCCTCGATACTCCGGGGACTCAGAAGACCGAGACCCTAGTTTTCCAGCCCGACTCTGGAGTACGTCAAAGCACCATGCAACTGAAAACTTTCACGTTGAGAATGCCTTCATGGCAGCTTGACCGTCTGAAAAGCTTCTAATGTGACGCCTTTCAAATCTTTTTCACGGTTGAGCCTAGTGCGGGTCTCAGTCACATGTATTTCAGTCTAGAAAACAGAGGGCCATCTACCCATTACAATCGCTAATGGTGTTGGGTTCTGCGACACCTGCCCCTTGTACCATGCTCCATCTTTGACCCACCGGTGAACCAGTGGAGGTTTATTGGATGCCCAGGAACAATGAGTTCCTCCCAGTGGAAGCGATTCGAAATAATCGCCCTGAATTTTCTTTGAAGCCGCAGTTCACCAACCATATAGTCACATACCCGGCAAATTGGAATGTTTGAGATACCGTTGAGGATATCCATATGTACTTTGACTGTATAGGGCCAGTTAAATGAGATCTAAAGTCTCAAGGCATCTTCCGGAGGCGATTTCCATGTGGAAATGTGCCAAGGAGTCAATCCAATGATTGTTTACAATTGGGGGGCTCCTGGTGTAGAGACAATGATCAATGTGTTTTTTGCACTTAATTTATTTTATGAAAATCTTATATAATAAATCAATTATAACTAAAAGTGTTACAGCCAAGTCTTATATCACCCTCGGCTTTTTCGCACTAGGCTCGCCACTATACGGAATCTTTGGTAATACATGTGTCTTATTATTGACTTTTGTTCTATATTGAACTTCCTTCGACCGCTTCAGTAATTTTCCTTTTATATCATCGAGGCTTTCATATTCAGGAGCATAAGATATGTGTAAAATTCCACCATAAAAATTTTTAGCATCAAGAAATTTTTTGGCCCTTCGCGAGTGCTCTAACTTCTCAAAAACGGCATAAAATACATCTGTAAATTGTTCCAGTTCAACTGAAAGATAGTTTAGATTATTTTTATTATATTAGTTTATTTTAATAAGCTTTGTTAAGCAACTTACATCCTGGGTGCTCCTCTAGAAAAGCCTTTGTATGGCAGCAAAACGATTTTAAAGGACCGAATTTTTGTAGGGAACGTTTTACCTCCTGATGTAAATTAACTTTTGGTACACCAAATATTAGTAAGTGAACTGATTCATTTACTATTGTATAAACCTAAAATGAAGATTAATTTTATAATGAGAGATGCAAGTATTTTATTCCACAGGTAGTTGTTACCTTCACAGCAGTTAACGTCTTCCCTTGGCGATATTTCAAGCGCGTATGACAATATTTCTGACGGATGTGGTGTTTTACTTCTTCACTCTTGCCGTTTGTGTTGTTTTCAGTCTCCATCAAAACCTCTTTTCTATAAATATTCGATTTTAAAAACACTCCTTGCGATTTTTAAAGAAAACATTTTACCAAGGTAAACAAGAGCCAGCTGTCATGGGATGTGTTTTAGAAGTTGGTAGCACTGCTTTGGATGATTTGAACATACCTTACAAATGCAGTGAGGCACACTTTGTAGTGTTATATATAGTTTTCACTCCTTTTTTTGCAATAATAAATTTTGAAATATTATTCATATTCTAAACATAAGTTGTACCATATTAGTAATAAGTGTAATACAATTTGGGCGATATGCCCGGAATCGGCACCGCTGGTGGGAGTAATTACAAGATGGAACGCATAAGTAAGTAAATAGTATAACTAGTTAATCGATATTGTTTTTGCTACTACTGCCCGATGCCATGGACATCGTGCTAAAGTAGCGCTTGAAGCTCCCTAATGGGTACAGTCCGAAATCAAGGCTGAAAAAATATAATGCACATTACTCAAGTAAAATTTGCTTCGGGATATAGGGAAACCGTCCCTCAAGGAACATATCTCAATCTGATACATTTGAAATCATATCAAGCTATACCTAAGGCCCTCACCAGGTACATACCTACACCTTGTCGCCGTGTTGGGCTTTGCTGCCTCACTGCAGGAATAGAATGTGTCGCTTGTCGCTGCCGCGGTCGCTGTCGCCGTCGCTGTCGCCGTTGCTGCCGCTTTGCTTGTCGCTTTGATGAACAGAATGATGTAGCAGGCTGCAGCATTCAAGTCGAAAGTTTTGTTAGGAGTGCTTGTTTTGGTATTTTGTTCTGAGTTATTTGTAATTTTGAAATCAATTCCAAAATTTAAAGAAATGGACGTTCCAAATCTCGCTTTTTTTTATTGATTTTGTAATCTATGTTCCTAATATTCCACAAACATTCAAAGAATTTTATTTTTTCTATAAAAAACTCCAATCCTTCGATTTATTTATTTATTTTTTTCTATAAAAAATACGTTCCTTCTATTCAATGCAATCCAATAACACGACTGCACACGTTCTCGAATTTATAATTTGCATACTAGAATAATTTCAGGTAATAATTTTATCGTAGCAATCCGCACGAGTTGTCATTTGTCGCCCGTAAAATTTCAAATTTCCGAAAACCTGGCGACCGCGACTGCGGCAGGGTTAGCGACAGCGACAAATTCTGTTCGTGTAATAGGGGTGGAATGGTTTTAATATTTCACGGCGACGGCGACTGCGACCGCGGCAGCGACAAGCGACACATTCTGTTCCTGCAGTCAAAGTAAGTAGGCTGTAGTAAGCTGGAGAAATAGCCAGCCGCCGGAGAAGTCACCCATGCCAAACAGGCTAATCCGAAGAGGCCACATGAAGCTAGGAACTTCCCTTTCCTTTTTCTCTTCCGATTTTCTACGCGTTCCCTATCCTCATCCCTTCCCCACTTTTAAGCCAAAGTGTTTACCGAGCCGATGGCTGCATGGACAGCTAGTGGTTAAAGAGTGCTTGTCTTAGGCGGTTCCCTCCGATGCGCGGGCTTGTTAAAGTGGCTCTGCTCTGACTTCCGTATTACTCGTAGGAAAACGGAGGTCGGTTGGTACGCTCATGAAAATTCAATACCAGAGATTCATGCTTGGCAAGATCGCCACGAATGAGAAGGCTGGTACTATACAGGTACAGAAGACCGGTATAGACGAATGCTGAGGATTACAACAAAAGGCTAGCACAAAACCAAACCAACCCTTCTCGAGTCGCAGGAAGGGCAGAAAAGACCTCAATGAAGCAACAATAAAAAAAGACATAAACTCCCCACTAGGAGGTGGATCACGTCGCGGCTCAGCAGCAGATTGATAACTGCTGGGATGAATGGCGAATCGATTACGGTAATGGCTGCTAAAGGCTGTCCTCAAGGAGGCGTCCTATCACCTCTCTTATGGTCAATCGTAATCGACGAACTTCTTGCCGACCTGAATAGCCGGGGCTTTAAAGCACAGGCCTATGCAGACGATATCGTCACAACGATCAGCAGCGGTCATGATGGCACCATTTAAGACGTCATGCAAGTCTCTATATCATATGTGCATAGCTGGTGTCTGAGCTAAAACTTGGGTATTAACCCACAAAAAACTGTCAATGTACCAGCTCCTCTGGATGGTAAAAAAAATGGTTTTCTCAAAGGAGGCATAATCCTAGATCAAAAGCTCTCCTGGAAAGCTCAGATTGAGAGGGTAACTGCCAAGGGAATTATATCTCTCCATAGCTGTCGTCAATTTGTAGGTAAAGCCAAGACCAAACAAAAGGGTGCTGTGATTAAGCTGGCCAAGGTGCAAAGACTGGCCTGCCTTGGTATCACGGGAGCTAAAAGCTGCGGCTATGGAGGCGCTACTGAACCTTCCTCCGCTCCACCAAGTAGTGAACGAGGCTCTGGTCCTGCCTTTAAGCGTTATCTATTCTCAAGGAGCTAAACTATTGATATCATTGTCCGATACAATTCCTGCCATTCTTGGCTTCGACAAACCGTTTACGTATCTGCAGTAGGACAAGAACCCAGGGCGCTCATCCAACTAAACGATTCATTCAGATCGAGAAAGCTAAAGCGGTTTTTTTTTTAAATTTCAAGAGGTGGGAGCTAAAAATAACAGCAGAGCTCTGCTACCGCTCTATTATCATCGAATTTAAGCAGAATAGGGCTGGTAGTTGATTGCAGCTGTCTGTTCTGCGGGCAGCTCCCGAAACAGCGGAGCACTTGCTATGCGACTATGACGCTACAGTGAGGAGGAGATTGAGCTTGTTCCATCGCGACTTCCCTGCTCTCAAATGAATCCCAAATCAATTTTAGGCTATATTAAAAACCTTAACCTGGAACGGCGGGGTTGGCACAATAGATCAAATGAAATAGGTCGCAGTGCCCGCCCAGGCGCCCCTAACCAAGAATGAAGGAATGCAGGGCTGCAGTTGCGAATTATGCCCGGTTCACATTATTCCAGTAGCAATCCAGTCCAGCGATCGAAACCAGCGCTGGAATGCCACTGGAATAATGTGAACCGGCACTGGAATCTATATATTCCAGGGAACAATCCAGTCCAGTGACAGGATTGACTCATTCCAGCTCGCCCATTCCAGCGCCACTGGAATAGTGTAGACGACCAATCCAGTGCTGGATTAAACAGTGAACAGTTGAACAGTGAACACGCAATGTTATTTTTTGTAAACACGCATTGTTTTAAGCTCAAAACAGAATTGCGACTGCGACGTCCGACTGCAACTGCGATTTATGTCAAATTTGGACGCAGCAGCTAATGTATACCGAAATTGCAACCGCAACTTTTATTGAGACGTGACGTTTTGCATATCCAAAAATTGTGTTTGAAAAAAATTATGTTTTGTACGCCGATTTCGATTTTGCGGCGCAGTGCCGCTGCAGTTGTAATTTCGTTATACAACGTTGTTTTACATTTGCGACTTCGCCGTCCGCCGTCGCAGTCGCAATTCTGTTTTGACCTTAAAAGTTCAGCGATGGGCAAACCTACACAGCTAAAGAAATGCATTTGTGTAAATGCTATTAAAAGCTTTCTAAAGCTTCACACTGCATTTATCAAATTCTTTGTGCAAACTGTTATAGTGTCGCTCAAAATAGTATTTTTTAATAGTAGCTAACGTGCGATAGCATACCATACATTGTGCTTCATTAAAAAGATTTTGTGCAAATAGAAATTGAAGTTCCCACTCAACACAAAACATTTTTCGTATGAGCACAAAGTCTTATACGCTCCCACTCGCATGAAGTCTTAATTAAGGCTGATATGCTTTTTGTTGGATATTCGAGTCTTCTGACTTCGTATACATATTCAAAGCTTTAAAGCTCATTTGCTCGCGAGCATAGGAATGCCCATCGCTGTTTTAGTTCCATAAATCCTAACAATGATGAAGTTAATTGAAAACCAATAAATTTTGAATGACTGCAATAATGTAGACGATATGATCCAGTCCAGCACTGGAGCAAATTACTTGCTGGATTACTGGACTGGAATAATGTGAACCGGGCATTTCTACTTCTATGCCAAGATTAAAAGCTATCATTCTACTTTAAGCCGACCTATCATTCTACTTTAAGCCTTGCTTGAATAGGAAAGACTTCGCTAGTTCTCCTTGTATTCTGACTGAAAACCTTGTATTTCCCATTGTCATTTTCGTTAGCTTCACTATCTGCGGCACAAATTTTTTCCCTAACGATGCTGTCGTATGCTTCCTTGAAATCGACGAAAAGTTGATACCCGTCAATGTTGTGTTCCTAGCATTTTCGAAGGACCTGTCTTACTGAAAGTAGTTCTAGATCTATTTCTTTTGAATCCAGCTGGTTTTCTCTAATTGCTCCTTCTGCATAAGTTCCAGTCTGGCTTTAATTATGTTTGTCATAAGTTTCTATAGTACTTAAAAGAGATATACCTCTATAGTTTGCACAGTGCATTTCGCTGCAGGATTTAATCTTTTCTCACTGAAGGTATGGGTGCAAACTGTTTTTGGTTGATGAGTAGGGTGCAGCTGCAGCAGCTTACGTTATTTTACAGTAAATTACTATAGTCAAACTTTTGTATGCCTAGAAAACACATTTGAAACTTTTACCAGTATCTGAAAATATTGAGTAGGGGGATTCAAATAAAATATGAATAAAAAAAATATCATGTTGAATGCTTTTTATTTTTAAATATTACAGTATAACCCCATTTAAAATTTCTCCTTAGTTTATTGTATTCTTGAAACGTACAAGCTTCACTATTTATCCGTTCTTTTCATATGGAATTTTTTTTTTAATATTATTAGAATAAAACATTGATTTATTATCTTTTTTTTTTATTCAATTTTGCGAAATTGCACTACGTTTATTTTTTAAACATTTTGTTGTTTTGTTTTCTTTCTAATTTTTATTAAATTTCTTTCGTTTGTTGTTATTCTTTTGTGTTTTTGTTTTTTGTATATTACGTGTTTTTAATATATATCTATATATATGTATGTTTTATATATGCTTTTTATATCAGTTTTGAGAATCACAATAGAAGTTTCCATATTTTGAATACAACAAAATTGTCTCAGTTATAATTTTCCTTATTTTATCATAAATTTTGATTTTCGTGAAAAAATATACTTCTCTTTGTTTTTTTTTGTTTTTTGTTTTTGTAATCTAACATACATATGTATGTGTATTTTTAATATATTTATATATACGAAAAGAAGATATTTTTTTTAAATCAATTAGTATTTAATATTTATTTTGTTTTTTTTGAATAGTGTATATAATGTTGCCTTATTTTTATGTAAATTTATTAAATTATTGTTATTATATGATGTATCGTTTAATTCTTCTTCTTTTTTTTGTATTGTTTTTTTTAAATATATTAACTTATATACTTACGATTTAAAGAACAAACTAAAAAGCCTAAAAAGTATATAATCTGTATTTGCTTTCTTTCCTTGTATATATATATATGTATATCTACCTTACGATTAAAAGTAATAAAATATTAAATTCTAAATAGTGATTAAGTAATTCGTGTTCCTTATGTACTATATACATATATAACTGGGATTGTGTGTGTCAATTAATCTTAAATATAATAACCATATGAAATTTTTTTTTCCTTATTTTTCAAATGTTTTCCTTTCTCTCAGTTAAATATATTTTATATCAAAAGCAAACAAAAAAACAAAAGGACATATTTTTTGATTCTACTCATTGTAAATAATATTCTTGATAAAAAATTTCAAATATATTAAAAGCGTTTGTTTTGTTTTTTTTCATATATTTTTGTTTTATTTACATAAATCATTTCTAAATACTTAAATATCTAAGGATTGCTTGCGAATTTTGAAGCATAAAAATTGTATATAACTTTTCTGAAATAGTTTTTTTTATATACTATATACAAAAAAAATCACTCTTTCTTTTTTCTATATATTACAGTACAAAGCTGAGATGTTACTTTTACTTTATTGTTAGTAAACAACCTTACACTAAGAAAATATTACAAAAAAAACCGAACATTTTTTCTTCTTAAATAGTGTATATATAAAAATAAAATTAAAAAAAAACGTAGAACCATAAAACAAGAAAATTATTTTACGCTCCAAAATATATTGTCAATAACAATCACTTGGTGTATGTCCTGTACTGTGTTCAGTAACAAAAAAAACATTATTTTAACAAAATATTTCAAAAAAAGAAAAGAAAAAACAAATTTAAGTCGTATATAAGTAGGTATATAATGTATGTACAATGGTTATATTTATCACACATTTTTAACTGATCACCAACAAGTTAATGCTTGGAATAAGAGATTTTGTTTGTTTTGTTTTTTTGTAAAATATTTTTTGTTTTGTTTTTTTTTTTAACATTAGTGGGTATTTATTACAACATTTTAGGCCCACTTATCATTTTCAGCTAAAGTAGGTATGTCTGCTTGCAATTTAAGTGTTTGAGCAGTAGGATCATAATAGCCAGCAAGATAGTAGGTATCGTTGTTATCATATATATTTTGATATTGTTTTGGATCTTGACCAAATTTCTTTGTGTAAGCATCCAATGGAAGAACTTCACATTTATGTGAAATTGTTTGTACATCATTTTCATCCTCATGTGGTGATTCAAAAAGTGCGCCCTAGAAATAAGAAATAAAAATAACATTGATTTGTAAATTTATTATTATAGTGAATTTGAATTTCTTACCGGGAATTTAAGATTTGGACATCCAATTGTCTCTTCTGGATGATAGAACCATCTAACACGTACAACCTTATTACTGGACGATGTCTCCCACATACATTCAATTCTACCAATATATGGCCGATCTGGACGTCCGGTAGAAAGAAATACAGCACTGTCTCCGACCTTTAATAAGAAAATATGTTGAATGTAATATTGGTAACAGTTTGGACTATGCAGGCTCCCATTGAGTGCCTTCTAGATTGGTAAATATAGGAATGCTTCTCATATATGAGTGGTACACGGGAAAGAAAATATTTGGGGGTAAACTAAAACCTGGTTTCAGTATAGCAGTAACAACCCAATAGCAAACAACATTCAAGAGTTCAAATGCAAGGTCGTCTACTCCTCATGCATCCACCAGACTCCCCTTAATCTATCCTATCCTTTTTATTCCCTTCGACCTTAGCTTACTACAACACATTGCACCATGACGTGAACGATGTGACGAGCTTGTACGACATTGAGACTAGATTTTCACATAAAAAAACCATCTGAGTAAAACATTCTCAACCAACAAAAGATTCTGAAGAGCCTTAAAGCCCAAGGGTCTGATTGGAGGCCTGACGAAATCATTGGATAGGGGGACAATGGAATGTTAGATCAATCAATGGTATCAATGGATCAGTGAAATGAGTCCGGTTTGGTTCTTCTGTATATCTCCAAGGCTTTTAGTACAGGGCGACACCCTGCTTTCTAAACTAAACTCCAAGCATTGGTATTGACTTCTTTTTGAAGAACCGGATCGACAGTTTTTTTCCGGCCGCTCGATCAAAATAGTATTGGATGGCGTCAAATCTGAGCCGTACACTATATGTGCCGGTTTCCTCCAGGGGTCAATTTTTTCACTGATCCTCTTTATAATCCTATTGTCTGTTCCAACCCTCTTCGCTGAAGACGGTACTCTGTGTTACGCCTTCCATAATGTAAGAATTCAATGCCTCAAAAACCTTACTCTGGTTAACCATTGTTAACTATGGTTAACTTTTGTCGTTCAAAAACTCCGTGGATAACTACAACATAACCACGAGCATAACTTATTGGCGTTCAAAAACTCCAATGGTTAACCATGGTGTAGTTAAATTTTAACCCTGCTCGAGAGCATGGTTCGCGATAGTTAAGAAGAAGAAGAATAAAAACAACTTTCTGACAGTTGAAATCAAAGTGGACTATTTTATGGAAAATTTTGTTTTTATTTTTTTTTCTTCTTTAACCTGTAGTTAACCACGGTGCTTTCAAAAACCTCCATGGTTAAACATAAACTTTCGTGGCAAGTGAAGTGATGCAGCATAACCACAGCTTACCTCGTGGTTTACCATATAGTCCAGTCAAAATAGACGAAAACAAGCTAAAGACTGAAGATAAGTCGGAAGTTGCTGAAAATTGGTACATACCTTAAAAACATTAGAGGTATTCATGAAAACCCTCGTAAATCGGGTAAACCTAGTAAACGGCGCAACTAATGTCACATTAGTGTTAATCTGACATTTTTTACGCGGTTTACTACGTTTATGCGATTTACGAGGGTTTCATGAATACCCCTATTATAAATAAAATGTCGAGACTGACACGCGATCGGCTGCCGGGAAATCTTTTTATTCAAGGTCAAAGGGTCAAAATATCAATTTTTGCAAATATCTCTTAAACGGTAAGTCTTATCATAAAATAGTGTTTACAAAGTTTGTAGATTAAGCGATTATCTACAAAAAAATATATTATACATTTTCCCGAACGAATTGCCATTCATGAGATATCACCGTTTTAAAGATTTAAAAAACTCATATGCACTCATTCGCGACTTGTATAAGGTTATCAGACGCTCAATAAATCTTTTGTTGGACTACGAGGCTAATATTTTCAGGGGTGATTCCTGGATGTATTTGGAGAAAAAAATTGTTCTAGAGAGGGGGGCTATTCCCACTATCCACTAAAATACAGGGTGTTTAAGAAAAAAAATTAAATATTTTTGAAATTTACTTAAACTTCAATTACTCCTAGACAGACAGAAGACAGGACTGTGGTCAGGAAAACGGGGGGATCACCATGGCAGCGGTACGTTGTTCAATGAGACGCTGTTCGAAAAGTCAATTCTAAGCGACAAGCCACTAGGCAGACTGCTGAACTTGTCTCAAGAGGTCTTGCCTACAAGTATGAAGTAAAAAGCTGTACGCCCTTGTGCTGAAAGTCGAGTCGTGTGGCGTGTCAAGTCATTTGAGTTGAAGAAAGCGACGTTTCAGTCAAATTACGATTTTCAGCACAGGGGCCATAAAATCGACTTAGCTAACTCTTCCACTCTCTGGCCCCTGCGCTAAAAGTCGTAATTCGACTGAAACGTCATCAAACGCCAGACGACTGGACTTTCAGCACAGGGGTCATAGTAAAGTAGGCCAACCTAACGGCCGCGGTACTTTTGGATCCAATACCACATCAAAAGAAGAAGAAGACCAATATATGAAAAAAATCACGTGCAGAACTGATGGCAGTGAGATCATAACCTCAGAGCAGTGGCCAATGGTATTTGACCTAAAAAATAGGATATGATCGGGCAAGTCCCATCCCAGTAAGCGGCTGGAGTTTGAGGCTAATCATTTCATTGAACGTTTTATTAAGGGACATGAAATTGGAAATAAAAGATGAAGCCTTAGCACTCGCACTAACCAGATTATGGCGCATATTACAGCTATCAGTTATACAAGAGACCATTGCTCAGAGTAGGTTTTATGGTCATCAAACGGATAAAATATACCATTATTAGCTTCAAAGCGAACAAAACAATATTCATCCTTCGCGTACACGGACAATTTTAAAACAAAAGCCTCATAAACATATACAGAGTTCCCGGACGACGAAAAGGATAATCTTAAAACATGTCCCAAGTATCATGTAGAATCATATTGGGGGATGTGAACACCAAAATAGGTCTGGAGATCGTACTTTGGCACTCCCAAGTCTTTTTTGGTGATACGATGAAGCTTAGGAGTCACTCTAGGAGCCACACGAACTCCTGGTAGTTCCAGAGCCCTCCTACACTGCTTGTAAATTCGAGTGAAAGAGATATAGGCAAAAGCTTTGCTGGTGCTCGGCAAAAGTCAACTATTGCACAGCACTGTGTTGATGACAAGTGAACACCCTCAACTTAGCAACTTTGATTTATATGGAATTTATGCAAAAATTCTTACCGTGATAGTTTCCTTTCCTCTCTGAATAGTTCTGTAAAACTGTTTCTTAGTGCGACCTTTAGCGGGTCTCTTATGGCCCTTTCCAGCCCAAGCCCAAAGCTGCCGTGCTGGCAGAAAAGCAGCAATTTTACTGTGATTATCAACAAACGCTGGGTTAAGACGCTCTCTCTTGCATCCCGGGTCCTAAAAAAACATTATTGTAGTAGTTCAATTCGTAATAAAGACAAAAGTATTATAAACTTACATATACAGAACCAGAACTCTCAGTTATAGAAGATTCAGCTTCTTCTTCTGTCATGGTATCCTCCTTCAAATCAGGGTCAAATGTTGATGGTTCGGATTCTCTCTTAACAATATTATTCTCCTCCTCATCAGCCTCACCGCTCTGTGAAACGCTATCACCCTGTTCAATAGTAAAATCTTCCTCTCCCTCTCCTTCTTGCGGATAATCATCAGCATCCAATGATGAATCTGCATTTGATGCATTCTCACGATGATGATGCTTCTTGTGCTTCCTTCTTTTCTTATGCTTACGATGCTTACAATTCTCCTCATTGCACTTATGTTTCTTCTTATGCTTCCTTTCGCTGCCCGGACTTTCGGATGCGTCTGCATCGAATTTCTTGATTTTATCCTTTTTCATTTTCTTCAGTTTTCGTCGCTCTTCTTTATCAATGTTGCATTTTAATTTGCTTTTATCATCGTCACCATCAAAATAATTTGAGCTTGTCGAGGTAATTATTTCGGTTTTTTGAGTAACTTCAGGATGAGTTTGACTGATTCGACGTTTTCGTTTACCCAATGATAGTAGAGGGTTTGGATCGTATTCTAAAAAAGATTGGTATTTTAGTAAATTACAAATAACTGTTAGTAAAACAATTTAAAATACATACCAACAATAGGATAATCACTCAACAAGAACCGTATGTCTTCTAAGGCAATTCTGCCGCTATCACCATCATCAAATTCTACACTAACGAATTTCTTATCGTTAACAATATCTGGAGTACCAGGCTCTGCAGATGTCCCGGGATATAAGCAACGATATTGTTGGCTCCAGTACGCACAAAGTCGTGTACCTGGAGGAATCTCTTCAACTGTGGCCGGACAAACTTCAATAATCTGTAATATACCAAAATTTTATTAAAAATTCAACCAATAAACACAAAAATCATACGGCATCTCTTAGGACCTCCTCTCTGGACATTATATGAGGCCGATTGCCACGTTCACCATCCAAGGTAACAGCATACACATCCGGTGGTTGTAGGGGACTAAGATAACCAGCATAGAACAAACCTCCCATTGCGGTTAATACTCGTGTTTTATCCTTGTCTAGATGTTCTGCACTGAGTGTACATCTAGCGTCTATTTTTCTTTTTCTCTCCTTAATCTCTGAAGATCTACGTTTCTTCTCTTTACTACTCTTAGATTTCTTATGTTTGGAATGATGTTTGGACGATTTGCGACGATATTTTTTCTCATAGGAATATGTGCTGCCTTCATCGAATATTGCAAAAGGCTCTAAAACTGGAGGTTTCGAGTTTTCATCCTCAGTTGGCTCCTGTTTTATTGGTGACTCTGATGTAAAAGCACTGGCTTTAAGCTTGCACGAAGATTCTGAAAATACTGTTGTCTCATCGGTAAGGAAGCCAGCGCTATCCTTGTTCTCATTGGTGCGATTCTTTGACGCTAGAATGTATCCAACAAGACTTTTTGGTTTTTTAGCGACTATAGTCTCTGTATTGCTGTCATCCTGTTTCTTTGGGTTGCCTCTTTTACGTTTTGAGGATGATGACGAACTGGTTTCAATATCTTCAAATTTACTTGATTCCGTGTCGCTACATATTTTCGGAATTTCAATGCCTTGATTGTTTTCTGATGGTACAGGCGAATCACAACTGAATTTCGACGCGCAAATCTGCAATTTATCGAGCTGGAAAGAACGTACTGAACTTTTGCTGGAAAGTGGTGTCGATTCCCTGTCTGAGAGTTGTTGACTCTTGCGCTGTTGAAGTATTGGACTAATCTCATCCAATTCTCGCTTCTTTTCCTTGCACTGACGAGTGATATCAGCCAGTCTCAGCATCATATCTGTTTCCATAGCACGAATTAATTCCTCTGTAGTTGGCCAGTTACATTTTTCCTTACAGCAGTGAGAAGAGTCGTCATTCTTACAATTTGAGCATTTATCATACTTTGCCTTTACACGGTTCAAAGTTTCTTTAAGGTTTTCATCTAAACCTTCATTTTCTTCCACAAATTCTTGCTTGAAATCTTCATCTAAATCTTCCGATTTTCTGTGTCTTCGTTTCTCTTTTCTCTCTTTGTCGCTACGCGATTTTTTACTCGATTTTGAGTGTTTATGCTTCTTCTTTTTCGATCCGTGACTCTCTGTTGAAGATGAGGATCGTTTTCGATGTCTTTTTCCAACTTCTTCTTGAATCCTCTGCTCAGCTAAAGCGCAGAGTAAATTTAGGCCACCAAGCTGCTCGTGTTGACTAGTGTACTTTTCTGGTGTAAGTTCAGGCTCTTTATCTTCGGTAGTTTCTTCTTGTTGGCAAATCATTTGCGGAGATCTTTTTTCTTCGATAGGCTCCTGTTTTATGTATGTTATCTTCTTTTCTATAGCTTCTATGCTTATATTGGACAGTAGTTCCAGACCACTTATATCCACTGGTGTTGATGTCACCTTAGAGATTGATCGATATTCTTGTTCTTTTTCACATACAATATTTGGAGCAGTCATTTCTTCACTTTCGTTCTCTTCGATATTATTGCTGTATGTCCATTGCTCGGAGACAACTGATGGCTCTTCAAGAGAGTTCGTTGATGTTACCGCATTGCTATCAAACCCTGAATCGTTACGGCTTGAGTCAGTCTCTATTTCATTTGGTACTAGTTCTTCATGTTGGACATCTTCTTGTATATTACTAGTCACATTATGGCACTCTGGTGACGTTGATGATGGCCGCTGTATTAGGGATGTTGATGAATGTATAAGTCCATCTCTTCCCTCATCTGTATGGCTTGGTAATGAGCATTCATCAGCACCAACTGTATTATCATCCTCACTCATCACTGGTGTATCGGTTTGAATTGTTGCATCCTGTACATCAGGCACGCAACTGGTAGCAGCTTCCAAATTCTCAGGAACTATTGATTCGGACATCGGTGATGATAGGCATGTTGTTACTTTGGGCGATGTTGCTGGCAAAGTAGCAGATACTGCCAATGGTGGGGGTGATGAGCTGGGTATTATAGGGCTGCATTCTTGCATTGAACTGGGCTGAGAGTGGGGTGGGGCGATTTGTATCAGGCCAGCTGGTTGTTGATGATAGTACAATTGCGTTGGTATATTACCGCCCATATTGTTTGTTTGTACCGCTGTCGTTATTGTTGCCGCTGATGTATGCAATGATGAAGCACTTTTAGTGTCACCAAATAGCGTTGAGTGTTGTTGATGGTGATGAGTTGCTGTAGTGCCTGCACTTGTTGCACCTCCGCCATTACAGTCTTCAATTTTAATCACAGCATGATGTGGTATGGGGAGTGGAACTGTTGTTCCTGGTTTTCTTTTGCCGTCTGCCGTCAGAGCAACAAATCTGGTACTATGAGTTTGCGTATGCTGGAAGAAGTTGAAAAAATCTATATTAGTTAATCTTCGAGATGACATAATTTTAGATTCGAACAAGATCTTTACATTGAAAATCCATTAAAGGTAAAGTACACTTCTATTAAGTTACAAAAATGCTCTTCACTTTTCTGAATTACATTGGATAGAAGGCTTTGGTGGTAAGAAGGAGATTTTGAATAATACAGATGTGGATTGAGGATTGGCTTATTTAGTAAAACAGGCAAAATCCTTGTAGATGAAGAGTATCTCTCTAGTGCAGCATATTCAAGTGCTGGGATAGTGTTAAAGTTTTGGAATCTCATTTAAGAGAAGACAAATATCTTTCAGCCCAGCTATATTATAAAATGTAGTAAAAGTTATAGAAGTAACAAAGAAGGTCTTTGTGTTGTTCAACTCTGTTTTGTAAAATCGGATCATATACGACCACCATTGCTTCTATCCTTGAAGAATTAACAAACATCACTATACTAACATTTTGAATTGTTACTGGACTAAGAGAATCCGCAAAAGCGCAAAAACTCTTTTAAAACTTATAGCAGCACTGCAGAGGACAAGATACTTTTAAACCGACAAGGCAACCTTAACAATATATTGAAACAAAAGCATACACATCTCTTTTCTGATACGACTAAGGAAAGAAAATTGCAATATTAATGTAAAAACTACAAAAACAAATAAGTAGAAGCTACAGTTATAGCGTTCTTTTTCCAACGTGATCCAGATCAGATCATTAACTTTCAAATAAACCAACAACAAAAACTTGATCCAGAAAAGATTTGGATCAAAATCTGTGATCGCGTTTACGTGCAGGGACCGAACCGGTCCAAAGTACCAAAAAAGGTTAAAAAAACCCGCATAAACGAGGACGGGACCGAAAATACGGGATTTTTTTGGACTTTTTTGGTACTTTGGACCGATTCGGTCCCTGCACATAAACGTGGTCTGTGATCTAAAAATAGCTGGTGTGCCAACCATATCGAAGACGCATTTCATTGGGAAATCCAGTGCTTTTATAATTTTGTGGGTTGTTACTTGTTTTCTTTAGTTTTGTGTGTGTTGGTAAAGCCTGAACTATAATAGACGTAGTTTGACGTACGATTTTAAGGAACATACACGTACGTATCTCTCACCGTAAACCTTAACGTACAATCGGCTATAATAATCGCAGTAAACATTGTTTGAATTTGAGTTTGAATACAACAAGTATGCTACGATTTTGACATTACAACGCCGTCAACTGGGATCCATGTCCCATAAGACGGCGTTATACTACGTTTAACGAAACATTAACGAAAACAAGTACATGTGATGTACGTTTATTATAGTCAATTATTAATTTTCATCATAGAGCCCTGTGAACGCAGGGATTGACGTACGTTCTTTCACGTCTATTATAGTTCCGGCTTAATTCTGCAAAATTTGACAGTCGTATTTGTAAAAATTGTTGGCGCAATTTTCGCGATTATTCAAACTTGCGTTTTGTTAATTTTGGAAGTCAGGTAACTATTTTTGATAAATTGTTTTTAAAGCAGAAATATTTTTTTTAGTAAGTATTAGAAACTGATATATATATATATATTGTGACAGAACACATCAAAAATCAGAACGTTGAAAAACTAAATTTCTTCCATGATTCAACTCCGTTTTTTTATGCTTGGCTAATCTGATCTGGATAACGTTGTAAAAAGAACGCAGCTATTGTGCCATACAGAATCTTTCTTGATTCTATACGAAGAAGGAGATCTTCGAGAGGCACAACAGTATAGTTTCCGTTTAAATTTGTTTTGTAGTGATTTAAGTAATGACAGCGCAATCTGAAGGTTGCTTTGCAAGTTCGTTTCGAGTTTTTATTTTCTTGGAATTCCATACTGCTGAATGAAACAAATTAAAAACACTTAAACATCGAACGTTAATGACACTGTATGCAACATTTTTATATTTCCTTACCATAGTCCGTAGAAGAAAGATAGACGTAAGTCAGATGTTAATTTTGTTTTTGATTTGATTTGATTTTTTTGAGGTAGAAGGATGTATACATAATATATTTATTGATATTTCGTTATTTTAATTTGTGTAAAAACTAATCAAGATACGTGAGTGAGAAGAAAAATTATTTCCCGATTTCTAGATTGTAAAAAGAATAAGTGTTCGTGAACAATTCATTTCAATTGTAATCTGGAGAGCCATACTTGTGAGGACTAAAATGCAACAAATTGGTTCTTTTGTACGGCTTAGAGATCTGAATGAGCTGCAGTGGCTGTTCAGTTAAGCAGAGCCTACAAAGCTTGCACAACATTGGAGGCATATTCCAAGGAAAAACTTGCAAAAAGTAGATCATGTCGCTTTAGTATACGACGCAGGAGATCGCGAGCAACTTGGAGAACAAGGGTATATTCGGAGTTCGGAAAATATATTAGTGAACTAAGAGATAGGATCTAGTTGAAAAGGAATCAAGTCAGAACATTGATTTCGGCGATCGAACAGGAGGTGACTGCATCGCTATTATTTACAAGCAGAAGATTGGATAAAGGAGTTGCTGTAACGAGCGAGTAGAAGTAAGAAGGAATGTTATCTAGTTAGAAGAAGTGGAAATAAGCTCTATGGCCTATATCGGTGCCAGAAATCGAGCCAAAAACCTTCGGCGATGATAGTCGGATGCCTTAACTTTTGGGCTAATAAGGCCGATTTATGAAATATACAGTAGAAAGGAGAGCTAAAGCTCAAATGAATTTGACTTCACACAAAGATTAAAACAAGGGGAAAGCGTAGCTCCTGTGATATAGCTTGACGCTAGAACGAGTTACAAGAAGAACAAATATTAGAACAGTAAGAATGGCACTATTTTTTTACAAATTAACTCAACAATTAGGATACGCTGATGATTTAGAGATTCTATCGGACTATAAGGACCATCGCTTCAAGGAGTATAACAATTATATAAGAATCTTAGGAAATCGAGTAAGGAGACAGGACTACAAAAACAAAGCTATTATACATATATCGATTCGACTTATGTGACAGATCTAAACTCAGGGATCACCCTTTGTACTACCGATCCGTCATGTCATTGTCACGTCATGGTGAAATATTTAGTAGTAAGCTTAGTACGGGGGATAGAAAAGGTTTGGGATTATAAGGTGCCAGGACGATGTAGAAAGAGATGGCGATGAACGCTGCGTTTGAACTCTTGGATGTTGTAGGAATTTGCAGTTACTGACCGCGAAAGTCGAGTTGTTCAATTTATAAACGAATTCCGTGTTTGTATCGTGCGCGAAAAGGGCTGCAATTGGCAGAGGGAATAAGCCGAGTGGCCTAATCTGGTGTTGTGGGTAAAAGATTGGCATGCAGGCAGGTTTTCACGAAGGCAACGAGAATGGCTTTTTCAGACTCACTGCAGTGAAAAAGGTGTGTAAAACGTCAAGTGTAAAATTTTTTTCACGTTTTCACTACACCGAACCAGAATTGACCCCCAGGTGGCTTCGAGGGTGTGACTAATCTTAAAAACAATGTAGAAAGGACTTTTTGCGAAAAGCAAACCGACAAAAGCAACATGCCTTGGATACTGGAACAAAGGATTACAACGAAAAAGGCAAAACGTTTTAAGAACATTCGAACTCGGTGCAGAACTCGAGCTGCACAACATCTAGCCGATATCCTGCCAAAGTATAAACTGACATTCGAGCCATTCAAGAGATACGATGGACAGGTAATGGTGTCTTGCATAGCAGAAAGCACTCGAACCTTTTAGTCGTGTTCTGAAGGAAATTCCGGAGATTCTACAACGACGTGGTTAACCACGACATAGATGTTGAGAAGAAAATAAAACTCGGTAGGTGGGCAGGGTGTCTAGCACGAGAACGAAGAGGAACCTGCTCGGAAAGTTCTTTGCGGTAAGATCAGATCTACCGGGTGCGATTGCGAGGGAGACCCAACCTCCGCTCGAAGGATGGCGTTGGCTACTAGCGCATTCAAAAATCTTCCTATGGTTAACTATGGTAAACTTTTGTCGTTTAAAAACTCCGTGGTTAACTACAACATAGCATAACTATTTGACGTTCAAATAGTGATGGTTAAGAAGAAGAAGAAGAAAACCTCTCTGACAGTTGTTTTAATGTTAAAACACATAACCCGTAATTAAACAAGTCAAAGTGAGTTTTGTGAGATTATTGCAAATAAATAATTAATGTACATGGAGGACAGATACGAAATAAATTAAACCAATTACTTAGTGGATACTATTTTTATGGAAAATGGTAATCTTCTTCTTCTTTAACTCGTAGCTAACAATAGTGTGTTCAAAAATTTCCGCGCTGTCAAATTGGATGACATCTGCTCAGAATCGGGACCGGTTGAAACTTAGAATACAAAACTACAGGAAGGGCCCTCGGAGAATTTTAGCGTAGTGAAATTCAAACTGCACACTTCATTGCTCTTTTTTTCACTGAAAATTCACTCGTAACAACTTCTAATTGACAAAAACAAATTCTTTAAACTTTCTTTCTTCTTTTTAATTAGTTTTGCGAAAAACTGCAAATAAATTTTATAGAAAAACTCGTTTTAAAGAAAGTGCCGCGGGAAAATTTGACAGTTAACTAACAAGAAATTGTACCAATTTGACAGTTGACTGATAGCGATTTCACTACGCTCCCATACACGGATTTTATACCCGAGGGCCTTTCCTGTAGTTCTCTGTTCTAAAACAATAGTGTGTTCAAAAATTTCCGCGCTGTCAAACTGGTTGACATCTGCTCAGAATCGGGACCGGTTGAAACATGGAGAATATACAAGGAGGAAAAACTCTTATGGGGAAAATGACAGGAAATGGATGGGTGGTAGAAGAAACTAAACTTCTAGTTCATTTTTGGCCACAGATGTCACCTTTGTCCGATGTACCCCACACGAAATTAATAAAAATTCATTGGAAACATCAAAAATTGATTAATTACGAATAATCGCATTGATATAAATTGAATTTAGAAGCTGGTAAACAGCTGTAAGCTGGGAAACGTAAAATATATTAGTAATAAATGAACTTTGCCATGAACCGGATAAATACAATCGGCCATGTTTTTTGGGGTACATTTGACTACAGCGCCACCAATAATCAAACGAAAATTGACAACACGTAGTTTTGTCTCCTTGTATAGCCTCCATGGGTTGAAAGAACAATTGCGAAAGGCTAGTACCGGATCCCAGTTGTAGACCCGTTAAAGAAGAAGAACCCAACGCAAGAAATTAAAGCGAAGTTCAGAAAGGGTTCACAGAATAACAGTTCAAAGTTTTATGGAAAAGACGGTTAAAAAATCCAAGATAGATTGTCCTCATTCCTGAAAGATTAAAATTGGTTCCTTAGACAAAATTTTACATATGCGCCTAAATGTATGCTATAAAGGCTGTGTTTTTATGCTCACAGGAAACAGTACTAATTATTTTTCAAACTGAATTGGAAACTTTTCTTCTCACCCTTGTATAGTTTAGTTTTAGTTACATGACGAAATAGCAATACTTATAAAATATTCAATTAAAGTTTTTCCTACTTAAAATTAAGAATTTTTAATACATCAATATTTTCCATTTTTCATCTTTTTGAGTAACATAAAAAAAAATTGTTTTCCGAAAAACATATTTCTCAGATTTTATCAGTCTTTCACGACTGTGCTGTTGATTTCCGCCAAGAATTTAGTCATATTCTACTAAAAACAATAAAAATTTTATTAAAAAATTTCATTTTTTATGCGAAGTTCGATTCAAATATTTTTGATTAATTTAAAAAACAAATCAGAATCACCGAATCCGCTCAGATGACTCTCGATGAGCGGCATGACTCGATTAGAAGTAGTTTAGTGCCGTTCAAAATTTTAATAAAATCACGTGTGTTTTTTTAGTCAATAATTATAAAAAAAATTGCTTTAAAAATTTGTTGTTTTGACTCTCTCAAAATGTGATTTCATAAAAATTTGAATCGGTTTTAGTTATATATAAATTAATTTGAATCTCTTCTCCGCTTATACTTTTTATTTTTACATATTCTTCCATGCTAAATTTTTTTTTGATTGCTTTGTTAAAAAGATTAAAAAATAATTTTTAATTTTCATTTTCGTCTAAAGAGAAAGAAATACTTACAACGACCTACCGAAACGGCATGGATTTTTGCAAGCATTTTTTTTTGTTAAAAATTATTTATTATCAACAATATTTTTTTATGCATGTGTGTGTTTGTAAAATTTTATTTTAAACCCTCTTTTATAAGTACAGATGAAGATTTACTTACGTCACTCTTTCTCTGTCGTGTTTATAACGGGATTACAATACAATACAATTAAATGGTAATAATAAATTAGCAACACCTCAGGCAGACTCCGGACAAATTGCTTCAGCGGTAACAAAGCAAATTTTATTTAATTGTTTGTGCCTAATGAAGTCCAAATGTGCTTCAAATTCTCGTAAAATTTGTTTCATTATTTTTGTTTTTACTTTTTACGATGAAAAATTTTAAAATTTTGAAAAATCCGCGTAAATTGTTCGTGGTCTGCCCTTGATGTTGAGGTCGCTCTGTTGCGTGCGAACAATCACAAACTTACCTGATGCAATGTTGTACTGGCGGTCGCTAAGTAATCGGACCCCAATAGCTGAAGGGGAGCCAATGGTGGCGGCTGCAGCGATTGGGCTATCGGCGGCAACAGCAGATGAGGCGGCTGTAGTGCTGCGGTGGGCTGAGGGTATGTTGGCCATACAACCGTTGGCTGGAAGGGTTCTGCGAAGTATGGAATATCTGAAACATCGCATGACTGCCCTTAAGGTTTAAACTTACCTATGGTCGCTGTAGCTGGCAGGAACAGGTACTGCCCCGTGCTGGGATCACGCACCAATTGGAAGCCCACAGGTGGAATGGGCATGGGTAGCATCGACTCGACAGGTACTGGTGCTGGAAGGGAAACAATTTTCGAAACGTTAATTTCCTATTGGCAGCTCCATATCTGAGAAGGGCCGGGCCCCACAAGACTGTTGGCTTGGCTGTTGCCTGGCTGACTGTGACGGAGGTGGACGGATAAAAGATAAGATAAGAAATGCGCATGGTGGCGACTCCCATTTCGGGTTTTGTTGTTATTCTCAGAGGCTGTGGTAAAATGTGCGAAGGAAAAGCTTCTGTGATAAACCTAACAACAGCAACTGTGAAGCTTTGATAAATAATCCGAAGTTTATAAGGAAATGCATGATTCTGATTGGGTGACTCGAAAGCTTTTCTTCATGCTTTTGTTAACGAAGAAATTGTGTGAGAGTAATCAAATTCGAATTTACAGTGTTTTCGTTAACCATATTGGAATTGCAACAATTATTTGCTACACAATCAATAAAATATTTTACAAGATTTTCAAAAATTCCTAGCTTTTATATGATTTTATATTAAATACGCTAGTTTGAAATACAAATAAAAACTGGGTTTTTTAATGAACTAGATCGTTCTTTCCTTCTTCTGAAAATGTTTATCAGGTTTTCTATAAACATTACTGGGAAATTTCAAAAATTCCGTACTATTCAGAATGGGGGGGGGGGGGTGATGTCACTTTGACACCGCTACTTTTATGAAAATGAAGCTGACTTTAGTAAACCAATTAAGGAAAGTGCTATTAAAAGGGATGTTTTCATAGTTATTATCCTTCTTTACCCCTTTTGGGAGCATAAGGCTTACACAAATCTTCTCCATCGGATTCTATTTTGAGCTATTCTCTTCGTTTCGGTCCAGGTTTTGTCGATATTTTCGATTTCTTTCAATACCGTTCTACTCCAAAGGTGCGTTTTGTTTTTAATCTGTTCTGTTCTGGAACATTAAAAAACGGCAAAGCAAATTTTCTTTCGAGAGAAGAAATTAAACCAGAAATATCGTATTTTTTTAATGAAGCACAGATGTCGCTTATGATAAGATTTTAGATTTTCCTCCAGAAATAAAGTGTCGATACATTTATGTATTTCTTGAAGAAATTTTAACGGTTCTAGAGTACAACACACAGGTGGTTTTTGAAATTGAAAGTAACTTTCCGCAATGGTAAAAATGACATACTGGGTTTTATTCATATTTTTTGAATTCTTTACTAATTAAAACAATTTCATTAATTCCAAACAAACATAAAACAATTTAGGTAATGTTTGCAATGAAAAAAAGTAACTGTCAAAATTTCTGAACTGTTGTCATTTTTTCTTATAGCATGCACACACCGACTTGGTTATCGTTTTATATAGTTTCAGACTATTTCAAAACTAACAACTGTACACACCAAGTGGCTTGGTTATTTCTGTCATTTCATTTATTAGATATGGATGTCAATTCTTTGCTATTACAAAATAATTTAGCTTTGTTTTTAATTATGGATGACTATTACTCAAGGAAAAGTAATTATCTGAGGGAAAAAAGAAAGCAACATATTTGGAGAACTATTTGCCGTTACAAAAGAGTAAAATTCTTGTATAATATTTTGCTCATTTTAATTTCAGCGAGAAATTAATTTAATTATATGATGTCAACGTGGCTTTTGACAACCAATTTTTATAGATTGTTGTAAATTTTCATTGATAGATGGCACTCATGCCAGTTAATTATCGTGGTTAACGAGTTAACCATAGAAATTTTTCTTGGTTTGCAGTACTTGCTTGGTTTGAAAATATATGACAAACTAAGCACAAACCATCTATATTATTACGGTTAATAGCATGTACACACCGACTTGGTTATCGTTTTATATAGTTTCAGACTATTTCAAAACTAACAACTGTACACACCAAGTGGCTTGGTTATTTCTGTCATTTCATTTATTAGATATGGATGTCAATTCTTTGCTATTACAAAATAATTTAGCTTTGTTTTTAATTATGGATGACTATTACTCAAGGAAAAGTAATTATCTGAGGGAAAAAAGAAAGCAACATATTTGCAGAGCTGTTTGCCATTACAAAAGAGTAAAATTCTTGTATAATATTTTGCTCATTTTAATTTCAGCGAGAAATTAATTTAATTATATGATGTCAACGTGGCTTTTGACAACCAATTTTTATAGATTGTTGTAAATTTTCATTGATAGATGGCACTCATGCCAGTTAATTATCGTGGTTAACGAGTTAACCATAGACATTTTTCTTGGTTTGCAGTACTTACTTGGTTTGAAAATGTATGACAAACTAAGCACAAACCATCTATATTATTACGGTTAAGGCTTGAAACCATCTCAATAGCGGTAACCAAGTCGGTGTGTACATGCTATAAGGCTTGAAACCATCTCAATAGTGGTAACCAAGTCGGTGTGTACATGCTATTAGGGAAATAAATGCAAAAGTTTTCTTGAGCAAGTTTCTTGAGTCTACCATACTGGGCTGTAGCATAAAGTACAACAGATTAAAAAAAATAATTTCGTCTAATTATGCAAATATTTTCATAATTTAAGCCTTTAAACTTCACAAAACAATTTATTTATTTTATTTGTAAACTGTCAAATTAAAAAACATATCTCGAGAAAGGCGAAATTTAAAATTCCCCTTTATGCTGGATACTGTCGAGCACAAGGGTTTGTATGGGAGCTGCTCCAGAACAGAATAGATTAGAAAAACGCAGCACAAGTATTTTTCGGTCTACCGACACTTACATATGTACTTCCTTGCGGATTCCATTCAAGAGCTCTTTTTGGTAACGCATTATGTTTTTTTCGTATGGTGTGGGTGGTCTACCCAAGGTCCATTTCCTTTTCTTTATCGGTTTGATAATTAGTTCTTGTTTTGTCAAGTTCCATAACTCTATGTTTGTTATTTTTTCTACGGCAGACAATTTGACATATAATGCGTAGACATCTATTGACGAAAACTTGTGTCTTGCTTACATATATCCGTTTGGTTTAGCAGCAAGGTTTCACTGCCATAGAGTAATATGGATTTCACGCAGGAGTTAAAAATATTTTATTTTAAATTTCTAGATACCGGTTGTGGCGATTTCCACATTTTCCATAATCTATCGAATGGCACCCATAGCTTTTTTAATACTACTTAAGATATCCTTCCTCGCACCTCCTTCCATAGTAATTATACCCACCGAGGTAATTGAACTCCTTCCCGTCTTCTATTATACTATCTTTTATTTTTTAATCGTGTTTCTAGTATTAATTCTCATTGACCTGCTTAGACCTGCTTCCAATGAACGTATTTCTAAGCTGTCTATTTTTCTTTACATGCTGTCTCTTGAGTGGGCTTGATCTTCTAGCCCTTTTACAATTTCTCATCGCATTCCTCTTGCTTATCTGCTGGCTTTCTTCATTATTTCGTCAAGTACAGCAGTGAAGAGTAATGATGAAAGGAGGCAACCTTGTTTCACTCCAGTTGTCGATGTTATTGGATCACTTAATTTTTCATTATGAAGGATTCTTAGCTCTTCTTCATCGTTTAGCATCATGTCCATTTGAATTAATTTTGTTGGTACTTTCTTTTTTTTAAAGCTTCCCAAATAGCTTCACTATGGATTGTGTCGAATGCTCGCTATCTATGCCCAGATATTATTCATAGGAAATTATCCAAGCTTTCCAATTTTGCAAAAAAAAAATTAGTTAACTAGGTATTTTATGGAGAAAAAGGTAGTTTTAGTTGACATTTTAGTTAAAATAAACCGATATTTTTACTTTGATGACTCATTCTTCTGGAAGTTGATAGGGTAGAACTTTGACTTTTACAGATAGGTGGTAGTATTCTGCGTACACTGATACTTTATTCATGAAAATAGATCATAGGGGTACAAAAATACAGGGTGATATGTAAAAATCTAAAAAAAACTTCAAAACGCCCTAGCCGCTCAACCGTTACGATTTCCCACCCTCCATACGATTTTTTGTTCGTCCAACCAAAACTTATCAACAGCCGGCCGCTTTGTAAACTTAGAGTATACACCCTGTATTTAACTAATCCATCTAAAAAGTTCTTTTAATTAGTTATTTTTATTTAAATGCCAACGACGACAGTGACGTTTATTTTTTAATAATCTTGGCCCTGAAGATAGATTCAGTTAAAGCTTTGCAATTTGTTTTTGTTAAACACGATACCCAGTTCATTAAAGAAACAATGCATATATCAGACAACGATTTCCTTATCATCCTGTCCATCTACAGAAACTTACACTAAATATTTTCGTTTATTTAATTAAGGCAATGCAATTTTGACAGCTCAGAATTTCTGAACTGACAGCTAATATTTGGCAAGCGTTTGTTGCAGAAGAATATATTTGTATACAAAATAACATTTTAATAGCTTATTTTAATTACAGGCAGACTCTCTTGTAAGTACAGATCAGCTTCTCATAAAACAGTACTTATATTAAGCAATAAAATTCTATTTTATTGCATATTGTGAATTTATTTTTAGATCTTTGTAATTGTAAACAAATTTTATATGGGAAAGTAGAAGATTAGTTGTTAAAAGATATTAAGTGGAACATTTGTTACGCATGTGCACTATTAACCTAAATTAAGAAATGGAATGACCGGGTAATTGTCGTGTAAAAAATAGAATTTATGATTTAATATAATATGCAGAAATATACGTATTGACTAATTTTATTTTTGCGGTCGTTGGTACAATAATAATAGCTGAGTTGCTTTTCTACTTTTTAGTATGGATTGTGAGAAATCAGAAAAGGAAGACAAAATTTGTTGATTTGAGTAAAACCTAACCTAAAATTTTTGACGTTACTTCATTTTTTGAATACAAATAAAAAGTTATAAAAAGAAGAATTTACAACATAGTGAAAATTAATGTGGTAAGCTTTTAAAGTAAAACGAAAGATAATAGTTCTATATAATCCTACAACTGAAATTTTATTTATAGCCTTTTTAATATGACGTTAACTTATTGGAATCTTATTGGAAGTCCTCTGTAAATGAATAATAATTCACAATAGACTCCAAATAGCGGCTTTTCCTCTAGCGGATTTCAATTCCGTAACTACAAGTGTTATTTAAGGCTCTATTATAATGAACGGATTTGCGCGGATTGGAATGTCAAAAAAACGCATTGGGTCGGATAACAAATTGACTGGTTATAATAACGCATCTGCTCGGATTAAAACATTATTATAAACACCAGTGCAAAAAATGTTACGCTAAAGTGTACTTAAAGTTCTAAATTTACGCTGAAGTGTACTTTTGGCTTTATTATAAATAATTTCATAATTTTTAATCTCGTTGATGCGTTGTTCGCCGGTAAACATTTTTGAACTTATCATTTTAAGGTTATGATTATCAAATTTTTGACAATGCCATGCGGCAATTTCTAATCTTTTAAAAACGAATGCGCTCAAATCCGAACGAATCCGCTTGAATGCATTCATTATAATCAGTTAGGCCTAAAATGTGTGCGGGGAACCGATTTGACAGTTCAATCCGTTTTGTTGCGTTCAAATTCGTTCACTATAATTGGGCCTTTACTCGTATGAATGCAGGAGTGGCATTACCTAATTTGTTTCAATTTACTTGTTTCGAATTTTATAGTCATTGGTATAACGTAATTTGTTTCAATAATTTTGACAGCTGTTTCAAAAAAAATTCGTAGTTCGCAACAATTGAAACATTGCATTTTTTAGTTGAAACACAAAGTATATTTAAGGCCCAAACATATAGCAGAAACGAAAAGAAACCGAAACGAAAACGAAATGAACTTGAAAATGATAGCGAGTATATAGGTGCCTGAGCGAATCGGTTCTTGATATTTGTTGACAAGTTTTGCATTGAGTAGAAGAGTTTTTTATTTTCGATAAATACATATATTATACAACTGATATAATTTATGGCGGATGTCGAGAAATCACAAGAGAAATCATAATTTAAATTTTTTCACCTCGTATTGACTGCATTTTTTTTAAAATAACTTCTTTTTCGTTCTTTCAACTACTTTAAATTCGAAAACAAACTGTCTGTCGAGCTGTCAAAGTAACGGACTGAATAGCTGAAACGAATACCGAAATGAAATAAATATATATCATTCGTTCCGATTCGGTTCTGTTCGTTTATATAACCGAGTTCATACATTTTTATACGATTTATTTCATTCTTTTCGTTTCGGATCGTTTTCGTTTCTGCTATATGTTTGGGCCTTTAGTCGTGAACAAGTTGTAATCAAGGGGGTGAATGAGCAAAGTGAAAATGTAAGTAATTGTAATAGATTAGGAAATATTTTATCATTAGCATCGTTTCTAACTCGTTTCAAATTACATAATACCCAGTGGGAGTTGAAACGGGTTTATGTTAGGTGTGTTCGATGACTGCTCCATTTCAAGCTGGAGCAGAAAAAATCAGCACTTGCGTTCATTGAGAATTTTGATAGTTCTTTTCTGCTCATAATTGCTCTGCTCTGTGTTCTTTGAACCTGCACTGGATTGAGAATTCTCACTTTTTCTGCGCCACCAGAACGCAGCAAAATTCTTCTTCTTCTTTTTCGTTTGACAATTGTAAAATCGAAAACAGGAAAAATCGGAAAATTGATTTATGAAGATTTATTCGGAAAATACTTGGAAATGTTAAAAATTAAACATTATTTTTCATAAAAATAACATTTCGATATTGTTCAGTTGTTTTTATTGGGATATATTTCTTCTTCTAAAATTGTCATTCGTATCTAATTTCTAAAAACGGGATTTAGAGCAAAGTTGCGCAGAAAAGTGTTTTTTGAGATTAGCTGTGTTCCAAAATTGTTGGCTTCTACTCGTAGCTACTCATGCCTTTGTTGAAAAGTAGGAACGAGTAGAAACCAACTGCTTGCGAGAACTTTGCTCGAATTTTGCAACTCAGCTATTTTGCTATTTTCTGATTTTTTTTTGCTCTGACATCAATTTGACAGCTGCTCTGCCCTGCTCTGAACTTTTTAAGCCGTCATCGAACACACTTGTTAAGTCGAACCAACGTATTTGAAACAAATTAGGTAATGCCACACCAGCTAATATTTCAATCATTAGGCATAAGTTTTTTATCTGCTTTTATTCTCTTAAATTTGGTTTATGGCGATTTTTACAAAGGTTTTTAGTAATTTTCTAGGGGAAGGGCCCCAGCTCAATTTGGTTGACAATTTTTCTAACCGATTATATGATTATATCTTTAAGATAATAATTACTATTTTAGACCAACAGAGTTCAAGCTTTTTGCATAAATAATATTTTACCTACCTAACTAAATGCGTTCACAGTTAATCATGTAAAATTCAGGGATTCCCCAAAAAAACTTTATTGATGAGATTATTTATCAGTATATTTTTTTAATTGAAGCAGAAAAGCAAGGGGTATTCAGTTGATATTTAAACACTTTTTCGCGGTAAGAAACAGTTGTTATCACAAACACAATGATACCTTGTTGGCGATCAACAATACGGCTATTGTTTTTACTACTCAACTACACCAATAAATAAGGTATAAATATAATATTAAAACATTTGTTATTTGCAATAGAACTTAACTTTTGATACTACACAACCTTATCAAGTGTTTAAGCCCACTGAATTCAAATTTTAAACTGTCAAAGTTTCATCATAACTGAGTCCTCCTTTCTGCCATGAGGACATATTCATCAACTTTATCACACTTGTAAAAAACAGTAAAAAGTTATTTTTTCAATTCATATTTTCCCCCAGTTTCCTGAGCTGCAGATTAAGACATAGCAACCAGAACTAATTGTTCTATGTGTTTTTATTTCATTCAGGTATTCAAAAGATGTATGATTTTGTTTGTATGATATTTTAATGAGCCCACTAAATACCCAAAAAACACGCATCAAAGTACGCTTTTTTTAGGGAGTCGAGGCTATTTCAATAATAAAATCTACTTTACCATTAAATCTCGTTCTTTCAACTAATTCTGCCATCTTTTCTTTACGGTAATTCATTTGAAATTGACGTATATACATCAAATTATAATTTTAAACATCATTCCCTATTTTAATATCGTTCGTTATTAGAAAAAAATCACTGATTTTGATAAACAATTTTCCCCTTACTAATAAAAAAACTAATTATAACGCAACGATGTCACCCTACGCAGTTTTTAAAAATCGATTTGTACTTTAAAGAGGATTTTTGTAATGCGATATGGAACCGGGCATTAATAATGATTTAGATTGCAGCGCGATCTCACATATAAAAAACAATTTATCAAAAAAGAAGAAGAAGAAATGCCGCAGGGCGAGGGTGCGACTTGCTTTGAAAGTCAGTCTTTAGTTGTTCAATTACTTGTAAACGAAACGTGTGTCTCCCTTGTGGATTTTTTTAATTTGATTTTTTTTGCTGTTTGTGATGAATTAGTAAAGAAATAATTTGTTTTGCGTGGTAACTTCAAAGATTGCGAAAGGTTTTGTTGGTTGGAATTGGCATTTTCCTTCAAACGGTTTAGTTCGAGAAATTAACAACTATGACAATTTTTCTCTCCACGCTCCTAACAAAAATTTGTCATTTAGGGCATTTTGACAAAGTAAGTTCTGATTTTTGATAATTGTATTTATTATGGCTTTTTTAGTCAATTAAACTGTTATGCCTAGGTTTTCTGTAATATCAAGGCGCTAGTGGAGATAAATGAGTTGTATTGGAGGCGGCCCGAATGTAGGTCTTGTAGATTGTAGCTCTGGCTGGTGCTGGAAGGAAATATTAGCATTTTTAAAGAATTCCTCTGGGTACACCGGCATATATCGAGTTTCCATGGGAGTCGAGTTGAGTTGTGCTTGAGTTGAAATGACAGTTCAACTCAACAACTTAACTCTATGCGTTTCCATTTCTGCCTTCGGTCTTCCTCACTTTTTGTACCTTTGCCAGTGTCCTGTTTTTAGTTGTTTGCATGAACTCAGTTCAACCTACCTATTCTCGATGGGTTGAGCAGAGTTGAAAATCTTTAACGCAGATTCTAAATTGTGTCTGTTTCCATGACTTATAACTCGGGTTCAACTTTGGTTGAAATGTCATCGAAACTCAGTAATAGATATGGTGTGGGGTTTAGATTCGACGCTGTCCAAAACTATCTTGATTGAACAACCAGAAAGAAGATTCTTATCTTAAGAACAATAGCTAAGAGTTTGGTCGACAGAGCACGCTGGCATATTCTGTCAAAAGCTTTGGAGTTGGATTTATAAAGATATTCCTACTGGCATTTTTACATTTGTAAGTCTTTGCTACTGCTACTAATTTCTTTAAAGCACTTATTATTTTTCTTCTGTCTTTAAAGCCATCTTGAGCTTTGATTAGTTTCCTGTTTATGCAGTTTTTTCGTTTCAGTTTGAAAATCTTTGACTTTGCTCTTGTGGGTACGGCAAGACAGTCTCTATGACACTGGTTTTTCTCTTCTACATATTTTTTGCAGCTTGCACCATATTACTCTTTTTCTAGTACATCTGGGTTCCCACTTCAAGACTTCTTTCGCTGCATTCTTTATTCTGTTTCTGATCTTCTTTCATTTTAGATTAATACTTATTATAGTTGGGGTTGGTTTTTATCTTTCTAGGGCCCTATTCTTGTGTTTTGCAACAGCACTTTTATTTGATCGTCTTTCACTTTTCTAGTATCCTACTTTTATTGTGTAAGGTTCTCGGAGGATAGTCCAGATACTCCCATTCTGAATTTTGCCTTTAGATGGTAGTGATCTGATTCGAAAGTGGCGAATAGCACTTTACTTATCATGCTATAATGTTGAACTATATTACTTTTGTCAGTTTTGTGGTACAATGACCCCAGACACCATTAAACCTTGACACTTATTGTCAGCAATCTGCCCACTGTCTGAGCGTAGTTTATATCAAGGATTAAACAAGAATTTTTTTAGATGGATGAAAAAGAAATTGATTATACGAACACAAAAAGCCCGTATTCTGGCCGGAAAACCATCCATCTAATGACCATAATGAGAAGATAGGTTCCGAGGGCCACATTTAGCTAGATCTGCCGGAAACAGTTTACTGTAGGGCTTGTGGAATGCGAAAGGTCTGGAGGTCTGTTTTCTGCTACTTTTCAAAAACTATTGAAAAAGATACATTTTTTTCAGTAAACGTCTATTGAAATATTCCACTCCACTTAATAATTTTTTTTATATTTTTATTTTTAGAAAATGCAACTTAACGTATGATGATCGACGATGGATTTATGGGTTACGAGAATCTTCACACAAACCCTAATTTTTGGAACTCTTGAAAATCCGAAAAACTGGTGGGAGATATTTACAGAAGATTTCATTCGAGAAGCTACAAGAAATGGTATTTCAGTTGAAGAAGCTATTAAAAGAGAATTTATCGAATTATCGCACATAAACTTAATACTGAATCGACTGAAGGTAAGATACTGGGTGGATCGATTGAATATGGATGATATAGATGGTTACAATGAAGTTAATGATGATGTATTAAATATTGATGAGTCTGCATCACTTGGAAATCAGATCTACCAACTGCTTCGCAGTAATCAAATTGAAATTGTTGAATCTATCTTAAGTGCACTCGGAACATAAGGTTTTTTACTGATCGGCGGAACGAGCAAAACTTTTACCTTTAAGACTATAAAACTAGATTCTTTTAGGAAATATTTTTAAAGTATGGTTTTTACTGGTATTGCATTTATACTGTTACCTCAGGATCGTACAGCTCATAAAATATTTGGGCTTAAAGTACGGCGAAGTAAATGAAGATGGTGTCTGGAGAAGTAGATACAACCATGAGTTGTACCAAATATACAAAGAACCTGACATAACCAAAAGCATCAAGTTATCACGGCTACGCTGGATAGGATATGTAATGAGAATGCCTGAAGAAGCATCCTCAAAAACCCTTTTTCTTCAAATGCCAGAGGGAAGAAGGTCACAAGAAAGACCTAGGAATAGATATAAAGACGACATAGAAATGGACTTACGCACAATTGGAATGACCAACTGGAATAGAGACACAGGACCGACAACGTTGGAAGAAAATTCTTAAGGATGCCAAGGCTCACAGATGGCTGTAGCGCCAATTATGATGAAAGTACTCAACTGCTGAATTTTTCCAATATCAAACCTGGGTCAGCTAAAGCTCGAGAGCTTGCTCAATTTTATATTTTACTAATAGATGAACCTCCTATGCTTCCTAAATATTGGCTTCAAAATATAGATCAGTTGTTTCGAAATTTAGATATTTACCATTTGGTGGAAAGGTTATTGTCCATATCGAGGAGATTTTCGGCAGTGAATATCCCTTCAAGCGAACTTCTAGATTTGTTAATTGACAATAGTCCTTTGTGGCATTTTTTTAAGTTCTTGTATTAACAGAGAATAAGACTTATCCCAAGCATAGCCGACCTGATCATAGATCGGCTTTCTGATACCTCTAAGAGACTATTAAAGTTTGTATCGTTTTTAACAGTATTTAAGCTTGATCTTTATATTTGATCGAAACACCTTAAAAATTTACTTCTAAAAAACGATATTTTTTTCGGTTTTTAATGCATTTTTCATCTGATCTAAATGATCGTAGTATGAACTATAATATTATTTTATTGCTTTCTTTTACTAAAAATAATTTTTAGGTTTGTTTATTGATCAAAGTTTGCATTTTGAACAAATATCAAGAAATATTCTGAAGGTCGTTGAAAATTATGCTCTTAAACATCTTCGATGAACGGTTCGTGTAAATATCTTCCATCTTCCTATTTTCGCTTTACATTCTCCAATAAAAAATGTTCGATGAAAATAGCTTTTTCTCCCCCATAAAAAATCGTTCTCAAAACATATTCTCAATTACACCTCAATTAATCACACAAAAATAAATACCACCAATTTCAAGTAGCACCATCCCCTCTCACTGAAGAAAAACCAAAAACAAAAAACGAACAATAATTTCCATGCATAAGTGTTAGTATCAAATAGTAACGGTAAATTCCAAATTACCCTTTATCGCTTATCCAATAAATCTTAGCATTATCCGACAAAAAAAATACCACCGCCTATAAGTGGGCTAAATATTGCTTAGACCCACCTTTCCGCCTGTAACCATTACGGAAAATTTTCACGGTGTTTATGGCTGCCATAACAGTTTCGGAATTAATTTTCACACACTTTCATTTCGAGAGACAGGGTGTAGCCTGACAGAGTTACGACCCCAATATGAAGCCAATTGGTGCTTATACTTACTTGGATATTGCCAAAATGTGGGTGGAGTTCGGACCGCGTTCTGAACATTGGACACGCCCATACTTAGGGCTTCGGAACTAAGCGGTATCATGGTAGAATTGGTGCCCGCGAAAAACATGTTTTGGCTACTAACCGATGCCGCGCCACCTATGATTGGGTGAGAAAAAAATCAAATAAAATAAAATTTATTACTGGCTATAAATAATTACAAAAAAAAAGGAAAGAACAAAATAAACAGAAAATCCAGTGGAATGCCGCTAGGTTCCACACACACACATCAAACGGTTTTTTTTAATTTATATTTATTTACAAAAAATTCAAATACGGTGTGACCTCAAAAAGAGTCGCTTTAGTTTTTTCTTGTTGTGTACATTTTCTCTTTTTTATTTGTTGTTGTTGTTGTTGGTTCAGTTTAAGCTCTCGGCATGTTGCGAAGCTACAGTTTTGGTGGTGGTGGTAGTGGTGGCGGGAGCGAGCCTCTCTTTAATTGCATCACCGCTTATGCAAAAGAGGCATTGGTCAGGGAATGTTGCGGTTAATTGTGGAGGCGAGGGGCGAAATTCGGGGAAAAAGGTGCCTGCCCTCGAAGATCATGATTTCATTTGAATAATTTCGCGGTTTTCTTCGTAAAAAATTATGAAACTTGTTTCTAAGATCGCGATTATAAATCACGAACCGCGATGTTCTCACTTGTGAAATATTAAAAAAATAATTCTGAATACGTTAAAAAAATAAAATATAATATTAATAACAGCGCATTTTGGTTGATCGTAAATTATAATGCTTATTTTTTAATGTTTGTACTTCTTTTTAGTTTTACGTTCTAAAGAATCAGCTAAGCTACGATGACTGCATAGATGAGACTTGGGGAGCAAGTAATAGTAAGGGGACAAACTAAAAACTTATTGATGAGTCACGGTAGGACAAATTTGGACGGTCAATAAATAACTTCAATCTAAGAAGTGTGCCAACAAAGCTTAAACCTTATACCCTGGACATTAAGCGTTTATGTGCATTAAAAAAAAGATTACAGGCAGCATCTGTATGATATTTAGGGCATTGTGATTATCAGATGTTTTTGACAGTTACAACTTTGACAGTTTAAGAAAATATTACAGTTGGACTGCATGGTACGCCATCTATGAGAAAATGAAAAAAACTAAGAGAACCGCTGTAACGAAAGCGTTACATCAAAATATTTTAAGGGTTGATGTTAATCATCAAAAAATTGGCTATTAACTAACAATTAAGGGCGACACACACGCCAGCTAATGATCATTAGCGTTAATTGAGAGTATAAGCTGAGCCTGTTCAAGCAGTCTGATCTTGAAATAGAGGGTATACAGCAGCTCTTGGGAGCTACACAATTGAGAGAGGTATAGCCAAAAGCTTTGAGTTCGAATGAGAGAGATATAAACCTAACTCAACTATTGGCCGGCCCTGATATAGGGTTGAAGTACAATAAACCAAGTAATGACCCCGGTAGATCTGATTCCCTTTTCGAACAAGAAAAAGTAATTTTTAGAACGAGTGAAAATCTAACCACCAAAAATTATACCTTAACATGATATTTCTAATACATTGCGTTACTTCGATAGATTTGCTGATACATGTGGCAGCTCTCATCGATTACGACTCCGAGCGTAAGTTGAGTGAGATATCGGACCACAGCAAAGATGAGCGATCCGCTGTATCCGGTTATTTAAATAATAAGAGGGGAGTTTTTTGTGATTATTCTTGTGACTGGTTGTTTAGAATGCCAAAACAGCTGATAGCCACAATCTACAATAGACAAGCACGAATCGCAAAAGCTTGTGACTTATGACTTCCTTTCGGCGAGAGGGTGGAGCCATCTTCCTCGAAGCAAAGCATACATGTTGGGCACTCGGCTCTTCCATAGGTTGTAATTGAGGACGCAATGTCTAATAATCCACCCGACCATTGTTCCGACATTCTTCCTACTGCGTCCAAGCAATTCTCATTAGTGTTGGTAGGACACGATTATACAATGAGTTTGTAAGAGGTGCCTCTTTTTCCTTTTAAGCTAGTACAATGTCATACTTCAAATACGGCGAGGTGCTATTGTAATGCCAAAATGACAAAAACAAGCAAATTAAAAAAAGAAAGAAAATGAATACTTTTGTACGGGTTTAATTCTAATATGCATTAGAATGCAATTCACCTCGCCTAATTTCAAGTTGCTTCCGCAAAAGAAGTAAGAAATGTCCCTCCGCTACGTAATTTAAAATCACACCTTGCCTCATTTATCTCGATACACGCTCATATACCAGTAGGACATTATTTTTGTATCGAGGAACTTCAAAAAATTTAGGGCTCAGTACAATTTACTATCGTGTACGGGATAAATGTACTGCCTTTTGTAAGTTCGGCTCAACTCTAATTTCTATGTTCCGTTAAAAGAAATGAGGCTTGGAGAAACCGCTTGGTTCATTAGACAATGTGCGGACATCCAGCGTTCGATAGGCCATCAAAGTCCAATCTGTTCACCAAGTTGGTGGGTGCTCCCATAACCGGTTTCGGACCGATGACTACAGTATTAAAGAACTGTCTGGGTCAGGACCACCCGTTCTATTTCTTGTGCATGGAGTGGTACCAAGTTTAGTAGAGCTTCTAGCGTAGCAGTCGGCAAGATGCGAATATCTTCGGTAATGGAAATGCAGATTATCCTTGATATTGCCTAATTTGGTAGCAAAACTATTAAGCCTGCTTCCGTGCCACCACATCAAGGCCCCGTATGTTATCATGAGACTTAAGATTGTGGTGCTCACCATAATAGCTGCGTTCCATTGGGCGAAATTTTCATCTCGGAAACTACTGTAGCTAAAAACACATGCTATATCTCAAATTGCAGGCCTCAGGTAAACTGGGAAATTGGACCAAAGTTGCTAACCGGAAGTAGTAAATTTATTCGTGCATATGGCGAAATGACAATTGCATGCAAATAAACAATGCGTACATATGGATAAGACGTGCGCTTCGGCGCACTAAAATATCCGTTTGTTGTGGCGCAGCTACATCTCCTCATAGCATTTAAACCACAGTGGCACTGATTAAGAATATAAATGAGCGAAAAGTTGTTTCTTTGTATTTTATGGTGTTACTTTCGTAGTAGGGATTTGTCATTCTCCTCATTGTGCACGGAAGATGTGATTGTAAGATATTAAACACAAATTCAAACCCTTAAAGTGGCTGCCAAGAGTATTTTTATGATTTTTTATTTTATTACCCTTTTATTACCTTGGGTCATAATCATGTTTTTTAAGATATTTTATTACATTTTCCAAGAATAATACAAAAATTAAAAAAATCAAGAATTGGAAATAAAAAAAACTTGAAATTCAACTGAAAAAGGGTAATGCAAGTCTCTTGACCCAAGAACTCACTTGTTTCATATTGTTATTCAAAATGTATTATCATATCTTTGGTTGCAATAGATATTAAACTAAGAAAATTGGTGTTCAACATTATATTTCTGTGTCACAATAACAGAACAATCGCCTAACGCTAGCTTAGCAGAAAACAAAAGTAGTGCGCAGGTCAAAAAATCAAGAAAGTCAGGGATCATAAGGACCATCGCAGGAGAACAAATAATTCCCTTGCAGCCTGCGATCTGATACTTGGGATGATCGACCGGAGGTTTAGCTTAAAAGCACGCAGCGCATAAGGCGTCTTCTATCAGCGCAGCACACTCAAAAATTCTGAACGAGACCAAGTTGTCGTCTACTCTTGAAAGGAGAAGTTGTTAATTCAGTGTGAGCTATGGAATTGGGCAGAGCACTTAATAGGAAAGGAATGAAGGTCGTACAAGGATGGAGGGCCTTCCTAGTATGCTGTACGTTTATGACTATGCTCAATGAAGCGGCATACATGATAACAAGGATGATAAACACATGCCTTTGATGCCTTTACGATCGGGCGAAGTTATGATGATGAGGAGCCAAAAACCGGTAGTTATCTTAAGAGTGCATGGTTTATTATCTGCTTTTGGGATGGAGTACTATACAAGTCATTTTCAAAAAAGATCACGACGCATGGAAAAAGCGGTTTTGATGCTAAGTTTACTTGATCCAGTTTTTTAGACGCGTAGTAAGATTATGAAGGAGCATGAAAATTAAACTATATAGTTAAAATGCGACATTACATTTTTATCGCAAAAGAAAGCTTCTTACAAATTTCCATCGATTTTGAGGGCGTCCGTAAAGTAAAGAGAAAAAAAAGACCCGCCCGTTCTTAGCCTGGAACAGGCACGCACAGCGTCAAAAAAATAGGCACACGCACACCTGAGTAAAAATTCTACTTTTTCAAATGCAGCCCGCGACAAGCACGTACCAATAAAAGATGCACCAAATAGTCCAAAAGAAACACGGCTCGTCCACACTTATTTAGACTAAAGGGAGAAATATTGGGGGTTTAAAAAATTGTATAGGACGGAGAAAACGGCCAATTATCTTGGTAGCCATAAAGGATGCCATTAACATACTCAGTAAACCGGTTCTTATTCGATTCCGTAGGTCAAGCAGCATTGCACGTGGTTAGTACTTAGTTGGGGGACTGCTGGGTAAAACGACACTCGCGGGCATACCTCTGACGGGTACATTTTTCGAGTTTTATGCCTGTAGCAAGAGAGTGCATACCCGTATTGCAGGCGCATTTATTCGCTGTGTGCTATTTGTGGACACGTATATGCTTTTCAAAAAATGGCGGAATAATATTTTATATATTCTCAGTCCCTAGGTTAGGTTACGTACGGGGCTGCCTCCAGTGCGACCAGAGCGTAATTTTATTGCCACAACCTCGTGTACCTAAAGTTCGATGGTTGTTTGATCGACTGTGGCAGATGCCTAAAGCCATCGTGTGGAGTTTAGGAAACTTATAACTGATCGCACCTCCAGTCTAGAGATCTCTTTTAAGTCTTCCAGGAATCCTAGTGTTCGGTGCCTGGCTTCAGATAAAACCGGGCATTTACACAGGAAGTGAACAAGTGTTCCACTTTAGTTCGTCTCCGCTCAGCTACGACAGCAGACGTTGTGCGGGATACACAACTTGGCAGCGTGGCTCTATGGACTAATATCCCGTGACAATTGCCGTTATTCTGGCAAAATCTCTTGGGGGTCTGTTTAGAAATAGGCCTCCAATGGGCTTGGTCTTTCGCTGTTTTAAATTTTCCAATCTTTCCTAGAGGTAAGTAGTAAGATTACGAAGGAGAATGCAAATTGTGCATTCGGCTGCGGACGATCTCGGTCTTCGAGCCCCGGAAAGACACTCTCTGCTTGGCTAGATAATGGGATTTCTCGTTTCCATCTACGTTTCTATGTCCGGAACCCCAGACGAGAGTACCGTTCTGCTTTCTATCGAGACTATGGGTGATTCCACACGAGCATACACACGACACGACAAGAGTCGGCTGTAAAGGTGGTTTATGGAGAAGAGCGTGAGTGAGGGCGATGGAAAACCGGCCGATCTCTCACCCTCTTCTTCATAAACCACCTTTGCAGCCAACTCTTGTCGTGTCGTGTGTACGCTCGTGTGGAATCAGCCAATCTAACTCAATTTGCATCGCTTCACTAAATTGGTGGGTATCGCTGCTGAATCCAGAGCTTTTATAAAGTCTTAGATATCAATTCCAGTACTACATCTTTTGTATAGGTTCGAAGTTCATCGTCTGGCAGAGCTTCAGGATCGGCAATACTTCGGCTTGAAAGATACTAGCGTACACCGCGAGAGCAATGAACTAATAGTGGTCTCTAGATAAACTCGTGTCGTGACGCTCTCTCTTCCGCTTGGAGCTGCCCGTGATAATCCGTATATGGAATTTCCCCAAGAAATCTCCGCTTCTTCCATCTCTCCTTGAGGATATTTGGATGGGGAAAGTCCTTCCTGAAGGGCATTGTCCCTTAGTATATAAAGTCATCTACAATTTCCATTCTATGATTGTCAAGAGTGATGCTTCGTCCTAATCGTTGTTCTCTTTCTGATACAATCATGTACTCTGTTTTTCGTGCCATTTACACTTAAGATTTAATTTTATAGAACTTTCTACAATTCTTGAAAACGTCCCATTTATGTCTTACAATTTGCGTCCAATTGTAGATCTTTCATTTGCGAAGGCTAGTACCTGAATGTTTCTTGTGAAGATGCTATTTACTCCATTTAATTCTACTGTTATCATTATTGCGTGCAAAGCAATCTTGAAGTATTGATAAGATCGCATCTCCTTGTCACAGACCTGATTCTTAAAGGAACTTGATTGAATTATAAATCTCGTATTCTCACTTGTGTAGGTACTACTTGCCACTTAAATTAAATACATACATAATTTTTAATTCTAAGAATTATTATACAGAAAATTTGTATGGCTAAAATCAAATTTCATCTAGGTTTAGTCCAAATTTTGCGCATGATAAAAAAAATTATCAAGATGCCTGACCCTGAACATATTTCATAAACTATAAACTTCTCTTCTTCTTCTTGACAAAATTCCCCTTTTACCATATACGATAAGTAAATAAAGGCTAAAAGGAAAAATGTCAATTTTATTTTTCCTCAAAATAATTAAATGCAAACGTTTTGATAACTACATTATAAAAACCTAAAACACTGTAAAAGCGCACTAAAATTAAACTTTCTCAGCCTTTGCTCATTAGCACAAATGCTGCATTAACTGTCATTTGCACAAATGTCAAAGGCATGTGTGACAACATTCGGGAGAATTTTGAAATATTTTGAGCAAATTCAGTAGCTTTAATTTTCTAAAGATTTTATCTTGATTAAATTCTATTCTATTGAAGGTTTTTCATCGAAATATTTATTTTAATTTAAATGATTTATTTAAAAAATTTAGAAACTAATTTTTATTTGTAGAATTGTATTTAAAATTTAAAAGAAATTACTTAAGGAATTCCTAAAATGAGAAAAGGGAATTCTTCCCACGATTTAAATTGTATCTCAAAAGTAAGATTTATTGGAATGATCCCTCTTAAGTTTAAATTTATGTCCTTAAAACTCTAAAACTATGTAAGAACGAAACTAAAAAAATTCTATGCTAATTTTTCCACTACAAAAAAAAACAAAACGAAATTATTGGCACCGAACGAAAACGGAACAAAATCATTGATCTTCGCTACAATGAAAAAAGAAACAAACCAAATTTCACAGCAGCAAAAAAGCAATTTTTAAATATTTTCCGGTCCTTTTTTGATGATTGATCGGCAAACGTTCAATATCCACAGTTGGGGACCAATTTAAACCCAGAGAGTCGCCATGGCCTTGGCTGCAGCCGATCCGAACGAAATGGTATCGATCCCCTTCCTCCGTGAACGAGCACAGCCTCAGTTTTATCGCATTTTATCTTTTCTGTTTCTGGTTGTTGTTGTTTTTTTGTATTAATTTCTCAATGTTTACTCATTGCCCTGCCGGAGCGACTGAATATCCGATAAACATCCTCGAGTCATCAATCACCCCAGGATCAGTTGTTGTCAATGCGCGGCAATACGGCCTCAATGGGCCGCGCCGAGCCAGGAGAACGCGGAACGCAGCGGGTAAAAAACATAGGAGACAGCAGAACATAGGAGTGCAAGAAAAGAAAAGAAACAACACAACAAGAAAAAAGATCGCTCGAGAAAAAAAGAAATGAAACAAACAAAAAAAAATAAATGGAAAATAATAATAACAACAACAACAATGGCGGCTCTAAAAATAGCAAATTCGAACTTACCAATATCGGCGATCCCAATGCCAAAACGGTTGACTTCCTTCGGCTGATGTGTAACAGTTGCCGTGTGCTCCTGCAGCCGTTGCCGGGCCACGGCGATTCCTACTGGTATAGCGCCAGCTGCGGATGTAGAAAACCCTTATTAGAAAATGCAATTTGTTTAGAAGACAACAACTATAACCAGCAGCATGGTCCGCTGACGGACCGGCTAGCGGTTGGTGTGTGCGCTTTCATATGGAAAAACAACGCAAAATGAAAGACGACAGAAACCTGTCTCCGGATACCGTACCTGAATTTTGTGGTGTAGATATTGTGTGATTGTCCATGACGGTGCTCTTCGGCGATGGTGACTCAAGCTTAACAACCGCAGTCAGCGTTGATGACGTCTTCTGATGCTGCTGCTGATGCTGATGATGATGATGTGGATGATGCTGCTGGTGGTGGTGTCCAAGGCTATTAGACGTGGTGACTTCCGAAACCTGGCAGGGCTCTCGCTTAATTTGTAACAGAGTAACACTGGATGTGGAAGAGACTGCTGAAGATGGTGCAGCATGATGCTGCGAGGTAAGATTCTCGGGAAACGGTGATGGTATTCCACCTCCTGAACTTCCTAATAATGTGGATGTTGATGAAGGTGCTATGCTGGACGACGATGCCGTCGACCATGAAATTGGTATCGTGCGGCTACAACCGTTTGCTATGTCGTTTGTGGATGGCATGCAAGTGGTTGACGGACTGCTTGTTGTCATTGTCGTCACGAGACCACCAGTACTGTTGCTGCAACCACCATTCGATTGCAAGTGATGATGGTAGCTTTGTGAGTGGGGCGTGAGATCGTCGTACTTGCTGCTGCTGCGGGTGCTGCCGCAGCTAATCCCTTCCGTTTTTACGATGCTTGCCACTGGCTGAAGTGGTGGAACCTTTTTTTTTATGTGAAAGAGATAGAAGGAAAAAATCATGCAGGAATTAATTAAAAATGTTTTTTTTCTTCGCTCATTATACTTACTTGAATGTGTAGTGGTTCTAGGGTGCTGTGTTCCCATCGACCGATGCATGTTTCGGTCTTCTTGGATATTGACGAGGTTGCACTTAAGTAATCAGTGTGGGATGAGACGAAAATACTGTTGGCCTGGAAGGGAGATATTATGTTACAAAAAAGGACTAATTAATTGGATATTTTAAGGCGCAAGTTGTGTAGAAACTAATTTTGGATGTCCTTAGAAGACTCCCTGATTTTTAATTAAATAGAAACCAAATCACCTACGAAGCTATCAGCTCAATTTTTCCACTCAATACCAAAAACACTAAGTTAAATCAGCAGTAAACATAAATTAATTATGTGGCATCTGTAAAAGCTTCTGTATAAAAACAGACAAAGAAGACACTGGGGTGGGAGCACGTAAGTTGTTTCAATCGACCTCTTCATACAAAAATTCTGAATTTTTGTATGAAGAGGTCGATTGAAACAACTTACGTGCTACCACTCCTGTATATTTTCAGTCAGGTACTCTGGCAGTCCCATGAAAATGACACTTAATTTCGAAATATGTAGTTCGAAAAGAGCAGTTTCGAAACCCACTATATGTCAATCTCTGATAATTGAGCCAGGCCGGGGTAGGGTGTTCAGTCCTGCAAATTTCACTCCGATCTACTCCCTTGGGTCATCAACTGTTAATTGACAGTTCGAATTGATCAATGCATTGACTCGTGTGTCCATTGACTCACCTCTACAAAGCAGATCATGAATTCAAAAACGCAGCAAATGGTTTTTCTGCACATAAGGTATGCGCATACGTGCTGTCCATAAAGTGACGCTGCGCAAGTGAGACTGAGAAGTGAATAAATTGTGCGCTTGAAACACTGCTTCTACACGTTCAACACTTTTGATGATAAGTGTCAAATTTGTTGAGTTGAAAGAACTAATCTCTATACAATTCAACTTTATTTGTTTCAATTCAACAATTGCCTCAGAAGATAAAATTCTGACACATATCACTGCTGCGCTAAGCTTCCACGTACATATGCTGTACATGCAAACGCATACTTATAAAGAGTTGAAGCAAAATCAAAAGTTGACCGAAAATTTTGCGTCAACTTTGTATTGAATGCAAATTTCCGAATGCGAAAGAGAAAAAAACTAAAGAGTTGGAAACGTCAAAATTTTGAACGAAAAGCAGAACGTGTAGAAGTGCCCAAAAGTGACGCATGCGGCATTTACAGGGGATCCGGCCTGGCGGCAGATTTAGGATTTCAAATTCGAATATTTGTAAAGCCGTTGGGCGAAGGCGCGGTATCGGGATATAGTTCGTCGCGGCATGAGTGCAGTTGTTTAGTCACGATTTCGTATTGCGAGTTCGCACTAGAAGCGTATTTTATAAAGCCAACGATTCGTGCACCATAGCCCGGAGACGATTTTGAACATGTTTTGACATCCGTCGTTTAGGTGAAAACGTGGTTGCGGAAGTTCCGTGCATCAGATCCAACCGTAAACAACCCACGCCCAGGCCCAGTCGAAGATCAAGAACCGAAGAAAACATTGAACGTGTTGAAAATACTCGCCAGTCCGTGCACAAGAGAGCATCGGCTTTGGCGCTGCTAAAAAAGTCGTTGTACCGAATCTTAAGCGTGGATATGGAACTTCACCCTTTTAAGATCCAATTGATGCAGGATCTTAAACGAGTTGACTACAGGGTGCGTAAGGAGTTCTGTGAAAACATGTTAAGCCAATTTCAAACTGTAAACTAGAATGATTAAGCACATTTCGATTAAATGGCCTTGTTAACAAGCAAAACTGCAGATATTGAGTACCGAAAGAAGGAAACCCGCAATTGAAGCACCAACAAGCCCTGCATAGCCCACAAGTGACCGTTTGGGTCGCTCCATCCACGGATAGAATAATCGGACTGTTTATGTTTCTTGCAGTGTATGAAATGCACATCAGCTGTTTGTGACAAAGCAGGAACTTCAGTGCTGCCACCATTTTCTGCACATACGATCACCATTTTGACGTTTTTGACTAGGCCATATTTTGAAAATCAATTTCGGAGAATTGATTTCGCTTTTTTTACTTATGGAGGTAGTAGAAGAGAGAGTTGTGATAGTTTTCGGACTTTCAAAAAGATTCGGTTACCTCCAACGAACACTTTACAAAGTAGTTCACTAAACATATTATCAATTGTGATCTTTTTAACAGAATATATTGTAAGAAACTATTTTCTTAGTACCTTTCCTATTGTAGAGACCTCTATGAGTTAAATATTGTACCACTGACTGCATGCATGTATGGCAAAACTGGTGGAGGTGACGATATGAGGCTGATTCAGAACCTCATGCAGCACTTCGCAGCGCTGCAATCAAAAGTGTAGGCCGTATCAGAACCTAAAAATATGCAGCGTGCAGCAGCAGCACCAGAGCAACATGCTGCAGTCGGTATCAGATCCTAGTTGTTTCCGCTGTGCAGCGCACTTTTTATTTCACAGCAAAACCTCAAATTAATGCTTTAAAAATCGCACTAGTTCTATCAATTATTCCTCCATGTCCTTTTAAATAATTTAAAAAAAAAATCCCGCGTCTCCTTATTTAAAATCACTTGCCGCATTACGAAGTGTCAAAAGTGCTGCATATATATGCAGCAAAATTAGGATTTCAGATGAAAATGCAGCACGCTGGTCTGGTGCTGCTTTGCTTGTCATTTTACCAGCCTCAGCCAATAGAAACACTTGTGGTTGCAGCGCTGCATAGGTTCTGATACGGCCTTGTTTCTACTGGCTGAGTCTGGTTAAATGACAACCAAAGCAGCACCAGAGCGGCGTACTGCAAGTTCATCTCTTGCAGCACGCTGCAAATTGTTTATAATCAATAATCTATCTCTCTTTTTATATCTATGACTTCAACTTATTAACAATGTTCTTCCCAATAAATAAAATACATATAATTTGTAAAAATGTAACTGTAAAAAAGCACAACATTTTTATTGGAATTGTTGATGGTTTAGAAATGTCAAAACTTTTATGTTTCTGTAAATGACAGTTCCCGTCATACTTGGGTGTCTGTGGATGGGGGCCAAATAAGAGAACTTTAAGAATTGTGTTTGTAGTCATTGAATTGTTAATACATAAAGAAGTTTTCTGTAAACATTTAATAGGTCCACTCCTGATTAATCCTATGAATCCATTAAGCCGGGAAAAACGTAACAATATAAAGGCCCAATTATAAGAAACGGATCAGAGCGGAATAAAATCAGATTGAATTGTCAAAGTAGTTTTTGCAGTGTGCGTTTTCCATCTTAACGATTACAACGAACGGATCAAAGCGCGGGTTCGTTTTCGTTTGTTTAGAACTTGCTAGATTGGGCTGTCAAAAATTTAGTAAACATAACCTCTTTGGGTATTTGTGGTTCAACTTTGATTCCAAGTATTAATAACTTAAAAAATATTTTCTGATGAGCAATTAATCTTAGAAGTTAAGGAGTATGAATTGTCATATGATAAATCGAAAAGTGAATATAAGAATACTTTGACGTTCTAATCGAATAGTTATTTGTAACCAGTTCAATTCTTTGACATTTAAACCCGCGTAAATCCGTTCATTGTCATTGGCTCTTTTGTCGCTTTATCACGTTTTAAAGCCTGTCTGTCATTTTTTTATGTGTAAGTCGTAGCTTAGGAATCACCTTTTATACTGCCATGTCGTTCGTCATGGCGCGATATTTTGTAGTAAGCTTAGATAGGTGAGTTGATAGAGCCTGTTAGGTGCTGTAAAAGGTGTCGACGAACTTTGCGTTTGGACTCTTGAATGTTGTACGAGTTCGTAAATACAGCCTGCAGAAGGCTGATCCCTGTCGTGTAGTTTTATTTATGTACGAATTTTTATTCTGAAGTGTGCGCGGAAAAAGGGGCAGAGGACGGTAGGAGTGAGCTAGTCTGGTGTTGCGGGAATAATTTTGCGTGGAGGTAAGTTTAATGAAATAAGCTATTATAGTAGCGATAGAATTATTTAGAAGATAGCATAATCCTTGTTGTTCCTTGCAATTACTTAGAATATATCATACACCGTCAGACCCTTTCCAATCATATGCAAATAAAGCCAATATTTATCAATATTTCCATTCGCACTTTTATTTAACATTCAAAATTTACTCCTTTATCTTCCATTCAACGCACCATCTGAAACGTGTGTTCTCGTCATTCATCTTTGGAATTTTTTAATAAAATAAGATACGAATCGCATCCACCACCTCCACGCCGCATTCTTTCATAGATTCACAATAGTCTTCCATTAAAGGATAAAAGTCTTCTTTGATTTCATCACTTCGTCTTTAGACTACACTCAACCCCATAACATATACAGACGACTTTATCTCTCTTTCTCTCGCGAAAGATATATCTCACAAAGAAACTTCCACCCTCTACCATTATAAAATAGCATGGATTAACAAAACCAAAAGGGGATGAAGGATTGTCGTTTTTGGCAGACGAACGAGTCGCACGTAGTCAGGAGATATTGATGGCGCAAATGCTTTTAGCAACAACAAAAAAAAACTCCATGCGATAAAGTGCTTCTCTTGAGGCCGACGCACGTGGCCCCTGTAACTGACATGTAAGTGTTTAATCAAAATTAATTTTTGAGAGTTTAATGAAATAAATGTTTTTGGGGTTAATTGGATTTTTAAGGATTTGTTACATTAAGCTAGAAAATTAGCTATTTTGTGGTTTATGTGTTAAAGGAATCGATTGGGTTCGGACTATTTGTTGCAGAGAGAAATTCCTAGATAGCAGTTTCTGGTTGGAAGCTAACAGCCCCCACTGTTTAGAGCGATCAAATCTGCCTGAGCAAAAGCAACATCATGTTCAATCACGAAGCTATTAGGAAGGTGGTTAGATCGTTCAAACCAAGCCCTTGCCTATTGGACTTTGATGAAACCTACCGAACGCTGAAGGTCCTGTGCCGTATCTAAACGAGGCCAAGGAGTTGTTGGGGCGCAGTAGAAATGATGTTAGGACATTTGTTGCAACCCACCTGTAGGCTTTGCTTTGAGGAGGATGAATCAATAACACTAGCCTGTTCTTAGCCTGAAACAGGCATACACAGCGTCAAAACGCCTCCATGAAACCCGAAATAGGCACGGTATTCCACTTTCCAAATGCGGCTCGCTACAGGCACGAACGGAATAGTCCAAACGAAGCATGGTACGCTCACATTTTTTTAGACAAAATTGGAGCTTTAAAAAATTTTATAGGACGAAGAAAACCATTAGCAAACTCAGTAGACCGGTTCTAGTTCGATTGCGTAGGTGAAGCAGCATTGAACGTGGTTAGTACTTAGTTGGGGGACCGCTTGGTAAAAATGCGACAGGCGCATTTGTTCGCTATGCGTGCTAGTTGCGAGCGCGCATATGCTTTCAAAAAATTAACAAACTACATTATTTCTACTCGGGTCGCAGATAGCGAGTAGCAAAGTCTTGTTATTTGACGAGACCCAGTTCGAACCGTCAAGTCTAAACGACAAGCCACTAAGCAGACTGCTGAATCTGTTCGAGCGGTCTGGCCTACAAATATGAAGTATAGGGATGTAGTACAATAGGCCAAGCAAGTGGCCGCAGTACTTAGGACCCAGTACCACAAAAAGATTGTGGTGGTTGTATTTACCCTCGGAGGAGCCAAACACTGTAGTTTTTTATGACTAATTGCCGGAATGGTTCAGGAACGTAATGTCCAATTTCGCCCTGACTGATGTTGCGATAGACCTTCCACGGGCTATTGGGAACAGCAAACTCCTTGAGCAGCAAGGACGAGCTTCCTTTTTGGTCTTGTAACAAATCCCCTAATTCTTCGTTCTTCAAGTGGGCCGCTGCAAATTTCTTTAAAACTATTGGCTCTGGTGTTACATTTATTTCCTCAATTCTGGATAACAGATCTGCTCGTTGTTGGACTTTCTTTCAATGTATCGTAAGTTCGTTGAGAACTGGCCGGAAGTCGAGCTGTGGAAGTTTACGTGGTGATGCTTTTTCGGATTTTTGTTTAAAAGTGAAGGTAAGCGGTTTGTAGAATATACTAAGTTCTCGTCCTCCCAAAAGATGTCTGAAGTGTTTCACTCTTCGATACATCGCCGAAGTTCTCTGTCATACATGCTGTATTACTTTTCAGTGGTTGTGAGCTTCCGAGGGAAAACCTTAAAGTTGTTGCAAATCCATCCACAGCTTGATGTACTGTTGTGCGTTCCCATGGCGTTATTTGATGAGACCACATGAAGCGTTCGTGAGTGCCCTTTGGATTCTTTGTCTTTTAAAAGCTCGATTTACACTGACGCTGGCTGTCGCCACATATGTATTTCACACTTCTTCCCCTACTACGGGTATGACAACAAGTCGATCACGACACATTTTTGTGATAAAACGTAGATGTTATGTATACAAAATTTGGCTACCCCTGACCTAGAACAAAAATTTGTGCACGGGTTTTATCTTCTTCTTCGTTCATCACTGGCCCCTATTGCTCCCAAAGTACCAAATTTACTTCAGAGTGCTAAATTGGTAGCAGATTATTGTGCATGATGTTGATGAGAGTAATGCGGTAAGGTGAGGCAATTTGAGGGAAGGAACATTACAGGTCCCATTCTTCTGCTAAGCGTGGATTGAGTTTTCTTCTTGGAAATGTCCATGCGCATTCGAAGAAAAACAACAAAATAAAATTATGATTGATAGGTGAAGGTATGTACTTTATCTGTTTTAAATTAGGAATATTGTCCGGGAGGCTGACTTTTTACTTAACAGGTTGATTTTATTTATACTTGAGTTAGAAAAAAATGGGTTTTTGTAGGCATTTTTATTATGATGACCTTATGGTGGTAATGACAGCTGAGTTTCCTAAATTTTATGGGAGTTTAAAGTGGTCAACTTTAGTTTTTCATGATTTTTTCGAAAACTATTGATTTTTGAGATAACTTGTTATATGTTTAGTGGTAGCTACTATATATCTTATCACTTCTGCTTCACTGCCATATTAACTATACAATTCTTTCTACGATCTACATTTGCTCTAAATAACTACTATCTTTACCTGACTATAAGCAATTGATTGGTGATAGTCTTTGGCAACTAAATCATATGGTGCTACTGGCAAGAATGGCGACGTCGAAGGAGGTGTATTATAACCTCCGGGCGCAAATAGGGAATCCGTCACTGAAAAAAATAAACGTATCAATATTGGATGTACTTATAAATTGTATTTAAACTAATTAATAAAATGCTAATACAGTCAACTTTTTTTTTGTAAATTCAAAACTACAATAGAGCCAAAAATAATAAAAAAGATCGACTTCTAAAAGGAGGAAAAAGATCTTTTCACATCTGCGTCCCAAATAAAGTGAAATTTTTTGCTTAAAATCACAATAAGCAAAAAAAACTAGGCAAATTTTGAAAAAGTTTTAAAATTTTGTGTAGCTGTCATCTTGCATATTGTTTATGCGGAGGAACTATTTAAGACAACAACCACTGAAATATAGTTAAAAAACAAAGAATTCGATTCGCCAAAAACATAAAATGAATAAAACTCTACAAAAGCGATTATTAATTACAAAAAAAAAATATTATTAGACGTTTGTGTGTAATTTTGCAGCAAGTTTGATATTAATTGCTAATTATTTAAATTAAAGCAGCAAAAAAATATTTTCTTCATACTTGAAAGTGATTCCCCCCTCCTAAAAATCGAGAGAAACCACAAGCCATGACATCAAGTCATATAGGAAAAAACCCGGCCGCGGTTGAAGAGTTAATTGTAATTTATCGATTTATGTTTCTAACAATTTCTTGCATAAATAAAAATGCATAGAAAATCCTTAAACCTTAATTTTTTTTATACTTGAATTTATGTCCTGATTCGTGACTTTTATTAGTTCGCCCTTAAAAAGTGGGTTTAATTCTGAAATGATGGCGCTGTGTTTGCGGCCCCCTCTCTCTCTCCTTTGCTCAACATTGCGTGCTAAATTGTCACGAGAACTGTTAAAAGTGAAATATAGGCATATATAAGCGCTGCTGTCGCATACTTTTGTAGCATGCTACAAACATCACGAAAGAGTTTTAATTTTTAGCGACGAAAAAACAACACAACAACAAAACATCGGGATTGGGATTTGGGGGCATTTAGAACGCGCAACTAACATATTTTTCTGTGCAATTGTCATTAATTTCGAATTTGATGATAATATGATGGTGATGTTGGTCCTAAATGAGTTTTTATGGAACTATAAAGGTGCTTGGCTTGAAGGTTATATCGAATTTTATAAATTTAATTTGTGTTATTTAAGGGGATGTTTTCGGTGCAGGAAAAATATCTTTAAAGAGAGCCGCCGCCGGGTTTGTTGTGTACGATTCAGTGAGTTGATATTTAATGTTTTGTATGGGCGGAAGATGATAACAAAGTCGCTCGCTCGAGTGATAATATCCAATAAAGTTCATTTTAATCATAGCGAGAACAATTAGAATTGATTAATTTGACAGATAAAATCGATACAAGTGACAGATTAGTGCCGGAATTTATTGGGGAAATTTAAATGAAAATGGACAAATTAATTATACAGTGAGAGTGGGACAAGTATATGTACGCATGAAAAATTGGTTGTCGGAACGGGTTTCCTTAGAGACCTTATATTTTTTTATAGATAATGTATATAATGTTCATATAAGAGAAACAGACGGAGGAGTGTACGAAACGAAGCGAACACCGGACTGACCCTCCAGGTTGGGGGTTGAGCGGCAGACTGACAACCTTCATCCGTGAAACCCACCTGTCTCGAATCCTCAAGGTATGCATCGGACAGGACGGACTCAAAGCAACGACTCAGCTAACGGAATATGGAATTCAGGACGCTCAACAGAAGGGCCCCCTGCATTCGCTTTTATTATCACTAAAAAAATCAACATGGCGATCGCAGCTCCACAGGAAACCAAACGGATTGACAGTACACAGTACTCTCCAGTGGATCACTGAATGGAAGGAGAATTTGGAGTAGCATTCATTGTGGAAAAGAAAATGAAATCACTGATTCTGGACTTCAAGCCAGTAAGTAACAGAATATGTACGTGCGCTAAAATAAGGCTACATAATACTAGTCTCAAAAACGTCCATGCTCCCGCAGAAGACAAGACGAATGAAGATAAAAGGGAAGGAGAGTTAACAAACGCCATCAGGTTAATGCCGTCAAACGATTTTAAAATGATGCTTGGAGATATGAACTCCAAAAGTCTACACAACGCTTCCCATAACAATGATAGTAAATTGGTCGATCTTGCTAGCTCGAACTCAATGCTAGTAAGCAAAACACATGCCCACAAAAATATTTATAAGATGACGTGGCGGTAGTAACCAGATCGGGTAACAAATAATCAAATTGACCACGTCGTAATTGAGAGAAGAAGGGCCAAGAGTGGATGAGAGAAGCGTGTTGAGGCTCGGACCACTATATAGTCAAGGTGAAATTTAGAACCCGGATAACGTCACAGCCTAAAGAAGACAAAGATAAGCTAAAGCTTGAAAAAAGAAGAGATGCCTACCAGAATGCTGTCGTACAAAACCTGAGAGAAGGAATAGAAGAACAGCTCAATATCAACGACAAATGGGAAAAACTTAAAAGCAGCATAAAGGGGGCAGCAAAAGCGACACCAAGGTTAGCCCTTCGACAGACTAGAATCGACTGGTTCGATTAGCACTGTAGATCTCCAATTGAAGAAAGAAAGCAAAGCAACCGCGAATACATCGCAAGGTCCAGAAGAGCAAGGACGGAAGGGTTCACGCTTAAAAGAAGAACACTGCAGATAAGCTGCGCTGAAAGAAAAAGAGAGAATATCTAAACAGGAGGATCATACAGATACAGAAAGACTTCGATGAAGGGAGAATTAGACAAATGTCTTAACGAAACTTGCGAGATCAGCAATAACTTTCAGCCAAGAACGGAAAATGTATGGTGTGGAGACAAGCAAATGGCGAGCTAAGAAAAGAAAATTTAAGTCCTACCGTAAAATATGGAAGAGATTCCGTATTAAGCCTGATAATTGATGTAGATCTACGTCCGTATTTAATGAGCATATACGTACGTATCTGTCATACCAATGTCATCGTAAACTGAATACAAAAAATCGTAAGTACCTTAAGTTTGAATACAAAAAATATACGATATCGACATTACAACGCCGTCAACTGGGATCCAGGTCCCATAAGACGTCGTTATAATATATTTAACGAAAACTAAATACATATGATGTTAGGGTCAATCGTTCATTTTCGTATTAGAACCCTCGACACGCAGGGATTGACGTACGTTCTTTAACGTCTATTACAGTTCCGGCTTTAGTGCGGGGATGTATAAGTGCGTCTGGTGTAGGCAATTTGGTATTTATAGATGGTACGATGGACCACAAAAGATATATTTATATCAAAAAGAACAATTTGGATTCCAGTACAGCGAAAATGGGGATGGGTGAGTTTTGACACTGAAATTTGTTGATGGCAGTTTCAAGTATGTAACGCTGCTTAAAGAGTACTGTCTAATAACAGGCGAAAAAACGCGAGCCGAGTCCAGAAGCTTTCAGGAAGTATAGTATGCCTTTTTCTATTTCGCTTAATTTGTTTTTATGCTCTAATATCCGTGCAAAAGAGACGCGCCACAGGATGGATAAGAAGAAATGATTTATGCATGATTAGAGAATTATGAGGAACAGTAAAAGGTCATTAAAAGCTCAACGTCCATTTTGAATTAGAATTAATTATTTAAGATGTTCGGTTTGATATGTTTAATGTGCGATTTCGAAAACGCAAGACTGCAGTATTCAGCAATTGGAACTCCATAGCTGAATACTTGCAAATTACTGCAGTCCTGCGTTTCCAAAATCGCCAAAGCTTGCATAGTTGTAGGCGTGCATATGTATTAGTACAGTGTTGTTTTTATATGAATTAGTTTGTTATTTTGTTTAGTAAATTTATGAAAACATGAAATTTTTAATTTGGAATGTTGGAAAGCTTATCGTTAGCAAGAATTGTACAGAACCGCACTTACTAATACTCAAAAAAAATTCTAAATACCTTTGATAATAATTATTGATCTTGGATTCAGGATTGAGAGGCGTCGAAAAAGGTAAAAACGGAGGGTTCAAAGTGTGCTTTGCCGGATTTTGTGATTTCTTTATGACTGGGTGCTAAGAATACAAAAACAACTGAGAAGGTCGTTACAGAACCAATGCAGCGCAGCAAACAGTGTTTTTTTTGGCTGAGGATGTTAAAATTACAAGTAAAACATCGCCAGACAATGCATGCTTATATGAAATCCTAAGAATAATATCCAAGAATAATCATGACCTAACAATGACAAGCACGAGTCACAAAAGCTTGTGACTTATGACTGACTGGTCACAATTTGAAATAGGGGGTAACATAAAGTTAAGTTAACACTAAGAAACGAAACCAAGTTTAATTAATTGGTAATTAGTTTTAGGTTTTTGTTAGAATATGTGTTATTAAATAATCCATTCTGCACCTATGAACACGGCTTTCCACAAAACCCAGAATTGAAATTTAGAATATTCAAGAAACTAATTATAGGTAATCTGGTTAATAATTTAAATAAATAATCTGAAAGGTTTATATGAAAAGGGATAACTGGGAATTTATTGAAAAGCATTTTAAAAATAAACAAAAAAGTGCCTTCAGAACTGTCAAAATATAAGTTGGTGTTGCCATATTTGTGGCGTTGTCATTTTTTTATTTCATTCCTTTTTAAGCCTAGTATGCTGTTCGTGCGGAATTCAGATTCCCCTTTAAAATGCATGTAAAAAAAGTGTGCGGAATTCAGGTTGGAGGGCGGTCTGAATTCCGTCCATAAAATCAGTACGCTGTTCAGTCTGAATTCAGACCGTAAATGAACTTTGTTTCTCTAGAAAATGGATGGCGTTTTTCCTGAGTGGAGACTTCTCGTTTCATTTTCCGAAAGCCAAGAAATAAAATTTATATTTTCTCGAGCGGAAATTTTGACGTTTATCACTTTTATGCGGAAAAAAAGTTGTTTCGGGAGTGTGGTGTCCAAACAGTCACTGTTATATCAGTCAGGTCCACCTTGTCTACATAACTCTCCCAGCTAAGCGGAATTCAGACTGGTTATATGGATTCTCTACAGAGCGGAATTCCGCACCTTAGAATATAGAACTACAGGAAAGGCCCTCGGGTATAAAATCCGTATATGGAAGCGTAGTGAAATCGCTATCAGTCAACTGTCAAATTGGTACAATTTCTTGTTAGTTAACTGGCAAATTTTCCCGCGGCACTTTCTTTAAAACGAGTTTTTCTATAAAATTTATTTACAGTTTTTCGCAAAACTAATTAAAAAGAAGAAAGAAAGTTTAAAGAATTTGTTTTTAGTGTAATTGAAGTTGTTACGAGTGAATTTTCAGTGAAAAAAAGAGCAATGAAGTGTGCAGTTTGAATTTCACTACGCTAAAATTCTCCGAGGGCCCTTCCTGTAGTTTTGTATTCTAAGTTCCGCACGAACAGCATACTAGGCTTTAAGTATTATTATGCTTATGACACACATGGGGTATCGATACCACGGTATTGCATATACCCAACTTATACCACATGTCTGTCACCTTATACCCAGGAAAACAAGTGGTTATGAACTAGGTATAAGATCTCTTCACTGCGCACAGTGCCACCTGTGTGCGAAAATCGAGCAAAATCGTCTAAATATATATTTTTATAACAAAATATCTCATCTTTTTTTTGCTTTTTCGTTCCAAATTTTTAATTTGCGTCAGATCCAGATTTATTTCCTCTTGTTTGGCAAGGAATAAAGCAATTAAATGTTCCATTTCCATATCAAATTCAATGTGCCCCTTTAAGCTAAGTATGCTGTTCTTAAGTACGGCGGTCAAGAAAAGTGCTCTTATTATTTCTCGACCCCGGTACAGAAAATTTTGACAAGTGAATGTGAAGACTTTTTTCCTTGACTAAAATTGACATTTGACATTTATGTGTAGGAAAATAATATCTGGCTGCGGGAAATGTTTTTTTAGAGTCCTTCCGCACAATAAAAAAAAGGAATTTTCTCAGAAACGTATTTTAAAACAACACTAAAATAATGAAGAATCACTTAAACTGTCCTTTATTTATATTAAGCTCTATAAAAACTATAAAAAAATAATGAAAACACTTCCCGCGGCCAAAGCTATTTTCCGTCACAAACGAAATGTCAATTTCGGTCAAGAAAAAATTGTCTTCCCAATTTTTTCTTAACCGCATCAGAAAAAGGCTCCATCTACGTGTCAGAATAGGACTAGCACTTTTCTTGACCGAACAGCGTACTAGGTACAGAAATTTCTTGAGCAAAAATTCCTTGAGCATTTCTTGACCGATTACTTAAGCGTTTTTTTACATAAAGTTTATATGGGGAAATTTTTCTTGACCGCCGTACTTAGGAACAGCATACTTAGCTTTACACTTAAAACTTTAAATTTAACAAAATTCGCTTACTAGATTTAAATTTTTTTTTAATTGTCGACAAACGTCAAACTATACCCTCGTTCATGTGTGCAGGGGTTCCTCAATACCCCGGTATTCGCGATATCCTGGTATAGATACCTTGGTATCGATACCTCATGTGTGTCATAAGCATTATCTTTAGTTCTATGATAATAAAGGAAATTTATTTGTTTAAGGATAAAAAGATGCATTGCGTCGAATGTTATAAAATGTTCATGCAGTTGGAACAACTTTTTTAAATACTATTTTCACAAATCAGTTTTTACACGTTATTTTTTAATTAAAACCTAAGAAAAATCTGAAAATACAGGGAATAAAAATAATATTTTTCTAGTAATATAAAAATATCTAATAAAAATTTCCTAAAAGCTAAAAATTTGCTAAAATCTAAATTTCTAGTTATAGCTAAGAATATTTGAAACGTGCTTTAATAAAACCCAAAAAAATTGTATATATTAACGTAATTGAAGCTACTTTTTATGAAATATTCAAAAATTTCATTGAAATATTCAAAAAACGGGGCACAAAATACAAAAGCTTAAAAGTGTTTTCTACAAAATTTCATCAAATTTAAGCTGAGAATGAAAAAAAATCTACCACCAAAAGCGAAGGATTATATTTTTTCGATCATTATTATTATGATTATTATGATTTTTAAAATTATTGATTAGTGAAAGCGTTATAGTTAAAATAACAAAAGCGAAATAGTTTATTAATATTTTATAAAAAAAAATGTCGCGATTATTTTGTTTTTAGTCACCTTCACTACTTAGACGAGCTTTAATTGTACTGCTACGGTTCAAATGTGCCGGTTCTGGCTGTAATAGCGGTGTCTCCGCTGATGCAGGTGCTGCTGGCGGCAGAAATGGCGGCAATGGAAACGGTAGCGGCGGTAGTGATGATGACGATAATGGCGGGGGCCATAATACGTTGTTGCTACTATCGCAACAACGTGGCAAACATGAACCAGAATATGGTCCTACTGTACGACCTTCAGAAATTGTGGTACTCAACATGCCTCGGTAACGTTACCAATAATTACTGCAAATATGCATAAAAATTTTTAATTTTTTTTCTGTTTTTTTTTTAATAAAAATGAAATATAAGGATTTTGTTTTGATCCTGTTATTAAGAAGGATAATTTCTTGATTTCACTACTGTTTTGGGAAAAGATCGTGCATACATATAAATTTTGCTTAAGCCTAAAATGGAGGTTTTCCTAATAATCGTTATTTTTATGAAACAATACAAAATGCTTGCAAATATTAAATATTATGTACAGATATTTCAGTATTAAACACCTGAAAAATTCCTAAAAATTCGTTTTTAAAGTTTTCTTTGAAGCGTTTACAGCGCCACAACACTTTTCCTAATAACTAAACTTTAATATTATTCCTCATGATGGAGCCTCGCATATGACAGTAAAATAAATTTTATGAACTATATCTGCTGCCTAATATTACACGCTGCCTGAACTTTTATTCTGCTGGGTAAGACTTCTTTAACTGACACTGGTAATTCTCGTAGGCCAAAATAAGCAAGAAGAAGCACAAAAGTAGAAGTAAAAAAGTATAGAAAACCAGTGAGGAGCAAAGAGCAAATTCAGCGCACTAAGCTTTCAGAATAAACCAGCGTAACAAAAATCACAGCCGGTTGCGGAATTTCGTGAATCGAAAAAGTGCAAACCGCACAGGCAAATGATGCACGCTTGCCGATTCGGATCCCTGTTTTCTGTGTAGTTAGGGCCGTGCACATCTCTCTCTTCATTATATAAAGCCGGGTACTTACCAGCGAGTTGTAACTATAAAGCTAGAGACAGATACCAGATACATGGGTGCGTGCAGCGGTTTTGCAGTATGCGAAGAGCCTTCACTGACAGATGCGTGTTTGCGTTCCGTCTACGACAAAATTTAAGTGACAAATGCATGCGTTTTTGTGTCTGCTTGTGTTTTGGCATTTGAGGCTAAGTCGAATGCAGCAATACGAAAATAGTTGAAAATAGACAAACTCTTGCGTTCCGTTCACCTATATGTCAGGTCCTATTTGAATATATTTGCCGCGTTTATTTCAGGGTGACCTTGGAGTTGCTTTCCATGTTATCACCGGCATAAACAGCAACCAAGTTTGGTCGCAATCACCATATAATTGCACATGAAACTGGCAAAAAGAAGTAGAAGGAAAAATAAACAAAAACAAATGTACCAAAAACTGAAATATTAATAAGGGCCTGTGCCAAGTCACAATTCAAACGTGTAAATTTGTATTAAAAGCGCATTTCAGTTTTACAATTCAAATTTCGGAATTGTAAGGAAATATTTTGAATTGTAGGGAAATATTGGGGGCTATTCGGCGAAAGTCTTCTATTCTTCTATTAAAACTTCTATAAAAAAATAGAAGATTTCATTTATTTTGTATTCAAGGTATTTTCGAATTTCGAATCTTCTATTTTTTAATTACGAATCTTATACTTCTTCTATGATTTGTCAGTTAGTATATTTTGACGTCTAAAAATAAACGTTGGTTGTAAGACAAAGTTGGAGAAAAATATAAAAAAAATGTCAGTTGCAAAAAACTTTATACAAAGAAATCTTTTTTTATATATACATAAATTTAATTTAATAATGTACAAAAAGGGTTGGAGCTTTGCTTGTAAAATTCTTGCCTTGTCTTTTGATAATCGAAATAGTTTCCTGAAACGCTGGTCAGGTAATTGAAATAGATCGCTTTCTAAACGTAATTCCATTAACGAAAGTCTTTGTATAAAATATAAATTTGTAAGAAAATAAAATTATTTTAAATCAAAGTATACTTAGGCTGTGTGCGAAACCGTCTAATTGCTTGCTAATTCTAGTACTTTTTCATTTAGTAAATTTTCGAGCTTGCTAATTCTTCTTCTTCTCTTGCTTAATATTTGAAATATTTACATTGGTTGCTACTGGTAACGGTTTTAATAATAACGTAACATTTTGCCGTACATGAACAAGAATTTTGCAAAAAATATTACTGCCATAATTTCATGATTATTTCATTGTCCACCGCTTTCCCCCCTTTTAAAAAATCTTAAATAAATAATATTTCAAATACTACTTTTAAATTAAACGTCAAGTACATGTCAACCGGTAAAATTTTAGCAAGCAATTCCAGTTTTGGTTTCGCACAGCACTGGAATTAGACTGACAAGCTTCCAAAAAATCTGGAAGTTTAGCAAGCAATTAGCCGGTTTCGCACAGGGCCTTAAATCGCAAGTTTTTTTGCCTCTTTTTCAATATTCGACTAATTATGACGTCCATTTCTTCTCCTTTGGCAGTTTTCTTACTGTTACAATTTACACAACCAACAACTTTCTATGAATAGAATGCTCAACCAATGAGCCTTCTATCACAGAAGAAAATATAGAAGATTTCGGCTCGTTGAATTTCAAAATTCTTTTAACAAGCAGCGTCTGTCAAACGTCAAAAAATTGTATGGAACAAATAAAATATTTTTATAGATGACCGTTTGCCGAATAGGCCCCATTATCCAAAAATTCGTTTGACAGTTTGTTGGATTTGCATTTTGGCCCTAATGCGTTGTGGAATATTGAACTTCTGCGCAGGTTGGTTCAATTTGCATATTTTCAATTATTGGAGAAAAATGTCGCGAATTCTTTTAATTTTCGGCGCCTGATTGTCCTCAAGGTATAAAATATGATACATTAAATGGCCAGCTATACAATGCACGTAAGAAAAGCACGTCATCTGCGCGCTCTCATGGAAATTAATGTGTTCGGCCATATTGGACGTACGTCGATCATATTTTGTTTCGTTAAGTTTCGTTAAACGTAAAAATGCGAAAATAACCGCGCTCCACGTTCGTTTTGTGAGATGATTTGTAGTTACATAGATGAGAGGTGATCTTTTGTTGTTGTTTTGTGGGTTTTAAAGAAGAAAGAGTATGGAAAAGTTGTGCTTCAAATTTATTTATTTATGATTTTGATGAGAAATTTATTATAATTGAAAATAAACACCATTATTTTTAATATGCAAAGCTTAATAGCCAAGTTTTAATAGTCAATGAAAAATATTTATGCATTTTAAACTTTTGAAAACTTTCCGCATACACAAACCATTATACGTTTGACGAAAGACCGGAAGGGTCCCGGCGCACAAAAGTGATGATATAATAAAAAAAAAATACGATTATAAAGATCTTAATTTGCTCCGTTTATTTATGCTATTTTTTTAATTTGATCCCAATTGGAAGACTAAAAAAAATTGTTAAAAATGTGATATATAGATTCGCGCATATTTACTACAAAAAAGCTTTTATGACAATGCTGAATACACCAGTAATTTGCTCCGTTCAGAAAATTTTTTTCGATCCGAACTCAAGTTTTTTGTTATTCGCAAAACAGCGGTTTTTTGACTTTCGCGAATTTTTTAGGTTTGGTTCGCCAATGAAATTCCGGAAAAAGCAACGCTATCTTTCTTAAAATGAATTGTTCTACACGCTCATATTTTTTGTTCCTGCCTTCAATTGTCTGGAAATTAACATTGTGAATCCGTAGATTGAGTGGACTAATACGAGAAACCTAAAAATTTTAAGATTAATATGAATTATTTGGAAATTTGCAATTTTCTGAACGGAGCAAATTGAATTAACCCCGGAGCAAATTACTGGTGTATTCAGCATTGTCATAAAAGCTTTTTTGTAGTAAATATGCGCGAATCTATATATCACATTTTTAACAATTTTTTTTCGTCTTCCAATTGGGATCAAATTAAAAAAATAGCATAAATAAACGGAGCAAATTAAGATGTTTATAATAGTATTTTTTTTTTATTATATCATCACTTTTGTGCGCCGGGACCCTTCCGGTGACGAAAGTTTGATATTTACGAACGTCAGCTGACGTGCATTTCTTCCAGATATCTGCCTTGCCATTTCCAGATTGCCTGGAAATGTTTCGTGGAGACTATTATGGCAGGGCACAAACATATGGCAAAATAGATATGACTAATATGGCGGAAAGTGAATGTGCCAAGAAAGGATTCACCCAAAAGCTAGGCGTTTCTCTAAGTTTTGACATTTCTTCTATTTCGGATAATTCCATTTCTTTTAATATGTCCAATGCCACAATTTTTTTTAATAAATTTACTTTATTTTTATCCATAATAAATCCTAATTGTTTTTTTCTATTTAACTTTCACAGTATGACAGTTGTCAAATAATGAAATGTTAAAACATCAGTCTTGACAGAAGTGCCCGGTCAAAAATAAATGTTTGTTCAGTTCCATCTGGAAAGACAGAAATGTTTGACTGCCATCTGTCTCGTGGAGACACCGTGTTCCGGGAATTATAGTTGGCCCTTGAAGACTGATGATGCTCCACGTTGCAGACGCAAACCAAGATAAAAAAAATGAACAACATAAATTTCGAATAAAATTTGATGATAATAATAACTATTGTCAAATGAAATGCGTGGTGTATTTTGGCACACTTTATAATTTCGAAGTGTCCGCGGCGAAAGTAACAAATTCGGAATTGTAACTTGGCACCCACCTTAATAAATAAACAATTTTTTATTTGATTTCTTCAATTTGTAAATGTCAAAGATCTCGGTAAAAATGGCTGCCAAGTTGGAAGATTTATTTTGATCATTCCAAAGTGGTTCCGGCATAAATGCTGCCATTAACTATCCTGCAAACAATTTTTCGAAGGCTCGCGTTCTCCGGTCATTTCCAAACTAAAGATTTTCGAAAACTATTCGAGAAACTTCCGTTAAAAGACGAGTCGACAGCTTCCTTGGTTTGTTTATTTCCTCTCTTCCAGAGTTGTTTGTGAATTGAGCTTTGAAGTTTTTTGCTCGTTATTCTTTTATGAGATTCCATTCATTTTAATCATGTGCAAAGTAAGTCAACCATTTTTTTTATAACAGCATTGTAGTGTCAATTTCAGCTTAATATCGAAAATGGTTTTCTAAAACCCAATATATAATTCAGAAATCCTTCAAAACTAATCTCAAAATAACAAAGTGCCTAGAATCACGCCATCTCTGCTAAGTTGTTTTTCTAAAAACCAAAAATTTAAATCAAGAACAACACGAAAAAAACCAACTCCCAAGAAACTACACCTCTAGCTAATAATCCATCTGCATCATCTCCATCCTCCCAACCGCAAGCAGTTTACAACCTGTCGAAATAAATTACAAAATAATAATGTGGCCTGAGCTGACGCGGCATATCCAGTTAATTATTAAAAAGGGGAAGGAAGCGGAAGGCCTACCCTAAACACGTGATTGATACCAGTTGATATTAGACTATGGAATGAGCAGAGGTAGAGAAGCAATAGTGTAATCCTAGACGATTGGCAGCAGTCGTCAATCATCTCTCTGTCGCTTTTTTTACCTAGTTACGCGGGGGGAATTTAAACTAAGGCAAGGAATGTGTGCTAGTCCAACAGTAGAACAGGTCGTTGTGGTATGTGCACTAGATTAAACGAAATTGACGGGGTTTGAAGGTTTGTTTTGTAAGATTAGATTAATTTGAATTCGAATTGTTGCAATTGTAGAAGGTGATTTTGGCATCAAAACGACCTGGGCACTGTTTGATGTGCTCGGCTTCAAGGCTTTATGACATTTTAATCAGGCTTGCAGCTATTTACCAAGGATATAGCAAAGGACAGCCATCAGTGCAATAGGGAGGTTACCTTGTAGGATATGCACGTGTCGTAGACATTCAAGAGTGGTGGAAGTGCAATCATAACATCCAAGCGTCGGCCACTGGCAATTATCCTAAAAGCGAGGATAGGCTATATGATAGGACTAATCCCTTCTGAGAAATATCGGCGTGGGGTGAACAGACTCATCCTGCATTAAGAAACAAGTAACTGCTAATAAGGACTGGATTAAACAGCAACGAGCAATTGCAACAACAAAAACCAGATTAAGAACTTTCTAATGGCACGTTGCTACCTTGTACAGAGCTCGAGTTGCACACTAGCCGATACTAATACGTCCTAGCAGGAGCGCAGGTCCCTGAATTGTTATTTTCTCTTCGGGGCACGGATGGTCTAGTTCTACGTTCTACCTCTAGACCAGGGGTGGCCAACCTTTTTGGAAACAAGGGCGCAATTAAAAATTTTCATGAACCTTGCGGGCACAAGACGTCATATATGTTGATTGTTAAAATTATTTTTAATATTTTTGGTGTATTTTGGAACTGGGGCGCCAGACCAAAATCGCTCCAAATATTTTTTGAGGCCCTCCACCGCCCATCCTGGGCGCAACAACAAAATTGATAAACATTCAATTTTTCAGCACTCAAAAATCACTTGGAATATCTAAAAATCGTCGCAATGGTTATGGTCAGTGCATCCTCTTCATGTTAAAAACTAGAATCATCCACAGTAGCTTAGGCAACAGGTGTCGTAGCACACCGCAGGGAGGACTCCTCTCGCCGCTGCTATTTTCACCTATAAAAAAAATCCCTGATTGCAGTTTACATACAATTATGGGCGTGTACTAAATCTGTTCTCATCACTTTGGCTTCATTTTGGACCGAAAGTTGTATTGCAGGCTCAACATCGAATAAAGGGCAAATGACGTCACTATTACTGTAAACATACTAAGGGCGACCGACGAATCGCTGTACACAGTGAATGTCAAAAACAAATAGAATACACGGCTCTATATGAAGGTGCACATTTTGCAGACCACTGCGATGGCGACCGAATCAATCTAATTTCTATTTTGTAGCCGTCGCCTGTCAGAGTTGCATGGGTTTATTTTGCTATTCTCGTGTGTTCCTTTGCGCGTGTGTAGCTTATTCGGCTGTCCAAGGTTATTCCGGTGTGCTTTTTAATTTGTGTCGCCGTCGCTCTTAGTGTGTGCACAAACCGAATTTCGTCGGGACTTTCGTCGTGGCCGACGGAAATCGTTTCGCCGTCCCCCATTAGCATGTTTACAGCATTAGGCTTTCTATGGCAGTAAGCAGACTTTCAGCAAGCAAGAGATAAGACTTGAGCCACACATACGTTTATATGGCAGTGATTAGACCAGTGCTGACATACAACACTTGTGTTCAGCTCTTGCGAAAGAATATAATTAATCCAGACTAGGCTAAGTCCAAAGAGTATCACGTCGCGGAGTTAGGGGGTGCGTACAACCACCACGGAAGCGATGAAAGTGATTCTCGATCTGTTGCCACTTAATGTATATATCATACAGAAGGCAACCTGTAAGACATCGAAAATTAATTTCATCTCAGTTTTCAATGTCCATGCATGTGTTTCATAAACAATAATAAAACTCTAATTTTTCAGGTCAATCATTTAAAGTTCTCAATAAAAAAATTGTATTTGCAAAGTTTTCAAGAACTTCACACTCAAAAATTCTTTCTACTACACTTTTTTACGAAGCACTTCTCAAATATGTCAATCACTTCAACCTCAATCAAAAAATAACACAAACATAACTGAACAAAATAAGTTTTTAAGTCGATCCTACTATGCTGAGCTAATGTGAAATGATAACACTCCCATAGATAGACACTTCGACAGTACAAAGGGCTTTACCTGAGCTCGCCTTTCACATAAAAAAAATAATAATAAAAATAGAAAATAGCGCTAAGACAAATGTCAGAAATATAAAAATGCCGTCGGCAAAATCCTCTTTCTTTATCAAAACACAAAAAGTCGATTTGTATCAGAAGAACATCGCACGAAGAAAGCTAGCAACCTTCAGGGAAAGATAGAAAACGTATTTAAGTAAAAACACGATTGGATTGCCTGAGTGCCCCCCAATAATTATTGAAATCAAATCGGTTCGAGTAATTAAAAGAGTGACACTTGACTTGTGTAGTATTAACGACAGCTCCGTGAAATATGCAAATCGGCGGCAGTCAATATCTCAAAGTGAATTTGAACAAAACAAAATATGTCAAAGAAAGAAGGAAGACATATTGACATAAAAGGCGATAGATTGAACTGAACTAGCAAAAAGAGTCGCTGCATTGCTGCCTGCACTGAAGAGCAACTTCAAGAAGATGAGAATTCTTCAATAAAATTAACAAGTCATGATTAAAGCGGCATCATCAGACGCGAAGTAAAATTCCACCTGACACACAGGACAACACAAACAAGTTCACAGAACTTTATAATTGTGCTTAAATGGAAAGGTATTAAAGATAGTTGAACATCGAAAGTTTGTGTAAATATCACTGTGGAAATATTACGACATAGTCTCGAACAAATTGCGAGCATAAAGTGTGGGAATTTTGCTAGAATTTCTGGAATAGTAAAGAGCATTTGAGAACAAAGAATTATTCTATTGGACAATCAATCATTTTTCATGATATTAAGGAGCATTTCATGGGCTTCACTGGATATCATAAGCGTAATTAATAATACGTGATTTGGCATGTTACTTATAGCTCACATACTTATAAATGGCACGAGCGCCATCTTCTGTAGTCACGTCATTTTGACATTAGCTTGTTGTATTTGAAGTAATGCTGAAAAATGGATAAAATCGAAATTTGTGGTGTGATTCAATTCTTTTTTCTTCTGTAAATTGAGAATATAGAAATTAACCTACATATATGTATTGGGTGAGTAATCTTCTTCCTACGGAACCTTTTAATTTTGGGTGCATGAATTCAAGGGTGACAGAACAATCATCGAAAGTTCATCAAAGTCTGCAACAAAAGGTCTACCGATAATTTTGAAGTTTTTGAAAGGAGTCCACTGTGGACGTTTTATGGCAATGGACCACACAAAACGAAACTCATATTTCGAAAAATAATAATCAGAGTAAATGTAGATTAGAGTAATAATAAACAGAGTAGAATATATTAGCTGATTTTGAACGCGACCGCACAAACATCGATGATGTTGAATGCTGTGGTCGTGTAAATTCGCCAGTTGTTCCAGAAAATATAAAAAAAGGGCACAAAATCGCTTCGGAAGACCGTAAAGTGAAGTTGCGTGAAATAGCTGACACCTTAAAGGCCGATTCACACCGGCGGGCACGTTTGCATATGCGATTGCGTTTGCGATTTCTATTACGATGGCGATTGCGATCAAGGACTTTCACACTGACGCGATGTAATCGCGAATCGCAAATTGATGAATCAGTTCCCTGGAATTCTCTGCACCCTACCCAAGCCACCCCTAGCTTGAGTTGCCAACTTGAAACGCAATCGGACAAATGACAAAATCGGGAAAGAAATATGACTCCATATGCCCGCTGGAAAGAAATATGACTCCATTGAAGAGGTGATCGCGAAAACTGAAGTGTTTTGTGACAGGTTGGACAAATCGTTCTATAATAGCCTCGACACACGGCAATCAAAATATTACGAAAATTCGTCATTAATGATGAACGCCTTTAGGGGGTGACACATGTTAAAATACGTCATTACATTTTGACAGTTGTAACAAGGGGTAGTGTAGTGAACAATGTCAATGAACGAAAAATAAAAAAAATAAATTCCTGGGTACGTTGTTGTCTACCTGTCAATCGGTTAATATGGAAACAAATAATATTTTTTATTAATCTTCAATTAAAATTAAAATCAAAATCAGCTGATATCTAAAGGCACTGGAAAAACGCCTAAAAGCGAGCTATTTACAATAATATATCAACCAACAGATGGCCCGCTTTGGAGTTATCGTATTGGATTAATGCTGTTATGACACTCGATTTTTTGGGCTGAAAACAAGTGCTATAAAATGAAATTGTGCGAAAAAGACAGCAATGTTTTGCGAGAAAAGGACGATTTTGTGTTGATTAATTTCTAAAATAAGTTTTGTCAGTTAATCGTTAGAATCTTAAAATATTCCTGTACAGGTTTTCATCTTCATCTTCAATATCTCTTAAAAGCTTATGACTTAAACCCTCCATATTGCAATGTAGAAACCATTAAGCAGAATATTTTTTCTGTTTACATATTTGTTGAATTACTTTGCAACAAATATAGTCCAGTCAAATTAGTAAATGAAATTGCATTTTAAGAGGTACGGAATTTTTTTTTTTGGTTTTTGTTCGGGTATATCTGACAATGATAAAACCAAGTTTGTGGGGTCGCAGTGGCTTGGGAAAAGCCGCCATCTTGAAAAATAGGGAGAGCTTGTTTATATTAAATAGCTCGTTTGCATGCAATGATAGCTGATAATGATCAATAGCGAAGTTGTGGAGAATAAAATTATCTAAAAAATGAGCCCTCAACGAGCTCTGTAAGTTGATTTGGCTCAAAGTAATGGCCGGTCAAAGTTCAACCATGATCGTGTGGTGAGGGTTGAATGCAGTTTTTTGCAATTAACTCGCCAACTGTTAATTTTTTTGGGTTAATGCCCAGTAACGAATTTAAAGTCCTAGTAATTACCTTTAGAATGAGCCCTTAACCGTCGTTATCGCTTATGTAGTTTGCGAGTAATCGCAAGCCAAAGTTCGCACTGGACGTGCCTGAAATAACTGATAATGCCATTTTTTTTGAATATTTCGTTAACGGTTGCTTCTATGAAAAAGTAGTAAATGGCAGGAATACGGGCAATGAAAATATCTTTCCAACGAGGTATTGGCCGAAACTCCATGTCGTTTTATGTCCGCGATACAGCGGGTCAAAGGTCAACGGAGAGGTTTACGAATTTTTAGCTATTGAAAATGGCATTATCAGTTATTTCAGGCACGTCCAGCTATTGATCATTATCAGCTATCATTGCATGCAAACGAGCTATTTAATATAAAGAAGCTCTCCCTCTTTTTCAAGATGGCGGCTTTTCCCAAGCCACTGCGACCCCACAAACTTGGTTTTAGCATTGTCAGATGTGCCCGAACAAATACCAAAAAAAAAATTCCGTACCTCTTAAAATGCAATTTCATCCTCTTTTTTCGACTAATTTGACTGGACTAATATGCTGCCACATTTAATAAGTTAATATTTGCAACTACTAAAATCTCCAAATTAGGTATTTATAAAAAAAAATTCAAATTATTCACTGCACAATGTATGTTTATTTCTAAAATAAATTAAAATCTATCCTATAAAAGAATTAGGGAATTCCACTAACGAATTTTTTCCGATAACTGTCAAACAATCGTGATATGTAAAAAAAATGAAACTAGAGCCTTGTTCGTTTACTCCACACGGGATCCCGCGGGATCCCGAGATTTGAGACGTTTTGACGTATTTGCATGAGAGGGAGTGAGAGAGAAATAGCAAAATTTGTGCCCGCGGGAACCCGTGTGGCGTAAACGAACAAAGCTAAATTCATCATATTTTCATGCTGAACTGGTATAATTCATATGGCAATGCCTACTTTTTGAGAAAAATTCAATTGTTTTGGACAAATTTGTTGGTCACTCACTCTACCCAAAATTTCCTATACTAGCATGTCCTCTCGCTCTAGTTTGATTGTTTTCGGCTTAAAACCAGCCGAAAAAAAGCGAGTGTAATAACAGCACAACCAAAATTTGGTTTTCCTAATTAATGAGGTTCATGTTCGTAATAAATGATGAATTTTCGTCATAAATGCGTGCGTGTGTCGAGACTATAAGCAAGCCATAGAAATCTTAAGAGAAGAGTTGGAATGAAGGTATTATTCTTGAAGGGCGCTATGGACGCGTTTAGGCCCAAGTTACTTTAACTGAGCTAGGCATGTTAATCACGGCATAAACAGCAATTTTTTCAGCGCTGTTAGCTAAATTATTTCGGCTTTTTGTCTTAGATAAAATGCAACACAGCTTAAAACTGTCAAAACAGATTGACGTTTACTTGTCAATTTTTGTTGTAAGCTTATTATTTGTAAAATTAAATTCTAAGAACGGTGCTGCTAAGTTAACAGCGAAAATTTAATCGAGTTAAAGTAACTTGGGCCTAAATGCGGCGCCCTACGTTGATGAATAAAGTTGAATTTTGCCTAAAAGTTGTGTTTTTATTGGTCATCTTACGAACTCATTGATTGATGTTACATATTGAACCGTCTGCAGAAAGGTGATTTGAGCTACTTCCGTATACAGCTTATTCGCTAGATCTATTTCCCTCGAACGGTTCCTGGCGCTGATTTCTGTCAAACAGAAAATTAGTAAGTGTATTTTGAAGAAAGTTATTTGCGCGAAGGAATAGCAAAGCCACAAACACGTTGGAACAGGTGCATTGAACTTCAAGGATACTATGACGAAAAACGTTTCGTTATGAAACTCAAATTCTTCTTTTTAAATCATACATTCTCAATTTAAAAAAAAAAACAAAGAATTACGAATATTTGCAATGACATGCAATTTTAGCACTGTTAAATAATAAGCGTGCCCAAAAGCAATCAATTATTTGCTGTTACATCTTTTTCTGCTGCATAAAGCGGCGGCCCACACATGTCGCACCTTGAAGCGCGAGCGATATCAGGTTTCGTCGTTTGGGAGCTGGGGTGCCCACCAAGTTTACGATCTTAGAACCGGGTTAAGCTTTTTGTGGGAGTGGCTAGCACATTATGCGAGCTGTAAGTTGCGTTCTGCATAAGCACCTTGCACCTACCTCCTAACAACTTAGAAAGCATCTGGTGTAAATGGTTCACGATATGCAAAAGGGTCTCCACATTTTAATAACCTGAACTGAATTACGAGCATCAATAAGATTTCACCAAAAAAGCAATAAAACATCTTTCGGGGATAAGGTGAGCTTAGGTGTCGTTTTTAGCATCTAGTTTTAAAATAGACATTGTTTGAAACGTTTTATATTGTCATAAAAGGTCTATTTTCTGAGTCTGTTAGTGATTCGACGATAAGTCTAGAAAGCGGCGAAGCGCAAACATCAAAGATATTTATTGTCCTCGGACAATTGGTATGATGGCTTTGCTAGTAATTATTTTCGCATATTTGGGCATGCGACCCTTTATTGATGTTGTAAGATTTGGGGAATACTGAAACGAAAGATTTTTTCATTGTCGAGTTGTTCTGTTTAGGAGCGAAATCGTAGTCTGTAGAGTGCGGGAAAAGTGGGGCTGTAGGCATAGGGGATGAGCAACGCGCACTAATTCCCAAGCACTGAGATGCTCTTCTGCCAATTTGAAATACGTTCCTCTTCCATCGCAGATCCTTGGCTAAAGTGACGCTTCGGATGTTGAGGGATGGGTCAGTCATTCGTTTTATACCCTTCCACCAAAAACAACGTTCACTGGGCACTGGCAGGTTTTATTGAAATTAAGACAGCAATTTCTTTTGCAAAAATTGAATTGCGACCCCAATCAAGAATAACTTCAATGTCACTGTTAATTGAGTCTGAGATAAGTTCGCGATCGTCAAGACAGTATCTGTCACCTGCTTGTCTTGCATTATCGAAAGGGTAATGTAGGATACTGTCATTAGCAAAGCTATGAAGTGGGTTGAAGGCGATTAACACTAAATCATTTATAAGGATTAGAAATAGAGCAGGTGACAGAATTGATCCCTGGGGAATATCGGCAACGATCGCGTAGCGTTTAGATTGACCCGCCGGAAAGGAAACTCTCAATCCAGTTCTGTATAACTGTGTTAACACCAATAGTTTGGTATTTAGCTAACAGAGTTAAGTGCCATTTCATTCTACACCACAGCTACACCGACTTCAGTTCAATCCACGTAAGTAGCTTCACTGGCAGTGTTCAGTTCAGAAAGCTTCAAGTCTGACGGATTAGATTTGAAAGTTCCGTTACTGAGGGGTATTTGTATCAGTTTTGACACTGTATAAAATAAATGCTCAAATTGTTCGGTTGAAAATTACTGATAGGTAGAACTCAGTGAATATGCCTTTCATTAAGCCGGGATCCTAATGCACCCGCACCTTAGAATATAGAACTACAGGAAGGGCCCTCGCCGAATTTTAACGTACACCCCTATCATGAATTCCGAACGGAATACAATTCCACTGAAAATACAATTTCCATTCAAGTTCGAAAGTGTATCATGAATTCCACTGGAATTGATACCAAGCCATGCTATACAAAATTTAAATTCGAATCGTCTTGGACTGGTTCTACACGTTCAATTTACGAATAGTTGAACATGTAGAACCAGTCTAGTATGCAAATTTCAAACGATTTCAATACCCTTTGCAACATTTGCGCTTCTTTCGTAGGAGGCCCTAAACTGTTTATGTCCGGCGACATTTTTCCAAAAGGAATCAAGTTCTATTAATTTTTTATATTGCGCAGCGGGTTATTGTCCTTGCCATTATTTTCAAATATTTCTATTGCCAAATTTATCTTACTTATTTTGTTGTGTTTAAAACTTAAAAAAAATGTAATTACCTTACAAACGTATTTACATGCCGTCACTCCGAATTCTGATCAGCTGATCACATTTCATGTCTGGTTGGGTCAGTTAATGTAAACAAAGTAGATACAATTTGACAGTCAACTAAACCAATTTGGCAGTCGACTGACCCTGGGCTACACTACGCTCACGTACATATACGGGTTTTATACGCGGGGGCCTTTCCTGTAGTTCTATATTCTAAGATCCGCATCGTTCCGATCCGCTAAGCTGTCAAAGTTAATATTCGAAGATTGCTTAGTACTTATATGGCAGTTCCGAAAGGTGGTTTCAATGGTACTTACGGAACGGAAAAGTTGATTAACTTTCAACTTTTTCGGAATGCTACACTCGCTCACTCATTTACAAACATAATTGTCAAATCTCGGAGGCTTTGGAACCAGCATTCCCAACGGAACGGTGTGGAAAAGACGGATCTTATTGTTTTTGAACTCAATTTCTCAGGAACCAATGTCAAAATGATGGGCATTATGAATGAGTTTACACCGCTGCATCAAATAATTAAATTGTTGCACATTGTATTAAGCCGTGTTGTTTAGACCGTATGTAATTAGCTGTCACTTTTAGTTTGGCGATTAAAAAGTGAATCAAATTTCATGCAAATCTTTGAAATTTTCAGATCTTTCCACACTGGCTCCGTTTTTTTTTTTGATTTTTGAAGCTAACTAAACTAATGCGCGAGTGAGTTTACACCGCTGCATCAAATTAAATTTAATTATTTTATGTAGTCGTGTAAACTCTCTCTATATCTTAGTCTTTTATTTTGTATGAGCCGGCTTAGACGGTGCGCTCCAGCGCATGTGCCTCACGAACGTTTTAAGATGAAGGGAGAAGTGGGGATGATGAGAGGTACCAGCCCACTTCTCCCTTTATCCACAAAGTTCGCGAGGCACATGCGCTCGAGCGCACCATCTAAACCGACTCTATGATTAAGATAAGCAGCTTCTGAAAATATGTACATTTGCCTAGTTTATAGCTACTTCAAAAATAATGCGAATTATGGATCATCCAAAATTTTGTGTCGTATAAACGGGATAATTCGAATTATGGCTTAAACCGAAATTTTTCGGCTTAAGCCAAAGTTATAAGAATGTAATTGTGAGAATCCTTGATATTAAATACCCGTTTATACGTTAATTCGAAATTTTGGCGTAATCTTGAGTTAAATCGATTTAATTTTGCGGCTATAAACTTGGTAATTGATGTTCAAACTCGATACAGCATAACCGCTTACAGGAACAAATGTTTACCACTAAATATTATTCGCGTTTTTCAAAAGGTTAATTACAAGTACTTTTTTACAGTGTATGTAATACTAGCAACTTACAATTTAGAGTTATTGACAATCGCAATATTTATTATATTACAATAATGATACCAAATTTGATAGCGGTTATACAAGAAGAATTCCAATAAATAAAAAAATCTCTGTAATAAACAAAACTTCAAAATAATTTTACATGAATACTCTTTCTACATCAAAATAAAAAAACTTTATAAATCTTTTTTTTTGTATATTATATTATTATCCCAATTTCTCCATGCATTTAAATTATTGCTCAAAGCTAATGCACACACGCACACACAAAAAGAACTGTTAAACTTACTTTTATTTGTTGAACTTCCTTTCAACAGAAGGATTCATATCACAACCAGAAGAAGAATCTTCCATTGAATCCTGCATACTTTAATAATTTCCCAAAATCCGAGGTTTTGTTTTTAGTTGTATCTAAAAATAAAAATAACAAAAAGAAATTATTTATTTATATATTTACTTATCTGAGAACTTGTTGATTACGAAATAAAATATAATTAAACTAATCAAAATATATTTCCTTTATCGTAATCGAACTGTTTACACGCAGAAAAAAAAATAACGACCAATAATAAATGTGCTAAAACGAATTTACCACATTAAATCCCTGATTTTTTATTTTTAAATTGGGTTAAGCAACGCTGATAACTTTTTGATGAATTGATTCCTTCGTAACGGAACAGCTCTGACGTTTATTGACAGCTTAAAAGCTTTAGATTAAAGCAAGAAGAAAAGCTTCTTAAAGTGACGTTTCGGTGCTATTTCAGTGGTGGCGCACGGTAACACTTTTTTTTAAGTAACTAACCACAAAAATTGTTTTTAAAGTTTAAATATTTTCCGTTATACGCGACGATCGAGGGCGTTGCTGCTGTTCTGCATGATGATGGCCCTCAACATCCCAAAGCGCATTTCGCCGGATTCGCCTGCTACAAAATCATTAAAAGCATGGAAGTAGCGCAGAGAGGATGAGGCGAAAACTACAAGGAGCAAGACGTAATTTATTTAAAGTTATTACCGAGGAATCCTTTTTCTTCGCACACATAGAACCGAAAAGCAATTACGAGCGGTAATTAAGCAAAAATTTCTTAACCCCATCCACCATTGAACACAGCACAGGGGCAAGGAAGGATGTGGATGGAATCTGAAGATTTGAAGAGTGCAAGAGAAAAATCCCGTAAAAAGGGAGGGTGGGGGGAGTGAAAATCCATATGTTTTGCCCCAAGGATGATGTCAGGAAATCGACGTGAATTTAAGAGACTGCGAAAAGATTTGGTTTTCAAGTGTTGCAGAATTTTTTTTCCTTTAGGCACTTGACAGCTTGATTTGATATTTTATTGCTGCTGTGGGCAAAAAGGAAATGTATCAAGGGAGGACTTTTGGTTGTATGAAGAATGAAAGGAGTGTAATAATTTGAGGAACTATTAAAAGGTTTTTTTTTATTAGAGTAACAAATAATATATTAATGTGATTGCTTTTAATTTCAGTGGATTTTTTCATCACAACAAGAAAGGTTAATTAATTAAAGAATTAAAGATTCACTAGAATCGGCCTAAAGAAGTTTTCGGTTACAAAAATATTAAAATATAGTGATTCTAATACTTGTGACAAACTAGCAAACGTGACCAACTCATGACGCCATATTTGATATTCGGTAACCAGTTCAATTCCATAGTGACGCATGAGACTATTTGATCTACTTCAATTGCAGCTAATGGTCGTAGTGGACAAAAGTTAAAAATTTCATTATAAAGCTGGAAACACATAAATACGTCCGGCGTTGCGTGCGTGTGTATTCAAAAGTGACCTAACATACAGTTGCGTGAACCGAACGGATGGTAAACTTTCAACTTTGTCCACATTCGACATAAGCTTGAACCAAATAAGACGTAATCTAACGTAACGTAAGGTACGAAAATAAGTGTTTCTATGGCGCCGGCCTAAATGGATGAATAAATTTAACGAATTTTCGTTAAATTCTAAAGTGTTACGTCTCTTCCGTTTCGTGACGTAAGAATCGCACCCGAGAATACGTACCCTAACGAACGAACATATGCAAGTTCATTAAGTCAATTTAAGTCGGTGCCTTATGAACACTCATCTTCGTACGTTAGGGTACGAACGGTTACGGTACGGCACGTCATATTTGGTTCAGGATTTAATCCGTAACGTAAGCATCCGTAAGCAGCATTCATTAAACTGAGATTTTAGGATTTTTTAATTATTTTAGTTTGTTGTAAACTATGACCGTATTTACGTAAGTAAGTTCAATTCATTCAGTTTCTTACGTTACGTTAGGTTTAAGGCTTGAACCAAAATGAGAGGTATGGCAACATAACCAAATGCAACGTAAAGTACAAACATGAGTTTTTAAATGGAAACGACATATACTGTGTTCCCAAGAGCCGGGATCGAGTTTTCGTTGAGTAAACAGTTTTTCCCTCAAGTTAGCTGCATGCCGTTTCCATGAAGGTTCTCGGTTGAAGTGACAGATAAATAATTTTACGTTCTGTCGTCGTTGGTATATGTGCGGTAAAGGATACTCAAACACACACATATGCAAGACCCGGCTTAACCCGACTGGTATCGTCGAGTTTACTAGGATTTAACAAAACTTTACTCAACCCCCGTTTCCATGGGCGCTTACTCTGAGTAAACCCAAAGTAAACTCTGCATGGAAACACAGTAATAAATGAACCTAATAAACTTACGAACAGTGCCGCGGCACCCATATGTGCAGACTGTGCATTTGCACTGGGCGGCACTTGGGAAGGGCGGCATTTTCTCGAGCGAAAAATGTTTACAATATATTTTATAAACGACGACAGCCGCCAAAAGACAAGGCATTTTTGGCGATGAGCGCAAAAATTTAAATGAGCGGCGACGATAAACAAAAAGAAGACAAACATCAAGTACAACACTCAATAGGTTACCAATAATTAATTAGCACACGCAGCATGTACACAATAAACAAACGATGAACGAAAGGCGACACAAAAACAACCCAGTAGGGAATAGAAACCTTCTAGATTCGATTCTGTACATTATCCTTCGAATGCGTAATGTATACTTTCGAAACATCTCTTCGATTAATTGCGAGGTCCTAGGGTCGAAGGCATAATGACAACCTTTTGCATTACAATTCATTCCAATAAAAAGATATAAGCACAGATAAGTAAAATGCAGATGCCTAGTCGAATACTAGAATTCTGCATGTTGCAGAAAGCGATCCAAGCAAAATATTTAAATGTTGCAGCCATGTAGCTAGCTAGAGCATGGCAACTTTTGGTCGAGCTCCAGCAACAGACAGCAGCGTAAAATTCTACAGCGTGCGAAGCAAAATGAAATGAATGTTGAGAGTGACGTCTGCATTGCAACATTGAAATGCAATCCCTCTGGATTCTGAAGTAAGAGAGGAACTGTATTAATAAATAACTTGGTTGACTGCCAAATAGAAAGAAAATTTATTTAATTACGAATTTCTTATATACTAATTCCTATAAAGAACAAAAAAAGCCGCGAGCGAAACGAGCGAAAAAATGTTGGCCTTAAAAGGGGCGGCATCTGCGGATGTGCACTGGGCGGCAAAGTGCCTAGCCGCGGCCCTGACAAATGTTCTGAAATGTCACTTAATAGTACGTAACGCTGATAATACAAGAGTCAATGAGTGCGTGTTCACTAGCGTTCAGGAACTAGCTATACATTTGTTCGGCCATTTTGCTTTCGAGCGCTCTTTTTGCCAAACGCGCATTGATCAATACAGGGAACCTGGTCGCCCTGATTGCCGCTTCATTATCAGAGAAGATAAAGATCCGTTTGTTTTTGTAGATTCTTCTTAAATTCTCATGAGTGCATGCCAGTATAACGTACACCTCTCTGCTTGAAAGACAGTTGCTAGAGTGCCTAGGGTTCATTCTACTGTATTTGGTGTTTTGACTCAAGATTCCGGCGCTCACACCTGTCTCCGTTTTCGAACCATCCGTGCATCATACAAGCCCCAGTCCGATAGGGCGATAGCATTCCCGTTTCCGGAATCTCTTCTATAATGTTGATTACTATGGGATGTCCTCGCCATTCCCTTTTAGCCGCAGTGACGCGTCTACGTCGGATTCCTTTCCTGCAGGTGGAGTGTTGTACCGGATTAAGGATCTTCAGCGCTGCCGTCGGCTCCAGTGATGGAAAGTAGGCCATTCATTGAATTTTGCTTAAAATAGTTATAAAACTGTTAAGTGCCTTGCCTTTCTGTGCCACGAAACTAAAGCCCCGTAAGTTGCCATGGGGCTTATGATGACAGTGTATATCCAGTACATGAGTTTCGGTTGTAAGCCCCATGTGGATCCACAAGCTCTGCGGCAGTATCGGTTCCAGTATAGCTTGGCGTCTAGCATCACCCGCTAGATGAAAAAAGCCTCTAGTTCTGCCTGCTAGAGTGGGTTCTGCAAGTTCGGGTGGTGTACGCCTTCTGGTATCCGGAACCAGAGTCGTTTTATCGGAATTAACATTTAATCCTACTTTGGTGCACCAGCTGTTTTATCTATTGCCACAATGTAGCTTCTGTTTCACCTGTTACCACAATAGCTGGGTTCTATTTCTGCTTTTAAGTACTTATCCGTAAAGGACAAAAGGAACGCAAAATTTGTGCTTTTGAGTAAAACCTAACCTCAAATTTTGATGTTATTTTATTTTTATACAAATAAAAGGTTAGAATAATTTACAGCAATTTAAATTATACAGCAATTTAAATTATAAATTAATGCGGTAAAATTATTTATATCTTTTTTTATTTTATTTATAAATGTATTATTTTTATTTATAGCCTATCTATAGGCGCAAAATAATTCACAATACACTCAAAAAATTAACTTTTCCACTTGCGGATGTTAGTTGCGTAACTATTTGTGCTTTTGCTCATAACTTAGAGCAGGAGTAGCTGCAAGTACTCAGGAGCAAAAATAAGCAGAAAAGGAACGCAGCTAGTGTCATCGACCAAGGCTGACAGCGCAACTCCTTTGTTTAATGCTTCGCATTCCAGCCTGTGCACCTCTACAAACTTAATGAATAAAATGAATTTTCAGCAAGCTAGGATATATTTGTGCATGTTAAAAAAATACCCTCGCTACCCTTTAAAATATTCTTACCAATTAATAAAATCCTGTCATGTATTTTGAGATAAATATAAATTTTTAAAGCAAGCATTTTGGTTATTTACTAATTTGATGCATCGAAAAATATTTCACATTCCTGATTAATTTTTACAAGCACGACCGCGGATTTTATTTAGGTAGAAACATTCCTTGCCTACCCTCTACTAATTTGTGAAATCGAGAAATTCAAAAAATTCAAACATAACCCCAAAAAAGATTGCCCCTTTAGAGCATAGCTAAGGAGGAGTAAAGCGACACGCTTCTTGTCCGAAATATTTAAAATTTAAAATTCCGGAAACTGAAATTGATCTCGACGTGATTTTAACATTCTGTTAAGATCGGCAGATTATTTTGGTGTGGTTTTTAAGTAAATATGAAAGAACACAAACTATTTCTAAATTGGGTGTTTTTTAACCGTGTTCTGACAAATTAAAAACTATCATCGAAGTGAATAAAAAGTGATTATTTTAGAGAAACTCAAAAGGGTGAAACTGATGGCAAAAGAAATTCTTGAAGCAAAGAGAAAATTTCTACTGAAAATCGAATTCAATCATGAACTGTGATTTGTCCATAATTGCTTAATCATTTTAATAATTAAAGATGGTAATTACCATCGTACTAAAAACATACTTGCTTCCTTTCATTACCCTTGAAGGAAAAAATATTTTCTAATGTTAAATTCTTCTCTCCTTCAAATCTTTGATTCGAGACTCGAAATGTGTTTTCTGTACGGCAAATGGAAATGACAAATTTTCTTTGTGGGGAAAAGTTGAAGATTTTCTACTTCTGTGACTGGCGTGGCACGTGCCGTTTTATTCGAAAGCATTCAAGTGGTTCCTGAGCAGCAATTATGATTAAAATTAAAACGAAATTAATTTTTAATTAGTTAAAATCCATTAAATAAAACGAAAATTTCATGTTTCTAGTTTTAGAACTTTTGTGTGTTTGTAGTTTCGAAGTAAGAGGAAGCTGAAAAATGTGGTATCCAACATACAATATGGATACTTATGCGTCTTCTGCTGATAGAGACATCTCAGTAAAGGTCGATTCACACACACACACACACACACACACACACACACACACACACACACACACACACACACACACACACACACACACACACACACACACACACACATCAGTCACGTCACGTCTCAGTTACGTCAGTTCCGAGAAGCATACTGGAAGTGAATACAGTCATCATTTTGACTGATCCTTGACGGCGTCATTTCTGATTCGGAAAAGTGACTGAGACGTGACGTGACTGATGTGTGTAAATCGACCTTAAGGGTGCAATGAATTCACCTAAGGCCAATTTGCTTCGGTTTCCGTTTAGTTATCACAGAATCTGCTTAACGCCCTACATCCTATGGAGTTCCAATTTTCGCCAGCGCCAGACAATGTGCGCGGCCGTCTCAGATTCCTTTATTCACAGTCGAGATGTATCATCTTCAAGAATTCTCACTCTTTTAACTGTACTGATACTAGTGCCACAAATCATCTCACCATCCGCTGAATGTTCAGGAACTTTCTTCTTGCTGCAGCATTCGGTAGCCTTATCACCACCTTAGCATCCACGTGGTCTACCCATACCACCATTTCCGATGTTTCTCGGCAACCCAGTTCTCAATGCGGTACCTTAAAAGTCCTCTATCAATGGAAGAGTATGGTTCGGGTTCCCGAATACCGAACTCAACTCCTTCTTTACCAGGTTATCAGTTTTCTCGTTCCTATTCATCTTTGGGTATCCTCTAGCTCAGGCTGGCATCACGTTATTTTGCTTCGCACACCTGTTTAGATTCTGGAGAGCACCACGAGCTGAAACTCTAAGCCAACTATTTTCTTAGTTAGGGCAATAGCGGCTGTCTTTCTGATTTTTATAGTAAGTCCGTTATCAGTGTATACTATTCACGGTAACAGCTTGATCGGCTTCATTTTCGAAGAAGTTCGGCTCGACGATTCCGCCGCTCCAAAACCCGCATCAAACAGTGTCATTTCGTGAATGTACAGCCCTCTCAACAAGAGCAATTGGGTTTTCATCCGCCCATTGGCAAAAATTCGAATACATCGAGGTTAAAGTGTTTCCTAATTGCTGAACATGATTTTCTGCATAAAATTGACATGGACTAACGTTTATATTGGCATATTGGCGACTCTTCAATGTTCCGTGGGCTTCAGTTTCTGAATCAGTTAAATCATGTTAGCGTGCCAATTGAAGTCCTTTGTTAAAATTCTCTGCAAAGAGCTCCGTAAGTTGTGCAATTCCTCAACGCGTTGATGAATGGAGGTTGACAAGGTCTCGATCACACTATCGCGTGCAGATGCTTTGTTTTCGACGCACTGGCGCTGTCACATTTACCATTATTAAGGATTGTGCACTTGGTTGGACGATTATGCGGACCGAAAAATGATGTAACGCTAGCGCCGATGCGATAATCTTTACGCGTTTGTCGACTATGTACGTGTTCAAGTGTCAAAACAGAAAGTAAAAAAACATTTGACATTTAGACGTGTTTTCTTATTGGAATGGGGAAATCCCTAAGAGGACAACGTTTACTAAATTGCCCTGTTTTTCAGCATGTTCCTTACCGCAAGGGAGCGCAATTAAAAAGAGCACTACTGACACTATCTGTAACAACAAAGATAAGTTGTAGAAGATAATCTGGAATGACATTTCAAAATTTGTCTCCTAAACCTATGACAGATTTGTAGTTACGAAACCATGAGTAAATTATTTGTCCGTCCGCAAATCCTACCAAATCGTCAAATCGCGGACGGGTCAGCTCGGAGATGCCCAAGGTTCAAATAAAAAACTCTTGTTACGTTTATGTTCTTTTTTATTTCCAGAAGTTCTTTCTATATTTCACGACTATCGAGGGGAAGGAAAAAGAGGAAATAAATGGTTAGCGGGTTACCTCTGGATCAACGCTCCCGAGGTAGCCCGTTTGGTCTATTTACGTCGGAGTCCTCCCGAATCAATTCTCCGGGTCTTTTCGGTTTATCGGTTGGTCGCCGCCACAGGATCAACTCTCCGTGGCTTGTTGGTGTGTCGGTCGTTCGGTACCACTGGATCAACTCTCGGTGGTTGTAAATTGATTGGTGGGTCGGCGCCACTGGATCAACTCTCCGTGACTTGTAAATGTATCGGTCAGTCGGCGCCACTGAATCAACTCTCCGTGGCTTGTAACTGTATCGGTCTTTCAGTACCACTGAATCAACTCCCCGTGGTGGTAAATTTATTGATCGGTCGACGCCACTGGATCAACTCTCCGTGGTTTGTAAATGTATCGGTCGGTCGGCGCAACTGGATCAACTCTCCGTGGCTTGTAAATGTATTGGTCTTTCGGTATCACTGTATCAACTCTCCGTGGTGGTAAATTTATTGGTCGGTCGGCGCCACTGGATCAACTCTCCGTGGCTGGTAAATGTATCGGTCTTTCGGTACCACTGGATCAACTCTCCGTGGCTTGTCTGTTTGTAAACAATACTATCAACGCTCCTATGGTTCCGTCCAGTTATCAGGCAGAGGAATCAACTCTTCCACTGTCTGATTACGACTGACTTTCGCAGGCATGCACAGGCCTTTTAAAGTCAAAACAGAATTGCGACTGCGACGGCGAAGTCTGTCCTTTAGCGCAAATGTAAAACAACGTTGTATAACGAAATTACAACTGCAGCGGCACTACGCCGCAAAATCGAAGTCGGCGTACAAAACATAATTTTTTTCAAACACAATTTTAGGATATGCAAAACGTCACGTCTCAATAAAAGTTGCGGTTGCAATTTCGTTATACATTAGCTGCTCCGTCCAAATATGACATAAATCGCAGTTGCAGTCGGCCGTCGCAGTCGCAATTCTGTTTTGAGCTTTATATTGGTGCCTTGCTGCGCGTCGCTCTTCTGTTTCGTAATGTCTTTTACAGCGGTTTTGTCTTCTGTTAACAGTGGTAGTGCTGTTGTGTGTGTGTTTAGTTTACAGCGGCCTCTTTCGTTACAATGCAGCACGCTGGTCTTGTGCTGCTTTGCTTGTCATTTTATCAGAGCCTCAGCCAATAGAAACACTTGTGATTGCAGCAATGCATAGGTTCTGATACGACCTTAACTGAGAAAATCAATTTAACTTTGTAATTTTAGCTTTGACAGCTATAAATACTATCACAGCTGTCTGTCACTATACCCAGTAAAAGTTGTTAGAACAAGTAATGTCATTCTTCTTCTTCCTTTTTGTTTGTTGTGCTATTACTGTATCGATGTCAATACTTCCTCTATCAATTACCAAGTTTATAGCAGCAAAATTAAATCGATTTAACTCAAGATTATGCCAAAATTTCGAATTAACCTATAAACGGGTATTTAATATCGAAGATTCTCACAATTATATTCATACAACTTTGGCTTAAGCCAAAAAATTTCGGTTTAAGCCATAATTCGAATTATCCCGTTTATACGACAAAAAATTTTTGATGATCCATAATTCGAATTATTTTTGGAGTAGCTATAAACTAGGTAAATGTCAATAAAGTAATAGTTTTGTGATGAATAATGCCGGGTTCACAGTGTTAAAGTGCTAATTTTGCCATGTGCACAGTGTTAAATTGCAACTTTCGGACAAATTTAAAAAATGTCAATAACAGCTGTTAAATTAAAAATATTCACAAAAGAAACTGCCTACAGAATTCTCGACCTTTACTTATACTTCTGTTTGATCGGAGTTTATTTAATTTTAAAGTAAAATTTATTTAATTTTTCAGTAAAGTCTTTTGAATTTGGAGAGATTTATGTTAACTGAAATTTAATTCACACTACCTCTTTCGGAAAAAAATGTATGGTACTGCCATCTAATGACCCGAAACAAAAAAAACCTGAAAATTAGCTTTTTATTAACTTAATTTTCAGAAAATATGCATTCGTAAAGTTCTCAAAGGAATTTTGTTGCAATAATTTTTTTAATTTTTAATGTTTTTTATGTTTTTAAATATAAAATAATAAACATAAATCACCTACTTTGGTATAACAATTCTACTTATTCATTAGTCCGACAAGCAGATGTCACTGATTAGTTCCGAATTTCGGAAAAATATTAAATTTGAGTGTTGAAGTTGAAGTTGAGCCAACTTTAACTGATGTTCTCTAATTTTGACATGAGATGCAAATACAGAATTATGCAGTGGAATGAACGAGACGAAACATAAAATTAATTCAATTTCTCATTGTGCACGAGGCATTTAGCTTTGACAGCTATAAATACTATCACAGCTGTCTGTCACTATACCCAGTAAAAGTTGTTAGAACAAGTAATGTCAATCTTCTTCTTCCTTTTTGTTTGTTGTGCTATTACTGTATCGATGTCAATACTCCCTGTATCAATGTCAATAAAGTAAGAGTTTTGTGATGAATAACAAAGAATATAATTTTATAGTCTTGGCTTTTGTGTAATTGTTATATCTGCGTAATATGGCTCTGTCAAAAAAAGTAAAGTATGGTACAGAAACCTTGGTATGAATACTAGCAGTTTGTCAAGGTTATAAAAAAGGATATTCTGCACTTCGTGGTTGAAGGTGGCTTTATTGAGTAAGTTTCATCGATAAAACATTATTTTTTCCTTGTGCATTTCCCATACATACTATAAATTCCAGGAAAATTCAATAATTCACTTATTACAAAACCGTGTATTACAATTATAATAAAAAATAACTTGTAAACCTCCATTTAGTTCATCCTCTTCATCGATTTATTGCAAAACATTTTCCCATCAGAGCTCTATAAGCCGACACCGACAAAAGCCGTTAAAAAATAACAATTTATTTCCAGCATTTCTTTTTTCTTTTCAAAGATGGCTACCGCCAAATTTGGCATGAATAAATTGCCGCACTATATTCTGTTGCCACTTTTAGAACCGAATTGTACAAATCGCGCCAGCACTTACCCATAAAATAAACAGCAAATTGCATAACCGCCCCCACCAACTTCTGAATAACAACAAAATGACTCGGAGCATTCTTAAAGGATGAATCAGGTTGAAACTAACTAAAATTGGATGAAATAAATTCATTTCTGCTGTGGAAAAAAACCCGATTATTTAATTCTGAATTGTGTAACAGTAGCTCTGAAATAAAAACCGCGTATTTTTTGTACTTCATCCCGTATCCGTTTTTTTATTTCGTATAAATGTTTTTTTTTATTATCAAACAGGAAGATTATCGGGAAGAGAGGTAAATACATTATGTATGGATTGCTGAAGAGGCGAGGAGAGCGGATTGTCGGCAGAGCGGCCGAGCTCTAGCCAACTGCTGGAATGCCGGTACAGGACTGGCCTGCAACAAAAGGGAGAGTTAATAAATAACCGCAGCATTTACATAATTCAATTTACTCACTCGAAATGCGAAATAAATCAAACACTTATCAAGGGGTTAAATCAGTTTTTATGCAGTTGACTTGGGGCCCTCCGACTCCGGAGCCAGCACCTCTGCGCCGCAATACGGCCAGTCTGACAGTGCCCCCAGACCGTGGCTCGAGTGGTCGAATGGCGATCTTCGATTATCAATTCAAATGAGTTTTCTTGCGCCCTGGCCGCACTCGAGCACGCGGGCGCGCCCGGGGAATGGAACGGAACGGAACGTGTTTCATTAGTTTTGCTCGATTGAAGGACGAACCACCAACGCTGCTGCTGCTGTAGTGGTTGGATCTGGATGCAGCAGCCTCATTCTCCATGCACGGACAAAAATTAGAAATGTCTGCCACAAAAATTTCTGAACTGGGAATAATATAATATCTACAGTTGCCCAGCTATGCATGGTTGTGAATGAGTGTGTGTGTGTAGCTTCATATCTGCAACAAAACAGTAGTGGCGGGCGTATTTATAGATTTGCTGCCCGATTGTATATGCTGGGGGAGATTCTCTGGGGGATGCTGCATCAAACATAATGCAAATAAATTGGAAATTAATATATTTAAAGGAGACATTTCCCCCTCGATTGTGGAAATGCATCACAGCGGCCGGATGTGCACGTCTTCTTGCTGCAATGGGGGCGCTCTGTTCTGTTTTTAAAGCTTAAGCATTAATTTTCAAATACCGACGGGAAAATCGATCGGCAAACTTTAACCCCATTTTAAATATTAAAGCCAACTTGGATAATCAGATTAATTGCGGAATCCAGTGCTTTGGGGCGAAAGTGCTTTAACTAATAGCTATGTATGTGCGTTCAAGTGTATAACACAGATTGATGCATGCACACATGAGCACCCATAAATAATCAATTACAAATTTACAACAAAACACACAATATTAAATCTTTCAATAAAACTGTTGTTTCTTAATCGATTAGGCAATTGTAAGCGCGAAATAAAACTGTCACAATTGCCTGTCAAGTGTTAACTAGGCGACATGACTAAAGTGACAAATTAAAACACAAGACGTCAAGGACAGGTTGCAAACGTCATTTTACAAAACACAATTTTAAGTGTGGGATTTTTAATATTCTCCATTACTGCGGAAAAATGTTGCTTTATTTTTCTTTTTTTTTTGTTAATAAATGTTAACTTACACGATTGTGTTTTGTCGTAAACATAAATTCCGTCCATTTTTTAATGTTTTTTAATCAATTATCTGGAAATTAAGAAAAATGATGTATGATCTTCTGTCATTTTTGTGGTAGATGACTGATTTCTCTCTCTCTTGAGAGCTGGTAATATCACGATTTTCATCGAGAATTTTTTTTTAGCTGCATTCGGAAAATTCACACCATTTAATGGATGATGTTTACACTGTTCGTAGGGAAGTACTTTCCTTTTGAACTTGTGGACGAAGAGAGAAGTGCATGAAGAACGTACGTTGTGTAATCATCGTCTTTGAGTTCCAGAACGGTTTACACTAGTGGCAGTTTGATGATGTAAGATTAAGATTTCTTGATTGATTGTACTGACAAAAAGATCATAGACAACAGCAATTTCTTTTCAGGGACTAAAAGATATTGCAGACTGATGTAACCATGCTGAAATACTTGGTTTGGAACAAGTTCATCAATAACTTCAGTAGGTTTACTTGTAAATAAGAGTTGATGACCACTATTTTTTTAATAAACTATTCTATCAACATGATCAACTATAGGTCAATTTGTACCCAGTCATCCTTAGCTAAACTGCTGGAGAAAATAGTTTTACCACAGGTAACCTTTGCCTTCAAAAATATTACAGTTACTAGGCAGCATTTGTCAAAATCGGCTAAAAAATGTCAGAATTATTCAATATTGAAATACCGAAGGTCTAGATGGCGCACCCGATATATGTTTATCCTCCAAAATGACATCTGTGAAATGGAGAATTGGTGTGTGAAGAGTAAGTTATCATAAAAAAAGTGTGCAGTAATCTCTTTCTCGTGGTCCCACAAGCAACTGTCAGCAATCGATCTACTTGATGGTCAAATTGTCCAAACGGCTAGAACTGTAAAAGAACTTCGAGTGACTTTTAATGACAAATTAACCTTCTCTGAGCATATTAACAGCATTGTACTTCGTACTTATCGAAATCTAGGTTTTATTTGTAGAGCAAGCAAAGAGTTTAGAGATGCCAAAACACTGATACTTCTTTTCTTAGCGTTCGTCAAGCCATATTTGAATATGAATCTGTAGTCTGGTCTCCGCTTACTGAACAACACATTAATCGTATTAAAGAAGTCCAACGTAAGTTCTGTAAATGGTTACGCTATGTTAAGGGTTCAGTAGCCGAAACTGTTGATGACTTCGGATTTATTTGCTTAAGGGTAGAGCTAAGAATATGGAACATGGAATGATTTTTAACGGTTCGTCAATGACAATACTGACCCCACGTATACCAACGAACGTGCGGATATAACAGCTGATGGTATTAACATGGAACCCCCGACGCTTGAAGAAATAAAAGACAATAAAAAGCTTGAAGAATAACAAAGCACCCGGAATCGATGAAATAGCCGCTAAACTCGTTAAAAAGGGAAGCATAGTGGTAGTAGAAAAATTGCATGAACTGATCACCAAAATATCGACTGGAAGGAACGCATAATTTGCCCTATCCATAGGAAAGAGGATAAACTACGCTGTGAGAACTAAAGGGGGATTTCGCATACTCAGGTTCAACCGTAACGAATAAAAACGAAGAGCTAGAAAAAAGAGAATTCTACTCCGAAACAAAACCTTTTTCGCACACCGTAAATTGCTGAAATCTCGAGCAATACATCGAAAGACGAAGTTTACACTATATAAGACACTAATTCGCCCTGTTATATGCAACGGGAGTGAAACATGGACGCTCACCCAAAGGATAGAGCACATGCTAACTTCCTTTGAAAGGAAGATTTTGAGAGGCATAATAGGCCCAATTTGTCAGGAAGGGACATGGAGAATCAGGTATAATAGCGAGTTATATCAAATCTATGTCGTCATAGGGTGGTGCCAAGTTACAATTCCGAATTTTCCGAACTTTCACCACGGTCACTTCGGAATTACAAAGTGAGCCAAAATACAATTCACGCATTTCATTTGACAACAAGGATGACAACAAAATTTTGTAATTTATAAAATTTTTAATAATTTTTTTAAAGAACCCCAGGGCTATGTTTGCCTTTAAAATAATGGAGATGGAATTGCTTCACGAGCATCATCCATGGGGGGTGGACTGCAAGAAGCATTGTACATAGTTTTAAAAAATGGTTCAAATTTTATGCAGAATTTATTCTGTTCATGTTTTTATTTGGCTTTACGTCTGCAACGTGTAAGCATGATCAGCCTTTAATTGTGTCATATTATACGGTGAGGACAATCATGCACTGAAAATTGAAAGAATTCGCGATATTGTTCTCCAATAATTGAAAAAAAAGGATATTCAACCACCAAAAAGCAAATCCAACAAACTGTCAAATGAATGTTTGGCTAATATTTCCCTACAATTCAAAAATTTCCTTACAATTCCAAAGACACAAACCTCCAAAAATTGAATTGTAAAATAGAAATGCGTTTTCCATACAAATTGACATTTGAATTGTAACTTGGCACAGGCCCTTAGTGACGTTCATAAAACTCAATAGACTTTACTGAAGGTCTTCACTGGCATCATCGAAGTAGAAAGATCCGTAGGCAAGCCGAGGAAAAGATGGAAGGATGCGGTTGAAGCAGATGCGGAGACATTACTCCACATATCGAACTGGAAAACTTCGGCCAGAAATCGAGAAGACTGGAGGAAAAGATTAGAGGAGGCCAAGGCTCGAGTTAGGCTGTAGCGCCATTCGAAGAAGAAGAGGGGCTATGAACTAGAAGGCTGCTATCAGTAGAAAGCTCTAGTAAAAGTTACGTCTACCATGGACCAAGAAACAGAATAGCCAAGTTGCTGGACGCCGCGGATGTCAAGACCGCAATTATGTGTCAGTGAAAACTCATACTGTGGCACCGCCGCAAGCACCGGTCGTTCGTATGTATATGTTTCCAGATTTATGCTTTACAAACAATCAGCCAAACGAATTTATGTAAGCCATCTTTGGCCTATTCTAAATAGTCACTAGGACCTCTCCAGAAACATATTTTTCTATGGTTACAAAAAGTATTTAGCATTCCCCAGAGAAGGCACCACACACGTAAAAACCATTTTGCCGGGTTAAGGCGCTCGATTACTAGGCCAGAGGTACGTGGTTCGAATCAATTCTGCGGTGAGATCCTTCGTCTTTCCAATTACTCAATCTTTCTTGTCTTCCCTCTTAACAAAAAACTCCCTGCCCTATCTCCTGCCACATGTCTGTAAGCATAATAAGTGAGGGAGCAACCTCCTGTTCGATCACCGAAGCCAGCAATCTATCGCGGTTGTATTGGATGGAAGTGAGTGGAATAAAACCACGTGTTGGCGTTGTTAGTTCTTTCACTCTTCTCTATAATATTTTTCAGACATTGAACTCAATGATGGAACCGTCTGGCAGAACCGTAAGAGGAGCAATACATCTGATCACTAGTCTTTTACAGAAGTGCCTACAACCGAATTAAAGTTGCCAAAAGCGACGAAAAACGTAACATTAAAACGATTTGCTTTATTATAGTACTTCTTAGGGCACGAATGCCATAACATTCATCATCTATCTTTGTTTTGTCTGAAAGCCTTAAATTCACAGGTAAGGTGGATTTACATATCCGACGTTTTGCCGTCGCGCCGGTGTTTCGACCAATCAGAAAAAATCTCTGCGACATCTGGCCGTCACGGCGAAGAGCTAAATAAACTTCAACTTTTTCTGTGGCAGGGTGATAGAAACAGCTGATTGTAAGTAAAATTTGAGGTTATGTGAAACTGAAATGTTTGTTTATTTGGATTTGCTTGGAAGTAAAGAAAGAAGTTTTTCAAAAGGGTTTGCCTGCGGCAGAATTCGTCGGAAATGTAAAATGCGTATTGAAAACATGCGACAGAAATGATCAGCTGTTATGCGGCGCGGCAGAAAAACGTCGGATATGTAAGTCCACCTGTAGTGTCGAATGCTCTGTCATAAAATGATATTTCAGCAAGCACAGCAAGCTCTAATCGAACAAAAGTAGAAAGAAGAATTCAAGATGCCAACACAGTCTTACAATAAATAAATTATAGCCGGGAGTACTAGAGCTACAGGCGTTCTAAACTTGAGTATTTTATTTTGTTTTTTTCTTATACCTGATTTCGCGAGCTCTCTGCAACTGCGATCAAGATAATATATGCAATTGTGCATTGTGTTTTCTTCAACTGTTCCTGTTACTTTGCTTTTAGATCCACTTTAGTTACATGCAGTTATGTTGCTTTTAAATAAACGCATTTGTTTGTTCTAGCACAACATTTCCTTTTGTTTACAAATAATATTATTAACGGGTGTTAATATTTAATATTTGCTCTTCCTATCATAAGCACCCTCCTTATTTCACAACATAATAGCAGGAACATAATGCTCGCCATAAGCCGTGGGCTATCAAAGCTTTATCGCTCTCAAATCATGCCATCGCTGTCAATCGTAAAACTAAAATCATAATAGAGCAAAGCGATATCGTAGGCGATGAAAAAAATTCTTCTTTCTGTCAAATGAGTTTCAAATTTGAATTGAAACTAATTTAAACTAATATGCGTTTTTTAACTTTAAAATAAACCACCCTTAAATTTAAAATTAACATGGAATGTCTGGTGAAGGTACCCACCAGAATTTGTCAAAAAGTTACTTTACTTGTCATAATATTAACGTTTTATTTGTTAGCAGCGGTGTTTTTTTGTTTGTATAAATTGGTAGAACTGTAATCGTCAACCAAAAAATAGAAATAGGTTCTAATTTTTTTGGTCGTGGTTATGGTCGCTTCGCCGGTAGTTTCATTTTGTTCGTTCCTATGTAGATACATGGTGCCTATTATTTGACGACGAATAGCTTTCATAGCCCACGGTTTATGGCGAGCATTGTGTTCCTGCTATAATGTAACATGAATATCACACACCCACAAAAACACACAGCTTCCCTTTATCTCCCACACATTATTTTTCTCTCTCCCACGTGGTTCAACTAAGAAAATCTAAGATGGCGGATTGTTGCGAAAATTTTCCGTATATTTTAAGGGGGGGGGGGGGGGGAAGTGGCCTACAATGGTCATTGCTATACTACTGGAGGGAACAATGAAAAGAAAAAAAAACTTCCTCTAGGTGGAAATCGTAGCCATGATATCTCAACTCCAAACCCAACTCTTACCTTCTCTTAACTTAACTTAGCTCAACTCGACTTATCTAAACTCATTCCGTACCTGAACTCTTAACTCAATTCTAAACTTAACTCTTTGTAACTCTAAACTACACCTTAACTCAACTCTCAACTCATTTTTTATCTCAACTCTTGAAACAAATCGTTACTCATCTCAACTCAATTCAACTTAAACTAAACTGAGCCTGTAACTTAACTCTTAGTTCAACTCTAATCTCAACTATTACCTTCTCTTAACTCAACTTAGCTCAACTCGACTTATCTAAACTACACCTTAACTCAAGTCCTAACTCACCACCTCAACTCCCAACTCATCTCAACTCTTAACGCAACTCTTAAAACAAATCGTTACTCATCTCAACGCAATTCAACTTAAACTAAACTGAGCCTGTAACTCAACTCTTATTTCAACTCTAAACTCAACTATTACCTTCTCTTAACTCAACTTAGCTCAATTCGACTTATCTAAATTCAACCCGTAACTCCACTCTTAACTCAACTCTAAACTCAACTCTTACATTCTCTTCATTTAACTTAGCTCAACTTGACTTATCTACACTCCACCCTTAACTCAACTTTTAACTCAACTCTTATCTTATCTCTTAACGTAACTCTTGAACCAACTGGTTACTCATCTCAACTTAATTCAACTTAACTCAACTCAGGACGAATATTACGACATGCCGTCTAGATGTGCTCATTAGCGATTATTTAATTGTTTCCATACCTGAATGCTAGATGGCTCTAGGTAAAAATTGTATACTTGAACGAAGAGGATCAACGGTACTTGGGTGTGTTTATTCATTAACAGCAGAACTTTTCTTTACTTTACACCTATCATTACCACGTGTATTTCAAAATGCATATCTCTATTTCTCTTCTGTCTCTTTCCACCATTTAATGTAAGAAACTTCTAGCAGTATGATAAATCCTTCATTGTTAGTCCCCACTGTTATTTATTTTCCTTGTAAGCCCGTAACATTTGTAGAATGTTGATATTTGAGATGCTATTTGGTGAGTATGTAAATAAAGAGTGTGTTTTCTCTCGTTACCAACCTGCAATTAAATTGAGAAAGGGGCCACACTTTAATCGAATCTACAATGATGACGAAATTGTATGCTGAAGGTCCTTAATCCCTGGGGGAAGTAATATTACTTGCGCACAAAACCTTCCAGAGCCTAATCAAAAGGTCTTTGTACAGCAGATGATAATAAGGATCTAAATTCCAATTGATGATTTATGATGCACAGACGTCAACGCACTTTAATATCAGCTGAATTAGTGGACCGAACTATTGACCATACCGAACGTCATTTTTCATCCCACATTTCATTCCAAACATTCCTTAACCGGAAACTTTATATTCAACCCTCGTGCACAGCAACAAAGATAATCTTAATTGCAAAGATAAAACTTTTAATCTAGCTCTAAAAAGAGTCGGTCCTTGAAGCCCATAAAAACCATAATAATACTTATATCTCGACTCGCAGAAACAGAATTTCACTAAACATTGCCACTAGAACGAGGACCATAAAAAAAGCCCACCGCACGTCGCTTGCACAATATTCCAATTTCGAACGAACCCTTTTTCACCCTCTTAACCATTGCGAACGCACGCGACCCTTGTGTGTGCAGAAAAGTTGCATCTTCCACCACCTCGAATTAATAGCACGTGTGCCAAGAATACCAAAATAAATCAAAGAATATCCAATTTCCAGGAGTTGTGCCCACGCCGCCCCGCTCCGCCAACATCATCCTAAATTGGAATCCTTGTTTAAATTGACAAACCCACGAATACGGAATTACGTTTACCTGACTTTTAACTTGGCAATATCCTTGTGCTCGCTCATCAGACCCGACACAAACTGCGATAAGAAAGCGGTCGAAGGACTTGCGGAGTGTAGGGTCGACAATTTCTACAAATTTCGTCCTTGTAATTAAGTGTAAAACGTCCTGATGTTGAGCTAAAGTTTTCCTTTCAGGTATTTGTGATGGGGTGGTCCTGCTCGTCTTCTTGCATTAAATTCGACGTTTCTCCCTCTCAACTAGGGTCCTTTCACTCATCTTTCTTTTTTGTTATTTATTCTGAAGAGGGTATTTTCCCCCTATATAAATGCATGACTGAAGGGAACTGTCGGGCCACTACCCTCTTCTTATCCCCGTGCCTTTCATTACTACAAAGCCCCATATGTGCCTGTTCTCACCGTGATGGAAGACCAAGGAGTTTTGTTGTTGTTGTTGTTCTTCCGTATTTTTTCGGGGAAGAGTTTTTGAAGGGCGTCCGTCGTCAATATGAACGCTTTCCCTTCATCTTTGATTGAAGTCCCCCTCAGCTCGTTGCCGCCTATTAAGAATCGTTCCGTTATCAATGTCGGACCCTTTAATGGGCTTTAGGTTAATTTATTCCTTAATCATAGTTTTCCAGGTTTCAGTGGGATTTCCACAGTTTCTGAAAAGATTTTCGGCATAACGCATTTGTTTCATAATTTATTACAAAGATCTTGATTTGACCTGAATGGAGAGAGACTAATCCGGACGCGCTTTATCAATAAATAATTACACAACGCGCAAATGAACAAGGACTCACGCTGCACTCTCAGAACGAGGAATTTTTCTGACATTTAATCGATGCCGACACTTGTACTAAGTAAGTAACCCCCACGAGTTTTTGCCTTTTTATACTTTTCAGTGTTGTGAGCCCTTCACAATCAGCAGAGACTCCTCTGGGAGATACGAGAATAAAGAGGCAAAAAAAAATAACACACACATTTTATCGCAAACACACGAACAGATGGCGCTATCGGCCATTAGATGAGTATTTGCTCAAATATTTGATAGTACCATTAGCAATTTGATGCTGTGTGCTTGATAAGGCTGGTTTGCTTCTGTGTGTAGGGACAATAATATTAGTCAGAAGGAGGAGAGGAGGGACTGTAGAGCATTTTGGGATCTCGAATGTCCTTCATTATTTTTGTGTAAAGAAAAAGGGTTGAGATGTACGGGTTCACAAGATAATGCTATGTTGAAGTAACACGCTGGCCCTAAATATTTGTTCTGATGCGAAAAAGGTTAATTTTTAAAATTGTGAAATGTTTGAGGTTAAAAAAATGCTGTTTTAATCAATTCAAGTGTCAGAATGGCTACGAAGCTTGTAAATTTTTTATATGTGAAAAACTATGAAGGTTAGGCCAAGCCCCTTTGTACGGACGACGATTCTCTTTAGAGTGTAATGTGGAACAGCTCTATTCGGACAGATACTAGGGAACAGAATGAAAAAACTTCCACTACTATGACAGAATGCTGACGACTTCAGTGATCGAATTGGAGATTATGGCTTCTTTGGTTATTGTGCTTTCAAGCGATGGCAGAAGAAAGCAGAAAATTACTATGTAACGAAACAGTACGGCATCGCTGTAAACAAAAGACGGCACACAACGCCCGCTGTAAAAACATTATCAAACAGAATAGCAACGCGCAGCAAGGCACAGATATAAAAGGCCGGTTCCTGCCAGGTGAGGGCAGTTTTAATCAGATAATGGAGGCGTTGATTCCTCTGCCTGATGACTAGACAGAACCATAGGAGAGTTAATCCAATGGTATACAAACAAACCAACAAAACAACCAACCACAGGAGAGTTCATCCAGTGGTGCCGACCGACCGACCGATAAACTGACAAGCCACGGAAAGTTGATCCAGTGGTACACCGAAAACCTACAGAACCCCGGAGAGTTGATCGGACAGACCAAGAACCGATAGATTCGATAGATTACGGCACTTAGATCTGTTAGCTAAACTTCAAGCTATTGGTGTTGACTCAATTCTACATCGCTGGATTGAGAGTTTCCTTTCCAGCCGTTCAATCAAGGTAATATCCAAACCATACCCGACCCCTGCGCGGGTCCGCAGGGGTCAATGCTGTTACCTGCTCTATTTCTAATCTTCATAAATCACCTACTCTCTGTTTCTTCCAACCCACTACACGGCTTCACTGATGACGGTATTCTGCATTACTCTCATCCTTCGATAATACAAGGCAAGCAGGTGCCAGATCATGTCTTGTTAATCGCGGACATCTCTCGAATCCACTCATCCGTATCAGTGGGCGGTGTGAAACTCATACCTAACCCATCTCTCAATACCATAGGTGTGAAATTACTGTCTGCATATTCCAAATCGTCAAACAATCGCCCCAATGCCTGGGATTTTTTAAAAGATGTAAATCCCTCCTTCATCCATCGGCTCTAGCTGTAATATACAAATCCTACATTCAACCTCTTCTCGAGTACAGCTCTTTTATTTTGGCCTTAGAGTGGCTATATAAAGTACGAAAAACAACCCTCAAACTAGACAATGATAACACCATTTGCTCCACCATCGACCATTTGAGGGAGCCTTGACAAAATTTTAGCGCTAGTACCATAGCGACTATTCTATCGGAATAAACGTCTTATACCTTCAATACCAGATTGGCGCAATCGGCTTATTACCTCTGCCTACAGTCCCTCCTTTCACACACTCTACGTTTTACACCCTCGTCTCGTTTTACCCGACTTTGGAACAACCTTTACCATTTCTCTCTCTGTTCCTGGCTAATGCCCTCCAATTACGTACGCCTAGCTTAACTTAATCCATCTCAACGCATTCCATGTAGCGCTTCTTTGGTCGACCGGTATTTTATGCCGATGGCCATTTTGTCGTTCGTCTCTATGTGTTTAAGTTTTTTGCGTAACACACCGTTTGCTGCGTCTGACGATGATGTTCTTCAATTGGTTCCCTGGTAGTTGCTGAAACTTGTAAGGCCCCTGTGCTGAAAGTCGAGTCGTGTTTCGTGACTAGTCGTTTGAGCTGAAGAAAGTAACGTTTCAGTCGAATTACGACTTTCAGCACAGGGGCCTAAACTCAACTTAGCACTTTCACTCTAGACCCCTGTGCTGAAAGGGGTAATTGGACTGAAACGTCACTTTCTTCAACTCAAACGACTTGTCACGAAACACGACTCGACTTTCAGCACAGGGACTAAGTTTATGATAAATCAACGACCTGTATGAGCGGGAAGGCGAGATGTTTTGGCTTAATACGCCTTTTTGTCCGGATACTGTCTCAATTCGACAGACCGATAGGGATTTTGGCGCATTATGCCCTTTATTAGGATACTGTCTCAATACGACAATCCGATAGGGATGAGATCACAGTTTGCCTCAATATGGCAATATCTCCTAAAGCTCAATAAGCTATGAAGATCAGATGTGATCTGTTGGCTTGCTTCAATACGGAGATAATTCTTCATGCTCAATACGCTATGAAGACCAAAGGCGACACTTGGTGATTGCTGGACATTTTGGTCCTTCGAGCGGGATCACCGATTCAGCGTTGGTATTTTTGGAGGATCGCTATCGTCAAGCCTTTCTATATGTGCTACCCATCTCAATCTAGTTAATTTAATACTTTTGACCATGTTGGGTTCCTTGTAAGCTTAGTATAATTCATGATTATATCTCTTCTTCCACTGGACATTTTCACAAACATCGCCAAATATCCTACGTAATACTTTTCTTTCAAAACTGGCTAGAAAAGTTTCATCAGCTACTTTCAAAGTCCCCGCCTTTGATCCAAACATTAGAACGGGCTTGATTAGCAAAGGGGGCAAAAGTAATGTCATAATGTGAATGTGCCAAATGGCGTCAAATGCCATTGTATTTTGACATTTATGCTGTAGAGAGGTAGAGAATTAGTTAGAGTTACACTTCATTTCTCTAGACAAGCTTCGTGCGGCAAGATATTGTCGAATGCCAAAAATAGCTTCTATTGGCAACGTTTATTCTCCTTCTGATTTTCATTGTTTCGCCTCTGCCAGCTTGTTCTACTGCACCAAGATAAGTTACTAAATTTTTTACCGGTTTATGGAACAACCTTACGCAAGAGTTCTAACAGTGGGTTTATCGCCACCTCCTTCAACACCCTGTGGATTTCTAATAGCGCCAAACTTATTCTATCCTCCGTACTGAGCTTACCACTACATATGATACCATAGCGCGTGCAAAAACGCGTTTTGAGCACACCGTTGTTAACTACGAATTAAAGAAGAACAAGATTACCATTTTTCATGAAAGAGTCTCCACTAATTGGTACAACTATTTCGTATGTGTCCTCTATGTTCATTAATAATTTATTTGCAGTAACATCACAAAACTCAATTTGATTTGTTTAACTACGGTTCATGTGTTTAACATTAATACAACTGTCAGAGTTCTTTTAATTCTTCTTCTTCTTAACTATCCCGAGCACGGTTAAAGTTTAACTACGCCATGGTTATGCTTATGACAGACATGAGGTATCGATAGCAAGGTATCGATACCAGGATATGGCCAATACCGGGGTATTGAGGAACCCCTGACACACATGAACGAGGGTGTAGTTTGACGTTTGTCGACAGCTAAAAAAATTTTCAAATCTAGTAAGCCATTTTTGTTGAATTTAAAGTTTTAATTGTTAAGTGGCATATTGAATTTGATTTGGAAATGGAACATTTAATTGCTTTATTCCTTGCCAAACAAGAGGAAATTAATCTGGGTCTAAGGCACAAAACAAATACAAAAAAGAAAAAAAAAGATGAGATATTTTGTTTTTAAACTATATATTTAGACATTTTTGCTCGATTTTCGCACATAGGTGGTGCTGTGCGCAGTGAAAAGATCTTATACCTACTCTATACCCACAAAATTTTCGTGGTATCAATACCCAGTTCATAACCTCTTGTTTTCCTGGGTATAAACTGGGTATAAGGTGACCGACATGTGGTATAAGTTAGGTATACGCAATACTGTGGTATCGATACCCCATGTGCGTCGTAAGCATTAATCACGAGAATTTTTAAACATCAAAAAGTTTTGTTCCTGGTTATAGTGTTGCAGTAAAGGATGATTCCTGAGCTTAGAACTGCCATATTAAAAAAAAGGTAAATGTCAAACTCAAAAATAAAATTCTTATTAAGTACGTTGCCTTCAAGGAGAGTCTATTTACAGAACAAACACAAAAATATAGCTCTATTCTATTCAGCTCAAAATAATACTCGATGCCCTGACAGATTCTTTTTTACAATCTAACAATTTTGTTGTAGGAATGTAGCTACCCAAAATAAGCAGATTATATTTATAGCAAAGCACTGAAGATAAAGAACTGTTCTCGGTCGGCCAAACACCCCAATCACTTTCATGTTTACAGATGTATAGCAAAACGCCATTTTTAAGCGCATTCTAAAATTGTCGTTAATGAAAATTACAACATAACACTTTTAACACAAGTATAAAAATACACAAGGTAAAAAGTTCCTCTTAACTTTTTTTATTATCCAACTTTTAACTCGACTTTTAACTATCCATAATTATTTTATCGGTTACTTTATGTGTGAATTTCCGACACTGAAAGGAAATGGGCCAAGCTCTTTACATTTTTACAGAATTTCCCTTCTTCCGTTTGTAACCGCGTCAAGGAATAATAAAATTAATTAAAAACAATAATAAAATTGGTTATTGTAAAAGGACACAACACTAATGAGGTAACTACAAGCTCAGCCTCGTAAAATATTAACAAAAAATCAATAGCACAAACAAAACGAGGTGTAAAAAATTAGGGGATATCATCCCACGCCGTCCGCATCCATTAAAAATCAATTACAAAAAGCCCTTAACCGAAAAGACAAAAAAAATGTGAAAAAATGTGTCATCATGACTTTTCCATAATCGCCACGTGAAGGCATAACAGGCGGCAAGCAGCAAGCAGCCAAGCACCGAACAGCAAGGAGTCAAAGAACTTGATGCCGAACCTTTTACGATGACGTTTCTCCTGAACAAAAGCTCGGACGTACCATACGTAAAGTGCTCAATTAATTCCGAAAGAGTTATGTTCCACTTTTACCCCGAAAAAAAAGAACAAGGCATTCGTCGCGCAACAGCCCAGCCGACCCCGAGGGCGCGGCGAGGAGGTGCTGCCATACTGCGGCTGTAGGTGCTTCGAGCCTCGAACAGTCGAACCTCAAGTGCTGCTCATGTAAGTAACGACGAGAAATCAAAATGTTGCGTCGCTCGCTGAGGCGTTTGACTCCGCCGCAAGGGCCACCACCACCAGAAGCGTTCCGAAAAAAAGCCAAAAGGTGAAAAATAAACAAAACGGGCCCGGCGCACTTTGCCTTGACCTTGATTCAGCGCTGCTCTGCTCGTTTATTCCGATTTTTTTTCTTGTTGTGTTTCTTTTTGTATTTGTTTTTTTTTTCTCCAACCACACGTTTAATTAGAGTTATGGGTTTCAGGCTGCTTTAATGGTAATCACAGCGATAACAGCCACGGCGAACTTTGCGCCCGACTCACCGAACTCGAAACGAGCCACGCTGGGAATTAAAACACTGTCGATGTCGATGACGATGGCGACAACAACGACGACGACGTTGATTACACTACGAAAACGGCAACTTTAGAAGCGCGCGGAGAGAGAGTCGAACTGTTGCGTGCCAGCAGCTTCTCAGAAATGGCCGATAATAAGGTTTATTGCCGCTGTGTGCAGGTAGAGATAAAGCGAAAGAGCAGCGCGCATTTGGGAAAAATATGTTCCGGAAATGTTTTGACGGCACACAAGGCATTCTCGCTTTATTCATATTGCGCTGCAGCGATACTTATCAGAGCTCGAAGCTCTCACACATCACAGTCGTCATACCGCGACCGACCGAAACATAACAACAGCAACAGGAAAAACTTTAATGCGGCAACGGCAGGCGTACAGTTACGCGGCGAAATTCAAGCAAATGGGAATTAGCATGTATGTGTGTGTGTGCAATTTAAATAAAATTAAAACTTTTATTATTTTTGCAACGTTGGAAAATCTTTATTATAAAACCGCGAGGACGAGAGAAGCCATTTCCTGCTTTACTGTTTTAAAATAAAACTAATGGAGAAATAAATATTAAAAATAGCAACAAAACAGTTACCGTCTACTAATAAAATAAAAACTTGAATCCATTTCAAATCTCTTTTTGAAAAAAACACGCGTTCACATTATTATATTTTCATCTTCGTGGAACGTTTCAAGCTCGTAAACGTTTCAGAACGAAGCCTGAAAATTAAAGCAATTAAAAGGCCCCCAAGCATCGCTTCACATTATTAGTCACACAAGCGTGGAGGAATGAAATGCAGTCATTTGGCGGCAGAGACCCATGATTATTATTATTGGTTTGAAGTCGATCTTAGAGACACGCCACACATGAAAGATGCAAGTGCATCACGCATTCATCATCATATGCGTCATAACATCATGATTATGATGCACGATCTCAGATATTGGACACTTAAAACTGGTCAACAAGTAGGGGTAGGCAATATATACGTACGAACAATCCATACAATGTAACCGTAGCAACGTAGATAAAAACCGTTGAGGATTAAATTTTTTTAGAAATTTTTTTATTACGCTTTATCGAGACTCGAGACTTTCATGATAAATTTGAAAAAAAAAACAAAAAAAAACTATTAACGACCACATTACATGAAAATTATGCTTGAGTACACTTTACAGGTTATTTTGACTTTTAATATTAATTCTTTTATAAATCCGAACACGCAACATTTCACATTTGACATCATGGGAACCCCAGCTGATAATTTTGACAGCTGTCATAAGCACAAAAATTACCCAGCAACGATGAGGGAGTAATTGCTCAAAAGTGGAAATTTGTTTTGGGGCCATGATAAAAATAAATTTGAACAAATAATTATCGAGTTTTGAATGTAGACACATGCATGTAACGTTAAAGCTTTCGTAGAGTTACTGTTGAATTTTTTAAGTAAAATCGTGATTTTTTTTCATTGAAATAGCGACAAATTTTTAAAACAAAACCGCGATTGTTTTAACCTATCGTCGCTGATCAACACCTACGAAATAGATTTGATTAGTAAGAATGACTAACTCGTTGTGTACTTAGATTAATACGGCAGCGGCTTTTCCGAGAATTGGGGAAAATATAACAACGGTCAAAAATGGGTTTCCTGCACTCCAGCAAACGCGCAGGAGATGCCTTCTTCGCTTATTATGCTGATAGGCGGTGACAGAAAAAATTGCAGAGAACTGCTGCACAAAGAGAAGACAAGAAAGAAGGAATTTTATCAGAGTCCAAGAAATGGTAAGGGGAAAGACCATGACGAAGACGGAGGAATTAATCTCTAGGATACACTCAAACCGAGCTTGTAAATCAAGATCATCTCACTAAAGCAAAGAAGAGACAAAACTTAGGGAAACATACCGAAGGTTATGCGTTAGCTCTATATGAGTTACACCGGCTCCACACGTTGGTCCCAACGAACGTAGGCGCAGATTCCGACACGCGACGGCCAATCCCCAATGCTCACGCCAATGCAAATTTCTCGATCCACACGTTGGACAAGTAGCATTGGGGCTAATCTTGGTGCCAACGTGTGGAGCCGGCTTTATAAGTCAGTTAAACCAATGGTCGTCACCAAGGCTGCTCTAGTGTAGAAGCCTAGAACAAAACAAAGAGGTGCGGAAGCAAAGTGGGGGGCGAAGTATTATATACAGGTGGTGGGGAGCTTGGTTGGACTATGTCCGAACGTGACCTGAACTCGGCCCTCAGGGCATATCCTGCTCGAGGTGCCCCTGCACTGCTGCTTGGATAAGTGAGGGTCATTAACCTGCCTGGCCATGGAATACGGCGGATCTGGAAAAGCCAAACTCGATAAAACCCGCAACGCAAACAATCGTGCCGAAAGAATGAATGGTACTGCGTGAATGTACTACCAACGATGGATTCCGAATACCCAGCGACCTCCGATTTAACTTAGCCTTCATATGGTAATGCAGAGCGCTGCCATGGCTGACCGTCCATTTTCGCACAACTCGTGGGATCAATATTGATCCATATTCTGAGATGCTGGAGAGGCTAGGGTGATCCTTACTCCCAAACATGGATATTATACTAGAAAGCAAAATCCTATCGGCTCATTAAGCTCTCTTCCTTTCACCTGAAAACGATGGAGAAGGTTTTAGACAAGCATATTAGGTCTTACAGCGAAGCTACTCCACTGCTTACAATTTGCAGATCGTCCGAGCAGATTTACAGAGATTGCTATATTTAAGCAGACTAGGGATGATAGTTGATTGCAGCTGTAGGTTTTGCAGAGCTGTTCCCGAAACAGCGGAGCACTTGCCGTGCGATCGATCTTGCCGTGCGATCGTGGCTTCAATGTTCGAATAAAAATAATTACGAGTTACGTGCTTTAAATTCAATGGAAAACTCGAAACAGATGACTTGAAACGACTTCTGTGCTGCCTCCCCTGACTTATTGTTGTCATTAGCCCATGCCCCCTTTGCTCATGTGAGTGTCGAGACGTCGCGACATTCAATAGTTCAGACGATGACACTTTTCCGGCATTCACGTCGCGACATTAAATGCGACGTCATCAGTGTCACCGTGTGAACGAGGCTTAACGGATGCCCTCGTTTTAGATTTCTGGCTTGATACGCAGACTACTAAAAAACCAATCCAAAAATTGGACTATGCCCAATAAGCATAAGTTCTTAGGCACTGGACCATTTACGCACAGTTCTTAAAGATTAGGTGATTGTGCCTATCTTTTATGTACTGTCGCCGATGCAATATCGAATAGCAAGTTTTAGAGAGAAGAGCGAAAGAGTTGGCAATGCTGAGCACGCAGTTTTATTTCACCGACATCCAATACTACCGCCACAGAACTCTGACTTCGGTGATGGAACAAGAGATTGCTTCCTTCCATCCTCTTGCGAATTTTTTGTAAATAGCGAAGACAAGAAAGGAAGAAAGTTATATAGATGGGAGAAAAGAAAAGGCGAAGGACCATGCCGGCGAGTGAATTCGAATCACGGCCCTCGGGAATGGCAGTCTGCCGGTTTAGCAGGAAACGATGCCAAAAGACTGGAAAAAAGACATCCTGTGCTCGGTACACAAAAGAGGAGATTTCACAGTATGCACCAATTATCGTGGTGTGACGTTGTTGAATCCCCCATATAAGTTACTCTCCGCTATCCTACAAAACAAGATGACCCCATGCGGTAGAACAATCATAGGCCAACACCAGTGGGGCTTCAGACCAGGCAAACGAACAACCGCTCAGATTTTCACCTTGAGGCGAGAGTTTCACAACTCAATCCAAAACGCCTTCATAGACTTTAAGGCCGCCTGTGACAGCATACTCAGAGTAGAACTGTACAAAGCCATGAAAAAACTCGGCACCCCAATAAGCTGACATGATGACAATCTAAGTAAAGATATCCGAAACACTGCCCAGACCAATCAACATCTATAATGAACTGTGACAATAGGACAGTCTGGCCTGCCTCCTTTTCGAACTGGCGTTGGAGAAAGGAATTCGAGATTCGGGTGTGACATCAAAGGGCACAATCCTCCACAAGTCCACCAAATTACTGGCGTATGCAGACGACATTGACATTATTAGTAGTACATCAAGAGCTGTACAGGACACTTTCACCCAGATTGAGCGGGCGGCACGAAAGCTGGGAGTGCACTCAGTTAAAAGAAAATGAAGTACTTGGTTGCCTCGTCTGTAAAAACACACAACATTGATGCCACAATTAAGTTAGAGGAACGTGAATTTGAAATAGTAAAATGAAACCAAAAATACTTGCACGAATGCTAAAAGCCAACAAAAAACTACACTAATCTGTCAAAGTTTTCCAAATCCAAACATCTGACCGTAACATCTAAGCTGCTACTGTATAAAACTAGTAATTACTTATAGATCCGAGACGTGAGTGCTTAGCAAAAAGCATTCTAACCACTTAGATGTGTTCGAGAGGAAAGTCCTCCAGAGAATTGTTGGCCTCTTATGAGAGGGCGGATGACTCCGACTAAAACGACGAGTTTGCAAGGCCAACATATACCTCGTATGAGCGAAAAGGAGCCTGCTCGGAGAGTTCTCTGCAGTAAGATCAAGATGGGGTGCGACAACAAGGGAGAGCTAGTCTCCGCTGTAAAGCTGGCTTCTCACGGTGCGTGATATTGCGAACGGACGCGGACCTCGCACCATGGGAAGAGTGTCGTCCGTAAAGGCACAGACAAGTCTGTAGCAGTCCATAGGATCCGCCGCAAGTCGGTAAACCCGGCTTCCCAAGGTGCGCGATTTTGCGGTTTATCACGCACGGACGAGCCCGGACCGCACCGCACGGTGCGTATCGGTCTGTGTGGGTCTGCTAACGATCACCTTTCTGGTATTTGGATTGTATAGTCGAAATCCTTTTGTTTGTTCGCTGTATCCCATGACGCACACGTTGGATTTTTCAGCCAATTTATTTCGTTGCACTTTCGGTATGAAGGCCATGGCACGACCAACACACGTAGAGATGACAGATTTGGCTTTGTATTTCCCCACGTTATTCTGATGTGATGTTCTTCATGCCATTTCATGGGATTTGGTTAATCAAATACACCGCTGTTATTGCTGCTTCTACCCAAAAATTTCGACCCAAACCGCTGTCTATGAGCATGCATCGCCCTTTTTCCATTATGGTACGATTCATCTTTTCTGCTACTCCATTTTGTTCAAAAGTATGTGGTACTGTCCTCTGATTTTGTATGAAGATGAAAAACTTGTTATTTCTAGACTTTGGTTTTTACATGGTCGTCTGTGGATTTACGGACCAGCCCGGACCGCTCCGCACCTGAGTTTTCTGACTCGCGGCGGATACTACGCACCGCTACAGACTTGCCTGTGCCTTCACAGACGACACTGTTCCCACGGTGCGCCGTCTGCGTCTGTCCGCAAAATCGTGCACCGTGCGAAGCCAGCTAAAGGTGCGGTGCGAGCTCGTGCGGGGCGGTCCGGGCTCGTCCGTGCGTAATAATCCCTAGAATTCGCATCCAGTGTAACCTTAGCCTTACAGGTTACAATGTACAACAAACTTCACTGTCTAATCGCCCACTAAACCAAATCTAATCTAACGAATAAAACTAAATCAATTTTAAATAAGATCATGAAAAATGTATCTTCATCAAAACGCTGATTGAGAGACATTCATCGACATAAATAAAACAAACCATGATCTTTAATTTAATAAGAAAAACGTGACAAATTAAAGCTAAAGGATCAAGGCACAAAATATGTGTGTGGGTGGGAGAAGCCGGGTGGGTGTAGTTGACATCCACCCAAATGCTCTTCTCCCTCCGCACACAACGACACAAGTACAAAAAGTGTTGCAAAAATGCATCAAAAGTGAAAATCCTTTACAAATGCACCGTTTTTTGTTGTCTAAGATGAAATGCAATACAAACTGCAGAAAAATCACTTTCATTTCTGGCATTTGTAGATTTGTAGACGTGTGTTTCATTCCATACTGAGAATTTGGAAAATGAATATTTTAACTTCATAATTTCCCATGGATGCAACAAATTTTTCATTTTTTGTGATTTGATTGCTTTTTACCCAATTTAAGGGAAAGATTGATTTATTATAAAAAAATAAAATCCTAAATTATTTCAAATTAGAAAAAAATTTGTTTGTGCGTATCTGGATTTTATGGTAATGAATCCTTTTCTCTTTTTATCTTTAAAAACAGATCAATTAATAAATAATTCGCCGTGGTATAATCCAATACCAGCATCAACACTTAATTCCAGTCCAAAATAAACATTCCATCACTTCACATTTCTCACCTACGCACTTACAAAATGCCACCGAACCGCTTTCTACGTATTAGAAGTTCTACGAATTTTAAGTATAATTACCGTTTTTTATTTTTTCTACACAATATCCTCCACTTGACCTACATAAATGCACTAAAATTCACACGCAATTGAAATGTTTATTCTCGGTTCTTTCTTTATTGGAAATCCTTAAAGAAGAATTTAAAAAAAACCTTGCCACTAGAAAGCGTTCAATGCTCCCTTCTTGCGCGGAATCCTGAAGAAATTCTAGAAATTCTTAGCTCTCCTCTATTTATTTCTGGGTGAATCCTTTCCGGAAGGACTATAAATATACCGAAAACTCAAACATCACAGGTTATCGGTGTGGCCGGGTGGCTTTGTACAGGGTGTCCAACAAGCGAGTTACGCTTTCGTAGTGTAAGTACAGGCAGCTATGAGAGACGTGCCAGTGAGGAAAAGGGACGCAAGAGCCTGGAGCACGAGTGGAGCTTCCCTAGTTGTGTATAGTACAGGGTGTACTTGCCCGCTTTAAATGGAATGTTCGAGAACAAAAAGGATGCTGCGCAGAAACGGCGAGTGCCGAATCCTGTGCCAGCCAGCCAGCACAGCGAAAATGTCTGGTCCTGATGCCTTCTGGTTGCCTGTGAAATTGAAGATGAAAACGGGCACATTTCGGAGAGATTTTCGGGGGTTTGTGTGTAAACTGTGACACTAAAACTGACGGCGAGCTTTCCATTCACCGCGTGCTGTCACAGCGCCTGCAGGGAGCCCACAAAGCTCGTCAAAGAGCTTTCAACTCCGTTTCAGAAGGTGAAAAAGCAAAACTTTAGGGTCGGCACTCGCGATGCCGCCTTCTTCCTCACACCCACTCGCGCTATATGTTTGTGTGTATGCGTGCATGGGTTTGTGTGTCGGTGATTCATGGAAAAATTTCTCTGTGGAAAAATATATTTTCCGTTCCATCAACTTTAAGGACAGGAAAAACTGGGCGATAGACAATTATAGGATTTTATGGCTTAAAGCTGCAAAGTATCTGAGAACGTTTTTTTTCTGAAATAGAATTTATGTGCTTCTTGGAAAAATTTTCTTGAGGATAAGAAAATAAATTTAATTTCGTCTTTATCTCATCTTATTTTCAAAAGCACACAAAAGCAATCTCCAACATAAACATCGGTTTTGAATAAATCTTTAAGGATTATAATTTCCCCTCGGGGAACTCTTTTACTCCTTTTTACCCCCACCACGCACCAAAAATCTTTTTAGTTAATTCAATTTTAGTGTTTCCTTGTCGGCTGCGGCTACAACAGCAATATCAAAATTCAAAATTCAAATTCAAGCATCAAGGTGAGAGATGACAACTTTTCGGTCTAGCCAATATACATACCTACATATAACGTACAACATACACACAACATATAAGTACACAAATTTGCATGAGTGACTTTATGCAGTGTCATCTTTCATTAATATCACTTTAATGTTGTTTTAAGGTTATGCCATTGCCGATTAATTTCGTGTGTATATGTTTTTTTGGCAAACAATGCAGAAAGATAAAGTAGGCGCTTAAATTGTTTCATGTCAAGGTTTTATCTTTGAGCGACATTAACAAAATTGAAGTGGGGGTGTGGTGGTGGGATTCTACAGGATCTTTTTTTAATTTAAAATTGACTATAATATCACTTTGACAGTGAGCGCCATCTTTGTTATATTAGAATCGGGGAGTTTTTATTTTTTTGATAGATGAAAACGTAAATTGTTTTTTTTACGAGTTAAGTACATCGTAAACATTTTGTTTTAATTAGTAGAAATTATAATGGAGTTCAAGGCTGTGTTTTACTATATATTTATTGGCTGCGCGTTGAGAATTTTCCAGACAACAGACAGTATAGAAGGCAACCGGGGAAAGTAAGTGAAAAAATATTTTGAGGTCATGTTAACAATGGCGGAACCTTGGATGACACCTCTCACATCTCAGTACCAATCTCCCCTACTACGACCTTCAAGTGGTGATGTTAATTCCGAGGACAAGAGAACGAATGTAATAGGTGACACGCAGCACACCCTTCAAAACCTATCAAGTCAAGATGTAAATGCCATCATATCGACGGCTACTTTGCAAAAGGTAGTTTTTGCACTGTAGCGATAGATCTCTTGGTACCGGGCGCACCCAGCGGTATAATGCCTTATCCTGACATAGAGGCAGTCAAGATGGATCTTTCGTTTCCTGCCATACTCGTGGTACTTTTATAGACCAATTAAATACTTAGCAAAAATAGCTGGTGCTATATGCATCAGCTCAGAGCTGAAGAAGGACATTCTCAGATGTACCTCGCCAACGCAGAAGCTTCGGCTTCGCATTAATCAATAACAGTGACCCAGGCAACTGACGGCAATGCTGCTGAAAAACTACCTGCCAAGGTTGTCGATATGATCGTGCAATCTAGCAGGAAAAATTATCTGACGCCCTCAAGAGGAAGACGGCCAAGGCAAGGAAGGTCGGAGCAGAATTGGGTAGCCGCACAAGGAGGACTTGAGCCCCGCTGCGGCGGTCAGGAAGCCAGGAGGCCTCAAAAAGCAAATTCAGACAGCCGCCGCTTTCCCCCAAGTTTCTGGACCCACTAGAAAATTGGCAATGCCAGGTCCCATACCTTCGGGGGGCACAGAAGCATACCGAATCCATCTGGTGTACTGCTTAAACGGCAGCAGTCAAACGATCCTCCAGGGGAGCAGGGACCCCAGAAAAAGAAAAGGGAGAGCCGCACCGATTGATTACCGGACACTATGCCATGAATTACAACTTATGAAAGATAGAAAGGACGGAGGACCCCATATGTAGGCTTTGCCTTTAGGAGGATGAGCCTGCTCTTCATGTTCTCTGTGAGTGTCCGCGCTAGCAAGAAGCGGGAGAAGTTAGGCGAACTACCTAATTTCTCCTTTAATCCCTCATGGGACACAGGGTGGAAACAGTTCCCCTCCAGCGGACTCTGTTTTTCGCGACAGCTTTCAGCTCTGACAAGGATCTCCCAGTTGGTGCGGTCTCTGCTAATAGGGTTCTCCTCCACGTTGTCCTAGGCCTACCAACTCAACGGGATCCTTGCGGATTCCAATCAAGGGCCTGTTTGGCTAGATTCACGTTTTCGCGTCGCAGTGTGATCAATCCAATTCCATTTCCTTCGCCTGATTTAGTCGTCTATCCTTTCTTAGCCGACACAGCGCCATAGTTCCTCGTTAAGCGAACAGTCAAACATAATGAAGAAACTGATCATTGGTTTTTTTAGTTGGCCTGATATTTCTTAGTGTGGAAGCAGTCTCATCGAATAGCGCTCACCATGGTTTACGATACCAGGTCTTTCGACTTTCTGACATTCTTAAGCTCTGCTCATGATCTTCTTTTTCACTGCGACTTGGTCTTCTTCCCTTCCTGCTTCCGATTCCGTGATCCGGCGATCTCATTCTGAGATTTGATGAATTCTTTGATCCTCTTCTTCCATCTGCAAACTCTCTCAATTTATGTGGCAAAAGAATTTATGTCATCAGCATATACTGGGATGATTCGTTCGAGGCGTTTGCATCGTCGTTTCTCCTTCTGTAACGGCTCTACAACCGGGATCCGGTCCTGGCCTCTCGCAACTGAATCTCCACCAGTCCCGATTCTGAGCCGATGTCATCCAGTTTGGCATCCCTATGCTCTGAGCGTCCTGGTCTACGCCATCCTTCCAGCGGAGGTTGGGTCTCCCTCGCTGTCGCACCCCATACGTCTTACCGCAGAGAACTTTCCGAGCAGGCTCATCTTCACTCATACGAGCTAGATGAACTGCCAACCGGAGTCTACCGAGCTTTATTTTCTTCACAACATCTATGTCGCGATAGCGCTCGTAGATCTCGTCATTGTAATCTCCGGAATCGTCCTTCCTCACATAAGGGGCCAACAATCCTCCGAAGTATTTTCCTCTCGAACACCGCCAAGAGGTTAGAGTGCTTTTTGCTAAGCACCCACATTTCGGATGCGTATGTGAGGGCCGGCAAGACCATCGTTTTATATAGTAAAAGTTTAGACTTTATGGTTAGATGCTTGGATTTGAAGACCCTTGGACAGGCTATAGTAGGCTTTGTTGGCTTTTAGCAGTCGTGCGCGTATTTCAGGTTCAATGCTATTTTCGGCTGCTACTATTGACCCAAGGTAGGTAAATGATTTTACCACATCAAACTCGTGTTCCTCTACCTTGATTGTGGGTTTACTTTGCGTATTACTTCCAACCGATCGACCTGATTTAACCCTTGAGGGGCTGAAATGGACTCCTAGGACATATTTCTTCTAAATCCAGCTTGACACAAATTTTTTTTACTTCAAAAAGGATTAAAAAAAACTGACATTTAAATGTGCCCATAAACACTCACATTTCCTGAAGTAAATACTTTAATCCGTGTCGGGACCAGATAAAAAATTAAATCTTTTGGCACGCCCATTTTATTGATTTCCGTTCCGCGCCGAAATACTATCTCTTCTACCAACTAATTACCAAGAAAAATTAAAGCTCTCTATTTGGATTTCCTGTTTCTTTGTTTACACAAACGAAAGGAACATTTTGCATAATCATAGTCAAAAAACTAAGTTCTTCCGGCTGTAGCTTGAATTTCCGCTAGGTGGCTCCCAAAATCTTTAAAAATAAATGGTCTGACTTTTATGAAAAAAATTAGGCATGCTGTTTTCAAATTACGACTAGAAGGAAGGAAGAAAATTCTGCTTAAATTCAAAACCAGTTTCCCCTTAAAGACGAAATTTTACATGTTGCCCAAAAAGTGATAAATACATCCCCACCACAGCCAATTCTGCATTCAAAGCCTGTGCAACATCAAGAGATTACGCAATGTACAAGCAAGGGTCACACTGCGGAGTGGAGTATTTTGACATTTTAGCTTAGCTGAATAGAGGGTATGGTAATGCCAAGGGATTTTGCTGCCAAAAGGGTCACTTCCTTTCATCATGGCGCGTGAATTTAGGAGGCAAATGACAAGTTAATCACGCCTCGTTCCAATAATATATTGAAAATATCAATTGATAAATTGCTTTAAAAAAATGGCGCACTTCTTACAAATTTTTCTTTGAAGTCGATACAATAACAACAATGGCAATGTGACACAGGTTCTGCCACCTGCTGTTAAAATTGAAGGGTGTTCTATTGAATGTTATTAATAATAAAGTATCCAATATGTATTTTATATCGTGAAATTCCTTAGAAATGTTCTATTAATGTCGTAATAAAATGAGTGACATTTTGGATTCTTATTTTTTTTTTCAATAGAAGAATGTGTTCGCAAACTTTAATAGAATTTAACCTTCTTGAAATAAATGTTAATACATTTTGAGATTTGGAGAAATATGCCAAGAATGTCTATTTTTGTGGATGTATCAATTTTTGTAGGATGTTATAGATTTTAAGCCTGCCTGACTTTCGGTACCCTGCGTTTTGCGTATTTTGCTTGGTACTAAGATGGAAAACCTCGCATCGTACATCTCAGTTATATGTTCTATTGTATTTTTCGTGCTTTTCCTTTTTTTTCGTTCTGATTGTGGGAGATTATTCCACAGCCAAATGTTCTATTTATAAACGAACTTTTAGACGTTAGTGTGCGCGAAAAAGGGGCTTGCAGGGTATGAGAGTGAGCTGAATGAGCCAGTCTTGCAGGCAGGAGATCGGAAATTTCAGTGGAACAGTCGCTATGGTAATAGCGATACAACTTCGACAGGGCTGCTACATTCCTACGGTGGCTCAGAGTCAATGGAGGTGCAAAGGCTGTCATCTCCGACGATTCGGATGGCGTGGCTTTGCACCTTTTCCAGCCACGCTAAGGCGGTTTTCGGGGCCGAATCTAGGATTTGTAGATTGTAGCTCTGGCTGCTGGTGGAAGAAGAAATTTGCATCTAAGAAATCCTAGGCATTGGGATGCTTGTTTTGCGATTTGGAATATGTGATCATTCCATCGCAAGTCCTCAGATAAAGTTATACCCAAGATGTTAAGAGAAGGATCAGCTGAAAGCGTTGTTTTTCCCACTGAGATAGAAAGGTCGGTGCAGGTTTTATAAGTAGTGAGAGAGAACATCGTTTTGGGGGGGTTGAACTCAACACGATTCTTTCGAGATGTCATGATTCTGATGTCACGATGGTGAAGACAAGGTCTGGCATGCGCTATCGTCGAAAGCGTAGGAATACCGCAGAGCATTGTTACCAGCGAGCTGAAAATTGGGTTGGAAGAGATTGAGAGCATATCGTTTATGAATATTAGGGAAAGAGCGGGTGAAACAATTGACCCTTGGGGAACTCCGGCCGAGATTGAGTGCGGATTAGATTCGATGCCATCCAATACTACCTTTATTGAACGGCCAGAAAGGAAGCTCTTGATTCATTTCCTTAGAACTGAGTGGATTCCAATAGCTTGGAGTTTTGACAACAGAGCAGGGTGCCATACTCGGTCAAATGCCTTTGACATATCTAGAGCAACCAGAGCAGACTCGCCAAGACATACAAGAAAGTCGCCAGTAGATATCTGTCTGTCATGTAAAATTTTGTTGGTTTCCAGATATTCCATTACCACTAAACCAATGAAATAATTGGATTTTGTCACTTAGACATGTGTTTACCACATCTGCCGGTCCCAGCGGGAAAAATTGTACCACTTACGACGAAAGCGCGGAGTTGAAATCCAAGAGAATGGGTCTTCCAAACCTAGCGGTTTTCAGGGCGTTCGAAATAGAATCAGATAGATCGTCAGAATGAGTCCTTTCAATAACATGATCCCTCGCCTTACAGCTTTCCCGACCTAAATTTCAATCCTTCTTGTCTTCTTTTTTAATAAAAATTCCCAGCTTCCTCTTTTTGGAATATTGAACGTCATGATCACGAGCATCTGTTATAAAAGGTGAGCCATTTGTTGCTTTCTTTTTAAAGTGCTTGTTACTTCGGCAACACTTCATCGATGCTTCAACTTCACTTAATGCTTTATCGACTTCAACTAGCTATAAGTACTAGTTTAGAAGTGTCAAAGTTACGATTTTCATTTGGCAGACAAGGAGTGCGCCAACAAGATGTGTACGTCTCTAAACGTTTGTAGTTCATGGGAATGGTTAAATATGGCTGCCATGCGATTTGAAGTAAAAAGACTTCGAGAGTATTCAGGGCAGGTAAAACTGTGCCGGGTGCCCCCTCCAGATGACGGGCTTCCTTGGACTCGAGTAACGCCACCGTCGTGGAAACTCGCATCACTTACTGATAAGCAACTGTCTTAAAAGCTATCATAAATATAAAGAAGCTATCTAGGCGTACAGCGGAAGCACTGCGTCCGGTGAACTCCGTCCAAGCAACGAGTTCTGACGTGCTCGTTTTAGGGAAAATACCAAGAGTTCGTGGAAACTGACACCACTAACCCAAACTTACTTAAATATACCCCTATTACGAAAGTAAAATCTAGAACTCTACTCTATCTACATCCTAAGGTAATCTTTAAAACTAATAATTTAATTACAGATCACTTTGCCCTTAGATCTTCTTAGGTTTCTGCTATAAAAAAGTGTGATTGTCATATGAAACGCCTCGTTTGCTTTGGCAAGAGCAGCACTTCAGTTCTCTATTGAAATACAAGTATTGGTCCAGCTTGAAATTAAATGATTTTTCAGTTCCTTTGCACATCGCAAGAAGCTCTGTTTAGAAGAGTCCAGAAAAGGATCGATTCGAATTTGCTAAAATTGATCTTCAACTTCCAATCATCACTATAGCGTTCAATTGTTTCGAAGTCACATTGCAGGAGTGTGCATCATTTTACTCTTCGGCCCCGTTCTGTACACAATCAGGTCATCCACATAAGCTGGTACGAAAGTAAACTTATTAGGTCACTCGTAAATAATTGAAAAAACTACCAGAATATACCTTTTACTGTCTTCCTCTTCTTCTCTCTAGTATTTTCATTTTCTCTGTACTCTTATTTCTCTATCTACTGCTTCTTCTCTTTACATGGTCCTTACTCCAAGTCTTTTCCTTTTTCTTTTTTTCTTCTTCTTCACACTGTCCTACATATATTGTATTAAAGTTCGATTAGTTTATCTATTAAGAATTAAGAAGAAGATTATCTACTAAGAACAATTAATTCTACTCTCAAATATGAGTCTTGTGTACTTCCGTAGTTTCTATGAAATAAAATAAATGAAAGATACCAAAAGAGTCGACAAATCTGTTTTCAGCATGGCATTGGTGGAATACTTTTATCTAATGAAACATTTCACCAAAACATATCGAAAAATATTGCTTGAAATAGTCTCAATTGCCATTTCACAAAGCGCTATATATAAATTAAACTTTCTTCACTTTCTGTTTCGTGATTTTATCTATAATTGCTTATGCAAATAACAACTATTATCTACGTTCGTACTTTTAACAAAAGAGAAGAAACGTTATAACTGCCAAAAATGCATGAATTATGGGTTTTAAATGCCATGCGAAAGAGATTTACCAAAAACAAAAATCTCGAAAGTAGTCCGTCCGTTTGTCTTCAACAATGACTAAAAAAAGGTGTTGTTTTTCAAAAATAACACTCATATATCCGCCCTTCCCCTTCGCAGGTTCCATAAAGGAATTTAATAAAGAAATTCCGCCATTTGGGAACGGAAATCATTAATGCCCCACACCTCAAGCTAGAAATGATAATGAAAACTATTTTTAGAGCAATTTAACTATTATCACAAAATATTCCCGTCTCCGATATGGGCTAAACCGCCCCATTTCGAGTGGCTTTTCCGCTGGGAAACAATAAGGCCCATCCATACACATGCAAATTTTGCGCTCCGAGTTGAACCGCATCGATTATTATATAAATCCCACTATGAACAGCCTGTAATCTGTTAATGCTTCGCCCACCGAGCAACGGCAGGCAGGTACTAAAAAGATTTTCCAGCATGATGTGATTTATGAGATAATGCTTCACCCTTAACCGTGAATGCAATAAATTTTAAGATATTTTCGGTCGCGCTTTTGTACAAAACACGAATGAATTACCCACTCCTTTACCCCTAACGATGCCATCTAATGAGAATGCCAAAAACTTTTCAAGTGGCCCGTGACCATCTAATTTTCCCTCCATGCTCGTGGTCGTGTGTGAAGCTGCATTAGCGAAATTAAAATACGAATTGAAAAAATAAAAAAACAACGGAAAAAGTGCTCATCTACTTACTGCTATACAACGCCAATACCCCCACCTCCCGGAGCTGCGCATATTGTAATAATTACGTCACCAACTTTAGACGCCTAAGCGAAACCAGAATTCGTACAAACAATACTGCGCTGTGAATACCATCTGTTGTCTGGGGCATTTTGTGCTTGGCAGTGGCCGCTCTACACTTTACAGTACACAGTCTCCAATCTCCAATGCAGGCTACACTGACGGTGGCTAGTGGCGGTAGCGATGGATCCCGAGTAGTCCCACTGCGTTAGGCTGGTCGAAAGCGACTTTTTAGACGACATTCTTCCGAGAGGAGGCAGGCAGCGGCCCAGAAAAGCGCCTTATACTCGTCTTCCCTTCTTCTTCTACGTCGCTTCATTTCTCGCTGCCTGCCTGCATGGCCTGGTCCCCACTCAGTGGTCTTCTTCTTTCCTCATTCATCGTAAAGATAAAATACGCTTACGTTGCCCCATCGCCCCCCGCGTCCTGCTTATCATCTTTGACTCCACTTGGGGCAATTCTCTACTAGCTTCGAGTACGTCGTGTTTCGTTTCATGTTTTTTCCTTGAATTTTTCCCTTATTTTTTTTTTGTTATTTGCTTTTCATTCCGAAGCGTTTTTTCGGTCGTGGGTTCATTATTTGCTCGTGTGTGTTGCTATGTTTGCACCCCGCAGGTCATGAGAGCGGTTCTGTAGGGATTCTCGCGTATATGTACATGAACATCAAGGCGAGCGCGTGCGTGTTAGTGCGATCAGTCTTTGGTAGTCGAGTAGTTTTCTTATCTTTTATTTATGTTACCACACATGGATAGGATCTTCTAAAGTTTCCTATGTTTACTTTCTGACCCTAAATGTCGGGACGGTTTTTTTCTTAAAAGTTAAACTTAAGTTTTTTTTGCATTGAAAGCTTTTTTCGTATTTACGTAGCGTTGAAGAGGAGGGACGCGGGGACACGCTGAACAGTCGAAAAGTATTAGGGATGCACCTGAAACTAGAAGAAGACTGGGAAAGAATCTCATGGGAATATTTTTTGTTGGCCGCTGCTTTTTTAAGTGAAAGCAGATGTGTTTTATGTCTGTAATTATGTATTCAAGAGTTATCTAGTTACTTCCCACATGGTAACAGCTAGACTATCTTGATTAGATTCGTTTTCAAATGCAAAATTGCTTAGTGAGATTTAATGTAAGAGTTGCGGCTGGTGCTTAGCCTTTAATATATTACCGTGTCTCTTTTTTTCAAATTTAACGGTTTCGGACGAGGTTTTCGAACCGTTACAAACTTCACGCAAAACAAATCAAATCCTGCATTTCAATTTAATCTAGTCTCATCAGTTACCATTTGAATAACTTTTTATAGTGGTTAGTGATATCAACGCAGCGATTTTTGTTGTTATTATCGACTCAAGTTATTAGCTACTATTATTGACCGAAGGTCATCTTTGACAGCCAAAACAATTCGAGCGATAAGGTTGCAAGGGACAAAGTCTAAACTATGTCAACATGCCCAGATGAGCTGTTTATTCACAATTAAGTTAGTCTTATTTGCGTCTCGGGTCATCGGGGCGTCAAGGCCATGACAAAGCGAACACGTTGGAAAGATAGGAATCTGATATCTGGATCTGATATAGAATCTGAATCTGAGATCAGGCTGCTGGGACTCCCACCAGTTTGGTGAAAAGAATTGAGAGAGGTCCCTTGATGATCCGACTCAAATGAAACAATACGAGCACTAGAGGTCCATGCACGGTTGGTTGATTCCAAACGATTTCTTTCTGTGTCGTCACGGAACGCGGCCAAACAATTGTTGAGACGCAGTAGAAAGCATGTCAGGCGATTGGTGGGTTTAATTAACGGATGTTTACCATCTGAGGATCAAAACGACCCAGAGGAAAATGAGTCGGACGTTCATGTTCTTTGTCACTGCCTCATGATAGCATGATGTTGAGCATGACCTGCGTCGAACAGTCAAGTCTAAACTAGTAAAACTTCTGTACAAGTTCAAATGGTTGGCTAGTTGGCTTCGTCGCTGGACACTGCGCCCTAAATTGCTGCCTATCAAGAATTGGAAAAGTGGAGGACTCCACCTGCAGGCCGTGTCTAAACTTTCTGCTCATAATTGTCCCGCGTTAGTGCGAAGCAAGGTCTAGTTGTTCGACGCGACCTCGCTTTACGAAATAAGTGTGAGTGACAAATCTTTATGCTTAATTTTGAAAAGCCATTCCTACTAGGAGTACAATAAGTCCATGATTCTTGCGACCGCGGTTTTTTATGGACTTGATACCTCACTGAAAGAAAGAAAGAGTCCGAGTGGTGCCAGAGGCTTTTGCAACTGCGTTGATTTGAGGAAGATTACGGATAGAATCATCGAAAACACAAAGGGGTTACCTCTGATCTCTAGTCTGTCAAATAAAAAAAATATGGTTTTAGATTGGAACAATATACTGGCGACCTTGTGTGCGTAACTTTTCTACCAAACCGTGTATGGCTTCTCTGTGCCTGGTCTAATTACTCTTGATATCTCCAAGGCTTTTTATTGAGTATGGCTCCGTGCTTTGCTGACAACACTATAGGCTACATTAACGTTCTAAGCGTACATGTAAAAAAGGAACGTTCACATTTTTCAAATCGGCTAACAAGCATTCCAATGCAATGAGATTTCTTAAGAGACGCAAGTTTCTTCCTCCGAAAGGAGCCCGGGCTGCAATTTACAACTCCTATACTGGACCTAACATTGAATACCCGTTTATATGGGTTGAAAACCGTCTTATCCTGGCTAGACAAAGAGCTAAATCGCTCCTCCAGGAACATATTGAGTCACCATAGGAATACAACTGCCCTAACGTAATGTTATCATTATTACTATAGTGACTGTTCCATTAAATTAACGACTTCTTGCCTACACCCTGCAGTTATCTTTTAACGCGCACTATGCTTGTCCAGCATTATTCGAAATTTGCAAGGCTTTTCAGTTTCTCTGCACATCACTAGAAGCTCGGTTTAGAGTAGTCCGGAAAAGGATCGATTCGGATTTGCTAAAATTGATCTTCAACTTCCAAGTATCACTATAGCGTTCATAGTTTCGAAAGCACGTTGCAGGAATGCCTGCATCATTTCAGTCTTCGGCTCCGTTCTGTACACAATCAGGTCATCCGAATATGCTGGTGCGAAAGTAAACCTAATAGGTCATTCGTAAAGATATTAAATAAGAGCGGCGAGTTTACCGCACCCTGTTACAGGCAAGTTTTAATGTCAAAGCCCCTAGTTGATGTGAAGTTCGCACTTTTGATGACAAACTTTTTCTTTGAAATCATATTATAAATCATGTACAGCTAAGGTCCGGTCATGCCATATCAGGCAAGTAGTCTCTATTATGAGCTGAAAAAAACTAGTGAAATAATTACTGGAAGGGTTATTGATAACAAAACGATCAGAGTATACCTTTTTCTATCTTCCTCTTCTTCTCTTTAGTATTTTCATTTTCTCTCTCCTCTTATTTCTCTATTTTCTGCTTGTTCTTTTTACATAGTCCTCATTTCAAGTCTTTTCCGTTTTCTTTTTTTCTTCTTTTTCATTTCAGTGTTTGGCCCTTTTTTGTACACAATCAGGTCATCCGCATACGCTTATACGAAAGTAGTTCTGTTTTAACGCACACCATGGTCTAGAAGTAGGTTTATAAATAAAATTGAATTGTGGAACAATCTCCCGCAGTCAGTATTTCCAAACTGAAACAATGCCCTACAGTTTGAACGTATGATTCATCACCATTTGGTTCAGCAACCTCCCAAATTCACCCCATCATATTTTATTTATTTATTTAAACCAAACAACGCGCACTTAAATTACAGTATGGACCTATTAATATACCCCAAATATAACTTAAACTACAGTACAGGACTAGGATGTCAACGGGGATATTAATTTTATTTTATAAGATTGTTTCGTAATAGAAAGGGTGAAACATGATCTGTGAAAATTAAAGACCACACCACCTAGTTAATAGCTCCGTTTATTTGCGTACTCGTTGGGATGTGGATATTTCTTAACCAGTTTGGTCTGTCGCAAGTGTCGAATTTCATCATTGAATTTAATTTTATCTGATAAAAACTGTACATTGAGATTGCCGTTTAGGACATCTCAGGTAAGGTAAGGTAAGGATAAGCAATTTTCTTCCACCAGACAATGGCATGAGATCAAGCAATTTGAGTTTGCCAGAATAAGTTACCATGGGCCTAACGATAGTGGTGTATATCCAGTACATGATTTTCGGTTGCAAGCCCCATGTGGAGCCACAAGCTACGCGGCAAGCCCACAGGGATCTGCACGTTTTGCTCATCAGAGTGTCCATGGGCTGGTTCCAGTTGAGCTTGGCCTCTAATGTCACTCCTAAATAAATATTTGGCTTGTTGTGAAAAGCCTATATGTAGTTCTACCTGCGAGTGTCGGTTCCAAAAGCCCCGGTAGTGATCATTTCCTAGTAAAAGGAATCAGAACCGTTTGGTCGGGTTTGAATTTTAGTCCTACGCTGTCGCACTAACTATCTAGATCTAGTGCCTGCTGCAGACGTCTTGACATTGCTTCTTCAGTTCCGCCCGTTACTACGATGACGCCATCGTCTGCGTAGCCTAGGGCGAAAAAATTGCGGCCGTTGAGTAGTTCCAGGAGTTCATCTACAACAAGGCACCACCGAAGTGGGGATAAAACTCCTCCCTGCGGACAACCCGTATGCTGAATACTGAGAATTTTCTTTGATCTGAGCTTGTATGAGATGTCTTCTGCTTTGTGACCAGTATTTGGCAGAAACGAGAGGAACCGTTCAATTGGCCTTGCATTATATTGAACAAATCTCACAAGAAAATATTGGTTTTATGGAAGTTATTTTTCTCTCAGTGTATTAAGAAACGATTATTAAAGGCTTCCAAAGCTGACACGTAAGCCGCCCCGGTCCATGGCCCAAATGGCCCTATGGTAAATACGCCACTGGCTCCGAGTCTAGTAGGAGAAAGAGTGATTCCCAAGCGAAATTTATCAAATAAAAAAATAAAATATCCTGATGAAAAACAATATTGGGCGACGCTCTGAAATTAACAAAATAAAAACAATTAAAAAATGTAGGTTATTCGGTAAAAAAAAGTCCCGCCAGTCAAAATACTAATCAGAAACCGGTACAAGCATATCCCGTCGATCTCGATCACAAACCTTTTTTTTAAACCTCAATTCTTGTAGTCAGCGATAAAAAAAACTAAAAATTTATAATCCTTTCCTAAAAAATTATTCGAAAAACCCTAAATCCTTGGCCGATTTTTTTGTATAACACCCAAACTAATTAAGAAACTGTCAGAACTGTCAATTGTCAAAATAATAATAGGAATCGAAAATTTCTACTTTATTCAAAAGTTTTTGGGACCAATTAATCCGTTTCCCTCACAACCTGACAACCATATATTAAAATATTGTTTTCCCTCCCCGAAATATACTCGAGAGAAAGAAATAAAAAGATGTTTAAAAAAAATATCAACTTACCGCTGTCTTGTATATCTTTATGGGGTCCTTGTATTCAAGAAGATGAAATTACGGCACATTAAGCGCTGCTGTTGTTGTTGTTGCTGCTGCTGCTGTCCCAATCTCACAGGAGAGGAATGGCGGATGGAAAAAAATTATTCTTTGCGGGAAGTCTTTGAGGAACGTTAATCCTTTTTTGTGCCTGGTTATCAGAAAAAAAAATGTTTTTTGCTCTCTCTTTTTCTCTCTGTTCTATAGTGTCCCTTTGGTTTATGTTTTTCGTATTTTCCGTTGCGATTTATATGTGTATGTGCGTATATATATATATTTTATACACGATTAGTATGTATGTTCACGAGCATGTAATCCACAAATATGCGCGGCGGCTGAGTCGAGTGTTGGGGCGAAAAAAACACTGAAACGCTATTACCGTTGATATTCTTGGAATTTCCCCGTAAAGGATCGAACACAGCACAACACTTTTAGCATTTACACACAAATGCACAACCGACGACAACACTTGGAAAGGATATGCCGGCCTTCGGACTATACATATATTATTTTTTTTTTGCTTCTTTTATTCCTTTTTATCAAAGCCAATTCACACTTTCAGGTATACACGTTTACCTTGCGTTGCGGCGCGTACCATTCGGAAACCACTTCTTCGACGAGACTGTCGTATGATTTTCTTTTTTGTTGTTGTTGTTGTTATGCTCTCCTCTTATTTTAGGATTTGAACAACAATATCGCCACAATTCACTTTTCCTTTACACTTTTCGAGGCGATGGAACGTCGTTGCTGGTGGTGCTGCTTGCGCTCTGGCTAGCTTGTAGTTGTGGTGATTGCAGCTGAAGTAGTAAAAATCGCTTTGTATATATGTAGCTATAAAGAAGATAAGCACTCCAGGTAAAAATGAAACGCACACTATCAACGATATTTATTATATTATACACCGAATACCCAAAGCACTAAATTTTATTGCTTTACTTTGTGTTGAATATGGTAGGAAAGCATTTATTATGCTCTTTTTTTGCTTGTTTTCACTCTGGGCCTGTACACTTTACTTTTATACACGATAAAGAGCCCGGCTTGTGTACATGAGAAAATAATATACGGATCCACACTGGGGGAGAGATTAAAGGCGAGATTTCACGTATTTAACCGCACACAAATACACTCACATCTATGCGCAATGCCTCCTGCATCCACTGGGGGGCACTGTTGGGAAAAGTTGAAGCATAAACTCCCACACAGAAAGCACTAAAAACTTTATAAGAAGACTCCGGATTCTTGATTCTTGGTGTTGGAGAATAGAGTGGAGACTTTTTTTCTTCTTATTCTCCTCAGTGCAACATTAAAGTTGTTGCTTTATGACCCGGCAATGTTGTACTTTTGTTGTTGTTGTTTTTATGCTTCTCGAACGCGCTTTTACTGTTTCTCCGTTTGCCAGTATAAGTTTATGGGCTTTTGTGTGTGTTTATATGTGTGTATTATGTTGATTCGAAACTGCGCGAAGTCACGAACTAGGGTTTGGCTTGAAATTTATTCGACGGCTTTTAAAAAGTTTTCGTGTTTCTTTGATTTTCGTTTGTAAAATTTCTGATATGACCGCGCTCAGTTTTCTATGATTAGAGTTCTTTTTACCCACACTGGCGGTGATGGTGGTGTATCTGATGGCTTCATGGACAGAAATGTTGTGTGGTGGAGAACCTGCCTTTTGAAGAGAAACACTGAAAAAAAAGCAAAACCGAAAAAAATTCATAATTAGTAAAATAACAACAACAAAAAATATTGTGGGCTAGATTTATTGCTTTCTATTAAGATTATAATTATGTGGGTAACTTTATAGTGTGATTTATTTGTGATTTCTTTGGTTAAATTATATATTTAAAGGGTTCCGTTTGTGTGTAATCAGAAGAAACTGGCGAGGTTTCGTGTTTCAATTAACGAATTCCATTGTTTCGGAGTAACTTAATAAATAAAACCAGCCAAAAAGACAAGACAATTTAGGTATATTTTTCCTCCAAAAAAAAAATAAAGGATTGGAGAGTAAAGAATAGGCATGTTTATTGGTTCATAAAAATTAACACAGTACAGCCAGCTTGACTTTTTACCTTAGAAAAAGTGACATGTTTATAATGCATGGATATTCGAGATATACGTATGTCATTAAAATGCCTTCGTAGATGCGGGAATGTGCTTAGTTAGAAACAAGACAGGTCCTAGTAGGTAATGCCACAATGGATGGTCTATGATTTGATGGAGGTATGCGATAATTAATTGGGTAAAAAAGGAGCAAAAAGTGGACGTACTAAAGCTGAATAGACAGGTTGGTATACAGCGTGTGGTAAATGAAGTTGTTTTCCTTCAATTTTTAATTAAAGTTGCTCAAAATATACTTGACTTTCTAGTTTAGAAAAAAGAAATGTATTTGAAAATATCCTTTTTTTACAGGGGGTTGGGGGCTTGGTTGTGCCGTATCCGAACGGTCACAATAAACGAGCCTTCGCTCCAACACCGGCAAGACCACATCCTGCTCGAGGTGAAGCTACATTGCTATGTGGAAAGGTAAGATGTCATCATGCTGCTACTGCCACGGCCGTGGAAGAGACTGAATACGGCGGATCTAGAGAAGACATACTCGATAAAACCCGCAACCCCAAGGTGTAAACAATTATACTGATGGGATGAATGGTACTGCGTTGAATGTACTGCTAACGATGGATTCCGGATAGCAGGCGACCTTCGGTTTAACTTAGTCTTCAGATAGTAATGCAGAATTTTGCCTACATTGCTATGTGGAAACGTAAGATGTCCTCAAGGTGCCACTGCTACGGCCATGGAAGAGACTGAGTACGGCGGATCTAGAGAGGACATACCCGATAGAACCCCCAACCCCAAGGTGTAAACAATTGTGCTGAAGGGATGAATGGTGCTGCGTTGAATGTACTACTAACCATGGACTCCAGATAACCAGGCGACCTTCGGTTTAACTTAGTCTTCAGATGATAATGTAGTTTGTCATGGGTCACCGTCCTTTAGCGCGCAACTCATGAGATCAATATTGATCGATTATCTAAGGTGCTGGAAAGAAGCTAGGGCGGTCTCGGAGAAGATTTTATACAAGCATATTAGAATGGGTCTTACAGCGAACACACTTCACCGCTTGCAATTTGCTCAGCGGCCGGGCAGATCTACAGAGCCATATTTAAGAAGAATAGGGCTAGTAGTTGAGTGGTTTTTCTATGTGATAGTCGAAGCTCATGTGTCAACCTTTTTACTACCAGTTCATCATGTCGTACAAGTCATGGTGCAATGTCTAGTAGTTAGCTTATTTCGAAGGATAGAATAGCTTTGGGAGAGTCGGGGGGCCTAGCAGCTCCCGAAACAGCGAAGCACTTGTTGTGCGATAGTGAGGCTACAACAGGAAGGAGATTGAGTCGCATTCATCGAGATTTGGGACATGAATCCTAATTTAATTTTAATTTAACGAAAACTCTTAACTCTGTACGTTTCCATGACTTGAGTTGAACTCTTATGGAAACTCAGTAACAGACGTAAATGCTAAAACTCAAACACACACAACAAATACATGAACTCGTTTGTTTTGGTTATGCAAAAAACACGAGACAGAACACAAGCACGCAATTATCTGTCAATGAAAACTCGCCGCATTGTGCGGACCAACTGCACACACGTAATCTGTCCCCAGCTTAAGGATACAATGGCGCTGGGAGGAATCGAACGTGAAAACCTAAAATTGTCATGGGATACCTAAGCCCCGAAGTTGTTAAGCTCGGAAATTACACCAATTATCGGAAATAAGACAGTCACGTGACTTAAATCATCCAATCAGACTAGTAAAATGACGTGCACTTAATTCGGGATGCATTATTCCTCAAGCTGCACATGTCTTTCATCAATATTCCTGAAAATATGTTTTCTCTCCCCGTTTTGCAGTAGACGTCACCCCAGTGTGAATACTGAAATATGGAAAAAGGGAGAGTAAACACTTCATTATAGGCTGTGATGCAAAAGTAGATCACACCGAATGGCGTACTGCTGATATTAGCAATAGAGGTCAATATTAACTTAAATTTTTAAATCAATGCATATGTAGCTGATAAAAGCGTAGAACTAAGATAGATAGGTCCGGTAGAAAAGATAACTCTCTTCTGAGTTTCTGGACATAAGAACGAGAAAGCAGGGAGTTTTCCTCTGGGGGCACGCAGATCAACAGTCCAATAGGCGGGATCAAAAGCGCTTTTTATGACTAACACCTTTTGCTAGCCAGCTTCTACTTCACCCACTTACAAGAATAATGAACCTCCTACAAGAACCCTAAAAGATGATGCCAGAGATGTTTACGGCAATCATCACGGGATATTGATCCATAGGGGCTACGCTGCCAAGTTGGGTATCCCGAACAACGTCTGTTGTCGCAACTCCGTGGAGACTAACGAGAGGGAAACACTTCTTCACTTCCTGTGCAAACGCCCAGTTCTAGCCAAAAGCCATACAGCGCACACTAGACAGTTACGTTCTGGAGCACTTTCAAGACTAGATGTCCAATCACTGGTAAGCTTCCTAAACTATACGTCCGCCACAGTATATCAAACAACCACTTAACTCTAGGTATACGCGGTTACGGCATTAAAACGGTGAGCCAAAGCGCTAATTGGGCCTCGGCTTTCATCGGACGGGATGGGAACTGAATTGGGCAATCCCAAATTCTGGCCGTGAGGAGCTTTTCTGGTGAGCATTGCAAGCCGGTTTTAATTGTAGTACGTATGACCACCATTGCAGTCTACCTTAATTGGCGGGGCCAGAAGTATTTCTTAACGATGGCTCGTCGAGTAGCGCGAATACCAGGGTGCGACAAGTTGTGTTCGGAATTGAACGCTAGCTTACCTAATGTGGCTGGTATATAAGGACGCGAAATATCCGTACTAGTTTCACATCAGACCTGTTGCGTCGTAAATGGTATTGGCATAAGAACTACTTTTATTTGAGAGCCTTCGCTCGCGTGCTCAACGAGATTTTATAACACTTTGTCACCTTTTTAGCACTGAGCTAATGTATGCAAGTCGAGATTGACGATACACTGCACGTGACACCCCTATTTTGCTGAAGGCTGACCACCAAAGGTAAAGAGAATGCGATAAATGCGAATGTTCCTTTCAAAAATCCCCATCCTTGTCAAAGTTGGTTATAAACATTTTCCTCGGTATCATGAATTTCAGTAAAGTACTGCGTGCCATTAATACCATCTAATTTGAGCTATTTTCAGTACAGTTTCATTTGAGTTATTTTCCTTTGACGTTGTACCCAGTAAAGCGTATAATATTTTAATTACTTTTCATTCTGATGCTTAAAAACGGAGTTCTTCGAAATGTTTAAAATATTACCATTAAACGACTCTCGGCGGACAGCAGCGAACCCCTAAAACTGCAGACAAATTAATAAAAATTATGGCGTGAAATAGAAACAATAAAAATATATAGCTTAAAAAAACTAAAAAATACGCTTTTATTTTAAAATGAACTAAAAAGAAAAAAATAATTTTGAAGCTTTTATTGCTCCAGCCAGTGTAGGGAACAACCTACCTTTCGAAATCAGGCAAATAACTAAATTAATGAAGTTATTGGTAAAAATTATAAATATAACTTACTTAAATGTAAAAAATCGTGGGCCTCTTTACCTACATATATTATTATTTTATTAACACTGGAGCTTTTCGTTAGCGGCCAACGCTTTTTTTACATTTAAGTAAGTTATATTTATAATTTTTACCAATAACTTCATTAATTTAGTTATTTGCCTGATTTCGAAAGGTAGGTTGTTCCCTACACTGGCTGGAGCAATAAAAGCTTCAAAATTATTTTTTTCTTTTTAGTTCATTTTAAAATAAAAGCGTATTTTTTAGTTTTTTTAAGCTATATATTTTTATTTTTTACTTTTTAGTCTACCATTTATCTTCCACCATTTTGTTGTGGCCGCCATATTACTTTTGCCGGTCCGATAACTTAGCAAGCACAGCTCAGTTTAAGACAAGAAAGCAATGATAAAGAAGGAAATACGGAATAGAAAAATGCAATAAACTCAAAATCATCGAATTTGCATTTCTGGCTTTTTACTGTAGATATGTGCAATATTTTTCATATCATTTTAAAATAAAAACGAATTTTTTAGTTTTGCTAAATTGTACATTTTTGTTTTTTTACTTTTTGGTCTTCTTCCGTTTTTTGGTAGTCGCCATATTAGGTTTAAAATGACGTCACACGGCTTAATGTATTCTACTCGTCATACTCTTTCATTTGATACCCATATCGAGGGTGTTGTAAAGAAAAAGGTAGTCCGCCATTTTGTGTGGGCCGCCATTTTGAATTTGGAATAACGCCACACAGCTTATAGTGTTCCACTTGTCATATCCTTTCATTTGATACCCATTTTAAGTATGTTAGAAAGAAAAAGTTAATCCGCCATTTTGTAATGGCCGCCATTTTGAATTTGGGATGACGCCATAAGGCTAATTGTATTCTATTTGTCATACCCTTTCATTTGATACCCATGCCGGGGGTCCGGGAGCACAATAGCAAAATTCGGCCGCCATCTTGGAACCGCCATCTTGATTATTTCACAAAATGGTCAGATTGCATTGTCACGCCAGCTTTACATATGGGCAAAATTTGAAGTTGATCGGTTATATGGAAGTGGGTCAAAATCAAGTTGCAAGATTTGTCTACATACATACATACACACATACATACATACATACATACATACATACAGGTGAAGCTAATATAAAGCGTATAAAAAAAAGCGCTCCGCAACTATTTTGTTAACTGCTTATTATTACATAAATGGAGCCAAAACATTTTAACTGCGCCTACGTACTCCTGGAATTACCCTTTCATTATGTCAATGTTCTATTTCCAGCCACGTACTAGAGTCCGAATCCATCCACTAGGTCGCCGCAACAGTCTGCACTTAAAAATAGAATAAATTACAGAAAACAAGAAAATAAGAGGAGAAGACACTTCTGGCGTGTCGATAGGGGCTCTTTGTGTGAACACCGGCGGCTAGAGGGAGACGGGGGCGAGAAATAGAGAGAGGGAGAGTAATCTACGTGCCCCCTTGTAGTACATTTGAAAGCATTCTGTGAACTGCCACGTAACCATAGTTTTATCTTTTTTTCTTCTTCTTGCTAATTCCGGGTTGTTTACAGTTGCCGGTGACGGGAATTTTCTGCTTTAGTGGATGGTTTAGAAAGGAGGGAATTTACTTGGGGCCCAATCTGATTATATCAAAGCCCCCAACACAGTGAATGACTGCGGAGGCTCTCTGCTGACGACGGCGGCTCTGATGTGGCCGTGCCATCGGTTTATTCACAAAGTAAACAAATATCTCTTGATTTTCTTTGGTGCAGAAATTTCTTTTATGCCAAAATTGTCAAATGCTGTTTACTTGGCGAAGTTAGGATCGTTTTGGTTTATCATGTCAGCAAGCTTTAAGTAAATATTAACAAACAAAAAAGTTATAAAGGGAAATGGTGGAAAAAGGTTTTTGAAAAGTTTATTTTCTATGCGCGGTGCTCATATAAATTCCTAAAGAGGTTATTTTGTTCGTACCAATTCTTGCTGTCGTGCATTGATTATAAATTCTCTTTTTAAGCTGTGATTACAACACACACACACACCTTGACTTGTCACATTTCAAAATCTTCTTCATTAATTTAAAGTAAAATTAAAAATCCCCGATGCACTTGCACAGTCAGTGATAGAAAAGAAGAATGGAAAAAAGAACAAATTTGTAAAAAATTTATTAAAATCTTATTTTGTCGCCTACAAAATAGGTGCCATCGAGTGCAATACAACTAACTATACCAGCGTGACTTTCATAAATTTTTCGAAGGTTGATTGAGGTATGGCCTTCGGCTCCTTCAGCGAATTTTCTTTTATGGCCTCAACTTACTCGAAATGCCTTGAAGTGGTAAGTTTTCGAGAATAGTCGGAAGGATGGATTTACATGAGCCAACACCGAACAAACAGAACTTATGACTGGTACGTAGCTCAAACGGAGAGGAATTTTCCATATAGAATGTATGTAAAAAAACGTAAACGAAATCAGTAGCGAAAAATTTATTTTGTAATTTCGTTTTGTGGTACGCAGCTCCGTGGGAAATTTGCTAGTATGCCTACTGAATCGTAGATGGCATTGATTAGTCTCCACCTGTTTCGTTATGATTTATGTGCCCGGACATATAAATGTGTCTTCCCATATTCTGTCACTTAATGAAAGTGGTTATTAAGAGGCGGATAAAGTAGAGGAACAGATTGCAGAATGCAGGATGGAGATGAAAAAATCAAAAAACACTTTTACCAAATTGCTTACGAGTTTCTTCAAGCCACTTGCACGCCAAAATGACACATAACCCCGCCAACTGTTCCATTTTTCTCAGCTGTTTACTATTTCTCCACACTAATCTACACGGAATTTTTCCGTGTAGAAATAAATTTTTAATCTCCAGCGAAAAATTCCGTTTGAGCTGCGTACCATGCATTAGCTGCAATCGTTAATTCAATTTTGAAGTCCGATGGTATGTCGCATGAGGCTTTACATAGACAAACTCCAAAGAACGAACAAACGACTGAAAAACGCAGGAGCTGTCAAAATATTCGTTCAAAAGTTCGCTGAAAATATTCGTTCAAATTGTCGGCCCATTCCGGTGTCCGGTGGTGTAAAACTTGTCATAAAGATGGCGTTGAATATGAATATGTCGTTACTAGGTCTCTCCAGTTTGTTATACGAAATTTTGGTGTATCTTCTAGCATGTCATCAATCTTGGTCGCCCTACGCTTCTTTTTCCTGATGGTTTACCATAGAAAATCCGGGCTAGCATTCTTTCCCCCAGGTATAGCCTAGTTTCCCATATAAAATACACGTAAAAAATGCAGAAAATTCCGGTCAACCAATTTGTCCGTGTACTTTTTGTTTTGTGAGTACGCAGTTCGATCGGAATACTAATGGTAATATATCTCTAGTGAAACTCACAAACAGGTGGCTCTACCAAGAATTTGGAGACTTTTTCCGTTTACGTTGGAACGGAATAAATAGTTACCACAATTATTCCGTGTTGTGCTGTTGCTAATTTTGACAGAACGAAAGAAAAACAGCTGTTTCCGTTGAGTACGTGGTTTTATGCTGAACGGAATTCCGTCCGAACTCCATACTAGACTTATATGGAAAAAAACACAGGAGTGCCGGCAGGGAAAGCTTATTTACCGTCCTTCTCCTTGTATTTTTTTTTGTGATGGTGATCTTCACTTATCACTTTCCCTTCACGAATTTAGAGGACCGGCAGCAGTACATGCTGGTAGACTCCTGATTTTTTATGATAGTCATGGAAATGTATTCATGGACTATCTTTAAAAAGATAAAAATGGGGATATACTGCGCATAATTACTTGACAAACTGAAATTGCGAAAAAATGGCTATATTTGGAGAAGAAGAAAGTGCTGTTTCATAAAGACAGTCGCTTTGGCAAAAATTTACATTACACTTCGAATTGATTCACTACTCACCACCATATTCGCCAGGCCTGTTTTCTTAGCTTAGCGTTTGGCCTTCAAATAAGAGATGTAGAGATCATAGCATACTGTTACGTTTTTACGGCTTAACGCATTTGTAGGATTATTTAAGGAATACACTTTTGAAATGTTCATACAAAACTATTAAAACAAATTCTATGACTATAAACACTAACATCACTTGCAATCTAATATCTCTCACTAATAACTCCTTTGAATTCCCTATTTAATCACCGCTTTTCGCTTCACTTTTATCACTATCGCTTTTCTAATCAAAACTGACTCTAAATGCCGCTGCCACTGCATTAATATATCCAAGCTCTTCCCTTATCCAAGTTCTAGATCCTTCCACCACAGTGTGGAAGATCTCTATTACTAGAATATTCTTTTCTTGAAACTTCGAGAAGCTTAACGTCTTCAATTACCGTTCGTTCAAATTCTAACTAAGAGATGGCGCGATGTTAACTTACAGTTACAAATTATAGTGTGTTAAAACTCTAGTAGATGGCGCATAGATCATCACAATATGTAAACGCCTATTTTGTAGAGCAAGAAGTAAATTACTAAGACGCTTGGTCGATGAAATTCGTCGAACTTTTGTATAATGATGTCTTTGTGCGATTATGCGTTAACGTGGTGAGTAATCCATGCATTTTCCTTCCAAAATCTGACTTTTCGGGGGATATTCTCGCACGAACCTCTCATTATTCCCAAATAGTACTGCTTATTCACCTTTTGTCCCCTCGAATGGAGTTCGGAGTCTGGTAATCAAAGAAATTGCCAACATGGCCTCAAATTTGACGCGGTTTCTACGTGGTTTTTTCGGTTTCGGCTCGTTTTCGTAACGACTTATTCTGAAGACCCATACCTTATCGCTTGTTTTTCATGAAGGTGATCTTCACTGTCCTGCTTAAAATGCCCTATCTGGAAAATCTTGGGTTCTTTCGGAACCAGACACCCGGCGTCGCCTTCTTGTCCAAAATACCAGTCACAATGCCAGGGACGGACTTCAAAGATTTTTTCACCCAGTTTTCTCAGCCAATGTTTAGTGGTAATTAGTTGTTGAAGGTCGATCAGAACGAAGATAAAATCAACTAGCACTTCTCGGCCATCTCCTCGAAACATCTCAAAAGGTTGATAACTACTTAAAAAGTACCTTGGCGAATAGGTGCTTAAATATATGAATAACGGGGAGGCAACATACGACGCAACGAGTAAAAATAAAGCTAAGTGTCTACGTATGTTCGCTGTCAAATTGCAAACAATAATATGAAGCAAAAGTTTATAGCTTCGAAAGATCCTGCTTGCATTAATAATAAAAAACCAAAAAATAAGAGACTGTTCGAAAAAACCTCTTGTCATGGCAACAATTTGCCGAATTTGTAAAACAAGTCAAGGAAATTCCAATCGTAACACGATACTATAACGGTCTAATTTAGTTAACACAAACTAATGGCCCAACAACTCAACGCAACATTTCACGCAGCACGTGAAGCGTAGTTGGAGACATATCACCACAAGGGACGAAAACATCTATCATCAAACAATTTAAAACCATATGCGTGAAGCTGCGGCTACAAGAAAAACCGTCATGTTCGGATGCCACACATGATTCGAAGGGCAAAAAAAATTTCGAGGATCGGATTTGCATATGTGATTTGGTACTGAAACGGTACGAAATTGCTACTTTTTTCGAGGGTCTCTGCCGAAAGACGATAAAAGTGTGCGTTATACATGAAAACAATGTGCGAAAAGGATCGTGATTGAAGAGGAAGGAAGAGCCTTGTAAAAAGTCAGCAAATAGCAGATTGACGACAAAGATGTGGCTTAATCTAGAGTCGCGAGTATCAATGGCTAACTATGAATGAGGTCAAGGACGTATGCGTCTAAATGCAAAAGATTTTCTGACAGTGGGCTTAAGTTTCTAAAGGCAGAAGCTTTGCATACATACAAGCAAATCAGGTTTTAGGAAGTTAAAATATTGTTACGTTTTTACGGCTTAACGGATTCGTTGGATTAACAAAGGATAACACTTTTTAAATATCCACACAATAAATTCAATGACTACAAGCACAATTCTTAAAGCTCCCTTATAAAAAATTTGCAATTCAATATCTTTCACTAAAAAGCCCTATTAATCGTCTTTTAATTCACTATTTAATTCCCCTACTTCGCTTTAGGTCACTTTTATCACTTAGAATACTTTTATTGCTTTTCAAATCAAAACTGACTCTAAATGTAGCTAGCACTGCATTCATATATCCAAGGTCCTCCCTTATCCAAGTTCTAGATCTTTCCACCACAGTCTGTAAGCCCTCTACTAATGGAACATTCGAGGCTTTTCTTTTTACACTCTTCAGGAACTTTTGAGAAGCGGAATGTCTTCAATTACCGTTCGTTCAAAGACTGACTAATAGATGGCGTGATTTTAACTGACTGTGTAGCGACTGAAAACAATTACATCGCGACCTGTGTTTCACACTTTAACACTTAACACAACACTTTGATACACAGCACAAAAACAAATCAAGTAGGCTCAAGAAAGTTTGCATAACTGCATATACCGTTACAAATCGTTCAATCAAATTCTAACTAAATATTTGCAAATAACAGTTCGTTCAAACTTCTAATAGATGGCGCATAAATCCTCACACTATGTTATGTTTTTATAAATTTTACTTGTAATGCACTCACAAAGATTGCAAATGGATGCATACGTCTTCGTCTATAATGTGTTAATACCATTCCTTTAAACTATTTAAGTCAGATTTGTGTTACGGTAATATTGGATGTGAACCGGTGGAACAAATCTGCATAACAGCATTGCTACTTCATCGTTGACATCTAATGATTTTTAAAGAAAATCTTCCTAGCGAAAGCTTGTAAACTTGGCATTTTGAGATATAGCTGGAACCTCTCTAATAACTTCACACTATTCTGTACACCACCTTTTGAGAAGGAATTAAATTAAACACACGACTTCTACCTAACTTATCTTTACTTCAACATTAAGAAACTTACATGTAACTCTTATTCTATTACCACGTTTATAAGCGGAGTTGCACTCCCGGAACTTCACTCCAAAGTGAAACTCCCGATGCGTTTATAAGCAATGGGAGTGAAAATCCAAAATACTTTCTGGTTTGAGATGACAGCACCGACCTCAAATTTAAAATGACAACAAACACAAATTTAAGTCCAATGTTTAATTTAATGTATTTAAAAAGTAAAGAAAAAAACTATTATAGCAAAATAAAACACCCAGATTCCTCTTTACTAAGTTTTTTCCCTTCGGAAAAAATGAAAAATCATGCTCCGGTCATCTCACTCCCAGTCAGCGTTTATAAGCACAACATAAACCGGGAGCGAAGTTTCACTACGGCTTTTTCTTCGGGAGCGAAAGTCCAAGTTCTGGATTTTCACTCCCCGTTTATAAGCGGTGTTTCACTCCGGATCGAAACTTCCACCCGGAGGGAAACTCCGCTTATAAACGTGGTATATGCAGTGGCGGATTTAAGCTCGACTGCGCCCTAGGCCCGTCCGACATGGCGCCCTTTTTACTTTTTAGTGATACTTTTCATCTTCGCTTTTACAGTTTTAGATAGGTGAGAGTATTCTGCGTACACTGATACCTTATTCATGAAAATAGGTCATAGGGTTACAAAAATACAGAGTGATATGCAAAACTCTAAAAAAAACTTCACAACGCCCTAGCGGCTAAATCGTTACGGTTTACCCCTCCCATACGATTTTTTTTCGTCTATCCAAAACCTATCCACAGCCAGTCGCTTTGTAAACTTAACGGATACACCCTTTATATACATATACTAAACAGTAGAGGGCCTAAGATAGATTCTTGTGGAACGACAGCAAAAAGCATGGTAGGAGAGGAAATTAAATGGGAAATCTTCACCTGTTGTGAACGAGCAGCTAAAAAGCTATAGGTGAGCGTAAGGGCAGAAGAAGGAAAACGAAATTGTGTACAGAGTTTGCGTAAAAGGACGGAGTGATTGACGTTGTCAAAAGCTTTGGAGTAGTCTAACAAGAGTAGACAACATACCTTGTTAGCATCTATATATTAATAGGCAAAGCAAAACTTTGTGATCCCTTTTTAACTTATTTCCAAAAATTGTGATCCCATTTTAACCTATTTCCGGTCCACGTATCTTAATGAAACATATATCAAACGAAAGGTATTTTTTCATAGATGATCAGAATATATATTTTATTCAGGTACGTCCTTAGCGAAAGGTTTGAAAGCCAGGTGGAGTTTTTACTATACTGAACATTTTTCTCTACACATGTGCACTGATACACTGTGCATGCGCTATCCATCAAATTAAAAGGAAAAATAATACATATTTGAAGAGAATGCATACATTTTGTTTCGATTTTCTCTTTGCACTCACATTTTCCCACTCAAATGCTAAATAAAATCTTATTAAATTTCCTGCTGCGAAAGGATGTTCAATATCGTTTACAATAGATACTATAGTGTATGTAAATTGTCATATGATAGTGATACTCGTATAGTTACGAAGTTGGATTTTTTTATTTTTTTCTTTACATATGTTAATATAAAACGAAAAAAAAATTCTGCAAAATCGGGCCTGTGCTGCAAGAGAAAATTACATAAATGTGCATTGCTACACTATTTTTTTAATTTCTCCAGTTCTGTTGGTCGGTGAAAAATATTGAAAATTGACTTATAACATATCAAATAAACTTTTTTCTTGCTTAAGCTTGGGCGAAAACATCACATTTTTTGCAATTTTGCTCCAATAGACAATAATGCAAGTTGAGATTGTCTTGGCCCATACTTGCACCCAAATAGCTTTTCACTCTTTTTGGAGTGGCAAAGGATCTCTCTCCAGAACAGCAAACAAATTAAATCAATTTTTAAAATTTCAATGGTTCTTTAAATTGCGCAGCCTCTAAAATTTTGCCGCCCCAAAAATTTTGCCGCCCTAGGCCCGGGCCTCACGGGCCTAAGCGTAAATCCATCACTGGGTATATGTATATATCTGTGTCAATCCATGTCTACCAATTAGTGACATACAAAATGGCAAAATTAGTACACAACAATCTTTTAGTACAAACCACACACCAGCTTCTTACTGTATGCACAACGTCTAGTAAAAATGCTTACTAACGATCGATAACGCATCCAGGTTCAAAATTTAATATCATCTTTTTAATGCATCAAAATTATGGGGCGGTCAATCGTCATAATATGTGAGTCATTTGAAAAATTGGGAGCGGTAGCATCTATAATTGAGGGTGTGAGATGGAAATTTCATAAAACATTAATGCCCGGTTTTACGGAGTGCGAGTTTAAGCCATTATCGGAGGATAACGTCCGACCGATTGAAGGCTCGGTCGATGAAAACAGACCAATTCAGAAAAGCGACATTTCATCAAAAATATTTTTAATATACTCATATACGCATAATTTGCGTAACAATGCAATTGACACTTTAGTAAACAATTCAAGATGGCGGACGAATTTTAGTAATTATTGTATTCCAATTCCACCGAAATCGATGTCTGAAGGTCATCACGAATCATCTCTGCTTATGTGTTGCTTTTGAGTGGGACAGCGCGAGTTATTGATAGTTATAATATAAAAGTCCTCTTCCTCTAAGGTGTTGATAGTCAAGCTTTAATTCGAGGGCTCTTCCGTTAGTCGTTGCACTTCACCTCTCAATTTATGGCAGATTCTGAGTTAAATATTACCTGTCTGTGATCAGACCTAGAGACTTCTTTACATACATTACGCTTATTAATTTTACCTAGGTGTGAACGTCAGCTCTGCATCGTTCCACTAGCTTGTAGCGCATCATTATTGAAGCCAGAACTTTCATAGAGGCTTAGCTATCTATTAACATTCCAGTGCTACATAGTATCTTTGAATAGTTTCGAGGTTCAGTGTCTGGCAGGCCTTCTAGATCGCCAACACCTTCGCTGGAAAGATACCAGCGTGCACCGGAAGGTGCCAGAATAGTACATTGTTAGTGGTCTCTAGATAGACGCCGACCTGTGACGTCTTGGAACTTTTTCGGGTCATCTGCGTTTCTCCATTCTCTTTTTGAGGATATTTCCACGGACAAGTCTTTCCTGACGGTCAATCTAAGGAAAAGGTGGTCTGTGGTCCACCATCTTCTTCGGGTAGTTTCGGATGTTTTTTTTTTCAACAAAATAGCGCCAAGAGTCCCTCACAACAGGGGAATATGTCTGTTTTTTTGCATATGAGATTCAATGGCCTTTTAATTTCAAGAAATAGTAACGTTATACCCTCCGCACACGAACGTCGTTACGACGAAAATTTGTCGTTACGATGAATATTCAGTATCGTAACGACGAATACCCACTTCGCAAATTACGACGAAAGCTCAAATAGGAGGCACCTTTCGGTCGATAGGTTATTGGAAAAAGCTCCCGATTAGGCTTAAGAAATTAGCTGATTTTGTTTCTAATTTTATTTGAAAATTTATAAAAAATATTACTTGTTTCCAGATTAGTCGATTGACAGACAGATGCAGGTGGACAACAACGTAACAAGGGAATTATTTTTTTTGTAATTTTCGTTCAGTCAATCACTATGCATCCACTTATGGCAAATGTCAAAATATAACGACAAATTTTATCGATAACGACGAATTTGACCTTGTGTCACTCCCTAATAATCTCGACACACGGCAATCTATATATGACGAACGCTTTTAAGTGGTTACACGTTAAAATAAGTTGTTATGAGTTGACGTTGTAACAAATGGTAGAGGAGTAAGTGAGTGTAGGTCATTCATAAGAATAAATCAAAACTTGTTGGGTTGTGGGTTTGGCCCTTTCGGTCTACACAATCAACTTCCCAGTGTGATGAATGCTGAATAAAGGGCTCGACCGAATGTTATGAAATTTTTTTCAGAGCATATTTTCGATAGCATTTTTTGTTTGCGCGATATCGTGTAGGTACAAAAATCACGTACGTCGTTTAAACAAAAAAACCGCTCGACCAAATTTTATGAAAATCTTTTCAGATTACAACTTCGGTAATACGCTACGATCGGCACCTTAACGAAGTCGCTTTCATTCTTCTTCTCAAATTCATGCTTAAAATGTTATTGGGCCTTTGAAAAATGAAAATACGTTGAAAATGACGATTTCGATTTTCGGACCGATCACAATAACTTCCCTATAAACTGGGAAGTTAACAAATTAAAATCAGCTGACAGTGTGACACTGGGAAAAACGAGTAAACGCGAGCTTTTTGCAATAATCTATCGACCGACAGATGGCGTTCTTTTGTGTTTTCGTAATCTATTACCCCGTTTATGACTAGGTTGAACCCAGTCATAAACGAGGATCGAGTTGAAACTGGGTCCACTCAACCCAACTCAGCTCTTCTACCTGGCTCGAGTTGATATTGCGACTCATAAACGCGTGTTGAGTTGAAATTGGGTTGAATTGACATTTGTTTTGTTTGTTTACCATCCGTGAGGTCTACCTTCGGCATTAGTTTTGTGTTCGGTATTTTTGTAGCGCTTATATGTAATAATAGTGGAAATTTAATTTTGACAATGGCTAAAAGAAATGTTTGGAAGCATCAGGAAACAAAACCTATGCTAGAAATAATGCAGTAACAAAATTCCCTTCTCATTTTGATGGAAAACTGTATAGGAAGTCATATAATAGAAAAAGAATTAACAAAAAGAAGTTATGTTTTAATGTCAGTTCAACTCTATTTCAACCCAACGTGAACTCAACTCGACATCATATACGATGGTCGAAATTTCAACTCGACCTCGACTCAACTTTTCAACCTAATCATAAACGGGGTATATTAACCAAAATTTGCCTGCCTAATCGGTTTTCTTAATTATGAGGTTCATTTTCGCAATAAATTATGAATTTTCGTAGTAACGTAGTTGCCCTATGTCGAGGGTATAATACCTGTGACACATATACCACCATAATGAAAGTAACCTTCATTATTGTGGAAAAATCCACCATAATGAAAGTCCCAAATTAAAGTATTTTACCTTCATTTGGACTGTAATTTCGGTTAAGTGACATCTGTTGGAAAATTGGAAACTACATTTTAAAATAAAATAATTTGATTTGACGTTAGTTAAGCAACAATTTGCAAGGATGTTTTCTGTACTACTATAAAAAATATTTTTTTAAACATTCCAAATTAAAACAACTTTAAATTAAAGCAAAAAAAAACGCAGGTTTACATCCTCACTTGATATGCCAGATGCAAATGAAAGTAAAGTGTAATGAGTCACCCCATAATTTCCTTGACTATCATAATGAAAGTTACCATCATAATGAAAGTATAGTGTGTCACAGGTATTATTTGGCCCTCAAGCTATGAAATTTGATACTTCTAGTCTTTTTCGTGAGCACTTAAACATAAACAAATCAAACACGTCTCAACTTTACGATGGATATGCTTAAAAAACGATGTCTTTACTAGTAACAAAATCAATTCATATTTTAAGTAAAATCCGATTAGTTTTAAAAATTCAAAAGAACAAAACTGTTCTTATATGTATATACTTAAGCTAGAAAATTTGATTCAACGCACCTTTGCTTATAAAAACTACTTAAACTCCACAGGAGACTTTCCAGTTAATTTCACCAACATAATACCACTTAAAAAAAGTGATTATTTTAGGTAGCGAAAGCGAACACGAAATCCCTTCTCAACTTTTGCACAACGTTTAATTTAACGCAGCCGGCATACTATAGGGATAATGTGTACACGCAGCAACTACCTACCGAACGCAGTTAAAATCATCTCTTAAATCTTACCTTTCCCTTTCTTCTCTATTCATTTAATGCTTACTGAAGGATATGACATGATATTACACATGACATCCGATGGACAATAGCCTAGTGTGCTCCCTTCGTAACTCCTCCGCTGCGCACAATATTTCGATATTCCTTGTGCAACTACAAAAATTTTTGTCTGTTTTCTAAAACTAATCCTTCGAGTGTCGTTATCGTTGCATGAACTTATTTGCAGGCAGAAAATGCCACGAAATGTGTTTTGCCGTTTGTGATAATCTTCTTGAAAACAGCACTGCGTTATCACCTTTGCCAAAAGTGATGAAATTTCCTGTTGGCTGTTTGTTCATTACCAAGTTTTTCTCAAGTATTTAAGATAAGTTCGTAAACAAATATTTTCCTGTTTTAAAATACTTTCGAAATTCTAACAAAATCACTTCTTGGAAAAAGTTTGAAAATTTTAAATTCATTAAAAATAAAAACGAAGTTTTCAACTTTCACAAACAGGCACTTTTTCGGTCTTCGAAAAAATGGCAAAGCCAAAATGCATTTGCGGCTGTCACGTTGAATTCCGAGATAAGATAAAAAAAACATTTTACAAATCTACAAATCCCACAAAAGTATCCACGCAAATCTCGCCTGTGTTTGTTTCGTGTCTGCCCATCGTGCATTTGTGTATATTAAACAATCGATTTTGCATTAAAGTGGAAACTTCCTCAGCCTGTCCCCTGGCGGTGGTGCCTGTAAGCGCGTCTCTAGAGGAGCGAAAATTTCTTATAATGAATTCACTTTCTTTAGATTTGGATCCAAAAGGAGGCGACTTTCAGCATTCAGAATCTTCTTCTGTCACAGACTTGCGAATTTCCGAGTTTCAGACACAACTTTTCTTGGAATTGTTCCTGGCTCCATTCCCCTCTCCCCCGTTCTGCGACTCCTTCTTTCTCTGCCTTTGCTATGGCAACAAATTTACGTGGGTATTTTCTGCTTCGTCCTTTTTTGTTATGACTGAGCCGGCGGTAAGACTTCTGTCATTTCAGGTTTCTGTTGGCGTATACACGTAAATACTTGAAGGAAAAACGTTCAAGGTTGTGTCTGATGAAGGAATTTGTGGAAAATAACTTTTTTTGCAATAAATTGAGGGAAAGTTTCATTCATTTAAATGTTGCCAGGTTATTTTGCGGAAAATTTTTCTTCAATTAATCATTTCTATTTATATGCTACCGACATCTATTAATAAATTTTCAAAGTATTTTCAGAAATGTCAAAAAACACTTCAAAGGAATATATACAGTGGGTTCATGATAATTTTGTAAAAAAAATTTTTATTTAACTCGTGTAAGTTACCTTTGCTCTCGATCCATTTATTTATGTGAAAGTCCAAGCTTAGGAGTCACTCTCTGAAACGGGTGATCCTTTTAGAAGTACTTTTTTCAGTAGGGATTTTCTGACAGCCCACGCGTGAGTTGTGTCAAAACTGTTTTGTTCAATATTGTTTGATACTTCATCATGAAAAAACTTAGCCCGGCGCCGAGTCTACAAATTATTCAGTTGTATTACGAAAACCAGCTTTCCAGAGGAATGTGTTTCGTGAGCTTAGAGCAACTTATAGTTCAGTATACTGAACGTACAATTCAGTTCCCAACAACACATGGTAGCTGGAACTTACTTTTGTCACAAGAAATTTCACAAGGAGAGCTGGCTGTCGCCGAATGATAGAACGAGAAATCAGATAGATCACGTGGCCGTCAGCTGCAGATGAAGAACTATTGTAGAGGATGTCAGGAGCTTTAGTAGAGCAAACATTGGAAGTGACCACTATTTAGTTTTAACAACTATTCGCCTCAAAGTTGCGGCGACGTCCAACGCGATGCTATAAAACATAGACGGTTTAAAGTAGACCTTCTGCCGGGCAGCATTAAATTGCTAGAATTTGTTGGGAAACTGCAACAAAACTTAAACCAGCAAAGCTTTTCTGACAAACTAATATTGGAGAGCTGTGGAGTACAACAAAGGACGTTATATTGACAGCAGCGAAAAAGAACATCGGTTATGTCCAAAGAAACTGGCAACATTAGATTTCGTACATAAAGGCCCAATTATAATGAACGGATTTGAGCGCAACAAACCGGATTGAACTGTCAAATCGGTTTTCCCAACATACATTTTAGATCTAACCGATTATAATAAACGCATTCAAGCGGATTCGGTCGGATTTTAGCGCATTCGCTTTTAAAAAATTAGAAATTGCCGCATTGGACTGTCAAAAATTTGATAAACATAACCTTAAAAGTATAAGTGCAAAAATGTTTACGGGCGAACTCATCAACTAGGTTAAAAATAATGAAATTATTTATAATAAAGCCAAAAGTAACTATAAAAATCCATTATTCGCCCTTCGATTCAATGCGTTTTTTGACATTCGGATCCGCTCAAATCCGTTCATTATAATTGGGCCTTAACCTGGCAAAAAATAGAACGCAACAGGGTCCTAAAAATAACGTGAACTCTACAAAAACGTTAAGTTGACATTTTTGAACGAGCATTTTCACTTACTCTCACCGGCTCACCATCTTGGTAGATTATGTACAGCACCAGTTCTTGAATTTTTTTTTTTACAAATTCATGAATTCTCCGATCGAACTTTTTAAAATAGTCTATTTTAGTAATAAGATTCGATCACATTTACGACCATGGTTCAATCTGCTAAATCTTCTACTAAAAGTAAGAACTGTCACAAATGACTTATTAAGAGTTGACGTGACGTTAGTATTTAAAACACCCATTAAGCTATTAACATGTTCAGTAATGAAGCCATTCGTCTGTTGGGCAGATGTGCATTTCATTGAAGTCACACATCACATAGAATATGTAAAAATTGCAAGTCACAAAAAAAAATATTCACGAAATATTAATTGCAGTTCCTCAGCAGTTAGAATGCATTAAATTGAAATAATGTGAAGTCGGAAACTTCTAGTGTTAAGGAATCTGCAAACGTCAAAGTCAGAGCTATTTATATCTGGCAGTCTTTTATTGAAACTTTTACTGCCAATGATGTGTCAGACTTTTCCCCACAAATAACTTACCACCGACAACTGCATTTGGGGGTAATCCTCAGACAAGACGTCAACTTGTTCTTAACGCATTTCATGCTGCAGTTGTTAACTTGCAACTTTGTCGTGGAGTACGATGTCTGATGATTCAGTGATTCTTGAGAACGGAAGGGGGATGCCTTTGGTACTTTAAGCGCGATATAGTAAATTATTCACACTTAAGATAAAATGTAAAGACTAGTATTAAGCTTAGTTCTTAGGGAAAAAATAGGTTTGATGTTATGAAGAGTCAAAAGATGGCGTTAAACCCTAAGTTTGAATTTAGCCAAATTTGGACATTTTACGTTGTATTTTTCTTTTCAAAACATCAAGTTTTTGTTTTTGGTCCCGTACCCGTACGTGAGGGAGAAGGATGATGCTGTCGAGATAGACATCCAGCTTATATGATTAAAAAAAATGTCCTTTCCGATAGGGTGTATGGGATGCGACAACAAGGTATACGAAACCTATGCCAGACAGATGGCGTAGACCAGGACGCCTAGAACTTAGCGATGAACAACTGAATGAAATAACATCGGCTCAGAATCGATACCAGAGGAAGGAGCAGTTGCAAGAGGCTACAACCGGATCCCGATTGTAGGGTTGAGTTCGAGAATCTACTGAAATTGCTTTTAATTATTTCTTTTATTTCTTTAAAATTTATATAAAGCACAGCGTTGATACAAAAAATGTGTCTTAAAGAGCTTAATCTCAATAAAGCATGATGTTTGAGAGCTGACCGGTACAAGCATTACTTCGGTCTAGCGTCATCAATGTGACCTCTGGAAGGTGCTCATCAGAGCCTAAACGGTGGGCCATACCGCTCATCGACGTACAGTCTCTTCTTCCTTTGCGCGAAAGGTAAGTTCGACGAATCTCACTACCTAAAGTGGAGACTATTTTACGAAAAATGGTAGTCTTCTTCTTCTTTAACTCGTAGTTAGCCACGGTGCGTTCAAAAATCTCCGTGGTTAAGTGAAGTGACGAAGCATAACAACAGCTTACCCCATGGTTTCCAATATTAAGGTTTCTAAACGCGCTTCTGATTACCTACTTCCACCGTTATGGTTTCCACCTCTTTCCGCTTGCTGATTAACTCTACTTCCGTTTTGTGCTAAGTTAGCATTAGACCAACCTTCTCGAGAAACGTCTTTATTTCCGACATCGCTTTGTTCGGGAATCTCTTGATTTGTCAAGTCGTCCGTCTTCTTCCGCGACCTCCATGTCCACGTCGAACCCGATAGCGACCGATAGGCGTAGCGCCAGCAGTTCATCGTACATGATAAACCACAGGAGGGGTCTAGGACTGAGCCTTGAGGGAAGTCCTGTACTTCTTTACTCCCTCGTCTGACTTGCAGTGCAGCGTCCTACCTACAAGGAATTTTATCACAATGAGCACTAGATACTTCGGTGAATCCAGATTTACCAACGCCTCGACGGTCTTGATCTTCAAACTAAGCTTACTCCTTCCTAGACATTGCACCATGACCTCAACGGCATGACAGAATGATAATAGTTATTCGTAATTGACCATTTTAAACGTGAGTCTCGTTTTCCCAAGCGGTCCCCCAACTAAGTACTAACCACGTCAAATGCTGCTTGACCTACGCAATCAAACGAGAACTGGTCTGCTGAGTATGCTAATGTCACTCTTTATGGTCACCAAGATAATTGCCCGTTTTCTTCCTCATATACAATTTTTCGAAGCCCCATTTTTGCTCCCTTTAGTCTAGAAAAGTGCGAGCATGTCATGGTTCGTTTGGACTATTCCGTGCGTGCGTACAAAAGGAGATCCCTAGCTTGGCTTTTCCACATAAAAAATGCATTACAAACGTTTTGTATTTATAAATTAGTACAGAACCATATTGTATCAAGACAATCTATAAAAATACATATCGTCAGAAACTTTTCGTTGTACAAAATTTTTTATTGTGGTGATTAATGCATTAACTATTAGTACCCGTTTTCTTTTTCCTGGAGTAACTACACCGGTGTACTTTGGAGTAGTTCCAACTACCCCAGCTCATATGTTGGAGTAGATGATTAGAGTAGTTACGATTTTTTTTGCAAAAGATGGCGCTTTCAAAATTTTGTGGTTATGTTATTTACCTTTTCGGTTATATTAATCATTGAGCAAGTTTTTTGAAGTTGTCATTTAATGATACTATTGATAAAACCGAAATTATTCTAAACGAAAAGAAGAAGTTTAAAGAAATTAAATATGTCCAATGAAATTAGTGAAATTGTAAGTTAAAAAAATATGAAAACTGGCATTTTTATGCAATTGATTGTTATGGTGAGGTTATAAACTACACTGAAATAAAAAAAATGCGTTTCATTTTTCATCTACTCCAGAGTACACCGGTGTAGGTACACGAGGAAAAAGAAACACGCCTAATGTTTCAACAAACTGTAATTTGTAACGATTTATGTAGTAACATCGGGGCGCCATCTATTAGTTCGAGTTTGAAAAACTGTTAAACCTTTCAAATGTCCCCGAAATTTCTAGAAGTGTTTTAACGAATGTTCCTTAAAAAGAACTTCTCTTTACACCTCCACACGTTGGTCCTAGCGCGGGTACCAGCGAACGTTGGCGCGGATTCCGACACGCGATGACCAATCCCCAATGCTCACGCCAATACCAATTTCTCGATCCACACGTTGGACAAGTAGCATTGGGGCCAACCTTGGTGCCAACGTGTGAAGCCGGCCTTATAGGAAGAAAGATTTGGAAATTGGATATATAAATTCAGCGATATTGAGAGCCAGTTTTGATTAGAAAAGCGATGAAAGTGTTCTAAAGCGATCAAAGCGACCTAAAGCGAAAAAGTGTAATTAAATAGTGAATTAGAAGGAGACAAATACGAGTTATTAGTGAGAGATATTGAATTGTAAGTGTTAATGACTGAACTTTAAGAATTGTGTTTGTAGTCATTGAATTGTTAATAAAGAAGTTTTGTGTAAACATTTAAAAAGTGCATTCCTTAATTAATCCTACGAATCCTCTAAACCGTAAAAACTTAACAAAATATAAATCTGTTTATATTTACAAACAATTTCGCTTCACATACAAATTACATCATGGCCAACTCCGAGAACATGTAAATAAAAACAAGGAAATCGCTTGTATCTCCCACAAAAGAAATACTCGATAACATATCTCTCCCGAAAACAACAAAACCAAATAAAAACATATCTCTTCAAAAACACACGATTTCTTAGTGCGCAGTTTTTATATAATATTTTTGCGAGGTATTTTCGGCGTTACCACATTAAGCGAGAAACGGGATTCTGCGCGACGCGCCGTCATAAAAGAACTCTTCAATAAAAATGTGAATTTCTCAATTTCGATCGCGGTCGCAGTATTTCAATTCGGCTTTTCTCAAGATTCTTCTTATTTCTTCAAAGTTGTGTGGTTTATCAGAGCACGGAACATATCTCTTCTTTTTTAATGACATTTTTTTTTGAATTCAAGCTAGAATATTTTTAGAAATTATGATTTTGATTTATTTTATTTTTTTAGTTTATTGCGCTTCTTTAAAACAAATTTTTGGTTAATAAATTTCAATTTTTATTAATGAATTTTAGTTCTGGCTCATAAATTTTTTTGTATTTCTCTTTTATGCTATTTTCTCTCTCGCCTTTGATATTCTTTTTAAATAGAACTTGATATTTTTTCCTTTGTACTTTTTTACAGCAACAGATAATCCTGGTAATAGGATTATGTTTCTCCATTCAAAGGTTCCACAGCGCAGCACTGTTGAGAAATCTCATAAAGGTAGCACAGCACTATCACAGTTTATTCTAGGTCAGGATTTAAAGAATTTATAAATTTTAATAGAAATTGTTGTTTGTTCATTGATATCTGCTGTATGTGATCAATACTTTACTGAATCGACACTGCAAGATTTTATGTTCTTTATACTTTGTGCTATATTCGTCGATACAACATCACTATTTTACTATATTCTGGGTTGTAGTTGTCAACTCTAAACATTTTTCCAACATAGCATTGTATATCTCCATGTATTTCGTGGTTTTTGCTGCTCTATCTGTTATGAATTCCATTCAAGAATTGGTCTATGACGTCCGTCATCATTTTGGTGGACAGCTCTCTTGCTCCAATTCGCTTTATTATAGCGAGGTGATGTTTTAAGGCGACCTGCCTCACGTCCCCCAACATATGGAGGCCTGTAATCTCCTCTTCCCTCTCCAGCACCGGACAATGACAGACAATGTACGTGGTCGTCTCAAATTCCACTGGTACCTGAAACTTCCGTAACTTATTGCTCGACAGCTTCGGTTTAACCATCAAGCTAGAGAAATTCGTTTTCGGTGCAACAGAGATCTTGTTTCTAAGCCACCGTAACACAAAGGATGAAATACTTCCATCACCCGATCGGGTTCAAGCTATCGTTGATCTCGCACTGCCAACTTCTAGCAAATCGATGCAGAAGGGAATGGAAAATTACTATCACCGATCAATGAGTATTTGAGTTACTATCTCAACCAGACGCGTATCACAAAAATGTTTTTCTAGCCAGCAGAATGTCAGGCAGTATTCCTCAAGGTGAAAACCTTGCCTTGCTAATCCATCCAATCGGGATGCAAAATACAGTCGAACGACTGACCACTCTGATTATGCAATCGAAGGCATACTGGAAAAATTCAACGGTCACCGGTGGCAACCTCTATCTTTTTATTCCAAAAAACTGTCACAAACAGAACTGATGTACTCTGCATTTGATAGTGAACTTCTCGCCATCTATACAGCGATAAAAAAAACTTCGCTGAAGGAGGCATTTTCGTGATCTATACTGACCACAAACCACTGATCACAAACAAAGACCGAAAGATCCCCTAGCCAGTGGTGGCGAAACAGCTGACCTTTCCAGAGCACCAAAAAAGCTTTAAAAGCTCGTATTTATACCTTCTCACTCGAACTAAAAGCTTTTGCCTATATCTCTCTCACTCCAACTTACAAGCAAAATAGCTCTGCAACTGACTTGGAAGCGCGTATGGTTCCCAAGAGCTGTCGTTGCCCACCACTGCGGTAGACAGACCAAAAATTTGGGTCTAATTTCTCAGTTTACCACACGCATCAGACTTGTGTCTGGCAAACAAAACGTTGCCGCGGTCACTGGCAACCGACAAGGTTGACTTCGTCAATTTCGTCCTGCCTACACCAGCTCAGGCTTAGCAATGTGACATCGAGTTAAAATCATTTCAAGAGCACCTCAGAAACGGTTGACGGGTAAAACTGCAATATCGTTTACAATGCATCAGATCTGGTGTGAAATTAGCATAGAGACATGCCTAGGCCTTTCATAGTCACTTTTTTACGTTAGCTACCATTCAACTCTGAACATAGCCTGTCCCACCCTGGAATTCGTGCTCACTCTGCTATTCGTGTTACCAAGAAATACTCCTCGCCATCAATCAATAAAGATTGCAATGAGTGGTCTAGATCGTGACTTGGTTGCCAAAAGTCTTAAGTTTCAAGAGATACCAAATCTCCGTTTGAAACTTTAAAGCTACACAGAATCCTGTCGTTTCTGGTGTTCTTTAGCAAACCTATATTTCTCGATGTGGTTCGTTACCAGCCCACTACTAATATGGTTCTTAATGCTGTAAACATGCTAAGTGCGACGGCGAAACTATTTTCCTCGGCCACGGCGAATGGCCCGACGAGATTTCTTGTGTGTACACACTAAGAGCGACGGCGACACAAATTAATAAACACACACCGGAATAATCATCTTGGAAAGCCACATGCTACACACGCACACAGGAACACACGAGAATAGCAACACAACCCCATGCCACTGCACCCATGCAATTTTGACAGGCGACGGCTACGAAATAGAAATTGGATTGATTCGGTAGCCACGCTCGGCAACGTCGCCGTCGCAGTCGTCTGCAGATTGTGCGCCTTCATATATAAGCCGTGTGTTCTATTTGTTTTTGACAGTCGCCGAGGAAAATAGTTTCGCCGTCGCCCTTAGCATGTTTACAGCATAACTCGCGACCTCTGAAATTGGCCTTCGCTTAGTCAGGTTGTCAGCCTTATCATTTTTATCGGTATCTGTGTGTCTTGTGAAACCCATGCTAGTCTTACATTGCTTTGCCAAACATATCTGTTTAGTTTCCAGACACACTCCAAAATCAGTGGTGTATCATCTGTCTGATTCATACTCCTAACCACTTCTTCATTGTCCAGGGCTATAAGAATATCCATTTTCTGCTCTTAAAGGTCATTTAGGTGATCTAGCTCGTGCAGTAGAGCCAGTTCTATCTAGTTCTAATACCCCAGACTCAGCAAGCAAGGTAGATTAAAATTCTCTTATCAGACTCCTGCGCCCACTTTGTCGTCTCTCCCTATTCTTTTCAACAGAAAGGATGTTCGACTGCTTGGTCTGCTTCTATGTAATCCTTTTTGCGTGGTTTGTGGAGGAATAGTACTTTGATTTCTTTCTATTCCACTACCTCGATGTATTGAAGAGAGAAAAATTGTCTACGTCACTTCTCAGCCCAGATTCTGTCACGATACCGTCAGCCTCATTTTGCTATGCACGGCAAACGAACTTCCATCAGATTCTCATTGACTTCCTCTAGAGCAGTGATTCCCAAACTTATTTAGGTCATGGACCCCTTACTACAATAAAAACTTGATCATGCACCCCCAAACCCAAGTGAATCAAATTTTAGAATATAACAAAATCTACTAAAAATACTTTAATCTGTTCTCTCTGAGAAGACAATTATTGCACGTAGCTAGGTAAATGAATTAGGTACATATTTTTAACTGTTAAGAAAACAAAAGAAAAAATTGTGCTTGAAAATATAGGTATATAGGTACTTAACACTTAAATAATTTTAAGTAAGAAGGATCCCAGCGGGAAAATTGGGAGCCCTGCTCAGGGTAGCTGATTTTGAGCTTACTGGAGTTTTCAGAAATTTTATAGAACGAGCAAAACTGGCAATTATCTTAATGACCATAAATCCTGCCATTAGCATACTCAATAAACCGGTTCTCGTTCGATTACAGAAGTTAAGCAGCATTGCACGTGGTTAGTAGTTAGTGCGGTGCCCGCTTGGAATAAGGACACTCGCCCTTGAAAAAAAACGAAAAAACAATAATTGCGAAGGGCGAAAAAAATAAAAGTTTTTCGACACTCGGAACTTCTTTACATATCCATCAACTTCAAATTTTGCACATAGGCATAGTTCGCGTGACAATGGACTCTGATTTTTTGTAAAAAAATAAATATGGCTGTTCCAAGATGGGGCGGAAGAATTTTGCAATGATGTTCCCCGACCCGGCGACATGGGTATCAAATGAAAGGGTATGACATGTAGAATAGAATTAGATGTGTTGCTCCATACCAATTTCAAATAGCGAATTACTTTTTTCTTTACACCCGCTCAGTATGGGTATCAAATGAAAGGGTATGACGAGTAGAATACAGTGGTGGCCGCCACAAAATGACGGAAGATATATAATAGACTAAAAAGTAGAAAATAAAAATAAATAGTTTAAAAAAACTAAAAAATACGTTTTTATTTTAAAATGAACTAAAAAGTAAAAGATAATTTTGAATGTAAAGTTTTTATTTCTCCAGCCAGTATATGGGAACAACCTACCTTTCAAAATCAAGCTCAGAATGGAATTAATGAAGTTTTTGGAAAAATTTATAAACATAACTTACTTAAATGTAAAAAGCCTGGGGCGTTAACGAAAAGTTCCAGTTAAGAGGTAAAGAGCGTTCCACCTGCGATCGTCTGAGAACATTCTCCTCTGCCCAAATTCTGTTTATATAACAAAAGTTTTGTAACAAATGCAGATATAATGTTTTAAGTTTTAAGATTTAATTGATCACCTTGTCTAACTTTAAATTTATTTCACCAAATTTGGCAAATAAGTCTGTCAAATAAGCGGTTGGTTTTTCGATTTCGTTCGCACCGCGTGGTCACGCGGGAAACATCGCTTTTTAAATTTTTGTAATTTTTTATATGAAAACTTTCGATCTTTTTCGCGGACCCCCGGTAGTTCTTCGCGCACCCCCAAAATAATTTTGAATTATCACGGACCCCCTGGATCATCCCATAGACCCCCAGGGGTCCATATGGACCACTTTGGGAATCACTGCTCTAGAGAGTCTTCATTCTTATTTCCTCTAGAGTCTTCATCCTTGTATTTTAGAGACTTGGTGCTCGGAAATCATTTTTTGAAATCTGTTGACCTCCGATATAGGATCTACAATTGAGCGTCACCAACTGTTTTCATCATCATAAATAGCTCCACAGCCTGTTATTGGCCTTGGTTTCCTGCAACATCCTCCTCCAGAACTGTCTGTCCCTGGCTTGGAGTCTCCAATTTCTTATACCTAGGGTTCGTAGATCCTCCTCTACGCTATCTGTATATCTCTTCTTTGGACGTCCCGTGCCTCTGTGTCTATCTGGTCTCTTGTTCATAATAATTTTTGTTATGCTGTCATCACTGCTACGTTCAACATGTCCTGCCCATCGAATTCTGCTAATTTTTATAGTTTTTATGATGTTTGGATCTTTATACAACTGATACAGTTCGTGATTGTATCTTCTCCTCCAAACACCATTTTCGTTCACACCTCCATATATTGTGCGCAGGATTTTTCTTTCAAAGCACCCCAGGAGGTGTTCTTCATTACTTCTTAGTGTCCAGGTTTCGGATCCATACAGTAGTATTGGCCTTATAAGGGTTCTGTATAGTTTAACTTTAGTCCTCCTTGATATGTTCCTTGTTAAAGCTAAGTATGCTGTTCCTAAGTACGGCGGTCAAGAAATATTTCCCCATATAAACTTTATGTAAAAAAACGCTTAAGAAATCGGTCAATAAATGCTCTAGGAATTTTTGCTCAAGAAATTTCTGTACCTAGTACGCTGTTCGCTCAAGAAAAGTGCTAGTACTATTCTGACACGTAGATGGAGCCTTTTTCTGATGCGGTAAAGAAAAAATTGGGAAGACAATTTTTTCTTGACCAAAATTGACATTTCGTTTGTGACGGAAAATAGATTTGGCCGCGGGAAGTGTTTTCATAATTTTTTTTATAGTTTTTATAGAGCTTAATATAATTAAAGAACAGTTTAAGTGATTATTCACTATTTAAGTGTTGTTTTAAAATACGTTACGTTATTGTTCGGAAGGACTCTAAAAAACATTTCCCGCAGCCAGATACTATTTTCCTACACATAAATGTCAAATGTCAATTTTAGTCAAAAAAAAAGTCTTCGCATTCACTCGTCAAAATTTTCTGTACCGGGGTCGAGAAATAATAAGAGCACTTTTCTTGACCGCCGTACTTAAGAACAGCATACTTAGCTTAAGAAGTGTTTACGTAGCCCAAAGTAGCATCTATTTCCCAGCGCCAATCTCCTTATGACTTCTGCCGTCGTATTGTTATCTTTTGAGATTAGCGTCCCTAAGTATATAAATTCTTTTACACCTTCGATGTTATATGTATCAATTGTCATATTCTGGCGATCATTCCGTCTTTTAGAGATGCACATATATTTCGTTTTCTCTTCATTAATTGCTAGTCCGAATTTCTTTGCTGCTCTTTCTAGCGATATGAAGGCTTCTTTCATTGCTATGCTGGATCTGGCTAGTATTACTACGTCGTCACCGTATGCCAATAGTTGTACCGACTTGTTGAAAATACTGCCCGCGGTGTTAATTCCTGAGTCTCTTATCACTTTTTCCACAGCTACGTTAAACAGTAAGCACGATAGTGCATCTCCTTGTCTTAGTCCTACTGTGACGTTGAATGGTTCTGACAGCTCTCCTTCAATTCTTATTCTGCATATTACCTCTTTCATTGTCATTTTGGTCAAATCTACGAGGTGTTAGGGAAATCTTAAATACTCCATAGCTTTATATAATTCTTCCACGTTTTATTTTATCATAGGCGTTTCTGAAGTCTATGAATAGAGAATGTATGGTTATGTTAAATTCATTTGCTTTTTATAGGACCTGCCTAAGGGTGAAAATGTGGTCTGTGGTAGATCTTCCGGGGCGGAAACCGCTTTGATAGTTTCCCAGAGCCACTTCTGCGTAAGGCTGCAGTTTAACGTATAAAATATTTGGTAATACTTTATAATGCTACGTTCAATAGAGTGATACCTCTATAATTACGGCAGTTTAGCTGATCTCCTTTTTTATGTATAGGGCACACAATGCCCTCGCTCCATTCCGATGGTGTTCGTTTCTGGGTCCATATTAGTGTTACGATTTCATGCAGGCTTAATATTACGTTTTCACCTCGTTGTTTCAATATCTCTGCTACGATGTTATCTTTGCCCGGAGATTTGTTGTTTTTTAGCTTTTTCACTGCGTTTTATACGTCTTCACCAACTGTTTTAGGATAAGATATATTAAAGCGAAGAAAAGAAAAAGAAACGAAGAATAGCTTACTGGTGTCGTAGTTCGTCTGCATAAGAAAGATGGTAATCTGTGAAAACTACACAATATATATGTACACATTTTCTCTGGCCTCCACGGTAAACGCAGGGGTCCATGATTCGATATACACTGGCATGATCCTTCGTTTTTCCACTTCTACACCGTTTCGTATACCACGGCCGGTACGAGCAGGTAATCTTGTTCCAAATATTGCATCGCACGCGACATTGTCAAACCAGTTTGTGTAAGCGGCAATACGCGTGCTAAATGTAACAAACGCGTTGGTTGTAAGATGCTTCTGAGATAAAACACATTCAATGCTATTTTTACATGATGAGTTGACAGAACCCAGCGTGATACGATATTTTGTAATTAGAAACGAACAATTAGACCGAAAATATGAATTTTTATAGGATGCAGCTCATAAAATTATCCATCAAACCCAACAACGCGTTGTGGGCTGACATCGAAAAGAACATCAGACATGTTTGAGTCACGTTATGTTGCCGACAGCACAATGTCGATTCGTTCTAGTGGGCGGCATTAAGCGAAACCCGACATGTCCGTGACGGGTATTATGTGTGCCGGTTACGGTAATGTTACGGTCGGTAAAAGGAGCGGAAGCTTAAGATATCTGGTTGCCATCGCTGAGAGATGAGTTTGAGTGCCAGCCATTTTCTCTCGCCTTTCTTTATACAAACTCCCTTGCCCTCTCTCTCTTCTACAACGTGGGGCAAAAGTAGTGTCATAATGTGAATGTGCTATAATTTTTTCAAATGACGTCAAATGTCATTGTGCTTTGACATTTATATTGTAGACGGATAAGCTCTCTTTGTTTACTCCACACTCGTTCGTTTGCCTTTTTTTACTTTCTCGGGCCAAGCTGGTAGTGCTGAATTCAAAAGTCAAAAGCAACTGTCACTTGTCATTTCAAACCAAAACAATTACGACCTGCTGAATCTATTTCTTCATTTGGTGACTTATTACAATAATTTGAATAATTTCATAAATAATGTAATAATTTCAATAATTTTATGTGATTATTTTTTGAAGACGCAAATTATTTTTAGGTTATGTTCTGGTTGATTTGCACGAAACATCCCAGAAAGCGGTTTTTACTTTGCTATTTTTATCCCCACTATTCAACTTTACAGAAAAATAACACGGGATCCCGTGTGGAGTAAACAATAGGCCTATGGAATAAGGACTTAGAGTCAAAGCACAATGACATTTGACGCCATTTGCAAAAATTATGACATTCACTTTATGACATTAATTTTGCAAAAATTATAGCACATTCGTATTATGACATTACATTTTCCCCCACCTTTTACATACCGATGTAACTGGCACCTATAGGAGGCGCATACGGGTATTCTTTCAACTGTTGTCAGACCGGTTTTCCAACACACTTCTGGTACAAAATTTTAGATCACTTCCCTTTTTTTTAATGTCGGTGTGTGCCTTCTCTATACTAGATCTTTCGGCAGTACTATGTTTATAATTGAATAAGGCTTTGCGCATGCCCAAACGGCTTTTTTCTGTTAAAGAAATGTGAAAACAAGAGTAAAAAAATTATCTGCTATCAGCAATCAGCAAGATCGACTTTAGCCCATAGCTGCCCCATCTGGTTCTACAGCTTTCTATCTCTTCTATCCTTTAGGCCCTTTAGGGAAAGCGTTTAGTATTCGACAGACATGGCTTAAGGGCATGTTTGCACATGTTTCTATAAAGATACCCCAAATCAGACTTTCTGAAATACTATGCTAATAACACTCTTCCCGGCAACGATTGACAAACTCATAATCAAATTGATCCAAAAACGTAAAAAGCAACAATCCTCATATCCGGGGCGGCATTCTATCTGAATACCATATATTATAGAGCATCTTACAAAACACGGTTTCACTCCTCCCAAGGTATTAATCTACTTCGGTTCTAAGGAATTCGCCCAGGACAAATTAGGAGAGTATGATTCCCTTTCACCCATCATCTCCACCGCGGCACGTGCGACAAAATATTCACATTTGGGGTCCCAAGGCGGTAGTTAAGCGCTGGTTTCTCGCATTTCTGCGAGGGACCTCGTCATCTTGTTAGAATAATGTTAAAAGGTCTCCCAGGTGTTTATTGCCATGGATCACATCCGTATTTCAACATTTCATTTGTAGATTCGTCCAATGCCTGGGGCTTTTCTACTTTTGATTGCCTCTTATGCTTCTTCTTTTGCCAATATTAGGCGCATTCCTCGAATGGGTCGAATATAAAATCTTGAATTTTTGGAGGCTGTAATCATTGTCTTGAAAAAAGGACGAACGTTAAAAGCGAAGGATGGAAATTATAGGTTTCATGATAAGACACCTGTGAAATGCGCTACAAAATGTGACTTTAAAAGAAGTTGTGTGTTACTTTTTTTGGGTTTTTTGTAACTAGATCGCTGATAAATTTCGAGAACATTGAAAACATCCAAAATTTGGAAATGATAAAATTTATTGATTTGATTTGGTTGCAGAAAAGAACACCACACAAATGAGCAGTGAACATAAAGATCCCGAGAGATATGTCACATTAAATTATCAACAGATCTTAGCACTTTTCTGATAATCTGAGATCAGTACAGGAAACGAAGATTGCTTGGTCGAAATTCATCGCCAATATCAGATTATTATAAACCTAAAAATCTTAAGCATCTACGGACCTCAGCACAAATTACCTGTTGATGAATTTTATGGAGGGAACACCTTTTAGATATATCAGGTACCTCGAAAACTGTTTTGAGGATTGTTGTTAGAGGCAGAATTCCCGGAGAATAGTTATAGCGACCATTTTGGGAATGCGAACGGCAAACAATCTGACCTGAGATAGTTGCCGAGTCAGTCTATCAGCATATTTTTAGCCGTGATTTTTGTTTTGTATATGTTTTTACACTCTTGTGTTTTATAAGACGTTCACGTTTATTATGATGAATTTTAATTTGGTCGGAATGCATTCGTGGTATGTCGGAAAGATTTTTATAGCATTCAGATAAGATGTGTTAAGGATTGAGCTGCTCAAAACTGGTTCTTCAGCTTATATAACTATAGAAGATCCTCAATCTGAAAGATCATGTTGCTTTCCATGTATTCTTCAACCCGCATTTTCAATTTCGTTAGCGTTTATACTTAATTAATACAAGATTGTATAATATATTTATGAGTATGCATTTGGTCTTGATCTGATATGAATCCTTTCGGTATGAAATTTTAGGGTATTGAGCGATCCTTTCATTTAACTGCAAGGCAACCCACACAGTCCCCCTACATATATTTATTCGAAATGATTAGTTAGTAGCCATGTCTCTTGATGACATGTGTATTCAATCCAGCATTTATTCCGAATCGATAATCTAGCCTAAGGAGCACGTTTGTCATCTCAAAGGCCTGGATTTGGTTCCCCCATAGCCACGTGGGCTTTGCCTTTCTACATTTTATCGTTTATCTATCTTTCCTTCTTACTTGTCTTCAATCCTCATAGAAATTAACTTGATTTTTTCTGTTCTGTCATCGCCTATCAGCTGTCATATGTGCGAGAACACCGAGAAATTAACGTGGAGTAACGCGTGTCGGCACTCGCAAGACTTTTCATTCCCAGCTGTTATTTCGATAAGATGTTGTAGGCAAAGGAAACATTCCGGAACCCCAGGCAAGCAGGTCGTCACCAAAGCATAGTGATTCAATATGATGTGGGAAAAACTGAGACCTCAGAAGGCCCCAGTCCTACAACGATTGTAGCGCCATTTAAGAAAATTTGACAGTTGCGAATATTTACCAAATAAGTCCATAGGATAACATATAGATGGCGCCAGTATTGGCAGATCCATATGATTTTTAGATAGCAGCAACCTTCAAACGATATGTGTCAAAATTCCATGGCATTCTGACCATTAGTTTACAAGTCACAGTGGTTTTAGTGATCCTGCTTTTGTAATTTTCAAAACAATAGACAAATCTAAATTTCGTATATTGATAAAGCATTGCTTGGGGAAAAATACCATTCAAGCATAAAAATGGCTTGACAGGTGTTATTCACACTGCTGTTATTCACATTGCTGATTTTAAACGTGGCCCGACAAACACCGATGATGCTGAACGCTGCCAAAATTCGGCAATCGTTCCACAAAACCTAAATAATGTGCACAAAATCATTGTGGAAGACCGTAAAGTGAATTTGGGTGGGAAAGGTGACACCTTAAAGATATCAGAAGGCAGTGTATTTACTATTTGCATGAACATTTGTTCAGAGAAAGCTCTCTGTGAAGTGAGTACCGAGTTTACTCCACGGTATACTAAAATCAACACCTTTTGATGATTCTTGGACGCTGCTTGGAGCTGTTTAGGCTAAATAAAAGGGATTTTTTCATGCGATATGTGACAATGGATGAAACCAGGATCTATCATTACACACCAATGTCGGATCCCTGCCAGCTGAATGTACAGCCAGCGAGGAAAGCCGTTCAAAGCCACCAAAAATGCAAAAGTCGGCTTGGAAAGTTATGACGTTCGTATTTTGGGATGCACATGGTATAATATGCATCGACTATCTTGAAAAAAAAGATCAATAGTGAATATTACATAGCATTATTAGTGCGTTTAAAGGGCGAAATGGCGAAAAACGGCCCAAAATTAAGAAGAAAAAACTGCTCTTTCACTAAGACAATGTGCCGTGCCACAAGTCGATCGCGACGCGACAATGGAAAAATTACACGAAATGCATTTCGAATTGCTTCTGCATCCACTGTATTCTCCCGACTTAGCCCCAAGCGATTATTACCAGTTCTCAAATCTGAAAAAATATCTCCTCAGAAAGAAATATGGCTCCGTAGATGATCGCCGAAACTGAAGAGTTTTTTGAAGAGTGGGACTAATCCTTCTATAAAAAAGGCATAGAAATATTAGAGAAACGTTGAAATGAATGTATCACAATAATTAAAGGAGACTATGTTAATGAATAAAGCCAAATTTCGCCGAAGTTTTTATGTGGTAAAGTCAAGCTTAGGAATCACTTTTTGTACTACTAATCCGTCATGTCGTTCAAGTCATAGTGCAATATCTAGTAGTAAGCTTGATTTGAAGGATAGTTGTTTTACTAGTCGTCCTACGAACTTATTGAGTCTTATTACACAAAATGTAGATAAATGGCATTGAAATAATAAGGATAATTATACAACCCACTTAATTGTCCTTGCACTTAAGGCTGGCCGCACACATACGGTTTCCGTGTTCGGTTTCCGAATTCGGTTTCCGTGCTCGAAAACACGAATGCAGGCATTTCATACAAATAACTCTACACAGCGCACACGTTCTTAAATTTTCCGTTCGGAAACAATTCCTGATATTCGGTTCGAAAGCCAAGACGTGCGTTCAGGATGCCAAAACCCGAACGTCTGCGCTAGGCTCACGGAATTCCGAGTCGGAATTCCGTATTCGGAAACCGAACACGGAAACCGTATGTGTGCGGCCAGCCTAAAGCTTAGATTTTAGCTGCAAAAAATAATATTTTATATGCTTCACCTCCCACAAAACTACAAAAACACTTGTTCACCCATGTGCAAAAGACTTAAAACAATAAAAGTGAAAGTCATATGTTTGTAGCGTATGTGAAGCGTAGGGTACTTAAATATACCAACATAAACGTCTGCATTAACCTGGATATTTCCTATAAGCTCATTGCACATATCCAGATATAAAACTTTACCATATTTTCAGAAATATAATACGAGTGTATAACACCTGTTTTAAATAATATTAATCCTTTTACCATAACAACAGCAGCCCAACCAACCCAAAAACAAGTAAGGTCAAAAATAATCTATAGTGCTACATAACACCCAGATATGTACCAGAAATATATTATTAAATCTCTTTAAAAAACTACGCAATTTTGAAATAGACTGTATTTATCACTAATCAACTTTTTCAGCGGTTTAAATCGCTTCTAATATGGGAAAATATCGCCACTACACCACTGGCTATTGAGCCCATTTGCTAAAAAATCTCACACCAGTAAAATTAATAATTCGCTTCTATTGAGCAAAAAAAATGAACAAAGCTTTTCGGTATTGCTCCCTCCCACACCAGTTTAAACAAAAAACGTTAACCACTGAAGAAGGCAAGATGCCGTCGGTTAGAGAAAGAAAATTTCGAATATTTTTTTGCTAATAAGTGGAAATTGCAAAAACTAAATACAATATTATTATTACCCAAAAATTATGTTTAATAGTTATCCATAAAAATGTCAGTGTCGCTGCTTTCGTATCCTTGAATTTATTGTTCCAGCGTTTGACAGTTCACCTTTGACTTGTCACAAGTAAGGGCGCACAATTTTTGTTTACAAAGCACAAGCACCGAACTTCTTTAAAAATTAAAAATCATAAATAAATTATTAAAAAATGCACAGAATTCACAAAACTAATCAATTTCAAAACAGAACGTCGCTAAAGTAAGTATACAAATTCCTTAAAGTGCCGCCGGTAATACTTTTTGATATAAAAATGTATCTAAAATGTTCTCACTAAGTAAAATTTTCACAATATTTCCACGAAAATTGTTAATTTTTATATTAATTAACAATAAAACACATTTATTTGCACTTTTTTTATAGTTTTAAAAGGACCTATGTCCTTATTTGCATATTTTTTTTTGAAAAAATCGCGGATCTGACGCGAGAATGTACTGAAACTGCTCAGCTCCCGTCTCAAACTAATTCACTGAAGCTATTTGAACTTCGTATATGCATACACCATCGAATTCCATTTTCCATACCTGCTGTGACAGTGTAAGTAAATGCATTAAAAATACATCCATGCATGCCTGACGAACACACACACACACACACTACATTCGGCAGCATTTTTTCTATTCAAGTTTATATCGGGGTTATTCACGAGGGTGGGGTTGGCCCTGCCTGGCGCTGGCATAGTGCAGCGATGGAACCTCTTGGAAACGTATGCCGCCTTGGTGGGCGAGATGCGACGCGAGGCTGGGGAATCTACTTCAAGTGCATGAGGAAATGGGGGCTTGAATTGCATGATGTCACTGCAGGGCGGTATCCAAACTAGACACCTCCTCTCGTTTTGTCATCGGGTGGCCATCGGCTACGCGTTTTCAAGAAATAAAAACGTCGTCGGGTTCGCAACGGTCGTAAAGAGTTAAATGAGGGGATCCCATTGCTCTCGGTATGAGAAAGGTGGCTGAATTGCCTAAAAATGTGCAGTGCTATTAAAGCAATCACATAAAAAATTGTAAAAATATACGACCGACAGATCCTTGAAGTTGATATAACTTGAATTTTGTGTTTCGCTACTTGAATCTAGATGTCTCTTCTTTATAGAAGGAAATTGAACTTGATCCACAGGGGGCTCCACACGAAATTTTTACGGTAACGTGAATTGTAATATTGAATTGTCAAAATTGCATGTATTTTATTTCTTGGTAATTTGATTTTTAAAAAGAGAAGGTAGCAGATAGTTGCTTATATATGTATATAAATAAAAAAGAAATGTTCGTTGGTAAGTGCATCAGTTGAGAAGGGCTAAACTGATTTCGTGTTCGTAATAGACCGAAGAGAAAGAAAAATTGGAAAAGTTGCCTAGAAAATTGGAAAATTCAGGAAAAACTGAAACTGCTTTTTATATGGGATTTTTGTATGAACTCAAGACTTAACTTATGGGGGTTCGACTCCTAGTCCTCATAGGAATTTATTAATAAAGAAGGATACAATATGAATATTATATTTATTTGGAAGTTAACCCGAAGGCTATACAATGATAACTAAACTTAGAGTCTAAAACAATTCATAAACTTAACGTTCGAATAATAATTCGCTTGCTTATCTTAAAATTAACATTTGAATTCGATTAAAAGTGGAGTGCTTTAATTTCGTTTGTGTACAGTGGCTTTTCTGTAACATGTTGTGCATGATAGTTTTTAACATGTAGATGGCGTTGAACACGCTTCGTAGTCGGGTCGCCACATTACTCCCCTTCCAGTAACACCGTAACTAGTTGCTAGGTGTTGCGAAACGTACCAGATTCCTTTTTGCGGCTGGTCCCTCGTAGGTTCTTGGTGTTTGTCTCACTATCGATGTCGTCTAGACTTCCTTCACTCGTGTTCTGGGTTTTTTCGCTCGTCTTTGGGGCTCATGGGACTTCCCTCGCTCGTATTCAGGGCTCTCGGTGCTTCGTTCGCTCGTATTTGGGGCTCTCCAGGCTTCCTTCACTCGTATTCGGGGCTCTCGGGTCTTATTTCGCTCGTATTCGGGGCTCTCAAGACTTCCTTCGCTCGTATTCAGGGCTCTCGGGACTTATTTCGCTCGTATTCGGTGTTCTCGGGACTTCTTTCGCTCGTATTCGGGGTTCTCGGAACTTCTTTCGCTCGTATTCGGGGTTCTCGGAACTTCTTTCGCTCGTATTCGGGGTTCTCGGAACTTCCTTCGCTCGTAACTCCTAGTCCTCATAGGAATTTATTAATAAAGAAGGATACAATATGAATATTATATTTATTTGGAAGTTAACCCGAAGGCTGTACAATGATAACTATACTTAGAGTCTAAAACAATTCATAAACTTAACGTTCGAATAATAATTCGCTTGCTTATCTTAAAATTAACATTTGAATTCGATTAAAAGTGGAGTGATTTAATTTCGTTTGTGTACAGTGGCTTTTCTGTAACATGTTGTGCATGATAGTTTTTAACATGTAGATGGCGTTGAACACGCTTCGTAGTCGGGTCGCCACAAACTCACGATTCGAACGACATCTTTGGTTGATCCTTTTTTTATTTTGTTCGAGGGATGGAAATAACTCAATTGAAAAAAAATGTGGAAGATCAAAATATGATTGCGATGCATTCATAGAATCAGTTCGAACCGAACGTTCCGCTGTTGAATCAGCAACAAAAATATGCGTACAACACTCATGAACGTTGTGAACGATGGAACTGGAGGGTTTTTATACGCTTTATATTAGCTTCACCTGTGTGTATGTATATATGTTCTATGTAAACAAATCTTGCAACTTGATTTTGACCCACTTCTATATAACCGATCAACTTCAAATTTTGCACATATGCATAGTTCGCGTGACAATGCAATCTGACCATTTTGTAAGAAAATCAAGATGGCGGTTCCAAGATGGCGGTCGATATTTGCTATTGTGTTCCCTGACCCCCCCACATGGGTATCAAATGAAACTGCATGACAGGTAGAATACAATTAGCTGTATGGCGTCATTCCAAATTCAAAATGGCGGCAAACAAAATGGCGGACTACCTTTTTCTTTACAACCCACTCGATATGGGTATCAAATGAAAGGGTGTGACAATTAGAATACTATTAGAATACAATTAGAATACTGTGGCGTCATTCCAAATTCAAAATGGCGGCCAACACAAAATGGCGGATTATCTTTTTCTTTACAACCCACTCGGTATGAGTATCAAATAAAAGGATGTGATAATAGAATACTTTTCGCTGTGGGGCGTCTTTCCAAATTCAAAATGGCGGTTTACATTTTTCTTTACAACCCACTCGGTATGGGTATCAAATGAAAGAGTATGACGAGTATAGTATAGTAAGCTTTGTGATGTCGTTTTAAATCTAATATGGCGGTCACTACAAAATGGCCGAACACATACATATAATAGACTAAGAAATAGAAAATAAAAAATATAGTTTAAAAAAACTAAAAAATACGCTTTTATTTTAAAATGAACTAAAAAGTAAAAAATAATTTTGAATGTAAAGTTTTTATTGCTCCAGCCAGTATAAGAAAACAACATACCTTTCGAAATCTAAAAAAGCGTGGGGCGCTAGCTAAAAGTCCCGGTGTTAATAAAATAAGAATATAGAGAGCCCCACGCTTTTTTACATTTCGAAAGGTAGGTTGTTTTCTTATACTGGCTGGAGCAATAAAAACTTTACATTCAAAATTATTTTTTACTTTTTAGTTCATTTTAAAATAAAAGCGTATTTTTTAGTTTTTTTAAACTATATTTTTTTTCTTACAGCTACGTTGTTGGATTGCGGTGGAACAGCTCATTCAGCACTCAAGTTGCTGTTGAATATGCAAATCAATGAAACTCAAATGTGCAACCTTTTAAAGAACTGTGCGATGGCCAAAGTTTTGCATCTTAATAGTTTGGAATTAATATACGATGGCTCATATAAAGTCGATGGAGGCATAGACCGAACGATGCAAGATCTACGAAACAATCAAAACCGGTTTGGTGGTGCGATGATTCTATTGGCAGGCGATTTTCGCACACCTTGCCAGTGATTCTACGATCAACGCCAGCCGTTGAACTTAATGCATGTTTGAAATCGTCCGTTTTGTGGATGCCCGCCAAGACACTTAAATTAAGTATGAACTGAACATGCTTGTGAAATTGCAGAACGACCAATCTGGAGCAGTATTTTCAAAACAATTGCTGGACATTGGCAATGGAAAAATTCCCATTGACATTTCGACTGGTTGCATAACATTGCCCGTCGATTTTTGCCAGTTCACAGAATCAAAAACCGAACTCGAAAGGTGTTCCCAAACATTGCTCAAAATTACAAAAATCATGTTTAGTAGAGCGTAAATGAATTGAATTTCAAGATTCAAAGCGAAATTTCTGCAGAGCGCAGTGTCCAGTAATCAAGATAAGCGTCCTGATATAGTTTCTAGCGCGCCCCAATAATTCCTTAGTTGCGTTAAGAGACGGAACTGAAGCCAACAAATGTCCTGAGACATGAAGCCAAACAAGTTTCTTGACATCAAGCCAACTAGTGTCCTGCGTTAAGAGATGGCGCAAGAAACAAGTTAAATGAAGGCCAAACCAGACGCGGACCACGGTAGGAAGGGAAGGTTCTGACTAGGCTCCATATTACTATAAAGCATTATACAAACAGCTCCACTCCCAACACTCGGTAGGTCAGAAACACCTACGGCTATGGGTTAGTGACTCACTGAGCGAAAAGTAAGTCGTGGAGACGAGATGCCGGACGTCAACCAGAGTTGGACACGCCTTGAAAATACTGCCATTAGTACTGTTGACTCAATCTTAAGCAGAAGTCGTAGAAATCGGAACTACTGGTTCCATAATGAATGAAAGCTGGCAACTGAGCGTAAGAATGCTGCGTACCGAGCAATGCAACAGTCGAAGAGAACACGGGCACGCGAACAGAAAAACAGAGAACTCAGAAAAGAGAGTTCACAGAAAGAAAAATTTCGTTTGTGAACTAGAACAGTAGCATGGAACCAGAAACGCACGCACGACTGCTAAGAGCCAGAGAGTGGAAATGCTAAATTGGCTCCTGTGCTGAGTCGTAATTCGACTGAAACATCAGTTTCTTCAAATTAAACGACTTGTCATGTCACACGACTCAACTTTGTTGTTGATATATGTACATAAATGGAATGTAAGGGTACTACAGGGTAACAAAAAGGTAAAATTACGAAACTCCATCATCTAAAATTAAATTGATGTGCGTTGGAAATTAGAAATTAAATAAAATTGTAAGCAAACATACTCCCAATTGGTTCACCGCGATGTCATAGTGAAGGCTTCAAATAAGAACGAATTAAGTACATACATTGAAATTATTTTATATTGAATAAATCCTTACACATTAACAACAAATTTAAAAAATCAATTCCGGTGGCTCATTTCCAAAAAGTAAATTCCATGAAGAAGGTATAACAAGTTTTACTTGATCATTAACCTTGCAATCATTGAACAAATCATACATAAGATTTAATTCGCTTACTAACTGCGAGGCATCCGGAGAATTATCGCCTTCCGAAACGAATTTAAACAGCAGCAAAGCCGGCAATTCCTTCTCGGTACATTCCTTAAACAATTTATGACCATTACCACCACCGTGTATAATAGTTCCACTAAATTCTGTCCAAGATTGCTTGCAGATATTTTCATTATAATTATCTTTAAATTTATCATTTGCAATATACTCAAATGATGATCCTTCCACGGAATGCTTCTCGTATGCATGACTGCTAGATAATATTATTACTTTGGACAAGTTTTGTGCTGTAATAAAATCAACAATTTGTTTGTGGAAACTTGCTATATGAGATGGAACAAGTGGTGATCTTAATTGAAATACAAGAAGCTTCTTAATTTCATCACAATACAGCTCCAATGATGTTGTCTTGCTCTTGTCATGTTGATATGCTGGCGGTCCAAATATTGGCATTAGGGCTGCATGCCAACCGGTACCAATTCTTTTTAGTTTTAGCGTAGCGATTATTAAATCTGTTGCAAGTTGTGCGACATTCCCGACACCTATGCAAGGTATTATTGCGGTGAATCCGGTTAAGTTAATGTCTTCAGTTAAAGAGATCATTATTTGTGCCTGAAGATATTTGTTTCATGTAATACTAAAAGTAAATGCTACGTTAATTGATTAATTTTGCTACTAATAACGAGAATATCATCAAATTACATAAAATTATGCACCTTATAATAGGGATTAGCAACTTTGATCCGAATGACAATTAAATTTTGTTTAAACTTCAGAACATATCTTCTTCTTATCAAAAAACATGTAAACTGCTACTTACCCGTTTATGATTAGGTTGAAAAGTTGAGTCGAGGTTGAGTTGAAATTTCGACCACCGTATATGATTTAAAGTTGAGTTCATTTTGGGTTGAAATCGGGTTGAACTGCCATCAAAACATAACCTCTTTTTGTTAATTCTTTTTCTATATTTCTGACTTTCTATACAGTTTTCCATCAAAATGGCGAAGGGAATTTTGTTCCGGCATTATTCTAACATAGTTTTTGTTTCCTGATGCTCCCAAACATTTCTTTTAGCCATTGTCAAAATTAAATTTCCACTGTTTTTACATATTATAGTTAATATAAAATAATTAACGCGCTACAAAAACACCGAGCACAAAACTAACGTCGAAGGCAGACTTCACGGATGGTAAACAAACAAAACAAATGTCACTTCAACCCAATTCAACTCAACACCCGTTTATGAGGCGAAATATCAACTCGACCCAGGTAGGAGAGATGAGTTGGGTTGAGTGGACCCAGTTTCAACTCGATCCCCGTTTATGACTGGGTTCAACCTGGGTTGAACCTAGGTTGAACCTAGTCATAAACAGGGTAACTTGCAAAGAGAGATTACAAATTTTTCTGTTTTTTTGAATTGTTTAGGGGGTTCTACACGAGCGTACAGCGGGCGAACAATTCGAACACACAAACGTGAGTTTATGGGGAAGGGGGTGAGAGAGGAGGCGGAATTCCATCCTCTCACCCTCTTCTCCGTAAACGATTTCGAGTAATGTACTAGATTTTTAGAAAAGATAGTACGTTTTCACATCAAAAATATAAATAAGTATGAAGCAATTAGTATTTGAAATTTATGATCCTACAATTTAATTTAAACTATTTACATTTAAAAGGTCTGTTCCCGTACCTGCAGAAAGTGCAGAATCTGTCAGTTGCTTCGAATTACTTAACAGAATTCTGTTCCCGTACTTTTGCTGCAGCCGCCATACTCATTTCCCCACCCTGCAGTAAGACGCAGAAACTTGCAGTAGCTCCGAGCTGCTGTAACCTGCTGCAGCTTAGTTATTTGATATATGGAAATGTCAAAAATGTCATTCCCGTGTTACAACTGCAGAAACGTGTTCCTGTACTTTCTGTACTTCATCCCCACCTCTCAATATGCAACTTGCAGTGAGTGACAGAATGCAGAAAGTACGGGAACAGACCTAAAATGTTTAACCTAAAATAAGGTATTTTTCTTTAAGCCTAGTACGGTGATCAGGCAAAATTTTGCCATCCCTTTAAAATGCATGTAAAAAACTTTGGCAAAATTTTGCCTCAAGCACGGCAAAATTTGTGTCGAGCTTACTGCAGTCGTTGAACGAGTTTTAGGGTAAAGGGCGAAGAGACGCTTAGAGGGGAAATCAACGTTTCTGAATTCTATTTCTCGCGTTGATTTCACGCACACACTTGCATTGACGTTTGGTGGGGTGGGGAATGTTAAACAAGCAGTCATTCGTATTTTGTTTGGCGAAAATACACGTGCATAATCATAGTATCTATAATAATATTCTAGTTTACAATAATTTGGTAACTGCAGTAAGCACACATCGGCCCCTGTGCTGAAAGTCGAGTCGTGAATCGTGACAAGTCGTTTAAGTTCAAAAAAGTGAAGTTTCAGTCGAACTACGACTTTCAGCACAGGGGCCTAGAGTGGAAGTTCTAAGTAGAGTATAGGCTCCTGCGCTGAAAGTCGTAATTCGACTGAAACGTCACTTTCTTCAGCTCTAACGACTTGTCACGAATCACGACTCGACTTTCAGCACAGGGGCCATCATGTCGCATCTCTGTGCGTGCTCACTGCACTAAGCTCGACACCTGTCGCATCCACCAAAGACCGAAAATGGTTCGGTCCCGTCCTCGTTTATGCGGGTTTTTTTACCTTTTTTTGGTACTTCGGATTTGGACCGATTCGGTCCTGCACATAAACGCGGTCTCTGACGGTGATTAGACTGTTCGTTCCTACGTACGTTCTTCAGGGCCGTGTTACAATTGAGGCTTTGGCTTCGACTTCAACTCCGACTGCAAAGAAAGTCCCCAGAGACTTCGACTTTAAAATTAAATTGTAGCTTTGACTGCAATCAGCTGTTTCCTTTCAAAGCAGAAGCAAAGTCAATTTAAAATGTCTGAAAAGGAATTGGAATTTTTTTTAATGTTGTTCGCAGTCTATAAAAAATACTCGGAATTCAAAACCGTTCCTTTCGCTTTAAAAAAGTTGTTTTCAGTTTTTTCAGATAAAGTGAAGTTGGCTGCAGGCGGACGAAACTTTGAATTTTCTTAAAGCCGGACTGCAGTCGAAATACAGTCGCAGACAAAGTTCAGTCGAAGCTTTTATTTAATCTGCTTTAATGACATTACATGTAATCAAAGCCCGAAGTCAAGTCAAAGTAAAGTGAAAGCCCCAATTGTAACATCGGCCTCACCGTCTATCAATGGGGCTACGTAGACTAGTCATGATTACTATGTAGTAAAACCGATTTTTAAGAGAGAGGTGAAGGGGCGGCATACTCACCCCGCCCCTTCACCCCTCTCTTAAAAGTCGGTTTTACTACATAGTAATCATGACTAGTTTACGGAGCCGCAACGGGCCTATTCACACAGTGCATATTCATGGCGCCTAAAACCGGTTTTATAGATGAGAGAGGGAAGGGAGCGGAAGAACTTAACGAAACATTTTTCACGCAAAACCAAACGCGTGAAAACTAGCGCACATATAAAAAGTTACTTCTATCTCTTGCATTCTTTAGCTCTGTTTTTCTCTAACAAGTAAATTTCATCTGCAATACATTTAAAGGTTCCTGTATAGCATTCAAATTTACTACACTCATTTACGCCCCGTCTGAGTTGCTAGGAGTTGAATAAAACCGGTTTTACTCACGACAATTATGGCAGCGTGTGAATATGCCCAATGTGGGGTGCTACACGTAGACTCCAGAAGTACGAAAAACCGGTTTTATAGGAAAGAAGCGAAGGAGAGGAGAGCAAGAAGGACGCACATGACGAAACTTTAACGAAAGAATTTTCACCCAAAAATTGCCGGGGTCAAAACTAACTCATACGCACATTTCTTTCTCTTCTCCCTTCTCAGATGTAAACAATGACCGCGGTAAATTCACACAATCAAAGCTTTCATGTAGGATAAAGAATTATTCCAAGCCGAAGGCAGCCTCGTGTAGCATTAAATAACGAGACTCAAATCTGATTTCGGCCGACTTCTCGAGTCTCCGTGTAGCACCACCCAATAATAGTCAAGCAAGATATTATTTTAAAGAAACTTGTGAAATTTAGATAGCATTATGCGTATTTAAAAATCTGCTGTTATAGCATTCCCAAAATAGCCGACACCCGTATTCATTTGTGGAAATCTAATTAGTTCAAGCGCGCTCTAGTAAACTGCGACTTCTTTTATTTTTATTAAAATTATATAAAAAATTTATTGAGCTTGGCTTCTTATGACATGGCTCTTACAATGTGACATTAAGAAGATCGACTTCGTTGTATGTATGTCAAGAGCCTTTTACAATCTAAACTTATAATTTTAGTTGACCTTGGTCTTACACTATACTAAAACAAAGCAAAATGATTCACGAAGCTTAACAAAATTATAAACTTAATGATTTTTCTATCGTTTTCCTTTATCTTTAAGTTATTATTGATTATTTTTATTTATTTTACTTTACTTACTTATTTTACTTTCTAGCTTTGCTAACTTAGAATATATATATGTATTTAAGGCACACCATTGTTACATTATCTTCTTTTAAAACTATACTTAGCCCTTTACAAAATTACATTTACTTCTTTTTAACCATTATTTACATCTACTACTATTGTCCGTGTAGTATGAATCAAACCTCAAAAGCTTACTTCACATTAATCTTTATGCCTATATTAAATCTGAAATTTTGCATTCAAGATTTTGAGGTTTTCCTTTTGATTTGCCACTTTTTTTTTTAGATTCGAATTTTCAAACTGACAAGCATTTAGATCCGCTCGCAATTTTTTATTATCGTTGACTGATTGTTTGAGCACTTTTACTTCTTCTTGCAAGGTTTTGATGTTACACTGTAGAACTTCCGCCAACTCCAACAAATCTGAATTTTCAGACTTACAAGCATTTAGATCCGCTCGCAATTTTTGTTTATCTTTGACTGACTTATTGAGCACTTTTACTTCTGCCTGCAAGGTTTCGATGTTCTTCTGTTGAAATTTCCCAAACTTGATCAAATCTGAATTTTCCGACTTACAAGCATTTAGATCCGCCTGCAATTTATTTTTATCTTTTACACATTGATTGTGAACAGCGTCTGTGATGAATATTTTATTTATATCAACCGGATTGTTGGATTTAGCATTTTCTATTATCAGCAACTTTTTTAACTGCATAATTTCATCCACAATTTCTGGAACGCTTGTTTTAGTCTTTTCTTTTGCATCGATTTTATCCTTGAGTTTTTGGATACTCTTTTGATCTTGCTGCCTAAGTCGATCGTGGGTTTCTACAGTGATCGATAGTTCTGCAAGGCGAGCCTCTAAACTTGCAACACGGTCTTCATGCATTACAGCCAAATTGCTCCTTTCTTCGGGGGTATGTGCTTGTCCCTGTTCCGTTACGAAAGCACCAGCATCCTGCTCAGTTGTCAGCTCCAGATACTTTAAGCCTGAATCCTTCTCACGTTTTTGACATTCTATTACTTGGGACTTCATTGCTTCCAAGTCCACGACGTGCTTTTTATTTAACTCGAGCATATTTTCTTGAAGTTCCGAGATTGTTTTATCTCTCAGCAATAGCTCGGTTCGTATTTGCTTGTTATCTGCTTTAAATGATGCTTCCATTTGAGACTTCTGTGCCGAAAGTGCGACCAAAGCTCTCTTTAATGTTGCAATTTGTAATTGAAGATTGGAGGATCCGTCACCACTTTTTTCCATGTCGTAAAACTCAAACTCAAAAAAAGGCTTTTATTCAGCGCAACTTAAGATAATTTACAGAGTTTTTACGTATATAAACCGATTATAAACTGTTTGTTACAAAAATTTATACTGTATATTTCTTAGAGCCGATTTAGACGGTGCGTTCCAGCGCATGTGCTGCAAGAACGTTTGCGGTTGAAGGGAGAAGTGGGAATGGGCATATTCACACGTTGCCATAAGTGTGGTGAGCAAAACCGGTTTTATACCTGTGACACACTATACTTTCATTATGATGGTAACTTTCATTAGCTGCGTTCCATTGGGCAATATTTGCTACTCCGGAGTACTCCCGGGTATACTCAACTACCCCTGCTCTTGCTTTAGGGTATTTCACTCCTATTAGAAACGCATAAAATTTCCGCCAGGTTTGCAAGCTTTAGCTATTTAAAAATAGATGGCCTTTTGTTTTTTAAGGTTAAGTAAACTGTCGATTAATTATTTTAAAGTGTTTTTTTAAAGTAAATCTACAAAAACGGTAAATATAGTATACACTAAGATATAAAATTTCCTTTTATTTAAAGAAAAATAATTATTTCACATTTCTTTTAAGGGCAATAAATTAATTTGAGGTTATGTTTTACTCGTATTTTCTACTGATATGAATAATCGTGTTCCATTGGCCATGTACTCCGGAGTACTCCGGATTAGAAAATTTCTCCCAATGGAACGCAGCTATTATGATAGTCAAGGAAATGATGGGGTGACACATTACACTTTACTTTCATTTGCATCTGGAGCGCGTTCAAAAACCTTACCATGGTTAACCATGGTTAACTATGGTAAACTTTTGTCGTTCAAAAACTCCGTGGTTAACTACAACATAACCACGAGCATGACTTGAGGCGTTCAAAAACACCCGTGGTTAATCATGGTGTAGTTAAATTTTAACCCTGCTCGCGGGCATGGTTAGCGATAGTTAAGAAGAAGAAGAATGAAAACAACTCTCTGACAGTTGTTTTAATTTTAATCACATGAACAAATCAAAGTGGGATTTGTGGGATTACTACAAATAATAATTAATAAAATAATTGAAGAAATTAGCGGGGGTTATTTTTTGGAAAATTTTGAATTTATTTTTTTTCTTATTCTTTAACCTGTAGTTAACCACGGTGCGTTCAAAAACCTCAATGGTTAAACATAAACTTTCGTGGTTAAGTGAAGTGATGCAGCATAACCACAGCTTACCTCGTGGTTTACCATAGTAAGGTTTTTGAACGCGCTCCTGGCATATCAAGTGAGGATATAAACCTGCGTATTTTTTGCTTTAATTTTAAGTTGTTTTATTTTGGAATATTTAAAAAAAATATTTTTTAAAGTAGTAAAGAAAACATCCTTGCAAATTGTTGCTTAACTAACGTGAAATCAAATTATTTTATTTTAAAATATAGTTTCCAATTTTCCAACAGATGTCACTTAACCGAAATTACAGTCCAAATGAAAGTAAAATACTTTCATTTTGGACTTTCATTATGGTGGGTTTTTGCCACGATAATGAATGTTACTTTCATTATGATGGTATATGTGTCACAGGTATTATTCAACTCCTAGCAACTCAGACGGGGCGTAAATGAGTGTAGTAAATTTGAATGCTATACAGGAACCTTTAAATGTATTGCAGATGAAATTTACTTGTTAGAGAAAAACAGAGCTAAAGAATGCAAGAGATAGAAGTAACTTTTTATATGTGCGCTAGTTTTCACGCGTTTGGTTTTGCATGAAAAATGTTTCGTTAAGTTCTTCCGCTCCCTTCCCTCTCTCATCTATAAAACCGGTTTTAGGCGCCATGAATGTGCACTGTGTGAATAGGCCCATTGGTCATATTCACACGCTGCCATAATTGTCGTGAGTAAAACCGGTTTTATTCAACTCCTAGCAACTCCGACGGGGCGTAAATGAGTGTAGTAAATTTGAATGCTATACAGGAACCTTTAAATGTATTGCAGATGAAATTTACTTGTTAGAGAAAAACAGAGCTAAAGAATGCAAGAGATAGAAGTAAATTTTTATATGTGTGCTAGTTTTCACGCGTTTGGTTTTGCGTGAAAAATGTTTCGTTAAGTTCTTCCGCTCCCTTCCCTCTCTCATCTATAAAACCGGTTTTAGGCGCCATGAATATGCACTGTGTGAATAGGACCATTGGGCATATTCACACGCTGCCATAATTGTGGTGAGTAAAACCGGTTTTATTCAACTCCTAGCAACTCAGACGGGGCGTAAATGAGTGTAGTAAATTTGAATGCTATACAGGAACCTTTAAATGTATTGCAGATGAAATTTACTTGTTAGAGAAAAGCAGAGCTAAAGAATGCAAGAGATAGAAGTAACTTTTTATATGTGTGCCAGCTTTCACGCCTTTGCTTTTGCGTGAAAAATGTTTCGTTAAGTTCTTCCGCTCCCTTCCCTCTCTCATATATAAAACCGGTTTTAGGCGCCATGAATGTGCACTGTGTGAATATGCCCATTGATTGCATATATGCAAGAAATTCAAATTTTTTTAGAACAAAATGGCGGAAAATGAAAAACCTAAGCAGTGGTGATTACTTGACGCGGGATTATAAATAATTAATTGCCCTCGACCAAGAAACCGCAGTAGATTTTTAGGTGGAGTGAAATCTTACGACATTTTCAACATGTCAGAAACAGCTGTTAATTGTCATGTCAAACCAAAACGATTGCGACGTGATGAAAATATTTTTTTCATTTGGTGCCTTACTACAAGATTTTGAATAATTTCACAAATAATTTATAAATTTCAATAGTTTTATGTCATTATTTTGAAGACACAAGTGATTTTTAGGTTATGGTCTTCTTGATTTGCACGATATCCCAGAAAGCGTTCCTTTACTTTGCGGAATTTCCACTAAATTTCCCCCCACCAATCATGTTAACTTTTCGCAGGCTACGACAGGGCAGGTTTTCTATTGGAACAGGAATTGGGTGATTTCTTGGACCCGCGAGATCCCGCATTCTCTATTGGAACAGACCTTATATCAATCGTACGCATGCACAGCTGCGGTTTTTGACAGTCTACGTATTTTTCCCAATAGGCCGCCATCCACGGTCAAACAAACCATCAAATTTCTGGCCAACATCGAAAAAATTCTAAGTGTGCGTGTATAAAATACAAGTTTTCGAAGTTGGCCGCTGTTTGAAGAAAATATTCGTCTGGTTTAATATTTCCTTCAAACAGCTTAAATGTGTGTGTGCATTTTTTATGTGTGCCATGTAAAGCATATGAAAGTTCGTTTTGTTTACAGGAATTGTCGCTCGGGATGTTTGAAGAAAGTTTCCCTCGTTGATGGCCAACAAATGTCAAAGCATAAATGTGTGCGCTGTTTGTCGAAAATTGGTTTGATGATTTGTTTGACCGTGGATGGGGGCCTAATAATAGGCCCCCATCCACGGTCAAACAAATCATCAAATTTGTGGCCACCATCGAAAAAATTCTAAGTGTGCGTGTATAAAATACAAGTTTTCGAAGTTGGCCGCTGTTTGAAGAAAATATTCGTCTGGTTTAATATTTCCTTCAAACAGCTTAAATGTGTGTGTGCATTTTTTATGTGTGCCATGTAAAGCATATGAAACTTTGTTTTGTTTACAGGAATTGTCGCTCGGGATGTTTGAAGAAAGTTTCCGTCGTTGATGGCCAACAAATGTCAAAACATAAATGTGTGCGCTGTTTGTCGAAAATTGGTTTGATGATTTGTTTGACCGTGAATGGGGGCCTAATATCTCCCTATTTTTGTGTTTGTTGTACGCTCCTGTAAAACCACCCTATGTGCGCTGCGATGTTTTTCGAAAATTTGTTTGATAGCTTCGTATTGTGCGATGTTTTTTTGAACTGTCATAAAAGCGTGGTTAGTTTCAAGAAAGTGGTTTGTTACTTGTGAGCTTCTCTGCTTTACACAAATTAAATAAATATCTCTAAAAAATGGTTGATGTTAAGAAATACAGTGATACAGATTTCTATAAATTAATAGGAGTGGAGAATAATGCTTCCCAAGGCGATGTAAGTAACAAATTTTTAAAATTACGAAACATTTGTTCGAAATATATTTCGTTAATATAAAAAGTAAATAAAACATTTTCTGCGAAGTCCCCGTTCAATTGAATATCTTGAGTATATTATTTGCTATTATGTTATTTTCCTAGATATATATAAGGTAATATAACATATGATTATAGCATAAAGAAGAAAACGTTTGCTAACGTCAATTTTCAAAATACCCTGATATTTACTTTAAATACAAATCTAAAATACTTTCAGATAAGAAGAGCTTACCGGAAGAAAGCCCTAGAATGCCATCCGGATAAAAATCCAAACAATCCACAGGCTGCACAACTCTTTCAAGAGTTATACAAAGCCTTCGAGATTCTTTCAGATACGAAATCTCGGGCTGCCTATGATAAGCATATAAATGCTAAGAAAGCAGCTGAAATCAGAAACAGACAATTGGAAAATGAACGGCAAAGAAAATTTTCGGCCAGTAACAGACATTTCAAGGGCAACCAGCCCCAAAAGACAGAACAATCCAAGAAAAAGGATGATAAGCCCCTTTTCTGTGTTGTCTGCATGAAGGAGGGTCACTCAGCTAGATTTAAAGGCTGCCCTAGTAAACTTCGAAAAGAAGAATCTCGAAACGCAAAATCGGGCACTGCAAATAAAAATACGTCCGCCAGATCTAATTTGTTTAATGGCAATAATTTCCCGGGTCGTTCTAACCAAAAAAAGTCGCCCCATAAGGCTGCAGAAGAGTTTTGTGATTGCTATAAAGGCCCTACTTACCCAAATAAAAACAATGACGATATTAATATGACGAGGTTTCTTAACCTTCCTCAGGAATTATTCGGTTTAAACCCCACTGAATTTGATAATATTCTTAAAAACTTTCTCTCTCGATTTAACAAAACCAATGACCTTACGGAGAAGCGCCTCCTTTATATTACTTTAATGCTAAATCTCCTCTAATATAAGCATGCAACACATGGGTATATGGGATACCACCCTTAACGCGGGAACACTCACGGCTGAATGAACTTAGCACGTGAATTTTTTAAGTTACTTTATGAAGGAATCTAATAATGAAATATTTTGAGTTTTAAAGGCAGCCTTTCTTAATTGAGTTCTCCACGGGAAATTGTTGCGGCAATGGCACATCTTGTCCGTCAAAGTTTTAATGTTAAATATTTTCATTGTTTAGCAATTTCATTTAAAAAAAACGAAAGGGATATTTGTTGGTAGAGTACAAAGAAGAACTAACTAAACCAGGAAAAAAATATTATTTTTTTATTATTTTGATAATGAAACTATATAAATATCATTCGTTTTATTTTTGTTAGTGTTTGCCCAAAACTAGAATTTCTGTTCCTACAACTCTACATGAATTTTTATTTGTTTACATATAACTATCGGAATACCAGGGATCTACAGTTGACCCAAAGTCTATAAGACAGATTATGTATAAACTGTAATCATTTATAACATGAACTTGGAATAAACGTTCTTTTTTGGAAATTTAAAGTTTGTTTTGTTTTGTAAGGTTATTTTTTATTTTATAAATAGTTCAAATAAATATCTTAAAAAGTGGTTGATGTTAAAAAGTACAGCGATACTTCTGTTACAGTTCTTGTGGTGCTCTTGAATTCTTTTCCTTCAGTCGTCTCGACGTTATGCTAATTCTGTTCAGTTTGTTTTATGAAAGTTCGGTATGTCTTCTAGCACGTTCATCCATCCACCTATATCTTGATCGTCCAACGCTTGTTTTTCCTGATGGTTCCAATAAAAAATCCTAGCTGGCGTGCTTTCTTCCGCAGCTCGTACAACGTGTTCGAGCCACATTTATTTCGTCATTTATCTTTTCAAGCTCTTCGTCCGTTCTATTGTGCCATTCGTTTTCGGTAAACCCTGCAGGACCCATATTCTTAGGATTTTCCTTTCGTAAAGTTTGAGCTAATACTCGGTTTGCTTGATTAATGTTCAAGCCTCAGCCCCATAGCTTAGAACTGGGGGGATTAATGTTGGTTCTTTAGAATTGGGGCTAGAATGAAATAGGTTTTCTTTGCGGCCACGGCACGTGCACCTATGGGCATCATCATTTTTCTTATTTTCTACGGAAGGCATTGTCGCTAAATATATAAAGTTATGTACAATAGTTAAGTAGTGCTCTTTACAAGGAAGACTCGGCAATGAAAGACTGCAACTTAAGGAGGATGCGAAATTTCTGGGTCTCAAACTGGATAGGAAACTGACGTGGACGCCAAATCTTTTAGAGAGAGACAATAAGGCCAAAACAGCTCTCTTCTTATGCCAAAGAACGATCGAAGTTAATTGGGGCTTTAAACCCCGCATCGTCCACTAGTTGTATACAGCCGTAAACAGTGCTATACTTATGCATGGCATATCGGTATGGTGGAAGAAGATTACGTATCGTAAATTACTGGAAAGAGTCCAAAGAACAGTTGAGCTGTGTATTAGTGGTGCAATGAGAAGCACCCCTCCAGCTGCGCTGGATATCTTATTGCATCTTATCCCTTTGGACATATATGCCGAGCAAATGACAGCCTGGACGGCCGCCAGGACAAAGGCTTCTCTTGGATGGACTCCATATTCATATGGTCACTCATCCATCCTTAGGAGGTTCGCCACCGCTGCGGACAACCTAGATTACACTACACCTTTGTGGACCTTGGTGAAAGGTTTTCAATGCTATCATTCCGGCCAGAGATGACTGGACGGATGGTGTTATCCCGACTGGGTCAATTTGTATCTGTACAGATGGCTCAAAAATTGGGAATAGCGTAGGTTGTGATATATTTTCCGAGGCAATGAATATAATACCTCTTTTCGTCTACCCGACCATTGCAGCGTCTTCCAGGAAAGGTCACCCTACTTAGCCCAGACAGTAGAAAGGGCTTTCCCAGAGTATTAGTCTTCCACATAAAAAAAAAAGATGGGAATGCTCTTAGCCACCTATGAACTGGCGGTAAGAAAAGGCAGCTTAGCTCAATCCGGGCTGCGATGGACCACAGCAACAGTGTGTCACACTCTTCACACAATATGGCTGAACAAAAAAGAGATAAGCTATGTAGGGAAGGTGCTGACCGCTCACTGTCTCTTTGGCCCGCACGCCGAAAGATTGGGACATCCCCACAACGATTTATGCAGAAGTTGTGGCAATGAGGATGAAGAAACTGTCTCCCATCTTCTCTGTACATGCCCGGCACTCGCGAAGAGGAGGGGGACCTTCCTTGGCTCACCTTTCCTTGATGGATTGAGTGAGCTGCAAAACACTGGTGTTCCTGACCTCTGTCGCTTTATTAAAAGCTCCAAATGGCTTGAAATGGCCTAAATTTTGTCCCAACACTAGAATGGCATCACAATGGGCCCAATGGTGTGCCTAAGTGGGCTCCCTAGTGGTGGGAGCAGCCATTTCAACCTAACCTATGAACAATTCCATTCTATGATCGTCGAGGCTGATGCTCGTCCTACTGGTTGTTCTCTTTTTCATACAAATCATGTATACTTTGTTTTCGTGTCATTTAGTCTTAGATTGAACTTGAGTCCAGTAATGGTCTTATCCTGATTAAATTATGATGGCGATCCAGAATATTCACTACTGCAGTACCAAAAAAAACAGCCTGATGAGGATTTTGCTGTCTTTGCCGATAAGCTGGAGTTCTCTTTTGTAGTTTGAGCTTCCGGAATCGTACCTTCTGGGCTCTTTAATGGTGATATATGGGAAAAGTGAATGTAAGAGTGTATGGTGAAAGGTGTTGCATTTCCCACAGTGTCGAGATTTACAATTTTGTACATGATGGCCAAATCCTTTGAATAGTTTTATATCAATCGTTAACTGATTCCATCCATCCAAATCTAACCTTGGCCCCCTCTAGGGTGTTTCTCCAAGTTTTGCGGTCCCTGCAGCATGCCTCCAGTTCCGAATGTTGAGCATTACCTCTGCCTCAGCCGTCAAAGAGTCTATCCATGTCTTCTGCCTACTCTATTTATCGTAATTTCTACTACCATGAGTCATTTTGGAATACGGAAGCTTCCACATCTGTCTCTGTTTTGGAGCCATCCGTGTACCATACTACTATACTACCTTAGCTCCGCTTCTTTCCACCTGTTGTAGTATGCTATTTATCGGTACTAATCACAATAAAGGGGAGATTACGAAATTATGTGGGAGTCGATGACCCTTTCCAGTGTCTTAAGGCCTCCATACACGGTTAAATTGGATGTAGATCCAGATTTTCATCAAACCCATGCGCGCAATGAAAAGTGTGTGTTCATTACTAGCTCTATAGACCCTACCGCCTACCGGTGATTCCGTCCAAGCGCCGTTCGTCTTTTTTTATGAAGGACGGCTTGGAGTGTTCTTTAGAGAGGATCCTACATAGTCTGACCGAGTCTTCTAGACTCTTTATAGATTGACAATACCCTTGCCTTTGGTACCTCTTTTGGCTAAGCCAGTGGCTTTCTTGTACAGCTTTAGACAGTCCTTACAGAGATGCCAAAGGTCTTGTTTGTAATATCTATTGAAGATTTCCCTTGTTAACTTCGTGAGTTTCAAGAGATCTTCATTCCATCACGGCGAAAGGTTTTTTTACTCCGCCTTACTGGGCAGGATACACGGCGTGTGTGGATAGTATTAATCCTATCTTCGAATGTATTGATCCTATCTTCTATTTTCTCTATAACGCCTATCCTTTCATGTGGACATTCTCTAGAGAGTCTCGCTGTATACCTGTACCCGTATACATTTGAAAACCCCAGTATCGTTTACAATGATTGCCGATCCCTTGGAGGTCGTACGGATTTCGTCTGACTCGATGAAGCCGACGTTCAAGCGAATAATTTGAGGGTAATATTTCCGTTACAATTATATTATTTTCCTAGATATATAAAGCAATACCATATGTATATGGCTAAAAAGAAGCAAACGTTTAAAACAAAGTTAACTTTTAAAATACAAGAGATATTTACTTTACTACAAATATAAAATACTTTCAGATAAGAAAAGCTTACCGAAAGAAAGCCCTAGAATGCCATCCAGATAAAAATCCAGACAATCCAAAGGCTGCAGAACTCTTTCATGAGTTATCCAAAGCGCTAGAGATCCTCTTAGATGCAGCAGCTCGGGCTGCCTATGATAAGATTATAAATGCTAAGAAAGCAGCTGAAATCAGAAACAGACAATTGGACAGTAAACGACAGAAACTTAAAGCAGATCTTGAACAGCGAGAAAGAAATGCGAACACATCTTCAGCATACCCTTATACTAGAAAAACAGACGAAGAAATCTTCCGGGATGAAATAGAACGGTTACGAAGTGAAGGCTCTAAACTGCTAGAGGAGGAGCAGGAACTAATGCGGCAGCAGTTACGAGAGGAGAAGCTTAAGCGCGATAATTGTAAGTAAACGATATTAATTCAAAAGAATGCACATAAAAGAACCGTTTTTGTTTTCAGTTTACGACTCTTCATTACATCGAATAAAAATTAAATGGAAAGCACAAAAAAATGATCCAACAAATGGAGGCTATACTGAGGAAATATTGCGGACATTTTTAAAGAAATATGGAGATATTGTCGCTTTAGTAATGTCTCCGAAAAAGTGTGGTAGCGCATTAATAGAATTCAGCACCAAAGAAGCCGGAGAAATGGCGGTATCTTATGAAAAAGGAAATTCAGATAATCCCTTAACTTTGGAATGGATTGGTGATGCACCATCGTCTAGAAAATCAGTTAATCAGTCTACAACAATAAAAGATACAGATTTTGAAAGTTTAGTATTACGACAAATGCGGCAAGCTGAAGAACGCAAACGATTAATAGAGCAAATGATGAAGGATGATGCAGATAGTTGAAACCTGTGATTTTTTTGTAACTACTAGTATTAAGTGATTTTATTTATATTAAATTGAAAAATATTGTTTGCATTTTCTGTATTTCATTGTTATCATTTAAGAAATGTTATTGAATCGTAATTAGAAGTATTGGCCTCAACTCCCGAATTCGGCGGATCGGAAGTGAGTGCGGATTTGACACTTTGCGATTCCCTAATCCGCAGTCGCCGAATCAAATCCGCAGTCGCGGATTGAATGAGGATTAATTACCGAAAAAAGAAGAGTGACTACACACGCGATTATGAAATACGCGGTATCGGATTGGCTTAGGCAAATTTGACGTTTCAAATCGGCGGGAAAATTGTTGCGGATCTCAAACCCGCAGTTGCGGCGGGGGTCCGATCCGCCGGATTCGGGAATCGAGGCCATTTTCTCCTTCATATTTAGCCAAATCTCTGCACAAACTTTTTGCCCGATTGTTAGGTTAGGTGTAGGCTGCCTCCAGTGCGACCGGAAGCTCATGGAGCGCTTTAGTGCACAGCAAGAAACAAAAGTAATTGTTCTCATTGTAATTGGGCCATCCTTTCGCCGACAGTCACAATTATATGAATCGAAAATTCAGATCGTATTTTGAAGTAAAACATCTTTTGCTGACGGGGTTCCGGTTATCCGATCATGCTGAAATTTTGCACACAGCTTCAGTTCCGATGACAAAATAATATAGTATGCTCAATATATCCAATATGGCGGCCATCAAAAAATGGCGGATTAAGGCCCGCGCACATCAGGGCGTGCCCCATCGCATAACAAAAATCCTCCTACATCACTTTCATACATTCTATATCGCACACTACAGGCAGGCCGCATCGCAGCGACTGGCGTATTGCTTGCTAGGCGTATTCTTGCGCTACGGCCTGTCGCGGCTGTAGCGTGCGAGAGCCTTTACTGTTTCCTTCACAACATGCAGAAATAACGTCGTTTTGATTGGAATCCTAATTTTTTGGAATTTTTTATATATGGAAAGTACGCTCCATTTGAACAAATTTTTAGGCTCATTCGATGCCATATTTTCACGTAATTTTAAAATAAAAAAAAAGGAAAAGGGATATACGATCTTTTGAACAGAGGCTCCTCATTTGTTAACATCCAGCTTTTACATTGTATACCTCGCGAGTCCTGAAAAACCCCTCTCAACCAACCAAGAGTTCGTAGGACTTATAACCATCTCCCCCATACTAAGCTTACTGCTAGACATTTCACCATGACGGACTGGTAGTACGTAGTACAAAGGCTGATTCCCGAACTTACAACTGCCACATAAAAAAAATTATAAACAGAAAAGATCCAACACTTAATTTTTATTTTTAACAACATCATCCACTAATACAATTAGTTCAGATAATTTATCAATTTTTGAATGATCAATATTGCACGCTTGAACCTCATTCACCCAAGATTTAACATCTACTTGCAACTGCAGCCGTATCTTATCATCATCCGACATTGTTTGCCTATCAATCGCTGATGGTGTATTCACTGTCGTTTTCTCACGTAAATTCTTTAATCGTCTTAAAGATTCTTCCGTCTTTTGTACGGATGTTAATACTTCTGTAACAGCATTATAATATCTAGAAAATAAATTATAAAAGAATTATATTTGTTGAGTTTAATAATAATAATTAATTTGCTACTTACTGTGTGTTAATAATTCCAAAAAGCCTAAGTAAAATGTCCTTTGTTTTTTCTGAGCCAATTTCTCTACTCAGATTGTCTTTAAATAACTTAATCGGACTAATCATTTGCTCAACGTATGAACAATGCTTACTTGGGACTTCGCGATTTGTTTTTCTATATAGACGAGGAATATCACTAACTTGCCGAATACTTAATGAACATTTAGTAACAGTTTCTTGTATTAAATACTTCTCAATATTCGTCAATTGATTATTTAATATTTTGTTAGATTCTTCTAAGCAATTATCTAAAATAGTTTTATGTCCCCATAATTCTTTTGGAATTTTTTCATATACTAGAATCAGAATATCAGGAATTTTCTTTACAAATCGATGTACATCCGAATACATTGCGATTAAAAACTGAACCTTATTCAATTTGGAAGAATTATCTTGATTATTAATGCTTTTCAATGCATCGGATAGCCATTGATTCATCCTCGATATTATCTGCATAGTTAACTTCCAAAATTTCGAAAATAATTGATTGATGTAGATACCATCTGACCAACACTTTAAGATACAATCAAATGCCGAGTTTATTGTCAATATCTTAAATTCCAGATCGCTTAGAATTTGCTCATTGATATCTTTGCTGCATGTAGTTTCAAAGGAGCCAGCAATTTCCTGAAAGCGGATTTGAAAATAAACCGGAAGATTCCAGCGTGATTGAAAACTTTTATAATGTGTGCCATGCCGGAAGATTTTTATAATCTCGTCACGCTCGAGGATTACTTCAATTCGTGAGACAAAATCCTGCGTATGCTTATATCTAGTAAAGAACGCATCAGGATTTCCCGGTGCAAATATCGATGCCATATGAGTTTCCAGTCGAGTTTCAACATCCTTCCAAAAGCTGTTAATCATAAAATTAAAACCTTTTATCTTTTCTGTGTGATGTGTAAGTAGAAGTAAGTCTTTCATATTCAATGATATAAAATCCAATATTTGATTGTAAATTCCAACCAGAGATTGGGGATTATTTTGTAATGCATTTTCTGAAATTCGTTTGTTCATATAAGGCGCTACTACATCATTTTTGAAAACGTCTTCTGCTACAGCATACTCATCAAGTGTGGCATATATTCGAAGGCATCGTTCTAAATTTTCTGGAATGCTTAAAGAATCTAGAAAATATACTCGAAGTTTCTCTAGTAATTGAAGATGTAGCTTTTTAGTATCATCCTTTTCCTCATCACTAAGATATTCACCACAAAATTGTGCATTAAATTTCAACTGAATTAGTTCCAAAGATGCCCTCTCAATCACTAACGGACTAAGTTCTTTAGTTTGGCCATTAAGAAGTTCATCAAGTGTTTTCATAGAATTATGAACTTTTGATAAACTCTTTAAATTCTTTTTATATGTTCTTAAGAGTTTCTTTTTATTAAGTAGATTCTTAATATCATTCATGCTCTCGACAAGCACAAACTGTATACCTTCTAGGTCTTCTTTAAGCTGTTCTAATGGTGATTGAATATTTACAATATGTTTATCTAATCCCATAAGATTAGCTGATAAATTCACAAAATCCGCATAATCCTCATTTATCAACTCTATCATTGCTGAACGTAATATCTTTAAATAAATCCCTAAATCATCTCTCATCACTTCCAAAGATGCAGCATTCCTATGCTCATGTAAGAAGTCATCGACAGAAAAGGTCTTCTGAGAATATTGAAAAAAAGGGTTAAGAAATAAAAATTACTTTTTTTGATAACTTACTTTCATAAATTCATTCTTATCAAAGCATAATTCTGAAGGACCTGCCGGTAAGGCAAATATTTCACTATTTTTAAGCATCTTTAAAAGAATACACAAAATCAGGCAAGTTGACAAATTTTGACGTTACACATCATTTGTGTCTTGTTCTTATTAAGTAAAATATTACGGACAGATTCTTTTGCATTCATAGCAATATTTTTGTAACCGTAAAAAATATTCTCCCGTTTTGTTAAATTTGCCGAAATTAACATAATAGGGGTTTTCATGTCATGTTTCACTTTGTTCGTAGTCTTCGTAGCTTCGTAGTTCATTTTGGGCGCCTACAAGTTTTCATCAATAGATGCCTACGACGTATTCTAAAAATCCGCTGGCAAGATAAAATTTCAAATGAAGAACTATGGCGCCGTGCCGGCCAAGAAAGAATAGACGACCAAATCAGGCGAAGGAAATGGAATTGGATTGGCCACACTTTGCGATGTGAAAGCGATAATCTAGCCAAACAGGCCCTTGAATGGAATCCGCAAGAATCCCGTCGAGTCGGAAGACCTAGAACAACGTGGTGGAGAACCCTACTATCAGAAGCCGCAACAACGGGGAGATCCTGGCCCGAGCTGAGAGCTGTCGCGCAAAACAGAGCCCGCTGGCAACTGTTTCCACCCTATGTCCCATGAAGGATTATAGGAGCAATTAGTATTATTTTTATTGGCTCAAGCTCTACGCACAGTATTACATCTAAACAAGGCAATAAAGTAATTAAGCATCTGCGAATGCACGAGACACTGGGCACCATATCTATTCGGAACAAACAGAGCCATAAGTGGTAGCCTATTGTGTACATCCTCTATTAACGGAAAGACCGTGAGATCTTTCCTAAGATAGTTTTAGGTTGTGCAGGTGATACCGCAGCCTCACATGGCCAGTCAATTATCCCACCAACAGCTTAAGGTTCGCTCTGTTTAGAGTGATAAGGCCCCTTAAGGAAAAGGGGTCAAAGTCTCTTTAGTTATTTATGTCTAAGACCTGGTACCGATTCCCAATAGGTTAAGTTCAGTTCCTTAATCCAGTCCTCTATCAGGGACTTGAAGGTGGACCACAAGATGCCACAGGAGGACCGGCGTCTCAGATTCTTCCGTCGCGAGCTTGTCCGCAGCCTAATAATACTAAAAAAAAGCGGGTGTCTGTATCGCGGATACGGACAAATGACGTGAATACAATGTTCTGAAAGAAATCGTTTTACTTTTTTATTAGTATCAAAAAGGAAAAAGGAAAGAAACAATAAAAAAAATTGAAGAAAACCTTGTTGATCAATTCTGAACCGATTGCTTCAAGAGCTTCAGGATACATTATGTTCAATGTTCTTCCATTTGGAGCTAGGATGTGAAGATTTTCAGATTTTCCAACTCTTGAACAACCTACATACAGCTGACCGGGAAATGACACTTATTTGGCAAAATTCGTCCGGTATATTGGCCCCGCAATTTTGAATTTATAAGTTGTGATCATAGATTCGTTATTTGCTACCTTAAAAACCCTCAGATCCTGATTTTCATTGGAATCGGAATACAATTGGCATAAGTTCATCCGCCTTATTGAATCTAAAAGTTTTGATCATAAATTTGTTATTTACTACTTTAAAAGCCTCTAGATACCGATTTTCATTGGAATCAGAATACAATTGGCAAATTTGTCGGCCATATTGGCGCCGCCAATTTGAATTTATAAGTTTTGACCACAAATTCGTTATTTACCACCTAGATACCCACTTTCATTAAAATCGAAACAAAATTGGAAAATTCAACCATATTTGGGCGGCCTTTTTTGGTCATATTTCGGCGGCTATTTTGAATTTAATTTTGAAAGTAAACAATAAAAATTCCTTGAGGGTTCATCTACGTCATGGTATATTTCTTTTTTCGATATAAACAATAGTTTTTGAGCTGCAACTCAAAATTGTACGCCATAATTTCGTTATCATCGGTTTTTTGTCATGGAAGCAAAGTTAACAGACGTATTCAATTCACGTCAACAAAGCAATGAACAAACGTTGACAAAATATCGGCAATAAATCGTCTTGTTGGAATACCATTTGTTTTTGTAGTTAGTCAGAAGTTTCATTTCAGCCTGTTATGTAGTTTTACTCCTAGATATTTTATGCTAGTTTTCTACGTTAAGGTGGGTTTATTGTCAATAATTGTTAAATAGCATGGGGCCCAGGACGGATCCTTGTGGTACTCCCGTTTTTATTTTGATTAGTGTAGAGGTCGGATTTCCCATTTGGGTTGCCCCTGTTCTTTATTTAAGAAAAAGGTAGATTAGCTTGACAAGTGAGAAAGGGTAGTTTGGGCGATTTAATTTGTATAAGGGTCTGCGCGACCAGACATTGTTAAATGCATTTTTGAGGTTCTCTAATCGCTGGAGTAGCAGCGCGTGTTCCGTTGAGTGTTCCTTTACGAAACCGAATTCGAATCCTGAGATGATTGTACAAAAATCTTCTCGTCTTTTTAGTATAATTCCTTCGAGCATTATCACCAAGTTGGAGAGGAGGCTAATTGGTCTAAAATCTTTATTATCCTTTATTGCTGATTTTTTTTGGGATTGGAGTAATTTTGGGCAGTGAATTGTTCCAAATTATAGTTAGTTGCGTCGCTCTAGTATGTAGGCACTTCTTTAATATATGTGTAGTTCGATAGGCCATCTAGACCCTAGGATTTTTCGGTTTTCACGAGTTCTCCTGCGATTATTAGTTCTTCGGGAGACGTGAACTTCCTTTATTAATTAAATAAAATAGCAGGCGAAATTAAAATCAACAAATATACTAAAAAATGTCTTCTCAGACTTCGACGAATTTTTGATCACGCTATCACAGCTTTGACATATTTATAACGGCTTATTGTCATTTTGTTTAATTTTGTGATTTTGGTTATTTAGTTTCTTTTCTGATTTATAAAAAAATTATTATAATTTTTGGCTTCAAAAGTTTTATCTTATACCTTAATTATAAAATTTAAATTAATTGTAAAATTTCTTTTTATATATTGTAACGCTGCTCCGAATTTAGGTCACTTTACTCCGATATTTGCATCCTGCACCGAAGTTGTCAAGTATTTTTCGGCTGTCAATTTCCTCTTGTTTATTGTTATTTGTGAAATTTCAATCTATCGAAAATAGATAGCTCGGGGCAAACGCGAATTATTTAAAAAAAATATTTGATAACAATTAGTTTCTCTATTCAGGCTAACATTAACAATTATTTTATGTTATGAAAATTAATAATTTTATCCAATTACAAAGTATTCTATTGCTTTTCAAGTATAATTCGATGAGAAAAGTTGGTTTGCATCTTGACAATTCGATTTTTTTAGCATAATTTTGTTTACGCATTCCAGACGATTTATAAAAATATTAACCCATAAATATAATTGATCTGTTATATCCCAAAAAAATGAAAACGTATCCGAAAACAGTTAATTCGCTTGTTTTGTTTTTTGATCAGCAATATTGCGACATTGATACAATTGTCCGAAATCGGCTCCAAAGTGCATCACAATATATCGAACGAATTGCGCTTGAGGCAGTTCTTGAAGGGCACAATGGATGCGTTAATTGTCTAGAATGGAGTGATGATGGAAGGTAATTAAAGGGTAATTGTATATTTTATTTGATATAATTAGCTACCATGGAGATGGAGCTGAAACAAATCTATTACGGCGGAGAACATGTAATCAATACCATGAAAAAACGAATTAAGGAAAACTTAATATAAGAATTATTATTTAATAAATAATTTAAGCTAAGGACAATCTCTTTGAACTAGTTTAATATATCAAAACGCCATAAACATGTTTCAAGCACAATTTCTTTTCTAGATTACTTGCTTCAGGCTCTGATGATTTTCATGTTATGTTATGGGATCCATTCCAAAAGAAAAGGATCTACAATTTAACAACACCACATACAGGCAATATGTTTTCAGTTAAGGTAGAATTCTACTCGATGCATTCGATCATATTAATAAAAATAATTGACAATTGCTAGTTTCTTCCTAAAAGTGGAAATTCTTTGATAGCAACTGGTGCAGCCGATAAATGCATATTCGTTTTTGATTTACACCGAAATAATGAACCAATCTGGAATTGTGATTGTCATTGGTCAAGAGTCAAGAGGCTTGCAACTGCCCCCGAAACACCTTTTATATTTTGGTCAGCTGGTGAAGATGGTAATATTTTGTAAGCTTATCGTAAAGTATTTTGCAGATCTTTTTAGGTAATATAAGATTATTATTTCAGGCAATTTGATATTCGTGAACAACATAAGTGCAGGGCTGAGGATCGTGTCTTATTGGTTAATTTAACAAATCATTTAGGAATTCATGGTGAAGCTAAATGTATTGCTGTAAATCCAAGACGGTATGACGTAATTGGTTATTTTAAAATCTAAAAAGATATTTCATCATCATCATCAATAGCTCCAAAGTCTGTTATTCGCTTTAGCTTCCTGCACCATACTCTTCTAGAACTGACAGTCCCTAGCTTGAACTCTCCCAATTTCTTATAGTTAGGGCTCGTAGATCTTTTTCTACGCCATCTGCATATCACACTGTTTTCACAGTAGCCTGAAGAGAAGAGCAGTAATGCACAGCTAATGAGAATCAACGCTCGTACCCCATCTAAGACAGAAATAGTAACCGCAATTCATGCGATGGCCAATGGTTAAGCTTCTGGAAAGATACCATCTCGCCAGAATTGTTGAAAGCCGACTCAAACCTTATAGCAAATGCGCTACATCCAAACCTGGAAATAGCATGAAACACCTCTATTTTTCCGGAGGATTGGACGGAAGTTGTCATAGTCAAATTACCAAATAAGGGACCTAACAATATGCCACAACTTGAGAGACACATGTGTATTATCTACTGTTGGCAAAATCTTGTCCCAAGTATTATTATCTAGGATAAGAGGCAGAAGACCGAATGGTTACAAGACAGTAGGCTAGATTCGAAAAGGGTCGCGCCTCAAAAATATGTTCAACAATTTAGCAACAGAAGACTTAAAGCTAAATCCGACTAAAACTAAAAAAATGCGGATAAATGCAAACACTATTGAACGCACACCGCTGAATAACCGTGACGAGGAATTTATAAATAAATTCTTTTACCTTGTTGGCATTATTACCGAAAATTGTGGGGCAGAAGAAGTCAGTTCCAGAATAAATAAAGCACTAAGCGCATATGCACGCCTGTTTCGCATATGGAGGTCGACGAAGATCTCAATTAACACCAAATTGCGGCTGTTCAACTCCAACGTTAAGGCAGTTTTTTGTATGGTTGCGAAACATGGAAAGTCGCCCAATTCATCACAAGGTGCCTACAAGTTTTCATCAACAGATGCATGCGTCGTATCGTAAAAATTCGCTGGGCTAGAATTACAAATGAAGAACTATGTCGCCGCACCGGCCAAGAGAGGATAGATAACGAAATCAGGCGAAGAAACTGGAATTGGATTGGCCACACCTTGCGACGCGAAAATCTAGCCAAACAGGCTCTTGACTGGAATCCGCCAGGAACCCGTCCAGTTGGTAGACCTAAAAGAACGTGGAGACGCCAGACGCCAGGGTAATTCTGCTGCCAAATAACTAAGCGGCCACCACCATTGAGGCTCAAGCGCGGTCTATATAACTTTTAAGCTTGTCTAAACATGTCAAAAGGAATCACCATACTTGAGTAAGAGCTACAGGATCACTTTTCAGCTGGTACCGGGCCACAGGAACTTCGAGGGGTAACAAGCAAGCAGACGAATTGGCTAGATAAGAAACAATAAAGGGGCGGTTTACACGACCGTACACTGAACAGACAAAAGGAACGAACGAACAAGAATTATAGGGAAGAGGGGGAGAGGACGATGGGGAGGGCAGACAATTAGAATGGACAATTTTCAGCGGACTTTGAACGAACATTTTGACAGTTCCTGCGTTGTTGTTGTTGCTAGGACGATAAGGCAAAAGAAAATTTCAAAAAGCAACAGCAATAAGCCAATTGTTCGTTCGTTGGAGTTTCACCGGTGAAAACGCTCATGCGACAGTCCATCGGACTTCAAAAGATAATTAACGATAACAGCTAAGTTTTGTCTGTTCGGTGTCCGGTCGTGTAAATCCAGCGATTGTAGACAAACCAGTGGGGAATGAACAGAAGCCGCTGTGGGTGACGAAGGAGATATCACCATGCACTTCTCTTCAATACTAGGTTGGAGGGTAACATAATACGCGAAAACTACAAAGAGTTAGCCTGATTAAAGCACAATGATCATGCGACCTGCGACTTGATGTTACTGCAGAAGGACGTCGCCAAAAATTATGTCGACCATCACGGGGCACTGGACGATTAGAAAAGTTGCTGCTAGATTGAGAAATCCATACAATTGTTGTGGAGAGGAACAAGCCAGAGAGACAACCGAACATCTTCTTTAGAGTTCTCCGGATCTGGCCAGAATAAGACCCCGTGCATTTGGTAAAATTTTCTGAAGGGCTCGGGGAAGCTTTCGAAGCTTAAAATAGGAGATGCAATCACGATACCTTTTCTGTGTCAATTGTGTGCTTATTCTCCATGCATTGTCTTCATTGACTAGTACGTATTCCCTTCGAAGTACTTCCCTCTAAAATATATCCATCTTATCTGAAGATTTTTGTGAGATACTCCCTTTTTCCCATTACTCACTATGATATAGGGTATTAAATGAACATACTTGTATTATTCCAGACCAGAACTAATTGCAGTTGGTGCAAATGACCCATATGCCCGCATTTATGATCGTCGAATGATTAGATTGGAGAGAGTTGATCATAAACTCGATCGCATAAGGAAAGGTGAAAGGAGTCGTGATGATTTACCAAAATCGTGTGTGACATATTACTGTCCTGGACATTATAGTAAAACATCAGGCTCAAAAAATATGGGTCATGATAGTAAGGCAATAACATATTTGACTTTCAATTCAGACGGCAATGAGCTATTAGTTAACATGGGTGCAGAACATATTTACTTGTATGATTTAAATAACGCCGAACAACCGGTGGTAAGCATTACATATTTTGAATTTTTTTTAAACCATGTAAAATTTGATGTATGGTTTGCAGTTCCTTGACCTGCCGGAATATAAAAAGAAGAGTGATGATAGCATGGCTGAAACTCCAAAAAGAAAACTACCTGAGCATGTTGAAATTTATAAAAAAATGGTAACAGAGTCTTTTAACAAATCAATAAGAAACAATTATTTTTATTCATTATTATGTTTCAGGGTAACGACTTTTTAGAAAATGAAAAATATCTTCGTGCTATAGACCAATATTCAGAGGCAATTGAAATGGCACAAGATTGCCCAATTTTATATCTGAATAGGGCTACAGCACTTATGCGTCGCCTTTGGTAACAACAAAAAAATAATATAATGATTATATCAATAAAATTACACAATTTTAGGTACGGCGATGTTTACGCTGCCTTACGAGATTGCCACATTGCCTTAAAACTAGATCCATCATATATAAAGGCACAATTCAGATTAGCACGAGCTCTATTGGATTTAGGAAAAATTAAAGAAGCTGATGAATGCCTTAAAGAATTGGTCGTCCGATTTCCGAATTATGCTAACAATCATGGTGTTATGATGTTAAAGAAAGATATTGCTGTAACTACAGAGGTAATAATTACATGAAATCGATATGATGTGATATATATGTTTGTTCCTAATTTTAGCATCGGAAGCCTGGTTCACCAGATTACTTCGGTACAGTTGAATTGTCTGATACAGAAAAGGTATAATTTTTATAGGCATTTAAAATTTATAATTTATTTAATATATCTCATTAAGTACTGGAGAGTTAAAGCCAAAGATTATAAGGAACGTTTTATTGGGCATTGCAATACTACAACTGATATTAAGGAAGCTAATTACTTTGGAAACGATGGAAAGTATATTGTAGCAGGGTAAGAATTTAAAAAAAAACATTTTGTATTTAATTGACATTGACAAAACATTCTTACTAATTGAAAATGATGGACAGCTCGAAAACTAAGGACATTTGTTTTGTTGATTTAGTCCGTGTTTATTAGGTCAATTCTATAATATCTATAATGTATTGAGTTCTTTTGGAAAGTAATTTCATTGGTCTAAACACACTAAATCCACTGATGACAGATGATAACAGCAGAGAATCCAAGACCGACTTACTAGCATCTCCGTTCACTTATGGGGTATCTAAGCGCGTGTCAGAAGTGGAGAAGCAGAAAGATGCCAGAAGAATGACGAAGGCACAATTGTCCCATCCCAGTCCATAAAAAAGGTGAATTGATGAACTGCCAATCACGTTGTTGAATACAGTTTACAAAGTTCTTGACATATTTTGTTAAGTACATTGAAACCACATATGGAAGACACAGTAGAAGATTGCCAAGAAGGGTTTAGAAAGAACAGATCGACCAGACGAGATGTTCATAATGACACATATATCTACTTAAAAAATGGCAATGATATACATCTTATTTTGTAGACTAGAGAAATGCTTATGACTTCCCTTATAAAAGAGAGCTGTGGAACAACATGTGAGAAATGGATTTCCCGAAAATTAATAGAGTTGTGCAAAATTACGACCGAAGAGCGTAGAAAACAAATGAAAGGCTTGGACATTAAACAAACCAACAGAATATCAACTCAAAATTTCGAAAGGAAATTCCTAAGAAAAATATTTGGTCCTGAAAGGGCTAACCAAAACGAATGGCGCATTAGAATCAACAAAGAGCTTCAAGAAATGTATGACGAAATAAATATAGTCACACATATACAATTGAGTAGATTACGATGGCTCGGACATGATCTAGAATGCTAGTCAGGACTTTCAGGAAAAAGAGGCGTAGGAATCGGTGGAGAGTACTCGATTAAATACTCATGAGTATAATCGAAAGAAAATTACTCAATGAGTTACTTTTTACTCGTTCGAAAGTACCCGATTCCTTGAGAATCGATGAACATTTCTGCGAACTGTCGAAGGCCGGCTCCACACGTTGGCACCAAGGTTGAACCCAATGCTAGTTGTCCAACTTGTATATCGAGAAATTTGCATTGGCGTGAGCATTGGGGATTGGCCGTCGGGTGTCGGAATCTATGCCAACGTTCGCTGGTACTCGCTTTGGGACCAACGTGTGGAGCGGGTGTTAGCCTATGCATTACTCGATTTTCGGCTGCGACAGATAACAAACACCTTTGTAGCTTACATCCCGAGTAAAAGCATGCATAGTGAACAGATATGCCTGCCACACGGGTATGCACGCTTCCGCTGCAAGTATGAAAATCTAAAAATCCGTCCGCCAGAGGTATGCACTCTTCTGTTACATATATGAATGTAGTCATAATCGATAATTCCAAACGCGAGTGTCGTTTTACCAAGCGGTCCCCAACTAAGTACTAACCACGTCCAATGATGCTTGACCTGAGCAATCTAACGAGAACCGGTCTACTGAGTATGCTTAATAGCACGCTTTATTTTTTAAAGTGTCAATTTTGTTCCCTTTAGTATAAAAAGTGTGAGCGTACCGTGCTTCTTTTGGAATATTAGGGGCTGCGTTTTTACTCAGGCGTACCGTGCTTGTTGCGGGTGCTATGCAAGCATTTCGATGCTGTCCGGACGAGTCTGATTTCTACTCGGGATGGGATATAAATTCCAAACCTATTAAAGCCCGGTTACATCCCAAAACGCAAATTGGAGCTCTTTTATCGTACAGAAATTTGTATGTATTTCTCTCTGCCTGGAATTCAAATTCGTGCATACAAATTTCCGTGATATAAAAGAGCGGTGATATTTGCCTTTGGGATGTATTTTTCTGCCTTAATTAAGAACAGTTTAGGGACGTTTAAGGCGAAAAGCGTTTATATGGAAATTATTCGCGACTGAGATAAACTTGCAGTTAGCTTGAATTCGGCCTTGAATGCAAATTGTACTCAGCCCTCGATTCCACCCTATAAATAATGATATTACTAAAAGTACTCGGTCAAAACTATCGAGTACTGATATGAGTAGAATCCGAAAGCCAAATACTCATATGAGTAAAGAATCGAGTACCGATTTCGTATCCTTAGGCGTGGCCCGACCAAGAAAAATGTGGATGGCTTCGTATAACAAAATCGAGAGAATTAGCAAGACGTAGAGACGACTGAAAAAAGACACTTTAAGAGGCCCGAGTTCTACAAGGACTGTAGCGCCATTTAAGAAGAAGATAAATATAATTTTCAGAACTTAAGAATTGCATGGAGTTTTCGGTTTTTGGAATATTCAATAACACAACCAATTTAAAAAAAAAACCTGAATAATTCAAGCAAATGTTTTGCAATTGGGTCCATCATTTTCTTCTACCTAGCTATTTAAATTTTTATTAGGGTAAAGAAATCACTAGCCAACTGTTAAAACTTTAATCTTTTATCACAATCATTTACAAAAATAGTTAACAACGTTTCTATATTATATTTTAAATTCATAGTTCAGATGATGGCAACTTCTTTATATGGGAAAGACCAACAAATAAAATCAAAAGCATCTATAAAGGTGATATGGCCATCGTGAATTGCGTTCAGCCACATCCTAGTATCTGTCTTTTAGCTACTAGTGGAATTGATCACGAAATAAAAATATGGAGTCCATTGGCTGAGGTAAATTTTCTTCATTTTTTTATCTGAAAGAATATAAATTTTTGTTTTCTATAAAATTGCAGGCTTCTGAAGAAAATAGCAGCAGGGTTTTGTATATTGATGGTACAGTAGATTCAAATCAACATAAAATGAAATCGGATCCTTTTGATTTAAATACACCGAGCAACTTTTGCAGAAGCAGCTAGTGAGAGAATTTGACAGCATAAATTTGTTAGAAGTGTTTTTTTTGTTTGTTTTATATATATTATAATAGCAATTTGCTAAATTACTAAGTCCCTATAAAAGTAGCGTAAAATAAAATTATTAGAAAACAAAGTATGCGCATTTCATTAATTAATTTGAAAGAAGATGTTTAAGATTATCTTGCGCCTACTCTTATTGAACCCATTGTTCACAAACATCGGGTTCCAAAAATCTTGATGGAAGTTCTTAAAAGAGACATAACCAGTGTCTCAGGGTGAAAATATTGAAAACAGGGAAAAATTTGCTTAATGTGTTCGGTATGGGATGAACAGACCCTGGAATTCGATTCGAAAGTCATGAATTCACGAGTCACGAATTCGAATTGAATTTGATAAATGAAGTATGAAAATAACATCGCAACTGGCTTCCGTTCAGTTCTCACATTCGCATCGCATTCCAGGATAACCCCCGCTGAAGATGATATACTTGATGAACTTAGGTTGAACCACCCAGATTAACGCGTGAAACAGAACAGTGTAAGAATTATAGAGTGATGTGCAACCTGATGGCGGATCCTCGGAAATGACGGTGGTTATTCTCGTTGGCGAGGGACGTGACTATGAGGGAGGCGGTGGAATGAATGGAAATATCACTTCACACACCACCTTGCGACAGTTATAATACGGCCCTTTGTAGATCTAGTCGCCAGGAGTCTCTTAGATTGACAATGAGACTACCAATTTACGGTCGAAATGACATCTGTCACGTCGCTCGACAACAAGAATAAGGCTGGACGCCTCCCATTCCCTGTAAGTGGTGGCGCTGATCTCGGGAACACTGAGTGTGAGAGGTTGTTCTAGATTTTCTAGTGAAGAGTTCACTGTGAGTGAACCTAGTCGGCTAGTCTTGTGTTGCGAAAAAAAACATTGCCGTGGAGGCAGAAGGTTATTTATTTCATTGGAACTGTCATTATGGTAGATGTGGTCGAATTTCGTCAGAGCCCCTACATTCCTGCTCCTGTTCAACAATCTCCTCTGGGAACCGAGCGCACCCAATTGTATAATACCTTATCCTGATATGGAGGCTCTGTCAGGATGGACCTTCAGTTTTCTACCATACTCAAGGGACTTTTATAGACCAATTACATTTTATTCTTCGGTCCGGAACCGGCTATTGAGGCACTGCTATCAGGTTAATAATATGGTATCGAAATTCTGCTTAGGTCGAGTCTTCGGACGGTACACATTCTTGTTCTCGTGGTAGTCTGGTACTGCCGGTATCGCAGACTTTGCCGGCTGGTTATCGGGATTTACTTGTTTCAGGAGGCATAACACTCCGACGAGGATGTCTCCCGCTAACCTTGAGGGTTCCATCTCTGGCTCAGCCGGCTGCTCATACAACATCCATGCAACCCCCAGACTTGCCTTAACCTGCCCTATTCTCTTCTATCCTTCAAACTAAACTTACTACTAGGCATTGAACCATGACCTGAAAGACATGACAGACTGTATTACAATAGTCCTAAGCTTGGTTTTTCCACATAAAAAACTGCAAGAAGATATACGATTTCACTTAACATATCGTATCTTGTTGGTTCGATAAAGAGTGCGCTAGAGTAACAAAAGATAAGAATGAAACATATGCTAATATGCTGCAAAGGTACAGAATTAGAAATTCCGTATCAACTTATAATAGTTCGAGAGCCCAGGCCCGCCAGACCTACGTCATTTTCTTAAAGCTGATATTTCGTATATACATACATAGTGTGAAACGCAGTTAAGAACGTATGTACACTCGCTAGCCAGGAGAATGGGCCCTTTTGTAGATAGAGTGGTTGGGGGGTAAAAAGGGGTTAAAATTGAAAAAAAATTCTGTCGCTGCGTATGTAGGTTATACTAGGGCTAAATAACCGTTAAATACTAGTGGCAGAAATTTTTGACCATTTCCTGGGGTGTTGTGGGGTGAAATGGCAACTTCAGCTAGAGTTGGCTTGGGAAGGAGAAGACGTGGTTGGAAGAACAAATTGTAGAGATAAAAGAACTCGGGAATAATAACGAATTAAGAAAGTTTTACGAGAAAGTTAACAAGCAACGTAAAGAGTTTAAACCCAGAATATCGATGTGTGAGGGCAAAAACGGTAATATTCTGAGCCAAACAGATGTATTTTAATGAGTTACTGAAAAATTAAACTACCATAATTAAAGTGATGTGAACCAACCCAATAGAAACGCACTTCCTGGTAACGATAGTGATACTGGTACAGGGCTAATGAAAGTGACGTGCCGCAATGGACGACTTAAAAGGAGCTATGACAAACCTTAAAAACAATAAAGCTCCAAGAAAAGATATCATAGCAACTGAGATGTGGAAATATGAAGGCCAAGAATTGAGGAATGGATTATACAAGCTTGTATGAGTAGATCAATCTGGCGTCAGAAAAAGATCGCATTTGAACGAACCGAAGGTGTGATATGACCGCTGCAAAAATAAGGAGATCAACACTCGTATGTGAGAACTATAGAGGTATAACCCTCCTCAACTCAGCGTATAAAATACTGTTCACTATTTTGTACAGGAAACTTTTACCGATCGCAGAAGGCATAATAGGTTGGTATCAATGTGGCTTGCGACCAGGTAGGTCCACTACAAACCACTTTTCCACCCTAAGAAATTTTTTGGAAAAATCATAGGAATTCAACGTCAATATTCATGTACTACTTATAGACTTTAGGCAAGCTTATGAGAGCGTGAAGCGTGAGGAGCTATTTTAAGCTGTGGAGTGTTTCCGGTTTCCAAAACACCCAAGTAACAAAAGCTACAATCAAGGTAATACGATGCAGAGTTGAACGAGACCTCTGAGAAAGTTTCACATCACAGAGGGGCCTGAGACAACGTGACGTGCTGTCATGTCTCCTATTTAAAATAGTGTTGGAGAAGGTGGTAAGAAAAGCTGGGGTAGAAACGACGGCATCCATTTTTAACAACTCAACACAGACAATAGCCTAAGCTGATGACGTCACCCTTCAAAAGGATACACAACTCCAAGACAAAACATTACAATAGATATATATATATATATATAACATAGAAACCGTTCTTTAACGATTAAATTCTTTAATTTACTTATATGGGAACAGTATTGCAAGCTGACAGTGGCGAGACAACGGAGATCAGAAGGAGAATAAACGTTGCTAACAGAAGCTATTTTGGTCTTCGGCAACATCTTACGAATCTTTTCTAGAGGAACGAAGTGTAAACTATATACAACGCTAATCAAGCCCGTTCTGCTGTTCGGATCAGAGGCATATAGACTTTGAAAATACCTGTCGAAACTCTTCTAGGCAGTTTTGAAAGAAAAGTACTAGGAAAAATATTTGGCGGTGCCTGTGAAAATGGTCAATGGCAAATGGCGATAAATGCAATCCCTGATGGAAAGAGAAATTCCGGACTCCGTTCAGGAAGACTTAGGTAAGTTCGGCGTACGTCGTTGGATATTAGCCAACAACCGAACGGCATGGAGAGAAATGATGGAGGAAGCCAATCTGGAGGCTGTAGTGCTACAGATGATCATGATGAATTAGCTAACTCTGCCTCAAAACTATTGAAATTTGTGTTACGGTTCGATTGAGTCTTTCGCAAAAATAATACTCGTATATTTAGCTATCGTCGAGCGTTTTAATTGCAATTTTAACAACTAAATTTCTGGTAAAATAATTTTATAATTAATATCTGCAAAATTTCTTTACATATGAAAGGATAAATTTAATCAGAATTTGAAAGACATAACTCGACTGATTTCCGGTGTAATTAATTAATTCTGTTACAAGTAGATGAAAAATCCTGTTTAGAACAAGTTTTCCTCATTGAATTGATTAGGGTCTATGAACTGTTGGCGTATTTTGACATAGTGAATATTATCTAATAAATTCTTATATGCATATGCCAAGCAGGTGTCTAGCCGGCTCTTTTCCAGTTGAGTATCTTACGACGCCTTCATTCTGTACCGTGCGAAGAAATTATTTCCTGTTTTAACCATACATAATAGAGAAGTATGTTTCGAGTTGTACTTCTATAATCCTAAAGTAACTGGGATTGACCAAAGTCAAAAAAATGTGGGGGTAGTGTCTACCAAGATATTTGTGTTGCTTCAAATATTGGGTTTCTTCTTTGATTATTGAACAGTACGAGAAAATGTCTCGCTTTATTTTACGTGTTTTTTTAATTGCGAGGATACATAATCAGAAAGTTCGTTATATGCACTTCTTAGAACTACAAAGAACTATGAAAAAAATACGAAAATAGCCGTGTTTTTTTTGCAATTAGTTTGTGAACCGCGCGCGCAATTATACCAAGATCATCCCACATGCACCTCTATTGCTGTAACCGATCGATGAAATTACTTAAATGAATTATTATAGCCTGTAAGGTTAATACCTGTCCCGCTAACTAAACGAAGGTTTCTTCTCTATCTAATAAGCTATTTTGCACGATATATTCACCTTTCAATAGAAACAAGTTGGGGCTGGCATAGCTGAAAAGATTCTTCTCCATGTGAACAGCGACATGGTCGAGACGGATGCACGTGAAATAAAGCCAAGACCTAAGGGCAAAAAACGGGCTGCAGCAGCTTCAAGAAGAAGTGTAGGCAAAAAAGAGAGCAAAGAAAAGAGACTGGAGGGCTTGGATGAAACTTGAATTTGTAGGGAAAAAAGAAGGAAAAAACTAAAAAAAAAATGGAAAAATGAAAAAAAAAGATTTTTTTTTGCAAAAAAATAAAATAAAACAAAATCGCAGCAAAGTTAAGAGGAAAAATAAGAAAAATTCTTGCTTGACGTGTAGAAGAAACAAGCAGTGCGCCAGATTGTTGCAAGAGCGTTAAACCGCATTCAGTTGAGAGAAGGATCTTCCAGGATGAAGACCAACAAGTGTTTTGAAGAAGTGAAGCCCTGATAAATTGTTTAAAACACTTTATATTATAGAATAATAATAATAATAAATAATTATTTTATTTGAAAAATATAAAATTCATATATTAGCGGTTTCAGTGCGGTAAATTTATGTGTAAATTTTTATTTTGTGTTTTTCAATTAAAAGTGTGATTTGGTTTTTTAAAATGTGACTTAGTAAAAGATGAAGAGATGCTATTTTGTGGCTAAATAAGTAAGGCTTTGAAAAGGTAAATGTATATCGTGTAACATTAATTTATATTCCCATTATTATTTTAAATCTTATTAGAAGATTTTAACTTCAATAAATCCACAGTTCGATTGATTTGGCACATTTTAAATTTTAGTACTTATTAGAATTTAAACATTACATTTGGCGGGAAAAAACCGCATGATACTTAGTTAAATAAATGCAAATATGTATGTTTTAGAATATATGCAGACTTTTAAATATACATACTTAATTCAATTGATTTATCTTAAAGCGGCTCTTTTGTATTCGAATTGCAAACCTCACACAACCTATAGATTCAAAATTTGAAGTTATCATTTGTGATTTACTTTTCGTTAAGATTACTTATCAGACTGTACAGATAAGTAAAATCAATACATCAGTTATTTATTACTTAAACGGAATCTATTCCAATGAAATCAATGGGGAAGCATCACATCAATTAGTTAGTTAACGGCTAATTTTACTATTACTTCGAATACTTTGATCGAATCAAATTAATTGTATTATTAAATTGAACAAAGCGCATTGGTTGATATCTAACACCACACTTACCCCTATTCTAAATTGTGACCGGTCATAAGTCACAAGCTCGAAACTCGTGCTGGTCATTGAGAGTTTGATTTTTGTGACTATCAGCTGTATTGGTATTCTAAGCACCCGTTAATGGATTGTCTAAATTGTCTAAGTTGAGACTCACCATACACTTGTGATTGCGTTGTCACTTGTGACTGCTTATAGAATACGAGTATTAGTAGAACTTTGCGAAAATGAAAAGCTCGACAACGCCAGAAGACGGTTTTGGTGAAAATATCAATGGTACATATATTATCACGAAAAGTCCTGAATTATAAATAAATAATATTTAAAAACTTAAGATAACTTGTTGATGTTAATATACAATAAAATGGAGAAACCCGATTGCTATGCAATGGAGGCCCGTCTGAACTTATATTTTTATCATTTAAGGACAAAAAGTACTCAAAACCGTTCAAATTCATTTAATTATGCTAAAAATATACACCAACAATTGTTAGTCGATGTATTAACTCTTCGAGAAACGAAAAAAAACTTATCTAAAACTTTCTGCACATCAATTTCCACCTCACGATGTATATTGAGGGAAGTTAAATCGTTTAGCCGAACTTCAGAATTGGTCGATCTGAGATACGTTTTCAGACGACATAGTGTAGAGGAGCGTTCATTTGCCGCCTTAGTAACAGAAAAAACAGACATAACGCGGAGAATTAGAGATACATTCGGAAATGCATCTGCATTGCAAATGTCGCGTGCTTGAAGCGAATTTTTTACATCCTTTCCGGCAATGCGTCGTCGCCAAATTTGAACTTCATTGATCATTCACGTCATGCATAATTGAAGAGTATAATGCAATTAATTGCACACATAATTCTTCGTAGAGTGTTTCCATTTTACTAGTGAAAAGGCAGGCAAAATTTGATAAGACATTGCGATGATTTATGAATCGATCATGAAGATGAGCGACGAAGGTATCAAGATATGGTATGTAGATGGTTATACCGTAATAGTTTTTAAATGAGTCAGGTATCACGTTGATGCGATGCGTTTATTTCATAATAAGCCTTGGCTTTCGCAATTCGAAGTCGTATTCTATACTAATTGTGCTAACTTTCTCGAAAATTCACATGAAAGGCTCCGCCACTTTTCCTTTCTTTCAATCAATTCCTTCTTCGCGGTATCAGCTAGTTAATAGCTTCGTCTAGGTCCTGGTTTTTATTTTGAATCACCCGACTGAGAGATAAAAATCAAAGTATGCACCGATCTCAAAACGAATATGTACTTCTGATATATAGTCTCTACGACCACGACCCCCAAATCCCCACCCCCGGTCGCACGGGCCTGCATATGAGAAAAACAGAATTGGGCTTACACCCTTTGCTTAAAAATATTCTACAATATTTTTTTATATATCGCGCTTGAAAATGTTTGCTAATTTAATATCTTAAAAACCTAGGGAAGATTTGGAAAATAAAGGGAATCGCTTATAACAGATATGGGAATAGCAATTTTCACGGATTCTATATTAGTAATTGGGGTAGCTAAAAATTTTATGTAAATTTTATGTTGGTTTTCAACTGTTACAAACTCGATCTCTCTCTCCAGAGTAAAATACAGCAGCGTTATGTTATGTTATTATATTTTGTTCTACAATTTTAAAGTTAGTAAAACTGTATATGTTCTCTAACTTAATATTTAGTATTATGATTCCTCAGCATCTACAATTAGAGCGATATGAACTTTCACCAGCTCTTCTTTAAGCACTCAACAGTTCCAATCATCTATATTGAAACAATATTATGTTATAGTTTATTTATCTGCACAGTTTTTAAAAATATCATAGTTCTAGAAACATAGATAAACGGAGCAGAAGTTGTAGTACTGCTATCAAGCTATTTTAGCTTAGCAAAGACTTTGCATTACAGAAAAAATAATTAAAGTAATATATTTAATTAAATACAGGAAGAACAATTACAAAGCAATAAAATAGGTCAAGTGGACAGTAAAATTCTAGACAATAACAAAAATCAGTGGTATACTATTTTTCATAGAGGCTTAGAAAGCAGACTCGGAGTCAACCTAAGATAAAGTGTTCTACTTGCTCTCATATATTTACTTACTTACTTACTTATGCTCTTTTAATCCCTTATGGGAAATAGGGCGTAAAAAGTTGCCTTTCAGCGAACTCTGTTTTGTCTCATTTAGAGTTAGTGGGTTCGATTCCCTTTCATGGAAATTTTTCTTCGTATTTTCTTTTTACAAAAATTCATTTGCTTGTACCGATTCTATTCGATTATTGCAGTTAAATAGTAGTTGTCCCGGCAGTCTTGAATGACGGACGCTTATGAATATTGTGTGAATTGGGTTACTATTTTTTTTCGAGTAGATATTGTTTATAGGCAGTACGCTCTAAAAGAAAACCGTCGGCAGTACAAAGAGAGCTGTAATTTCGTTTCAACAAGTATAGACAAAAAGGAATCTTTCTCCGAGTTCTCTTTAGTCTTCTAAAATAATAAAATATAAAAAATTATAAATATAATTTTAAAAATTTAAATTGATCTACCAATCCAAAAATAGCTTCTCAAACGTGGGCAAATAAGATAGATATATATTGTGTGGGCAAAGGTACAAAAAACTAGTATTTGGGGATATACTATGCGATAGACCAATAGGTAAACCGAGAAAGAGATGGAGGGATGCAGTAACAGCAAAAGCAGATCCCAGAAAACAGTAACTGCAAAGTTCCCGCTAACAATCGTACCATCTGGAGGAAATCGATATGGGCTGTAGCGCCATAAGAGATACTTTGTAGATGAACACAGTCCCAAGAACTTAAAAACGCAATAAATTATTGCTGCAATATAAAAATCGAAGATGTAAAACTTTGTTGCTTTATTATAGCTTCTTAAAAAAGCGAGTATCTTCATTGTAATGACTAAAATTCGACCTAACTTCCAGTGAAACACGATGTATGTTTGCAAGTTTTTCGTTGTTTCTGAAATTGTAAAGCGAAGCGGATCTAAATAAGAATACAGTAACTTTATCACCAGTTGAAAAAATTCCATATAATAAAGCTAATCAGAACCCAGTGCACGAGTATAAGATAAAGGCCCTTGTGCTGAAAGTTGAGCCGTGTGCCGTGACAAGTCGTTTGAGTTGAAGAAAGTGAATTTTCCGACGTTCATCGCAACGGTCAGAAAATGGAAGTGCTAATTCGAGTTTAGGCCCCTGTGCTAAAAAACGTAATTCGACTGAAACGTCACTTGCTTAAACTCAAACGACTTGTCACGACACACGACTCGACTTTCAGCACAATGGCCTTTATCTAGGGGCCAGTTATGAACCTGGATAATAATTAATAGATTAAGAAATTAGGGTGGATCTATCTAAAGCCTCTATTAAAACATATTTGTAATGCTGACAAATTGTAAAGATAACGGAACAAAGCCTTAAAATATTCCACTCCGCTTTTCCTTGTTAATGAAATAACAGAATATAAATGATTAGAAGTAGTTAAATTAGCACTGGGCAATTTTTGGGATCCACGTGAACTCCCGGTAGTTCTTTTGAGTTCGATTGAGAAAGGTATAGGCAAACTTCGAGTGAGAGATGTTAAAACAAAAACTGGTGGTGCCGGTACTCCGAAAAAGTTAACTATTGCCCACCTGTAGGTTAAATGATTGCTACAGCTTATCAATGGATTTTGTGAAAATCGATGGTTTCTCAAGTAATAAAAATATATAATAACCATAGAAAATGTCATCCTTGTCAGCGCTCTAGATACTAGAACAGGTGGCATACAATGGGGATTGTTAGACCGCCTTAAGGACCTCGACTACGCGGATGATATCTGTTTGCTGGCCCACAGACACCAGGACCTCAGAAACATGTTAAACAATTTGGCAACAGAAAGTAGTTCAGCAGGCTTAAGGTTAAATCCGACTAAAACCAAAGAGATGCGGATAAATGCAAACACCCTTGAACCAACAGCGCTAAATAACCGTGACGTGGAACTGGTAGATAAATTCTGTTACCTCGGTAGTATTATTACCGAAAACGGCGGTACAGAAGAAGACGTCAGTTCCAGAATAAATAAAGCAAGAAGCGCATATGCATGCCTGTTTCACATATGGAGATCAACAGAGATCTCAATTAACACCAAATTGCGGCTGTTCAACTCCAACGTTAAGGCAGTTCTTTTGTACGGTTGCGAAACATGGAAAGTCACCCAATTCATCACAGGGCGCCTACAAGTTTTCATCAACAGATGCCTACGTCGTATCCTAAAAATCCGCTGGCAAGATAGAATTTCAAATGAAGAACTATGGCGCCGTGCCGGCCAAGAAAGGATAGACGACCAAATCAGGCGAAGGAAATGGAATTGGATTGGCCACACCTTGCGACGCGAAAACGAGAATCTAGCCAAACAGGCCCTCGACTGGAATCCGCAAGGAACCCGTCGAGTCGGAAGACCTAGAACAACGTGGAGGAGAACCCTATTAGCAGAGGCCGCAACAACCGGGAGATCCTGGTCAGAGCTGAGAGCTGTCGCGCAAAACAGAGTCCGCTGGAGGGCAACTGTTTCCGCCCTATGTCCCATGAGGGATTAAAGGAGCAATTAGATTAGATTAGATAGAAAATGTCGCGATTTTATAAAAGTTAGAAGCTTGCACTTAACTAATAAAAATAACTATTTTCCGTCGGCTAATTTTATTCGACTATTTTCAATAACTTGTACCTAGGGTCAAGTCATGCCGAGATAACATGCAGTTCTTAAAGAGACGAGCCAAATGAATAAAATTAGTAAAATGCTTTTAATGAATTGTATAAATTAATTTTTTCTACCTTATTTTGAAGATTGCATATGCAAGTCTAATTGATAGTATAAGACAAACTCTTAAGATACTCTATAAAAGTTATATCTAAACTCGTGGTTTCTTGCAACTTTCCATAATACCAATGTATTCTGTATTTATTAACACACTACGGTATTGCCTTCTTAAACGTTTACCACGAACTCATACAACTCCGTAAATCATTTTTACTTTTACCTCAATGCACTTGCATTTATCTTAAACAATTCATTACGATAGTTTACATTCTTCTTAGCCTAAGTGTTTTGTTCATACTATGGAACTATATCGCAAAAAATTATGGTACACGTATCGCAAATAGGCATTTCTTGTTAAAATCCATAAACAGCAAACCTTCTTCCATGGGGCTATAGTTTAAGTCTGGTGTCTGGAGCATCGATAGATCCCAACATTGCTCTCGACAGCAGATAAGCCCCCAAGGGCATGCAGTATTTAATATAATCCATATTACATAAAATGTATTCATTATTCTACCTGACGTCTTTAAATAGCACCAGGCCTTAGCCAATCAATTCGATAAATCTTTCATATATGAACAATATTTTAAAATTAATTAAAGAACTGCTTACATGCAGCGAATTAAGTACAGACAAAAATGGAAGGAAAAAAAGTATAAAATAAAGGAACGATACAAAAAGATGATTAACCAGCCCTAGCCCGATGCTTCGTCAGTCCTAAAAGGCCCAGTGGTTCTTCTCTCTTTTCCATTTTACAGGCAAGATTGAAAAAAAGACTGTCCACCAAGGAACACGACTCTAAAAACAAAACGGCAAAACCTGTGGTTTGCTGCAATTGGCAACACCTTGGAAGCAAAAAAATGCGAAGACGTTCGACAACCTTTGCCGTGAATTTTTTGTTCTCAAGGACACTGTCTCGCGGCGCATGGTCACGCATAAGCCCAGCGCGGGGTACTGAGACGTGGAGCACGAGGGCAATTTTGCCTCAAAGTCTTATTCCCAGCTTCCCACGTCACTGACGGCTATTCCCAGCGCTATATTAGCACAGTTTTTGCTCTGGTGCATCTGCGCCAGTGTGGGGCAGTGCGGTGCACAATATTCCATCCCGATGCTTCTCTGATGCTGAACTACTGGGGGGAGACGACTAGCTTGGCGTTGCGACTGCTGTGGAGCTCTCAAAAAACCATTGATGATGCCCCTAAAGTATTTGCGGTCATTTTTTGGTATCTGCGGCTTCGCGCAAATATCACGTCGCGGCCGCATCTTGGTGGTGTTTATTTTTGACCAAGACCCCAAGACCGTAAAATCTTAGAGAGACAGGAAAAGTGCGTGAGGCTTTTGCTTGGCCATTTCTACCTCGCATCGCTGAGTGCAGTGCATTGTGCAGCAGAGTGAGTTACCGCCAAAAATCTGTATTGTCTTTAAATGGTCGGGGGTTTTCTTCTACATTTTCTTCTTTTTTTTGCTTTGGCGAAATAAATGAAAGAGAATTCCTTTTTAAAATGCATTGTGCATGGTGAACTTGATGACGAGTTGAATGAATTTGATGATGATTAGTACAGAAGTTTTTTTTAAAATAAATTGACGGTTTTTGCAGTAATTATGTTTGGGGTAAATCGTTTTTTTGTGTGGCTTGAATGTACATGTTTGTATATTGAAATTGAGAAAAATATCGCTACAAAAATTTATCGTTATACGGCGACCGTTAACTGTAGTCCAGATTAGGTGATTACTTGCAAAATTTTAGCAAAATCAAGAACTGAATTTAACCCACCTGAAATATCTGTTTTTAATATATTGTTGAATCACTAAAGAAAGTCGCATCAAAATACTCGATTATGAATATTTTACATAATACTGCTGTTAGTATTTTTCTGTTGATTTTAATATTTAGCTGTGCTTGATAAAACTGACAAAATCCAAGCTAACGCCATTTTCCACGTTCATCAACATTTAAAATATTTTGAAAATATTGTTTGAATATTCATATGCCATTTATAATGAAAATATTACCTTTATCAAGCAATTTAAACTAGAGTTTATTAGAACTTTTAAATAATAAACTGTACCACATTCAATTGTCATTAAACTGTTAAAGGAGTGATTGCAGCGCCACGGTTTAGAAGCTAAAAACATCGCACCGAAACAAATGTTTTTTTTACTGGTGATAAATATTTAAAAATTTGGAATTATCTTTCAGAATTTTATATCAATATGAAAAATAAGCAAATTATTAAGTATTTATATTTTAAATTTCAGGTGAATTGTATTATTACAAAAAGTGAAGATTTGCGTGTATTTTTCATGTTTACTGATTAAACAGTTTCGGGGCCTGGTAACTCCACCACCGTTGGCGATATTTGACGGCCAATGGGAGCTGGAGTTCCCAAGTACCGACGGTTTTTCATCAATTAATAACGAAAAACTAAAGAGAAATTTTATATTAAATTAATTTACAAAATTTCTACTATGTACTCTAAAAATTATATTTAAAAATTCATGTTTTTTTTATACTTCCTTATAAGTTACAGTATTTTCTTTACAAGAAGTTGTTTATAACTTGAAAATGTGAGTAATAGCCTCGACACACGGCAATCAAAATATGACGAAAATTCCTAATTTATGACGAACGCCCTTACGGGGCGACACACGTTAAAATACCTCATTATATTATGACAGTTGTGGTGTAGCGAAACATGTAAGGGAACGAAAAATAAAAAAAAAATCTTATCTCTGGTACGTTGTTGCCCCAATGGAAGGGAAACAAGTAATATTTAATTTTTTAATATGGAAAAAAGTAATATTTTTTATTAATTTTCAAGTAAAATTAAAATAAAAATCAGCTGACTCTGGAAAGACGCCTAAAAGCGGGCTTTTTAACATGATCTATCATTCGACAGATGGCGCTCTTTTGAGATTTCGTACTAGATTAACCAAAATTTGCATAATCGGTTTTCCTAATTAATGAGGTTCATATTCCTAATTAATGATGAATTTTCGTCATAAATGCGTGCGTGTGTCGAGGCTATAAAACAGTTTTGGTGACAGTTAAATACAGAAACTAGTGAAAATATATTTTAGAGTTGTTCTAGGGCTTTGAAACTAGTTTGATCATATTATGGTAAGTTGATAACATTTTTAATTCATAAAATACTTCCAAGAAATTAGTATTTAATAATTTAAGTTTCAAAAACACGAATGGCATAGTTTTTGTAGTTCTTACATCCATTACATTACATTCTTTAAGGCGGGAGGTCTTGGTAGGCACTGCGACCTAATTGGTCTATTGTGCCAACCCCTATTCTCCACCCTGGAAGTTAAGGATTTTGTGGATTAAAATTGTTTTAGGATTCACATCCCAACTATCCCTGGAGCAGGAATAGAGTTGGTTTAATCTTCTCACTGTACCCTCAGATCGCACAGCAAATGCTCTGCTGTTTCGGAAGTTGCTCCGCAGGACCCATAGCTACAATGAACTACCAGCCCTATTCTGCTTAAATAATATAAGCAGAACAGTGGCCCGTCAGGAGTCTGTAATTTTTTTTAGCTCCTATCTGCTGAAATTTAAAAGTTTGCCCCCTTTAGCTTTTACGATTTGAATGAATCTTTTAATGGGGTCTTTGTCCACCTATGAAGAAATAGCCGGCCGACCCAATTCTTGATGGCCCATCTTACGTGGCAATTTACTAAGCTGCAAAACGGTTCCATCACTTGGTGAGTTTGCATCTTCTCTTGCTAAGCCGTGGGAAATTTCATTATCGATGTGGCTTTCGTGTCCTGGAATCAATATCAGCGTAACATTGTTGTTCCTGTTGAGGGATTTTAGAGATAGAAGACAATATAAGGGCAGTGTTTGACGACACCCTGTGGGATTTAATAGCCAAACAGGGCAGCGTAAATGTCCAAAAAAATAACAATGCTAGAACTATTTGTAGTTCATTAATACAAATGTGGTACACACCTGGATGGCTACCTCAGCTTGAGTTGGTGGAGCTGCACCAAGTGCCACAGATATTTTGCACCTTGAGCCATACCGCATTAGCGGGTTTGGAACCGTTAGTATACCAAAAGGTCGGGTTTCCATTAAAGAAGGGCCTGCCGTGCTACTATTCTACTTGACATATGCTCCTTGAATCCCTCATGGGACACAGGGCCGAAACAGTTGCCCTCTAGCGAACTCTGTTGTGTGCGACGGCTCTCACCTCCGTCCAGGATCTCCCAGCTGTTGCAGTCTCTGCGAATAGAGGCCCTCTACTTTTTTCTAGGTCTTCCAACTTGACGGGTTCCTTGCGGATTCCAGTCAAGGTCCTGTTTGGCTAGGTTCTCGTTTTTGACGTTGCAAGGTCAATCCAAATCCATTTCCTTTGCCTGATTTCGTCATCAATCCTCTCTTTCTATTGTACACCACTTCTTATTTGCTTTGGAGTTGTCTACCTTTTTCCTTTTATCTGTTGAAACAAATCTTTATAAGTGTTACTTTATTTATGAAGCATAATAATGTATCCACATTTCGATCGTAATTTCAAATATGTTTACGTAAATAGATAATAATAGTCTTTTTCTTTTAAAACTATAAAATCAAGTTAAAATTTGCAGCTTAATAAGATCTTGGGCTTTGTTGTCAACGTGCACTCTGACCACCTTCAATATCTACAATATTTAATATTTTTGTTATACATGGTGCATTTTATGTTCTAGGCCGTTATATACAATGGCTGTGTTTCAAGTTTTACCACAATCAGAAATCAGTGATGGAAATTAAGCCTAATCATTGATGGACAATTGTTCGAATCCGTCAAAAAATGATGGAATATGAGACAAGTGGAGTGATTGCAATAATTGATGGAACTTGAAACACACCCATTTGTGGCACCGTTCTGTTGGAACCATATGTGCTGAAGGCCCCAATAATTCAATTTGGTCACAAGAAAGTTTTCCACCATGTCACGGTAGCGATCACCAGTTACTGTTACAACATTGCCTTTAGCATCCTCGAAGAACGGACTTATGATGCCACCGCACCAAATGACTCACCATACAGTCACTTGAGGATGACCCAATAGCGACTATTCTGTTTATTAACTACTACTAACTACTATCGAAGACTGTGAAATATGAACTGAAATATGGATAGTCAAACCAAAATGGCGGCCAAAAAAATCTGCCTGAAACATAAAACCTACCCTCTTCAATGTACTATAATATATTTTTATTAGTTTTAACATTTTACAATACATTTTTATTATATATTTTAGTCTGAAATGAAACTTATACGTGTTCCCATTAAGTCGATTCTACACGATGCTATGAACACATTCTAACGCTGCACCCTTGATGGTAGGGTAGCCGAGGCTCAAACTACGAGTGTCTAATGTCTAGCGTACCACGTTCCTGTTTGTATACGTTCAGGCTGTTGTCGGTGTTGAATCGAAGCCGACATTCGAATGAAACGTTCACCGCATAGTGTAGAGCCAGCTTTAATTTAATAAGCAGACCAAAAGGTTATGGGATAACCTTCTACAGTCTCATATATCTTCAACAAGCCTCAAACCCTATCAATGTTATCTCCTTCAAGACTCCCAGATTTCATTAATCTATTCCCTTCTCTCTCTCTCTATTCTTATGAACTTATCATACTACTAGACTGATCACTGACATGACAAACTGGTAGTAAGAAATAATTAAATTAAATGATTAATTATAGATGAAGTCCGTGAAGAAGCCACTGTAAGAAGATAGGCTGTTATTCGTATAATACAGTCGAATGAGAACATGGTAGCCTACGAGTTAAGGTCCTTCGGTTTTCACTTCTCCATCTAAATAACGTTCCGTATTTCTTGTATTCGCAATTTCCTACCCTCTTACCTGCCTTTAGCCTGTAAGCACAATAAGCGTGGAACGTGAAGTAAAACTTCGTGGTCAGATCCCTACTTATTATCTCTACTATTTTTCCGATTAGAGATTGCTATTCGACATTGCTCTTCAGATAGAACTGCCGATAGTCCAAAGAGTTTTAGCTCTGTGTTCTAGTTTCACACACCCACTGTATATGTAGAAATTGTAAGAGTAACACATACGTTATCTTAGTCATTGGAGAATTTTTGAGATTTCTTGTTAAAGTTATATATTATATCACTGAAATATTGTTCGACCGAATATTCTGGTATTATTGAACAATCACTAGAAATAATAGTCAGTCACTCTCGATTTTTTAAACTTTCTTCAACTGTTTTTATTGAAATAATTTTTTTACATATTTTTTTTAGATTTTGTCGTTCACATTCTATCTCCAAAGGTCACATTTGTATAAAAGAAGGCATTACTTTTATTGTCGAAGTTAAAGAATATAATGTACCAAGGAAGTCAAGTTTAAAATTTATTGGTAGAATCTCCTGTTTTGTTATCTTAGTTCTATACGTTGCTCTTTTATTCTTCCAAAGTAATCATAGATGAAAAAATTCATCACATTAATTCGATGAATTTCCCAAAATATTCTCACTAGAGCGAATATACCTGAATTACATATTGATACAAATTCATAATTATAATAGGAACAACTCCAAAAAGAAGCTATGTGATCGTGTCTATTAGAGGTAAGAACTACAGCTTAATAAATTATAAATAATAGTTATTTCTTTTAGTGAATAGTTACTAAGTCACAGTTATCATCAACAAATAGATTTTACTTGAAAAGCACAATACATTTATGCGAAATACTAAAGCTCAAGCAACAATTACCTCGTACTGCTGACAATTAGGACTCGGGATTGGAAGAGATATTGTAGCTTAAAATATGTGATATGATCTTATTCCTTAATATGGCAGGAGGATCTAAAGTAACTTCAAGCACACTCCCATACGCCAATTACGTCGTTTTTTCATGAGTGCGTTACAAAACAGTACCTAGCTACCTACCCTTATACTCGTAAATGCAATCCGGCTTCGGTAGCCTAGATGTTAAGGTACCCGACTACCATCCCAGAGGTCAGCGGCATGGACCTGCGCCTTCGACCTAGTTAACGTTCCTTCTTTCTTGTCTTCCCTCTTTACAAAAAAATATATTTCCCTGCCATTGCAGCATAATAAGCGAGGAAACCACCTCCTATTCGATCACCGGATTCAGCGTTCTGTCACGGTAGTCCTGGTATTGGGAGCTGGTGAAATAGAATCGCGTGTTAGCATTGTCAATTCTTCTTTCACTCTTCTCCCTTACTATCTTTTCGACTGCAGCTTTCTGATCGACATTGCACTCAGTTATAAAACCGTCGACAAAGAAAAACCGTCTTTCAGATAAAAAATATCAACCAGTAGGTTATAGTTCGAAATGGTATTCAAAAATAGCTACGAGCAGTGTGAGGGATTGCGTTTCAATGTTGCGTCACTCTCAACATTCATTTAATTCTGCTTCGCATACCGTAGAATTTTACGCTGCCGTCTGTTGCTGGAGCTCAACCAAAAGTTGCCATGCTCTAGCCAGCTACATAGCTGCAACATTTAAATATTTTGCTTGGATTAATCGCTTTGGCAACATGGAACAAGTTTCGCCTATTCGACTGGGCATCTGTATTTTACTTATCTGGGTTAAAACCTAAGTTGAATTGCACCAAAAGTTTGTTCACGCCAAGTGTACTTCAAAGGTGTGTTTACATCCATTATATAGAAAAAGACTACTTTTACGTTAGGCCGGTCATGTTCAAAGAGCGGATGACTCAAAGACACCGAAATAGGCCCTGAATGTACTACCAGATCTGGTCTTTTCAGTTGGCAAACCACGGACAAGTTGGGAAGACGGTGTTAAACTGATGTAGTAAAATTTCTCAACACAACAAATTGGAGGCAACCTGTGGATCAGAGAGACACCTGGAGGAAGAAGCGGATGGAGGCCAAGGCTCGAATTGGGCTATAGATCGATCGAAGAAAGAATGTAGAAAAATATATACCCTTAAATAATGTTTTTTACTAACAAAGCTTTCTTATTCCAGAAAAAAATTGATCTCTACAAATTACAAAATATTACTTACAACTTACCTTCTAGGTGGTCTCATGGTCACACATTAGTGAGGTAGTTTACTTTCTCTCCGCTCTTTTATGTGTTAAACTACCAGTTTGTCATATCGTTCAGGTCATGGTTTAATGCTTAGTAGTAAGGTTAGTTTGAAGGATAGAAGATAATAGGATAGGTTAGAGAGGAGGCTGTTAGGTGTTGGAGCAAATAACGATGAAGCTCACTTTTGAGCTTTAGGATGTTGTACGTTCGGAAATACTGACTGTGGGAGATTGTTCCATAGTCGAGTTGCTCTATTTATAAACTTCTACAAACATCTAAGTACTTCCAAGACTATGACTTCTGACTATGACTGAGAGGTTTTGTCTTCCGAGGCTCAGTAGTGAAGTAGTCCGCCTGAGATCATAAGAGGGCCAGGTCATTTTGGCCAAGGTGCATTTATTTAGATCCCTCCAAAGCTTCTTTGCTTGTTGCATTGTGTGCTGTTTGCATCGGAGTTTAAAAGTGGCCCAAGGCATACAAACCCTCTCCTTCCGTTGGTGCCTTTCGTAGCCAATTCGTCAGCTTTACAATTTTCCTCCATATTTTCGTAATATCATACTATGCAACTCGTAGTTCGCTTTGCAGCCCAACGATTACGAACACGAGTCCTATTCGTAAAGAACATTGCGTGGATTCAGGTGAAGAGTGAAACATCAGGAACAGAGGTCCTAACCCTAGTTTAGATATTTGCCATAGTCGTGTAAATTTTCGCCAACACGTGTTTTTTGACCGACCATGGCACGTGACTTTAAGCGTTAATTCATTACCCATGGACTTAACAAGTAAGTTCGTTTTATTGTGAATTACGAGTGCTTCTTTAAAATCTTATGGTCGTATGCCTCTTTCCTTAATCTTATGGTCGTATGCCTCTTTCCTTAAGCTTAATCCTTTCGATGAAATCATGTTACTGTCTAAGATTTATGATTATAAGGAAAAATCTTTAAAACAAGCAGTTTTTCAGATTCTTTTTAAGAACTTATCATGCTTTTTCGATATTAAAGCTTAAAGTCGTAAAGCACGATAATCGTAAATCAGAATGAGTTTTTTTCTAGAGTTCCATCAAAATATCACTTTTATTTCAAGCAAGACTATTTAGATAAACATAAGTCTTAGAAGTGTTGGTCACTTGTTGTTGTAAATGTAAAGAAGAAACAATTTCTCTGATATTTCAACTGGACTAGGGGCGAATTTCACGCTTCTTGCTTTATTAAACTGTGGAACAAGTCTTTTAAACATTTTGATTAACAATGATAATAGAGAACAGATAAAAGAGAGAAATTGACCAATGTATGTTATGTTGAATCAAAAATTGAACTTAATTTTTGTGATCGCAATTTAAACATTGTAAAATGTAAATGTGAACAAAGCAATAAATAAAAAAAACAACCGCGCTTGGAAACTTATGTAGCCAGAACAAAGGAACTCCTATCAAATTAGTATGGAAAACATTAATTACATTGAAACTCGAAAAAATTCATGAAGAAAAAAAACAAGATCTTCTCATCCTTCGATCAACGACGATCATATTATGGTACGATCAGTTTGCAGAAATAATACATAAATTCATGGAAGTTTTCCAGTTTGGACGTTTTTTTTGTTGTTGTTGTTGGCTGTTCTTCAGGCAGAAACTATCTGCAAGAAACTTGGAATACTTTAGCTACCGCGACAACGGTAGAATGGAGAAGAAGCGTTCTTAGGATCAATTTAAAATTGGAGTTGGAACATGAAGATGGCGAGGATCATTGCGGGCAAAAAGTGGCTACGATCAGAGGCTGCACCAGAAGGAATGCCACAAATATGGCCAAACAACTAATCGCCGTCCATTCCTGATTTGATACCGCGAGCAGCAAGCAAACTCTTGCACCAAAGGAACTGGTTATTTTCAATTGAACGCCGGCACAGCCGCTGCTGTCGCAACCGTGCACTTGTTGCATTTTATTGAAAACCAGTTTGGTAGTTGCCAATTATCATTTATTGACGCGACTCCACGACTTAAAAATTATTATGGATCTCTTAGCTGTTCTTTTCATAGGCAATATATATATACACACATATATGTACCAGAGGATTGGCTGTTAATGAACTTGATTTCAAATTTCTAAGTGAATTTATATCAGCGTCTAGGTAAACGTAATTATGCCACGACTTTGCATGCTCGATGCAGTTATGATGCAAGAGTGGCTTAGAGATGTCTTATCAGCCTTCTTGTATTTTATTAGTTCTTATGCAAAATTGAAGTAATGCGATGTTAAAATATTCCTTCATTTTGCAGTAGCTATATTCCTTTTTAAACTGCTTTAGGGAGGCTTAAATGATTAAAATTAAATATGGAGGATTTTTGCTGTTGTCGTACTATGCAAAAGAAAAAGGTATACAATGCCCCCATACTTGCACACCAACTGCAGTGTTCGACACATTGAAAATAATGTAGTAAAAAAAAGTACAATACACTTTGGAGAACGGCTCGAACGTTCCGAGAAGAAAGCCAGCATTGCTGCTTGATGTTATTTTTACAAAAATCCTCCAATTATCTTTTGTATAACATTCCGTGTACTTGTACGCATAAAGCAGTCGAACAATTTTGTAAGTTGTAATTAACGATCATTTTCCATTTACCCTTTCGCAGTTGCAATATAAAAATCAAGGTGGGTGGATTATCTTAATTGATTTTTGAATTTGGATTATCGGTTAAAATAATACAAAAAGAACAATGCAAGAGATCGTTGTAGTCCTTTGAAGTGCTGATATTAGACCCTGATTTCAAGGTTACCCATACCACTGGATTAAGGCTATTTTCATATGAAGATTTTCATATCAAGTATAGATTAAAAAATTTAATTTTTGAATGCATTCTTATTCTTGAATTATATGTACTTTCTAAAAACTCGTGATTCGTAACAACATGGATTGTACATATTTTGAGCTCACACAGAGATATCACCACGAAAGAAATATTTACATATATTGCTTTTCAGACATCCAACCTTGAGTGCTACCACCAAAATTTCGCGGATATTTTATCGAATAGTTGACGAGTTATGGCCATTCACGTGATGTTTATTTTGATTTTTCTTAGCAATGGGAAAAAGGAATTAAAAGTAGTATAGCTTTGGTGGTACTAGCGTTATTGGTTGTGACCTCGGGTGAGGAAGTGGCCTGGAATGTAAATGAACACCGCCTGCGGGAACTTCTTTGTGTCTTGGGTTAGCTTTCGCGTTTCGGTGTTGGTTTGGTCCTTGGGTGAGCTTTCGCGCTGATGGTGCTGGATCGGGGTCTCGAGTTTTATGGTTCATTAATAATAAGGGTAGTGTGCTTCGACGAATTCACCTTTCCCGCAAAGAAAACCGAGAAATTAGGTCTCTGATCTATATGCCCCACTGTTCGGGCTCTGGTGAGCACTCCTTCGAGGGTAGATGACGCTAGGCCGAAGTAATGCGTTTACGGCTTGTATAGACTCAGACGTCATGCAAAAGGCGTGGTAACTATAGTTTATCTGTCAGTACCTTTTCGCATGCTCCTGCTGCTCGACTGATGATGGATTCGCACTACTCCCTCTTAAAACAAAAAAAGGTAAACAGTTATACAGGTAGACAAAACATGTTGATCGATGTTTATGATATTGTTAGATACTGCTGGCAAGCACTGCATTACTCTTCCTTTTATATGGTCATGAAAGCATCAAAGCCTTTTCGATATCTACCTTTACCGATGGTGATACCCTTATCAATTACTAACAGTTTGTCCAAGAGTTTGCGCACATTTTCCGAAACTGGGATCCTGGGTAACGGTATATGCTATATTGCCTAAGCTAACAAGTAGATTTTTTTGCTTCACAGAATTAGAAGATGAAGCTAAACATATAGGGCTGCAAATAAATGCAGACAAGAGCAAGATTCTAATTCAGTCGAGGGTGGAAAGAAGAAGAAGAAACCACAACACCACCTGGGGAGAATATAACTTTGAACGGGTAAACCAATTTAACTACCTGGGGTCCACAGTCAGCGAAGACAACGATGAGACTATAGACGTGCAAAGAAGAATAAACGCCGCAAATAGAACATACCTCTCACTACTGCCAGTAATGAAATCCAGAGACATCCACAGAAAAACGAAAATAAGAATATAATACGATCATACGCACAGTAGCTACGTATTGGTGTGAAACATGGAGTTTCTCCCAAAAGTCCGCAGATAAGATGGATATATTTGAGAGGAAGGTTCTCCGAAGGATATACGGGCCAACCAATGAAGATAACGCATGGAGAATACGCTGCAATCACGAATTGCACGATCTATACAAAGAGTGTAAACTTTCAACACATGCCAAGCTACTGCGCTTACGTTGGGCAGGCCATGTCCAAAGAATAGATGACTCAAGGATACCAAAGAAAGCCCTATATTTACTACCAGATGGCAAAAGACCAGTTGGCAAACCACGGTCAAGGTGGGAAGACAGTGTTAAGGCTGATGCAGCAAAACTCCTAAACATCAGAAACTGGAGGCAAGCTGCGCAACAGAGAGAGGTCTGGAGGAAGAAGCTGATGGAGGCCAAGGCTCGAATTGGGCTGTAGAGCCATCGAAGAAGAAGAAGAACAAGTAGATTTTTCTCTTTTCTGACAATCAAACGGCACTCAGAGCGATAATATCTCATAAAACTAGTATGGGACTACCAACGTGTGCTGTCGGGGAACTGGGTATTACCAATGGCTGGATTATGCGACATCAAAGCTTCGAAAGCAACGGCTTCGACCCGACACTGCATTTATTGGTGGTCTAGCTTGGTGAATAGCGCTCTTGACGATCCGATTCTGTTGAACGCTACAGCTCTAAGCCTGGTTTGGTCAAATGCAAGAGGTTTCTTCCTGTGCCGTCTCGCAAAGCGTCTACATAAATGTTGGGGCGCAGCAGAAAGGATGTCACAACACCCGTTAGCTTGATTACCGATGATCACTGCGCACTAAATTTCCATCTATGGAGGATCGGAAGGGCAACGGGATCAGCGAGTTATACCTAGAGAAAGTTGAGATTGCCCTTCGTATTCGTTGTCACTGTCTAGTAAATGTATTATGCTCGCTCTCAAAAGTAAGAGGAGTTAATGATGCTCTGACCCTATCATTCCTTATAAATACGACATCGGAATTTTCTAAGTCTTTCTGAATAAAGGCAGACTTTGGGTAGCATATGTGCTGAATATTCTGCATTCTCTGCATTCTTTATTGAATTCCGATGAGTTGACTTTCTGCTGACCTACCGCGAAGAATTGGCCTGGTAGACGTAATGTTGTGCTTAAGACTAATTCTGCAGACGTCGTCTTGATGGCCGTTCGCATAGCCAGGAATATTAGCGAAAATATCGTGTACCAATATTTTGTTTGATATGACATGATCTCTGTCTTCGACGTTCAGTGAGCTCTTTCAATCATCCCAGTGGCTTGAGGGTGGTGTGGTGTCGTTTTCAAGTGGTTTACCCTAAGCATTTGGTTAGGTTAAGGCACGCAGAAAAGGGCTATCTATCCCTTAATTAATCCTCCTAAAACTGTGTCTGCTTTCATCTTTTCCATTGGCGATACCTCTGGCTACCTCATGAATCTATCCCTCACTGTTGCACAGTGATTGTTTCCTTTTGATGGAGGTAGGGGTGCAATATGTCTATATGAATGAACTTGAACGCTTCATCTGGAATGTTGTACAGCACAAATGGCCACTTGTTGTGTCGCTTTATCTTCGCTCTTTGGCAGCCAAGGCACGCCCTGATCCAAACTGCAATTCATGCGAAGTCCTAGCCAGATGAATCTGTCGCTGATGTTCTTATTCCCGGATAAGATAATCCATTCCTAAACACCAGTTGTCGTAGTTGATTTGTGTGGCCTGATATTTTCCTGGCTGACTTCACAGTACATCTTACTTGACTGTAAGGAACTAGAATTTCTTTGAGTTGCAGAGAGTTTTTTTTCATTCGACCTTTGCAGCATTTGCGATTTTCTAAATGTCTATTGTTTCCATTGTGGCTATTTTATGCAATCGGGATAATAAATCTACTATCGTGGAAGCTTTACCTTCAATATTCCGCAGCTATGTCGAGAATTGACTGTTGAAATCTAATTGCTGTACTGGTCTTGGTGAAACTTTTTCAGGTTTTTGTTTGAAAGCAAAAATGAATTGTTTTATGGTCTGTGAAAATGTTGAACATTCGTCCTTACAGAGTATGTCTAAAATGTAAAATGTTGTGTTGGAACATCGTTAACAGTTCTCGGTAGTATATATCTACTGTACCTACCTTTTTCAGTTGCTGTTAGCTTCTTAGAACAGAATCCGAGGGGTTTTGCAACTACATCCAAATTCGGATATGTCGCTGCGCCCACTGCAAAGTCTGAAGCGTTGACATGTAGAGTGAAGAGTGCTGTTGGATCCTGATGCATCAATATAGTTCTTTAAATCTTGTTCTCAGGACATCCAAGAAGTTGACATCCAAACCAACTAACTTTGGAGAGAGAGGACTAATCAACAACCACTTACCGACGCCAAATTATTCCAGAAACTAAAGCAAGGAACAGAGCCCGCCGGACTTTCAACGCTTATGGCATTTGGCGTGATGAAAGTGAGCAATGTTTCATAGGTAAATGATCAGATTACATATTCTGGATACAACGGAGGATACACTAAGTCCAGGTCAGGTCAGAGTCATAAGGAGTTCAAAATATTTAACATTAAATTTCTAGATAGTTGTGACGATTTCCACACCTCCACACCCAGCTCAAAACAGAGTCCGAATTGTATTGATAAATATTTAAGAAAAGTATGTGGAATCTTTTGGCTTAATATAATTAATTTATGGAGTCAAACATCAGTCAAATCAGTACTATAACATTATTAATAGAAAATTGAACTGGATTGGCCACACCCTAAGGAAAGATAACGTTCTATAATAAAATAACGCCAAGAAAAGCGAAAAATACCATTCTCCGTCTTCTTCCACTGGACCTACATACTAAATCCCTAGCCTCTTGTAGCGCGATCAGACTCAAAGAAAATGGATACTGGCAATAAAGGCTTTACGGACGCAGCAACATTCTGTGTACGATTGACAGAGAGCTGATTCCAACCACCACGGACAACATCACCCCCGAGTTGGAGTTAAGCAAGAAGTTCACAGTCAAAATTCCAACAAGACGATATGGACGATATGGACACGGTATTCTATACAGATGGTTCAAAGATGAACTGCGGAGTAGGTGCGTTGTTGGGAAGGTTTCAGAGAACGGCAACAGTAGGGGCAACAGGGGCCATGAGGACATGCTCCACGAAAGCATTCGACGTTCTCTTTCACCTACTTCCCCGAGCTTCACATCAAACATCTAGCCTCTTGCAGTGCCCTCAGACTGAGGGAATCCGAGGCCTGGACCTCAAAACAATAGGAATATTTTGAATCTGCTACCGGAGGGTATGGTCGCTACAATCACAGACTACTTTCCCCCTAGATTGACCTTTAGGAAGGATTCTCCGTCGAACTACCCTCAAGAAGCGAGTGGAGAAATGGAGACGTTCTGCGAAAGTACGATGTACGAATATTCACCGACGGCTCCAAGACGTCAGACGGCGTCGGAGCAGGGGTTTATCTAGAGACCACTAACAGTTCACTGTCGTGGCACCTGCTGGTGTACGCCAGTCTTTTAAGCTGAAGTACTGGCGATCCTGAGGGCCTGCCAGACAATGAACTCAGAACCTACACAAGGATGTAGTATTGGAATTTTCATAGACAGTCAAGCCTCTATAAAAGCTTTGGATTCAGTAAGAATGCGCTCTAAGCTAAGCGATGCAGAGCTGAGCTAGATACGCTAGGTAGAAAGCACAACGTGACTCTCGTCTGGGTCCCCGGCCATAGGAACGTAGAGGGGAACGAGAAAGCCGACTACCTAGCCAAGCAGGGAGTCTCTCTTCGGGGCTCGGAGATCGTCGGAAGTCCAATAGGTGGAGTCAAAAACACTATCTCGAACGGATACAGTGTCTTCCAAGCAGCAATGCTGGTAATTTGGAAGGCGTTTCAACTAGCGAGAGAAGGCAACTCTAGAAGAGAGAATATGGCGGTGGTGATTGACAGCCAAGCTGCTATGTTGCCTCTCAACTCCACTGTGATCTCATCAAAACTATTCAAGAAGTTCTGAGATGAGCTTAAAAGCATAAACTCTGGGTTCCACGCCATAGGAATATACAAGGGAACGAGAGAGCTAACGAATTAGCAAGGGAGGGTTAAAACATGGATCAATATTCAGCGGAAGCGGTAGACCTCCCTATCAATACGGTTAAATGACATGTTTACCTACACCTCCTATCCTTGGCCAACAGTACATGGCAATGGAGTACAAAGTGGATCTAAAAACCGTAAAAAGCCTAGTGGTCATGAGAATGAGGGGTATTAAAACGGCCCTAATGTGCTAATTGGAGGTCAGCACAGAGTTTGTCGGCCTTGCAACTTCAACCAACCAACCATAATAAGATGTACTTTGAGTCGAAAATGTAAAGGATGTCGCTAAAGAGAGGGTCTAGTAGCTTGTACTATATCTATAGATATTAGATGTAAGCAAAAATCACTGTAGTAGATCATACCACAGATAATCATTTAATGTAAAATAGAGATCAACTTTGAGATTCATCAATTTTCTAGAACTATGCAAAATGTTCCATACTCATGACTATACAAATTTCTTGTTTGATTACTCTATCTCAATTTATCCATCGTAGATTCTTAAAACTTAATAAAGATTTAAAAAAAATAAAACATAAACTTCCCCGGCCATCATAAGCAACTTTAATACGTAACATTATCGTTACCTTTTGCATCGCAATCCCTAAATGCATAAACCTAACGATAACTCTCCTAAGTAATAATTTCCCAGCGACATCATGCGATGTGATCATTATGTCTTCCAGTTTAAGAGTTGCAAAGTAAATGCTAAGACATAAATCCACACAGAATCAATTACGTATAAAGCAGAAGTTATTAACATTATTCCAAAAGGTAAAGAAGTAACAAACTATAAAACAAAAACAAAAAAAAACTGGACACTAGCTAACCAAAGGCATTCAGGCCTTTTTTAAAACGTTCTCGAAGGTGCTTAGAAAACAGGATTTCCTTTCTGGACGATGCTTAGTTGTCGCAACTTTTCTTGTTATGGAGGTAATAACCTTTACAAGACGCAACTATCACCATGGTATTTGATAAATTGCATTAAATCTTTATCCCTTCTTGTATCATCTCTCCATCCGGCCCTTCTCTATCTCCACAGAAGGAGATTCCAGAATTCCTCCATCTCTATAGCCAGGTAGTGTGTGGCAGGCAATAGAGAGTTTCTTGGAGCAAGTTTCAGCGGTTTTTTTTATGAATTTTTAATCTTCCGAAGTTGTCGTAACCAAAATAAGAAAATTTCTACTGTCTTGACAGGATCTTGCTTTACTTCTTTGCACAGCCGTCTCGAGCCTTAAGTTTCGTTTTTGCTGTTCAAGAAAGGATTTCCCAAGATTACATTTATTAATTATTTATTTTTTTTATATGATTTATGCTTTTAATTTAGGGTTATTATTTCCATAATAAGAGAAGAGAATTGTGAGATAGTTGGCTGCATTATGCTTATAAAAGAAATATGGTGATAAAATTAATTAATGACTGATTTTTATCCTTTTTTTAATTAAGGTAACAAATATATCAACTCCCTTCGTCGAAAATAGCATAGTGACACCAAAGGGGCCAGCCTTCAACACTCTTCAAAAAGTTATTAGCTGTTCCGTTTATGGTAAAAAAAGAACTATAATGTAGTATATTAAAAAGGTATAAAACTTCCTGAAAAACAATTTAATTTTAATTAAAAGGAGCATAAAACTAAGAAATGTAAGAAGTAAAACAACGAAACTCTTATCAACTCAAATTTTTTATTACATACTTGTTTCGGTATATACAATCTTATTTCGTTAGTGACGAAATTGCAGATGTTGATTGTTTGATCCATTTAATGGCACTACAGCGCAAATCGAGCTTTGGCCTTCTCTCTACGATATTTCTCTAAGTGTGGCGGTCCTTTGCAGCATGTCTCCAGATCCGAATGTTGAGCATTGCCTATGCGTCAGTCGTCACAGAGTCTATCCATCTTATCGTGGGTCTGCTTACTGGTCTATTTCCCGAAATTTCTGCTTCCATGAGCCGTTTTAGAATACGATTGTCCTCCATCCTGATTACGTGGCCGGCTAGTCTTAGTCTGTTGATTTTTATGAAGGTTGAAAATTGTAGTCAAAAATTCCAAACAGCTCGCTGTTGTATATGCTCCGCCATATTCTATGCTCGCTCGTTGTGGCTATAATACATCTGACAACTTTTCTCTCAAACCTGTTTGACTGGTTCCTCCATGTCTCCAATGTCTGTCGTCCAAGTCTCTACCATAGCACAGTACTGGTCGTATTACTGTTTTGTAGAGTGAGTTTCGTTTCACTTTACACAAATCTCGAGTGAAGTGTGGCCATAAAAGGTTCTATTAGCCAGTAGTATTCGTCTATTTCTATCTTCGTTCCCTTTTGTAATTGTAACCCCAAGACAGACTGTTTTATCCAGTATTTTTAAGCCTGCACTACACTACTCGCGAAGTTGCTTCGGCGAAGTACTTCTCGAAATTGATCGAAGTTCGAAGTACGTGACTACACACTCGTGCAAACTCGCAGGGAGCTCAGTAGCCCGGCACCCCGCACACTTCCAGTCCTTTGATTCGGGCGCAAAAACCGCCAAAGATGCGAAGTCGCCCGAGGCGAAGTAAAGTTACACAAAGTGAATCGAAGTGCCTCTGCACACTCTCGACTTCGACCAACTTCGCGATTAATTTAGTGCAGGCCCTAAGTTGTGTTCGTCGATAGTTGCCTCACCTTTATTTTTTCTAGATTGATGTTCATGCCTATGTCCTTTGTCGCTTCTTTTAGTTGGACATAAGCTTCTGCTTCTTAGCACTTACTCAATGGCTTGGGAGACGCGCCAGGCAGTGCCAGACAGTTATTTTAGTGTGTGTTGGCTAGAGCGGAAAATTGATATGGGAAAATGGCGCGGGCTGGGCGGTGATCTGTGTTACAGAGAGGTTCGCCGTTTAAGTAACTCAGCCAATTTTTTGATACTATCAAAGCGATTGTTCCACCTAAAGGAACGCCCTTCTGCAACCACGCCACTCTTTACCCGCAACACTAGATTCGTGCACTCGGCCCATTTCCTCCGCATTCAGGCCCTTTTCGTACCCGGTACAGGCAAGGAATTCGTTTATAAATAGATAGAACTACTGTGGAACAATCTTACGCAGTCTGTATTTCAGAACTCCTACAAAATGCAAAGGTTTACACGAAGGGAGATTATTCGGAGCGTTGCTTTGCAATAGTTATTGAGGAATAGGGTTCACTTCTCGCTCGATATTATCTTTTAATTCCAAAACGTTCGCCTGGTTGTTATCGTATACTTTTGCCTTAAGATACCCCCACATAGACTTTCTATAGGTTTAAGATCCGGCGATCTGGGTGGCCACACGATGCACAAATCGACTTATCAGTTTTCTGGGAAATTGTTCACGAAGGAGGCCCATGGTGGCTCTCGTTGTGTGACGTGTAGTGCCATCTTGCTGGAACCACGTAATCAAACGATTGATACTTTCGGTTTCCGCACACAAAATATTTTATTATCATGCGGGGGTAAGAATCTCCATTAACAGTAACGATTTTATCAAGAGAATTTTCAAAAAAAAATGGTCTGGGGTCGTATTTGGTTTCTCGAGCCGATGGATCGACTCAACAAAAAAACTTCTCGATTTTCTCTAAGTTTCATATTTGGCACTACGACCAAATCGGCGTTATCTGTCATACAAAACCATCAAATTGTGTGAAATTACTCCAAGTGCAGCAAACCACGGATATTTAATTAAAATAGAAATTGTTAAAAGTTTAGCTTTTTAATAAACGTCAAACGTCTTTATCGACATGTAAAGAGACGATAAAGTGCCGATATCGTGTTGTCAAATGCCAATTTTCATTTATCGACAGAAGTCGATATCGACTCGAGAACCAAATACGGCCCCTGGTTATTCTGTTCGTAGATAAAGCGGCCCTAGCGCTTACTTTTGGCCTGTGCAAGGCTTGTTGGTGCTTCAATCGCAAGTTTTCTCCTTTTAGTGCCCAATATCGGCAATTTTGCTTGTTGACAAACCCATTAAAATGGAAATGTGCTTCGAATCAAATCGTGTTCACAGCTCGAAATCAACTTAACATATTTTCATGGAACCCTTTACGCACTCTGTAATCATCTGGTTTAAGAGCCTGCACCGATTGGAATCTTAAAAGGGCGAAGTTCCATATTCACGCTTAAAATTCGATGCAACGACGTTATTGGCAGCGCCAAAACTGATACTTTCTTACGCACGGAATGGCGTAGATTTTCTCGTGCTGTGGTTTCATGTTGAATGTTTTCTTCGATGCTTGATCTTCGCCTGGAGCCTGGGGCCGTATTTGGTTTCTCGAGTCGATATCGACTTCTGTCGATAAATAAAAATTGGCATATGGCAACACGATATTGACAACGTTATCGTCTCTTTTCGTGTCGATAAAGACGTTTGACGTTTATTAAAAAGCTAAGTTTATGAGTAATAAGGAGAATTGTCAATTACTCACGCACGTGAGCTGTGAGTAATTGAATAAATTCGTGTGCGCGTGCATGAGTAATAAGGACAAGAAAAGCGCACAGAACTCATGATGATGTGCGTTTTGGCGCACACAAAATTTATCGCAAACGAGTGTGCGTTTCCGTACTCTGAAATATACGTGGTTTGCTGCACTTGGAGTTATATCACACAATTTGATGGTTTTGTATGGCAGCGCTTATCTGTCGATTTGGTCGTAATGCCTAATATGAAACTTGGAGAAAATCGAGAAGTTTGTCGAGTCGATTCATCGACTCAAGAAACCAAATACGGCCCCTGGCCGTGAGCCGTTGAATCTGTTGCACGGAACTTCTCCACTCACGTTCTAATTAAATTTTCGCAGGTGCGTCACTTAAACGACGAGTGTTAAAACATGTACAAAATTGTCTGCGAGCTATGGTGCACGAATACACTTCTACTACGAGTGCGTAATGCTCACTGGACCACTGCGACTACCCTGTAACTAAATAATCCATACGCATGCCGTGCCGAACGACAATTCGTCGCTCCTCCGCGCAACGGTTTTACAAATATTGGAATTTCAAATTCTACATCTGCCACGGGACACCCTGTATGACGATTCCACTATGGGTATAGAAATTAAATTAGTGCGCCTTGATACTTGATATTGATCTAAGTCAGCATCAAACGAAATTTGGTTTTTTGATTCAGTCCGAGTATGGCAAGTTGAAGGACCTGGCAAACAACAAAAAAGTTGCTATGAATGTTACAAAAATCAAACACAAAAATTTGTAACTGGCTGCACTTGTGAATGTTCTATCCCCTTGGATTCAGCTTATGTGCCGTCGCCACAACTATCGGCGTTATCGGAAATGACAGCTCGTTAGACTGCTATATCTCTTTAAAAGGGTCTTGCCCCTTCAACTACGCGGCAAAGGGGGTGAGCCACGCGAAAACACGCTACCTATTTGGCACAAACTAAACCCTAAAAACTTAAAGAGTATTATTTGTAAATGGTTGATTTGATTTTGTTATATAAAGCAAGAAAGGATTAATTTTCACATAAAATAAACAATTTAATACAAATCCCCGTTAAAATAAAATATTTGATTTATATAATACAACATCAAATTTTTCAATACAAGATTTTATTGACTAGATTTAGCAAAAAAGAAATTCGCTTATATTTTTTTTAATATCTATACTTAAGATAAAAGCAATATATTCATTATACCATAACCACAATCTTTATAAAATATTTAAAAGGAATGCATAAAAACATGAAATCTACATAAAAGTAATTCATATATATATATATGTATATATATAACAGTAAATATCATCTAAACGATAAAATAGTACCAAAACAGCGGATAAAGAAGAAATTTTAATTGAAAAAAAATTGCACATTTTACTTAACGTATAATAAACTTTACTTTAATTTAAACCTAATTTAAAATAACATTTAAAATCAATTATTTTTGTGCCTAAAACATATTTATTTAAATATTCTCTATGAATGAATATTATATGTATGTAAAAATTGCTCAATATCTTTAAATCCACTTTATTCACATCAGAAATATTTCGTTGGAGCTTAAATTGAAGGAATTATCATTTTGTTTTTTTTACAGGATTGATAGGAATTTTAAATTTTTATATAATAATAATAAAAGCGTAGTTTATGTCACACAAAGTCTTCAGAATATCAATTGAACAATTTCTAAAGCAAACTTTAACTAAGTAAAATAAAAAAAAAATTATTATAATAATAATGAATTTACACGAAAAAAAATAAACTAAAATACAACATTTACTTTTTATTCGGTTGCATGATGGTACTTAACAAATGCTATCGCAGCTAGTTCCTTACAAAATTCTTCTAGAACAACAATGGCCTCGAAAAGGGGTTCCGCTGGATCATAGTTTTCACTAAAAATATAAATGTGATTAACAATAAAAAAAACTATTTTACAAATGTCGAAACCTTACCATAGCAATGGCGGATTTGAAAGTAATCGTTTACCAACTTCTCCTATTCTTTTTTGAAAATTCTCCTTTTTTGGTATCTCTAAAAGCAGCTGGCGAGCAAGAACCTGCATACTCTTCCATAATGTTGAAGCACCATGAGCTACCGGAATTTCGGGATTTAATAAAATTTCATGCAGGTATGGATGAGGAAGAAAGGCCAACTTTGATAGAATGGCTATAACCTGAAATAGTAATAAAAAATAAATTTTACTTATTTATCAGAAATTTAATTATGCATTTGGACACATACTGCTAAATTAATTTCGCATGGCTGCAATGCCATATTTCGAACGTGTGAAAATAAAAGTTTCAATAATGGTCCTTCATAGAAGCTCTCTTCAGAAATTCCACTGTCATTACACTGGGGTTCTTTTGATTCTTCTGAAGAATTTCGATGCAATCTTAAAGAAGAATCAGGAGAAATTGACGATGCATCGTCTTTTTCAATAGATATAGCCTCAATAGGCCATGCAAAATTTGCTGTTTTTCTAATCCATAATTTGTAATGACGACTGGCATCCTGAACGTATTCTTCGTAACATGTTCCTGCTGCCTCCACCATTATTTGTCTTGGTAGGAGCAATAAGAAACTGCAATGAATAACATAAAATATATAATAGACAACAATTGTTTTTAATTTTATTCATACTTATTAATAACTTTAAGAATATTATGAGGGGCAAGTGTTCTAGATTTAATTGGGCAATCAGCACTTCCTCGTCTTCTCTCTCTGTCGTCTTCTTCATCAGACCATGTTGGTACTGCGCCAGATGTTGAATCATAATAGCCACGCTTGCTTATGTAACGAAATATCATTTCATAAAGAATCCTCTCGTGTGGATTATCTAATAAAGCCTAAAAACATAGTATTTAGCATCACTTTAGTTAATATTAATAACATGTCGGGTTGATGCAAAATAAATGACCGTTAGTCTCCTTAAAATATTTCGTATTTCCTAATAAGAATGCTTATAACAGACACGTTTGTATACGTATCCCATTAACGGAAAAGACCGTCAGCCCTCGGGAAAAGGCAAGAAGGTCTTTAGTTGAAGAAAACCGGACTTTAGCAGGGCTCAGAAGCTCTTCGGTAAACTTATCAGAGCCGGACATTCACAGAGAATATGTGTAGAAGTCTTGTCGCCTTCCTTGCAGAGTCGCCATTCTGTCTCCCGAGACAGTCCTAGGATGTGGAGGTGATACCGCAGCCCAAACGGCCTGTCAGATATCCCACCAACAGCCTAAGGTCCACCCTGTTTAATGTAATAGCACCCCTAAAGGCAATTTTGAGCTGTCTAAGACCTGGGGCTGATTCCCAATGGGCTAGGTTCATTCCCTTAACCCAGTCCTCTATCAGGGACTTGAAGATGGACCACGAGATGACACAGAGGGATTCTGGGCCCTGGGCCAACGTCTCAGACCCCTCCCTCGTGAGCCTGTTTGCAGCCTCATTGCCATTGATACCCGTGTCCGCGGACCAAGGAGAGCCAGACCCTACCCTTTCCTGGGGCCAGTTCACACAATTCGACGTCGACTGAAAACGACACGGAGCGCGTTCAAAAACCTTACTACGGTTAACACTATGGTAAACTTTTGTCGTTCAAAAACTTCGTGGTTATCTACAACATAACCATTAGCATAACTTTTTGTCTGTCGTTCAAAAACTCCCGTGGTTAACCATAGTAAGGTTTTTGAAAGCGCTCCGTGTCGTTTTCAGTCGACATCGAATTGCGTGAACTGGCCCCTAGTCAGGTTAGAGTACGTCAAAGAACCCTGCAACTATTTTGGAAGCAAACTCCCACGTTGAGAGTGTCTTTATCGCATCTTCCGAAAACCGCCACCAGACCTTGTACCATGTTCCATATTTAACTACCGTCGATGGAAATTTCTTGGACTTGGAAAAATTCGTCCCATTCAGAGCGATCCGGAATAATCGTCCTGAATTCCTTTGGAACCGCAGTTCACCAAGCTATGGTCGGATACGCCGGAAATTGAAAAATTTGGGATACTGTTAAGGTTATCCATATGTCCTTGAACTGTATAGGGCCAGTTGAATGAAATCTGAAGTCTCAAGGCACTTATGGAATTTCCATATGAAGATATGCAATAGGGTCACTCCAATGATTGATTCTATCGCAGCTGTGCGATAGAGCCGCATAGCTCCGGCATTGGAGAGGCAAGCACGCCGTTGCAGTCTGCTGCACTTGAGGATCGGAGTGATCTGTTTAGTTTTGAGCCACCAGACTATAGCGGCCTTAGGTGACAACAGGTTTAACGATGGAGTTGTACATATAGCCCTAGTGGCCTAACTGATGGCGAAGTACAGTTGAACGTTCCAGTTCAGTCTACCTCTACTCCCAGACTGAGTTCTCAACTGTCATAACTATCATACCTTGGATACAAATAGGACTTAGGTCCAATTTGTAACGTTTGGAAAAGGGACCAGGAGGAACTTATTATAGGCCCTCCGTGGAACACCATCTTTGAACTTGTCAGAGTGGTAGTTTGGTCCATAGTTCATCCACAACTAGTGACCACTGTAACGGCGACAGAACTCCACCTTGAAGGCATCCCTTGATAGCCTTGACACTAATGGTGGGAACAACCAGGGTAGAAGAAATGTCACGACCTACAAGCATGGCAATTGTGTAGCAAGGTGGGCTTTCTCGATTTTGCTGATTAGGTTAATTTACCCTTTGAGTATGCGAACTGAGCACTATGTAGAGGAAGAACTTGCACCCGATATAAAGGTCTACAAGCCTTCCTATCGTTTCAGGAGAAAAGAGGTTAAACTCTACGATTTAGGCAGCTCCAGGGGCCTCTTACTCTATTTAGGGATAAAAATCACCACGACTTTCTTCCAGATGGTTGGAATGAATCCCCAATTGAAGCTGGCTGACAGACAGATCAGGTTGAGAATCAGATCAAGGCACTTCTGAAGGAGTGCCAGGAAAATTCCATCTGTCCCAGTCGAACATGTTTCCTGAGAGGCTCCGGGAATTACGGTTTAGGTGCCACCCACCTACATCCCCCGAAAAGTAATCGGACGCAAGGATGAGTTCCTGACAACCGCTGGCGGACCTATTACTTACATACTGGTTTGTTATCGGTAAGGATAATTTCCCTCGGTAACATTGTCGATAACATTTTCTTCGGGTGTATATCGGTTAATCATTCAAACAACGGAGTGGTCCTCTAGGTTGGGCATAGGGCGGCCAGCTGACAACCTACCATGGTAAAAACAAAACGTTAGAACCCGCACGGAACTCTCCATTGAATCACCGAACAGAAGAAGAGAGTTTGGAGTAGCATGCATTCATTATGGAATAGTAAGTAACAGCAAATGCACGCTTTATTTAAAACAAGGCTACATAAACGTCCATGCTCCCACAGAAGACAAGAAAGATGAGGAAGAAGAGGTATTTATACCAATAGTTAACAAACGCCATCAGGTTAATCCTGTCAAACGATATTAAAATGGTGCTTGGAGATATGAACGCCAAAATAGTAAAAGAATAGGAGTTGCTAGGAGTCATAAGAAAGCCTACACAACGCTGCCATTGATAATGGTAGTAGATTGGTCGATTTCGCTAGATCAATGGTAGTAGGTTCAACATTGTTCCTGCACAAAAATATTCATAAAATGACGTGACAGTCACCAGCCAGAATTTTATCACAAGGACCACAAGAGCACGGAAGTCTGTTTTAGTAATCAACTTTAGTTTACTTGTCCTCCCTCATTACAAAAAATCGTTTACCCTTTTTTCTGCTATTGCCTTTAGTGTAGTGATGATATCGGCTCCTGGTCGATAACCAGATGATGAAGTAGATGACGATTATGCCCACTCAGTGATCATTTAAACATATTTTGAATATACCTTGATTTTATATTATAGATTAAAGTTTGAATAAATAAAAACGGTCGTTAATTTTGCATCAACTTAAAAATTACTTCGATAAATTGAAGAGCTGACAATAAAACGTCCGGATTATCTTGAGCGTTCTCAATTATAATATTAAGTAGGCAATCATTTCTAATGAAAATATCCTGTTGAGTTTCACCAACAAGCCAATTAGCAATTTCTTTAAGCAAGAAAAAGAAAGAAATTCAATCACATAAATATTTACAACTACAACTAATTAAATTCCATCAAATATATTCACTTACCATCCAATAAGCTCTGCGATGTCAGCTGCTTAATAACTTTTGACATTAAAACAAGTATAAACGGCGTATCGGTCGCAATCAGAGCAGGTTCTATAGAGCCTAATAAAAAATCATTACGAAATTTCGATCCAAGCTTAACCAATTGTGGACATTCCCTAGATACACAATCTGTATAATCAAGCCAGCATAGAAATTCATGTAGTTGCGGTTTGCCAATGAAATGATTGCCATCTGGTTCACGAGGTATTAATCCCCAAGCAACGCTCGATTCTTCAATATCACCTGGATCAATGTCTTCTGGTATTCTTTCATTTAATGTAACTAATTTATATATTAAATATGAAGTATAATCTTCCAAGCTAGCTGATATTGAGCTACAGTTCATATCTAGATCTGGTAAAGAACTTATTATTAGGGCACTTTCACAGGCACGCACCACTATTTTGCTATCCTGAAAAATTATTAAAATAAACGTTGATAATTTTATAACTTAAGAACTAAAGTAGAAAATTATATAAGGAGTTGGTTGCCTTAATAAATAAATAATATTGCAAATCTAATCTAAATTGGACGTTACATAACTTATCGCTCAAAAGGACTATCGTGAAGTATTCATGCCGATCACGATCCATTCTTATATTACATGCTTACTGACTCTCTTTTTTGACTACTTCTTACTACCTTACTGTGCGTTCTGTGGCGTTTATCATCATCGCTTTCCTACATACATCCTTCGACTTTATCTTCTGATATTAGCCGTACCGCGGCTATCGTTTCACGTTATTGAAAGAATTCATACTTCGCGGTTTCTGCTATATTTGGGCAATTCAGACAGCACGCCGAATCGTCACGACTGAATCGATGGAGGAACACTCATTATCGTTCTTGATCTCTCATTTCTAATACCCCCAACAAAATCTTGGCCGCAGTAGGATACGGCACAGGAAGGAACCGCTTAGAGTTGACCAGTCCAGGCATGGACCTCCAGCATTCGGTATGTTTCATACAGGCTTTCCGTTGTAAACCCATGTGAATTTATAAGCTCTACGGCAAACCACAGCGATCTTCGTCTCCTTCGCATCAGAGTATCCATGTTATGGTTCCAGTTGAGCTTTAATCCTAAATATTTAGCTTATTGTGAAAAGCCTACAGTTGTGATTGCCAATGTAGGTTGTGCAAGTCCCGCAGTGTTCATCTTCTGCGGAACAGAATCAAAATCGTTCTGTCGGGATGGACATTTAGTCCTACTCTGGCGCACCATCTGGAGACCTTCCTGCTGCAGGGTGCAGACATAGTACCTTTTGTTTGAACCCTTATTACGATGACGCCATCATCCGCTCCGCGTAACCTTGGGCGAAAAAGTTTCGAGTTGAGTAGCTGTAGGAGTTCATCTACAACAAGCTACCACAGAAGTTGAGTTAGAACTCCTCCCTGTGACCATCCTTTTCCTCCCGAGACCCCTCAAGATGAGAGACCATTAGTTTGCGAGTTCTCAGCATAGAGTCGATCCAGTCGCAGAGAGTGCTAGTATCAAAGGATTTATTGTAGAAGGCTCCTTCGATTTCGAGGAAGGCTGCCAGCGCAACTCCTTTATTAAGTGCTCAGCATTCCAGCCTGAGGACCATATTGTGCAGTGCTATCTCAGTGGACTTGCCCGCCTGATACGCATGCTGGTAGAGGCTTAGTGGTTGACGCTGAAGACAGGTTTCCCTTGTCACCCTGTCTACCATTTTCTCCATTGTCTTCAAGGCAAAAGACGAGAGACTTATCTGCCTGAAAGAATTAGCCAAGGTCTAATCCGAACGCCCTGGCTTGGGTATAAATGTTATGTTGACATTCCTCCAGACAGATGGGATATAACCATGTGCGAAAGAGGCTTTGAATATTTTGCATAGTAAGGGAGTGATTAGGTCGCAGCCCTCCTGTAGCAGAATGGAATAAATCCCATATGCTCCAAGACGTTTATATGGTTTCAACGATGTAATCGCCTCCTTAATAGCTTCGTGATTAAACACTGTGTTTGCTTCTGTCCAGGCAATTACTGACAAATGAATGACTTTTCCTAAATTAATCTCTGTACGCAAGGATTAAGGACTCTAGAAAAACAAATACAAATATTCTTACCGGACTTTCCATATATGTTAATACAGCTTCCATTAAACTAAACTTGTCTGTTTCCTCGCAATCACATTTAACATATAATGATTGGTTGTCTTGATTCTCAATTTTACTGCTTACACTCGTATTATCACAGCAAATATCCTCAGATGATAAATCACTAGTAGTGCGTTCTTTTGCATTATCAATTACTTCCGGGACTATTTCTATTCTGCGTATGTTCGTTTCCAATTTTGAACATTCAAATAATGAATTCTTCTTTGGCAATTCCTTAGCTCTAGTACCTTTAACTGTTACGCTTACACAAGCTGAATATTGATGTGATGGAAGGAAAATATTAATTAAAAATGGATTTTTCCGAACTAATCCGGCAACAGTTTCAAGAAAAAGAATTTCCTCTTCTTCATACGGTGATGGGTTTGTACCATTACACATTCGGATGAAATTCTAAAATAGTCATATTTTTACTATTAACAAAACAAAGTCTATAACCAAAATAAATCACTTACCTGAACAGGTTGGAAGATGCTAGCATGATCTAATTGTGGTTCCCTAATACAAGAGAGAAATCGCCTAAGCCAATTAAATGCACAAACTTTTACACCTGGCGGTGTATCGGCTATTGAGAGTTGTAGTATCAAATCTAAAGGTCTGTTGGTAAGTACAAATTCTAAACATTCTCGGGGGCTTTGATCTTCTGCTGAATCACTATTTTCTTTTAGAAGAAGTTGAAGCATAGATTCTAGATGATGAGGAAGGTTTGTGTTGTTAATATGAACTTTGGGCAATTCTGTCTCAACCGAGTAAAATTTTTTAACTTGCTTCCAATGATATTCAAACTCCTGAAAAGGAGTTGGTGGTGGAGCTATCTGTAAAATGAAGAAATAAAATGAATTAGAAATATATTTTTGTGTGAAAGTGTATAATATTTAGTTTTTTAAGTTGTTTCTAAGTGTTAAACGAAATGATTGCACGATTTCAGATTTTCCGGTTTCCTATTAGAATAATTGTTCTTTACCATTTTGCGTTTTCCAACTTCCAATACTGTACTTTAGTAATTCTGTGCATAGATGTATGTAGAAGCCTTGATTAAACAAGCAATGAAACTAAACTATTAATTACTGCAATATTTTTATTATTGGCAAGCATCCATTTTTACTCCAAATTGATCTAACGTTCCAGCTCTAGTTTCCCCAACCCAGTTCTTTTACTCTTTTAAGAGATCGAAATTTTTGACGGCGGATTATTCAGTCGAGCTGTTCAATGCATGAACGAATTCTTTGTCTCTAGTGCACAGAATAGAAAAAGGATATGATAGGAGGAGGCAGTGAGCCTCGCGTTTGAAAGGATGTTGTATGACCTCATTTTTTTAAGCAGCCGGCTGAACCATAACCGTAAGAGTTAGCGGGAGGCACTAATTGCTGCTTCTGCATAGGGTTTCAGTCTAGTTTTAAGTATGTTTGTCATCAGTTTATATACTGTGCATAAAAAAGATATGATATGTGCTTAAGGAAGATATTTCTTGTGTATTGGGCAGATAATACTTTGCTCCCCATCTTCCGGTATTTTTTTGTCCTAAGGGAAAGTCCTATCGGTGATCCAATCGCTAATCGCGGTGAATTCTACGAGGTTGTTTATTAGAGACATGAGCACTTAGAAACATATCTCAAAGTACCTTCTGGGGTCATTATGGCCGCTGTAGAATATGATAGCGTCTCTTTGTTCTAGGACTCCTTTACCAGCCATCTTACTCACCTGGTGAGTATTTTATATCATCTAAACTCATCTATCATTTCTGCTATTGCTTTCTTCTTCTTTGACGGCTCTACAGCCGGGATGCGGCCCGGGCTTCTCGCAACTACTCTCTCCACGGCTCCCGATTCTGAGCCGATGTCATCCAATTTGGCACCACTAAGCTCTGGGCGTCCTGTTCCACGTCATCCTTCCAGCGGAGGTTGGGTCTACCTCGCTGTCGCACCCCATAGATCTTACCTCAGAGAACTTTCCGAGCATGTTCATCTTCACTCATACGAGCTAGATGCCGTGCCCACCGGAGCCTACCGAAATTATTTTCTTCACATCTAAGTCGCTATGTCTATGTCTTTTTGCTAAGCAGCTACGTCTCGGATGCATACGTAAGTACTGGTTGGTAAGACCATCGTCTTACACAGTAGCAGTTTGGACGTTATTGTTAATGCCTGGGTTTGAAGAGCCTTGACAGACTATAGTAGGCTTTGTTGGCTTTTAGGAACCGTGCGTGTATTTATGGTTCCATGCTACTATATTGTCGGCTGCTACTATTGTCCGAATGTAGGTAAATTTTTTTTAGTTTTTTAAAAAAATTATTTATTGCGCCTCTTCTAGATTAACAAAGTTCTTACAGATTAATTATTGCGGCCGACTTCAGAGTATGTCTGGGCTTTACTGTCTGCTTACGTTTTAATACGATCTGGATCCCTTTTTTAAATTGATTTCAAGTCTACTAAAACATTTATTTGATCCGAGTTTTGCACTTTCTCATTAGTGCTACTGCAATTACGGCGCCTTCGTGGTTGCTAAAAGTGATAAAATTTTACAGATCGGCTTTAGTTCTGCTTTGTCATATATTACCCTATTTGGGTACCTTTTATTTATTTGTGACATATACATCGAAGTGCAGTGCCTGAGCACTTTTATTTCAAATAGTTGAGTTTCTTTCGCCACCGTCGGGGTGCATGTGCACCATATCGGGAACGCGTATGTAAGGACTGGTCTAATTATGGTTTTTTACATTTGGGCTTTTGTCTTTGTGAATAGTGACTTAGAATTTATAAGAGGCCCGAGGCTGGCCGTTACTATCAGAGCATTTTTTATTTTAAGTCGAACATGTGGGTTTCATTTTAACCTATTGTGAAAGTTTACTCCGAGGTATTTGATACTCTCCTTTGGTGAAATCACTTGACAGTTTATGGTTACTCTTATCAATTTTGCCTCTTTAGGGGCGTTTCTATGGCGGGGTTTTTTATGCATATTAGATCACACTTCCCATAGTTGATGTCGACGTTCCAGTTGTTGAGGAAGTTGTCGATTATGTTGATGTGAGTTTGTAGTGTTTCTGCTGCCCATACCATTGTATTGTCTGCATATTGGATGCAAGATGACTCCAGGTTAGTGACTTTATGTGGGAAGTCAGAAAAGTAGATATTAAAAAGTTTCGGGCCAAGGATCGTTCCCTGCAGGACACCAGAGTTAATTTTGAAAGGTTCCGAATCTACCCCGGCTAGCTGAGTTATGCCGTTTCGGTCGGCCAGAAAGCTTCTGATTATTTTCGTCAGTGGATTTCGGCAGTAGGTAAATAATTTTACTAATTCAAACTCGTCTCGCTCTACCAATGTTAAGTGTTCTTGCAGACGAGGCCACCATGTACTTTGTTTTGCTTTCATTGATGTGCAGTCCCAGCGTAGGATTATCATCAGATATTGGTGGAGCCTCCAATTCCTCAGTTAGCTCGCTATTTAGAAATTCATGAAAGTGCTCTTTCCATCGCTCCAAGATGCCTTTAGGATCGGTGATCAGATTTACCTGTTTGCCCTTGCAGCATTTGCAACGTGGTGTGAATTGCGTCTTACAGCTGACCCTTCGGTAGAACACCCGCGCCTGGGTGCATTTTCGCTCTCTATACTGTACTAGTTCACAAACTAAATTTTTCTCCCAGACTTCCTTCTCTTAAAACTTTGCTAAAAATATGTATAGATACATAGAAACAAGTAAAAATATCTAATTTAAGGTGTGCCTCTAGCTAATTGAAAGTTCAACGGCCAATACAAAATATTTGTATTCGTTATAGCATATTTTTGTCGTGTTGTTTGCTATGCACATAAGCCAAATATAGGAATTTATATATTCAAGTGTGGACAAATCTTATTGTTTGTGGCATTTTACTAAAATAATCTTACTGTAAATTAATTTGAATTGGATAAATTCATTATTTGCATGCCTATTTTCGGCCGCGGTCTACATCAACAAAATATTTCTGTTTTTGTTTGCTAAATTGATACGTGTTACAGAAGTATAAAGTCTCTCACACTAGAAATTTGTGATAAGGTAATTTTGTTCACCTTAAATACAAATAAATTTGCCGCAGTATAACCCGGAACGCTTTTTTTATTATTTATAAGCTCCATTGAATATTTTTTAGTGGCTGTTCTAGCTCAAAAGGTATTTTTATGGTTAATTTGCGCAGAAAACGCAATGAATTATCTTAATTAGATCTTTAAACCAAGCCTTTTTTATGATATCTAAACAAAATCGATCATAAACATTGCATATTAATAAATAGCAATCATAAATATTCCAATACTTAGGCAACATTTTTAATCGGTAATCATTAGCATAAAGTTTGTAAACAATTCCTTACATAATAATATTAAATGTCACTAAAAATATATTTTTTGTTTGTAACTTTACCACATCAGCTGCTGATTGTAAAACATCAGAAAATCTACTAAACATTGTGTTAAATTCAAGAAATTTTCCACACAAAAACATTCAGAGAAAATTTGCACTTTCCTCCATTTTTCCTATAAATTAACTGCAAATAACAACAAATTTTCTGTCACCTGTATATAAAAAAAAGAGTTAAATGTCAAAATTTACAGGTATTGTATTCGCCGTAGATTTTCGCTGATAAGAAAATTTTCTTTGTTTTTGTACTAGATTAACGTAATTGCGTAGTTGTGTTTATTACATTTTTATGATTTCATTTTTTAAACGGATATTAATAATAATTTCCGTGTTTGGCGATTTTTATTTGTTAATTATATTAATATTCACAAAAAAATGTTAAAAGATAAACTTCATTTTAAAAATTGATTCAAATTGTAAAAATACTACAATCCGACTAAAATATACTCCGAAACTCGTGACGTTGACACGGATTTTATTGCCAAATGACATTTCAAAGTCCGAAAAATTTCATTTTCAGTAGGACGTCGTCTTTGCGAGGTAGGTGTTTTCTATCTTTATATACTTGTATTTTTTATCAGAAAAATCTTGTATAAGAATAATTGTTACTTATTCGTTCATAAATATTAAGTTTTAAACAAATTAAAATCAATAAAAAAGTTCTTCTGTCTTATAAAAGTGTATTTAATCGAAATAGAAACGAACTTTCTATTTAGGTGAAAAACTTTGAACGTAAGTGTACTGAAATTTGTTTATAAATATTTTTCTCGATATTTATCGTTTTTAATCTTTAGCAGAAATTATATTGGAATTATGCTGTGATTTTTTATGTTATTGCAGTTAAATGAAAATCTTAGCTATTGAACCTGTTGAGTAATAATGTAACAATTACATAACATATGCAAAAAATTCATTCGATGCAATAAAAAGTTTGGTGATTTCGTAACAGTGGATCTTAATTGGGGCAATTTTACATCATGATCATCCGATTCTTAATTATATATATACTCTTATTTGGGAGTGAAAGTCAATCACACATAACTCGATCGTTTTCCGCTCTAGGTGGCAGACTTCCTTGCTAGCTTTAAAGTTGAGAGATAAAAAAGATATGGAGTTAATTTTTTAATAATTTTGCATAGAGATATCTTCTTCATTCTGTTGGATCTAATTGATGGTTTGATGTGTCGATGCTGACAATAAGACTTTATGATGTCATGCCCTTGTAAAAACCAATAGAGACCGTGCAGTCTGGAGTCATTGTGTCTTAATTTTTTAGCTTAACACAAGTGGCTACTTGGAACATGTGGAAGATCTAAGCTCATTGAATCTTGGATTTTTATAATGGTTTGCAAATCATCTTAACTGGCGACCTCCACGAGCCTCGACTTTCTCAAGAATCCCTTCCATCGTAAGCGACCACGCTTACGATCCGTACATGAATTCAGGGCTGGTAGCACGTAAGTTGTTTCAATCGTCCTCTTCATACAAATATTCTGAATTTTTGTATGAAGAGGTCGATTAAAACAACTTACGTGCTACCACCCTTGGTTTTTAAATTTTATACTCCTGCTTATTCTTTTATGTTTTGTTCGCTACCAGTATGCGTTACGTAACATTATATTAGAGTTACTGTGAGAGTTCAATATAGCATCAACCTGCTAGAGCCCATCGATCGGACTCTTAAGCCCGATTTACATCCTAAAGTCAAAGTGGAAGTGCAGCTCTGGACCTCTTTTATCGCATAGAAACATTCGTGCAACAGAGAGAAAAGCATACAAATTTCTGTGCGATAAAAGAGCTCCGAAACAGCACTTCCACTTTGAGTTTGGGATGTAAATCGGACTTTAGAGTCTAAACAGTTGATTTGCATTATTGTACTCCAGTTCAATATTTCTTTCCCTGTAGCTTGTGCAAGTTTTTGATGGTCTCTCTCTATTGTCGCTTTAGTGCAAATACTTCTATGGGGATTTGAAAAAACGCTATTCTCAGCAAGCAGGGAAACGCTTGCTAAAATCTGGAATGAGACGAAAATTGACAACTTCGATGTTTCGGAGGAATATAGGAAGCCCAAAGACAGCCTGAAGGATCCAGCAAAACTCAATGTGGCGTGGTATATCGCTCGCGTTGATGAATGGTAATATATCCTGCAACTGATTAAATACGCGGACGAATCCTGCGGTTCACACTCGTGTAGGGCATTGAAATCTCTCTTATCTAAAATTAGTGTTGGATAGCACATGATTATAAAATGAGTTTGTAAGAGGTGCCTCTTTTTTCTTTTGAGCCAGTACAATGTCATACTCCAAATGAGGCGAGGTGTAGTTGTAATGCCAAAATGAAAAAAACAAGCAAATTAAAAAAAAATACCAATGACGAGCATTTTTAGAAGTTTAATTCTAATATGCATTAAACTGCCTTAGAGTAAGTAAGAAATCTATGCCTCCACAATGTACAGCCACGGACAACTAATTAGAAACAGTTTCATAAAAATTGCATTTATACATTTCTTATGTTTTTATTTAGCAACCCTGTTAGGAATTCATCATGATATTCTTATTGATTTCATTCAATAGGCAATTTACACAATTTATTTAAAAAAAAATTTCCGAGGAGGGGGTGGGAATTCTTTAATTTGATTCCTACATAAAAAACTGTATAAATGCAATTTTTATGAAACTGTTTCTAATTAGTTGTCCGTGGCCGTATATTTATGTTTTGCAATCCCACCTCGCCTAATTTCAAGTTGGAAATTTTGCTACCGCAAAAGAAGTAAGAAATGTCTCTCCAGTACAAAATTTCACTCCATCGAAAAATATAAGAATTGTCTCTCCATCCAGTTCGTATTTACAATCTCACCACGGCTCAGTTTAAATTGGATATTTTACTGCGGCAAAAGAAGTGAGAAATGTCTCTCCAGTTCGTGTTTACAATCTCACCTCGCCGCAGTTCAAATTGGATATTTTACTGCCGCAAAAGAAGGAAGAAATGTCTCTCCACTACGTAATTTACAATCACACCTCGCTTCATTTATCTTGATACACGCTCATATACCAGTAGGACATTATTTTTGAACCGGGACATTTAAAAAAATTGAGGCCTCACTACAATTTACTTCATGTAAGGGACAAATGTACTGCCTCGTGTAAGTCCGGCTCAACACTAGTTTGTAACAAGGATGAAGCATTGTGCCTTTACATATTTTACAGTGTCCTCTTAATTCATGAACTGCAGTTTTTGTAAGTGCAGTAGCACTTTGAATTCTTTCTATTATACTTACATACGTGCATACCGGCTTTCAAGATTGCTAGTTCTGCTTGGAAGACATTGGCAGAATAAGGGTTACTCCTAAGCTTGGTTTTGGACGTTCAGCCAAGGTAGTAAAACTCCAGCTACTCTGATTTGGAATAATTTACGTAAAAAAACTTTGTTATAGTTCTTGTCAAGCTGGGAGTTTTCCCATTTTTGTCTGGTTGGGATTTAGACATCGAATCCCAAGTTAAAGTTGAATTTCGATGGCATGTAGTCAGATGGCCCGTCGAACATTACATGTGATAAAGAGCGCTAGTATATTGCTGTGTTCATACGTCTTCTCCACCCAACAGTTCACTTCAGAACACACTTGGCGGATATTGTGCATAAAGCGTCCGCTGTCAGTACAGAACTTGAGAGAATGTTGCCCGATATTGGCACAGAACGGCTAATGAAAGAAAAATGAGGTCCACCTACCGATTGACCGCTCTCCGTGCATGCTGTGTGTGATCCCCATACGTATTGAAAAATGATGGCATGCATTCTTATGACCCAGATAGCCCGGAGCCAAAAATCACGTGGGCGCTGCTGGCGCGCGTGAAAGTCGATCACGTAATGACAAACGAGGTGCAACGAGTCTGCTAAGAGCCGATAGGCACAAATATAGAAAACTGGATTACAAGGAGATGTCGGGAAGTAAGCTCACGCAGTTTCTTAGTAAACACGGAGGATATAGGGCTTACTTCCAACGTTTCGGCCGTGATGATTTGAAAAAGAGGACGCGAAGCATATGCTTTGCTCTTATAATGCGAAAAATTTTCCGTGCAAAGCCAGCAACTGATGGAGGTGCTCGAAACGCGCTTGGCATCACAAATATCTTAGACTTCATTATGCAATTAGATAAAAACCGAGCTAGCCTCCGATGTAACTCTGTAACGACAAGTCTTGCGGGAAGAGTAAGATGTTCATGAGGTGGTTTTAGTAGGACTTAAGGGTTTCACATAATGGTGTGGCCACACTACGCGGTCTTGGGTCGTACGCGCTTTTGCCTTTTTTTTCATATAGAGTTTTATGACTTTTTTACGACTTTGTCCATGGTAAAGGCCGTGCGGCCAAACAACGCGGACAAAAGGCTGTGGTTAAAAAGGTACATTGTGCGTCCACACACTATGAGCTTTTCAAAAGCGCGTACGCCGTTTCAAATGAGAATTGATTTGACTCATGACTCAGAAAATTAAAAGATTACGCGCGCTTTTGGCTGGCCGTACGACCAAAAGCGCGTGGATTCTAAGTCCGCGTAGTGAGAACGGGCCTTAACCGACAGGCAGGAATCTTGAGGTCGCATGACGTTTTCAACCTTCTTACGTCGAAGAAAACCCTAATCAAAGTTTGACCAAATTCGTCTTTTTCTTCTTCTAGGTTTTCTTCCGTTGTGTCGTGTGTTGATTATGGAGAATGTGAACTATTGTGTTGATATGCACTGTGTACAGTCTTGCACTGATTGGAAGGCTAGGATTTGGGGCTCTTGGTGACCCTGTGTCCGTTTTCGAAGATAGTGTGAGTTCTCACATCAGTTATATGTTTATTTTCATAGTTCTAGTTTATTTTTTGTAACGCTGCAATTTTGATTTTGTATCTTTCTAGTTCCAAGAACAGAGTTCTTAATGCTTCTGATATTTATTGCCCTAATGTTATTATATCGTTGCTTGAGTGATCGAACTCGTCAGAGGCCTTCTTATATGATTCGTAATAATGGAATTTTTGTTTTTTATCCCGGCACCTAACCAGTCCAGTTTTTCTACTTGCTGAATACTCGGGTTTGCTCGTTCACCTTTGCTACAACTAATTGCATTCTCCGGGGGTTATGACGTATATGTGGATTAGGCTGACGGAGTTGTGGTGACAACTTCAGTAGACGTTACAAAGTTTTTTTGAACCTATGCGAGCTCTTGGGTCCTAAGTTCCGGTATTAGCCTTCAACCACCCTAGTCATTTCATTAAACCTTGCTTAATATGCGTGACTAGAGCAAAAAATTTCTATTGCACCATCGATTAATTTGCTACTAACAATATTAGAAGATAAATTTGCATTCGAAAATATCGTAAGATAACAGTGTTTTTTTAGTTCATGAACATACAAGCACTTAACATTTAAATTTTTTGATTTCTGCAGTCTTGTTCACCTTGAATCATTATGTGAGAGATTTATGGGTGCTGTTGTTACTTTTTGAAACTTTGTCTCTAATATGTTCTGTTCTAGTGAATAATTGCAACCTTCTGTTAATAACTCAAGATTATTGTCACGTATTATGAGTTTTAAATCAATTGTTGATTTTATTTGTTATATATTATGACATGAAAGTTTGCAGTCGTAAAATTGAATAATTGCGATTAAAATCAGATAGAAACAAACAGCATAGAAATTTCTCATTCACTGATTACATCGTCGTTTTTTCTGCATAGTCACTTCCCTGAATCTGGTAGCGCAGATATAAAGCTTGACAAACGATTTTTTTTAATTTTTTTTTATCTCTTAAGGCGAAAACTGGTCGAGTCTTTTAAAGTGGGCTCCGCCGTCGTTCCCACTCCATATGTGGTTTTTCGGTTTCTTAATCAAAATTCATTTCATCACTCAGTTATAATTTTGCTTTCAGCGATATCGCAGCGTTTTTCAATCATTCAGTTTTCGGCGGCTTCGCAAGTTTTTAAATAAATATTGACTTTCTCGAATTCTTGAAAGATAAATGCAAAGAAGACATCACATCTCTCTTTGCTGTCTGCGATATCTTTTAAGTAAATACCAGCGACAATTTGAGTGCTTTCCCAGCGAGAAAATATTACCGGTATGTTACCTATTTGGAATTTCTTTTGATTTTTTTTTTGGTGTCACATAGCTAAATCCGGTCCAATCCGGATCAAAAGGTATTTTTTTTGTGGGTTGACTGAGGTCATAGGCGGGACTTTGAATTAATAATTCTGAGGTTGAGATAATAAATTTTAGAGATTTTTAAGAAAATAATGTTGCGTTTCTGTGAAATATAATTTTGTGAAAAATATTTTTGTTTACTATAAATGTTTTTTTTTGTTATTAAAAATTATTACTTCATCATGACACTTCTTTAGTAGAAATGGCAAATCATGCTAACGTAATGCAGAGTGTGAATAAATATTAAATGTTCAGAAGAGATAAAAAAAACTTATCACTAACAAAACGACCTGTTATCGTTTAAAACGATTATTTTTTGTTTTATCGTTAATTTGTTGCACGTGTAGATTAAGGTGTTGGCTCATTTTTAATGCATTGAAGAAGGTCAGAGTGAATAAATTACAAAACAAGTTTTGTATGTGAATTTAGTTTTCTGTGTACTGTGGGTTATAAATTCAATTCTTTGAAAGAAAGTTTCTTTTTTGTTTATAAGAAGAATTTGGTAAATTCCTATTGAAGCTTTTATACGTATTAAGAATCGCATAAATATTCGTGATTTGTTAATCTAGGATAATCGGAATTCAAGTGTTTTTTTCATAAAACAAATTAGTGAATGAGAAATTAATTAATACTATTATCTCCGTTTCAATTCCTCTATTTTATTTTGAATTGTTTTTATCAAGTCCACTTAACACTAGCTTATCTTATTACTATGGTTTTATTTTTTAATTTATATTCTAATATCATTGAGTTTGGTTATGGACATAATGGAGCAGTACGTGGCATTCCTGGGTCGAATGAATCGTAGCTGCATGCTTTATTGGACGTTCATATCTAATGCAATAAAGTCACTATCGATATAGCAATCTCAGCAACTTCCTGCCGTTATTACTATGGCAATGACTGCACTAATGTAAGACTTTTCTTGTGCGAGTATTTGACCAATCGGTGAAGCCAAATACAACAAGTTTTCACATTCGACATTTTCGAGTTCGTTCAACACTCGTAAAAGTTCAAGCAGAGAATTCATTGCATTGTGCCACAACCAGCTCAATTTCGAGGACACGATCAAGTTTGTGCAATGATCTTGATGTAGTGAATGCAGTTCGCTATACACTGATCTCCTAAATGCATTCGATCACATTAAATACAATACATAAAATCTCAAAAAATTGGTGCAATCCCGATAATATGACTTCATTTCGGTCGATAAAAGCTACGTTTGTTTCGTAATTAGGCCTCATTAAATCTGGCCGGTCGATGTGATTCTATCGACCCATCAGCCTCTATTTCTTTTTCCTTGAAACGATGGAGAAGGTTCTAGACAAGCATATTAGGGAGGGTCTTACAGCGAACCCACTCCACTGCTTACAAAGCAATACAGGCTGGGCTGATCTACACTGCACTGAGAAGGGCATTGAATCTCGCCCTGCGAAATGATCACGTCGTTTCTCAGGGGTGAATTGATAACTGCTGTCGAACGATAATGCCTGCAAAAGGCTATCTTTAAGGGGGCGCCCTATCGCCACTCCTGTGGAAATCGACGAACTTCTTGCCGACCTCATCTACCGGGGCTTCAAAGTACAGGCCTATGCAGATGATATCGTCATAACTATCAGTGGCGGTCATGATGGCATCATCTCGGACCTCATACAAGCCGCTCTGTTATATGTACTTAGCTGGTGGCGGAGCAAAAACTTGGATAATAATAAAAAAATTTCATGGTACCATTTACTAATAGAAGGAAGCATATTTACTGGCAAGGCAATTACATTTCTCCATATCTGTCGTCAATTTGTAGACAAAATCTGGGACCGAGGTTAATGTTTTTGCTGTATACAACGATCGTAAGGCCCATGGTCACGTATGCCTCTATTACATGGTGGGTCAAGACCAAAAAAAGATGCCATGATTAATCTGGCCAAGGTTGACAAACTAGCGTGCCTCTGTATCATGGGAGCTAAAAGCACTTGTCCAACTGCGGCTATGGAAGCCCTACTAAATTTCCTTTCACACAACCTAGTTGTGAAGAAGGGGGCTCTGACGGGGGCGCTGCGTCTACTGTTCTCCTTTAAGCCAGGAGATCTTATGGATCACCACTGGATTCCCCGAGTAAAAATAATTTAGTTGGCTAATTTTTTGAAAAGCATATACGTGCCCGCAACTAGCACGCATAGCGAACAAATGCGCCTACCACACTGGTATGCACGCTCCCGATACAGGCATGAACATCTAAAAATTCGGCCGCCAGAGGTATGCAAGCCAAGCGGTCCCCCAACTTAGTATCAGCCACGTCCAATGCTTCTTGACCTACGTAATCTAACGAGAACCGGTATACTGAACCTACCCTTTATGGTCACCAAGATAATTGCCCGTTTTCTTCGTCGTATACAATTTTTAAAGCCCCAATTTTGTTCCCTTCAGTCTAAAAAAGGGTGAGCGGACCGTGCTTCGTTTGAACTATTCCGTGCGTCTTTTATTGGTACATACCTGTAGCGGGCTGCATTTGGTAAAGTAGAATTTTTACTAAAACGTACCGTGCCTGTTTTATGCTAAGTACAGGCGAGTATTTTTTTACTCATGCGTACCGTGCCTATTTCGAGTGCCGTGCAGTTATATTTTGACGCCGTGTATGCCTGTTGCAGGGTAGGAGTGGGCGAGTTTAGTCCCAAGGAATTAAACTTGGAGCCCAATATGGCGCACCCCTACTGTTTTTCAAGCTGAGATACTTGCCATTCAGGTGTGTGCCACACTTGTATTAGTACAGCTTTAAATAGGTCTAACATCGTTATTTCCTTGGACAGTCAAGCTGCCCTGTTGGCTATTAAATCCCACAGCGTGTCATCAAAGATTCTCCTGGATTGTCTCCTCTCTCTAAAATCCCACAGCAAAAACAACAATGTTACGCTGATGTGGATTCCAGGCCATATTCGTAATGATATTGTCGATGGCCTGGCAGGATTAGGGGTTTGCCTGGCGGGCAAACTTTTGAATTTCAACAGGTAGGACGTAAACACAATAACAGAGCTCCTGACGGGCCACAGTTCGCTTAATTATTATTTAAGCAGAAAAGGGCTAGCAGTTGATTGTTGGTTCTGCTACTGTGCGATTGTGAGGCTACAGCGAGGAGATCTTCTCCCAGGGACATTTGAGATTTGAATTTTAAATCAATTTTAAGCTATATATCAAAAGCATTAACTTCGAAGGTTTTTAAAGGCGGGGTTTACACAATAAATAATAAAGTTCGCAGTGCCTCCAATTACCTATAGGTTAAAAGCATTTGTTGAGATATGTTAAAAAGAAGTACGAATTTTTATATTTAAGTGTTTTTTATAGTTTCAACACAAGAAAGAAAAATGTAACTTTAATTAAATGTCTGCTCATTACACTATCAACAATTCCTCTTGCACGCTCTCATTTAAATTTAGACCTAAATATCGCGGGATATCACCTTCCGCTTTCATTCTACAGTCAACCTCCAGTCTTTGGTCTACCAACAGTAACAGAAAGTTCCCACATTCCAAATTCTAACTGATTTGTCTTGTACTTACAATAAAAGTCGTTGCCATCGAATTAGTTCGAGGTAGTCAAATAATTATACGTCTGCCGTACGTAGGTAGTAAAACTTGTCCCATAGGCAAGGTACTAAACCATACTCTTGCCCTATCAAGTTTCCCCGTTCGAGTGCTACTTTGTGAAAAGACTGCAACAACTTTGGTTTGCTTTTGGTCGTGTCATTCGCTATTACAAATTGAAATGACGTGCGAAACTCGTGTCATTTCTGTGTTTCCCATTTTTTTTTGCTATTAATTATCTCGGAATTAAAGGATCAATATCAAAAATGATTACGAGTATCAATTACTTAAACATTGTGTATTCGTGTCTTCATTTTGCGTGTAAACGTTAATGGTCAGCAATGTTCGCATTTAAGAAAAGTGAAAGTCATAAACTAATACCCCTTTAGCTACTGGAACGAGTAACGATGGAGTTTTTACGTTAAAACAGCAGCTCCCAACATTCCAGGCGCGGCCCAATTATCTTCTTATTGCCAAACTTGCTGCATTTTTAGTCCAGTAATACTTGGAAATTAAAAGTTAGTCGATAACCGGATTAGTTTGGTTTGGCAGCTTTTAGTTTCTATTAAAGGTAATCGCTCTTCAGCAATAAGTTTTTTTTCTAGCTACTCTACTATAATTTGTGGGGTTACTTGAAGGTTACACAATTCCTAGTATCAAATGCTAACGTAACTTACCTAACTGCCCCGAAATTAGCATAAGACACGAAAGCTTCTGGCAAATAAAATAAGAAATACTAAATGAAAAAAGAAAAAAAAAGTGAAACGATGAATTATCCATAAAAAAGCGTCATTGGCTATTGTCTGTTTTCGACTATAAAAGTTACTTTAAAAGACATAAGTCCTAAGAGTGGTCGTAAGGCGCACGTTTCTAGACCTGTGGCTATGTAGAATACCTCCAATAATTTAAATTGAAAATTGGCGTTTTTTATTTCAGTCTTTTAACAAATGCGAGACAGAATATAGATTTTAAGCTGCGCGATTTCACCTTTTGCGAGACACGCGTTTCAGTTAGTAGCTTCAACTCGGTCGTGCGGGCATAAACAGAGCGCTATACAATTGTAGCGTTGATATGCGGGTGATTTTAGTTTACATACATATATCTTCTAAAATAGTTTAAATTTTCGGTTTAGTTTATTTTTGAAAATCTCGTTTTGTTGCGAAGTTTTTAAAGAAATATAGTTATAAGAAAGAAAAAATGTTAAAGGTGATGAGAATTTCTTTTTTGATTTTGTGTTAAAGTTCACAATTTACATATATTATAAGTGAAGTGTCTTCTTGGAATAGTTTAGTAGTTATAAAGTGACGGACAAAATACATAATAGGAATACTGGAATAAACGCACAATTCTTATTAAAAAAATGTGGATTAAATTAAAATTCAATTTATATTTAACCTAACGTGATTAACGAAATAGCAAAGCTAACTAAAAATTGCTTTAAATGAAAATAAAATTAAAAACAAAATAAAAATTTTCTGAAAAGTGCGTGCAGGATGTTTTTTTACAAAGTGGAATTTTCCAGTGATTCTTTTTATATTTTAAAATAGACACTCAAATGTTTCATTTGAATATGATATCTTTCAAATAGTTGCTACGCGTATTTTTTGCCGACGGCGAATCTTTTTCGCAAAATTTTTCATGACATTTTTGTAAATTGCGCAGCGTTTTCACCAATAGCTTTATGATTGTTTCAGGTCGTCAGTCAAGCCTATTTTGAGCTCCGTTGGAATTTTCTTAGAATCGTATGCTACCAATGTAAGAAAATTCCAGGGGAATCAATTCCAGCGGAGTTCAGAATAGGCCTGAATATCTTGTGAATTGTTGACGTAATCCCTGCCCTTGACGACCCCGCAAAAGAAGTCCGATGGTTTTAAATCTCGCGATCTCGGTGACCAATTCACAATTTGCCTTGGAAACTCCTCTTGCCGCAAATCCATTGTTCGAGTTGCTGTTTGGTATATACTTTTTTGTATTTGCAGAATAAAAATAAAAGACTAGAAAGCCATGTCGACTGTCCTATCTAGAGTATAATATCTAACAGCAGGCTTTAGTCATCATCATCTGGAGCTCCACAGCCTATTGTTGACCTGGGTTCGCCTCCATGATTGTCAATCTCTGGCCCGTCTTTTCCAGTTTCTTATTCCTAGCTGTAAGCTGTCTTATGTCTTCCTCGACGTCGTCTATATATCTTTTCTTAGGGTGACCTGGCTTCCGTTTTCCTGTCGGTACACTTCCGGGTTCCGTTCCGCACCTCGTTGGACATGACCAATCCATCGTAGTCTGTTTATTTTAATCTCTTTGACAATGGTTGGAACTTTACTGTTTTCATACAACTCCGAGTTGTATCTTTCCCTCCACATGCCATCCACCTATATATCCTTGTTAAATCGAACGAAGTATTTTCCTTTCGAATTTTCCTACCAATGGTTCGTCTGCGTTCTTCAAGGCCCGCACATACAAATCATATAGCAAGACAGGTCTTATTAGTGTTGTGTATAGTTTCAATTTTGTTTTACTTGATTTATTTCTCGTCGTCAGGTACTTGCATAGCCCACAGTAGCATTTATTGGCTAGTGCTGTTCGCCTTCTGATTTCGGACGACGTTCCATAGCATCAACTAGCTCATTACGGTTCACACTATCGTAACCATATTTGTAGTCGGCCTGTTGTGGATCTTCCGGGACGAAAACCCCATTGATACTCTCCTAGTATTCTTTCCACGTATAGTTGTAGTCTATTAAAGGATACACGTGAAAATACTTTATATGCTATAGCGTTACTCCTCTGTAGTTACTGCACAGTATCCCTCGTTCCATTCATTAGGCATTTCTTTCCGTCTTCAGATTTCCACTGTTATTTTATGCAGTTTTTGGATAGCCGGGTCAGAAAAATAGTAAAGAGACGAAAACACCCACACGTTTTTACTGCACCTATGCTTCCATTCAATACTTACGGACGACAAGCAGTACGGCTTTACATCGAAAAAATCTACTAGCGACCTTCTTGTATGCCTCAACCAAAGTATACACCGATTTGGTAAATCTGGTCTGGTTGCTCTAGATATCTCCAAGGCTTTTGCGGGAGTATAGCACTGCGCTTGTGTAACTTACTCCAAGCTATTGTTCAAAAGACTTGGATTGGGAACTTTCTTGCTGGCCGTTCTATCAAAGTAGTATTGGATGGCGTCAAATCTAAACGCCACACCATCTCTGCAGATGTTCCCTAGGGCCCAATTCTATCACGAGCTCTTTTCCTGGTTTTTATAAATGACTTGTTCTCAATTCCCTTCAACTCACTTCACAGCTTAGCCGATTATGGTACTCTGCGTTACTCCTATAGCTTCGATAATGCAAGACGAGCACGCACCTGATCTTGTCCACATGGCCGTGAACTTATGTCCAATTCAATTAATAGAAACATGAAACTAATGCTTGATTGGGGCCGCAAGAATCATGTTGAATGTAACGCATCAAAAACGAAGAACTGAAACTTATTGGTGATGGTGCCTTCTACCTTCTGACTCCACGGGAATGTTTTTTCCGCAACACAAAACTATCTCGCTCAGCCCAATCCCTTTGCTTACAGCCCCTATTTTCGCGAACACTACAGGCTAGGAATTGATTAATAAATAGAACAACTCGACTCTGGAAGAATCTTACGAACTCCTGCAAAATCCAACAGTTCAATCGCGCAGGTTTCAATGTCATCTTCTTCAACATTCTTCTGACTCCTCGTAATCTGAAAAATCTTCTGTCCTTCAAACTAATCCTACAACTAAACATTACACCATGTCTTGACCCACGACATGACGGACCGGTAGTACAAAGGGAGGGGTGAACTGGCATATAAAAAAATTAAATAAGTATAAGCTAAATGTTAAGTTTAAAGCTAATATCTGAATATGTATGCTGAACTTTCGATTAAGCAAAAGTTTTTTTCTGCGGTTCGATACAAGTTCTTTAGTTAAGGGGCACAGAACTTACAGCTTTCTTCTTCTGGCCTTAATTGTTTGGCGAAGAATCAATTAATCAAAAATAGAAAGTCTTGCGAAAAGTCATTCCGTTCGAAGGTTTATTTAACGACTCCTGATTTTTTATATCAGTTTTGTGTAGGCCGATCCGACATCATATCTTGATCTTTAACAGATCGTAGTATACGATCGGCATTAACCGGGCCCGGCCTAATTTTCAGTAATGACCCAATTTTTCTTTTTTTGAATTGAATCCCGAAAAAGGTACACAATGCAACAAAAACAAAACTCAAGGCAGTCACCTAGTAATTTACAACATTGCTACATATTTAGTTTAGCAACGACAATGACAACGTTTTTATATTTATCTTTTTTTATTTTACTCCAAGGTCTATAATTAACAAAAAAACGAAACAAATGAAAACGTGAACTAGTTATATAACGAATATTAACGCTACTGTTTTCGTAACATAGGAATGCTTATTAATATTTATTTATTCTTTTATTTTTAACTCAGTAAATGTAGAGCAGATCTTGTAGGTATCGATCGATCTACACTGGTTAAATACTTCATCTCTTTGCTTGTCTTAAATAATCTGGAAAGTATCTTGTATATATTTGTGCAAAATCGAGATTATAACCAAACTGCAAAATTGCTATTAAATCTTAGAACTAAATTATTTTCGAAGTGCCTATAAAACACTTCACTTCAGTTCTTTTGAAAGTCAAGTTTCAGTAACAACAACATTAGCATTATTCTATTCTTGATATAGTTTTAGCCTTGATACATAATAGAAAGACAAAAAACTCGCGGTAAATATTAGTTCATCGAACAAGTTTCTTTGTATGTTTCAGTAAAATTAAGAAAGATTTTTTTTTTATTTAAATATATTTTATTTATTATATGGCAATTTTATAGATGTTTTTTGGCTGCGTTCAAGTTACGCAGCTGACTGCAAAATATTGCATTTATGCGTTCAAAATATCCTAACAGCTGCAAAATTACTTGAATACTCGGCATTCGAATGCTGCTGCTGCATTGAATTTGCAGTCAGCTGCGTAACTTGAACGCAGCCTTTTTTGCATTTTTCTGGTAGAAACATAACTTTAGTACTGAGAGAGTATACTTAATAGTTGACCCAAGCGGTTTTCAAAAACTTTTTCATTTTCAAGTCAATAATGGGCGCATCCAGCGCACTCAGCCGCTGAGCAGCGGCTAAGTGCTGAGCTTGTTGGATGGATAGCTGAACTAAGCAGCTTAGCTCAGCGGCTGGCAAATTTCTCAGCGTAAAAATTTTATTCTAAGTAGCTCAGCGGTAGTAAATTGACGTTATATAAAATAGGAAAAAATTTAATTGTCAAAATAAATTTTAACTGAGCTATCTATCACATCTAGCCGACACACAGCGCTGAGTTACTTTTTACGCTGTGCTGTTCAGCTAAGCGGCTTTTCCGCTGAGTGCGCTGGATGCGCCCAATTTCATGCTGAAGCAATCCAACCCAAAAAACTGCTTTCTGGCTTCTAGTAATTCTAATATAATATAATTTAGCAGACGCAACTAAATTTAATATAATTAGCAGACGCAACTAAAAACAGCTTCATTAACACTAGAACTGCACTAGAAGTTAAAATACTGGTCTTTAAAAAATACGTAATAATAGAATATTTTTATAATGTATATTTATTTCATACAATAGAAATTCCATGTTATTATTCCACATTATTGTGGCACTATTAATCGATCCTTGAAGTATTTTGGACATTTTCAGTGGCAAGTTCATCTGTTAATTGAAACATTTAATCTTTTCTGGATATATAGTATTTCCAGCTTTTGTTTCCAGATATGTCCAGGAAAATATTGTGAAGTGGTAATCTTCCAGTAGTAGACCGATATGGTATTTATTCATCAAATGCATTCCGTTTGAGGCTATTTCACTTTGTTTATTTTGCAGGATACTTTCATTTTCATCTTCAGTATATAAAACGACTCGAGCATATCTTCTTTTACGCAAATTTGAAATATTGTCGCTTTCACTTTCTGAGGACTTTTGAACATTTTCTTCATCTAAAACCTTATTATCAAACGAAGAACTTGAAGAAATGTATGACGAAATAAATGTAGTTACTAAGTTAAATTGAGTAAAATGCGAATGCTAGCTAGAATTTTCAATGAGTTCTAAATATATTTCAGTTATCCGGCATTCGTTCACATTGCCAAATCTTTAGCTATAAGGTATGGCGTTCTCATGCAAGCTCATTTTCTCTTCTTTATAGGTATACTATAGATGTTATGTCATCCAATCTCTTGCTTTGCTATTTTTAGATTTGAACTAACTATTCTAACTTTGTCTCTTTTGGATTGGCGGGCAATTTTAGTTTATTAGGGGCTTTACATGATGTTCTAGTTGGCGTTCTGTTGATTCCTTTATAGTTCTATCGCTTAATAGTCCGCAGAAACGTTGAGACCATACATCTGTAATTTTTTCAGGACCTGTGAGTAGCTATCGTTATGTTTGCTGTTACAGTATAGAACATATGGATCTATGCCTGTCTTAATTCTGCTTCTGCCTTCGCCTCACTTCGTTCGGTTGACTTATCTCCTTACTTTAAGTTTAGGTTCTTCCCTTTAGCTAGCTCTAGTTCTGTAGCATATTCTTTCTCGCTGCATTATCGCCTCCTCAAAGTTTTTGTTAAACTACACATTTCTCTATCGTGAAGGCCCTTTGCTATTATGCTTGAAGTCGTTGATGTTTAGATTTCCTTGCGCCATTTGCCGGCTTCTTCGAAACTGAAGTGCATATTCACCCAAGAGAATTTTGACGTTATTCTTTCGCGGTATGTCTTATTCACGGCATAGTTTGTCCTAGGAACTATCTTTTTCCGGTTCTGAAGCCTTGTCAGTGGATGAGTGCAAACAAAGTATAATTATTAAAGATGTGGAAGCTTCCCCTGATTCTAATCGATCCCTTGCCTTTCGTTTGCTGGATTCCAGGCCATTATCATTCATCTTAGCCACCACAACTGAAGACATGATATTTATCATTCCCGACTCAAAAAACTTGATTTCTTTCAATTTGGTGATAACCTTGGAAGCTAGAAGAGATACAGTACCATAAACTAAATCGCCCAACGTGTCCCTAGATCGTTGGTTTTTGCAAACATAATTGTACTGAGCTTATCTTCCATTATCCTTGAAATAAATAGGAAGAATTGGTTTTAAGTTATCCTTTCACAAAACGAGGTTGATTTGCTGAACGGTGGTAGATGATTGGTCGAACAAATATCTTCCTATCGGTTATACAGTTCGAGTTCTCAGAAAAAATTCTAAAAGAACTCATACTTTTGTAATTTACACAAATCGCGGGTGGTTGTCCAATAGACTGGTTTGTAGACGGTAGAAAGTAATACAACTGGTTAAGCACTTTTAAAAAAAGTTGAGATTTCCTGACATCAGCGTTTTCTCTTTTACTCAAAGTCGTCCTCTCAAAATCTTGATTTTATTAATTAGTGACGTCAAGTTTTGCATCTTAAAACATGCAAATTAAAGCCCCTCATTTATAAACAACGTAAACTTCCACTAATTAAACATTTTAATGTAGAATGTTTACGTCAGAAATATGCATTTTCTACATATATTCTTCATAGCAAATAATATCTTTACCGATTTTTTCAGTATATTAATCAAGGTTTTTTTCTTATTTCCAGCTTTTATCATCCCAATTTGTTCCAGTACGTTCGGTAAGCAGCATTAAGAAGATGCCTTGCCCATTCTTGAGCCGATTGAGCGCGAATTACGTCCGTAATTATGCACCAGTACTACTCCAAACATATGGAGCTCAATGCCCAGTTATGGCAAGAACCATTTCTTCAATGAATACTCCATTCAACAATGGTGAAGGACCAAGTCTAATTGAAACGGCAACTCAACAAGCCCGCAACATTAGCTCTATGCAGCAGCAGCAACAACAACAACAACAACAGCAGCAGGACGAGAAGAGTCACGCTGCAAATGCTCAAAAGAAGTGTCCATTCTTAAATCCAGCCGATGGGAAAACGTCACCATTGATTAAGGAAGTTCAGGAAGAATTTCAAGACATTCCGAGCGAACGCACAACATTCCCATATGAGGAATATTTCCACGAACAAATAATGAAAAAGAAAAAAGATCATTCCTACCGTGTATTTAAGAAGGTCAATCGTTTGGCTGGCGAAGGTAAGTTCCCGACCGCTTTAGAGTATTCATGGGGCGAGAAGCCAATTACCGTATGGTGTTCCAATGATTATCTTGGGATGTCCTGTCATCCTGAAGTTAAAAACGCTGTTCGCCGCGCACTAGATGAGCACGGTGCTGGAGCAGGCGGTACTCGTAATATTTCTGGAAACTCATTGTTCCATGAAAGACTTGAGGCTCGCTTAGCTAAGCTGCATGAAAAGGAAGCAGCACTACTTTTTACGTCTTGCTTCGTAGCAAATGATTCTACATTGTTTACTTTAGCTAAACTACTGCCAAACTGCCATATTTTCTCGGATGCTGGCAATCACGCCTCAATGATTCAAGGGATTCGCAATAGTCAAGTACCAAAGCATATCTTCCGCCATAACGACCCTGGACATTTGCGCGAACTTTTACAGAAGGTCGATAAGGATGTCCCAAAGATTGTTGCTTTCGAAACTGTTCACTCCATGACTGGTGCTATTTGCCCGTTAAAGGAATTGTGTGATGTTACCCATGAATTTGGTGGAATAACTTTTGTGGATGAAGTTCACGCTGTTGGGCTGTATGGTGATCATGGAGCTGGTGTTGGAGAAAGGGACGATCAAATGTATAACATGGATATCGTGTCTGGGACTTTAGGAAAAGCTTTTGGAAATATCGGTGGTTATATTGCGGGATCTTCGTTGCTAGTGGATATGATTAGATCTTATGCAGCCGGATTCATTTTTACAACGTCCCTTCCACCAACGGTGTTATGTGGAGCTTACAAAGCAGTTGAAGTTCTGGCTTCGGATGAAGGACGCGAGCTTAGGCAACGTCATCAATACAATGTTCGTTACTTGAGGAGTCTTTTGCAGCGCGAAGGATTCCCGGTAGAGCATACACCAAGTCATATTATACCAATTAAGGTAACAAACACCAAATTTTATTTTTATGGTTTGAACTAACTATTTTTTTCCCTATAGCTTGGAGATCCCCTAAAGTGTACACGCATATCGGATCTACTTATACAAGAACACGGTCATTACGTACAAGCAATCAATTATCCAACAGTTGCACGTGGTGAAGAGAAATTACGTTTGGCACCAACACCATTTCATACACGTGAAATGATCGATGTTCTAGTCGGAGATATGAAAAAGGTGTGGAAGCAGCTGGATTTACCACTTAATGGACCAACTTGTTCCGATCAATGTTCATTCTGTAAGGAGCCGCAACTTTTTGATTATTATGAATCTCGTGTTCATGGATGTGCGTCTCAAATAACATGTGAAATACCTAACTGCCCACGCTTAGTTGCTGCAGCATAAATATAATATATATTTACATACACAAAAAAGATAATATTTAAATGTTTCTCTGTTTTCTTTTTCGAGCAAAAAATTATAATATATAAATGAAATGTTGTCATTTAAAATTCGCAATTATTGTTGTGATTTCGTTTGTTTTCAGTGTAATTTTGTGCTGGTTTAAAAATCAACTTAATACGAGAAAAGAAGGCACTAAGCTCTAAAATGTTCAAAATTATATTATTATTGTTGACAATAAATGGTGTTAGGTGGAATATTTCGTTTGATTTTATTACTAAACAAGTGAGTTATTTCTGTCGGGAAACTAATTAGCAGGCATTTAATGGCCGCTTTAAAAAAATAATGAATCCAGGTTGGTTGGTGTTTAATAATTTAAAGTACTTTTATTTATATTTCTTATTTTTTGTTTTGGTTTTTTGCATTCTCGGATAATAATATCTTTCAAAACATGGTAATAAACAGAGTAATAAAAACAAAAAATCCACTTAACAAGAACGGATAGGCTAATATGATCGGGCTAGTCCCTTCCAAGTAAGGTTTGCACGAGGCTAATAGCATCACCTGGAAAAACAAACATTACGAAACGAGCGCCTCGGATACTGGAACAAATGACGACGACTACAGCAACGAAAAAGGCAAAACGATTTAAGAATTTTTTCGTGGAACGTTCGAACTCTGTTCAGTACTCGAGCTGCACAACATCTATCCGACACACGATCTGCAGTATTCAGCTACAGACTTCCAATTGTTGAATATTGCAGATCTGCGGCAGTTATGCATTCCGAAAACGCCCCTGTCAAAGTATAAAGCTGACATTACAGGAATCCAAGAGATGCGATGGGCAGGGAATGGTGTTTTGCAAAAACGTATATGACGTATATTACAGCTGTCATACAAAACACCTTGTGCTCGGGGTGGTCAGCTAAAGAATGAAGCGTACCATTATCGGCTTTAAAGCGAAAGGCTATGTACCCTTTGTGTGCGAGTCAAATTTAAGACCATCAGCCTCATCAACGTACACGCACCTACAGAAGAGTTCCGGACGATGAAAAAGAAGAATTCTTCGAAGTAGTTGTACGGGAACTTAATGCCTGCCCCAGGTATGATGTAAATATCCAGGGACCCTATTCTCTATTACAATATTGTTAAATCCGATTCGAAAACGAAACAGCTTTCGAGTAAAAATTTGACATTATTGTTCGATTTACAAGTAAAATGGATGCCAGTATTGTAATAGAGAATACGATTTCGTCAGTATCGTTAAGAAATATCACAATATTGTAATAGAGAATAAGGGCCCAGCCCTTTCGGAAACTCCGCATGGAATCGAATTTCAACGGAGAAAAAATTCCATCCGAATTAGTAACTCATAGGGAATTCCGCTGGAGTGACAAATATGTTTTCTCATGTGTTAACCCTCTTTCGATTTTCGAAATTAGCTGTTGTATATCAAAATTACATTTTGTATGCTTCAGAAAGAATACAATTTTTCATTTTTAAGAAATCGATGCCGATGAGAAAAGAATGGAATCGAAACAGAATCGAGTTAAAGCGGAGTTCCCGATAGGGCTGATCATCTTAGGGGATCCTGAACGCCAAAGTAGGTAGGTCGCGAGCCAGTCTACAGGCAGTATGTCGACACCCACACTTTGCATGAATACACTAATGACACAACAAGTTATAGAGATGGCAGCAAGTAACAACGAGTTATAGAGATGGCAGCAGGTCAGAACTTGGTCGTTGCAAGTACTAGATTTGCGCGTAAAGATATCCATAAAGCCACCTGGGTATCTCCTGATGGAGCCACTCGCAACCAAATAGACCATGTGTTGATAAACCGCCGCCATTTTTCGGGCCTGATGACGGTACGAACGTATCAAGGTGCCAAATTCGACTCGAATCATTATCTTGTTGATATGATGCTCCGAGAGCGCATCACAACGCTGAAAAGCTTTGTATCCTCTATTCAGGCTCGAATCAACACAGAAATGGCCAGAAACAGCGACGGTCACGCGCTAGAACTCGCGCTCATTGAGCAAAGAGTAAATCTTGGGGACGAGATGCCGGGCTCGATAGCTGGGGCCGTATTGGGTTTCTCGAGTCGATGGATCGACTCGACAAAAAAAACTTCTCGATTTTCTCCAATTTTCATATTTGGCATTACGACCAAATCGACAGATAAGCGCTGCCATAGAAAACCATCAAATTGTGTGACCCCTGTGCTGAAAGTCGAGTAGTGTAATGTGACAATTCGTTTAAGTTGAAGAAAGTGAAAGCTGGACTGAAAGTCGTAATTTACTGAAACGTCACTTTCTTCATCTCAAACGACTTCACATTACGCCACTTGATTTTCAGCACAGGGGCCTGTGTGATATTACTCCAAGTGCAGCAATCCACGTATATTTAATTAAAATAGAAATTGTTAAAAAGTTTATTGTATGCATAAATTTAGCTTTTTAATAAACGTCAAACGCCTTGATCGATAAGTAAAGAGACGAGAACGTTGCCGATATCGTGTTGCCAAATGCCAATTTTCATTTTTCGACAGAAGTCGATATCGACTCGAGAAACCAAATACGTCCCCTGGACCCGCCTTAAAAATACATGTCATCAGTGCTGCTGACTGATTCGATAATGAATGCAAGCTAGCAACTGAACATAAGAATGCTGCGTATCGAGCAATGCAGCAGTCTCAGAGAACACGGGCACGCGAAGAGAAATACAAAGAGCTCAAAAAAGAAGAAAAGAGAGTTCACAGGCGGAAAATGGGAGGAAAGTCTCGTTTGTGAACTAGAACAGTACAGAGCGCAGGCCGCACCAGACACGGCAGTTCTTGGCAATTGTTGAATGTTTGTAAGCCATAATTTATAGCTACTTAACAAAAACACTAAAAAAACCATCAATTCAGTATTTCAAAATAAATTTTTATTATTATTTTTACAAGTTTAACAATTAATTGCGTACAAATTGTAAACAAACTATTAAATATTTTGTCTTAATTATCTAATTCTTTCTGAGCTTTCTGCCAGTTAGCTACCATGGAAGAGACTTCTTTCATTTTTAATCCTAATCCTTGTACTTTCATTTTTTTCTTTTTCTTTTTAATCGCACTATCATCAACGGATCGTTTTTTAGCCTTCAACTCTACATGCTGTAAGCTACTAGATGGGGAAGACGGGGTAGAAGAATCTTTCTCTAAATCAATAGCTGGTTCTGATACTGCTTCGATATTTGCAATGTCCGAGTAAAACGATGCCAGCTCACAGTTTATATCCGATATTGGTGGCGGCGTTGGTGCCTAAATATTACGAGAATTTATGATTAAAAAAAATTCGTTTTTAACTAGATAATTAATAATTTTTCTTACTGAAATAATAGGTGGTGGTGGCGGATTTGTAGCGTCCCATTGTGGAATATCATTTTCAACTATTAAATAGAATTTCACAAATATTATATAATATAATTGACCAAAATAATGCAAAGGATGCTTACTTTTGATTTGTTCATTTTCATTTGGTGGCGGTGTTGTACTGATATCCATTTCATCTTCTCCACGCATGTCATCCTCTTCTGTTTGTACATTATCACTGGTTTTGCTATCTTCAACATCATCCTTTGGAAATTCCCATTGTACATGACCAGAAGAAAGATTTTTGTATCGATATTGTGAATTTTTTCTACAATTATGGAAAAGAAAGAAAACAAATTCAGTATATGAACCGTGAAAGGTGAATCATTTATTCTGTAAACTATTATCAAAAAAAAAAAGAAATGGAGGGAAAAATATATTAGAATTTTTTTTTGTATTTTACTGCCTTTTATCGCAAAAGATAACTTTTCCGTTTAGACTGATTAACACCATCTACTCTCGGCCTTAAAATAAGACAAAAAAATCAAAGTGTAGAAAATTCATTTCAAAATAATATTCTCTTAAACAAGCATTTAAAGAAAAATGTATAACTTACCTTGAATTTAAACGTTTTTAATTGTTTTAGTTTTTTTTTTATAATTTTCACACTTTATAAAGAATGAATTTTATTAAATTGAAGTATCCCTGTCGATAAATTTTTGTACATTTATGTTCGTCTGTCGGCTTGCTGTTTTTACTATTTATCTAAAAAAACTGAAAAGCAATTTTCACAATAGACTAAAAAAGGACGATTATTTTGAATATATATGTATTATATATTTTAACGTCCCTTTTTGTCGTCTAAAAAAAAGTAAGAGCCCCCAGATGATATTGTGAACAAAAGAGTGGACTGCGAATTGTTAACAGAATATATATATCAAAATTGGAAATAATATTACACACGTTTTTTTTAAAATTGAGACAAAATATTTGAATTTATTCACAAATGATGCCAAAGTTAAGACCGCGAAACAATAACTTAATGTCTTTAAATAATAAATAGCTTTAACAAGTTGGAGCAAATATATAGTATTGCTCGCCGTTACTACGTTTATATAAAAACAAAGATGAAATTCGTACCTATCCCAAGTACATTCCCAGCCATCTGGTACTGCATTCTGTTCAAGAGTCATCAGATCATCTGATGTTAATTTTAACCACTTAAAAAAATATTTCGATTCCAAGGCAGATGCATGGTAGGCGGATAACAGCGTCTGAAATAAATTAATATGCAATTGTTTAGTAACTTGTAGAAGAATATTTTACAACGATATTTAATCTGTTATAATTTCGAAATCTACTTCAAGTTCTAGCTCCAATTATAACAGGGTCTTATGCCCCAGTTACACGAATGACAAAAAATGACAATTGTCATAATCTCTGGTCATAATTAATGGCATTGTTGTTGTTTATTTTTTATGACAGAAATAATGACACAAATTATGACCGTGTATGATGATAATGACAAATTATGACAGAAAAAATGACAAGTATGTCATTCGTGTAACTGGGGCATTAGTTTTGTGGTGTCATAAAATGCCTAAGTAAACTTAATATAAATAAAATAAACTATTTATAGTAAATTCAAATGCAACAAAAAGTATTAGATTACAGTAACCGACTGCCGTTTATATACTCTTGCACCTCTCAAGACCTCCCTCCCCTCCCTCCCAATCTTCTCATCAAACTCCTAGCCTCGTGCAGTGCCCTTAGACTGAGGGAATCCGGTGCCTGGACCTCAAAATCCTACGGTTATAGCAACAGCTTGGATTTGTCACCCGGGTATGATTGCCACATCCACAGACTACCTTCCCCCTAGATTTCAGAAGGATTTCTCCGTCGAAATACCCTTAACAAGAGAGTGGAGAAACGGGGGCGTCGGCGCAGGTGTTTATTTAGAGGCCAATAACAGTTCACTATCCTGGCACCTCCCGGTGCACGATAGTATCTTTCAAGTGTAATTGCTGGAGATCCTGAAGGCCTGGCAGACCATAGTCGGCGGATAATGTGAGTATGGTGGGTAGTATTATGTACCGCTTTTCTCAATCGAATGTCCTTCATTCTTTAATAACCTCTTTTAAAAACTTAAACTTTTACCAAATTGGATAACGCCCGCCGTTTTCGTGCGTTGAAAGGTGAAAAACTACTCAAGTTACCGCCACGCTCCTGCATGCCGGTTATGTTGGACTCGAACCCACTAAAAACACCTCCTGATATTCTACTCTGCCGCGTGACAGGCTTTTTTAGCGGTGATGCATCAGCCTTTTCTAGCTGCTAATACTCCTAGTGTTTCTTAGATTTTCTCCGGCTATATTCGCCGAATCTCACACAATAAAAGAAGACATGGTCTACGTCATCCTGCATACTTGGGCATGCCATGCACAGCCAGCAGTGAGTCATTGTGCTCGAAACGATGTCCACTCAAAATTTGCGTAGGGTCATAACTCACTTCCCCACGCTTGCTTGTAAACCATCTTTTCACGTTTAGGATAAGTCTGTGGGTGCACCGACATCAGACTCGTCCCACCGCTGTTGCCATTCCGTTGCAGACTCGCAGTGCGCTATCTGCCACCGCACTGTATTTGGCTGACTACCCACAGGCGCCAAACACGAACCGCCGGCACTGTGGCAGACAATGAACTTCGAACCTACACAAGGCTGTAGCATTGCAATTTTCATAGATAGCCAAGCTTTTATAAGAGCTGTGGATTCAGGGATGATGTGCTTCAAGCTAATGGAGCGATTCAGCGCTGAGTTAGACAGGCTCGGTAGAAACCATAACGTGATTCTCGTGCGAATTCGCGGAAAAACTAACATCGACAGGAACGAAAACGCCAACTACCTAACAAAGCAGGGAGTTTCTCTCCGGGGCTCGGAGATCGAGATCTGCTGCCCAATTTTTTGATTACCAGCCAACTAGGTATAATCTGTATTATCTCTAGCGCCACTTGGCAAACGTACAACAAAGAAAGAACAATGTGCCTCCTAAACAGATCTCGAAGAGATATTGCCAGAATTACGGCCATCATTTTCACTCTGTCATCATCTTCCGTCCTTGCAAATTAAAGAAGAGATTATGGAAGAATTGAAATTTTTTTTGGCGGAAGTTACCAAAAATCAGCGAGCGTTGGGTGGAAAACTGTTCTGTGGCGACATGCAGTGTATAGCAGTGGTGAAAAAGACGGTTGCAAGTGAACTGTGACAAAGAGTTATGACCTCACGCACTTTCTGAGTAAACACGGAGATTACTGAAGGTACCTCAATGGCCAGTTTCATAGGGGCCAATAGCCAACCAACAAAAATCTGCTGTCATCGTTCATTCCCTTTTGAAATTCGATGGAAAGTCGTATGGGCTTTCACATGAGCCAACTTTTCCAACCAATTGGACATCAGAATGCTTTAGCTTATTGTTGTTGTTTTTAATCCTAATTCTCCCTTCTTCTATTTCTCTCTTTTCTTCCAGAAAGAAAAAACATTAACAACCACACAGCTGTCAAAAAGTTGACTCGAAAATCTAGTGAAAGAGTTGGTTCACAAAATCTGCCCACCCCTTCCTCCTCTCTCACCCTTTTCTCCACCAGTGACGTTTTCAGTCGATTTTTGTTAGTTGGCTGTTGGCCCGTGTGCAACTGGCCAATGAATTCAGCCATGTCTGACATGTTTCAACTCGGAGATGGACGTGGAAGATGTCCTCTTTCAGTGTCCAAGATCCACCAAGAATAGGCCCCAGTTGGAGGCTACGGGATATTGCCAGAATTACGGCAATCATTACTTGTCATTGGCCCATAGAGGACCCCGCTGCCAAGCTGGGTATCCCGCACAATATCTGTTGCCGCAGCTAGGGATTATGGTAGTAGTAGTATGACCAGATGTATTTTTCGTGCTCTTTCTGTGTCCCATTCAGTTCAGTTCGCAGACGAAAAAAGAAGCCGAGAATAACAAACCCGCACATGAACTCCGATTGGCTAAACCGTAAGTTAATAAGTACCAGTGTCAGCTTGAGTCCAAAAATGTCGACTGGCGACATCCTTGTCTTTAACGGAGCATCTCAAACAAAGCAGTCATAGCCTTGGTGAGCCTTCTTACGACATGAAACTCGTATTAGGCGACTTTAACGCTAAAGTGGGTAAGGAACCATATTATTACCCCTACGCTGGCAAATTCTCGTTGCACGAAGAATCAAACGATAACGGGAACAGAATGGCCGAATTCGCTATCGCAAGAAGTTTGACAATAGCTAGCACCTGGTTTAACCATAAAAATATACACAAAAGGACATGGACATCACCAGATGGCAGGCACCATAACCAAATCGACCATGTTCTAGTTAACACTAGGCATGGAAGTAGCATACTGGATGTAAGGAGTTTCCGAGGAGCGAATGTAGACACCGATCATTACCTAGTTGTTGGGAAAATGAGGGCGAAAAAACTAGCGACAAGACATAGAACAAACAATGATAGACAAGCAAAGTGGAACATAGAAAAATTAAAAAATGAAGAAACAAAACAACAGTATGAAAGAATGTTAACAGGAAAGCTAGAAGAAATAGCAAGGAGTCTGGAAATGGAAAATGATCTGAACCTGATGTGGAACTCGATAAAAGAAAAAATCACAGAGACAAACAACAGTGTATTAGGCACACAAAACCAAGAGAGAAGGAGGCACTGGTTTGATGATCAATGCAAGAGAAGCATTGAAATAAAAAACCAAGCAAGACAGGTGTACCTAGAAAGAATGACCAGAGGAAACCACGAGAAATATGTAGCAGCACGAAGAGACACGAACAAGTTATTAAGGAAGAAAAAACGTGACTACTTTAGAAATAGAATAAGTGCGATTAAGCAAAGCTACACTAATAAAGACGCTAGGAGTTTCTACAAAGAAGTCAACATGATTAAGAAAGGATACAAACCCACCTGCACCATGGTAAGAAGAGAAGATGGTACTATAGCTAGTAGTATCGAGGACATACTCGAGGTGTGGGAGAAATACTTTAGAGACTTCTTCAAAGAGAACATAAACCTAACACAGCGAGAAGCAGACAACCGTATTACAGATGACCCAGAAAACGATACGCCAGATCCTACAATAGAAGAAGTTGCAAATGCCATAGCGAAACTGAAAAATCATAAGGCTCCAGGTCCAGATGGCATACACCCGGAAATCTTAAAAAATGGTGGGGAGAATTTATGCCATGTCTTACATAGCCTCATCGTAAAACTATGGAGAAGCAGCAAGTTGCCAGAAGAATGGCTTTTAGGCACAATAGTCCCAGTCCATAAAAAAGGTGAATTGATGAACTGCAAAAACTACAGACCAATATCTTTGTTGAACACAGCTTACAAAGTGCTTTCACATATTTTATTTAATAGACTGAAACCACATTTGGAGGATAAAGTAGGTGATTACCAAGCAGGATTTAGAACAAATAGATCGACAACAGACCAAATTTTCATAATGAGACAAATACTTGAAAAATGCTGGGAAGAAAGCATTGATATTCATCTTCTTTTTGTTGACTATAGAAATGCTTACGACCTGCTTAATAAAAGAGAGTTGTGGAAAAAGATGAGTGAAATGGGTTTCCCGAAGAAATTAATAGACCTATGCAGAATGACGACCAAAAATTGTAAAACACAAGTGAGAATACGAGGATGCAACTCGATCAACTTCCCTCAAGAATCCGGTCTGCGATAAGGAGATGCGATCTCACCAATACTTTTTAACATTGCTCTGGAAGCAATAATGAGGGAAACACAGCTTAATGGAGCAAATAGCATCTTCACAAGGAACATTCAGATACTAGCCTTCGCAGATGACATAGTCATAATTGGACGCAAAGCGCAAGATGTAAAAGAAACCTTTTCCAAAATTGTCCAAAGTTCAGCAAAGTTTAATCTACGAGTAAATGACACAAAAACAAAGTATATGATCGTATCAAAACGAGGACAACGACTAGGGCGAAGTATCAGCCTTGACGATCATAGTGTGGAAATTGTAGAAAACTTTATCTATTTAGGGACAATGCTTACTGCAGAAAATAAGATAAAGGACGACATCCATAGACGCATCGTAGCCGCAAATAAAACCTATTTCGCACTAGTCCCGGTCCTAAAAAACAAAGAAATTTCAAGACAGTGCAAGGTCAGACTATATAAAACATTAATCCGCCCAGTTCTATGCTATGGGTCTGAGGCTTGGACATTAACCCAACAAACAGAAAATCAACTTAAAATCTTCGAAAGGAAGATCTTAAGAAGAATATTTGGTCCTGTAAGGGTTAACCAGAACGAATGGCGCATTAGGACAAACGAAGAACTTCAAGAAATGTATGACGAAATTAACATAGCTACATACATAAGACTGAATAGACTACGATGGCTCGGACACGTTGTACGAGCTTCAGAAGATAGAATGCTAGCCAGGATTTTTAATGGTAGACCATCAGGAAGAAGAAGAGTAGGACGACCAAGAAATAGGTGGATAGATGACGTGCTAGCAGATATACGGAAATTTCGTATAACAAATTGGAGAGAGCTAGCAAGACGTAGAGATGACTGGAAGAGGAGACTTCGAGAGGCCCGAGTCCTGCAAGGACTGTAGCGCCATTCAAGAAGAAGAAGAGCCTTGGTGAGCCTGGTCTAGTTGCTTTAGATATCATCAAGGCTTTTAACAGAGTATGGCAGGATAAATATGTGACAATACGTTGCCATATCAACTTAATATTAAACGCAATATCTTTTTCAAATGTAAATTAATAAATTAACAAAATAATTACCTCGAGTTGGATATTCATCGCTTGCACCGCTGAAACAACTTGATGGCCAACAGAAAGAAATTTCACTTTTGCCGATATAAGATCACTTAGATTATCAATTTCCTTTTTTATAATTAAATTGGCAGATAAATCCTCGCTCTTCTCTTCATCACCATGCATACTAGATTTTGAGACTTCCTCATCCGCTGTTTTAATGAATTCCACATGAGCTCTATGAAAATTTCCATACATTTTCTTCTTATCACTGTCCATAACAGGTTCTGTTGCTTGATTTTCAACCTGCTGCTGCTGTTGCGATTGTTGCAATTCGGTACCACGATCAGCACCTGTTTTAAATTCAATACGTCTTTTTCTCTGGAATGTTTTTTCATCAAAACTAGTGGACACTGAAGGAGTTGCTACATCATCCTTTTCTGCTGCCTCAAACTCGGGAAGTTCTTTCTCTAATTCTTTTTTTAATTTATCAATTTCCTCGTTTATTTTATTGTCTGTATTACCGCCAGTTATAATACTAGCAAATGAACTTCTTTGTGTTCCTGATTTTTGTGGTATTTCTTTTGTATTGCCATTTTCATTATTAACAGCATTTAAAATTGGAAATATTGTAGATGATTTTTTAATTTCATTATTTGCGTTTGTTATATTTTCAGTTCTTTTTTTGATTTCATTTTCTTGTTCAGAATCACTACCATCTGAATAGGCGGCAACTAAGGTTCGTTTTGGTGCTTTTAATTGTGCAGGCTTTTTTTCCTAGAAATGAATTTGTTTTAGTCATAAAGAAAATCGAAAAAAATATATGATTGTTTAAGACTGTAAAATCAGATTGCGAATCTCTTAATTCTTAACTCAAAAAAAGTGACTCGAGCAACAAACTCATCTTTTTTTACTCTATTAAATCGACCTCAGATTGAAAACTTGCCATCACTGGAAATGTTTGTTAACAATTGTTTACTTGTTAACCGACAATTTCAAATTTTAATAATTTTCAGTGCGTGAATATCTTCATTGGTCTAAGGAAATGACTAAATAAAAATCTTACCTTTTCTTTCTTTTTGCTAGATTCCTCTTCAGAACTAGACTCTGAAGGTACGGAGTATGAGGTTATAAGTTCAATTTTTCTATAAGCGATTAAAAAATATATGAAACGTTACTCTTAACAAGATTTTTAAAATTCATACTCATCATCACTGGGAGGATTATCAAATGGTGTCGGCTTCTTCCATCTTTTTGTTTGTTTCGGCCGATTTGGTACAGTAGCTGTAACGCGTTTTATCTCAGCCTCCTTTAAATCGGGTGGCTTCTCCCAAGATACAACTCTTGTGTATTCATTAACATAATAAGGCTTTGTAGAGTTATCAGAATATCCCTTTACCCAGCTATTGCTTGGAATATCAGTGCTTAATGTTGATAATTGTTCTAGGTATTCTTGGTATTCTTCTGGCTTCTCCCATGTTACTTCTTTAGTTTCAACATTCCAGTAATATGGATGACCTGTGGCTCGGTCTATGCATTCAGTCCAATCTGAAATTAACAACATTTAGTTTATACTAATATTCTTTAGGGTTGTTTTATGCGCAATTAATTACTTGTTATTGGAATTCTTCCGTTTGTGAAACCTTTTTTATTTTTGCCATTACTTTTGGCATCTATTTGTTGCTCCTCATCATTTTCACTGTCGGACGTATATTGTCCAATTAAATTAGCCAAGCTATTTTTATCTGGAAGATATTAATATATTATTTTTATTAAATTAAGCAAAAAAACAAACGTGCAAAATATGATTCGAAAACTGGTGCTATTTCTTAAATAACAAAATACATAAGAGAATTGATTTATTGTTTTTAAAAGATAGGCCAAGGATAAAACTGAATGAGGCTTTTTTCTTTATGGATAAGAAAGAAGTTTTGCCGAAAAAAATCAGCCTACGGGAGGTATTTCATGGGATCGCAAGGAGTTAAGCCGTGAGCTACAGTGCGGTGGTCAAATTTGAGAGAACATGCTGCTACTATTCTGTCAAAATGAAGAAAAACCCCGTTTTGTCGTAAAAGCACGTCGCTTTACAGAAACTGGTTTCAAATCATCACAAGGCATAACGATTCAATTGTGTATAACTTTAAGAACGCAAATTTCAATAGTGTTTGTTTTGAAATAACCCTTGTTGACTAGGCAGCTTTCAAGCAATGACCTTGACGAAGTAGTATCATGCTTCTACACTATTACTTTTAACATCATTGAAAAATATTTTCCTATGTAAATGCGAATTTGAATTTACAATACACTATATCAAAATGCGGTTTTTTTTGCAAAATGTTTGTTTAATATAAAACTATTAAAATCAATTTTTCAAAACAAAAAAAAATGTCGGCTCCCGTCAAGCAGCAGTATAGTAATTTTGCGACATTCTAGAGGCTCGTAATCTGATTGGAAACAAAAATCGTGCAAGTACCAATTAGTTCAATGTATTTAGGGTACCTTGGCAGTTATTCAAGAAAATATGTTGCTACAGATTGAAATGGTACCACTGCGAAATTTGAACCTTCATTTTCGCTTGTTTTTTGTTACTTTGACCGGGTTGAAAAATTATGTATTATTAACCGTTTTTAATAATCAAGGGTCAAGGTACAACAAATATGTTGTACTAAAACTACTCAAAATTTTAAGCCGTTCCGATAAGCGGTTTTCGAGACATCGCTTTTAAAGTTTGGAGACGAGTAATTTTTACGTGGACTATATAGTGCACGCTCGCCTTCAATGAGCTGTAACTTTGTTAAAAATTGAGTAACTGAGGGACGTATTCTAGACATGTTAAGGATCTGAAAAATGTAAACAAAAAAAATTCGATTTTTTTGATCCTGAGCAGGAGAACCTCCCCTTAAGAGCCGAGTGACTATCAAAGCCTATCACAATAACACGGACAGGCTCAAAGTATTGGATCTCAAGTTTTAGTTTTAAAAAGCATTTATTCATTACCTTAACATCTATCTTAATATAAATTTAACTAATGCTTAAATTGGGGGTCAAATGGTAGTAACGGCCTCAGAGACCTTTGTTGGTGCCGGTACATCAAAGAGATAAATCCTGAGAAACGCCATCTGCGATCTGAAGTCTACGTGATCTAAGATCTTCCGATATGCTACCGAATCCTACCTCCACCTCCACGAAGATGTTGACTTTACATCGGGTGGCCCCTGGATGCTCTTGTCTATACAAGAGTAACAGACGGAGGAGGGTGAAAGGCGAGTGTTTCGCGCCTCAAAACGAAGCAAATACCGGACTGGTCCTCCAGGTTGGGGGTTGGGCGGCAGGCTGACAACCTTCCACCGTAAAAACCCACCCGTCACGAATCCTCAAGGCAGGCCTCGGACAGGACGGACTCAACGGCAACGACTCAGGCAACGGAATATGGAATTCGATCTTGGAACATGGAACGTCAGGACGCTCAACAGAACAGGCGCTCTGCATTCGCTTTTATTAGTACTAAAAAAATATGACATAAAGATCACAGCTCTTCAAGAAACCAAATGGACCCATAGTGATATAATGGATCTTAAAACCCACACGGTACTCTCCAGTGGATCACCGAATGGAAGAAGAGAGTTTGGAGTGGCATTTATCGTAGAGAAGGAATTGAAATCACTGATTCTGGACTTCAAGCCAGTAAGCAATAGAATATGCACGCTTCGCATCAAAACAAGGCTACATAACATTAGTCTGATAAACGCCCATGCTCCCACAGAAGAGAAGTCAGATGAAGAAAAAGAGGAATTCTACCAAGAGCTAACAAACGCCATCAGGTTAATACCTTCAAATGATATTAAAATCGTGCTTGGAGATATGAATGCCAAAGTAGGAAAAGAAGAGGAGTTCCTAGGAGTCATAGGAAGGCATAGTCTACACAACGCTACCAATGACAATGGTAGTAGATTGATCGATCTCGCAAGCTCAAACTCAATGGTAGTTAGTTCAACAATGTTCCCGCACAAAAATATTCATAAGATGACATGGCAGTCACCAGACGGGGTAACAAATAATCAAATTGACCATGTCCTAATTGAGAGAAGAGGGGCCACGAGTATATTGGACGTTAGAACAATGAGAGGAGCGTGCTGTGGCTCAGACCACTATCTAGTCAAGGTGAAATTGAGAACCCGGATAACAACCAAAACGCATAGGGGGCAAACTCATCCAAAATACGATATAGATAAACTAAAACTGGAAGAAAGAAGAGATGCTTACCAGCAAGCTGTCGAACAAAATCTGAGAGAGGCAGAAGAACCGCCCAACATCAACGACAAATGGGAGCAAATTAAAAGCAGCATAAAGGGGGCGGCAGAAGAGGCACTAGGCTGGGCCCCCAGACAGACTAGAGTCGACTGGTTTGACCAGGAGTGTAGAGCCGCAATTGAAGAGAGAAACCAGAGCCACCGGGAGTACATCGCAAGGACAACAAGAGCAAGGATGGAAGTCTTCAAGCAAAAAAGAAGAATCGCAGACAAGCTCTGCAGAAAGAAGAAGAGAGAGTATCTAAACAGGAGGATCTTACAAATACAGGAAGACTTCGATGAGGGGAGAATTAGACAAGCGTACAAAGGAACTCGCCAGATCACCAATAAATTTCAGCCAAGGACGGACATCTGCAAAGACATAGATGGGAACCTATTAGCAGACCCTGATAAGATAAAAGAAAGGTGGAAAGAATATTTTCAAAACCTATTGAATCCTACTCCCACACTAAACGAGGATCCACAGACAGAGGCATTTGTGATTCCTCAAGATAACATCTCAATAGAACCACCAACACTCGATGAGATACGTGAAGCTGTAAAAAGGCAAAAAGGCAACAAGTCGCCGGGCGTCGACGGAATAACAGCTGAGTTGCTAAAGGAAGGAGGGCCGCAACTCTTGCGTACCTTACACCAACTCATATGCAGCATCTGGGAGGAGGAAGTCATACCAGATGATTGGAAGAAAGCGATTATATGCCCAATATATAAGAAAGGAGATAAATTAACCTGCAAAAATTACAGAGGCATCTCACTCCTCAGCACCAGCTACAAAACCTTCACAATCCTTGTGAAACAAAAACTAGAACCTATAGCGGAAAGCCTTATAGGAGAGTATCAAGCTGGTTTCAGGGCAAACAGGTCAACATCGGACCAGCTGCTGACCTTAAAGCAAATTCTGGAAAAAACCTGGGAAAGGAATGTAGATATATACCAGATATTTGTCGATTTTCAACAGGCATATGACTCAATAAACAGACAGAGGCTGTACGAGATCCTATCGGAATTAGGAGTCCCCTCAAAGCTGGTACAACTGATCAAATGCGCAACAAATAGCTCATTGGCGAAGGTAAGGATCCAAAATGTTATAACAGAAGAGTTCGAAGTTCGACAAGGACTTAGACAAGGGGATGGGCTGGCCCCAATGCTCTTCAACCTCGCCCTAGAATGGGTGATAAGGCAAACGTCAGTCCAGAGAAGAGCATCAATAGCAACACAGTCGGTACAATTACTTGGTTATGCGGATGACGTTAACATCGTGGGAAGGTCCTTTTTGGCAGCAAAGGAAGCTTATGTCGAATTAAAAGAGGCGGCAAAGGACATAGGCCTGAAGATCAATGAAGAAAAAACTAAGGTGATGCAACAATCCAGAGCTGGAAGATTTAGAATGGGGAGAAATATAACTATCGACGAACATAACCTAGAAGTAGTCGATAAAACAGTCTACCTTGGGTCTACAATCACAAAAAGAAACGAAGAAAAAGAAGAAATAACTAGACGAATACTACTGGCTAATAGAGCCTTTTATGCCCAAAAAAAAATACTGCACTCCAGATTTGTGCACAGAAAAACCAAACTCTCACTCTACAAAACAGTAATAAGACCAGTACTTTGCTATGGCAGCGAGACTTGGACTATGACCCAGGACATAGAGGAACGAGTCAACAGGTTTGAGAGAAAAGTCCTCAGGTGCATAATAGGCCCAACCAGAGAGGATGGAATATGGAGAAGGAGATACAACAGCGAGTTGTACGAAATTTTTGACGACCCAGAACTCTCAATTTTAATAAAAATTAACAGATTAAGACTAGCCGGTCACGTAGTCAGGATGGAAGACAATCGCATCCCAAAACGGCTTATGATATCAGAAATTTCGGGAAATAGGCCAGTAGGTAGACCCAGGAGGAGATGGATAGACTCTGTGACGGCTGACGCAGAGACAATGCTGAACATCCGGAACTGGAGACATGCTGCAAGGGACCGTCAAACATGGAGAAATGCCCTAGAGGAGGCCAAGGCTCGATTTGGGCTGTAGCGCCATTGGATGGATGGAATGCTTAAAGTTAATTATTTTGGCCTATTCTAATCTATCTAAATTACTAGTCCTCAGCAGGAACTCCAAATTAATCTATATGTTTAATTAACTTATGCCTTTCGGCTAAAACTTAGCAGGTTTTATTTTTTTTATAAAAAATCATTGTAGTCTTACTTTAAGAAAAAAAAACTTAGAGACTATCTTTATTTAATATAAAAAAATCTTAATCTAACTTAATTCTAATCTTACTTCTATAACTATCTGGGAGGGGGGCAGCGGAGATAAAACCGTCTCGGGTGACCCTCGTCCAAGCGACGAGCTTCCATGAGCTCGAGTTGGGAAAAATAAGCTCTTGAAAGCTCGCACTACTAATCTAAGCTAACTTAAATCTAAATTTATTACTAGGTAAAAACTAGAACTAGATCCTATCTAAGCCCTAAGCTAATCATTAAAACTAACTAACAAGCTAAACTAGTCTATGTCTAGAGTTTTTAGGGCAAATACGCAATATTTACTCGTCCTCTAGCCACCAGTACCAAGGTACTGGAGGTATCTTTTTTTATCCCTTTCTGAAATTCTTGAACTGAACCTCAAGAGATCCTGAGTATTCATATCGTTTTCGCTAAAAGTATATCGCTTGTCAAATGTCCTGCGATACATGTGGTAGAAGAGAGGCAACCCCGATCTATCTTGGACTTGGTCTTTTTGATGAATCCAGGTAAACAACTGCCTCTGGAGGAATAAATACGCGTTCACAAGCTGTTTTGTGGTATCTCGTGTTCGAGTAGAACGCTCCGCTGATTAGAGGATAGCCGCTCTCAATCGCTCCAGCAATATGGCGTCGAATCAACTTTATTATGAAGTTGTCGATCATATTAACAAATGTCTTATCATAGAGGACATTGTTGGCGTGAAATTTAGTGAAGCCATCGATACAAGCTTAGGCACGCGCTTAAGCATTCTCTTTCGAAAACCCGAAGCTTTTCCATATAAAAAGGGGATATGTTGAACCATACTGGGCAACCATAAGTTAAAATCGGTCTGACCAAGGCTTGATAGCAGATCACTTTGACCCAGCCGTGGGCTTAGGTGTCTGCTATAAAAAAGCCTTTTGGTCATGTGAAACGCCTTGTTTGCCTTAGCAAGAGCAGCACTTGTATTTCTGTTGAAGTCCAGCCAAAGCCCAAGATGTTTGCCCAGCATTATTCGAAATTTTGAGGGTTTTCCAGTTCCTCCGCACATCGCGAGAAGCTCTGTTTAGAGGTGTCCGGAAGAGGATCGATTCGTATTTGCTAAAATTGTTGAATCTCAAGCTGCTGATGTCGATGAACTTTACGTTTGAGCTCTAAGATGTTGTTTCGAGTTTGGAAACTCTGACTGCGAAGATTCTTCCACAATCGAGTTGTTCTATTTATAAAGGAATTTCTTAACCAGTGGTGGGTAACGGCAACTCTAAGAAATCACACGAGCTCCCAAGGCATTTCCAACCTTTACAAGAGCTTTTTTTGTGCTCTGGAAAAGTCGACTGTTGCCCACTACTGTTCTAAACCATAGTGCGCACGATTCGACGTGTAAGAGTGGAGTTGTTCCCGAAGCGGGGGCGAATAAAGATCTTGTAGATTGCAATCATGGACTCTGGATGCTTTCTTGGCGATATGGAATATGTGATCGTTCAATCGCAAATCCTCAGTTTAAGCCATGACTAATATGTTAAGAGATGCGTAAGCCATTAGATTCGTTAGCCGTCTACTGAGACAAACCAAAGGTCGGTGCTATTTTACTTAGAGATGAGACTCTAGTTCGTTTTGAGGGCATTAAATTCGGTACCTTTCTTGCGGCCTCAATCAAGAATGAGTTCAATGTTCAGGTTGATTGAATGGGACATGAGTTCACGATTGTGAAGACAAGATTTGGCACGTGCTTGTATTATATTGTCGAAAGCGTAAAAAAACGCAGAAATACCGTAATCAGCGAAGCTGGGGAGTGGATTAGATTTGATTGAGAGCAGGTCATTAATAAAGCTTAGGAAAAGCCCGGATAATAGAATTAACCCCTGGGAAAAACCGACCGAAATGAACTTGATCGAACGGCCAGAAAGAAAACTCTCAATCCAGTTCGCAAAAGAGCAAAAATTTAAACTCAGGGGAGCTGTTCTATAGAATTTAGAATATGCTTTGTTTGCTATATAGCAGACTTATGCTCAAGATTACATTTAAAGTTTTCAATATGGTTCAACATTTGCATATAATTAGTAAGTCATGATCTATGATAAACAAAAGTTTATCTAGTTCTGCGAAGGTTGCAAAAAGTTGCGTGTTATGTCCACCAACTACAATGCTGATAAGCTTGGAACTATGCATGTGAAGTTCAGATAACGTGTTTACTTTCTTTACATATATACGTTACCATCGCTTCGTAAACTGAAAATACTTGATTGTTTATTTATTATGGGTTCGAAGTATACCGAATTACGTTTCTAATTTTATCCCATTCGTTACTTATTGTAGGCTTAATATTCAAATCAAGGGATGAAGCTAACAATAGAATTTATTTGCTAAAAATAAAATATTATACATTTTCGATGTATCATTTTCGTGAGCCGATCGATAAAGGGCGTTACTCTTAGGTTTTTGAGCAATTAAGCATTAATATATAACACGTTAAAACCACAACATTTTCAGCTACTTAACTTGCCCCAATATTGCACAAAGATGTTAACAGCCTTAACCCGCCGCAAAAAGAATATTCAACAGCACTGAAGTATCGCTCTATTTGGTGCGAAAATATTTCAAATACTTTATCATAATTAGGATGTAACACGCAAGCAACATAATTCTCAGCTAGAACAAACCTTCTGCACTGAATTGCTTAATGCTCGCTCAAGTGAAGAAAAAAACTGTGATGTCGTAATTTCTTAACAAAACATATGGACACAACAACCTCGAAGTGATTTTCACTAATTCGCGCAATAATAGGGGTGTTGTTTTCCCTAAGGCATTTTAAGTAAATATTTTCTATAATTGGATTTGTTGCTAGGACGGCTAGGACATAGAAACAAGAGCAATCCGGTTGGAGTCTACAACGCTTTAAATGAATTTGACAGCACCCGAAATTCGATTTGTAATATTTCTTGTATTTTCATGCGTAATTTGAAAATTTTTATTCTGGCATATACACTTTATATAAACTAATCAACAAGAACTATTTTTATGATTTACTTACTCATATTACAAACGATAAATAAAATTTTCACTTCGACCTACACCAACTTGACATCTTCTTTCTAAACAAGCCAGCCGTATTTTAATTCCATCGTTTCTCAGTGGTCCGATTCTTATGTTCTTTATTAGGAAAAGTCCTAAAAATTAATTATGATATCAGAAAAAAGTATTTAAGTTAAGATATTAAAGACAATGGATATTTTAAGTAAATTTGTAGTAGTTTTAAGTTAAACATTTATTTTTCAAACAAAGCTTATTTTTCAATTATTCCGAAATTAGACTTTATTCAAAATGCTGTGTAACGTTATTTAGCAATAAAGAAGAAGACAAGAAGTATTTGAGATTACACGGGCCGAATTTACGCAAATTTCACACCCAGTTTTTGTTCCCGGACTTTCTCGCGCGCAAAAACGGAAAATGTCCCCTTCTCTTCAAGCAGGAATTTCTAGAGATTTTAGCTCGTTTAATGGAACATGGTACGATCTGTCGGTCAACTTTGTTTGTCGCTCGGTTGTTTTGTTTTATCATCGACGTTCGAGCGGTTTATACGATCTGTGTCGTACAATCTTGAATTTGAATCTCGTTCTGGTAGTGTAAAGATGTCGAGATGAAGATTTTGAATCAAATATAAAAATCCCGGAAAAAGTGCAAATAAAAATAAAGAATTTTGTGTAAAAGGATTGTAAAGTGTATTTTGTGAAGTTTTTAGTAATGCCACCACCAAATGAGAAGCTGATATAAAACAAGAAACAGGTATGTACATATTGCAATATTTAAAAATAAACGTAATAAAAATGTAAGTCAGACACGAACAATGAAAAACATAGGCAAAATCAAACATGGTGCTCGAAAGTCCTACAATCGTCTTAGGCTTAGAAAATTGGCTGAAAATTTGGGTTGAGCCAAGAGCAAAGCCTTCTATATTTACAAGCCATCTGGCTACAATTTTATTTTCTGCTTCCGAATGTGTTGCGGTCGGTTGACTTAACCAATTCTTGCACTTTAAAGCTGGCTTCCCACGGTGCGAGATTTTGGAAAATGCTACGAAAGCTTGGTCAAAATTTGTTTTCGTTGACGGAACATATAATATACATATAATAAAATTTTAGGATATATTCTGCTGCTTCTTCTTGTGCAAAACAGCATCGGAACATGTAAAATTGTTGGGCTGCTATTGGAAGAAGATGATTTGACATTTGATTGATTTGTAGAAACTTTCAAAAATATAAATTCCACGGCTTGTCTTCACATAAAATGCATAATGTCTGATAAGAACGAGGCGCAGAGGAACGCTTCCAAAAGGTTTCTTCCGAATGCCAAACTTTATTTATTTTTATTCCATACTTAACAAAGTTTTCGAGAGAGCTAAGAAAATTAAATTTTATAAAAGAAACATACACATATTGAAACATAATATATAGCTTTTCGCTAGAAGAATATGAAAGTTTATATTATGCACTCAGCAACACAGCACCAAAATCCGTTATGTAATATTTCAATGACAATTGGCATTCGATCAAAAACGAATGTTTTAGTATGAACGATGGAAATTTAGGACACATAACAAACAATGTTATTGAATGTTCAAACCGCCATATTAAGACTATCTGCGAACGCTGCAAAGATTAAATAAGCTTCGGAAATCGGGACATTCGTATGAAATATTGTGTAGCACCCCAATTAAAATTCGAGGTCGATCGAAGGGAATCAACCAAACCACACCAGTTCGCTACTCTTCTAATAAATAAAATAAAAATATTTATTATATAGAAATAATAAAACACTCAACCACTCATACAATATTGAAAACAACAGGCATCTGCCGCTATGTTATGATATGCAGAACATGCACCTGCATCGATAGGCTCCATAAACCAAAAATGCTAAACATTGAGGATACGCCGCTATGTTATGAAGCCCTCGATATAGAATGACCCGAGAATAATGTATTGCGATTTGAAAGGATCATGTTTTGCGATGGTAGCTGCTAGGCTTCATGCCCTAAATCAAATGCAATACGTATCATACATGTCCATCATGCTTTAATATTAAAAACTAAAATAAAATTAAAAGAAAATAATATAAAATTACATTTTATTCAATTGCAATTATAATATTAAAAATAACTCTAAATGTTACAACATTTATAAGATTTTGTGCATGCTTTCATTCTTCAATTTCATGCTTCTTGGTTAAGAGTGGATGGCCAAACACATTTAGGACCTGGAAATGTAAATAAAAAAATAAATAATGGAATTAATTTTAAAATCAATCTTCAAATGCACATGGATATTATTTTGATACTTATATAAAAAGTTTCGTTTTGTTGTAGTTTCTGATACTTTTCTATAATATATTTCTTTGTTCATCTTGTATTTGATGACGAGTCAAGTAGGACGACAATAAGCCATTGGTTACCATCTAAACTAATTATATTCAGAAATCATCAATGGTGCTACAATATATACAGGGCAAGGTGTGGACGACATATCTCACAGAACAGTAAACTTGCAGCCATCATAGTGCCAAAGCGGCTCGCCCAACCACTTACGGCGTATCTAAGCGAAGGAGGACATATTTCCTGAGTAGTGACAGCGACAAAACCTTGTGCTCTATTATGAAACCGGGTAAGCCTTTAAGGGAATCCGACCCATATGCTGATATGTCTTGTATATACCATAGCCGATCTTCGATCGGGTAATCTACATAAAATTAGATTACTCCCCAATACTGAGACAAAGAGGGAGGCCTGTTGGACAAGCAATTCGGGTTTAGAAAGGTTAAGTGGATGACCGATGTTGTCAATATGTGACTGCGACTACGACTGAATGTGTCTGAGATGCTGCGTGAGAGACGGAGAAATGTGGAGATCAAAGGAATGGAAGTAAGTGAGGAGATCATCTACTCCCAGCCTGCGCTCGGTTATCTGGGAGATATGATCGATCGAAGCTTCAAAGAACACTTAGGCAGGTACAGCGTCCGGCATCAGTACAGTGTGGCTAACAGGAAAAAATTGAGGCCTGTATATCGGCTAAATGCACACTCATGAAGAGGCCTGCGTGATTGCGGGAATGACCTCCATCGATATAGACATGAAGGTTATAGAGGAAACCTTTACTATTTCGGGAATGACGATTCGCGGGGCTGCCCAAGCTATCCAAATGTTACAGGGCAGCTTCTCTTTCAATGCCCAAGATTTAACCAATTTGGCGCGCTTGATGCGCAGAGAACATCTTGAACCACGCAAGATGAGGTCGGAGGATGTGTGGTTCAAAGTGAACGATGAACGCCATATAGAAGAGATTAGGGCCCCTGTGCGTGAAAGTCGAGTCGTGTGTCCTGGCAAGTCGTTTGAGCCGAAGAAATTGACGTTTCAGTCCAATTACGACTTTCAGCACAGGAGCCTAGAGTGGAAATGTTAAGTTGACTTTACGCCCCTGGGCTGAAAGTCGTAATTCGACTGAAACGTCACTTTCTTCGGCTCAAACGACTTGTCACGACACATGATTCGACTTTCAGCACAGGGGCTTTAGATTGAAAGAGCACAAAGAAGAAGTGAAAGAAAAAGTCCATCCAGATTTATCAGATGATTCCTGATCCAATCCTGCGATACAAGAGAAGACATGCAGAAGGGGCGTCTTATGGCGAGTGATGTGCAACACCTCCCACCTTTCAATCTTGTATTACGACTTTCAAGTGGCGACGCTGTTTACTCTAAATTGATGCAAGCAACCCCCAGCCGAAAGGAGAACGAATGCAGTAGGTGAGAAGGATCACAACATTCAAAGCCTACCAAGCCAATATAAAGGAGGTAGCTTTACTGGGTAAATGTCCCTCATGCCAGATATGAACGAAAGAGATAAGAAATAACGTTCATAATCCGATGCCTACCGATAATCCAGTTTATAATTATTGAAAAATTACGATAATTGTAAAATGGATTGATTAGCTTAGATTTTGGAAATATAAAGAAGCCAAAATATAAAGAAACTTACATGTATTTGAAATAAGCTGAGGTAAATATTCTTTCCAGAAAGTACATTGCCTTAGGCGAGGTCCCTTTCCTATATTTGAAGTATTTATTCCTAATTGCAAATATTGCTGGCCGTCGGCAGTGTGCTTTGGCCATTCAGGATAATTACTGGCAGATCCAGGATTTGGATTTCTGTTTAAGTACATAAAAATACAAGTGAAATTATATAGAAAAATACTAATCAATTTTTTTTTAATTTACACTTACCCAGTTTTAGCGAAGTTAGCCCAATATCGCATTATTCTTCTACTGAAATTCTTTTCCTCTTCAGTAAATCTTAATTTTGGATTAAGAGGTTGACCAAAGACATAGCTTATTTCATCACCGTGCATAACGCCGGTCCACTTAGGCCAAGGATTACTTTCACTTCGATGAGCATAAAGGTACATGTAAACATCGTTTCCATGTTGGGCATAGCTGAAATTTATTAATATTTGTGTGACGCATTATTAATTTTTAGTAAAATATTTTACCTATGAGCAAAGTCGTTAACGTTACAAGTAAATTGGAAATCTCCAACCATTTTATCTAGTGCATCTCGATTACCATCTAAATTATCGGGATCAACACCATCTGTATACTCGGCGATAATAGCTTGTATAGCATGATCGTCGACATGAATGTTTAGTTTTTTTACAGCCTGTAAATTAGATTAGATTTTAGTGAAAATATTTTAATAAAAAGTAGCCTAAATACATCTAGAAATTGTTCCCTTGTTATTGTTACACCTTCCTCTTTCTTATACATGTCGGTAAGTAAATAGTAAAGAATAAAATAGTTCCCCTCTTCAGTGTTGCTACCAGTTAGTAGTTCGGTCTTTTTAAAGTTTCCTTGCGCCAATAATTGTTGTGGTTTTTGTTTAATGAAGTCACCATCAATGACAGGAACAAATGGAAATTCAGAAATGGCTGTTATAACCCATTCATTCGCTGTCAGTGATTCAGGAGCCTTAGTTCTTAGGCATTCGACTGTTTCAGAAAGCTTGTCACGATTATTTGGGCATTTAACAGCTGCAGCCAGTTTCATTGCTCTTTAAAAAAATTAAAAAAACATTATATTTGACGAACACATAAATCTTTATGAAGTTGAACAATTACCTCGAGATTGATTCCTCTTTTGAAATGAAGGCCCATGGTGCTGTTGCCGATCCACTCTGAAGTATCGCTCGTTGGAAAAGATCACGTGATTTTTCTGATAGTAAATGCAAAGAAACTGAAACCGCTCCAGCACTTTCTCCGAATAATGTAATGCGGTCAGGATCACCACCGAAATGATGAATATTATCGTGAACCCATCTTTAAAAGTGTAGAATTTATGTTAAAGTTTTGTTTTTTGTAGGTGAAGATGCATTTCGACGAAGGACTTACTTTAAAGCTAAATTCTGGTCAAACAAACCGGCATTGCCAGGTGCTTCCGGTGTACCTAAGTATAGGAATCCAAGTGATGCTACACGATACTGCATAGAAACGACTATTACATTCTCTTCTGCAGCCAGTGTCCTAAGGGAAAGAATTGTTTTATTAATATTTATTAATGTGATTGAAAGAATAATGGGCAAATTGTTATCTACAATAGCAATAATTTTTATAACAGTAGAACGGTGTTTGAAGAATAATAATGGCTAAGACGCCTTGTTCCAGTTGCTTGTTCGATCTGAGGTATACCAATATCATTGCGTTTTCGGAGTTTGTTTAGATGCGCGTAAAAGATATTGAATTTTTTTTCCTGAAGTGGCCTGGAACCCGGGTAGCCAAGAAGCAGACCTAGAGAGCTCTGTCCAAAGTTTTTGCACCAGCCAGAAAATTGGCAGCATCAGCTCCAATATAATCTAGGGGGAAAACTCCCATCATCGTAAATTAGTAAATTAAAAAATAATCGTGGAATCGCAATTAACCTCCTACTGGGACAACAGACAGACCCACACCGCCGTCGTTCTGCCCTAAGGTTCTGGTCTCACTGAAAGGGGCAAGGAGGGCCGGCGTGGAATTTAGGAGCCGACGGAGCATACTCGAGCTCGCTTTCGTGAACTCTTCCGAGAACAGACCGAAGGCAGGACTGCGGACGAGAACCCGGGAAGCTTAACTGTGTGGAAACGACAAGCCACTAGGCAAACTGCTAAACTAGTTCCAGGGTCTGGCCAATAAATATGAGGTATAGGGGTGTAGTACAATAGGTCAACCGAATGGCCGCGGTACTTTTGGATCTCTTTAAATTTTGTGCATAGAATTGCGAAAATATTGCAGAACACCCATGATGAATCGTCCATGTCAAAAACACAGGCATATGAATAGTGATGAGAGGCGATAGTTGATTTGATTCGTTTTGCTTGACCTGAGACGTCTAAGAACGATGTTCACTTCGACAAGACGTAGAAGCTGTCGTATGAGTCTTAAGAGAGTTTTGCTGTAGAGGGGGAGAAATATTTTAAGACCGTCCATACTAATATGACTGGACTGGGCCGAAAATGACCAGGTTTGTGTAAGAAAAATTCATGCCTTCGTTGTAGAACAGGTTTTGGCCAATCACCAAAGTCACCTGATATGGTATCATGTGGCTTTTTCCTGTTCCCGAAGCTAGATGTCGTTTAGAGTCAGTTGAAAATAAAAGGAGATTTGCTGATGGAGCTGAAGAGCGCAACTCAAGCAGTCTACGAAAAATGTATGAAGGATTGGATTAATTGGATTTATCATACTTGTATTGCATGCGATGGGGCTGGCATTGAAGGAGACAAAATAATTTCGGATGAGTACAATGAAAGCCTTCCTCTTGGATACGTCGTAGGTGTCGAGCTTGAGGCGAACCCCGTTTCCAAGCTACTTTTCACTGGGGTACGTCTTCATTGATAGTGGACTGACGTTATATGCTAATGATACTACTCTACACAAAGTAACTCCTATCCGAAAACAAATGCAGATAGATACAGATATTCTACACAAAGAAAACCTTCTAGTGATATGCAAATTACTGCTCTTGGTCCGATACCTTTTTGCCCATCATATTTTATGCAAAACGGCTATATTTTTCACTTTTAATGACACCTATAACAATTAAACAATTAAAAACTAACCTGTGATCATAAACAGCCAGTGTAGAAGTACCAGAATAAAATCCTCCACCAAATATCCATAGCATAACTGGAAGTTTCTCTTGTCTCGATTTTGGCGCAACAACATTAATATACAAGCAATCCTCCGATAATGGTGTATTTGCATTCCACATTGCTGAACCCGCAAAATCACCAAAAGTAGGATCAAGATTTTGAACACAAGAATTTGGTGGTGTTGTTGTATCCTTTATATCAGACCATTTTTCAATTGGTACAGGATGCCGAAACCGTAATTCCCCAACTGGTGGCTTTGCATATGGTATGCCTAACCATGCATCAACGTCCTTTCCAGTATAGCTAGTTAGCGTTACGCCACGAACTTTTCCCGTATTTGTTTCTACTACAAGTGAATCGTCTGCTTTAACAAGGCATCCAGCCAAGCCAAATATTCCAAGTGTGTATAGTAGAAGGGTCTTCATTGTACGTAAACTATAAGCTTCCTATTTATTTATCCTAGCTAGGGTAAAGCTACTTGTGCGTCTCCGTTTGTTGACACCTGAAATTGAAACAGAATTAGAATGAGTTTTAGTTTACAAATTGCGCTTTAACTTTATTCATAAAACTCGATTCATTTTGATGCAAATCCAAAGTAGGTTGATATAAAGGGTAACGGTCAGTAGAAATAGAGATGATGGAAGTTAAATCTTTCGTTATAAGTTCAAACTGTGATGGCCATAAGGCGTCTTAAGATCTTGAGATAATTTATAACATTTCAACGTATTTAGTTTTTTAATTTTTTGTGCAATTTAATCGGTTGAACGCGTTCAGGTTCGAAATTATTTTATGGGGACTCAAATTAGATTTCATAGCCTACTTACGATCCCCATATCACCCATCTTCTAGCATAAAGGCCCAATTACAACGAGAACAAGAAACTTCTGCCAGGCAAGAAAGTTGATTAGAACCTACAGAAGTAAATGAGAATCGACATAATAAAGCTGCAACAAAAGTTAAATCGAAATGATTTTTTCTTCTTTCTATTTTCGTTTCATTCTCGTTAAATTCCTTAAGAAGATGAAATGGGTACAGAAAGAATTGGAACACTTGATTTGTTTTGCAGAAAGCTTATCCTCAAGAAAGTTTCTTGCTCTCATTGTAATTGGGCCTTTATGTAGTTTTTTATGACTGTCAGGCAAGATCTATCGATGGAACATGAGTCCTTCAGTAATGTGAGTCCGGTGATCCGAGTAAGGTAACATGAGTCGGAGTTTTTGTTTTGTGAGAAAACCAAACTGATTACTATCTCCTTTTGTATTAACAGTCCGTCATTTTCTTCGAGTCATGGTAAGCTCATGCATAGAATATAATAGTACAGGTTAGGCCTTGGTCCGAACAGATGAACCTTATGTTTGAACTCTAGGATGTTGTGCGAGTGAGACACAAGGAGCACTATACCCAGCCAAGGTGTAAATGGTATAGTGTCGAGGGCTGCAGCGCAGTGGGTAGTTTCACACTGTGGCGAAGTATCTTTTCCAGGCACCGGGCGCCCCCATTTGTAGAAAACCGAGGCTCGTATATGGCTGAATATGAATAATATCGAGACTCGGTCCGGATGGACCTTTCCGCTTGCTCCACTTAACTGCGGCAAGCAAAATATCCTATGCGGAGATCCTGAGGAAGGTAAGAACGAATACTTCCTTAACGAACCTTGGGGAAGGGGTCACGCGCATCAGGCGGACACAAAAGGGGAACTGAAGAAGAGAGAAGACAAAACGGTGGATCTGCAGCAGAAGATTAAATCCTCGCTAGAAGAGATAGCACAGGTAAGGGCAAGCACCAACCATGTAGAAATCGAGTTCTGGTACCTGGACGAGATCGCTTCCAAAGAAGAGGTGTGCGAGGCATTTCAGAATCAGCTAGGCCTGCTGCAAGTACAGGAGCTCAGCATCGGACCGACGAAAGCATATGGTGGTACTCAAACGACCACCATAAATATCCCGGTAAAACTAGCGAAAAAAGCGCTAGAAGTTAGAAGATAGAATAAGGGAGCAGACAGCGCCAAGGGGATGCTACAAGTGCTGGGAGTTCGCGAATATAGCAAAGAACTGCACCAGCACCAAGGGCAGGAAGGAACTATGGCTGAAAAGCGGGAAAAAGGCCGGCAGCCCTAAATGGCTGTTATATGCGCTGGAGGGAGTTTACGATGTTGGAATATATACATTTGAAGTTGTCAGGGAAGTATTTTGTAGAATTTTGAATTTTTTTAATATGTTTATCTTTTTTGGTTATCCATCTTGAACAATGAGGGACAGCAATAAAGCCCACGGGACGAGGAGCAGCAAGTGTCCACTATTCCAGAAGGCACTCAAACGGGAAAGGAGATAAGGTTCATACAACTGTCCCGGATGTTGGTTTCGAGCGGGCAAGGATAGACGGTCTATATGTTTGCCGCGTCTAGTCTACCGATGGATGAGTACGTAACATTGGTGGAAAAGTTAACTGCAGACGCGAGTCGCCATAACCCCAAAATAATAGCGGGGGACTTTAATGAATGGGCTGTGGACTGGGGCAGTCGGCATACAAATGGGGAGGGGGATTCTAGTGGAAGCGTTTTCACGACTCAATGAGGTGTTGACAAACACCAGCGGGCGGTCAAAACACCTTCCAAAAAGGTGAAAGAGGGTATATAGTAGACATCATCTTCATCAGTGACTCGATGGCCAGAGACCTGCAATGGCGGGTAAGTGTGGTGTATACGCACAGCGACCAACACACCATAACTTTCCGTATGGAAAGAAGAACAGAAAGGAGGCAGCAAAATCACGCCGTACGAACCAGATGGGCCCAGAACAAGCTTGATGAAAAACTCTTGAAAGAGAGAATATTGGGCAAACAGGATGCGCTAATAAAAGGATGCCACGCAAAGGGTGTCGCTACGGCTACGCTTATAGGGTAGTGATGTCGATTAAGGGTAAACGTTTACGTCCTCTATAATGCTGCAAGTCATAGTATGGACCCTGTCCCAAAGAACGAGATCATTGACGTTACAAAAATACAGGGTGATATGTAAAACTCTAACAAAAAAGCTTCAAAACGCCCTATCGGCTAAACCGTTACGCGACTCGACGAAATTAAGATATTCACGAACAAAGCTATATGGGAGATAAGGACGTGGCTCGAGGACGCTAAGAAGTAGTGCTAATCAGCAAGTGGGAGAAGGAGGACACCATAGCAGTGAAAGTAGGTGACCAGGGGCCGTATTTGGTTTCTCGAGTCGATATAGACTTCTGTCCATAAATAAAAATTGGCATTTGGCAACACGATATCGTCTCTTTACGTGTCGATAAAGACTTTTCAGGTTTATTAAAAAGCTAAATTTATGCTCACAAGAAACTTTTAAGAATTTCTATTTTAATTAAATATACGTGGTTTTCTGCACTTGGAGTAATATCACAGATGACTCCAGGCCGAAGACCTTTACGGGTCATACTGGTCAGAGATAGGTGTGGGTGCTGGGATTTGGGGTCAAAGTTTCAGGTTTAGTAGAGCGTTCAGCTCGGCTACCCTAGCTACTGTCTTTCAAGTAAAGGTGTATGCTAAATTGGCATGTACCTATGAAAATTTGAGAAGGAAGCGATCAAGTCCCGTAGGACCAAATCCAACTTAGTTTGGAAATACCAATGAATTCGGCGCGACCTTGCTTGACCAAACAAACAAGTGTAAGTGGCAAACTTTTTACAGCCTTCTGGTAGTGTTTAAACGGTCTGGCCTACAAATCTGAGGTATTGGGTTTGCTAATAGTACAATAGGCTCACGTTGCCGCCGCTGTACTCCTTCGACCCAATACGTAACTGAAAAGAGGAGAGTTGAGTGAATGTTCCTCTAGAAAAGATTTTACTTTAATAGGACGGGCAGAGATTCTTTACGTGAAGAAGGCGCAAAGTTAGTAATGTTGTTAGGGTATATCTGGAGGCTATTTTGAAAAATATTAGAAGTTTTATGATTTTTAAAGATTATTTTCAATTAAATAAAATATTCGGCACTCTTAAAAATTTAAATAAAACTTTTTGTACGCTATTTTTCACTAACAATATATTCACTAAGCTTACCTTTTTCGTTTTCTGCTGATATTATTACTTCTTTAATTATATGTATGTATATTTGTATATACAATATAGTTTTCTAATTTGTATGATCGAATTTCTGTAGAAGGAAATAAAATATTGTGACACAAACAGATAAACTGATTGACACTGATCATTCATTAAAAAGTGGAGCTCTATATATACTCAAAACTGAGCCTAGCGCAGTTTAAAGAATTTGCGCTTAACAAATATTTTTGCATCAGATGATTAATTTCTATCTTAATTTTAAATTTTAGCACACAGTTGTTCAAAAACACATATTTTTTGCAAACGCCGATCATATATTTTTTAATAGAAACCGAAAGGCATGTGGCAATTGGGTAAACAACGTTGGTTTGCATTGCGTTTTTAAATTTAAAGAGAAGGCCAACCTTGAGAAAAAATAAATAATGGTATACCGGGCTGAGTCCGTGTCATTCAGAAGATTATATTTTAGTTTTACTTGATTGAATGAATCCATATATTTTTATGAAAAAAAAACTTTTGATTGACTAAAATGTACTTTTCCTGGACACGGATTCTTTACGTGAAAAAGATAAAATTTTTACAATTCTTCCAAATTTAAATACGATCACAAATAATATATTCACTGAGTTTCGATTTAGAATAACTATATTGACTAAGCTTACCTTATTATATTAGCAATACTGCTTTAATGCTATATAGGTAAAGCCTGCAATCTCGTTCGAGTACCAAGACAATCGACTTTTAACTCGTGAAAAACCTTTACTTTAGCATAGCTTCGAAACCTCCCTCAAGTCCCATAAGAAAATGTTTCCAAATGCAAGGGGTCTGATCCTAGCCAGAGACGGACAACTGCAAAAAATGTTCGGTTGTCTCTGGTCGCCCCTCCCCACACTGGATGTGGTATGGGATTCTCAATCTGGCCGCATGTTCCCCAGCCAGTGCCCTTCCGTGGCATCATCAGAAAATCCCGTAATCTTTTCTTGTTGTAGTCAGGCCAAGTTTTTTAGCCTTGGCGCATGATCTTAAACTCCTCTACCTGGAACAACCTGTTGAAAATGGTGATATATCTCTTGGTCATACCCTGCGGTTTTTGCGCATTCTCCACTGATGTGTATACAAGACTTGCTTCTAGTCTGGCCAATTCATCTGCCTTCTTGTTGCCCTCGATGTTACTCTGATTCGGTACCCACTGAAGTGTGATTCTGAAGACAGTTCCTTCTGACAGATTTTGAAGACACTGGTAGAATTAGGCAGGTGGCAGTATTTTATTCAGCCACTACATCCGAATCTGATTTGGAGCCATCTGTGTATAGAACTACTCCATAGCTCTTGTCGGGCTGTATAGTTTTTGCATTTCTGGAGGATCTGGACATCGAAACCTGGGTCGAAATTGTCATTCTATCGTTCTCAATGGTATAGAAATGTTCCTTCTATCATTATTAGCATCTCTGTTCAAATTCTTCTTTGACCGAAACTTCTAGGCCACCCCCAGCACCCATGTGCTCTACACACCCAATGGACATCGTCTTCTTCAGGACTTGTGAGGTATAGAGGTGCCTCACAGAACTCGATCCCAACAAATCCACTGGACCCTGCCCTCTCTTCTTATAAAAATGCGCTTCACCTTTAGCTAAGTCCCTGAGGAAACTCTTTGCTCTATCATACTTCTTCGGAGTTTATACAGATTCTTAGAAACTGGCATATTTTCAGCCCATACCGAAAAAGGTGACTCACGCAACCCCTCAAACTACCGCCAAATATCAATTACTTCTATTTTATTCAAAGAAATCCTGAATGACAAATAATATGGTTTTGACAAAGAGGTCGACCCGCGACCTTTTGGTGTGTCCAAGAGCACATCTATACCTCAAATTTTGCATCGATTTGGTGAGTTCGGTTTGGTTGCTCTGGATATCTGCAAGGTTTTTGATCGAGTACGACACTCAGCTCTCTTATCAAAATCCATGCTACTGGTGTTGACTCAGTTCTACAGAACTGGATTGAGAGGTTCCTTAGGGCGCTTAATCAACGTAATAAGTCAATTCTGGCACTTGCTCTATTCCTAAGCTTTATAAATGACCTCTCCCTTCCAACCCACTTCACAGCTTTGCTGATGACAGTACTCTGCGTTACTCTTACGCTTTCAATAATGCAAGATAACCAGGGACCTGCGATGGGATCACCACATATTCCAAATGGCCAAGCAAACGCCCCAGTGCTGAAGCGCTTGAAATCCTTGATTTCAATAGTGAATTAGTTGATTGTTTGCCTGGCACTGGTTTGCTGATATGACTAGACGAGTGACTCCAGTAGCGACCGTGGTCTTGGACTTGGCGGAAGCTGATCGGAACGCTGGCTCCTATAACTTTAGATCTTACTAGTGTAAAAATATGAGGAATAAGGAAGCGGGATCACGGAAAACAAAGATATTTTATTATTTAAATAGCAGTGTCTATTATAAGATTAATGCGCGAGTGTTGAACGTTCCCTTACGAAGCAGATGAATCCATCGGAGAGATTTCCGCTGAGTAGTCTTGGCGTGGTAGTGGACAAACTTTAGTAATCGGCCGTTGGAGTTCACACTTGTTAGTTAGTCTTGCCCGTTAGGACTCGGTCGAGGGCATCTAGTCCCAGATGCGCTTTTATGATTCGGCCAAGTTTTCATTTTAGGGGGAGAAGGCGGTTATCCTTCAACTAAGACTAAGTTAAGTCAATATAGACCAAGAAATTGGGTCCTTCCACGAAGTAACGGAAGTGTTTGATCCCTGCATAGATGGTGAGTACCTCGCGATGAACTGCCGAGTACTTCCGTTCTGTTGGTGAAAGCTTTTTGGAATAAAAAAGTAGATCTAGTGATCGTAGAATTCTTCCAATACGCCTCCTATTGCATAATTATAGGCGTCAGTCGTATTTTGCATACTTGTTTAAAGATGGTTTAGCAGAGTTGCCTCTGTCATAGAGGTTTTCACCTTGAGGTATGCAGCTTAAACTTCTGGTCTTCATGGAAACACTTTCGGGGCATGCGAGTGGTTGAGAAGGTATCTCAATTGGTCGGTGATCGGTACCAACATTTCAGCCAGATTGAGAATAAATCGGTGATAAAAGTAGTTCATGCTTCCTAAGAAATTATGGATCGATTAGATAGAAGTTCAAGGTGCGAGATCAACGTTAGCCTGAACATGATCGGGGGATGAAAGTTTTCCATCCTTTGTGATGCTTCGGTGATGTTTTTCCTAAGCTATTTTAAGTAAATGTTTTGACATATTTTTTATTCTGGAATATACACTTTCTAAAACTATCAGCAAAACAATTTTTATTATACATTTGCTTGTAATAAGCAATAAATAAAATTTTCACTTTAATTTGTGCCAATTTGACATGATTTTTTTACAAGCCAGCTGATTTTGACTCCATCGTTTCATTTTTTGCAATTATTCCTATATTGCATATTTTGCAAAATGTTTCTGTAATCAATATCCAACAATAAAGAAGAAGAAGACAGAGTAAATGCGATGTCATTTGTAAATTTTGTACGGGTTGAACTTGGTCAAAATACTTCAGTAGAATAAATCTTAATTTATTCAGAAAATATACTTACCACTTCTATAATATAACATAGATCTTCATTCTTAAATATGGCAGATAAAGATAAACCGAAAATCGATTTGGGATTGTTAGAAGAAGATGATGAATTTGAAGAGTTTCCAGCAGAAGGTACCGCGATTGACTGTTTTATAGGAATAATTATATTAAACTATTTAAACATTAATGTTTTTAGATTTTACACAATCCAAGGAGGATGAAGATGAAGTGAATGTTTGGGAGGACAACTGGGATGATGATAATGTCGAGGATGATTTTAATCAACAACTGAAACAGCATCTTGAAAAGCAAAAAATGGAAACTTAAGCATTATTATAATTACCCTCTTTATGTTAAGAAGTATTTAATATATTCATTTTTGAATAAATTGTTCGGATTTTATAACATCTATGGTTTTTATTTTTTCATTATTAACATAACCTCAAATTTATAAATGTCAAAATTGCAAAACGTTCAAAAGCCGCTTACATACCGCTCGAAAAATCGTAGTTGTTGCAATGTCGAGTGAGTTACAACGTATAGAAGTACGCCTGAAAAATCCTAATCCACTTTTTGAAGAATGGATTTTGGACTGGATAGCACGAGCACAATTTACAAAAGCTAGATCAGAGAAAGTATTGCAAGTGGCATTGGAAGCACTCCGGAGTTATCCGCTGCCACTAGCTTCCGGGAGGGAATGCGCTATTTTGCGAGGTTTTGGTCCAGCCTTGTGTAAAATGATTGACAAAAAGTTGGAAGTATACAAAACACATAATTTGGAAGAGTTTAATAAAAGCGTAGCATTCGCGGATAATGTTAAAGAGGTAACAAAAATATTCACAAACAAAGTGCCGTCTGCAAACACAACCCCTGTAAGTACTCCAAAGAAGCCGAGAAAAGCATCACCACGCAAAATGCCATCTCCAAAGCAAGTAGAACCACCAGCACAAATAACTATGAGTCCTGGCACTTTCAAAATTATCCTTATAGTGGACACACAAGAAGCTAATGGGTAAGATGAGATATAAACAATAAGATGCACTTTTAAGCTATCTAATTTCAGTAAATCACAAAAATTTATCAATGAGGCAAGATGTTATTTGGAATCTCAAAATATTTTGTTTGAAGTACGTCGATTGGCGGTTGGAGATTTTTGTTGGATAGCTCGTAATGAAGCAAATGAGGAACTAATCCTTCCCTACATTGTTGAACGGAAGAGAATGGACGATTTCGCAAGTAGTATCCGAGATGGACGATTTCACGAACAGAAATTCCGCCTACGAGATAGTGGCATTAAAAATTTAATATATTTAGTTGAGAATTACGGCGCCAATCAATATGTAGGACTTCCAATGTCTACTCTTATGCAGGCAGCCACAAACACACAAATTCATAGTAATTTTCAGGTAAAATTTAGTGATAATCATCGCGATTCCTTCACTTACTTATCTGTTCTTACGAAAATTTTAACGGATATTTTTAAGGTATTTTTTTATTTTAATTAATTAAATTTTATAATTTCTCACCAAAAACAAATTTTTAGGCAAAAGTCTTAATAGGAACACCGAAAGAAGTATTGCAGCCTCTCGGCTTAGATGGGTCTTTTGTAGGGTTAATGCCCTTTAATGATTTTCAGGAGGGATCGGCCAAAAATAAAGACCCTAAAGTCAGAGAGATATTCATAAAGCAACTCTTACAGCTTAAAACGCTTTCTATTGACAAGGCTTTAGCTATCGTTGAGCAATATCCCACACCAAGAGCATTGTGCTTAGCGTATGAAAAATGTAGTACGCCAAATGAGGCTGAAAACCTTTTGACTAATATCAGAAGTGGGAAGCTAAAACGTCCCGTTGGTGTATTTATAAGTAAGGCAATTTATAAGTTTTATCATACTGTGTATAAAGATTAAAACTATATAACAATCAAAGATTTGTAATAAATTAAGTAAAATAATGCTTTCTGTAGTCTAATCAATGTGGTAAGATTAGACTTGCTATTTATTTAGCAGGGTATACGAATCGGGGATTCTGCGTTGGCTTTTCACAGCAACTCCCTCCAACGATTATCCTAAGATATGAAAATCGTCAAATTGAAATTGTTTCGCTGCTATTTTATGCCCGACGGATTGGCTCCTGTTAATAATAACAAAAAAGTTGTCTTGTGGTCGTCATTATCTCGTTCTCTTTAACAGATAAATGGGTGGGACATTTTCTCATGCAACGTTCACACTCTGTACAACGCTGAAGTTGCAGAGCAGGTAGCCGATACTGGACAAAGTGTAATACAAATATAACAGCCTTCCAAAATATGTGCTGGACAGGAAGTTGTTCTTGCAAAAACTGGCTTATCACCCAAAATATTGCAGCTGTCATACCGATAAGGCGAATTCAGGAAAATAAGCTTCATAATCGTTTCGTATGCACAAAAGAGTCATCGGGCGATAATAATGAAGAATTTTTTGAAGTATTCGAAAGGGAACTTAATGCATAGGCACCAGAGTACTAGTGGTAATGGGCAACGAGTCGTAGAGGTGGAAAGAAGTAAGAAATTGGTCGTCGCAAAGGTTGCGCTTGAGTATATCTACAAAGCCACTTGAGTATCTTTTGATTGAGCCACTCCAGCCAAAAAGACATCTCGTGGACGACCCGCTTTGATGCCTGATGACGGTTCGAACGTACTGGTCGACTTGCTGACGTCAATCCTGACCAAATGCTTGTTGCTACAATCATGCGCTCCAAGGAGGAAAGAGCCCAAGGACCGATATTTGTACAGGCCTAAAATATACTATCATTAGTACTGCTGGCTCCACCTTAGGCAGAAGTCACTTAGATCGGCAAAACTTGTGGTGACTTTAAGCTGGTGAAAACGTCGGAAATGGTAACGCATCGAAAAGTAGAACACAGGCAAAGCAAGGAAAAAGCAGGGAAGGAAAAATAAGTTCACAGGAAAAAAAGGCTTGAAGAAAAATCTCGTACGTGAACTAGAGTAGTAAAGAGAGCGAAGGAAGTCGTGAAGTAACAAGTGATTCACAGCACCAAGTAATCTGATCGGCTATTCTAAACACAATTTGAAGTGATGGGAAGGGCACTTTCCAAAATGGGGGGCTAACTGACAGACATCTGAGCCAACAACGGGTTAAAGTGATCTGCTATCAAGCCTTGGTCAGACCGATTTTAACTTACGGTTGCCCAGTATGCAGGGCCGGCGCTCGGTTTTTTTGCGCCCGGTGCAGTATGCCATATTGCGCCCCCTTCAATTTCTTTTTTTTTAAATCTTCATTTGTGAAATTGCGCCCGATGCAAGTGCACCATTTGCACCTATGAAAGCACCGTCCCCGCCTGTGTCCAATCAGGATTTGTTTCGCGATCTTGCTTTTGTGCTGGGTTTGCTTGCGCTTTAACTTCACAAAACTCTCCCGCTAATTCTGTTTCTTTAAGTTTCGTACTGCTTAAGCTTCTGGTAAATGGCCTTCAGTGCCACTTCATTGAACTTCCTTAGCCGTTTCCAACACAGTCCTGGGCTCCGCAAATCTATAGACCTATACACTCGAATCTCCATAACAGAGGTCCCTCTGTCGTTCTCCAAACCTTCATATTTCAAGGGATAATCGGTGGTCACTGCACTGCATGTATTGGTTTCCGCTGTAGAATCCTGCATAGAATACAAACAGTCCACCTTGGCAGCCTTCCTAGACATATAAGGCCCTTTTAACAACTTCAGAGTAGAGGCGATCCAGGTATCTCTCGCCGAATTATTGATCTATAATAGGACGACTAGTGCGAACTACAAATCAAGAACTATGGCACCATGCCAGCCAAGAAAGGATAGACGGCTAAATCAGGCGATTTAAATGGAATTGGATTGGCCACACCTTGCGAAGGATAATGGAAAAAGACACAAACCCTCTGTGCAGTTCCTTAATATATAAAAATGAAGGCACAGAAACACTTTTTAAATTTTTCTCGGTTTTAATTTTTTTTCTTTTAAATCTTAATTTCTGAAATTGCGCCCCGTCCAATTGCGCCCGGTGCAAGTGCACCATTTGCACCTATGAAAGCGCCGCCCCTGCCAGTATGGTTCAACATATCCCCTTTTTATATGGAAAAGCTTCAGGTTTTCGAAAGACAATTATTCGTAAAGGCACGCTTAAGCTTGTATCGAACACCCGAATCTGGCTTCACCATGTTTCGCGCCAACAATGTTCTCTACGAAAAGACATTTGTTCATAAGATCGACAACTTTATAATCAACTTGATTCGAGGTTATGTTGCTAAAACGACGGAGAAGCACCATCCTCTTATTCGGAGAGCGTCCTAACCGAACGCTGAATCCCACAAAGCAGCTTGTGAACGCGAATCCTTCTCGAAATGAAACATTTATTTATCAATTTCAAATTTCAAAAAATGGCTGATTCGGGATTGCCCCTCTTATATCACATCTATCGCAATGCATGTGATAAGAGAGTCCATGTTAATGATGAAGGCAGGGGCATTCAGGATCTCCTGACGTTTAGCATGCGAAATCCAGAAAGAGATAAGAGAGACGCCTCGCCTCCAATCTCAGTAATTTATACTAGTGGCTAGGCTAGAGTATCCCACATAGTGAGGTATCTGCCCTCTCTAATTCGGCTGTAGGATAGTTTTAATTTGCATGTTTATTTTAAAGAATAGATAGGATATACAGGGTGCGTTTTATGTTCCAGGCCGATTTTGTTTGGCCGCCATTTTAGTTTGGCTGTCATTTGCTATTTCATATTTGACAGTTGTGGATAGTAGTCAATAAAAATTTATTATGAAGCATTTAGAGCCGCAAAAACGGGTTCTACAGCTCGGTAGAGACGATCGTTATTTTTGGTAAAAGAGTCACATTTTGACTTGGCTATGGCTTTGTTAATAAACAGAAAAACCACTATTGAGCATTGAACATCCTTAATTGATACATCAACGAGCATTACACTCTCATAGACGGCGTAGAAGGGCGCACCATATCATTTGCGCCGGCAGCATCATAGGGCTGCTCTTTGAGGATGCTAGAGGCTTAAACTTTCTAATGCCCGAATTGAATCATTTGGGCCTACATCATTTGTGGGTCCGGACGGTGCATCTGTGTATGGGCAAATTGTATACATCGGCGTGGAGCATAAAACCCACCCTGTAGTTTTAGATTTTACTTTAGTAGAGTTAGATTTAAGTAAGTTTAGGTTAGTGGTGCGAGCTTCCACGAGCTCTTGATGCGTTTCCTAATTCGAACTCATAAAAGTTTATCAAAAGCAGTGCCTCCACTGTACTCCGCCCAGATAGTTGCTTTAGCAGATAATAAGTAAGTGGTGCGAGCTTCTACGAACTCAAGTAGTTGTCGTTGTATTAGCCCCTGTGCCATGTTCCATCTTTGACCATTGGTAAACCAGTAGAGGTTTCTTGGACCCCCAGGAAGGGGATCGCCCTGAATTTCCTTTGGAACCGTAGCTCACCATCCATTTGGTCGGATACGCGGAAAATTGGAATATTTAGGATATCGTTGAGGATATCCATTCGTCCTTTCACTGTATTGTCAAGGAACTTGTGTCGGCGGATTTCCACATGGAGATGGGCAATGGAGTCAACCCAATAATTCCCTCCATCAAAACCGCATAGGTCCGCATAGTTCCAGTAATGGGGAGGCAACCAAGTTGTTGCAGTCTACTGAACTTGAGGATCGTCGCGAACTGTTTGGTCTTGGGCAACCAGACTATAGCGGCAAAGGTGACAACAGGTTTAACGATCGTGTTGCACATCCAGAACATCATTTGTGGCGTAAGATACCATGGGGATTTGCAGGAATGAAAAGAGGCCACTGCCGTTTAACATTGCTCCGGTCGAAGATGTTCCCAGAGAGAGCTTCCGGAAATATCAGTCTGGGATGGCCCAATGTCTGCACACAACGTCCATTAGCGGTCTGTAGAATTGACCCTGGAAATTTCTTGCAGCAGTCATCTCAAAGTTTCTTCCTGGTTAGAGGTGTATGAGACATCCTCCTTTCTAAGAAGGCCCACTCCATTGGAGGAGACCTTGGGGAGAAACTTTTGGAGTCTAGTTACCTATTGTAGACTCTACAGAGGATCTCACAATGCTTCCTACATGCAATCATTTTGGAGCGTCTCAACTATTTGTTGTAGGCCGTTGTAGGTCTTCCCATTGCCCAGAAAGATTTCTCCTATTGCACACTCTCTTAACTTTCCTACGTATTGTAGCAAGTCTGTTATTCCACCAGGGCGCTTTACGCGACAAATGGGAGGAAGCGAAGGTATTGTCTTGGTAGGAGGAGATCGGTACCTTAGTGAGCTACGTGGCAAGCGTCTCAGTGCACACACTGAGCTGAAGTGAATGCTTTAATGTGAATAGTCCTAAAGCAGGACTGATTTCGAGGTCACAAGCCCCTGAAACTTAGACCAGTTGGTTTTTAAGAACCAACGAAGTCTTGTAAATGGTGCCTTTGATATTTCTGTTTTTATCATGGACACAATTAATCCTGAAACGGCTAAAGCATAAATAAAACAATAAAAAAATATTATTTCATTATTTATTTACCGTATTAAAATTAAACAATTTTTCTAACATTTTCTTTTTTTCGACAACACAATTAAATTGTAGTTTTCTTTTTCTTTTTTGGTTTTTTTATTATTTTCTTTTTTTTTATAAGGGCGAGGAAGCGAAGAACAGGAATCTCTAGAACATATTCCAATGTGAAATAAAACATTAATGTATTTTAACATTTTAAGCCGTTTTAGTTTTTTTTTATATAGTAAATAATTGAATGCTGTTTCCACATGAAAACAAAAATTCGCTGTGTTCTTATTATCTTTAGTTTATTTGTTGGTTTTTCTTCTTCATCTTTGTTTTAATTGTTTTTTTTTCTTCATTTTGTTTTCTCTCTTTTAAATATTTCCATTTTTCCATTTTTTTTTTGTTTTAATTTAAACATTGCCAACTTTTAGCATTTCTTTTTTTTTGGTTTTTTGCTTTTATATTCATGATTTCCTACAATACTTAATGGCTTAATAAATATATTTTTTTTGTATTTCATAAGCAGCAATTGAACAAAATACGAGAAGCAATTATTCTGAATATATAATAAGAGCCTCTTTTTATTCATGTTTTATTATTTTTTTTTTGTTTTTGTTATACAATTTTTTTTGTTCTGTTTAAATTTATTTTATTTTTGTCAAGTTTTTACTGTGTTTTTTTTTGTTTAATTTTTTTTATTTTATTTATTTTTATTTATTTTTTTGAGACTACTCAATACAGAAATCTATCACTTTTGGCCTACTTTACTAATAAGATTATACAAACACAATATTACTGCGCACCAATGGAGATATGTGTGTGTCTTATTTATTTAATTTTTTTTCTCTTGTTTCACTAAAATATATTTACTTATCAATTTACATATATTTAAAGTATAGAGTTTTTTTTATTTTATTTTTATTTATTTTTTGTTTATGTTTTTTTTGTACTTGAAACAAACGTTTTTATAGATCAAATACCTATTTTTTTTCTTGTTTTTTTTTGAATGGAGAAATTATTGTTAAAAATTTTGCATTGTTTTTTTTGTTTTGGTTAAAAAGTTGAACTTTTTTTTTGTTTAAAAATTTTTTATTTTTACGATCTTTGCCATTGTTCATTTTTTTTAAAGAGTTAAAATTATTTATTAAATACTTTTTCTGCAAGAGATTTTTGATTTTAACTGAATGGAAGCGAATGTGATGTTTTTAAAACAGGCATTGTTGGTTTAGGCTCTATATTTTTATTTATACTATAAGTAAAAGAAAATGTAGTTAATTTAATGTTTGTCTATATTTTTTGAGGATGAAAAATAATTATACTAATATGGCATCTTTAAACAATTAAAGGTAAAAAGAAAAAAAGCAATTGGTTCTAATTTGAACAGTCTTTATTATAATGGACTATATTTCAGTTATATTTTTGGACAATTATTTAATTTAAAATTTATAATATGACTACCAAAAAATGGACTATAGGACGCAACAAATTTGTAACGGACGGATCCTGCAAAAAAAGCTGTTTTTGGATAATGGAAATTTCTAAAAAAAAATTAAGATATTTACACAGGATTGGACTAAATCAGTTTTATAACAAAATACGTTATGTTTTTTTTTAGATTTTTATTATAATAATTGTAGAGAACAAAGAAGTAAAAATAATCAGTAAGGAGTAAAAATATGATCAATCGTGCCAACCCAAACCGCATATAGTCTTGATTTTGTGATCAGATATTCAGAATAGGATAGAAAGAGCGGAGGTTCCTACCTGCAGACTTTGCCTTGGGAAGGATGAGTCTGCCCTTCATGTTGTCTGTGAGTGCCCCGCGATAGTCAGGAGCAAGGTCTCGTTAAACAAACAGAATTCGACTCGAACAGCCAAGTGTAAGCGACAACAATTCACTTTTCAAGCGGTCTGGCTGCAGGACTTTTGGACCCAATACCTTGCCAAAAGAAGAAGAAGATAGGAAGGTCAGACATTCATTAGTAAAACAATATCATATTTTGGATTTTGCATTTTACTGAATAACATTTTAATCTTGTGTACTTATTCATAAATAAATAAATTATTAAATTGTGTTATTAAAATGTTCCACTTGTATGAGTATGATTTCCGAGAGTGATTTGGATGATCTTTAACAACAATCATCGTGTTCGACAAAAAGTTATTGAAAAATCTTCAACATAATGTGAAGACGATTCCAGCAATTGGATATATCTGCAAACTCACTTTACAGGATTCAAAGATAAGAGGTATATCTCAAAACTTAGTTAAGAATATTCAAAAATAAATTTATTACCGTATAATCTACAGATAGTGGTGCTGTTGAAACTAGATTGTTATTGGGCAACGATTAATTTGTAACAATTATCTGATCAAGGATCCAATTCGCTCTAATACCGATCGTACGTGGCTTGCTGCTTTGCTCTTGCACTTTATGTTTTTGAGCGATTATCATGCTGACCCTGCCTGTTCATGGAACAGACTGAATATGGCAGATTTAGAGAAGACATACTCGATAAAACCCGCAATCCCAAGGTGTAAACAATCGTGCTGAATGGATGAATGGTACTGCGTGAATGTACTACTAACAATGGACTCCGGATATCAGGTGACCTCCGGTTTAAATGAGTCTTTCCATGGTGATGCGTACAAGTCGTAGGTTCAATATTGATCCATAGTTTGAGGCACTGGAGAGAGGCTAGGGTTGTCCCTATTCCCAAAGCGTGGAGAAGATTATACAAGGAAGCACAATTCTACCGTCCCATCAGACTCTTTATTTCTCCTGAGAACGATGGAGAACGTTTTAGACAAGCATGTTGGGTCTTACAGCGAACCCACTCCACTGCTTGCAATTTGCCTACCAGGGGGCAGATATACAGAGCCTGCCATATTTAAGCCGAGTAAGGCTGGTAGTTGATTGTAGCTATCGGTTCAGCAGATCAGCGTTCGAAACAGCGGACTATTTGGTGTTCCAATGTGAGGCTACAGCGAGAAGGAGATTAAGTCGCCTCCATGGAGGCTTCCCTGTTCCCAGGGTGATAACTTAAGGTTTTTAATGACGGGCACAATAGCCGAAATAGGTCGCAGTGCCTGCATAGACACCCCCTCAAAGAAAGAAGAAGAACAAAGTTCTGAAATTCTAGACGCCAAGCCGGACTCTGATAAACCATTTGTAGTGGATATCGAAGGTCAAAAAGTATTAAAGTCTAATAGATCTTCACCTTTTACATAGATCTGTGGTCCGCTATACAGACAGCTCAAAACGTGAGTTTGGAGTTAGATCAGGCATCCGTAACTATGTCGGGCTGGTGGAGGTCCGATCGTAACCTCCTCCTGCCGACAGAAGAACGTGTCCCGAAACAGATGTAAAGTTATCGTGTCGAGGGCTGCATGGCAGTTCGTAGTTTCTGCACTGTCGTTTAACGACCTCCTATGGAAACCGGGCGTACCCTGTTGTATAATACCTTATCATGATATGGAGGCTGGATCCACCATAAAATTAGCAGCACCAGCTCCCATATCATCTAGGGAAACAGTGCTGTGCCAGGATCATCTGGTGTGCTGTCTAAACAGCAGCGATCATAGGACTTTCCAGACCCCGACAGCCACCGCTCTGCCGCATGTTTATAGACCACCCAGAGAGCCAGGTGAGAAGGATCGAAGTGGAATTGGCCGCGCCATGGAGCACACTCGAGCCCCGGTTTGTGAACTCCCTCTTAACAGACCAAAGGCAGGACCCGGGAAGCCCCGGTTGACCGGAATCAGCATGGCAGTGGTAGGTTTTTCAACGAGACCTTACTCGAACAGCCATCTCTAAACGACAAGCTACCAGGCAGACTGCTGATGCTGTTCAAGTGGTCTGGCCTAAAAATATGAGGCAAGGGGTGTAGTATAATACCGAGCGAGAAGCCGCGGTACTTTTAGATCCAATGCCTCAACAAAAGAAGAGGAGCTATGTTGAGCCCTGTGATAATTTAAGAAATATTTTAGGGGCACCCTTCAGATTGGTGAAAAAATCCCCTAGACGATCGGACTCTGATGGAATACATCGAAGACTGGAGGTCGCCAAAGCTGTTTCTTTTTGTGCCAACTAGAAAATTTCTTGAATGTAGTACGAAGGATGTTGGTTTGGTCATCGTTAACTGCATCCTAAATTACCATCAACAGAGGATCAGGCAGACGGAGGATGTAATCTGTATGTTTTGTCTCGGGGAGGCCGAGTCTACCTTTTACTTCCTCTATCATTGTATCGCGATAGTGTGGAGCAGAATCTCGTTGCTTGGCCAAACAAGTCTGATCGATAACTCTATAGGAAAACTGCTGAGCCCCGTTCAATCTGTCTTGCTTACACATTCGAGGTTATGCGACTACTAAGAATACAATACTTCGAAGTGGCGGCAGCGGTACTCTTTGGTCCCAACACCTAACTTAAGAAAGAAAGAAGGCAGGATGCATTGGCCACATTGAACGAAGCTCTGCTAAAAATGTCACATGATATAGCGGGCGCACCAGTCATCGTAGAGCTTCGAAATTGTGCATGAAGGTGCGCCGGGGTCTCCCATGATGCACCTCGAAGCCCGATTTTCGAAATTAAATATGGCCGCCGAAATATGACCGAAATTCAAAATTGGCACCCAAATATGAATTTGCCAATTGTGTTCCGATTTCCTTGAAAATCGGTATCTGGGGGTTTTAAAGGTAGCAAATAACGAATTTAGGTTTATCATGGGCAACGCCGTGCGGATCTTAACTAGTGAAGAATATAGCTCAAACCAGAGTCAAATGGCGGGCTTAACTTGAGATCATACGCTACCACAAAGCGTTGGATTGATCATCATCATTAGCTTTTATCATTTAAAGAATATTTTTTTATAATAAAACAAAAATAAATTAAAGAGTTGATATTCTTATATGTTGATAAGTGAAATTTTGAGAAGTTTTCAGAAAGTATACGGGGTATGAAATTTTAAATTTAAACAAATTCGATAATTAGCCTAAAAGGAAATGAGTTAAGTAATGTGATTACACGTTATTCTCTTGCAGAAGTTTATACTATATATAAAAAAACAATAAAAAACACTTTCAGTTTAAAAATTTTTTTAAAATAAATTAAATATTATATTTAAATGTATTTTTTGTTTTGTTTCTTTTTTGAATATTTTTTGCCAATGCTTTTATTCTTGTCATTTATTTATTAGTTTACTTTATTTTTTTTTTGTTATATAAACACTTGGGAACTACGAAAGCCTCTATAGATTACAAAGTTTTTTTTTTCATTTTTTTTACATACTAAATTGCATAATAATCAAGGTTTTCCATTTTTTTTGTATTTATTTTTTCACTTTATTATCTCGTGTAATTTAATTAGTAAATTATCCAACTTCATTTCATTTTTCTTTAAAATTTTTTCTTTTAATAAATCTATTAACTTTTCTTAATATTTTTTTTTTTCAAATTTTCATTATCTTTTTTTTTATTATTTTCTTTATTATACTTAAGGCAGCAAAGATTGGGATCACGTTAGCAAAGTCGCAGCCCATGTGGCCGTGTGTTTTATTTTTTTTTAGAACGTTTATAATTTTTTTTTGTTTTTTGAAAATAAAAACCAAAAACGCAAATTTTTTTTTTGAAAATTCTTATTTGTTTTGTAATTTTTTATTAAATTGAGTAAATTTTGTTTTACTTTTAAAATGTTTTTGTTTTTTATTCAGTTTGGTTTTAACAAGAATTATTTCAGTTTTTTTTATTTTTGGTTTTTGGTATGTAAAATTTGGAGGAGTAAAAATTTTGAAAATTAATTTTTTTTGTTATTAATTAATTAATTTTAAAAAAATTAATTATTAATCAATGCTGGTAGTGGAATTTTTTTGTTGTTGTTGGTTTTTGTGTATAATATAGAAAAATAGACAAAGAAGAAATATTGTTTATGTTTTTTTTTGGTTGTGTTATTTTTTTTTGTTTTTACTGAAATAAAGTAAAATTAACATTTTTTTATTTAGTAATTTTCATTAAAAATTTACAATTTGTACAAGCATTTAGTGTTTATATTATTATTTCATTTTATTAATATTATTTTATTAATTACTTTCCTTTATTTAATCAAAATTTCTTTTGAAAAATACTTTTCAAATTTTTTTTAATGCAAAAATTCACCATTAATTTACTTCTTCTTCTTTTTTAATTTTATTTTTTTTAAATATAAGAAAAGCTGACCTTATATAACAAGGAGAGTGTTTTTTTTGAAGGGTTTTTTTTGTTTTTATTTTAAATTGTAAATTATTAAAATATAATAAAATAATAATTGAATTAAACCTAGATAAAAGATCACATTATTTTTTTCCATGTAAATTAAAAAGATTAAATAAAAAACAAATTGTAGAGAAATTAATAAAAAAAAATAAACTGAAAAATGTAATTTATTTTTATTTATATATTATTTTTTATTTATTCTTCACAAAATCACTAAAAAACGTTCCCTTACTAAATATTTTATTATGTCCTTAAAAGATTTCATATTATTAATTTTTTTTTGTTCTATAAATATCCTTGTATAACTCTAAATTTTATTATAACTCGCTTATTAGTTGCATTTTGGTTTTTTTTTAAATTTCCTTTACAATTTTTTTTATTGTATTAGTATTTGGTATATATATAATAGTGGTATATATATGTATATATATATAATAATTTTTTTGTTTTTTTTTATTCATAAAATGGTCAAGTTTTTTTTGTCATTACTAAGCTTAAATGATATGTTTTCAATGAACATCCTTTTATTCTACTAAAAGGTATCTTTTATATATATATATATATTTTTTTGTTTTAAATATTTCATTTTTTTATACATAATATTATACTTCTGTGATTTTTAAGATTTTTAAAGAGTTTTTAGGCTTCAAGTAAAAATATGAAAATAACAAAATTGAAATTATTTGTTTTTTTTTTGGTTTTAGTAAAAACAGCGATTCAGCAATTTTTTTCTTAATGGTCCTTAAACATAATTTCCAGGATTCCTCAAATAAATAATTTTTTACTGTAAAAAGGATATGTTGATTGCAATTGTTAAGGTTTTTTTAATTGATCGTAAACTATTCCAGATTGGGTTGATCCAGCCATATTCGTGGGACTTTTATGGGCCAATTAAATCTAAACAAACTAAAATTGACCAAGAAGGAAGTTGTGAGTCTGATGCTGTCAGTTTATTACTACATCCTGACTGAAGTGCACAAAAGCCATGAAGACGATTGCTCACCTCAGTTTTTGCGATTGAGGAAAAGGACCTTCCCCAATTTAAGAGGATCAGCTTCTAGGTTTCTAATGACGTTAGGTGGACCAGAACAGCCAAACTGTTACCCTAAGTATTGAAGAGCGGTCGCTGATGCAGCCTAAGGAGCAGAATGTCCCTATTTGAAGGCTTTGGAAGAATCAAAGTCAAGCAGATTATCATAAAGAAGAAGACTCCTGCTGGTTCACAGCAGCAGGAAGCGCCCGAGGATACGAGTGGTACAATACAACTTGCAACAGGGGCGTCTGCCGTAGCTCCGGCAGTCCTTTTCAGGCTCCTTGCCACCCAACCTGTCGACGTGGCTCTTGAAATGGGCCATGGGTAAGCAATGGAACTATATAGGGTTCGGGGGTAGCCGGCTACAGCATAGAAGGCAATGGTGTGAGCGGCGACCCTCGAACTTGTGTCGTTTGCAAAAAAACACTAACTTGTTTCTTCTCATAGAAAAAATGTTGAGACCTGAAGACGCGGATGAAGATTAGCAGGGGCAGCAAGGACACGAATATTTTATGCTCATCATACTTCCGCTACGACTCCAGGGACCTACCATCATCCACAGAATTCAAGGCTAACTGAAGCATCTACCAAGCGCGATCTGCAAATCATTGCAGGATGTGACGCGAATGCCCACCATGACGCCTGGGGCAGCAGTGGAGTAAACAAAATGGTTAACATCCTTTTTGATTACCTCTTAACTACTAACTTGGACATACTAAACCGCGGCAAGGAACCTACCTTCGACAACGGTGGGAGACGTGAGGTTAAAGACATCACGCTGGCCACTCAACATGTTGCTAATTACATTAGTGACTGGCGGACCTTAGACGAACCGTCGCGTCGTGCAGCAATCAGATCGTTTACACCATACTAATCCCTTAGAGCCTTGCAAACAATGGAGAAATTTGTTGACACGGTTATAAGGGAAACTTATCTTCAACGCCAACTGCTGAGCTCCTATCAGTATGTTTATCAGATGGCCAAGTCCACTGAGACAGAACTTTACAATCTGGTGCTCACTGTGGAGTGCGCTGCGCAGCACTAAATAAAGGAGTTGCGCTGGTGCCCTTCCTCCATATCGAGGGAGCCTTTAGAAATACATCCTTTGATACTATAACTAAGGATTTAAATATACTAAGTCTAAGTAGCTCTTACTGCGACTGAATTGCCTCTATGCTGAGAACTCGCAAATTAATAGTCACTCCTCTTGAGAGGTTCATGGTAGGCACTATAGAAAAAGGATGTTCACAGGGAGGAGTATTATCTCCACTTCGGTGGTGCCTTGTTGTAGATGAACTCCTAGAGCCAAATCTTTTTCGCCCAAGACTACGCAGACGATGTTGTCGTCGTGGTAACAGGTAAAACATAAGGTACCATAACAAGGCGTCTGCAACAGATTTGGTCTCCAGCTGGTATCCCAACGTAGGGCTAAATGTCAATCCTGACAAAACGATTAGATTAGTCTAGACAACATTATAGAAGACATTCCGGAAACGGGAATGCTACATGACTGCATGGTCTTTAAGATCTCAAAATTTGAGCCACTTTCCGTGCACCTACAAGACAGACTAACCTAGACTTTGCCTAAAGTGCAGCACAGTGAACAAGTATGGTATGAGGCAGGCGTGGGCGTCGGAATCTGGAGTGAAAACCCCAGATTCAGTATAGCGATAAGCCTATGTCAAAAATATGTCGCAAAGCGACTCAACTCACTTCAGGAAAAGTGGATGGAGTTCTTACAAATTACACTCAGTTACTTCCGGGAATGTGGCATCAATGCAGCACGTCTATTACGCTTAATAAATACCACGAGAGAATGAAGCAAGTTTACTAATTGTTCGCCATGGTTTACAGAACCAAGGACACCAACTCAACCCACAACATACAAAATCAACCCCCCGCTGAAGATGCACCAAGTACTGGATCGTTGATCACTGTTCCACCAGCAGTACCAAACCATATAAAAAAACACGGCCCAGGCAATACTACAACCTGAATATAGAACGGCTCATCAGGTATGAGAACGAGCTGATAAACATCGACAAGGCCATGAGGCCAAGGTTGATGAACACTCAACAAGAAGATCCACTAGGTTACACCCGTGATCAGCACCATTAATTGGAGCACCAAATTCAAGATGCAGCAAATTTTGGATTCTCGGGCGGATCATTGTCAAGAGAGCAACATTATTCACAGAATATCAGTACCAGTATTAAGCTGCCCAAAATATCACTGCCGATCTTCGATCCAATTCCATGATCTGTATATCCTATAGTATACTCTATACTCTATGAAAAGATGTTTTACTTGACCAGAAATTGAAGTGCAGAAGCAAAGGCACTGTGATTACGCACCTATCTGTCATCCACACGAAAAAGTGAATCATTATGGTCCTAAGTACATGGGAAGCAGGTTTCTAGATAAGAAATCTCTGCTCCTTGTTTGCTGAAGGAATATGGGAAGAATTCGACCATTTCTAAAACTTTTCTCAAATAAAGTTTTTTCTTCATTTGACAAACTTCAAAATATCCACTGCATCACAAAACTCACCATTTTTCCTTTCCACATACTTTCTCTAGACCAAATAGAGATTTTCTTTCAGAACCATGCTTCCCGCGAACTTCTATATTCTAAAAAACAGTCACAAGTCACAACGCAATCACAAGTGTGTGGGTAGTCTCAATTTGAGACAATTTTGTATTCTAATTTTACAGTCCTAATTTAACGTCTATCAAAATTGTGACTGCATAAATAGCAGGTCACAAGAGAAACCTGCTCTTTTCTAGCATATTTTTCATAACATTCTCCCAGACTCGAACGTTCACAATACTCTGCCTCACTGCATTAATATTTTCTGGCGAACGTTGGCTGCGTTGTCGCTCAGACTTTGGGCAATTTCCTAAACCCAGAACTGCGGTCATGCTGTATTATTCAGCAATTGTAAGTCTGTAGCTGAATATTTCAGAATGATCGCAGTTCTGCGTTTATGAAAATGTCCTTTGCTTTATCTCATTGCACTAATATAAACTTGTGATTTTTCTTGTGACTTTGTCTTTAGAATAGCAAAACAGGTGATAGTCACAAACCATCAATGACAAGAACGATTTACAAAAGCTGCTGACTTATGACTGATCACAATTTAGAATAGGGGGAAAGGTCTGTTTATGAAATTGAAGTCTCTATGAATATGAACCTTTAAATCTTCGAAAAAATGTCCACTTCTGGTTTTTATTGTCTCGAACGTTTTGTAAATACAGGTAGGGTCCATTTTTAATGTAATAATTACCTGCGATCCATTGGGACTAGTAAAATACTCATAAACTACTGCTATGTACTCGCAACTACTCTCGCTCTTGTTTTCCAATAATTCCCAGTTACGAATAAAATCTCCAACACATTTTCAAAATTTAAGCTGTCAACAATAGATGGCTTTTTATTTCTCAAGGTTAAGTGAACCATATTAGCACTTATTTTGCAACTGTAACAATTATCGTAAGAAATAAACACAGAAATTGCATACTTCAAAAATTTCCTTTGGATGAGTATTTTTTTTGTGGAAAGGAACGTGTGATTTAATGAAACAGTAATATTCTCCCTTCCGATAGATGGCAGGGGGAGCGTTACAATGGATCATGGAAACATATTATTCCAAAATTTTAATCTTGATAAGCTTTTATTTTAATAATGCTGATTGGTGTTTTTGTATAAATTTAAAATTGTATTTGAATTCAACAATTTATATTTAAAATTTGAGGAACTGGAAAATATGCCTTCATCTATGTTTGTTAAGCGCTTGTGTATTATGTATGATCATTGTCATGAATTTGAATCTCTGTATTGCGATAATGATTTTGTTTTTAGTGAATTAATTTTAAGACTTTTAATAAATAAAAATTAAGATTGAAATCATTAAAATTTTAATCTTTATGTTTCTTTTTTTTTGATAATAGAAAAATGTTTGAAACCTTTTCAAATTCGTACTACGAGGATTTATACTTAAGAATTATTTTTTTTTAAAAACTAAAAAAATAATAAATAAAATATAAAAATAAAATTTAAAGTAAAAGTAAGAAAAAATATATATTTATTAATAATTATTAAGCTTGCGTCTTTATTTGTATATAATGTAGGCCACTCCGCAAGCAATTAAAAACACAAAAACAAAATAATAAAATTGAATTAATTCTTTTCTAATCAATCTTAAAAATCTTACAGAAATAACAATTTTTTTGTGAATCATTTTATTTATTTTTTTTTATTTTTGGTTTTATCTAGATACTAGTCTTTATTTTTCTTATTCATATGGTTTTAGTTTACCATATTTTTTTGTTTTCCAATTACTTGTGTAGACCTTTTTTGTATCCTTGTTTTTTTTCTTTTTGCTTTTTTAATACTCGATTTTTTTATTTAACTTTTCTTATGCTCATTTCCATTATTTCAGTTTTGATATTTATTTTTTTTGTTTGTTTCTTTTAATTTATTAGAAATTGTTTTCATAGTTTTACACTTTTTATTATTATTATTTGAAATTTTTTTGCAAATAAATAAATTTATTTGGTTTCAAGGTTTTTGAAATTCGGATCAGTTTGATTTATTTTTATTTTTTTATTTTTATTTATTTAATTCTCATTTTTGTCTTTTTGGTATTTACATTCAATACTATATATTTTTTTGTTTGTTTTTTAAGCCCAACTATTATAAGGTATTACAAAATTAAAAACTAATTTTTTTTATATGTACAAAAGTTTTTTTTCTTTAACAACACATTGCATAGATCCATTTGTTTTTTTTATTTAAAATTTTTATTTAATTTTCTTTATTTATTTTTTTTTTGGAAGAAAGTTCGTTTTTTTTGTAAAATTTTTTTAAGTTATTATAAAATTTGAGTAAAATTAAAAATAAATGTTTATAAGTAAAAATGATAAATGGTAAATCTTACTTAGTAAAATAACGAGTATATAGAGGTAAAAATTATTTTTTTTGGTTTTTTTATTTATTTTGATTTTCATTTCTTAAAGTTTTAACTTATAAGTTTTGTTTGAGGGAGAATTTATGGTAAGTTGTTGCTGATGGAGGGTTTTTTTTAAAAAAAAAATAAAAAAAAAATAGTAATTAAACTTGTAAATCATGTTTTTTGTATAGTGGAGTAGGCGGTGGTTTGATATATTAGTTATAAATTCATTTGTTAATATTGTTGAACTAATATTGGGCACCCGATTTGTCATTTCTATCAAAACCCGAGAAGAAGTACTGCAGATGAGCACGCTCTGTTAGCAAGTCCTAATATGTACCTCCTACGTAATACATAAATAAAGTTAAAGCGGAAATCTCAACTAACACCAAATTGCGGCGGCTCAACTTCAACTTTCTGATGGGTGGCTGGATGAATTCTCCAACGAGATGAACTGATATAATATTAAGTTCGTGGGACTTAGTGAGATCAGATGACACGATACAGGGGAGCATATATACCCAAAAGGCGAGTTCTTATATTCTGGTTGGATTAAACCGAAAACGGTCGAAGTGTCTTTAGCTTTGGTCTAACCAAGGAAGCCAGGTCCAGCCTCATTTGTTGGTCACCAGTTTCTGAGAGGACTATTACCTTGCGCCTGCGTATCAGACTAATAGGCCAATTCTGACGGGTCATAAGTCATAAGCAAATATAAAAACATTAATCCTGAGACGAATCTTGTGATAAATCGGCTGTTTCCGATTCTCAGTGAAAAATCACAACATTCATCACTAGAATTCCACCACAATTATGGTGGAAATGTGAAATGTCAAATGTTGCGAAATTCTTATGTGAAATGTCAATCATTAAACGTCCCCAAAATGGAAACAGGTAAATTTTTCTGTAAATAATATGAAATTTGACTATTTATATTATTTTTAAGTCTTTACAGAATGAAAAAAGTCGTACCAGAGAACCTATCCACACCAGCTTTAGTATTTCCTCGAATTTTGCCAGAATCTTCCAGAAATTCGACAAAATAAAAATGACTCCACCAACCCGAAGCGGATACAAAATATTTGGGTTGATTCGGCTGGAAATTTAAATGCCCTTAAAGGTCCAACCCGGACGCCCATGTGAGAAAACCATGTTTTGTTAGTTTGCATGTTCTACAAATGACCAGCTCTACAATGTCATCACAAGTCTGCGATTGTCAACACTCAGATGCTTAAGTAAAGGTTTTTCATGAGCATGGCCACTAAACGATGGCTTTTCGCACCAATTTTGGTCTCGTTCTAGATCTTTTACCAATTCATATACCATGGATTTTTCATCTTGTCACCCTGGTGTCAAAATATTATGATGCGTCTAGCAATATACAAAAAAAAAACAGAATGGTAGCAAAAGCTACTTTCCCATAAGAAACTGTTCCTATGAAAGAGATCATCCAGAACAACAAAGCCAAGACTGTATAAAAGAACGGTAAGATCAATTGTTACTTACTGCGGCCAATGAAGAAAAGGATGAATACGATCACCTGGAATTTGCAAGCAAGATCATGAGCAAAATATATCTCCCAATTAGAAACAAAGATGGCACAAAGGGAGATCTGCGCCAATTGTATTGCATTCATCCGTCCGGAACCGGCTTTTGGGGCACCTACAAGTTTGGTAAAACATACCGAATGCTTGACGTTCATACCTGGATTGGCCAGATCTAAACGGTTCCTTCCTGTGCCGTCCTCTCAACTCACGCGGCTAAGAATTGTTTGAAAGGATGTGAGGTGACACTTGTTGGCTTAATGTCAGGACACTTGTTGTGCCAAAATGTATACTGGGAAATTTCTAAAAAAAAATTCAAAGAATGTCCAAAAGTACGTTCGATAGAAGACGGTGAAAAATATCTTAAGACGATGAGTTAGAAATCCAAGATATGTGGTACAACAAGGTCAATAATGCTGGAATTGAAGGCTCACTCAGAGCTATATCGCTAGGATTCATAGATTTGCTCAATTGTTCGATTTTTCCTACAACGTTATGCAAACAAAAGGGTACTTCACCTAGCGGACATTACTCCACCATGTTCATCTGGTACTGCAGACGTCACTGGTCGCGACTTTTGTCGGCTGGTTGGAGGGATTCATTTGTTTCAGAATGTATAACACTCCGACGAAGCTATATCAGGTAGATGGAAATTTTTTTGTTTTGATTTTTATTTTAGTGGATTTCTTGCAAATTTCTTCTTTTTGGTGTGTCGTCCTCCTACAAAATCCAGAAGTTCAAACGCACGGTCCATGGCCTCCTTCTTTAGCACCCTTCAGATTCTTATTAATCTATGCTGCCCTCTATTGCTTCCTTCGAGCCAAGCTTACTACTAGACATTGCACAATGACGAGTACGACATAATGAACCGGTAGTACAAAGTGGGGTAAAAGTAATGTCATAATGTGAATGTGCTATAATTTTTGCAAAAGTCATGTCATAAATTGAATGTGCCATAATTTTGCAAATGGCGTCAAACGTCATTGTGCTTTGACATTTATGTTGAAGACAGATAGAAAGTTAGCTGACAACAAGCAATGGAGCGATGCACACCTGAAGAACGCGGAATTATTGTTACTGCTTATTTGACCAATTTCTAACAAAATGGCAGCCAATTCATATTATGACTTTACTTTTGCCCTACTTTGTACAAACGGTGTGTCCTAACCCCTGGGACTTTCACTTCCTTCACTTTTAACCTGAAACTTTCACCAGCTGAACACAGTAGGTGCTGCTTTTGTTATGTTTTAAATTTGGTTTTTTTTTCTTGGCTTTATTATTTCCGATAAATCATGTATATTTATGTATTAAAAAAAAAGAATTATTTAAAGCTATAATTGGGAATGTGTTAAAGTTAAAACTAAAACCCCACATTTTTACAGCTTACCTCTTAAAAAACAAAAGTTAAATACGGTTTTTTTTAATACCAACACCTTATAATATTTAGTAGTACTAACAAATGCACAATATAAACTAAAAACAGAAATTTAATAAAAATAATAAAGAAAATGTTTTAAATTTTAACAATATAACCTTAACCTCGCGTTTTATCATCAAAACTATATGAAAGCGCGCTCATACCAAAAAGCAATAATTAATAATAATAAATTTTCTTTTCTAATTTAATCTCATTTTTTTTTATATAATTTTAGACAATTCCTTATTGTTTTGAACTATTTTAGAATTTTGTTATACATTTTTTTTTAAATATATTTTTTTCCTAATAAAAAAGTTTCATTTTTTTTTCATTAATAATATTTTTTATTCATCGTTTTTAAACAAAGTATCTGAAATGATTTTTCATTTTTTTTGCTTTATTATTTTAATAAATGTAGAAATTGTAGAAAAGCGATTTTTTTTAAATATTTTTATTGTATTTTATGGTCTGAGAAAGGTTCTTTTATTAACGGCCTTTTATTTATTTTTTATTTTATTTTTTTTCCTAAAAACTTCTTCTTACCTTTTCCTCACACATTTTTTGTAGCATTTTCGTGCACATTTTTTTTTGTTAATAATTTTGTTTGTTTTTTCTTCATAGTTTTTTTATTTTTCATTTAAATATTAAATTCCAATTTTTAATTTGACTAAGAATTTTTTTTCCATTTTTTTTGTTTGTTAAATATTTTTTTTAGTGTCTATAGCAGTCGAATTTTTGTTTTATATTTTTTTTTGTTTTTATATCTTAGAATTTACCTTTTTTTATAGTGTATATAATTTTTTTTTCATTCTGTTTAGAGAATGGGCAAACGATGCGTTTTTTTGTTATTATTATTTCGATTAAATTTTTGTTTTTAATTTTTTTTTATATTTTTTATTTTAATTCCTTTCTTGCTTGCAGGTTAACGCTATTAGAAGCAGTAACACCAGTGCTAATATTGAGTTGTTGTTATTGTTTAGTGATTTGGCGCTACTTGTGCACGGTCCTTGCTTTGGCGCATTTGTTTGTTGTGCTGTAATTGGAAAATTTTTATGAAATAATTTAGTAAGTTTGTATCAAATTTGTTTAGAATGAAAATGTTTAGAAAAATAATTCTTTTCGTATTATCGGTTAGTTCACCCAAAATTAAAAGATGGCGTTACTAAAGACTAAAAGGGGAAAAGCTTCTTGGCAGCTGTCATTTAGTTAAGAATTATCAGCTTGCCTGTAGTTGACAGTTAAGTCTAGTACGGTGATCAAGGAAAATTTTGCCCAAGTGTAGAGTGGTGGAGAATAATGGAAAGTCATTATAAATCAAATAAATATTCCTTTTCCATTTTAAACATATTTAACTGCTGCACTCGACTTTTTTAAAACTAACTGTCAAACTGCTTTTGCCAACAAAAAATGACCAGATAATTTGACAAATAATAGTCTCCACAATTAGAAAATCCATCTACTAGAAAATCTTCTAACTACATATGCTTATTGTGTCTGATTTTTGCTCGAACAGAGTACTGCTTTACACTGTCAAAATGTTACTGTGCTTGAAGCAAAATTTTGCCAGGGTTTTTTACATGCATTTTAAAAGAATGGCAAAATTTTGCTTGATCACCGTACTAGGCTTTACAATTGAAGAGATAGTGTTTTTTAGTTTAAATGTACATATTACAGAAAGACTGTAGTTTTTTCAATAAATAGACCACATTGTCAAAGCCAGTTCTTGCCAGGATCATTATAAAGAATCTTTCCACAAGAGGCATCCTTTTAAATTTCGCGCCATTTTTGAACTGTCAACATACAACTGTCATTAAAATCCCCTGGGGGAGATGGAATTTTTCCGGCACCTCTTGGTCTTTGTTCTTAGAGCCAGCTTCAATTGGGTATACATTCCAACCATTTAGAGGAGAGTCGTGGTGGTTTTTATCCCTAGACAGGCAACAGGAATTTGGAGCTGCCAAAATCGTCGAGGCTTATCTGCTTAACCCATTTTCTTTTCAAAACGAAGGAAAGATTGCTGGACCTTGCAATGGGTAGGTGGCCGTCTCTTTCTGAAATACTGCGCTAGTCAACCTACCATCAAGGCACTCTCATCGTGGAAGTTTTCCTCAAAATTAGGAGAAAAATACCATCTCGCTCTGCGCGCGTACTAGTTCGTGAGGGAGGGGGCTGAGACGCTGGTCCAGATGCGTTTTTAAACAAACAAACTGACGTTGCTCGATTGTGGGACTTGAGACTCTCACTGCGCAAGGAAACAGGGATTTTGAGATACGGAATTTCTTATATCGTTCCTTTTACGCCCACGTTTTTGGGATTGAGAAACAAAAATTGCAATTATTAAAAAATGTGAAAATAATAAAATAAAAAGTAAATTACATGTTCATAATTTTTTATATTCAAAACCAAAATAAAATTAAAAAAAAATTAAAATCAAATTACAACTTAACCATAATAATAAAAATAAATCTTAATGTTAAACATTTGTAAGGTTTTGTGATTGTTTTCATTCTTCAATTGGAATCTCCGCTAATAAAATGGCCGTTTACACTCTGAACCTGAAAATGGGATGATGTTACAATTGTTTTTGAAAAATACTAAATTTACGTGTTTTTAAAAATTAATAAAAAAATATAAAGAAGTATTTAAACCAGGGATGTTATGGATATGAAAATTCGGATCTGTTCGACTATCCGAAATTATTCGAAACTTTGATATCAGATTCGGTTACGGTTTCGGATAAATTTTTATTTCGGATATCCGATAGTTTCGGTTACGGTTATGGAGCTCCATAACATCCCGAGAATTCTGCCGCTGCTTTTTCACCTAATTTTGCTGCTTTGCAAAGCAGAAGTTTTTGACATTTCAAACATTTGTCACTTGGAAAGTGGTTTTAAACGACAAATGGACGTGGAAAGTTGCGAATTTAATGTTGTGTGATTTTTTACAAAGAATTTATTGTTGTGTGATTAAAAATATGAACAATTTAATTTGACGTTAGTTATTAAATAAAAATTCTGCCGCTGCTGCTGCTTTCTTGGATCTGATTCAGCAGGCAGAATTCTGCTTCTGCCGCTGCCCAAAAAGTTGAATCTGATAGAGCCTTAAATCTTGATTTCCATTGCTGCGTATTTGTGTTCCCAAACTCAGGTAACGTAATCGCAACAACGTTGGTGCATTGAATGACAGTGGGCGCGTTTAGGCTTAACTTAATTTAACTGAGCTAGGCAAGTTAACAGCGGCATAAACAGCAATTTTTTTTAGCGCTGTTAGCTAACTTATTACTGTTTTTTGGCTTAGCACTGCCAAAATGAATTGACGTTTGCTTGTAAATTTTTGTTGTAAGCAAATAATTTAGAAATATTTCAATACAGCGTGAAGATATTATTATTATTCATTTTTTAGATTTTTATTATTTGTAAAATCAGAAATGTTATTATTTTTGCTTGTTATTAGCTGTAAAATGAGAACTGTCAAATGGGATGCTAGAGACGGTGCTAAGTTAACACCGCTAATTTAACAGAGTTAAAATAACTCGGGGCTAAGCGCGCCCAGTGACATTCAGCTGCTATGTTAACTTGATATTTCTGTAACTGCAGCGCGTAAAATATATTTTTAAGTTGTTTTGGTTAGTAGCAGTAAAAAATGAAGTTAAAAGGTATTAATATTAATAAAATTAATTAAAAAAAAATAAATAAATTTGTTACGGCTTCACGTACACTTTTGCGTACACTTCGCTTCTGTACGTCGATTCGCACGTTCATTTGAGATTTCAACGTTGTTCTCACGTCACCAAGGTCAATTTCTTTTTACCCAAACTCTGCTTCACGTATATACGTACGTAAAATACATAGGAGTCTACGTTTACGTTTTTGAGATACGTTGTGTTCCCAATCTCGCTATTACTATTGAGTACCATCACATATTAAAAAGCGTCGTTTACAAAATAAGATCTTGGTGAGCTGTCAGTTTTGCCTTCTTAATCCGCCTTTGAAAGACCAAGTTTGTACCATATTGGTTTGCACATAGCAGACACCTTTTATTTTCCAAATCCAATTGTTTATGACCATGTAAAATGACTTAGTTTGAAACTGAAAGAGAGAACGAACCAGGTGGAGCAGCTGAATGCTGAACCACTCAACGATGAAATATCATAAGGTAATACTGTGGGGTGAGTAGAAGAGGCAGTGGCGGTAGCTTTTGAACCGTTGTAACAGTTCACCAGTCAGTTAGTTAGCTAAGATTTTTAATATATGTACCAAAATATAAAGCAACTTACATGTAGTTAAAACAAGCTGAGGTAAATATTCTTTCCAAAAAGCACATTGCCTTAAGCGAGGTCCTCTTCCTACATTTGAAGTATTTAATCCTAATTCTATATAGTGCCGGCCGTGGGCAGTGTGTTTTGGCCATTCAGGATAAATGCTGCTAGGCCCTGGGTTAGGATTTCTGTTTAAAGAAAACAAACAAGTGGAATTATACAGAAAAGTTCAAAAATAAGGCAAATATATGCTTGTTTTTAATAGACTTACCCATGTTTAGCAAAATTAGCCCAATATCGCATTATTCTTCTACTGAAATCCTTTTCTTCTTCTGTATATCCTAATTTTGGATTAAGAGGCTCACCAAAGACATAGTTTATTTCATCACCGTGCATAACGCCCGTCCAATGAGGCCAAGGATTACCTCTGCTTCGATGAGTGTAAAGGTACATGTAAACATCGTTTCCATCTTTGGCATACCTGAATATTATTAATAAATTTTTGTTTTGTGAAGTTTAGTGACTATTTTTAGTAATTTTTTAGTAAAACATTTTACCTATGAGCAAATTCGTTAACGTTACAAGTAAAGTGAAAATCGCCAACCATTTTATCTAGTGCATCTCGATTGCTATGCGGATTATCTGGCTCTACCCAGTCTGTATACTCGAACACAATTGCTTGTCGGGCTGGATTATTGACATATGGATTTAGCTCTTTTACAGCCTTTTTTTATTAAAAATTAAGTTGATTTTAGTAATAAAATTAATAAGGTAAATAAATACCTGTAAAAATTCCTCCCTTGTTACTGTTACACCTTCCTCCCTCCTTAAGAGTTCGGTTAGATAGTAAATAATAAAATAGTATCCTTCTTCAGTGTTGCTACCAGTTAAAATTTCGGTCTTTTTGAAACGTCCATGCGCCAATGATTTTTGTGGTGTTTCATCAAGGAAGGCACCGTCAACGACAGGAACGAATGGAAATTCACAAATGCCTAGTGTACCCCATTCGTTGTCCACTAGTACTTTAGGATCCTTACTTCTTAGGCATTCAACTGTTTCAGAAAGCTTGTCACGATCATGTGGGCAATTAACAGCTTCTGCCAAACGTATTGCTCTACAAAAAAAAAAATAATAAAATAATAATTATGACAGGTAAATTTTTATGAAGGTGAACAATACCTCAAGATTGCTTCCTCTCTTGAAACTAAGGCCCATGGTGCTGTTGGCGATCCACTCTCAAGTATCGCTCGTTGGAAAAGATCACGTGATAGTGCTGATAGTAAATGTAAAGAAACTGAAACCGCTCCAGCACTTTCTCCGAATAATGTAACGCGACCAGGATCACCACCAAAATGATGAATATTATCGCGAACCCATCTTTAAGGAATTAGAATGACGTTAGGGGTTTGTTTTTTTTTTGGTGAACATGCATTTTGTGGGAGAACTTACCTTAAAGCTAAATTTTGGTCAAACAAACCGGCATTGCCAGGTGCTTCCGGTGTACCTAAGAAAAGGAATCCAAGTGATGCCACCCGGTACTGCATAGAAACGATTATCACATTCTCTTCTGAAACCAGTGTCCTAAGGGAAAGAATTGTTTTATTAATTTTTTTTTTTTGGTGGTTGTAAGGACAATGGGTGAGCAATACTCTTTTAAATCATTAGAAAGGTCTTCTTATGTAGAATAATAAATATGGTGCTTGTCCCAGTTACTTGAGACTATTACCTAAGCAGTCACAAGTCACAACGCAATCACAAGTGTGAAGTGCGTCTCAACTTAAAACAATTTGGTATTCTAGTTTTGCAGTCACAATTATGACAATCCGCAAACAATCTCAATGGCTTTGAAAATTGTGATTGTATAAATAACAGGTCACAAGAATTCACAGAGCAGGTTTCTAGCATATTTTTCATAACATTCTCACAGACTCGACAGACAGACAGCGCCGACGAGAAGTACTCGGACGTTCACATACACTCTGCCTCATTGCATCAATATCTTCTGGCTACTACGGTCTACGTTGTGTCCCAGAATTTGCTTTATCCGGTTATACAAATACAAATTCACCATTAGAGATGGATTTTTTGTGATTTTTCTTGTGATCAGGTGCTTGGAATACCAAAACAGCTGATAGTCACAAACTATCTATGACAAGAACGAGTCACAAAAGCTTGTCACAATTTAGAATTGTCGGTATAGCTGTACTTAGGTGAATATGACAGATTGCGCAGATATCTAATAATGTTTTTTACAATTCAATATTTCATAAATTTTGCATATTCAAAAAACAAACAGTTCTTAATCGGTAAGGAAAAACTTTATAATCAAAACGTGTCAATTTTTTTAAGTGAAATACTAGAGCTCAGAGGTTAGTCCATTTGCACCATCGACGGTTCTAGTGAAGAGTGAAAGAACTGCCAACGCCAACACGCGGTTTTATTCCATCGGCTCCTACACAACTCGGGCAAGGAATCGAACCACGGTGCTCTGGGATGGCATTCGGGCGCATTAAATCGAGGTGATTTTGGTTCAATTTAAAAATATAACAAGCTCCGACGAGAGGGAAAAGAAGAACATAAGTTGGGACCTCCAATCAAATTAGGTATTTTATTTCAATCGTCTCGCCTATCCTTTTGTTTTTTTAGCTTACAGTAATTTTCAGAAGTGTGTTTAACTGCCATGTGGGACAAAAGGAATGTCATAATGTGAATGTGCCATAATTTTTGCAAATGGCGTCAAATGTCATTGTGCTTTGACTCTAACTAATTCTCTATCTCTGACATTTGACGCCATTTGCAAAAATTATGGAACATTTACATTTTGGCATTACTTTTGCCCGAACTTGTTAATTAGGAATTATAAGATTCGGATATTGTAGAAGTACGGAAATACTAGCCGTGTTTTTTTAATGAACTATATAGTTGTGTGTCAGTAAACAACTGTTACACGAATTCCCCTCTAGAAAATAATAAAAAAGTTTCTAAAAAATAAATTATTTGTTTCCTCATGACTTCAAATTTGCTCTCGTCACTTCCCTGTTGTTTTCATTTTAAATGACGTTTTTCCGACAGCGGGTAAGTATGCTACATTCCGAAAAGAAAGGGAAAATTTGAAATTTTCCAAAACCTGGATACAGACCTCGATAAAACCTTGGTTTTCAGATTTGTATGGGGAAGAACTATATAGTTCATTAAAGAAACACGGCTACTGATTATAGAAGATTGCTCCACAGTCAAACTGTTCTATTCATAAACTTATTCCTAGAATTTTCGTTGTTCACTGATTAACGCGGAATATTGTTCTGCTTATCGATCGGATTATCGCAATATAAGATCTCCGCAACTATGTGATGTGTCGCCATGGCATCTACCGCGGAAGGTAATAGATATGTTTTGGGTCATAATCTTCCAAGCTTTCAGGTTTTGCAGCATCTTGCTGGTGATTAACATATAACTGGGGATCCATTTAGAAATAGTTTTTTCAGTAGGAATTCCATGAGAGATCACGTGTCAGTTGTATCAAACTGTCATGGTATTTTTGTTCAGTATTGTTTGACATTTCATCTTGGAAATTTTTTTTTCGTGAGCTTTTTGAGCTTTTTCTTAAAAACCAAAAAACGCGATTTTTCAACACTATAATAAATATAAAAATCGTAGGAATTATATGAATGTATTTTGAATAAAATCGGACCTGTAGAACAGGTGAAAAACCAATTAAGAAAACTGTCAAAAACCCGTTTTCAAGAAAAAGCTCAAAACAAAAAGCTTTTTATGCAAAAAACTATCACACCTGGAAAAAAGTGTGGTTTTCAAACGTGTTTTTAAGGTAAAGCTCTTTGCGAACAAATAAGGCTTTCTAAAATAACTCGAGGACCATCGTGGGCCTTGTTCAAACTTTTATCCTGAAACAGCTGTTTTTACATTTCTGCGATTTCCGCGAAAAGTAATTTTTATTTTTTTATGAAATTTTTATTGTAGGTAGGCGCCAATAGAATCCATAATTTAAGCCCTGGAACAAGGTTCTACGATAATTACAGTCCCTATAATTAAATGTCAAAAAATGCCATATTTCGCGTTTTTTTTTGCAAAAACCTGTTGACCTATATTTTTCGCGTTTTTAAGCGCTATTACGTAGGTACTATTTTTTGTTTTCCAAAAAAAAGTTGTTCGCACCTAAAACGTGAAAAAACCCGTTTTCACTACTATTATTAACTCTTTCCACCTGTTCCCCTGAACCGATTTTATCCAAAACATATTTATTGAATACCTACGATTTTTTTAATTATAGCGTCAAAAAATCGCAGGGTAAATTTATTTCAACTTTTGAATACTTTCCCGCTATCTCTCCTGGGAACTCCGATGAGGAGGGCTTAGCTAAGTTAGGCGTACGTAATTGAAGCACTGTGTTTAGATTCGACGCGATCCAATTTTACCCTGATTTTTATCTAGGGTTTTTCGATACGATACCAATAGCTTGAAGTTTAATCAACAAGACGGGGTGCTACATATATACTAGCAAATGCCTTGGAGATGCCATATTTGGAAGAGGCCAGACTAACCAAAGCGATATATAATTTTAATTTGGTTGAGGTGGTCTGTTCACAAACATGTATACCAGAAGGTCACCACTATTAGATCAGCACATTTTTTAAGGGCCATATGGGGAATATTATCAGGGCCAGGAGATATATTGACATCAAGCTCCTTGAGGCTCCTATGCATTTCGCTATTCTTGAAGAAAACTCTGTCTATTGAGTAAGAGAAGCACTTGGTTGGTGGTAGGAGGTTGCATTTAGGTTAATGAAGGCTTAACGGTAAAGATGGTTTGAGCATGTTTTGCGCCTAGCAGATAATGATAAACAAAATACGAAGCACAAAGGAGGAACGTCGAAGAAAGATGTAAGAATGTAGAATTATTTTAGAACAAATATGTTAAAACGGAAAGGGTTCAAGAGAATTGCCGAAAGAGGAAGAGCTGGGGAAAGAATTTTTGGGCAGTTTTTGTTTTACTATATCATAATAGTGTTACGTTTTCACGACTTAATGGATTCGTACGAGTAATTAAAGAATACACTAATTCTAATTCATTATTTAAAAATACTTTTTCGCTTTAGGTCGCTCTGACCACTTAGAAAACTTTTTTCTAATCAAAACTCACTGACACAATATGGCTGCGACTGCATTTCTATATCCATGCCCCTCTCTTATCTAATTGTTAGATTTTTCCACGGAGAATTCGAATTACATTCCACAAATGACAGTTCGTTTCAATAGATGGCGCACCAGCAATACATAATTGGTTATAAATTATTTTGTCTAATAGATGGCACTGCTGCATAAATTATAACAATAGATTTTTTGTATCAAAATGCTTTTTATCTCCTTTTAGATTAATGCAATAAAATATTGAAACGCGAGACAAAATAACTCCAACAAATGGGGATAGACACCGCAATACATATTGTTCCACACAAAAAGAACTTTCTAGGTCCGATTCCTTTTTGCCCATTGTCATTGATTGGTAACATTTGAATAAAAAGTAAATATGCCTTGTTCACTAACCTGTGATCATAAACATCCAGTGTAGCTGTTCCAGAATAGAATCCTCCGCCAAATATCCATAGCATAACTGGAAGATTCTTCTGTCTCGGCCTTGGTACAACAACATTAATATATAAGCAATCCTCTGACAGTGGTGTATTTGGATTCCACATTGTTGCACCCGGAAAATCACCAAAAACCGTATCAACAATTTGTACACAAGAATTTGGCGGTGTTGTTGCATTCCTAATGCCAGACCATCTCTCAGCTGGCCGTGGATGCCGAAACCGTAATTGTCCAATTGGCGGCTGGGCATATGGTATACCTAACCATGCATCGACCTTCTTTCCAGTTTGGCTAGTTATTGTTATGCCACGCACTTTACCCTTATCGGTTTGTATCACAAGTGGATCTTCTTCTGGATCGCCATTTGATTCGCGTCGGCTGAGGCCGCGTCGCCTTTGATGTTGCTGATGTTTTTCAGTTTCTTCGCGTTCTAATGTGCCCAATTCAGCATCGACCACTCTGACTATCTCACCATGTCCTAAGTAGGGTGTAAAAAAGGCGTCTGTAAGAGATTTCTAATATTAATATTATTTATGTCAATATTATTAATTGTTACCATCTTCTTTTGATGGTGCTGATGATGCAGATGATAAGGACGAGGGAGGGGATAGCTTTTGTCCTAAGGAAAACTGCACACCACCATTATCAGCATCATGATGTCTTGCTTCTACAAGACGTCCAACTAAACCAAATATTCCTAGTGTACATAGTAGAAGGTGTCCAATTGAACATGGGCGAATGGAGCTACCCAGGGCGTGATTTGTCTCCATTGTGGAGAAATCTGTTGTTTTGTTTTTTTTTTGGTTTTATTTTGTTTAAAAGAAGAAATGTAGAAAATTATTTTGCACTTACCTTATGTCAACATTTGACGTAAACTTTAAGCTTCATATTATTTATCCTAGTTATGCTAAAGACACTTTTGCGCCTTCTTTTATTTGCACCTGAAATAGAAAGAGAATTTAGAATTAATACTAGTTTCTAGATAATGATTTCATTTTAATCATAAAATTCGATTCATTTTAATGCAGGTTGTCAAAAAGAAAAAAAAACATAGAGTCTCTTAGGGCAGGATGGAAGTGACATCTTACGTTATTAGTCTTAACTAAGATGGTCACATGGCGCCATAAGAATTAATTTAAGGTTTGTTAAGTTCTTGATAAAACTAAATGAACCTTAAGATCGTTTAAGACGCCTTTGGTAAGTTTTAAAAGTAAGGTTAAGTGTGTTGTAAGTCTCAGCTCGGAAATACTGATTGCAGAAGATTGTTCCACAGCCGAATGGTTTTATATTTAAAAACGAATTTCTAGACGGTGGTGTGCGCGAAAAGAAGTACTGTGAGGTGTGGATATGAGTCGAGGAGTTAGTCCTGTAGTGTGGAAATAATGTTGATGTGCACATAGGGAGCAGAGTCTCCATGGTAGTGGTGATAAAATGTTTTCATGATTACTACATTTCGGCGGAGTTCTCAATGAGCCTTTAGAGGTGAAAACCGTGACATCATCGATGAGTTTGTTGGGGCGGTTTTGCAGTTGTCGAGCTATTTTGACAAATTACCTCTTTGTCATCAAACCTATACGATGAAAAATGTAAAACAAAGAATCTCAAGTTCAACTCGTTACCACTCAAAAACTTCCTTGGTTTTTTTCAAAAAACCTCAAACTTGCGAAGTTTGTTACAAGGTCTTTTTATGTAGAACTAGCTGGGACCCGGTGCGCCTATGCTGCTCCCAAAAGCCAATAGTAGTAATCAGGTGATATGAATTTTAATATACAGTAGGACAGTTTGAAAAAGGCAATTTTTTGGTATTTTTGATTCCAAATAACAAAATGTGAAACTATTAGGGATCTGACATTTTGATCGAGACAATAAAAACCATCCATTGACATGGCATTTTTCGAGATATGAATTTTTATACATTTACTACCTTAAAAACTCCCATATACCGATTTTAATTGGAATCGTAATACAATTCGCAAACTCGCCGGCCATATTAGTGCGGCCATTTTGAATTTAAATTTTGATCATAAAGTCGTTATTTGCTACCTTAAAAAACCTCAGATACAGATTTTCATTGGAATCGGAACACAATTAGCAAATTCGTCGGCCATTTTGAATTTATAAGTTTTGACCACAAATTCGTTATTTGCGACCTTAAAACCCCCTAGATACCCACTTTCATTGGAATCGGAATAAAATTGGCATATTCAACCATATTTCTGGGGCAATTTTGAATTTCGGTCATATTTCGGCGGCCATTTTGAATTTCGAAAATCGGGCTTCGAGGTGTATCATAGGAGACCTCCACGGAACTTCATGCAAAAATTCAAAGCTCTGCGATGATTTTCAACGAAGCTCTCCATGACAGCGCCATCTAGGAGTGGCTTTAGAAAGTAATAAAATAGCCTATGTTCTAAGTTTGAATGTAAATAGCACATGGTTAAAATTTCATAAGATCGGTTGCACGGTGTAGGAGCCTATAGCGATCATACATACACACATTCATTTTTATATATATAGATAAAAAACTTCTCGCGAAGTGGTTTCGAACCACGGACCTCTGGGATGATAGGCGGACGCCTTTATCTCTAAGGTACCAAGACTGGTTGCCATTTTCGAAAGTATTTAAGGCTGCTGTGCATGTAAAAATACCTTCGGCAAGTGATGTGGCCTTAACCCAAAAATTATCTTTTTTTGTTATCAAAGTCTAAGCTTAGGTGCCACCCTTTATACTACGGTCGGGGTCTGAAATACCCGAAGGTATGGTCGTCAGAACCGCGGAGTACCTTTCCCCTAGATTGACCTTCAGGAAGGACTTTTCCATCAAAATATCCTCAAGAAGAGAGTGGATAAACGGAGACGTCCTAATGAAGTTTGAGATACGGATATTCACCGATGAGATGTCAGAGAGAGTCGATCCAGGGGTGTACCCGCTTCTCTGTTCTGGTACCTTTTGGTGCACCGAAATTAAAGTACACGTCGTTGTGGCATCAACAAAGCCCTAATTGGTAGCACTGGAGGCAGTTCTACACCTAACCTAAACTTACATACCTTGAAAGGGGGTGCAGAAGGTTAACGTTGGCAGAAGAGCTATCGGATTCCGTCATCCCAACCCATCCCGCACCATCTTGCATACAAGCTTGGGGGGTTTGAGTCCGTGCTGTAGCCTGGAGGTATGCAATCGGTTTATGTCTGCGGGGTAGTGAGCTTTTGGTGCCTAGAGGTATGTAACGGAGTTTAGGTGCGTTGGGATTTGCGCCTGTGGGTATGCAATGGGTTCAAGTGTTTTGTGTGCTTTTTGGTGCCAGGGTGGGGTATGCAATGGTGTTTAAGTGCAATATCAAATAGGTAAGAAATGCGGGTAGGGTCAATTTCGACTACCTAGTTTCAACAACTTTTTCAAGGTTACAAATCTGGAGGAGTATTTACCGATAACCAGAGGAGGTATGTCTTCATGACTTGACATACCTTAAGGGACATAGGAGAATGTAGTCATATGGGGTAGCTCCGTCCATATTCTGTTTGAGCTATCTTTAATAATGTTAAAATGAAATTCCCAAAGATGCATTGGTTTCTAAAGATTTGCGGCATATAGAGGTGCTTGGGCCTTTTTTAGTAAAAGAAAAGTAAAAGATCAGCTTTGTACATATCATTATTCCATTATTAAAAAGATTCACTTATAATTTCGTCCTTCAGGGCACATAAGCTAAAATATTGAATGACATTTTACTTACATCCGTTTTTTTATAATTTTACAATACGACATAACCCCAAAAAAAAGTAGGCTATCCCCACTCCTGCAATTACCTTGATTATTTGGAATTGGATCCGTAGCATACTTTCCGGCGACAAATAAAAAGGAGCACCATTCACCCAGTTGGACCCGCGCCAATTTATTAATATTTTAAATCTTGCTACAAAAATTGCTTATTTTAAGAGAATGCAAAAATCCTCATCCTGTCCTAAAAAAATATTAAAAAAACAAAAGATCCTCGTCCCTGTGCCAAAATGAAACGAGAAACAATGAAGAAAATTATAAAAAATTCCGTCTGATAAAATCAGCCTTAAATACGCGAATCATAAAAAATAAATTCTTAATTCTTGTCACTCTTTCGGCCGGTATTGTTCCAGTTCGTATCTGTAATAAGGACTCCCGTTTTTGAAAAGGACTCTTCGAGGGGGCGGTTGGGGGTGGGGGGAAATGCTGTGAAACTGGGTGAAAAATAATGCTGCATCCAAAAAGGCGAACAGAAAACGGGCTACGTAATAAATATTTAACAGGACGAAATAAAGCCGACCAAAAGGATCTGAGCAGATATCAAAAGTCAAGAAGGAAAATCCAGTGGGAGGCTAGTCAGGACTTGAGGACTTGAGGACTTTCACGGAAGGAAAATTTCTATGGCCATTCGTATATAAAATTTATGCCATGCCATGGCTGTGCGGATTGGGGGCTATTTAGCTTCTGGGGGAATATCAAAAGGACTCCTGTTTAGTGTAGTGTTTAACATTTTCAATTTATTGCTGGTGACTATCAACATACTAAAGGACATCACTGTGATGTTCGTTATTGTTTTTAGTATGGATATTAATTAAGTGAAATGGATCATGCTAAATGTTTATTGTTATTTTTGTGTGCGCGCGTGTATGTGTGTGTGCGTTGTCTATTCTAGTAAAAGCACTAAAAATTGTTTGGTCCAAATGTTGTTTTGCCAATACAATGGAATTACTTTCGTAGACTGTGTTTTTCGGGATTAAATATTTCCATTTTCAACAATATTTGGCGACATTTTATAGCTGGTGTTGTTTAAGTTATGCTAACGTTAAAATCTTTCGAATAATGTTTGGCATTTCTGCGAAGACGTTGTTTGGTGTTCATTGGTTCACTCAGAAATTACCAAAGTTATTTTTTGTAGTAATTTCAAATATTTACAACTTTTCAGACCATTTGATGGTAACACTTCGCAATTTTATCACGCGAAAGTAAAGTAGTATCATAATAGTCCGGCGAAATTAGCAAAAAAACGCACGAAAGGAGACAAAATTCGGAAATGGCTGAAAATTGGTCCACAGCTTCCTTGGGACTTTTTAAGAAAACAATTTCGGAATCCCAAAAAAAACAAAATGGCCGCCGGAAATATAGCGGTTTTCCAGTGTTTTCCTTGTATCTTGGTTTCTATAAGTCGTACAACCCCGTACAAAGGTGCTAAATGTTGACAATGAAATTCTCTACAACTTTAGTTCTTACAAAGATGTTGACCCGATTAACCCTTTCAAAGTTATTCATGGTCAAAGTTTCCAAAAATCACTTTTTGGCAAAAAAATCACTTAAAAACTGGTTTTTTAGAAAAAATTTTTTGATCAGTTAATACGAAACGTTATTGCCTACAAAAAAGCCTGTTGTCATTTTTTCGAAAACTTAACCCTTTCGAAGTTATTCAAGGTCAAAGTTTCAAAAAATCAGTTTTTGGTCAAAAAATGACTCAGAAACTGATTATTGAGAAATTTTTTTTGTTCTATTTATACAAAAGATTATTGCTTACCCTAATGACACCCTTGCCATTTTTTCGAAAACTTTTCGAAAATTTTTGCAAAAATCAATAGTTAGTGATTTTTGGCCGAAAAGTGATTTTTTGAAAATTTGACCTTGAATAACTTCGAAAAGTGATTTTTGGAAACTTTGACCTTGAATAACTTTGAAAGGGTTAATCGGGTCAACATGTTTGTACGAACTAAAGTTGTAGAGAATTTTATTGTCAACATTTAGGGCCTTTGTACGGGGTTGTAAGACCTATAGAAACCGAGATACAAGGAAAACACCGGAAAACCGCTATATTTCCGGCGGCCATGTTTTTTTTGTGATTCCGAAATTGTTTTCTTAAAAAGTCCCAAGGAATCTGTGGACCAATTTTCAGCCATTTCCGAATTTTGTCTCCTTTAAATGCTAATTTCCCCGGACTATAATTGGTATGGATTGCGATTTTCTATTAGATCGTGGACGAGACCGTCTTACAATCACGCGATACAATCCCGTCCCCTTGTAACATAAGATGCCCTACCCACTGAAGCCTGTCGAGTTAAATTCTTTTTATGATATCCGGCGATAGCGCTCGTTCACCACACCATTATGAAGTATTCCTTATCATCCTGCCACACTTAGAAGGGCCAACTGTTCTCACAAAGACTTTTCTCTCGAACACCACTAAAAGGTCAGAGTTGCATTTGTTCAGCAACCAAGCTTCGAATCACTTTTGAGTACTGGTAAGATCATTGCTTTAAAAAAAAGACATTTGGAAGTTAAATGTTTAGGCTTGGCGGCCTTAGTAGCCTAGAGGTAAAGGCGTCCGACTACCATCCCAGAGGTTCATGGTTCGAATCCATTTCGCGGTATTCTTCGTCTTTTCGTACCTCCCATCCCACATTTCTTTTTTCTTGTCTTCCTTTTTATATAAAAACTAGCTGGGACGCGGTGCGCCTAAGCTGCATCCATAAACCAATAGTAGTAATCAGGTGATATGAATTTTGAATTTGGAATGACTCCACACAGAGCTAATAATATTCTACTTGTCATACCCTTTCATTTAACACCCATGCCGAATGGCTTGCAAAGAAAAAGGTAATCCACCATTTTGCGTTGGCCGCCATTTTGAATTTGGAATGACGCCACAGAGCTAATAATATTGTACTTGTCATACCCTTTCATTTGATACCCATACCGAATGGCTTGCAAAGAAAAAGGTAATCCGGCATTTTGTGTTGGCCGCCATTTTAAATTTGGACCGATCGATCTGAAAATTTGGGAATCGTATTTTTTTCGGAAAAAACCAAAATAATATAGATCTGAGCTCTTTAGCAGTAATTCGAAGAGTACCTCCCATACAAAAGTTCGAATTTTACGGATATCGGTACACGGTATTGAACATTTACAGACATACTTTCACTTTTATATATATAGATAGATAGAAGATCACGGCACTTGTGCTTGGGAAAATAAACCGGTCATTAAGGTCATTAAAAGTTATATTAAATGGCTATTTAATGACTATTGTTATGAATAATAAACACACCTTTTAATGACATTAATGACCCTGGTCGCAAACCCGTCAAACGAGTTTATTTTCCCACACAAAAGTGCCGCAATACCTACTCACTGTTCTGTCTCCTGCCATCGCCTCTAAGTATAAGAAGAGAGGAAGCCATCTTCCAAAAAGCTGAAAATTAGTGCAGATCTTACAAATTAAATGTCAAAAGTCCCCATTTTGATTGGGCTAATAGTTGACAGCCGATACTAGAAAATCATTTCGTTTTCGCACATCCTCCTACTCAATGGAAACAAATCGGTCGTAGGTCGATTCCTAGGATCATTCTGACGTTGTGCTCGTTAGCGATCGTTCTTCAATCGTAAAGAAAATGGAAAATTACATAAAAAGAAAAAAGCTAAATTAGGTTGAACTGATTATCGCTGATTGCGCTTCTTTTAGGTTGTAAATGTCAGACGACAGGATTCTTTCGTTTGTGGTTTTATTTTAGGTGGAGCAAGAGGAAGGAGTTTTTTTCTTGGAATACTATCGCACCCGATACTAAGTAAAACGGATACATTGACTTTGATTATTCAAGAATTGGTTTCTTTTTAGAATATATATTTGAAATCAAGTTAAAATAAACTGAAATGTGACGGGAAGAAAAATGATTCAGGACCAGCTTAAGAATGTTCTCTGGGATTAATATTAATAAAAGAATTGAATGTTTCGCGTTTCACTTTGTATTTTTAAGGTTATTTTCATATTGTGATGATTTATGCGCCATCTATTAGAACTTTGGACGAACTGGTATTTGTAACGATCTAGTTCGATTTTGAACGAACAATTTGTAACGAGTTTGTCAGTTAACATCGCGCCATCTATTGGTTAGATTATGAACGAACGTTAATTGAATACTTTAAGTCCGGTATGCTAGACTCAAGAAATTTGCTCAAGAAAACTTCTGCATTTATTTCCATATTAAAAATGACAACAGTTCAGAAATTTTGACAGTTACTTATTTTCATTGCAGCCATTACATAAATTGTTTTATGATTGTTTGGAATTTATGAAATTGTTTTAATTAGTAAAGAATTAAAAAAGCATTAAAAAACATGAACAAAACCCAACAGAATGTAATTTTTTTTCTTGGATATTGAGCCTTCGTTTATTAGAGCCGGCGTCTCGAAAACCACAGCTGGGGCCGGATTCCGCTAGCGTACATCGTTTGCCTGTGCGCACAAAAAAAAATCCCAGTCCCAGTGGTTGCTCTTTATCGATTCAAGCGATTCCGCAACGGACTGTGAGTTTTGTTACACTGGATAAGTTCATTCTGAAAGTTCAGAGCGCTGCATTTGGTTAAATTCTTCCATTTTTCATCACTTACTCAGGTGTGTTCCTAATGTGGAAAAATTGTCCACCTCGTGTGCACGGTTTCTGTAAAAAAAACTCGTCCATGCTTGCGGAATCAAAAACGGAGCAGTGAACTCGTTTGGCGGTGCACACAGTAGTATGCACTCTGGCGGAAATCGACCCCTGACGAAGGTTGAAAACCACGCTCTCAAAGTCGGCGTTGGTGCAATCAGCTCCTCAATTGACTCATTGATTCACCATAGGAATGTAGCTGCTCTGGAAAACTGTTATTATCACAGCGATTGATCAACCGAAATAAATAACTTTCTGTTACTCCCCCAATACAAGATTAGCCAGCTTGGCTCACTCGCACAGTCGGCCCTCCTCATTTCCTTATCTCCTCATCATGCACTCCCAGATTCTCTTTAACCTATCCTATACTTCACCTAGCTTAACTTATTACTAGAAATTGCACGATACAATGGAAGACATGACCGAATACATAGTAGTGCAAAGGATAATTTCTGACCTTAGGAGTTAGTAAAATTGAAACGTTTCAGAAATGGATCGTTTTCATTGCATATCAGCAGCGCACCACATGAGAGTTCAACCAGAGTTTCCATGAGAGTTCAACCAGAGTTGAACCCGAGTTATACGTCATGGAAACAGAGACAGTTAAGAGTTTTCGTTAAAGTTTTTCAACTCTGCTCAACTCAACAAAAATAGGTAGGTTGAACTGATTTCACGCACACAACTAAAAACGGCACACTGGCAAAGGTACAAAAAGTGAAAATATCGCGCCTCGCTTGGACGTCAGAAGAGACTTTATCTATCTATATATATATATAAAATTCGATGTATGTGTGTATGTATGTATGTTCCCTAATAACTCCTAAACCATTCAACCGATCGCCAAAAAATTTAACCACATATTACTTACATCAAGGGAGTGGTTTTAGCATCGGTGCCTACTTTTAAAAATCACTCCTAGGGGGCGCTGTCTTAGAGAGCTTTAAAAAGCATAATAATATACGTTCTACGAGGATGAAAATGTATACATAGAGGTTTCTGGGTACGAGAAAGCGATTGGTGATGTCCATTACTTTCGCAAAGATGGCGGTTCCAATATGGCGGCCGAATTTTGCAATTGTGTTCCCCGACCCCGGCATGGGTATCAAATGAAAGGGTATGACAAATAGAATATTATTAGCTGTGTGGCGTCATTCCAAATTCAAAATGGCCGCTTACACAAAATGGCGGATTACCTTTTTCTACGCAAGCCATCCGGTATGGGTATCAAATGAAAAGGTATGACAAGTAGAATACTATTAGCTGTGCGGCGTCATTCCAAATGCAAAATGGCGGCCAACACAAAATTACAGTTTACATTTTTCTTTACAACGCCCGGGGCCCGCCCTCGGTATGGGTATCAAATGAAAGTGTATGACGAGTATAGTACAGTAAACTGTGGGACGTCATTTTAAATCTAATATGGCGGTCACCACAAAATGGCAGAAGGCATATAATAGTCCAAAATGTAGAAAATAAAATATAGTTTAAAAAAACTAAAATATACACTTTTAAATTAAAATGAACTAAAAAATCGAGCGAAGTTCTGCACAGGGCGTCTACTCCCCCGGCATAGCAAAATCAAATCTGATCGATAAATGCCAAGTCAGGGGACGGTTTTTATTGTCTCGATTAAAATGTCAGATCCCTAATAGTTTCACTATTTGGAATCAAAAATACCAAAAAATTGCCTTTTTCAAACTCTCCTACTGTATATTAAAATTCATATCACCTGATTACTACTGTCGCTGTCTGATTGCAACTCCGTGTAACAACCATAAGCGAACGAAATAAAAACAAGTCAATCTTATGTCTCTTCAATGTTTTTATTAATTTATTTTATTTTGTTTCAAAGCAATCTTGATCGATTGAAAAACGAACTATCAATGAAAAATTGCCGTAGCAGCAAGCATTTGTCTCTGCTACTAATCCGGTCAAGTTGTGTCTGTTGTCAAGTTTTTCCGATAGAGGCTGGGAAAGACTGCCACACTACTATTGGCTTATGGGTGCAGCATAGGCGCACCGGGTCCCAGCTAGTATTTAATAAATACTTTTAAAGAAAAATCTATAATAAAATTAATTGATGGAAAAAGATGGAGGAAGACGGAAGGCAGAAATGGAAACGCATACAGTTAAGTCGTTGAGTTGAAGTGTCATTTCAGTTCAACTCTTCTCCCATGGAAACTTGGTAACAGATATTAATTCGGTCTATCGTGTTTTTTGCGCTAAATTTTTTTGTATCCACCTTTGTGTAATGCCTAGCTTAAGAAAAATATGGACTCTGCTGACAGGGCTATCTTGCTAGACTTTTTAAAAAATTTCATCAGATTTTTCAATGATTGAACGACCAGAGTGTGTCTCATCTTTCACATTACAATTCCGAGAATGAAAGCGAACAAACCATTTCCGCACAGCCATTCCTTCCTTTGCTGTAATTATATTGCAAAATATGCCACAACTTTTCATTATTTTCAAACGCAAACACCCTTCCAACCACTGCACAAATTATTTATACACGCAAAGTAACACTTGAGAACTGTCATCTTTCAAACGAAAATTTAGTCGTGCCGCTGCGATCAGTAGGTTCGAGACTTATTTGCAATCGGCGCCATCTATCGGGAAAACGCTACGCCTGACATATAAAATATTTTAATATATTTAGAAGAGAAATCTTTTATATTGATTTGCATTTGTCAGGTTGGCAGATGTGCTTGTACATTTTTTTTTATAAAATGTCATAAACGATCATTGCATTAAATTTTGCGCATGCCTTGAATATTTCGCCTTTTGCTACTGCGCTGTTCATTAATTTATTCGAATTAGACATTTTTGCTGCTGATTTGATGATATTAAATGGGTTTTGTGGTGATAAAACCCTGCTCAACGTGGATTACTCATGAATTGTTGACTAATATTCCAAATACGCTGAACAGTATTTAGGTATTAAGAAACAAAAGAGCACACACAAATTAATATTTAAAGTCGTAAAACATCTTATTTCATAGCTTAATTTTGATTAAACACCACAAAGCAAAACACACACAATCTCTATTCTCATAAAACAATCGAAATAATCGCTAAAATCCAATTTCATATTCAAAATAATCAGGATCAAAATTATATCCTTTTGCCGCGCTCGACCCAAATTGAATAAAAGAAAGACCTTTCCTCGCAAATATATATATACGGATTGTAGTATATCATATCAAATTAGATAAATCCCCTGCAGCGTATCCAATCCGCAACATTAAGGGGCTCTGGCAATCTTTGTAACAAATCTAAACCTCGAAGGTCTCGAGGAGCACCTTTTGTAAAATATATAACCGAATACGCCCATCCGCAGTTATATGTTGTATATATATATATCCTTTTTAGCTCTCGCACACATGCTGCAGCCGGTCGTGTCACTCACGTACTGATAAAGAATAAGTACCACATTCCGCAAAAGCTGGGATGATCTCATCACCATTCGAGCAGAAATTCATTCTCTACCCTTGCTCCGTGCGCTAAGCATAAACACCCCGGATATACATATATATGTGTAGGACGTATACCGCTTTACCGCACGGTCGTAAGGTCGTACGAAAGGTCGTATATATTATTTTGGAGCCAGAATCAGAATCAGAGGATCCAGTCATTGCCGCAAAGTCCTAACCATAGTCGTTGGCATCGTACGTCGTCGTCATCGTCAGGAATACTATACATCACACCAGCGGCAGCAGTAGCAGCACATCCAGCACCAGGGCTCCGCTCTAATCAAATTACACTATTGGGGCCCGGGCTGTGTGCATAACCATGACTATATTCATAATTTGTCTACAAGCCGGAATAATTAGCTGATTGATTAACGAGGCCCTCCTGTACGTGTTCCCATTGCAGGCAGAGCAGCAGGATGAAAACGGAAGCCTCGAGGCCTCCGCCACCACCGCCCACCACGACGCCCGATCTGCGGCTCGGGGGTTTGGGTAAGGTATGAAAGCAAAACAAATCGATGCCTACCCTCTCTGGAGCCTCCATTTACCCGCCTGTGTGCCCTTTGCCCCAATACCAATGGCGTTGACATTGGATCCCGACGTTTTACTTTGAAGTGCAAAATACAAGAATTTCGGCATCAGCAGGGGTTACAAGTTTGTTTTCATTTAAGATGTCATCTCCGTGGTTGAATAAATAACGAAGCTAGACCTCAGCTAAATATACGGGGGATGCCGTCAGCGGGGGATGGGGTCGGGGCTGGTTGTGGCACTGCCTATGCCTCAGCTGCTACTGCTACTAGCCCTTCGCTTTATTGTTGTTCCCTCTGACTACGGCCAGATTTCCCAAATTTTGCTCCGGAATTGTTTTTACAAAAATTTTAAAACAAAATTTCTGATTAACAGAGTTTCCGATTTAATTTTTAATTAAGGGTAAACTTGAAACTGGCACAGGATTAAGGGTTAATGACGAAGTAGAAAATTTTCAAAATTAATCAAGATCCTCTCGCTTTCAATCAAAGAGCACACGGCTAGCAATGAGCGCTTCATGATTAAACCCGTAGACCGCAACAGGACTGGATACGGCGGCTGCTAGCGATAAGTATGCCGCGCTAATCAAGATGAACGTTCTTGAGACCGACGAAATGAATAACAAGCGGGTGGAAGGCGTCCTTTGTTGTTGTTGTTGTTTTTTTTTATCTAAAGCACTCTATTCAGCAAAAACTAACGACTCTTCAGCGATTGTAGGTGTGCACATGCACTTCATCATTTACGGACGGATATTTCAATTCAAAAGACTTAGGCGCACGTCGTCGTCATCGTCATCATCATCATCTGCAACAGAATCATTGTCGTCATCCTCGTTTCCGTCGAACAACTGAAAGGAAGTCTTCTGAGATATATCCTTGCACTGCAGCAGAGCTCCTTTTCAAAAACTCGTGCATTTATACACACATACATACTTTGTACCATTTGCATTTTGCGAAGAAAACATGTCATAGAAACTCTCTCCATCCAACGTTTCGGAAGCATTTACAAAATGGAGAAAAATTGGTTCTGGCAAAACGTCGTTATACAAAATTTATAAGGAAAAACGTCATGCTTTTAATTAGCGCGCATTGTAGAGACTTATAAAGGCATGCATCTGGAGTGTGCAGGTGAGACGAGCAATCGTTGGGATGGCAAGGAATTTAGGTTAAGATGCCAGACAAAGGTAAGTGAGTTGCAGTTGCAATTGAACGAAAAAGACGAGGAGTTAGATGGATTTTTTAAAGTCAAAGAAAAGTCTTTTTTTCAGACCATAAACCATAATTTTTTAACCGAGTAGACTTTTCGCATAAAAAAGAACTATCTTCCTTTTATCGTCACAAATTTCTCTCAAGGTACGACATTCTTTGATTTGAAAGGCGCATTGCAATTATCGTTTAGAAATATTTCAATGCACTTTTATTTCGTACTAGCATAAAACCCGCGTGCGTTGCAACGCCTTTAAATAAAAAAAGTTTATGTGTGCACTGTCCGCGGTAGGGCAAAAGTATAATGAAAACTACAAAAAATCTGGAGATTGATTTTGGATACCATATAAAAATTTAGAGTTACCTATACCGAGCGTTCTCAATTTATTTCTTTTGAACAAATTTAATTTCAAAACAAAACTTCTTGCACATATGTGCTCCTCCTTCCTCTTCTTGGCGGTTCAGTTAGAACAACCGTACTAAATTGAGATGTGACACTGCGTTATGTATGTATTCAAGTAGGTGCCTATGAACAAGAAACTTCTCGGTGAATTGGAATTTTAACTTTCTCTTTTCGGTTAGCCGTTACACTGTCCCCTTCTTACTTAGTGTTCGGAGCTAGGATGTGAAGATTTTTCGATTTCCCAACTCTTGAACAACCTACATACAACTGACGTGGAAAGGCTTATTTGGCAAAATTCGTCCCCCATATTGACCCCGAAATTTAAAATTTATAAGTTTTGATCATAAATTCTTTATTTGTTAGCTTAAAAACCCCCAGATACCGATTTTCATTGGAATCGGAATACAATTGGCAAACTCATCGGCCATATTGGTGCGGCCATTTTGAATTTAAGTTTTGATCATAAATTCGTTATTTGCAACCTTAAAACCCCCTTGATATCCACTTTCATTGGAATCGGAATAGAATTGAAAAAATTCGTCCGCCTTATTGGGGCGGCCATTTTGAATTTATAAGTCTGATCATAATTTATTTATTTGCTATCTTAAAAAAACCCCAGATACCGATTTTCAGTGGAATCGGAAAACAATTGGCAAATTCGCCGGCCATATTGGCGCGGCCATTTTGAATTTATAAGTTTTTATCATAAGTTCGTTATTTGCTACCTTAAAAACCCCCAGAATCCGGTTTTCATGGAAATCGGAACACAATTGGCCAATTTGGATGGCCATTTTGATTTTCGGTCATATTGCGGGGGGCATTAGAATTTGTGCTGCCATATTGAATTTATAAGTTCTGATCATAAATTATTTATTTGCTATCTTAAAAAACCCCAGATACCGATGTTCATTGGAATCGGAAGACAATTGGAAAAATTCGTCCGCCATATTGGCGAGGCCATTTTGAATTTATAAGTTCTGATCATAAATTATTTATTTGCTATCTTAAAAAACCCCAGATACCGATTTTCATTGGAATCGGAAGACAATTGGCAAATTGGCCATATTGGCGCGGCCATTTTGAATTTATAAGTTCTGATCATAAATTCGTTATTTGCTACCTTAAAAACCCCCAGATACCGATTTTCATGGAAATCGGAACACAATTGGCAAATTTGGGTGGCCATTTTGAATTTCGGTCATATTTCGGCGGCCATTTTGAATTTAAAAAATCGGGCTTCGAGGTGCATCATGGGAGGCCCCCGCGGACCTTCGTGCAAAATTTCGAAGCTCTACGATCACTGGTGCGCCCGCTATAGCGCACACATCGCACATACACGCATCCATACACGCATACAGAAACTTTCTTTTATTAATATAGATAGAAGATGGTCAGTTTCGTCTACTTCTATCTTTTCTTATGGATCACCGGAGATTTTTGTAGATACTAAGCTTAGAAGTATTGTCATAAAGTAAATGTAGCATAATTTTGCCAAAAGTAATGTGATAATGTGAATGTTCTATAATTTTTGCAAATGGCGTCAAATGTCATTGTGCTAACTAATTCTCTTCTATCTGTCTAAAACTAAAATGTCAAAGTACAAATAACATATTTGACGCTATTTGCAAAAATTATGGCACATTCACATTATGTCATTACTTTTGGCAAAATTTTGGATGTTATAAAAGTTCGCAAATACTGATATCTTGGCTGTCGTTTGCGCGAAAAGGAGTGCATTAAGCAATGTGCGAATGTGCCGAGAGGGCTAGTGTTGCGGCTGAAATGTGGCGTGCCGTAGAATTTGCATTCATTAAGAAATCCCAGACATTTCTTCTTTAGCGATTTGGAATATGTGGTCATTCCGTCGCAAATCCTTAGTTAGTCTCACGGTGAGAAAGTTAAGAGATGAACTGGCCGTTTGATCCAGATCGTTCAGTAAAACGGAAGCAATGGTGAGAAGGCTTTATGGCAGACTAGTAAGATCCGCGATCCGCCGTGCGTTGCCCGTGATAAAACTATGGGTTTTTCTGGTAAAATGTGATGAAATATCCTTTAAAAGGTAACCACCCACCAAAAATAAATATTAGTGAAAGACTATTTAAAAATAGGATTTTGCCAGCAACTGTTAGGCCCATAGTAAAATCTCAAGAAAATATGTCAGATCTACAGTGTTATTCATGCTATAATATTTTTTTTTGGGAGACGCAGGCATTCGTATGGACTTTTAGTTAAATTAAACATTCGATAATCGAAAAAATTATTACTAAATTATTATAATAGTATTATGAAACGATTTTGCTAATTTAAGATTTAAAAATGGGCTTGTGAAGGTGATGGACAGTAAACGCTTGGAGTCACGTTCTGAGGGAGTGAGACTTCAGAGGATATTGTCCATTATCAGACATGTAATATAATGCAGAAAAATTACATGTCTGACAATTGTCTGGCCCTGAGTTCTCATCTGCAATGTCCTGACCCAGGTTTTATTTGCTTACCCAGACGCCAGCCCCTTCTCGTATTCCAGAATCGAAGACTTATACTTAAAATTTCAGGGGAGAAGGGTTTCTTTATTTCTTACCCATTATATATAAATCCCACCTGCCCTTACCATATTTCCAAAAAACCTTGTTGATCAATTCTGAACCCATTGCTTAGAGAGCCTCAGCCATACGTTAACAAATTGGTTAAATAAGGCTGTTCCGGAACTATATTGGCCCCTCCATTTTGAATTTATAAGTTTTGATTATAAATTCGTTATTTGCTACGTTAAAAACAACCAGATACCAATTTTCATTGGAATCGGAATACAATTCGTCGGCCATATTGCCGCGGCCATTTTGAAATTATAAGTTTTGACCACAAATTCGTTATTTTCGACCTTAAAAACCCCTAGTTACCCAATTTCATTAAAATCGGAATACAATTGGCAAATTCAACAATATTTGGGCGGCCATATTGAATTTCGGTCATATTTTGGCGGCCATTTTGAATTTCGAAAATCCGGCTTCGAGGTCCTTCATGAAAAATTTCGAAGCTGTGCCTGTGCTGTGTGTTTGACAGTGGGTGCATTCGATTAAGACACAGGGAGACACAGTGTTGCACTGTGTTCGACACAGAAGTGTTCCATCATGTATATATGTATATGTATTATATTATACCACTTTTATTACAAAACAAACTCTAAAAATACACATTGATCCTCTCTGTTAAAATAAACGATTACTTTGCGGTTATATTTTACTGGTAATTGTCAAAAATGCGCCCCCCATATGTATATAGTTTTTTTTAAATAAGAAGAAGAAAAAGTACTAACAAAAATGTTATGTAAGAAGGAAGATCTAAAAGTTTTTTCTCGTGAATATAATGAGTAAAGAGTGATTAAAATATCTATAAGGAGTTTTTACACAATCATCCAATACTACCTTCATTGAACGGCCAGAAGGAATACTACAGTCAACTTCCTTTGAACAGAGTCGGTACAAATATCTTGGAGTTCGTGTAGAGTTTTAACCCAAGATGAGGTATATTTTTCAAAAACTAGAGACATCTATACTTTTTGCGAGTCCTGAAAAAAACTTTGCCCATTGAGTGGGAGGCGCTAGATAGCATGGCAGCAGAGATGTAATTTATTTGAAATACATATATTTGAAATGCAAATACAAAATGCAAAATGCCTATTTTTATTTTGCATTTGAACTAGTTTTTTTCAAAATGTATTTTCTATTTTATATAAAATACTTTATATAAATATTTAGTATTTGTAAAATGCAAAATGGTTTTGTTAAATTTTTTAATTCATATTTCATATTTTCATTCTTAAATTCGAAATTACTTTAACGCCATCCTAAATGCTGTTTTTCAGTAGTTTTTCACCTATGTCAAAATGTACCAAATAAAGCCAATTTGAACATCAAAATTGCTTATAACTTCAAAAGTAAAGTCCGTAGCATAAAAATTGTTCAGACATTATTCGTAGGAAATACTCCAAGCTTTCTAATTTTGGAAAAAAAGTATAGGTTAACTACTTATTTTTTTGGAGAAAAAGGTAGTTGAACTTGAAATTTTAGTTAAAAAAAACCAAAATTTTGTCTTTGACGACTCATAACTCTGGAAGTTGGTAGGTTTACAATTTGATTTCTGCGTACACTGATACCCTATTCATGAAAATAGGTTATAGGATTACAAAAATACAGGGTGGAATGTAACTCTACCAAAAAAAATTCAAATCGCCCTAGCGATCTTCTAACAGACAAATAGTACGGCTTTAGGCCAAAAAAAAATTTACAGGCGACCGATACAGGTAGAACCGCTCAACGTAAAAGCTGCATGTTTTGACAGTTTATACTCTTCGTATAAGTCATACAATTCATGATTGTAGCGTACTTACTGAGACGTATATCCTTTGGATAATTTTGCTCTGAAATATATCCATCTTATCAGCGTATTTTTGGGAAATACTCCATGTTTCACATCCATACTTAATTACTGTGCGCATGATCGTTTTGTACATTTTTGTACCCGTATTATAAAAGCAGTCACAAGTCACAAAATAATCACAAGTCTGTAGTGTGACTCAACTTAAAACAACTTGGTATTCTAATTTTGCAGTCACAATTTTAAAAATAACGCAAACGGTCACAACGGCTATCAAAACTATGCCTGGATAAACAGTAGGTCAACAGTGTATAAAGAGCAGTAGTCTCAAACTTTCAATGACAATCATGAGTCTCGAAACAAAAGCAAAATATATCAGCCCTAGTTATAAAATATTCACAAGTCACAAAATAATCACAAGTCTGTAGTGTGACTCAACTTAAAACAACTTGGTATTCTAATTTTGCAGTCACAATTTTAAAAATAACGCAAACGTTCACAACGGCTATCAAAACTATGCCTGGATAAACAGTAGGTCAACAGTGTATAAAGAGCAGTAGTCTCAAACTTTCAATGACAAGCATGAGTCTCGAAACAAAAGCAAAATATATCAGCCCTAGTTATAAAATATTCCGAGTGATCATTTCTTGAACAAATTTCATGAATGGTGTTCTGATTGACCAAACGACTACTGAGACGTCCTATTTGAACTCTTTCCAGCAAAATATATTCATAGGAAACTAAGAAAGAGAATCTTGGTCCCTAAGATGGGAGGAGCAACAAGCTGTTCTAGTATATCCAGCGCGACAAAAGGGAGACCTCGCCGTCTGACAGGTAAGTAAGGTTGGGAAATTCTACAAAACAGCAGAACGCTTTTATTGCTAATCGAAGAAAAGCTTCATCACAAGGTAGAATCTAAAGTTGGGCTGCCTATTATTTTAGGACTAGACCCCGTCTATGGCAGCGCATACTGATTTCGTATCCCACCGCTGCCACTATTATTTTGTAATAGCCTTTACTTAAGTACTTCGCAGGACTCTGTGATACCTTCCTTTTCTTATACAAGCACGACTATCAACTGACTGGTCAGAATTTACAAAAGGGCGTTTATTTTGGGTTTTCTGTGAATGAATGGCTCTGGATTTCATTACTGGTTGCAGTGAGAGGCATGTTCTATCTGCAGCGTTTATTCTTCTTTGCTTTTATCGTTGTAAAATTTTATTGCTATTACACGTGTTCTTGCACGATAAGATTTTTAGCAAAAATATAATACTAGCCCACTCGATTCACTTCCACACCGTGTACTCATCATTTTTTAGTGCATACTACGGTCTAGAGGTTCGTTTATAAGTAGAACCAATACAACTGTGGAACAATCTTCCGCAGTCAGTAATTCCAAATACGTACAATACATTTTGAGTTCAAAAGTAAGGTTCATCGTCTCCAGTTACTCCACACTTCTCTTACACGGCGCTGCGGTCACACTGATGAAGTATGAAGTATGCAGTGTGCAATACGTTTTTTGAATTACAAATGGTAAAACAAAATTTAAAAACGTATTTCGATGGGAAAAATCTCGAATTTTGCTTCGTTTTCGAGTTATTTTGAAAAACATGAAAAGGGGTACTTAAGGTCGGCTCTCAAAAACGCACCCCTAAAAAAGGGGGCACTTTGTGGTTTTATCATATTTAGGTGCCAAACTAACATATTAAACCATAAAAATTCTTGAACGCAATTGTTCCTTTCTACCCGTTAATTTTGGACATTTTCAATAGCCTTTGAACAGCTTGGTAGACTACTACTACTTCTACTCCAAAGGGTGATTTCTAAACTCGTTTGTTTTTATACAGACACAATAAAACTTTTTTAACAAAAGTATTTCTGTGCAACAAACTTGAAACCGGATGACATATATCAATTCTTGCAACTGCCTCCCGATCTACATTCTCTTCCCAACTAACGAACTACGTGAAAACATTTCGTCAATGAAGATACTTTCTTAATTTACCAAAAAAACTCCTCTGCCACATCTAATGACTTGACTTGTTATCTATTCAAACATCACAATTTCCACTACAATTTACTCTCATCTACCAAAAACCCTTAACAATTTCCAACAGCCCAACTATAAAACCCCAAAAATGATCTAAATTTTCACCCCCCACCCCCGTTTGTGGTTGGGTTTTTTTCACCACTTCCTCGCTACACGAAAAGCAATTTTTAAAGGCTTCTTCTGCTGCTGGAGTTTGTTGGTGTTTTTTTGGTGTTTTTTCTGGTGTTTTTTTTCGGTGTTTTTTTTCGGTAACTTTCTCGAAATTTCATCCCCTTTCAAAATGCTTTTTAAAGAAAACCAAACTCAATCACCCAAAACCATTAAAAAATTTTCATTTAAAAGCAGTGCAAATAGCTGTCAACATAACGGTTCCTTTATTGCACAAATAAATATGGCCAAAGTGCTATCTGTACAACAAAATCGTTATAGCGTTGTGGCTTTTAAGTTGTACAGAAGAAATATGTAGGATGAGTCGAGGTGAAGGCTGCGGGCGCTAGATGGCGCTAGCAGGCGCCCAGTTGGGTGGCATGCTACCATCGGATGGTATAAAGGAAAGGAGGAAGCTCGCACTCGTTTATCTACGGCTACCGCCCCCCCCACCCTCTGCACGGTGGGCTTTAATTTTTCCTTTTTATTTGCGCCCTTCAAGGAACACTTCTCTCCCGCAACGAAGAGGGGTCGAGTCAATAACTGTATCCCTAGGGTTCCGGACGTATGAGGAGGAGGAATTGGGCGATGGTAAAGTGGTAGTGGCATGGGCCGGGGTGGGGGTGAGGGGCACCGTATGTTTTATTTTATTTGAGAATGCTCAGTGTGTAAGTACTACAGTGCCATTATGGATAAACACACCCTGAAATGTACATAACAAAAAGGAGAACGGAGAAGGCGAAAAAAAGGAGAAGCACAAAAAAAAACTAAAAACCATGCGAAGGTTCCGTAGCTCTCAGTATTTGCCCAGTGGAGATGCACAGCCATTTTCACCTCATCCCTTTGTCTTGATCGTGAAGGGATGAGGGCCAATTGAGTGGAAAAGGGAAAAAATAACGTGGAAACGTCGGAGGAGCTTTTAGTTTGTGCAGAGCAAACAATCGCTTATCACATCAGGTCTTAGGGCTCTAGAACCACCAGCAGCAGCAGCAGCAGTAGCAGTAGCAGCAGCAAACAGCGCTTCGCTGGCGCCGAAAAGTTTATACAGCAGCTGAGTTGTTGGCAGAGAGTATCCCGGTGTCTACACCCCTGCGGAGCCTCCTTAAAAGGAGCTTCCGAATAGTGAAGGTCTCGGCAAGTAGGCAAAGTGGATCGAAAGGGGTGGTCCATGACTTTAACATGCTTCATAAGTTTTTATTGCGGTGAATATCGATTCGATGTATGACTGTAGGGGGCCAGGCCGGGGGCCGGATGAAGAAGAACCGAAGTGGGAGGAATCCCTTATTTTTTTTTTGCTCCAGCTCTCTAAATATTATTGAACTACTTCCCTATCCCCGCGGACGCCCGAGCGCTGTGGTTTTGCCAGTACGAAGAAAGGCCCAATGCCCACCACCAGAAACACGGCCATATCCTAAAAGGGTGACAGAGGCGCGCACACAACTACAACACCAGAGCAAAATATGGGCTCGGGTAAGGGCCGCATTTAAGGCAGCACGTGGAATTAACGCTTGGCCTGAAATGCCCCAATCGATTATTGGGAACCTTAGTCCCGGAGGGAAGAAAATATGCGGCTCCTTTTTTAAGGGTAGAAACGGAAAAGCTTTTCGGAGGTGACATAAGTTATAGCTAGTTTAACCATGACCTCAACACGTAAACCGAATGCTTTACTGCTGCTGCTGGGGATAGCCTTTAAGATTTTCAACAAGCTCTTGCTCATTGTGCTTTAAGAGTGTCAGAAAGGTTCTTTCAAAAAAAAAACTGAACTGAACTGAAAAAATGAAAAGAAAAGCAACAGAGAAATTGCGGTATTTTATACTTTTTCTTCCCGTTTTTTTTTATTATAGACGTTTTATAGTTGTATGGCGCGCGGTGTAGTTTCTTGGCTCGTATTTTTCTGTTCCTTTTTAATGCCATAAACGTGTTAAAACGGAAAATAAATTATATCGAGTTCATGTTCATGTTTTATTGCATCTCTTTGTGTGTGCTCTGTGCTCTCTCTCATTCCTTGATAAATATGCCATGATAAAAAGTTTGAAAATAGAAGAACTATGTATCGATTGGCACCGCACAGTGCATGCTAGTTTTGAAGCATAAGAGCAAAACCATAGATATAGAGGGTACTTTTGAATTGGACTAGTGAACCTTAGGGTGGGGATAAGGATATTGCTGGTACTTCTGTAAATGTATATATATGCGCAGTATTACAATGGGAGAAAGGGTAGTTGAGTTTTATTGCTTGAGAAAGACAAGATATTGTTGGAGATATTGCTATAATTCCAAATCCATTTTGTAGCATATTTCATATGGATTGGAAAGTAGTATTAAAGAAAACTAGAAATAAAAAGTTTTTTTAGGTCTTACAACAAAGGTCGATTGTAGCTTTAAGATTCTACTTACCTCGGAAAACGTGGAAAGTACTCCAATTTAAATAATTTATTTTAAAATGTCGATAAATTAAAGTATTTAAAAGGACTAAACTATGTATATGGTAGCGGATACTGATTTCGTATCCCACCGCTGCCACCATTATTTTGTACCGGACACCATGGGCGAGAATCTGGCTCCCTAATTTGGAATTTGGACAAACGCTTTTGTTGCATTCACCAAGGACTATACTTTCAGCAAGTTTCACTAAAAAATCGCTTTGTTTGTAAAAGATATGAGCATTTAAAAAAATGTGATTTTTAACGTTTTGTATTACAATAACTCCTTTATTTGTTTATGGAATTATATCCAACTGACCTCATTTTGTTAGTATTAAAAAGTCCTACAAGTTTTGTATAAAACTTTTGGTTTTGTAAAACGCCTAGATTTTTTTAAAAACGCGAAAAACTGTTTTTGGGCCTTTTTTGACGCCATTTTGAAAACGTTCTCAGTTCATCAAGTTCGAGCTGTTCCAACATATCGGTCGTGATAAAAGAGATATCACTATGGTCGACTGGACGGTACTTAAAGTTGAGAACTTCTACGTAATAGCAGTACGCTTCTATCGACGAAAACCGACGAAACGTCCGTGAAGGTGTTCGGAAATGTTGATCACAATAGGATAACTTCTAAAGTTGGGAGTGCCTGTTATTTCACGCCTAGACCCAGTATATGGTAGCGGGTTTTGATTTCGTATCCCACTGCTGCCACCATTTTTTTGTAACATCCTTTATCTAAGCACGTTACAGGACTGCGTAGTACTTTCCTTATGCGCTCTTGACGACAAAGTATACTACCATGACTTGCGGCCCTGACTATGTACTATGTGCCTGGAGTGATGAGATAGAGCGGTATCCATATCCATCGTCGGTCGATTAACTGGGCAGAACCGCTGTTGCACGGACTATCTAAAGGTCCTTCTCTGGGAGGAAGGTTAGGTTATTATTCCTCAAGAATTTTCCGCACAGACAATATAACATTTTCTACAAAGGATTAAATAGTGCTGAAAGTCGAGTCGTGTTCCGTGACAAGTCGTTCGAGTTGAAGAAAGTTACGTTTCAGTCAAATTACGACTTTCAGTGTGAAAATGCTAAGTTGAATTTAGACCCCTGTACTGAAAGGCGTGATTTGACTGAAACGTCACTTTCTTCAACTAAAACGATTTGTCGTGTCGTGACGACTCGACTTTCAGCACAGGGGACGGTGGTAAGCCTAGATCCCACACTCTAGTCAAGACTAGTCTATGTAACCAAAGCTCAGACGACAAAACCCTTGTTAAGTTAAAGGTAAGCAACAAAAAAGAGTTGTTCGTTGACTGAGAGTATTTGGCACACAAAAACCATGTCTTACCAAAAGAAGTGAATGAACTAGAAAGAAGCTCAACAACTAATGGAAAGAAGCTCTTGGTAGGCTGACAAGATATGCGTTATGGAAAAATAACGAAAAACGTGACTTGTTTTGGCAAAGTTCAAGTCGAGTGGGTAACTTGATAAAACGGTCAATGCCGTAGAGTGAAACCTGAATAAGGCATACAGAGTGTCCTGTCCAGTCAAATATAGTAAGAAAGCCTTTCTATCTTGGTGGAGTGCTTACGTAACTAGCTAGAGAGCTTTTCAATATCTATTATAAACCCAATTTTGGAACCCTACAGAGACTGCACAAGGCTGTCCAAGAAATACGTTAGAGACGGAGGGAACAAAACTAAAATATCAAGACTTTCTCCGAGACGACTTGTGTGCGACAGCCTTCTGGGAAGCTCTTGTACTTTTCTGGAAAAAATGGGGTTGGAAAGACGTGAACCCAAACAGGTTAAATCTAAAGTTCGAGACGAAGATTGTTGTATCAAGGGAAGAAGTTTGCGAAGCCCCCACTATGGAAAAAGTCCGTCGAAGTAATACGTACGGTAGAATATTGGTTAGAATACAAACAGTTCACTTTGGCAGCCTTTGTTGACATAAAAGACGCGTTCAACAACATTAGCACCGAGACCATTCAGGAGTACCGGGAGGACTTCGGTATCCACAATGATATTAGTAAGTGGAGCCTTCGTATACTGAAAACTAGAATCATTTAAAGCAGCTTTGGAAACTCTAGGCATATAGAACCAAACTTAATTACTTCGGCAAAAAATTAAGCAAGATTCAAAGAGTGACCTCCCTTTATATCACTGAGGCCATTTGCATATCGTCGATGATAGACTCTACTCAATTATATATCCATCTTGAAGAAAAAAATTGGTGTGCATAGGACCACACGTTGGAAGTGAAAACTTCTATGGCCAGTCTATATTTCCAAATTAATCTTAGCTCTACACGAAGATAAGGATCAATAAATTTTGTCTATGAATATTCCATTTAAGTTTATTTTATTGTTACTTGATGTCGTACGCAATAAAATAAGAAAAACAAAAACATAATAGATAATGCATAATACATAGTGCATATCATATAATACATAGTACATAGTGCATAGTACATAGTACATATTACATAATACATAGTACGTAGTACATAGGGGCGCATTTGAAATATTTTTTTGCGGACTTTCAAACACATATTTCTAGACAAGTAGTTCTTATTTAATTATACAGTCAGACAATTTTGACAACAAATTCATTATTTCCGACCTTAAACCCCCTAAATAGCGATTTTCAGTGAAATCGAATGGTAACTGCCAAAATCGTACCGCCATTTTGAATTTTCAAATTTTTACCACAGATTCGTCATTTGTGACCTTAAAAACTCCCCGATACCTATTTACAATGGATTCGGAACATCGTTGCAAAATTCATCCGCCATTTTGTATTTTCAAATTTTGATCACAGAATCGTCATATGTGGCCCTAAAACCCCCTATACGGATTTTCAAAGGAATCAGAACACAATTGCAAAATTTGTCCGCCATATTGGTGCCGCCATTTTTAATATTCAAATTTTGACCATAGAATCGTCATTTGTGGCCCTAAACCCCCCCCCCCCCATATACAGATTTTTAATGGAATCGGAACACCGTTGCAAAATTCGTCCGCCATCTTTCCAAGATCCATCTTGATTTTTTTTACAAAATTGTCAGATTGCATTGTCACGGGAACTCAATGTGTGTACAAAGTTTCATAAGAATCGGTTTGCTAGAAGTACTTGAAAAAGCTGTCGCAAGATTTGAATCAAAGAAATATACGAGGTTAAGCTAAATAAAACCAAGCATAATAATATATAATAATATAAAATCTATATATTAATACGCAAGCATTTTTTTTGTACAGCACTTTATCCGACTTCCACTAAACCGATTTTCCTCAAACTGGTTTTTTATGGAAGTCGGAGTCGTAAAGGTGTGCACAAAACAAGAATTATTCATTTATCTCAATTCTGCCACTCAGAAATGAGCATTACATTTCCCAATATAAAATGATAAAAGGACAACAACAATATAAGGTAGAAATTACGGTTAGCATATAAACAGGCGAATATAAAAATTTATTATTAAGGTTTGTGAATCGACTAAATTTCATGAGCCTAGATTGCTTAGCGAAAGTTTGCCGTACTTCCTTTTCACTACGCTTTAAACAAATCAAATTGGCATTTCAAAATTTTGTTTGTTTTTGTTTCAACAAAATAGATTAGAAATAAATGAATATACTATCGCAGTACGGCAAGAAAAGTGCCAACAGTCACCTGGCGGCAATAACTGAAAACAGCCAATTTTTGAGTTGTGCCACTTTTATTGCCGTAGTGCGATTGCATGTCAGCGTCATTCCGCTTATGTTGAAAAAAGGTTTTTCTTTCTGTGGAGATTTTTACCGTCCCGGCAAATTTTAATTAAAAAAAATAAAAAAATAAATAGTAAAACAAAGTGGAAATTATTATCAAAATATCACTGTAAGCGATGGTGTTTTTTAAATGAAGAAAGTTTTGTTCAAAGATACGATTTTAGATGATAATGTAGTTTTTAATTACACTTTTTTAAAACAATTGTTTTTGCTTTTGTTTAGAACTGATAGAGAAATTAAAAAGTGGTAATAGTTCAATTAAATTATTACTGAGGTATTTGAAATGCGTAGACGTAAAACTTTAACGGAACGGATTGAGAGAATTGTATGGGGAGAGGGTCGAATTTCGACCAATGGGCGATACTAGTATATCCATAAGACATAATCATAAATAAGAATACATAATAACATATAATAATACATAAAACAAACTAAAACCCCCAAAATAACAAAAAAAGTGCGCGTGTTGGTACGCAAAAAAAGTGCGCGTAACGCGAGTTTTTAGTTTTTTCCCCAGGCCAAAAAGTGTCCAACGTGCCTATAGAAGTTTTCACTTCAAAAACCACTACAAGCCCTGCACTGCTGGTCCCTGGAATGGTCCCTGGGCGATGGCTTTTAGCAGGAACATTTGACAATTGTCAGAGTTATTGTAATAATACCATAAGCGGGAATGCTTTTAGACTACTACTACTACTAAGCAAAACTACTACTACTAGACGCGAAGATATCAAAGTTTAAACGTCCTTCCGTGAACATACAAGAGATATCCTTAGCTCCTGGGACACGACAGGGGGTGGTCTCGGATGGTAAGGAAGCGATCGGAAACGTTGATCACCACCAGGTAGGTTTTGAAGTTCGGGGTGCCTTTTATTTCAGGGTTAGGCTCTGTATATGTCAGCATATACTGATTTCGTATCCCACCGCTGCCACAATTGTTTTGTATTGGGATTTACCTAAGCACATCACAGGACTGTATAGTACAATGCCTTATGAGATGAATACTGACCCTTAAAATTTTTTCTCACATTTAATTACGGCACATTCCCTTTAAATCTGGGTTACGACAGGCGGTGACCTCGTACGGTACAGGGATGGCTTAAAGATAGAGACAAGTGTGGGTATCGGGACTTACCGTGAAAGCCACGGGTTAGTAAAGCGTTCAGCTTAGGCACCCTAGCAACTGTCTTTCAAGCACAGGCGTAGGCTATATTAGGATGCACGTTTAAAAGCCTATGCTAGGAAGAATAACCTATGGCTTATGCCAATAATAGTTTTTTTATCATCATATCTGACACGCCAGCGGCAATCAGAGCGATAAAGATCACCAAGACTCAAATTAGTTTAGGAATGCTAACGTGGCCTTTATGAGCTAGGTCTATCAATCGGTTCACCCTTGTGCGGCTTCCTGCCATCAGGGCTTCGCGGGAAGAGGAGACCTTGGACGACACTGTTTTCATCGGCCCGGAACCGGCTTTGGCGCATCTAATAGTTTGGTGAAAACAGGCCTAGACGATGATGCTTTGATGAAATATATCGAACACTGGAGGCACTGGTGATGTTGTTGGCAGTTAATGGTAGTAGTGGTCGTGGTGCTGTCAGATTTAATTGGATTTTGAAATTTTACACATGTTAAACGAGGTGTAAAATCGTTATCTTAGCCTCAAACCTAGATTTTGTCCAAGATAATCTTGGTTGACATTACTGATAAAATTCCAATTGAGGATTAACTTTGTTGATGTATACGGCCATAAGTAGTGTATTTTCTGGATTCGGAATGCGACCAACGAATTACTCCAACGCAGCAGAAAGGATGTTAGGGAGGACCGGAGCACCCTATTGGCAAGGTCTATCTGACCAAACAAGTCTAACTAACAAACCTTTAGGCAGACTATTGAATCTGTTCAAGCGATCTGGTCTAGAAATCTGAGTAAGTTAGGCTGCTGGGGGTACAATAGATCCACGTTACGGCCGTGATACTCCTTGGATCTAATTCCTCCCTGAAAAAAGGAAAAGAATATGCCACAGTATTTGGCTCAAATCCTTCTTAAAAGAATAAAATGTTTTGTTTTTCTTACAACTGAAATCATCCCAAAAACCATCAACAATATGTTGTTCACGGGTATAACTTTGAACATAGTCATAGAGTCTCAACTAAAAATACATACAAATCCCGCAGCAAATCGGACCAACCCCAGGGACATTTTCCTGCCTTCAATATTTAAGTAACTTTTCAGGCTTTTAGCGTGTTTCCTACTTACATTGGATAAGTAACAGCCGAGAATCATCTGTTATTCTCCAAAAATAAATCACGAAATCCTCTTCGACGCCTTCGTGGACTTTTAAGCAAAACAACAATTCCGCAGAAAGCAGAAAACTTACAAAACGAAAACAACAAAGAAAAACATCCCCAAAAAAACCACCTACGCACCACCATCACCACCACCATCAGGGCTCCTCTCGTTCCCCGGGCCTTTTACATAGTTTCCGTCGCCAATGAAGGAATCAGGAATCGCTCCACCTCTACCGGGCGGCGGCTACTAAGCTACTACCGCTGCGGCCGGCGGATTTACATACTCCTCCATCAATTGCTGTGGAATAAATTAACATTTACAAGGGTCAAAACTTGCGTTTTCGGTGTAAGCCAGAGAGTGTATGGAGTTGATTGATGACCAGCCCCAATTCGTAGTCGGTTTGCCTACTTACAGGCTGGGGCCGCTGGCCCCGGTTAAGGGAGTCGTCAGATCAGATTCAATTATAGAGACATTTCCTGTAAATTACGGTCACGCATTTTTATAGCGGTCAATTAAGTCCGCCATTAAAATAGTTAATAATTACGTATTCTGTTCGTCAACGATTCCACTAAAGGACTTAAGATAAGGCGGCAGGCTGTCATCTGTAAATTGCCCTACAGCATGCTACGCGGCAATTTTTCCTTGCGAACAAAACGGAACATGGAGCATAAAAAGCATTTAACGTGGATTTATTCACTCCTGCCATCCGCCCCCGCCCCCGGCCGCGGCGATTGAACGACACCGAGTCAGGCCACATGTCAAGCACCCCTTGTTGCCCCGGCTTAGGATCCTGCCGACCTCGAGGTCAGCTTCGGCTGGCATTATTTTTTTTCGGACAGAAGAGTATTTTTTTACGGCGCTGCCGTTGATGGATTTCCATTCTTCGAAGAGTCACATTCTGGGCCCACAATCTACGCCGGCAGCAATTATTGCTTTTTGGTTAATGTTGGCGAGAGGCGCCGCCGGTACTACGACACGACCTTGCGGCACCTGCCTCAAAGTCCTTTCGGTTTCACTTTCGGAGCGACTTGAAGGGCAGCGACGGCAGTTAAACATTGTTGTTTTTTCATATTGTATACTGCGGGGAATATGGAATTAGGTACTTATCTGCGTGACACGCAAATATTGTGTCCCAGCGGATTGGACATGTGCCAGTGAAAGATATCGATAAAGATATTTCGGCGGATATAGCAACGGAATGGAATTACATGGACATTGTGGGCCAGGCACTGTTTCGGTACTTCAGCCTTTATTGGTGAAACTATCAATAATTGTAATAAATGTTTAGAACGGCACAAGTATACTGCACTTAATGGGCTCGGAATATTTGATTTGTTGTATTGAAACTATGGTGTTACGGTGGGAAGCTTCGTGCACCAGAACATCAGGGGAGGAGTTGTAGATGTTTGAACTACACTTAACTATGGACGATCAATAGCTGCTGCTCATTTTTGTGTTCATTTAACTTTCTTCCACAATATTCGAAGACTAACACAAAAATTCGCTTTTTCTACCAAATTACTTTTACCAATGCCTCAATAGTTGCCGAATCAAGATGTTTGGGAATTTATTGTGTTTCAAACGAACATTTTTGAACACTTTAATTATTATATCTAATCGAGGAATGCCGAATTGGACCACGCTTTTCAAGTGCCTTTTCATTCCACTGCCTAGAGCCTTTTCAGCGAGATTGCGATAGATTGCCGATTTCCTCTCTAGTTTCAATTTCGTAGTTTTCACAAGTAGCTGTTTGAAGTGCACCTTTCCCATGACCTCCAACAGCAGTAGGGCTACAGCGGTACTGGTGACGTCATCAGTTGCGGACTCGAGTATGGATGTGGGCCTGGGTCTGAGTAATACCCTTGACACACTGCAAAAACGTGTGAACATTCTTCCAACTTCATTGGCTTTCAATGATCATTCGTTTAAGTAGGTACTGACACACTTCATTTCTCAATGTTCATTGGAACTGTCAAAATACAAAACCAAATATATGAACTGAAAGTGATTACATAGTGATTTATACTTTTAAATTTAATAAAAATTATTAATTGAGGCCCAACAACAGTTATATACAAGGGACCGTACTATTTTTTTAAAAAAAATCTAAAATTTGAATGACAATTTGACAGTTATGTATTTCAGTTGGAAATTTTACTGAAAAGTTCATGGAAAGTTGTTCGTTAATTTCCCAATTTCACTTCCATCTTCATTGAATGAAGTTATTTTTACTTCATTCGATTGAATGATCAATGAAGTTTTTAAATGAACATTGGACATTACACACTGGGCGCAAATGATCATTCATAAGGGCTAACTACAATGGTCTTAAGACGTCTTAAGACTACTTAAGATTTTGTACGTTACTATGGGGCTCGAACAAGCAACCACAATGGCCTTAAGACAATCTTTCGTTCTCTTTCGCAAACTTTCGTTAAGTCTTAAGGCTGCGCTCAGAACCGTAGAATCTTAAAGAATCTTCAAGAAAGTGGCGTTTCCGATTGATATTTAATTTGGCGTTTTACAATTAGTGGAAATATAAGAAAAAAGATTATTTGAAATAAGGTGCTCTGTAGAAAAGATATTTAATAATGGAATATTTGGATTTATTAAAGGATTTAACAACATTAACTAAATTAGTGAGCGAAGTGATGCGAAAAAAAAGAAACCGCAGTCGTGTAGTGTACGAAAATTATATACAGACCGTTCTAAAAATGGTTATTATAAAACCACTTTTTTAAAAATGAAACCGATCCTGGACAATTTTACATCCAGTATAGCTTTATTAAACTAGACGTCTTTATTTACTCCAGACTCGATTTGTTTTGACTACCTTTTACAAATGTCAAAACGTCTTAAGGCTATTATAGCTGAGCTTAAGATTCGTTAAGTTTTGACTGAAAATTAGCCAGTCTTAAGAGAATTTAACGAGGAATCTTAAGACATCTTAAGACCATTGTAGTTAGCCCTATAGCCGAGTGATACTTCAATGTTCATTCGATGCTGTAGTGTGTGAAGGGTATAAACGGTTGTATCAGTTGTATTTCGCTGTGCCTTGGATGAGCTTTGGTTGAACTTCGCTTTGGTTGGTTTGTGTCTCAGATGAGCTTTCGCACTGGGGATCGATTCTGCAGTTAAAGTTCTCAGTGGTGGGTCTTGGACGGGATTTTGTGGGGCAAGTTGAACTACCCTGTGTCTTGGCTGCGATGTTTTTGGAAATCTGCAGTTGAACTTTGCTGGGTCTTAGGTAGTATCTGAGGAATCCGATCCGGATTTCAAAAGAGGCCGATGCATTAACTTAGACCGTATGAGTTTTGGTTTGCGTCTCCATTTTGCAAATAACAGAAATTTTAACCATTTTAACCGAAAAAATAATATAAATACCCGCAAAAGTAAAATGTAAAGTAAATCATACACTCTTTTATACTGGTGAAGCGCTGTATTTCTTTTTTTAATCGTTTTTAAACGTTCTCCTATGGGTTGTAGCAAGTCGAACTATATATCCAGATATTTGATACATAGAATTCAACATAATTTTAGTCCACGACCGGTACTGCAATCTTCTTGTGGGTCTGACAAAACATATCAACCAAAGTATGTATTTCTTTGTCGAGTTATGGTTGATATCTTCAAGGTTTTTGACAGGAGACATCATGAGCTCTTGTCCAAACCATGTTCGAACTGAGCTGAAATTACGTGATTCGTGGGGAGTGATCTCGAAATTTTGTTCAACTGTTCGCACTGAATTTTAATGATTGCGTTTGGCTGTTTTTTCCTGTCAGTACGTGAGTCTTCAATATTTTCAGCCTAAATTTCAACTAGCACCTCTTCCAGCAAACCCCGTAGCTTCTTTCTTTTATATTTCGTGGGTTTTTGCATTTTGAAGAATATGAAGTTAAAATTCAAAGTCAAATCTGCTATTAAAACGTCCAATTGACAATTTCAGCATCAAGAGTGATGTGCTGAATTGGGCTGAATTCGATTTTCAGGTTTAAGCATTGACTTTCGACATGATTTTTAGTATATTACAACAGCTGTACAAGGTTGAGCAATACTGCAATCTGTGAACTACATAGATGCTTGTGGATACTGTTTTGTAGAGTGGTACAAACAGGAAAATCAACGCTTAATCAATTTTTATGTGAGAATCACCAAACACAACTGTAGAGAGATTCAATTTTACCGGACCTGACTGCTTTATACTTCTTTCGTATTGAATCGCGTGTTTTATAATATCCTTCAACAGTTTTACAACCATGTTCCTATACCGACGGTTACGGCTACACTGATATACAACTACATATAAAGATAGACAGTTATATAAACCAGGTATATCATATCAGGCAGACCAGATATACAAGACAGACCAGAAAGCTCCTCCAAGACACAGGTAAGTTCAACTAATGTCACACAGGTAGCGCTCATTCACACCCAAGACCACATCCACACCAGAGTTCACAACCAATAATGTCACTGAGCCAGTACTGCTATAGCTATACTACTTCCAACCAAAAAAGCCTCGTGATAATATCCCACCATAGCTGTTGGACTGACAAACAATGCGAGTGGTCGCCCCGGTTTCCTCCTAGAATAGGAGACAGACGTCATCTTCAATTCCAAATCTTTTAAGCTGATGCCTGAAAATTCGGTGTCCTGGGGATAGAGCCATCCGAAAGATCTCCACTTCATGTTTAGGATAGGTGGTCATAGCATTCCATCGATTCTGGTATTCTTCGGCAGCCAATGGCTGAAAATGGTTCTGGACTGCGGGTTGACAGACTTCTCGTGGATGCACGTTGCCGCCACAGGGATGCACGCTCCCGCCACAAGCACGAAAATCTAAAAATTTGTTCGCTAGGGGCAGCCACTGGCACGAAAATCTAAAAATTCAGGCATGAACATTTATAAATACATCCGCATCGGCATAAACCATTCCAAACGCGAGTGTTGTTTTACCAAGCAGTCCCCCAGCTAAACACTAACCACTTCCAATGCTGCTTGACCTACGCAATCGAACGAGATCATTTTTACTGAGTATGCTATTGGCACCCTTTATGGTCACCAAGATAGTTGCCCCTTTTCTTCGTCCTCTACAATTTTTTTAAAGCAATACAGGCGATTTCGTGGATCCCTGTGGCGCGCCTGTATTGCTTTAAAAATTGTAGAGGACGAAGAAAATCTTAGTAAAAATGTAAAAATGTGCCATGCGCATTTGTTCGCTATGCGTGCTAGCTGTGGCGCCGTGCGTGCTAGTGCGTACCTGATGCAGGCTAGCTGCGGGCTAGTTTTTATTTTTACTCGGGTAGTTCTCTCCAGTTGCTATACGAATCGAACGTATATCTTTAGTACATTATTCATCCACGTGTTTCTTGGTCGTTTTGCCCTTCTTTTTCCAGTTGGTCTACTATTGAAAATCCGGTCTAGCTAATTTGTATTGTCCAGGAATGCCTCGAAAAATCACATAGTGTTTGTAAGGCATGTAATACTCAACCCAGCACTGACCGTAAATTATTCAAAACAACTACAGCAATCTGGCAAAAGATTTAAATAAGAACTAAATTTTAATTAATATATTTCGGAAAAACAAAAACCCCCGAAAAATTTCCCTTTCGCAAATCCCAACAAAAGTTGAACTTTTCTAACCGCTCGAAAGCATCTCAAAAGTATAAAAGTTAATTCATGATTAAGAAGTTCGCGAAAGTTGCTGATTTGATTTATGTAAGAAATTCCAGCGGCAGCGAATGATATGCTAATTAGTTGCCACCCTTTTCCGTATTTACTCATTCAAAATCATCCAGGATACATATACACCAGCGCTCGTCCTAGCGAGGGCATTCGCGCGGCAGGATTCATCAGGAATAAAATCATAATCCTTAATTCCTCGGCTGACTGCGGCTCTAGTACTTCATAAAATTTCACCCCTTTTGCTCTGGCCCTGTTGACATTTGACGTCAATTTGCCATCAACGGGATCAGTATGACAGGACGGCATCCTTCTGTCCTTCAGCTGATTGTTACTACTAGACAAAATGTTAAGCAGCGCCTCCTATTCAATTTTGTAATGGACGAGAGCTCACACAAAGTCACACAAAGGGGGAGCAGCTGAATGAGCATTCAACAAAAGCCGATAGAGGGATATATACTCTCGTCGTCGCACAAGGAAAAGGAAAATCGAAAGCCACCCAGGGGAGATGAAAGAAAAGCCATTTCAGAAAGGGTAACTGGGTTAGCTTAAACATCATGAAGTTGATGATACCATTCCCCAATCCCCAGTCTATAGTCCCCACTTATAGATGTTTTTCGATTTAGGGTTAGAAAAGTTTGAAAACTCATAAACTTTTGTCGATGGACAGAAATAACTTTTTGAACACGTTTTCAATTGGATCGACGGTCGCTGTGTGTGAGTACGTGTGCCACGGGGGAGAGTTGTTTGCTTTTTTCATGAATAAGTGAGTAATTGTTGTTGTTAATGGAGTTTCTATTGGGGACAACACCAATACATCGGGGCTATTGTTGTGGCGATTTCAAAAGTCGGCCTTCTTCCACGGCTACGAAATGTATTGAAAATTTCAATTATGGCCCACTTGAAGGGATTGAACTTATTTTTAAACATTTTATTGGAAAGGTTTCGTCATGTTCTTCAAATAATAGACGAGTTTTACTTGTGTTTGTTTATTGCAAAATGTTGAGTATTTAAAGACTTAAGGAGTAGCATATGCTACTATAGTACGAGTAACATTAAAACTTACCTCGGCATAAGGATGGGAGCGCTAGATCTAACTCTATCCAGTCCGCTCATACGTACGAACATACACAATTTACATGTATCAAATGAAACATCTGTGGGGATCGCACGCAACTTGATATCGAAATTTTATCCCAATATATTTGAATCCACTCGTGACAATCAACCAGAAATATCGTTGATGAAAAGTTTACACTGACTTCCGCCGCTTCGCCTTCACTCGACAACTGGCTTTGCAATCGTTAAAGCCCGGTATGCATGGCTCAAGGAATTTGCTCAAGAAAACCTTTGCATTTATTTTCATAGAAAAATTGACAACAATTCAGAAATTTTGACAGTTCCTTTTTTCATTGCAAACATTACATAAATTGTTTTATGAATGTTTGGAATTAATGAAATTGTTTTAATGAATAAAGCTAAGTATGCTGTTCCTAAGTACGGCGGTCAAGAAAAATTTCCCCATATAAACTTCATGTAAAAAAACGCTCAAGTAATCGGTCAAGAAATGCTCTAGGAATTTTTGCTCAAGAAATTTCTGTACCTAGTACGGTGAATTTAAAAAAAGTAATAAAAATTAATAAAATGTTATTTTTAGTATTGCGGAAAGTTCCATTCAATTTCAAAAAACAACTGACACGTCATGTACTCATGAACCGTTAAAACTCCTTCAAGAAATAAATGAATCGACACAAAACAAACTAAAATCAGCGACATCTGCGTGTCACTAAAAAACACGATATTTCCCGGGTGAAAATAAGAGGCCGAAAAATAAGAGAACTTCGGCGTATTTTAGGCTCAAAATTGATTGGTAAAAAGAGCCGAAAATACGCCGAAAAATAACCGAGGTAGTGAACATAAGGCCGATAAAACGCCGAAATGACACCGAATATACGCCGACATGTGAATGACCATAAACCGAAAAAAGGCCGAAAAGACGCCGAAATATTTACCGAAAACAGGCCGAATAAACGCCGATGCATAAGTCCCTTAGTAACTTAGAAAATTGTTTTGCTAAAAGTCTTCATTTATCGAAATATTCTTAAGTCCAGACGTTAAAGAAATTTCTAAGTAATTTTAAAAATAATTCAAAATATCTATTGACACCGAAAACAAGCCGAATTTTCTACGAAAATAAACATAAATTTTCTGGTAATGTATGCTGAAGTTTTATTCTGCTACTGCCAAAAATATCGGTGTCTTTCGGCCTGTTTTCGGTGTCGATCCATCTAAGCAACAATATATCGGTGTCTTTTCGGCTTGTTTTCGGCCTCTAAAAATATTTCGGTGTTTATTCGGTGTCTTTTCGGCTTTAAATGTACTTTTAGACTGTTTTTCGGCGTCTTTCGGCCTTTTATTTTCACCCGGGTTCTGGTGTGAATTTCTTGACTCTAGCATACCGGTTACAGAAAACGCTCCAGAAAATATTTGGAACCATTTCTTAACCATTTTTTTTACATAGGTTTAAGATAGGCAAAGAAATTTCTTGAGCCTTGCATACCGGGCTTAACGTATATGTAACAAAATAAAAATAAAATTTAACTAGTTGGGATGTGGCTTTTGACCCTTTTAACTTCCCAGTATTCGTTCAAACAAAAAAACGACTCGAACGTTTTTTATGAAAATCTTTTCAGATCATACTTTCTTTAACACGCTTTGAACGGCATCTTAACGAAGTCGGTATCTTTTTTGGTTCGCGCGAAATCGTGCCGGTACAAAAATGACTTAAGTCGTTCAAACAAAGAAACGGCTCGACCGATTTTTATGAAAATCTTTTCAATTCATATGTCCTTCAATACGCTTCGAACGGCACCTTAACGAAGTCGATATCTTTTTCGGTTCGCGCAAAATCGTGCAGGAAAAAAAGACTACATACGTACGCACACACACACACACTTCTTCTCAAATTTTTGCTTAAAATGCTATTAGGACCTTGAAACGTGTAAATACATTGAAAATTTCGAATCTGATTTTCGGACCGATTACAATAACTTCCTACTGGGAAGTTAATAAAAAGCCATTTATACTTTAGCCTAGTGAATCACAGATGGACGAATTCAAAATAAAAAGTTATATTAAGTCTTGGAAAATCTACGTGGCGTTTTCCCGATAGATGGCTTCAATTTCAAATAAGTCACCAACCGATCACAGCGACACCACTAAACGCTCGTTTGAAAGGTGACAGATGGATTGTTACTTTGAGTGTATAAACATCTGGTGCTGTGGTTGGAACGTTGTTTGCATTTGAAAATGGAGAAAAATAATGCCAAGTTACAGTATGGCACCTATTCCCATAGCCACGTCACTTTTTTTCTCATGTCACATTTTTTGTCACGTCACTTTTAAAGTGGGATTCTCATAGTCGAGTGACAACGAAAAAGTTAATGAGAAAAAATGTGACAAAACTAGGTGTGGTATTCTCGAAGTCATTTTTTGTAGCAAATGTCACTGATAATTGTCATTTTTTATCACTTGGAATTTTTTAAAATGGATAGTGACAAAGGGTAAGGAATATGTTTTATTTTAATATTTTTGATGATTTAACATTATAACGAACAGGATATGTAAATAGAAATATATCATATGTATATAGAAATACCGTCACTTTTTCTACAACAGGTGACTACGAGAATACGAAAATTGGTTTGTCACATTTTTCAATGGGTGACGTGACTATGGGAATAGGGGCCTATATTTTGCAATATTATTATGACAAAGGGAAGGACTCCGTGCAGACTTGTGGAAACATTTATATTGTAGACGGTGAAGGCACTTTATCAAAATCGGCTATCCTGAAATGGTACACTCTGTTTCGTTCTCACGTTTTCACGCTCATGTCGTAAAATTAAGCGATAAATACAAGAGTGTTATCAGTAAGAGATATTAAATTGCAAGTGAATCCGTTAAGCCGTAAAAACGTATAACGTCCAAGCAAAATGGTTCAAAAAAATGATCATCTGACGATTTTTGGTAAGGTTCTAAATTCGTTTTGCTCATTGTTAAGGAGGTGTGAGAAAAGGACTTTAGAAACCGGAAGTAAAGAAGAAATCTTAAAAAAATGGTGATGAGAAACTATGTCGGCCTTATAGTGGAAGCACATAGGGACGCGACGTTACGCTACGCGAAGTTAGTAATGTCAAAAAAACCTTGGAATATATGAAAATCTATATAGTGAGTACAATGTAACGCGACGCGACGCAACGCCAAGCTTTCGACGCGAAAAGTTCATCAACTTTGAACTTTTGCCTCTTTCGACTCGAAAATAAAACGTCACAGACTCGAATTAGCTGATTTTCCAGTGAAATTATTTTTTACTGGTTGAACCAGTCAAATTTTCACTGGTTCATTTTTAGAGAGTGGTTTTGGGAAATCTAATCACTAACTTAGCCTGCCGCACGTGCAATCATTTCTGGAGTTCCTCGACAACCCATTTTTTGATGCGGTTCTTAACCAGTCCTCTGCCAATGGCACAGTATGGTTTCGGACCCCAGGTGACCAATGAACTTCTAGGTGATCAATCTAGATGGTCAATGAAGTTGTCCTACAAAGCCAGCTTTATGAATTTTCTTTTTTTTCACCACTTCAATTCGATGAAAAATTATTTTAAAAGTTCGTACAGTTATCGCAAAAGATCACTCAATTTGAAAGTTATTTTATATTTTCCAGTACTGTTTAATAGTAGATCAATCCATTTCGCACCTTAAAGGTTTCACACTATCTGTTAATTTTATAAGAATAAATAATTTAAAAAGACACCAAGAGATGGCACTTTATTATATATAGCTATGGTTCGAACCATCGATCTCTTGTACGGCAGCTGGATCGTCCTATTTTTAGGTTATTAAGATCAATAGAAGAAGATAGAATATAAAATCCTATTCGTCGATCTCTAATTTTCAAAGGTTAAACAAAACACTTCTTTAGGTAAAACAATTAATTTCTCAAAACTGAAGATCTCATCTTCCAGACTTTACTAATCGATCGAGACGAAGGAATTTTTTTTTCGTAACGTCAAATACGTAGAATTTTAATAAACATTTTGTAATTGCCAAACTATTTTTATCATAACCTCAGTGAAATAAGTGAGTGAATGTTTTTCTAAGATAACAAAAATTTGATTGAACAAAAGAAATTATTTTTTTTAGTAATACAGACATGGAATTGATAGTGGGACCATAAAAGTGGAATCATAAACAAAAACATATTCGTTTTGTAAACACTGATAATTTTTTTTAATAAAAAATAAAAAAAATGTTGCAAATATATTTTTTGTGAGGTGAACAGAACAGCTGCCGTTTCGGTGTAGTTTTCAGTTTAGAGAGAAAATCAATTGGTATTTAAAGGGTATTTAGAGCTTATTACGTTTCATTGCGATACTTTTAGTATCATTTAATTAAATAAATATATTTTTACGAAAAAAATAATTTTTGAAGATTTACTAAAATATTTCTTGTTTTTACGCTTTTATTTTAAGACGATCTTCACGTAAAGAAGAAGACGCCTTATAATTGTTCTTAAAGTATATCTGGAGGCGGATTTGAAAAAAAAATTAAATTTTTATCATTTTTTAATATTATTTTCAATTAAATTAAATTTTTCACATACTTCCAAATTGAAATACGATCGATCGTTGGTCCACAATGTTATTTACACTAACAATATATTCACTAAGTTTTGATTCACTGTAAATAAATTCCCTGTTTTCTTATTCTTTAACAATTGGTACTTCTTCAATTATGTATTGTATATTGTAGTATAGTAGCATTTAAACAGATTGGCGCTGATCACTCTTCACAAGGTGGATTTATTCCAAAAAATAGCTATGAAAGAAATATACGCTGAATTATAGCCTAATACACTTTTCGTAGCTCTTCCAAGACTGCCTTCGTGCATTCTCAGAACTGAGACTGATTTATCTTCCAGAATTATAAATGATTCTAAAAATAGTACAATAAAAATTACACAAGATCTTAAAGCTTTTTTTTTCAATCCGTTTAGATTAAAAACCATCACAAATTTATTTTTCCATTTAATTTACTGATTTGATAACAATTTTGTAATGTTTTTACGTAAGGTCACGTAAAAACATTACAAAATTGTTATCAAATCAGAAAATTTACGAAAACTCATTAAATCGTTCAGAGTTTTTTCAGAAGAATTTACATTTATTTTTATGCGAACTTAGGTGAAATGATTTAACTCTAATAAATTAATTTCCAAATGAGACAATTAAATTTACTTTGAGGAACTTGTGAAAGCCTAGATAAAAAAAAACTGACACTTATTCGATTCTACAGCCGGAATCCTCTCTAAGCCTTTTGGGTTAGGGTTTCGAACACTGCTTTTTGGTGGTTGGTGGTACAAAATTGCGCCCTCAAACCCGCACCCATTTCCAGATAATTTCAATTAGTTTGTCATATAGGTCATGGTGAACCTACTTAGTCGTATCTGTTTATAAGAGTTGCACGATTTTTTCAAAACTTTATAGAGTCAGACCATGTCTATGCTATTATAGGCGGATTCAAAGCTTACGGAGAGGTGTTTTGAAACTGTATAAATTTTTACATCTCCTACCCTAGAATGTAAATCTGAATACCTGTTGATTTTCCTGGATGAATCCACTATGATTTATACCTGTGACACATATGTATATCATCATGTTAAGAATAATCTATATATATATATAAAAATGAATGTGTGTATGTATGATCGCTATAGGCTCCTACACCGTGCAACCGATCTTAATGAAATTTTAACCATGTGCTATTAGGCGCGTTTCATTTTCATTGGAGTACGTACGCCAGCGTAGTTGGGTGCACATCGGAGTAGATGCTGCCACAGCTGAATGTGCGCTGAACTACTCCGGAGTACGTACTCCAATGAAAGTGAAACGCGCCTATTTACATTCAAACTTAGAACATAGGCTATTTTATTACTTTCTAAAGCCACTCCTAGATGGCGCTGTCATGGAGAGCTTCGTTGAAAATCATCGCAGAGCTTTGAATTGTTGCATGAAGTTCCGTGGAGGTCTCCTATGATACACCTCGAAGCCCGATTTTCGAAATTCAAAATGGCCGCCGAAATATGACCGAAATTCAAAATTGCCGCAGAAATATGGTTGAATTTGCCAAATTTATTCCGATTCCAATGAAAGTGGGTATCTAGGGGTTTTTAAGGTCGCAAATAACGAATTTGTGGCCAAAACTTATAAATTCAAAATGGCCGACGAATTTGCTAATTGTGTTCCGATTCCAATGAAAATCTGTATCTGAGGCTTTTTAAGGTAGCAAATAACGAACGATGATCAAAATTTAAATTCAAAATGGCCGCAGCAATATGGCTGGCGAGTTTGCGAATTGTATTCCGATTCCAATTAAAATCGGTATATGGGAGTGTTTAAGGTCGTAAATAACGAATTTATGATCAAAACTTATTAACTATAACAAATTTGTTTCATTTTTCAATTTAGTTTTATTGTTCGCGAAAAATTCTAGATTTAAATTAAAAAAAGCTGTAGAAAATGGCCCTCGAATTTCGAGTGCTGGATGCTGATATTTGCATTAATTTTAAATCTTTTAATGTTCATGGTTTTAACAGAATACACAGGCAATTTTGGTCATAGTTCAAATAAATGTATTTTGAATGTAATGACTCCAACTTTTATAGAAATAGTTTGTTTTTCGTTAATGGTTAAGAAGAGTTGAATTTTGAAGGTTTGGATTGGTTTTAAATGTTTAAACGTTGGGTGCAGCGAGGCGCACCGGGTCCCAGCTATCCAAAATACAGAAAATAAGCGGTTCATTGAGACACTTTATCTGTGTATGAAAATTCATATCTCGAAAAAAGCCATGTCAATGGATGGTTTTTATTGTCTCGATAAAAATGTCAGATCCCTAATAGTTTCACATTTTGTTATTTGGAATCAAAAATACCAAAAAATTGCCTTTTTCAAACTCTCCTACTGTATATTAAAATTCATATCACCTGATTACTACTATTGGCTTATGGGAGCAGCATAGGCGCACCGGGTCCCAGCTAGTTATTTTATAAATATAACTATGACAGTTGGTGTGAAACCAAATTAATTTTTCTATCGTAGTAAGCATTTTTTAGTTTTTGTACAATTAATAAAAAATGTCAGTCAGAATAAATAGTAGAGGAGCTGGCACTTGAAAAAATCGTGTCGTCCCAACCTTCTGCCGTTTGGTATATAAGCTTTTGAAGTAATTTTAAGCATTTTTTATAATATGACATTTTTGCGGGAAGTGGACCCATTTCGAGTTAGGGGTTTTGGGGGCTAAAAAGGAGGTTAAAATTGAAAAAAAATTCTGCCGCTTTGTATGTAGGTTCTTTTAGGGGTAAATAACCGTTAAATACTAGTGGCAGACATTTTTGACCATTTGGACCCTCCCCAAGCCACCCCTAGCTGAAGTTGCCATTTTTCTCCCCACACCCTAGCAAATAGTCAAAAATTTCTGCCACTAGTATTTAACGGTTATTTAGCCCTAAAGGAACCTACAGACGAAGCGGCAGAAATTTTTTTCAATTTTAACCTCCTTTTTAGCCCCCAAAACCCCAGTCATAATCTTGCCAGCTCTCATTCTATTAATAATATCATGCAATGATTTAAACGTGACTGACCCATACATGATTTCAGATAATTTTATATCATTTTTAATTTACTGAAACCGCGTTCACCAGTTGCAACACCAATAGGTATCACAATAAAAAGACATAAGCAAATCCATAATTGAGGAAAAACAGATTGAAGACCTTTAACAAAGATTAGATTGGGAGATTTAGCTTGCCCTTAAGTAGTCTCTTTACTACCACTGAAGTAGCATAAGCTCGAATTGAGTATTAAGGAAAAAGAGAAAATTTACGCAGCGGAAATGGAGCTAGAACTGTCCTTAAAAAGCTTGGGGCGTTCCCCTTCCCATCCCAGTTCTATATCTTTTTTAACATTGCATGATCGCAGTGGGGAGTATCTACTCCTTTTACTGCTGCTTTTTTAGAAGCAGTCAAAAAAGTATAAAAAAAACTTTCTAACCCTCCAATTTAGGTTATAGTGGATATGAGAAACAACTGCAATGTCGAAAAGTTCACCTTGTGCAATTGCCTTTTCGTCCTTCCGAACGCGAGTGTCGACACCGGTTTTACCAAGCGGTCCGCCCACTAGGTACCAACCGCGTTCAATATGCTTCTTGACTACCGCATGGATTGATAACCGGTCTATGTTTGTCGTTTTCTTCGTTCCATACAATTCCTTAAAGGATCAATTGGAGCATATAACCAGCGCTTCGAATTCGCTTCTCTTAGTAGTGCTTCGAATTTTTCCCTCTGGTATAGCTTCTGGATTGATTTAAAGATGAGTACTGAGCCCCAGTGCTAAGCACAAGGGCCTCTTTACATAATAACTGTTCCATTCTACGTTGCACTATGTGCACTATGTTCATCCGCGAATAAAGAACCGACCGTTCGGTATCTACATATATTTAATACCTTGAATGAACTTATTCTTACGTTACCACAAATTTTTTTTAGTCAAAGATTTTTTGGAATTTCAAAATCCTTAAAGGGCCCCAAAACATATTTTAGCCCCGGGCCCCGCCAGCTGATTTGGCGGGCCTGCCAACAGATGCCACTTAACCGAAATTACAGTCCAAATGAAGGTAAAATACTTTCATTTTGGACTTTCATTATGGTGGGTTTTTGCCACGATAATGAAGGTTACTTTCATTATGATGGTATATGTGTCACCACAGGTATTATGGTTTAAACCGAAATTTTTCGGCTTAAGCCAAAGTTATAAGAATGTAAGTTGAAATCGATTGCGTATTAAATACCCGTTTATACGTTAATTCGAAATTTTGGCGTAACTTTAAGATAAATCGATATAATTTTGCTGCTATAAACTTGGTAATAGTGACCTTTTAACTGCTAACAACGCCATTATATAGAAGCGAAAAATAAAAAGACAATTTTTCCATTTTAAAAATTAAATTTTTGAGTAAATAAAAATTTAGCTGTGTTTTTGTTGAAAAATTAAAGGACATTTTTTAAGTGGAAAGTTTTACCTTCGATTTCGAGCATATTTATTGACGTAAAAGAGCACAAACTAATTCGTTTTCTACTTTTAAAAGCTTTACAAATAACAGTCAACTGAGAGCTGTCAAATGAATACCACAAAAAGGTATGTGTCAGGGGTTAGTATACTATTTAGTATAATGCTATGGACACACATTGGATGGATTTTTTTATACTACATAAGCCGTGTTTTTTTAATCTTCCCCATACAAATCTGAAAACCCAGGTTTTATCGAGGTTTTTATCCAGGTCTTGGGACATTTCAAAATTTCCCTTTCTTTTCGGAATGTAGCATACTTACCGGCTGTCGGAAGAACGTCATTTAAAATAAAAACAACATAGAAGTGACGAAGCAAATTTGAAGGCATGAGGAAACAAAAAATTTATTTTTTAGAAACTTATTCATTATTTTCTAGAGGGGAATTCGTGTAACAGTTGTTTACTGACACGCAACCTCGGATTAATTTTAATATATTTAAAGCACTGAAGATGGCGCTTAGTGAAATTTCCCTTGTCGTTTTTTTAATGAACTGGATCGAAGACCTATATAGTTCATTAAAAAAACACGGCTATAGTATACTAACCCCTGACACATACCTTTTGTGGTATACATTTGACAGCTCTTTTACGTGCAAACCTGATACTCTCAAAGACCAAGTACTTGCTACCATCTCTATAAACAGTTGTCCGTTTTGTCACTCTGGGGTTAGTAGTATAGCTAAGCAGTTTCTAAGCCAGTGGCGTTAACGGTTGTGGTCTCGGGTTTGAGTGTGGTCTGGGAAATTCGCGGTATTTTGGATAAGCTTTCGCACTGGGAAATTTGAAATTCTTTGAGGACATTATCGCGCACTTCCGTCAGTCTACTATAGTTACGGAACGTGCAAGTTTTTTACGGTAGTTCTGGAAACTTAAAAAAACTGCTTGAGCTCTACAACTTGAATGATTAAAAGAAGCTTTCACTCGAAGAGGTCGCATCAGATTTTCTCAAGGCAAGCCTAGGTGTTGACTGTTGTTATTGTAAATACTATGTGTCTGAAAATTTCATCTTTCCAGATATGAGATTTTATTCCGTCGACTCTTGGTCTATTGCATACTTTATAGACGGAGAATCACTTATCAAAGGATGAACAATCACCTGATATTTTGATAGCTCTTCTCTCTGTTTCGGAACGAATCTAAACAACATCTATACATAATCCTTTAATGCCTAATGTCTCATGAATAGTTCAACAAGAAATGTTTCGTTATTAAGCTGGATCCTTTCAAATAACCAACAATGCTTGAAAATTGAATTGAAAATAAATAACAATGCTGTCTACTCCCAACAATTGATGTCCCAATTTGTGTCCCAAAAGCTTCACCAAAATCCACAACTCAATAAGCACATCCTCAAACACCAAATTAAATTCCGTGTCAAATCTAGTTCAGAACTAATCACGTTGCGGTCACTTAAGTGCAGAGCATAATTTAACATAATCCGCATGTCATACTCCCGCCAGAGCATACAAGGTACGCCATCGTGCCCAGAAGCTTCATCAGCGCCCATGTCACAGTATAATGCCGGTGATTGGATTATGTACACAAAAGTGTTAACAGCGCTAAGTGATGGAATCGTTCAGCCATTATGCCATTATATTCCCCTGGGTGCAATTAACGTAAATGCATTTTGCAGGCCATTGTTCGTTGCACACACAGACAGAGAGAGAGAGACCGATTACGGGCCTTTCAGTGATGGCAACTCTGACGTCGATCGGTCATATATATTGAAAGTGCAGAGTGAAGTTGGCTGTTGGATGGTACTCTTGTGTCATGAAGCGCCTCCTGGGGGATTAAATTTGAATGCAGCGTCATTAACGCAAATTACATATCCGTGTGATGCTTGCCGGCCTTTCGCGCTGCTCTGATGTGGAAGGAGAGAGGCCGATAAAAAGTTCTAAACGGAATCCATGAATTTTTAATTTTGTGTGCTTTAAAGGCTCTCTGCTATGGGCTCGACGTGATTGGGGCGATGGAAAAGGATTAAAGGAAGATGGAAAAGTGCGAGGTGATTACAGATTTTAAAAGTTTTAAATTTTGATTGAAATGAAGTTTTTTTTAATTTTTTTAAAGGTACAGTGAAAAAAGAGGAACTGCCTAACGTGTAGAGAGTGTTACATTGGCGTATGGTCGTCACATTTTCAGGCTTCTGAGTGTGATGTAAAGAAAACGCCACGTCAAAGGGATGCTGCTGCTCCACGAAATAAACTCTCTGGAAATTTTGTGTCGCCTGAAGGCTTTAAATTAGTGTAAATTGAAAAGAGTAATGGGTCCCAGCAACTTTTCCTGCATGTGGATCGTTATACATGGCGAGAAGTAAGCGAATTTCATTTACAATTATTATTTTTCGTGAAGTATGTAGCGATTTGAAGAGGTCTGTGAAATCTTTATTCTTTGATATAATTCAATCACTTTTTTCCAAAAATAAATAGAGAAGATGTAGTCAAACACATCAACAGATGCCGACTTCGTATACCAAAAATCCGCTGACAAGATAGAATTTCAAATGAAGAGCATTGGCGCCGTGCTGGCCAGAAAGGATAGATGACCAAATCAGGCGAAGGAAATGGAATTGGATTGGTCACACCTTGCTACGCGAAAACGAGAATCTAGCCAAACAGGCCCTTGACTGGTATCCGCAAGGACCTCGTCGAGTCGGAAGACCTAGAACAACTTGGAGGAGAACCCTATTAGCAGAGCCCGCAACAACTGGGAAGTCCTGGTCAGAACTGAGAGTTGTCGCGCAAAACAGAGTCCGCTGGAGGGCAACTGTTTCCGCCATGGGTGCCATTAGCATACTAAATAGACCGCTTCTCGTTCGATTGCGTAGGTCAAGCAGCATTGGACATGGTTAGTACTTAGTAGGGGGACCACTTGGGAAAATGACACCAGCGTTTGAAATGTGGGATTAGTTGTATAATGCCTTATCCTGGAGGCTTTGTCAAGATGGACCTACCCTTTCAATTAAGTTGGAGAGGGCCAACGCAAGGAGGGCCGAAGTAGAATTGAAGAGCCCCACGGAGCACACCGAGCCAAGAAGCAGACCCGCCAAGCCAAGCGCCTTATCCATTCGTTTGAATTTGCGAACGCTTGCCAAGCTTTGACAAACGTGCGGATCCGGCATAAAAAGTTCACAGCACAGCAGAGCAGCTCATTTGGGAGCAGCTGTCAAATTGATGTCAGAGCAGAAAATTCAGAAAATAGCAACAAAAACACTTTTCTGCTCGACTTTGCTCTAAATTCCGTTTTTAGAGGTTAGATACGAATGTCAATTTTAGAAGAAGAAATAAATGCCAATAAAAACAATTGAATAGTATCGAAATGTTAATTAATGTTTATTTTTTAATATATCCAAGTATTTTCCGAATAAATCATTCATAAATAAATTTTGCTGCTCTGCCTGCTCCTACAAATTTGGTGGAGCAGAAAAAGTGAGAATTCTCAACTCAGAACAGGCTCAAAGTGCACAGAGCAGAGCAATTCAGAGCAGAAAAGAACTGTCAAAAAGTCTCAATGAACGCAAATTGCTGATTTTTTCATCGAACACACCTAAGGTCCTAAATGTCATACAGATGCCGTCTGCTCAGCTTTTTTAATGCACATTCAGCAGTTAAGCCCTGTGCCAAAATAGCAATTCAAACGTCAATTTGTATGGAAAACTCATTTCAAGCCACTAATTTGCTTTTCGAAGGGTTTGCGTTTTTGTAAATGAGAAATTATTTTATCCCAATTCATTAACAGTTTAACTCATTTCAGTTTTGACTTCAATTGTACTCACTCTTACATATTGCTTCTGCAACATTAATGTCTTTTTTGCTATATAAATAACATAATAAAACTGTAAAAATGTTTCTTTGTCCATTTTTAGTTAAAAACTGTTAACTGTCATTGAAATGTGTGTATTGGTATATTGGCACACTTTAGAATATCGAAGTGCTCTGCGAATGAGAAAAATTAGAAATGGTATGTTGGCAAAGGTCCCTCATGTCCATTTAGCGAATGCGCATTGAGAGCCCTTTCTGTCAAGGGTGTAATATGCTGGGTAGACATCATCCTAATGTATATTTGAATTCCTAAATCATTTGAAGTTGGCTTCAGATTGGACCAAATGGCACTATATGCTTGTAACGCCCTCTCTTGTAAATCCTTTAAAAGTAAGTTTATCCGATCTTATTGCGTTATTCAAAACTGCTGTGTTTCATTTTGTAACTATAAATATTTCACAAATATTGTCAATTCGGAATATTAACCCAGAAATTAATGAAACTTCGTTAGTGTCAATTTCAATTTTATAGAAAAACAATTTGAAAGTTCTATTTTTGAATTTTCGCCACTTATGTAACTCTGAAACGACGTCGTATCTATTTCAGCTGACAATAAAATGAAAACAGGACTAAAGTGGGTTAAGCCAACAGGACAAATCAACTAATTCCATTTGGTTTGAAAACCATCCCGGACCCCCCCCCCCCGTCCCAACCATCCTCCATCAATAAGCCATGCTGAATGTTGTAACAGCTGTAATCCTGAACCGCCCCTCCCTGCCTCCACTGGTTTCCCACTTCTTCCGCCACATGGCTTTAAACTGAATTTGGTTCGATTCCATTTAAAACCGGCAAAGGGAACATTTCAAAAGTTCTAAAAATAACTTGGCTGTGGCCTTCTTTATCCAGACGAGTGCCAGGACAGGACTAGGCACTATCAACCTCTGCCGCTTCGCCACCCCCCAGCGCCCTTATTCGGGAATGCACATCCTTTCTGGCATGACATCACCACCACCATCCCAGCCTAGCACGAAAATATGTAATAATAAAAATTTAACTTTTTACTTGAACCCGGATTGCTAATGGCTAAGGATCTACAGTTCTGCTTTTAAAAGTCCTTTTTTTCTCTCTCTCTTTATACCAAAGACTTCCCCAGTTTGCCCTAAGGTCCTCACGAGGCAAGGCAGCACTCGTACAAGCAGACTGCTCCGGGCCACAGCTGGGATAACTGGCGAAGGACGATTTATTTATGTTTGAGATATATGAAATTGATTATTTGATGCAATGCAGATAAAGCCTCGTTTCCAGGGACATGAACAGTGGTCCCTCCGCCCTCCTTTTCACATAGCTAGTACCGTCGTTGCCATCGGCGGACACGATGTGGCATACAGGACTTTCCAGCTAGGTACAGCGAACGTGTTATCCTGGCCGAGTGTGTCCTGAGTGTCCTATCCTGGCAGCTTTATCGTCATGCATTTTGCAACAGGACGACCGGACCGGGCCACAGTGCAGCTACGTTTTATATTGTTTCGTGTCCAGTGTACATCTATGACCTAGTGTCCATCGCCCATAAACCTGCCCCGGTTGTAATTTATGAATTTTGGAGCCACGTCCGAATGAATTACATCCTTTTCTGGATGTGCCTCAAAACTGGGTTGGCGTATCGTGCAAAATGTCAAGTGGAGCGCTATTTTCTCTCATTTTTTTTTGCTTTTCGCAACAATGAAGAATGAAAATGGAAATTAAAATGCAGAAATGGGGATGAATTTTAAAATACTGCAGAAGCATTGTTTATGAACTTCTTCCCACCTTCTTCGGTGTGATTTTAAAATAAGGCGCTCAAGGAGTGGAACGTGAACAGTGCTGTAAGTGAGAAATCTGGTTTTAATGGGATTTCAATTTATGGTGCGGTGTTCTGAGACACTTGAAACGGGAATTTCAGGAAAATTAAAAGAAGTTCCCTTGAAAAATGATAAAGGTCAAGTACATTAAGATGAAAAGTGAAAATGGTTTGATAATACGAGTATTTGTGACAAAAAAAACAGTTTTTATTAAATTCAAGATTTATTCACGATAAAACTCAAATTATAAATTCGTGGGTGTTTTTTGCTAGTAAAATACAACTGGTGTGAAAATGAATCCATTTTAACCAAATTATTATTGACAATGTTTCCCCATTTTTCTGGTAGAGTTATGATGATATCAGTAAAGAACTTTGTGGTTTGTGGTTGAAAAACAAAGGCTTTGTTTGCCTTTAAAATAATGGAAATGGAATTGCTTCACGAACAACATCCAGTGGGGGTGGAATGCAGAAGCATTGTACATATTTGAATGAGTTTTAAAAAAAGGTTCAAATTGTCAATGATGTCAAATGAATGTTTGGCTAATATTTCCCTACAATTCAAAAATTCCCTTACAATTCCAAAGACACAAACCTCCGAAAATTGAATTGTAAAATCGAAATGCGTTTTCCATACAAATTGACGTTTCAATTGCAACTTGGCACAGGCCCTAAATCAAATAGTTTTCACAGTTTCTGAGTTACTGCAGAGATCAGAACAAGTGATAGTCAGAGTTTGCTATATCTTGATCTTGACAATAACGATGGATGCATCGAAATTTCTTAACCAAACTCTCCCAATTTTTGACAGGTCATCAAAGAAGTGTGCGGTCTGTCGTTCTCGTGATGGAAGAAGACAATACATTTCTTATTATTCAATTCGAGCCTTTTTCGTTCAATTAGCTGAAATAATCTCTCTAATTGTCCACAGTAGTGTAGTGTTTAGTATAGTGGAAATACCTCATAGTAAACGATTTCCTTCCAGTTGACACAGAACATAAACTTTTTCGACGTCACTTGGAACAGCTCGCAACACCTTGTCCACGATCTTAGAAGCTTCCGGTTGTCGTACGTGATCAATTTTCTATTACCGATTATAAGATGTTTCAGCAATGGGTCGATTTTATTGCGTTTTAGCTGCACATCTCAGTTGTTCATTCGGTCTATCATGTTTTTCGGCGCTCAATTCACGAGGAACTCATACATCGAGCTTTGTTTTGTATCCAGCTTTGTGTAAATGGTTCAAAACAATTTTGTGATCAATGCCTAGTACCATACCAATTTCGAGACTGAGATGCCTATTTGGCTGTATCAAGAATTTGATCAGATTTTTCAGTGATTGAACGACCGATGTGTGACTCATTTTTCACATCCAAATTACTAGAATGAAAGCGAGCAAACAAATTCCGCGCAGCAGAATATGATAAAGTGACTTCGCCATGAACAGTAACAATTTTTTCACAAGCCTGCACAGCGTCCTTCGCTTTGCCATAAAAATATTGCTAAATATACCGGGACTTTTCATTATTTCCTCCATTTTCAAACGCTAACAACTCCTCGATCACTGCTTCGAAGTTTATACAATAATATAGTACGGTTACATGCAGACTTAAAGCCGGTTTAAAATCGACTTGAAAGTCACCTAACCTAGAACTGGTTCTACACGTTCCATTTTTGGTTCAACACTTGACGTTTTCAACACTTTTTTCTTTTTCATTCGCGTGCAACTTGCGGAGGGGATAATCTTGCCCCTTTCACAATTTGTCAGTTGTCAGTGGTGTGTATCGCAAATCAGTTGTGTGTTGAGTTCCTCGATTTGTCAAAATGGTTAAGAGAAATTTTTGGACGAACGAGGAAATGAAGGTAATACTTAAAATAATGGAAGAAAATGCATCTCTCTTCTTCATCCACAGTTCCTTTGTTTTTGGCAACGAATACGCCTAATATTTTCACTGAAAGTTCACATTTTATTTATGTATTAGTGCTTGACAAATGTCTCGAAATTTCTTCCTTGGTTTTAGTACACGTTTTATCTGCCATTCATTTAATAAATTTATTTTATTTATGAAATAAAATTTATATAAATTTTTTTCTTCAATCACGTATTTCGGCGAAGTCTAGCTCTCAAGTAGCTAAGCTGTCTCCGCGGTATGAACTGTCAGGCAATTTCAAGTCAAGTCCGCAATCCGACGTTTAGTTGCCTCGCTGATTGGGCATATTCACACGCTGCCATAATTGTGGTGAGTAAAACCGGTTTTATTAAACTCCTAGCAACTCAGACGGGGCGTAAATGAGTGTAGTAAATTTGAATGCTATACAGGAACCTTTAAATGTATTGCAGATGAAATTTACTTGTTAGAGAAAAACAGAGCTAAAGAATGCAAGAGATAGAAGTAACTTTTTATATGTGTGCCAGTTTTCACGCGTTTGGTTTTGCGTGAAAAATGTTTCGTTAAGTTCTTCCGCTCCCTTCCCTCTCTCATCTATAAAACCGGTTTTAGGCGCCATGAATGTGCACTGTGTGAATAGGCCCATTCGTGAAGGCTGTGGCGACTACGATGCGTTTACAACGACATCTACACTTCATACATAAAAACGTATCACAACAGTGCACAAATATATCCGGAAACCACTGTACACAAATCACAGCGAAAACACTCAATTTCTTCACGGCGAATCCCAGATATTTTATTAAGCAGGCGTAGGATAATTTATTATTTAATTTTAACGAACTTGTCATAGTTTTAGTTTAGTGCTAATAGTTCCACCTTCGAGGTAACAACTAGTAATAAAGAAATAAATAATTATAACGATATTGGAGTTGGATTATTTCTGTGAGCGACTAACCCCACAAGGCGTTTCCTATTAACGCCATCTATTGGAAAAACGCCCCGATATTTTGTCCAGATCTAATATATGGCAATGTGCTTTAAATGACTTAAAGATGAAATCCCAATGTAGGCTTGGCTTGCTTGAACTTGGTGAGTTTTTCAGGTACCACGTGCCAAAGCAAAACAAATTACAAATACACGCTTTGCTTTAGTTACTTTACAGTTTGCTTTTCATGAGCACAGGAAATAGAAATAGTACACGAAAGAGGTAAGAGTTATGAATTTTGCGGAATTTTTCCTTTTCCTTGAACATTATTGTTTCATAAAAAGAACAAAGGATCGAATGTAAATATCTATTGTTGTGTAGAGTGATAAAGAAGCACAAATGGTTTATGGCATTAACTGTTCAAACATTTACCAGAAATTTGTTAAAATGGGATATAGAAATAGTTGTTTCAGATTAATTTTGAACTCTTAAATATTTATAGTTAATGTTATTCACAAAAAAATAATTTCTTTATGAAATAAATTTTCTCAAACCTCTTCTCTAAGCAAAATAAATATTAAACAAACGCGAAAGCATACAAAGCATCAAAAAATTGAACATTGGTCATTTCGAGCTTTGCTTTGCTTTTCTTTGGCTTTGCTTTGACTTTGCCGCTTTGTCATTTGGTTTTTTCCCATAACAAAGCACTGGTTTATTTGATATGTCAAAGCAAAGCAAAGCACTAAAGCAAGCCAAGCCTACATTGGGGTTTCACCTTAAGATGTGTTAGTTTGGCAACATTGATGTTCCACATCTATTTTTGATGTCAACATAAATCAGTTACGGGGAAGTTTTTGAGAATGATTTTTCTGTGTGTATGTTATTCCGTCGGAGAATAAGAAGAAAGATTTAATTATTATTAAAATAAATATTTTGTTGCAAAAGATTAAAGTCTTTAATTCTAATATGTTATGGGCCTAGAGCTGCAGAAGTAAAGGACAGAGTGATCCAGGCCCAAGAAGTGTTGCTTAGACCTTGTCTTCTTCGAGTCCAATCGCATTTGCTTTAATTGGCATTGCACTTTTACGCTTGAAGATCAAAAGGCTATGAAGGTGCGCTTCAATGTACTCCCCGCCTAATTCACGTGCGTGGAGACGACAAGCTGTTGCGCGTTGGCCTATAATCACCTTGTCAACAATTTTCTACATCCTTTTTTAAAGCAAAACACGAGATGTCTATCAGCCGAAAGGCCGTTCAAAAACTGCGACTACTACTTTGATCTCATTTAATTTTTCATAAAAATACATAATTTTGGCTCAAAATTTAAAAAAGGCGCAGAGGTAACTCTAGCGGCGAAACTATGCGGAATTCGAAAAAAACAGTAAAGACAAAATTTGTAGGCAATTTTATGCTCTACAATTTTGCCCTTTTGATATTTTCACCAAAATGTATAGTTTCTGCTATAGAATATATTGCGCTATATTTATATGTTAGTCACATTACTGGGTGCCACTTGACATTTTTTTCTCTTTCGATCACAGAAGTCAAGCAGCATCGGGCGCTGTTACTACTAAGATGGGGTACCACTTCTATCATCACCACCTCTGTCTATAGTAGAATTGAGCCGGACTTACACGAGGCAGTACATTTGTCCCTTACATGTTGGTAAATTGTACTGAGGCTTTAATTTTTTGAAATGCCCCGGTTTAAAAATAATGTACTACTGGTATGAGCGTGTATCGAGCGAGATAAATGAGGCAAGGTGTGATTGTAAATACGTAGTGGAGGGACATGGATTTCTTCTTTCTAACTTCTTTTGGGGCAGTAACATTCAACTTGAAATGGGACGCTCTGGATTGTAAATACGCTGTGGTGGGGTTTTTCTCTCTTACTTCTTTTGTGGCAGTAAAATTTCCAACTTGCGAAGAATACATATTAGAATCAAACTCGTAAAAAAGCTCTTCAGTGGTATTTACTTTCTTTTTTTTTAATTTTCTTGTTTTTGTCAGTTTGGCATTACAATGGCATCTCACCTCAGTTGAAGTATGACATTGTACTGGCTCAAAGGAAAAAAGAGGCACTTCTTACAAAATCATTTTATACTCATTTCCTAAGCAACACTAGTATATAGAGACATAAAGATATTGGCACTAAGTGGTCCGATTTGGTATCGCTCGGAAGAGCCTATTATAATTATCTACACTTATGGTCCAGGAGAGATAGCGGAAAAGTATTCAAAAGTTGAAATAAATCTACCCTGCGATTTTTGGACGCTATAATTAAGAGAAAAATCGAAGGAATTCAATGAATGTGTTTTGGAAAAAATCGGTCCAGGAGAACAGATGGAAAAAAGCTAATAATGGTAGCGAAAACACGGTTTTCAACGTTTTAGGTGCGAAAAAATTTTGTTTTTGGAAAACAAAAAATAGTACGTAATAGAGCTTAAATAGACGAAAAATATGAGTTTTGGACAATTGAAATTGGTCAACAGGTTTTTGCAAAAAAAAAAATAAAAACCGCGAAATATGGCAATTTTTTGACATTTAATTACAGGGACTATAATTATCGTAGAACCTTGTTTCAGGGCTGAAATTGTGGCTTCTATTAGTGCCTACCTACAATAAAATTTTCATGCAAAAATAACACAGGCACACAAAAAAAAAAAAATGTCAAGACCCAGAGGGTACCTCCCCCTACCCCCCCGTTTTTGGGGTCGCTGAATCCGAATATGACCATAAAAAAAATTTTTAACTAGCCATTTCCCCGCAACCACCCCCATACACCCCCTTCTGGTAGTTGAAATGTCAATTCTCATACAAAGTCGAGTAGGGTGTGTATTCCTATGTTTTCTGGGCCTCTAAGAACGAGGAAGACTACCAAAAATGAATTAGACCCCCTCTTTAACCCCTAGAGTCACTTTACCACCGCCATACACCCCTTTGTGGGGGTTCAAATGTCAATTCTCATACAAAGTCGAGTAGGGTATGTATTCCTATGTTTTTTGGGCCTCTGTGAACGAAGAAGACTACCAAAAATGAATTAGACCCCCTCGTTACCCCCTACCCCCCTTTCTCATACAAAATCGAGTAGGGTGTGTATTCCTATGTTTTCTGGGCCTCTAAGAACGAGGAAGACTACCAAAAATGAATTAGACCCCCTCTTTAGCCCCTAGAGTCACTTTACCACCGCCATACACCCCGTTGTGGGGGTTCAAATGTCAATTCTCATACAAAGTCGAGTAGGGTATGTATTCCTATGTTTTTTGGGCCTCTGTGAACGAAGAAGACTACCAAAAATGAATTAGACCCCCTCGTTACCCCCTACCCCCCTTTCTCATACAAAATCGAGTAGGGTGTGTATTCCTATGTTTTTTGGGCCTCTAAAAACGAAGAAGACTACCAAAAATGAATTAGACCCTCTCGTTTGCCCCTAGCGTTACTTAGTGACGTTAGGGGCTAACGAGTTGGTCTAATTCATTTTTGGTAGTCTTCTTCGTTCACAGAGGCCCAAAAAACATAGGAATACATACCCTACTCGACTTTGTATAAGAATTGAAATTTCAACCCCTATAAAGGGGTGTATGGTAAAGTGACGTTAGGGGCTAACGAGTTGGTCTAATTCATTTTTGGTAGTCTTCTTCGTTCTTAGAGGCCCAAAAAACATAGGAATACACACCCTACTCGATTTTGTATGAGAAAGGGGGGTAGGGGGTAACGAGGGGGTCTAATTCATTTTTGGTAGTCTTCTTCGTTCACAGAGGCCCAAAAAACATAGGAATACATACCCTACTCGACTTTGTATGAGAATTGACATTTGAACCCCCACAAAGGGGTGTATGGCGGTGGTAAAGTGACTCTAGGGGCTAAAGAGGGGGTCTAATTCATTTTTGGTAGTCTTCCTCGTTCTTAGAGGCCCAGAAAACATAGGAATACACACCCTACTCGACTTTGTATGAGAATTGACATTTCAACTACCAGAAGGGGGTGTATGGGGGTGGTTGCGGGGAAATGGCTAGTTAAAAATTTTTTTTATGGTCATATTCGGATTCAGCGACCCCAAAAACGGGGGGGTAGGGGGATGTACCCTCTGGGTCTTGACATTTTTTTTTTTGTGTGCCTGTGTAATTATAACTTTTCGCGTAAATCTTAAAAATGTAAAAACAGCCGTTTCAGGAAAAAAGTTTGAACAAGGCCCACGGTGGTGCTAGAGTTATTTTGAAAAGCCCTATTTATTCTCGAAGAGTTACTCTACCAACCCATTTTCATGAAAAGTTGGTGAGGTTCGATTTAATACCTTATAAACGCGTTTGAGAACAGCCACTTTTCTTGATTTTAAGAAAAAACACCTTTAGGCGCAGGGGAAGTGAAATATGGCCAAAAAGTAATAATAGACCATTCATACACGAGGGAGCATGGTTCTGCAACCAAAAGCTTTGCTGCAAGTTTTCTGAAAATACACGGAGCAACAGCGATGGAAGCAGCTTTTGTGTTGCTACGTGATATTTGTTCGTATTAGTGAGATGTCAAATTTTTATTAAAAACAAAATGGAGTTTTTTTCGCTATTATGAAATAATTTATTTGAAAAAATTCACTCACTCCCTTTGAATTCTCAATAATTAAAAGTTTTTTCTTATTATATACAAATTTTGACCAAATTTTACTGTTTGAAAGTTTTTTTTCATCGCCAAAGCATGATTCCTTATTGGTGTGAGTGCTTGCTTTCCGTGTTCGCAGGCCAAAGGCAGGAGCACAAAAGTCTCCACCGGAGCACGAAACTCTCCACTTATTGCATCTCCCCACGCCTCCCTTGCCCGAAAAAAGCTTTTGCTCCGGAACCATGCTCCCTCGTGTATGAATGGCCATAATATGGCCAAAAAATACGACTTAGAGGATTAGTCCATTTAAAACGCGAGGTATGACGCGCGAAGCGCCCCATGTAACGAGACTGTTTGTACTTGGTGTTTTTTTGGTGCTTTTCACGAAAATCGAGGTCTCATGGCGGTTGCGCCACCCCTAAAATCACCAAAAACCACAATATTTAGGAGTTGTTTCTTTTCGCAACAAGGGTTTATGAGACTCCCAAATAATACTCTGAAATGTGAAAATTTTTGGTGTTGGATATTTTAGGGGTGACGCGACCATTTTAGAGCCCTGCGACCCCGATTTTCGTGATCAGCGCCCCAAAAATCATAAAGTACAAGTAGTCTCGAGAAAGTAAATATGAGCTATTCTTTGTTGACACATCACAGGAATGGAAATTGTTTTGGACCGAATTGTAAATGGCCATGGAAAGTGGATCCTGCACACAAATTTTAAGCACAATAGACAGTGGTAAGCCAAAGAAACCAACACGGAATCACAGACTAAAGCAGGTTGTCGTCAACGTAATGTGTTTGGTAGGATAGGAAGGGTTTAATCGACTATGAGCTTTTGAACTCTAACCAGATAACCAAATAGGTATACTGCGAGTAGCTTGAGCAGCCTAAGTTAACTTTGGAAAAAATCCACCATCTTTGGATGGAAAAAATATAGCTTCAATAGACCCACAATGTTACTTTCGTCACGGCCAAGTAAGTTTTGGAAGAAGGCCGTTCAAACTCTACGAGATATATGAAAAAGTATTATAGAAAATGATGGAGAATACATTTTGGATAAGGATTAGTTTTATTTATTAGGAGTACAAATGGAAAACCCCTAGATGGCGCCAGCAGTAAAATTCTGGGCAAAAATATAAAATTAGAAACGTCAAATTATAAATTAGGCATCTATCCTTGCGAATTTTTATCGCCGTAATATATTTTTTTGTATTTGAAAATGTCGAACTTTGAGCCAAATAAGCGTCATTTCAGGGAAAAAAGAGGCACAAGAGGAAGTTTTGCTTTCTGTCTTCAATTCGACAAAAAAGTAATTGAGTATTAAAGAACACAAGACAGAAGTGAAACTGTCAATATAATATTAACGAAATAATAATCTTTAATACACAATCTTAATTTTTTAAATAACCGACTAATTTTTACTTTACCGATGCCTGTGCCATCTATGAACAAATTTAAATAAATTGTAAATATTTTCCTGCTGCTTTGGTAGAATTTATTTATATGACATCGCTTAATTGCTATCACTGGTATCGCTGTCAGCTACTTTGTTGAAGCAGTGTGGAAAATTGCTCTTTTGGCGGTGATCTTCGCGAAATTCATCAGCTTAAGTTGTTAAAATCCAAAATATTAAACGAAATAAAGTGGAAACTAAATTGTTAGTGTACTTGTGGATTATTGAATTATGAAATTAGTGTTACAAAACTTGCACATTAAAGTGATAGTTGTAAACGAGTGAGAAGGCACCTTCCGTTTTATACAACTGTCCTTGTGTTTGTGGCTAATTCTGAATGATGAAGAATACATTTTAGATTGAGGTTAGTTTTTGCGCATTTTTATATATTCAGAATACAAATGGAATACTGCCATTTTACAATAGATGGCGCCAGTAGTAAAATTCTGGGCAAATAAGTCAGTTTAGAAACGTCAAATAATAAGTTAGGAATCTGTCAACAACTCTTTATCATTACATTTGTGAGTTTTTATCGGCGTCATATATTTTTTTTGTACATGGAAATGCCGCGAATTTTAGCCGAGTACGTCATTTCAGGGAAGTTTTGCTTTTTGTCTTCAATTCGACAAAAAAATAATTGTAATTGTAAATAATAATCTTAATTTTTTAAATAACCGACTCCTCATTTTTACTTTACCGATGCCTGTGCCATCTATGAACAAATTTAAATAAATTGTAAATATTTTCCTGCTGCTTTGGTAGAATTTATTTATATGGCATTACTTAATTGCTATCATGGCTATCGCTGTCAGCTACCTTGTTGAAGCAGTGTGGAAAATTGCTCTTTTGGCGGTGATCTTCGTGAAATTCATCAGCTTAAGTTGTTAAAATCCAAAATGTTAAACGAAATAAAGTGGGAACTAAATTGTTAGTTACTTGTGCATTATTCAATTATGAAATTAGTGTTACAAAACTTTCACATTAAAATGACAGCTGTAAACTAGTGAGAAGGCAACTTCCGTTTCATAAAACTGTCCTTGTTTTTGTGGCCAATTCTGAATTCATTGGGCATATTCACACGCTGCCATAATTGTGGTGAGTACAACCGGTTTTATTCAACTCCTAGCAACTCAGACGGGGCGTAAATGAGTGTAGTAAATTTGAATGCTATACAGGAACATTTAAATGTATTGCAGATGAAATTTACTTGTTAGAGAAAAACAGAGCTAAAGAATGCAAGAGATAGAAGTAACTTTTTATATGTGTGCTAGTTTTCACGCGTTTGGTTTTGCGTGAAAAATGTTTCGTTAAGTTCTTCCGCTCCCTTCCCTCTCTCATCTATAAAACCGGTTTTAGGCGCCATGAATATGCACTGTGTGAATAGGCCCATTCGTAGCTGCTCGAATTCCCAGAACGGGAGAAGGGACCTTTCACTTCATAATCCCCGGAACTAGAGCAAGGAAGTTTCACTTCAAAAATGCGATTGATTGATCGAATGATTGTAGAAACTTCTGGTAAGGCTTCTATTAGTGAAAGAACGTGTCGCGAATTGTTTCAACGATACAAAAGTGGTGATTTTGACCTGGAAGATAAGGAGTGCCCTGGTAAAAAAGTTTGAACGCGCATAAATTGGAGGCTTTACTGTATGGAGCTTTGGGAATGATCCATTTTCACGAGCGAACAGCTGCTCCGACGGCAAAGAACGAAGGTTTTTTTGCACAGTACAGTGACTGGTTATGAAAAGTGGATCCGATGCGGTAATTCTAAGCGAAAAAAATCGTGGTGGCTGCCGGCCATACATCAACATTGTCGGCCAAACCAAATATTCATGGAGCGAAGCACATGCTTTGTATTTGAACCAGCTCGGCTTGGTTTATTATGAGCTGCTGCAACCGGGTGAAACCCTCACTGGAGCTCGCTGCCGAGCACAACTAAAGCGTTGATCTTGAGCATTGAAAGAAAAACGGCCACAATTCGACCAAAGACATGACGAAGTGATTTTGCAACGCTCGGCATTATTTATGGGATGACCAATATTGTCGAAGTACTAGAAATCGAAATCGATAGTAGTTTACAATCTTCGTATTGTTTGGTCTAACATATGCCCTTTTTTGAAAAGACTGAAGCCAATAAGAAATCACCATAAAATTTTCAAAAAGCAAATAAGGCAAATTTTTAAATTCTTCTTTAATTTGTCTAAGCACGTCAAATATCCTCAAGGAAAACGTATTAAATTTTCATAATGATAACTCAGAAGCAAACATTTTCCATCAGAGACTATCGCTTAGAAACATATATATGTATATACCTGTATATGTACATATATATATATATTTTTTTTGTTGCCATTCTGTTTATTATGTTGTGCTGTTGGGTGCTTGTTGTATTCTTGGTGAGTAATGGAGGTGCGTAAACCTCATTATACTGCAGCTTTGTAGCAATATTTTCCACACAACAAAACCCACCAACAACGAGAAAAAGCTCGCAATTAAGCCAGAAAACTTAAAATTACGGTGAACAGGACTCTCGTTATGTACACGTGGTGCCGCTGGTTGTTGGTGGTGCGCTCTACAACCTCAATAGCACAGAGCGCCATACTAAGGCGGAATGTGCAAAAATAAATAAGAAAAACAAACAAAAACCGACAACACAAAACCTTTTTCTTAATATTTAACTTAAAGCACAATAAAACAGGAGTGGGGAATGGGAGAGCGGACCGGCGATGCGGGACGATGAGACGACGACGGTGGTGTGTTTTGGGGGGGGGGGTCGGTTGGGGGATGAGGGCGCCACAATGGAACAAAGGAGCTACACCCGAACAAGGAGAAGAAGCATAAGACTCCTTTTTGCAGAATAATGTTATAGCATAACGATGTCCGTACTACCGTACACGGTACGCAAATATATATATATGTATATATAGTATATATGTATGTATATGCAACTTTGTATACGGTTCGTTCCATTTATTTCGATCTTGGGGTGTCTTGTTGTCTTTATCTTTTATCCTTTATTACAACGGTTTATTGTTGAGTTTTTCAACATGGCAGCATCAGGACTCGGGACATACCTATGCACAGTTCTTGTGGTACATAAGGAGCGCGTGTCGTCATGTATAGTATGTACGTGTGTACATCCAAAGCTCGATATCGGCAAAAACCAAAACCAAAGAAGAAGAATGGCTCACTATCTTACCCCCTCCAACCCGCCACCCTACCCACCATCACCTCGTCCCTGTCTTCCGCAGAGTGCGCCCTAGCCATCCCTATATACAATATACCCTACCCTACACAGCACAACGGGCGGTGGGACTAGCTGTTTTCGTTGCCCGCATCAGGCTCACTGCTGAAGAAAGCTCTTTTTTCTTAGGGTATTCGGTGCTATTATTGTGCAGGGAGATATCAATCGGCACACGGCAGCAGGCCTAGAGCACGCAGGATAAAAAGAGAGAAAAACGAAAAACACAGAAAGAGAAAACTTTCACACGCGCCACCATCCAATTTGCACACCTGTGTAACAGAATGTGCCGTGTGCGGAAAGGTGTGCTCCAGATCCAGATCCGATGTCGGAGATAACGAAGTGAGAGCTTTAGTAGAAATTGTTTCTCTCCCATATGCGCTCGTTCTCCTCTCCGTCTCCGCTGTCCCTACACCGTTCGTCGTATAACGTTCGGCTTACTTTACGAGTATAGTCCTTAGCCGTAGTCTGTATAGTCTGCTCAAAATGCAGACTGCCGAGGTGCCCTTATGCTTGTTGATATATACATATTAGTAGGGTACCGTGTCCATGTATTGTTGTATCCTTTTTTTCCCAGTTTATGCGTGTATAGGTGCGGATTTACGTGCCCTCCAAATCCGTATATTCTTTTCGGCATCGTGGAACAATGCGGTGCCTATTAAAAAAATCCTCTTTGTTTCGTGTTACCCGATGCGGGCCTATAAGGAATAGGGTTGAAACGGTGAGTGTTGGCAAAGTGGGTGGGGAGAAGTGTATAGCGCTCAGGAACTGCTGGTTATGGTTACGGTATGCGGATATGCTAATGACGAAAGGGTAGATGACAGGATGAGTGAAAATTTAGCACGTGAGAAATTTTCTAAATCAATTTGCATATAACTTGCGGGCTTTTTCCGTCGACATGCGGTCGAGAAAAGGAGTCCTGACACACTTTTCCACATAGAAATATCCTTTTATATCTATGGGTTGAAAAAAAATCCTGTGTTTTTTTTTTAATTTAATCTCATCCTTTTGTATATGTGTATTTATACAATATGTGTGTATAGCGAACACCACTTTTAATCAGATTATTAACTGTAGGCCCTGATAGACTCCCTCGAGGACGAGAGATAATCCTTCCAATGCATCGCAGCAACACTAACACGGATGCGAATGGGGAATTTTTATTAAAAAGGATCTTTCAGCCGAAATGTATTTTTTTTTTGTTATATGAAATATACTAGGAAAGGTTTTGTTTTTTTTATAAATTATTTTTAAAGGACGAATAAAATCAAGGAATTTTTACAAATTATTTTGAACGAACTGCGTGCTGCTGGCTCCACCTCGTGGTGATTGTGCTAATGAAAATTTGGACTTATAATACATTTCTGGGATGCGATTAATTTTTCCTTTTTTGCTCGGTAGTGCCGACCTTAGTGGTTTGCAGCTTGTAATTAATTTTTTTTCTCGGGAAGAAGAGCATTTGAACAGGAATTGAATGAGTGTAATTCAATTAAGTTGGGTTTTAGCAGACAATATCGAGAAATGTTGGAGTGAAAATTGTAATAATTTAGTTTTGTAAGGGTTTTTTTTGATGCTGGTTAATGTGATTATTGTTCGCAGAATTCTTCATTTATTTATTAAGTCTGGGGAAAAAGTTCGTGCCGTTTTTCTGGTAGATGGCGTTAAATGCAAATAAGTCACGAACTTACTGATCGCAGCGGAACCATTAAACGCTTGTTTGAAAGGTGACAATTCGAGTGCTACTTTGAGTGTATAAACAATTGGTGCAGTGGTTGGGGAGTTGCTTTAAAATAGAGAAAAACAAGTTTTTTGGGAAAGTATTAACGCTGTAGTATATTTTTGAAAATACCTAAAACTTCCACTATCGATATCTCAAAAACGAAGCCAGATATCGAAAAAACATAGTTTACATTTTTTTATTTTAGGTTGTTTTATCGAAATTCATGATTAAAATATCGGCGCCGCGGAACTCGTAGTTTGGATATAACTAAAAACCTTGGGAAATACCTCGAAACGTGAAATTCCAAGTGGCAATATCTCCAAAATTAAGCGAGATATCGAAAAAAATTATTTTACATTTTCATTTTATTTTGAGGTGCTTAAAAAAGCGCATGATCAAATGGCGTGGCTGTGAAAACCGTAGACGTGCCGTTTTCACTGCTCCAACATACAGGGTGTATTACATCAAGTTACAAAGCGGCCGGCTGTGGATAGGCTTTGGATAGACGAACAAAAAATTTTATTGGGCGGGGGAGGAAATCGTAACGGTTTAGCCGCTAGGGGGTTTTGAAGTTTTTTTGGTAGAGGTTTACATATCACCCTGTATTTTTTTAACCCTGCGGAATATTTTCATGAATAAGGGACCAATGAACGCAGAATTCCTCCCCCTATCTACGATACGATGGTAATATCTTACCAACTTTTGGAGTAATAAGTCGTCAAAGTCAAAATTTGGTTTTTTTTTACTAAAATTTCAACTTAAACTACCTTGTTCTCCAAAAAATACGTAGTTAACTAATTTTTTTTTTCCAAAATTGGAAAGCTTAGACAATTTCCTATAAATAATGTCTGGACAATTTTTATGCTACGGCCTTTACTTTTAAAGTTATCAGCAATTTTAATGCTAAAATTGGATCTATTTCGTACTTTTTTAGTACTTTTTCCCCTAAGTTTTGTCGAAAAGTATCACTTTTCGCACATTATATTACTGTTTTCTGGAGATAAAATTCGGGGAAAAGTTTAATTCTTTTATTTCCCGGGTGGGAGTCGCTTCCGTTGTCATATTGTTAATACAATAAATAACGACTTTAGACATCCTTTTAGGGGTATTTTGAAGATAACGCGAATATAGTCACTCGCACAAGCTGAAGTTAGCACTAATGAGTCAAGTCTCCAGGACCCACACTTCCCTCCCTGAAGGTGTTGATCCGATCCTGATAAGCGGATGCAAAGGGCCATTTTACACGATGAAACACGAAACAAAAAGTTTCATGCAACTTTGCTCGGTTTGAAGGGGAGAGGGGAGAGAGGGTTTGAGGGAACACCCTTCAAACCGAGCAAAGTTGCATGAAACTTTTTGTTTCGTGTTTCATCGTGTAAAATGACCCAGACTGATATAATAGCTGCGATCCATTGGGCGATTTTTCTACACACAAGTGAAATAAAAGAGGTATAATATAATACAATATATTTTATACAATAAAGTTTTAGTTAAATTTTGAGTGTTTCATTTCTGTAATCCAACAAGCCTTTCAAAAGCTACAGCCATCCAAAATAAAAATTTCATGACAAAGTGTACGTGGTCTTAATATTTTACGCAGCACGTACATAAGCTGCTTTCGATTTGCCACACTTATCTGATACCACACTTATCACTTTTCCCTCAGTTTCACTGAAAATGGCTGTTCGATTTAGCGATTCAGTTCCTATTTTACAATAGATGGCGACAGCTTCCAACTGATACAAAACCAAGTGATGTGATAAAAATATTTTTTCATCACATCAGTGTTGAGTAACTGATTTTTAGGTTATGCACCGAATTCCCAACATATGTACTTCATTCTGTCAAGGAAGAAACGTTAAAGCCCGGTATGGAAGGCTCAAGAAATTTGCTCAAGAAAACTTCTGCATTTATTTCCTTAAGAAAAATTGACAACAGTTCAGAAATTTTGACAGTTCCTTTTTTTCATTGCGAACATTACATAAATTGTTTTATGATTGAATGAAATTGTTTTAGTTAATAAGGAATTAAAAAAGAATTAAAAAAATAATAATAAAATTTAACAAAATGTTATTTTTAGTATTGCAGAAAGTTCCTTTCAATTTCAAAAAACAGCTGACATGTCATGAACTCATGAACCGTTAAAATTCCTTCAAGAAATAAATGAATCGACACTGGGCCCGTTTAGGCCCAAGTTAATTTAACTGAGCCAGGCAAGCATGGAGGCTATACAAGGAGACAAAACTCCGTGTTGTCAATTTTCGTTTGATTATTGGTGGCGCTGCAGTCAAATGTACCCCAAAAAACATGGCCGATTGTATTCATGGTTCATGGTAAAGTTCGTTTATTACTAATATATTTTACGTTTAGCAGCTTACAGCTGTTTACCAGCTTCTAAATTCGATTTTATATCAATGCGATTTTTCGTAATTAATCAATTTTTGATGTTTCCAATGAATTTTTATCAAATTCATGTGGGGTACATCGGACAAAGGTGACATCTGTGGCCAAAAATGAACTAGAAGTTTAGTTTTTTCTACCCATCCATTTCCTGTCATTTTCCCCATAAGAGTTTTGTCTCCTTGTATATTCTCCATGTAGGCAAGTTAACAACGGCATAAACAGCAATTTTTTTGAGCGCTGTTAGCTAACTTATTTCTGCTTTTTGGCTTAGCTAAAATATAGCACAGCCAAAAGAAATGACGTTTGCTTGTAAATTTTTGTTGTAAGCAAATAATTTAGAAGAAGATGAAGATTTTATTATTATTATTATTCATTTTTTAGATAGATAGATAGATAAAAAACCTAACCCCTTTCAAGTGAGTAAATATCACATAAGTGACTGTTCTATTTGCTTTTTGCAATCGGTTACAAGTTGACACAACACAAGTGAGGCAAAAGTGAGTACGAGATTTGATATGTAAGGAAAATGTGATGAATATCAGATAAATTTGGCAAATTGAAAGCAGCTATAATCTTAACCTTTCAAAAGAAAAAGCCATCTATTATTGAGTAGTTAAAGCTTTGAAAAACCTGGTGGAAATTTTATGCGTAACTGCCCAAAAATATGAGCAGGTGTAGTTGCGAGTAACTAGTCGCAGTTTTGAGTTCTTTTCCAGTCCAAATGGATCACAGCTAATGTAGTATCTGCTGTTTTTTTATGTGAAAGTCTAAACTTAGGTGTCACCCTTTATACTACTTTTTGCTCGATATTGGCTGCACAAAAGAAAGTACGAAAGTCCATGGTGAAAATTTTTTTGTATTTTTATTTAAGAAATTTTTAAGAAAACATTAACATATTTTAACCCTTTGGCCATGAACAAAATGTTTCGTAAAAGGTCGACTAGCGTTTGCTTCATTTACTTCAAAATACAGGACAAATTTAAACTTACTATGCAAGTATTTGTACTTTTATACGAAAGGCATAGTGTAAGTAACCAACAAAAAACTGATACTATAAACGAAATTGTTCACGCCTGCAGATTCGTGTTTGAAACTAGTTAACAAACTAAGAATTTTATTCTTACTTTTTAAATTTATTCTTGTAGTGTTTGCGAGAACATAAAATAACATTAAAACTAAATTTTAATTAATAATAAAAAAAATTAAGCATTTATAGCATAGCAAAATATTATACAAGAATTTTACTCTTTTGTAATGGCAAATAGCTCTCCAAATATGTTGCTTTCTTTTTTTCCTCAAATAATTACTTTTCCTTGAGTAATAGTCATCCATAATTAAAAACAAAGCTAAATTATTTTGTAATAACAAAGAATTGACAGAATTGAATAATTTAAATGTCAGAAATAACCAAGCCAGTTGGTGTGTACAGTTGTTAGTTTTGAAATAGTCTGAAACCTTATAAAACGATAACCAAGTCGGTGTGTACATGCTATAAATTTGTTGTCGATGGAGAAGGGTACAGTTGTATAAAAAAAACTCGTCTAATACCCCTTTATGATTAGGTTGAAAAGTTGAGTCGAGGTTGAGTTGAAATTCCGACCACCGTATATGATGTCGAGTTGAGTTCACTTTGGGTTGAAATAGAGTTCAACTGATATCAAAACATAACCTCAAATTTTTGTGTGAAATTCTCATTTTTAGATACGATAGCCTCTTTTTGTTAATTCTTTTTCTATATTTTTCAATATTTCTGATTTCCTATAGAGTTTTCCATCAAAATGAACTTCACGGATACTAAACAAACAAAACAAATGTCATTTCAATCCAATTTCAACTCAACCCGCGTATATGAGTCGAAATTTCAACTCGACCCAGGCAGGAGAGCTAAGTTGAGTTGAATGAACCCAGTTTCAACTCAACCCCCGTTTATGAGTGGGTTGAACCTGGGTTCAACCTAGGTTGAACCCAGTCATAAACGGGGTATAAGCCGTATGTAAAGGGTGTCCAAAAAGAGCGGAAAATTTAAATATAGCTATAGTTCGATGGTTATTAAAAATAGGTCACTATTCGACACAAAAACGCATTGCTATTGTTACACATTATTTTAAAATTGATGAAAGTTTGACAGCCACGATTCGCATAAAGCGTCCAATTTTTGGTAGACGAAATGTTTCAAGTGTATCAGCTGTGAAGAGAGTAATTGAAATTTTGAGGGGACTGGATCAATTATTATCGATGTCAACACATTATGGCCACAAAAAGAAACAAGACTCACTCGCTCAGCTCACACCTACACTATATTTTTGCGCCTGAAACAAGCGTCCTCGTATATTTCGGTGCAATGGTACAATATGTACACAATTATTTGAAACATAACGAATGATACTTCTTAGAAGTTGGAATTAGTGGAAAAACCAACAGTACATTTGAATAGAGGAAAAAAGGTAATACCTTTAAACGTCAAATATTTTCTGCTTTCTGTTTTGACATTTCACATCGTAAGCTCATTACAAGTTGAGCCATGACCAGGTAACCAGCCAAATAACGCGTAACGGTTATTCAAGTCTATTAAGATAATGGACGTTCAAAAAAGAATCGGGCATCGTCTACTAGAGATATTTGTTTGGACCGCAAAATCGTCTAATATCGTGCATAAATTCGAGACACGTGGAACGGTGGTAAATGTGACAGCACCAGAGCGTTTTCGTACAGCTCGTTCCACTGAAAATATTGCAGCAGTATGAGATAGTATGGCGGAGATTTCGTCAACCTCTATTCGTCATCGCCCTCAAGAACTGCACATCTCACGGGGTCTTTTCCAGCGAATTTTGACAAAGGACTTGAATTTTCACTCTTACGTGGTTCAATTTACTCATTTCGATTCGTCAACAAGCTGATTGTCGCATCCGGGCTAATGAGAACCTGTGAGTTTTACTGTTGAGAAGGCTATGAATTTACAAAAAGACAGTGTTTAGTGCGGTTTTTGGAGTGACTGGGTCATCGATTCTTCTTCGAGAACGAAGCCGACCAACCCTGCCACACAACCAACAAAACAATGACTTTCTTGCAGCAAAAGTTCGATGCTCGCGTTATCTCCCGAAATGGTGATCTCAATTGACCTTCCAGATCATGTGATTTGACAACGTTGGACTTCTTTATTTTAAGGAAATTTAAAAAAAAAAGTGTACGAGAATAAGACAACAATCATTCAAGAGCTGACGGACGAGATAATTCGCCACATTAATGAAATGGAGCAGGAAGATCTATTGGGTGCAACAGAGTGCGGTATCCAACCTCCGCTGATAGGATGGCGTAGACAAAGAAGCCCAAAGCTTAGGGATGCCAACTTGGATACCATCGGTTCAGATTCGGGACAAGTGGAGAGAGCAGTTGCAAGGGGCCAGGGTCGGATCGCGGTTGTACAGCCGCTAAAGAAGAATGAAATTGAGCAGCAATATGTCTCAGCGTCATCCAAAATATCTACAAGCGAATGGAGGTCTGTGGTGAATATTTGGGTGACATTTTGTTCCATTTGTGATTGTAATAAACTACATTACTGATTTAACAGATAAAGTTCTCAAATTCTTTTAAAACTGTTTGTGATTTACATTGTGAAACCCTTAACCAGTCCATCATGTCGTTCGGGTTATGAGCAGATGGCGATGAACGTATGAACTTTCGTTTCAACTCATGGATCTCATAGCCATAGGAGTTCGGAAATACCTACTGACTGCGTAAAATTGTTCCCAAGTCGCGTTGTTCTATTTACGTACTTCTAGATCTAAAAGGAAGATTTCACGGTATTTGAGTAAATGAGTTACTCTAGTACAGGGGTATCAAACTCGCGGCCCCCTACGAACATTTGTGCGGCCCGGCCCATGTATGGGCTCGGCACACAATAATATATAATAAAATAACAAACCGACGAAGAATAAAAATTAGTTGGATCGTTGGGTTTGACCCTTTTGGTCCACACGATCAAATTCCCAGTATGATGAATGTTGAATATTTTGATTGGATATTTTAGTAATAAATATAAATAACATACTTCGCTTAAACAAAAAAGCGGCTTGACCGAATTTCATAAAAATCTTAGATCATACTTACGTTAATACGCTTCGAACGACATCTCAACGAAGTCGATACCTTTTTTGGTTCGCGAGATATCGTGAAGGAAAAAATGACCACATACGTACGCACACACACATACAGCAAAAATATCAAATAAAAAACGAAATTCTCTTCGTAAAAATATTCTCTTCCGATCAAACAAAACAACAGAATATAAAGAAGTTCGCTTCTGAAAAAATTCTCTTTCGATTTAATTCTTGGAAAAATGTTGAAAGTCGCACAAGGGCCATTCCATGAAAATTCGACCAACGCACAGTGGGGCAAATAGCTCATTTTTTGGACAAGCGACAATTCCCAAGCCTGGAATTAATGAAACTTAAATTTTTGAAGTGAAACTTCCTTGCTCTCGTTCCGGTGATTTTGAAGTGATTCGAGCAAGTACGAGTGAATTCAGAAAACAGAAACGAAAACAAGGACAGTTGTACGAAACGGAAGTTGCCTTCTCACTCATTTACAACTGTCACAATTCAGAATCGGCAACAAAAACAAGGACTGCCGTATGAAACGGAAGTTGCCTTCTCACTCGTTTACAAAATAACGAGAAAAAACAAAAATCTTGAAACAAATTAAATATGTACAACAAAACACAATGAATGCACAAGTATACATACTAAATATTTAGTTTCCACTGTATTTCGTTAAACATTTTTGATTTAAACAACCAAGCTGATGAATATCACCGCCAAAAGAGCAGCAAACAACAAAACACAAACAAATTTCACAATTCAATGAATGCACAACTAAACTAACAATTTAGTTTTCACTCTATCTCGTTTAACATTTTGGTTTTTAATAACTTAAACTGATGAATTTCGTGAAGATCACCAAGTAGGTGACAGCGACAGCAATGATAGCAATTAAGTGATGCCATATAAACAAATTCTACCAAACCAGCAGGAAAATATTTACAATTTATTTAAATTCATACATAGATGGCGCAGGCATCGGTAAAGTAAAAATGAGGAGTCGGTTATTTAAAAAATTAAGATTGTTTATTAAAGATAAAGTTTTTGTAAAAGCAGCGAAATGTTTTTGATTTTATACACTGTAACTGCATTACTTTCAAAATATTCATTATACTATGATTTATCAATTGAGTTAAAATATTATGGTTCTTACTTCCTATTCCCTGCTTCATTCATATTTTAGATTATAACACAAGACACGAGCAAATGAAGAAAAAAATACAATAATAAAGATCATATAGACATAAATATGTACGCGAAGTTTCACTTCTGCTTTGTGTTCTTTAATACACAATTTTTTTTTTTTTTTTTTTTAAACTATTTGTGATAAAATTGCCTTTAAACCTATCGAGCCAGAATTTTGAAATTTGAAAATTAAAGATGGCTAATCCAATATGGCGGACATAAATTTTGTAAAAAAAATAAATTTTTGTAAAAAAATTCTTTAATATTTTAAAAAATTGTTACTTTGGGGATTTTTTTGGAAACCAAAAATTAATTAATAATAATTAATTTCAAAAATTTTAAAGAATCTTACGAAAAAAATTTAATTTTCTTACCAAATTTATGTCCGCCATATTGGATTACCCATCTTTAATTTTCAAATTTCAAAATTCTGGCTCGATAGAATTCAAGGCAATTTTATCACGAATAGTTTAAAAAAAAAATTTTTAAGTTTCATTAATTCCAGGCTTGGGAATTGTCGCTTGTCCAAAAAATGTGCTATTTGCCCCACTGTGCAACGCCCGAGTAAAAATAACTTAGTTGGTTGATTTTCTTACTAGCACGCACGCGACCGCTGCTAGCGCGCATAGCGAACAAATAGGGACGCCACAAAAGTATGCACGCACCCGCCACAAGTTCGAAAATCTAAAAATTTGTTCGCTGGAGGCATCCACTGGCACGAAAATCTAAAAATTTAAGCATGAACATTTATAAATACACCCGCATCGGCAAACCATTCCAAACGCGAGTGTTTTTTTACCAAGCAGTCCCCCATCTAAACACTAACCACTTTCAATGCTGCTTGACCTACGCAATCGAACGAGAACCTTTTTACTGAGTATGCTATTGGCACCCTTTATGGTCACCAAGATAGTTGCCCCTTTTCTTCGTCCTCTACAATTTTTTAAAGCAATACAGGCGATTTCGTGCATCCCTGTGGCGGAAGCGTGGATCCCTGTGGCGAGAGCGTGGATCGCTGTGGCGGGAGTGTGCGTGCTAGTTTTGTTCGCGAGTAAAAATGAAATTCACGCGCCCGCAACAAGGATGCACGAAATCGCCTGTATTGCTTTAAAAAATTGTAGAGGACGAAGAACACCCTAGTAAAAATGTGCCGTGCGCATTTGTTCGCTATGCGTGCTAGCTATTAAATAAAAATGCCAAAAAGGACATTCGACAAAAACAAAGGATTAAAAGACCATATTAAGTATCCTTTATCCTTGGGGATCTCAAAAGGCTACGAGGGAGTTTCTCCAAATTTTTATATGTTTTGACTGGCAATACTAAAGATAAGTTACCTGAGTCTCATGCTGGGATCGAAGACCGGAACAAGAGTACCCCACCGCGTTTTCGAGGGTGCTGAACACGATGGCACTGTTAGAATTTTTCTTTGGGGTTGCGCAACCGCCCAAAACGGCCAAAAACCACCCCCAATAGGAGTTAAACGTGCTTTACACGGGTTCCCTGTAAAAAACATGTTCTCTCCTTTTTTGAGGGTGCTGAGCATGATGGTGGTGTTGGATATCGCTTCCGACCCCCACCGACTTCTCCACCGCCCAATACTCTTCCCCAAAAGGGGTGCATTTTTTGTTGTAACATCAGCGCCAAAATATATTTCCGCCTGTTTTCGAACGTTAAATAATTTTTTTTAACCCCTCCAATCCCTTCCCGCAAATGAAACAAAACGAAGATGAGATGATCGCTGGGCATTACAGGGTATTATATTAATAAAAGTTCTAAATAAACCTAAGTTTCTATGGAAATTAATTTTTTTTGTGCCCCACCTAAAGTTAAACCTTATTTGTTTGGCCCAAGTTAGCCTTTGAGTTTGATACGCTTGCTATTTCGAGAAAAATATTTTTGAACAGGCACGAGGGAGTTAATTTCAGTGGAATAGTCACTATGGTAATAGACATAAAATTTTGTCCAGTCTACTAAATTCCTGCGGTGGGTCAATGCTTCAATGCAAGCTCAACAGTTACCATCACCGACGAATTTGTTGAGTTTGAGTTTGGTGAAAGGGAAGGGATTATTTTGTAAAGAGGAACGATAACAAAAAAGGAAAGTTATCTAGGTCGGAAAAATGAAAAGGCGAAGGACCATGTCGCGGACTGGATTCGAACCACGGATCCTTGGTACGGTAGTTGGGCGCCTTAACCCCTTGGTTACCAAGGCTGTTCGGTTGTAGTACTTTTAGATTATAGCCTAGGCTGCTTGCTGAATGAGAAGATTACATCACACAAGGACAAGAACTTTCGAACCATTTAAGAAAAAGATTTTTTTTGTGCGAAAATCCAAACTCACCTTGGACTACCAATACGTCATGACGCACTCGGTACAGTTGGTTCGAAGGAGGAATAGAAGACAGGATAGGTTAATAGGAGTCTATAGAGTGCTAAAGGAGAACGCGATGAACTTTGCGTTTTAACTCCTGGATGTTAAAGAAGAACGCACCAAAGGGAAGAAGCTTGCACGAATCCCACGAAAGTAACAAAAATCAAAACAAACAATTTTTGTAACGGGGTTTCGATATACTCAAAACAGCTGGCGTCGTCAGAGGCGCAACCATCGGGTTTAGCTGAAAACAAGCTTACCAAATATTATATTACAGTATGGACTTTTACAAAACATTCCAATTATTTCAGCTTAACAATCCCCAAAATCAAATAATGTCATGTCCCCAATATATTTATGACATCTCATAGTGATAGTCGATTTGAATATCTTTAAGTACAGTAAATTTCATTATTTCTGCATTTTCTACCTTTGGACTGTCTTCATATTTAAACAATATTAAATTTTTTCAAAAATAAATCCTTTAGCATATACTATATTAAGTGTGGCGCATACACACATACACAACCAAAGCAAAGATTATCGCCCGTCTGCAATATTTTTTTGTACATACATATTTCTACTCGCATCCTTTTCACCACAAAGGTGCAAACACCATAGTAGTAAAACAAAAAAAAAGGATACACAAAACCCCCCTCCCCTCTCTCGAAAATTAAACCCAACAAAAACAAAAGCAATAAATTTTCAACAAAAATACAAAATGAAAAAAAAAATAATAAAGGAGAAAATTATCATATACAAACGTACACACACACACATACGTATATCTGCAATGAAAATATAATAATATGCATCACCTTTCATTTTTTTTTTATTTATCCTTAAATTCCTTCATATTATTATTATTTTTTTTTTCATCCCAATTATTTCATTTTTTTTTCGTGATATATATTTATATATAAATTTTTTTTGTGTGTTTGGTGGTGTGTTTAAGAGCACACAGGAAACAAATCAAAAAAAAAAAAAAAAAATTTCGGAGTTACTGCAACCGAATGTGAGGCAAAACCATACAGAAGGATATGCGCAAGGGCTGGCTATTTGGCGCAGCTATACACGGGAATATTGTTCATATAATATGCAGGTCAAGCACACACAATATATTTATTTATATATATATATATGTGTGTGTGTATTCACCACGTATATCCTTTTTCTCTTAATCTTGTTTTTTTTTGTTATTGTTGTTGTTGTTGAGGATACTTTTTGTATATATGTGTGTGTGTGTGTATGAAAAGTAATTTTTTTATTGTTGGTTTTTGTGGTAGCAAAAATTTTGTCTGCACAATATGGTTTCGCAAAAAAAGGACGAAAAAGGGATATAAATGTGGTTTTTGGGTGTCAGACACAATTTTTTTTTTAATATTATTACAAAGTGGTGAAAGTTTAAAAAGAAAAAATATTTTTTAGTTTTGAAAAAAAATTTTTTTTTATATTTAAGGATTTTTTTTTGTTGTAAAAAAATTTAAAAAAAGGACTTACCTTTATTCCTTTACAATATTCTGTTGTTATTTTTTTTCTTTCTTTTTTAAAGTTGTCCTCTATCAATAATTTTTGGATGTTTTAAATGTATGTTTAGAACAATATATAAATAAATATATATATGTGTTACAATAATTATTGTGTGATAAAATTCACCTACATATACACAGATTGATCCTGTCCACCACACTGCGTTGAATCCCTATTTAAAAAAAATAGTGTTGCCCTATGCAAAGGATATTATTACCTATACTAACATAAGTGTTTGTATTTACTAATATTTTTACATCAACTTCTTCTGTTTTTTTTTGCAATATTTTCAATAAAGGTTCTTCAAAAAAAAAGAAAATTTTTTTTTCTCGTCTTCAAGTTTTATACTATATTTTTTTTTTACTTGTGTGTATATATATATATCGAAGAAGAAGAAGAAAGAGAGCAAGTGAATATTGCGGGTGAAGAAAAAAATGGATATAAATTTTTTTTTCTTGTATAATATTAATCTAGGAAACAAATTTTTTTTTCATAACTCTTTTTTTAACGACAAAAAAAAAATTCCTTTTTTTGGGGTCTGCTTACTTGACTATAAGCACTTTTATCACCTTTGCACACACAACACTAAGAAGTTATCACATAAAGGATATATATAAAAAAAAATATAAACGAATTTTTTTTTTCGTTTGTTTAAAGGATATTTTTTTTTCTTTATTATATTTTATATTATTATTTTTTTTTATTTTTTTTTTTACTTAAAATTAAAGTTAAAAACCAAAGTTTGGCAAACACTGTAACGTTATGACACTGCGGTAGATTTTTATTGAAGTTTTTTTTTTATTTTAAAAAAAAATCACTTTCAAAAGTGTCTTTTATTTTTTTATTTATTTTTATTTATTTATTTTTTATTTTTTTTTTGTTGTTAATTTTTAAGTTTATGAATAAAACAGGATAATTACTTTTAAAAAAAAATTTTTTTTCGTTATAAAACTTTTTTTTTGTATGTGGTTTTGCAGTTGAGCCGGATTGTTCAAATATAATTCTTTTCTCTTATATATAATACTATGTATATATATATTTATTTATTTTTTTTTTTCATTTATTCTTCTTCTATCAGCGAGTGACTTTTGCAGCAATCTTCACCTTTATGGTGGACTTCTTGGACTGAACTATTTGGAGATCCTTATGGTGAGAGCAAGAGAGTTGTAGGATACTTCTTGGTTGTTGTTGTTTTTTTTTTGATACACCAAAAAAATGAAAATTCCAACATAAGAAAAGGCATCCAGCGGGAAAACTTTTTCCAGATTAAATGTCAGCCCAAGATACGTACACAGAATGGACTGGAGCTTTAGGGATCCGGAAAACTGTACTTTAAAAACAGGAATAAAACGATATTTCGACTACTACTGCGCATGTATCCGGCATAATGATGAGATATCCATTCGGAAACAAGGATAAAAATATATATATACTCATATACAAATATAATGTATACATATTGGGGTAAAATTGGGGAAAAATGAGAAAAGTTTATGACGTCAATGAAAAACGAACTAATCCAGAACATACGTCCCTCAAACTTCAACTTAATCAATAGCGCCATCTCTTTCTCAACTCAACACAATTCACATACCCCCAAAATAAAAAAAAATAAAAAAAATAAAAAAAAATATATCCTTTCCCATACCCGGGGATACCGCACAAAAAAAAATATACGATACCTGTGTACACGCATATATACTAAACACCCTGTTATCCTTTATCTGCTCCTGTATACCCTTAAGAACTCTTTCGTCCTCAAGTGGTCCACTTGCTCCTCATTATATTTAATTAAATGTGCCTTTCCCCCTCTTATTATTTTTCGGGGTGGGTGAAAGGGGGGATTATTCTTTTTTTTTTTTATTTTTTTTCTTATACTACATTCCCACACACTCCGCATCGCCATCTATCGACGCAAAAAAAAACAAAAAAAAAAAAAAATAAAGAAAATTTCTGTCATGCCGCAACATACAAGGAGTCACTTTCAAAAAGGCTCATGATGAGTTTTATAAGGACACTTCATGGAAGCTGTTTCGTTATTATTTTTTTTCATTTCATTTCATTGATTGCCATATATAACGTAAAAGGCCTCTGGTTCCTGGATGGGGTGTGTATCCTCGGGATATGTTCTCCTGCATATGCATCTGCATACGGATCCCCCGACAGGCACTGAGAAATGTCAGAAGGAATTAGGTGAGAGTCAGTATAGCATATCCTACGTCAGAATATTATAAGGAATACGAGCGAGGATACCCCGAATATGGAGCGGCACTCAGCACAGTTTATTGTATAGTATACTATATTAACATACATATATATGCATATACATACATGTATACATCCACAGCAACATATGAAGAAAAGGTTAAGTAGGCCAGAGATACGCCAGGCCCCATACACAGTCCGTCGTGCACGAAGAGTGGCGCGCTGAAAGTTTTGCGATATTGAAATTTTCATAACTTTATTTTTTTTTTGCCTCATTTTCGGTATTTTTTTTTGTCGGGCATTCTGTGTGTGAAAAATAACAATTTGTTACTGAAGGGGTTGACAGGAGCTTTAGTAAAAAATTTATTCCGATTTGATTCGGTATTTTTTGGTAGCTTTATTGTATAGGATGAAAGTTACAGTGGCTTACGAAATATTTTGTATGAAAATGTTGTGATAAAGTTTTTTGATTTAAATTTTTTACCATTAACACTATAAATTGTTTTAGTTATATTTTTAGTAGGAGGAGAGTCGTGATGGTTTTTTTCTTAAATAAGGCAATAGACCTCTGGAGCTGCTCAAATGGTATGGACCTATCAGCTTAACCTCTTTACTGTTGAAAACGATGGAAAGGTGCTGGACGTCACATAAGGTGAAAGCTGCAGCTCTTCCTTTCCTCTAAATAGTTATCTGTTCTTTTCAAGCCAAACAGGCCATTGATTGGAACCCCCAAGGAATCCGTGGAGCTGGAAAGCCGAGAACAACGTGCAGGACCCTATTAGCAGAGGCTGCAACAACTGCGAGATCGTGGACGGAGCTGAAACTTGTCGCGCAAAACGGAGTCCGCTGGCGTACAACTGTTTCTGCCCTATATCGCATGAGGGATTATAGGCAAAAGCTATTCGCTTTCAGAAAGGCTAGATCAACAACAGATGCTGTCAATATGGTGATTACCCTAGCAAGGGCAGCAGTAGATGTGAATAAGAGTTGCGCATTGATAATCCTTGACTTGAAATATGCGTTCAACACCGCGAAGAGAATCAAGACCCTTAACCTATCATATCCTTTTTCTATCTTCAGATCAAGCTTAGTACTAGACATTGCACCATGACTTGTATGGCATGACAGACTAGTGGTACAAAGGGTGATTCCTGAGCTTGACTATACCACCTAAAAAAAAATCGTCGAGGCGTTGATAAAGCTGGATACACCGAAGTATCTAGTGCGCATTGTGATAAAATTTCTTGTAGGTAGGACACTACACTGCGAGTCAGATGAGGGAGTGAGGGAGTACAGAAAAATTTTCTCCGTCCTAGGTCCCCTTCTGCAGATCGTCATGTATGATGAAGTATCTACGCCTCCCGGGAGAAGCGGTCGCTATTGAGTTCGCCGATGACATCGGGGTCGCTGTAGTAGGAAGGAAATCGATCGCGCTGCCAGTCCATCGTAGCATGGCAGAGGAGGTGGGGTGAGTTTAATAAAGATGGACCCATAGGCTTTTCCAAAATGTGGAACAGTGAGTTATAAGGGAACATGGCGAAGTGAGTTTCTACCTCATGCAGTACCTAAGTGGACACCTTCATCGCTTCAAGCAGCACGATTCATTCTTTTGCCCAGAATGCCTGGGCGATGAAGAGGACGCGGAGTATGTCCTCTTTAAATTCTAGAGGTTTTGGGAGCACAGGACTATGCTGGAAACCGCCAGCGAGGTACAGCTAACATCGGAAAACATCCGTGGAAGTGGCGCTGAAGACCATCCATCAGAGGCTTAAGCAATACGTAGCCCAAAGAAGCAGAGAAAGGCAAAGAAATGCCAGCAGAGATAGCTGATCCACCCTCGTGACACAATGGCGTAAGCCGGTCAAGCTGGGAGAATGAAAGCTAAGAAGAAGGTGGTTCTTTTCTTTAGCTGGGCTAGAGACCCACAGAACCGAAAGGCATGAGCTTCTCGGTAGAATGATGGTTACATTCCGATACATCTACGGGAACTTATGTAGCTAGTGAATTGGGTAGCGAGCTTCGTCTCAGGCACCTTTCCCACGAAAAATGCATAGACGGGAAGTCGCCCCGGTAAGCCCCACCCACCACTGTCACGGCTCTGGTGAGTACGTTTAAGGGACCCATTTTTAAGGGTCACGCTGATGACGCCATACCGAAGTAATGCCTCTACGGCTCGTAACGGTCTGGGTTCAAACGTCATGCAAAAGGTTGGGAGTTTAGTCAGTAAGGAATCTGATACCACCGTCCTTGTGCGGACCCCCAGCAGTGTCTCCTGTCGTAGACACGGTAGCCTTAGACAGACGGTCGCACACATTGCCTGCTTCTACACCGGATGTAAGATTCTCATCACTCTCTCGTAAAATAAATGGTCCACCTCCAAGTGCCTCATAGTACCATGGGTTAAGTGACTGAGCCTAGCCTATTGGCAACCGGTCCCAAGTCTTTAGACAGCCTTAATCGCTAATAAGACCGTTTGCCTTAAGGGGTGTGTCACTCTAAGCACAGCGAATCTTAGGCTGTTGAAGGAATATGTAGTCATGTGGGGCTGCAGTATCACCTCCAGAACCTAGGACTGTCTCAAGAGATAGAATGGCGACTCTGCGGATAGACAGAATTAGACTTCCGCACGTGTTCTCAGTGAATGTCCTGCTATGATCTGGATTAGAAGAAGAACAATTATCAAAGAGTCGGATGAGGACTAAAGTGATCTTAATTCCGATCAAAGAGATCTTCAAATGGATAAACGAGGGTAAGAAACGGCAAAGTATTAAAATCCGATAAGCTTGTCATCCTGCCTGCACGCTTATGACCTACTTCTCCGAAACTCTAAAACAGTTAATCTTAACTAGTGGATCTGTGTCTTGGTGCTTTATCTATGGTAGCTTATGGGATGGGATTATGGCTATGGGGTTAAGTTTTGAAAATATTAGAAGTAAGAGAACATGATGATCCTAGTAGGATCAGGACAGATGGGACAGATTCTCTTCACAATTTATGGAATTACAGAGATGGTTCTGGACGTTTACCCCGAAAAGACAGAACTGATGCTTTTCACCAATAGAACAAAAATCCATGATTTCAGTCTACAATAAATTGGCGATCGTTGAGCCTATGTCGATCAGCTAAGTATTTGGGGCTTACTATAGACCCAAATCTGAGTGGAAAGCTCAACATCAAAGAGAGGACGAACAAGGCCAGTATAGGTTCTTATGCCAATAGGCAGACCTTTGGCTCTACCCAGCCGTGATAAGACCAGTGCTGACCTACGGCATAATTCCTGACCTGCACCTACCCAATCTTCACATCGGGCAAAAGATAGCCTGCATGGCCTTAGACTATGAAAAGTGGGTTTCTGGGTGGAGGTGGAGAGGAAGTAAGCTCTGCCTCCGTCAATCATGAACCGGTCTGTGAAAATATTCCTTCAAGAAACGATCCATTACCTATGAGGGTTCAATGTTACTCCTCGGCCACTTTCATTTTCAGAATCCCTTCATCAAGGCATCATAAGTTTCCTTATCTCTTTTGACGTGATTCCCGGACCATCGTGTCCGCCAATTGGTTTCCTGTCAGAATGCCATACAGAATCCCCGTTTCATCGCAGCGCAGTATTCACTATTTGAAGGTCCAACGGCGGCAAGTTCAGTAGCGCTCCACCCTCCTTTAGTTTGGCTTTAATCCACCAGATCACCAAGTCATTATAGTGCGTATCTAGCAATCACTCTTTTTCACTAGATTTTTATCTTCAAAGGGATTTTTCCAGCTTAACCGCGAGTCGTAGTAGATACCGAGATATTTGACCGATCAAGTCGCGTTCATCTCCAATTCGAAACTCGTCAATCTCCATAGTGAAGGCAATAGCGTCTGTCTTACAGTAAGGCCTTGTCCCCTACATCACTGTTTTACCACTCGGAGGCCATATCTAAAGTAATGATCAGTAGTGCCACATCGTTGGCATACCCAACAATGCCCCGCCCAGATTCTTTAGCCGCCTAAGAAAAGTGTTTACACCGATGTTGCACAGAAGAGGTGGTCGAACCATATTTTGTGAGCAACCTTTGCTGCGAGTCTCCTATGCTCATTGTCCTCTTTTCAGCATGTCCATTCACTTCACTACCATTTTCCTTAAAATAGTTTCCACTAATTGGTTCAATTTATTCCGTATGTGTCCTCCATCTTCACTAATTTTGTTTTTGCAGTAATCTCATAAAACTCACTCCGATTTGTTTAACTACGGTTCATGTGTTTAACATTTAACAACTGTCAGAGAGTTTTTCCTCTTTTTCTTCTTCTTCTTAACCATCAGGACTGCAGGGTTAAAGTTTAACTATACAATGGATAACCATGCGAGTTTTGTACGTCAAAAAGTTATGCTCGTGGTTATATACTTAGTTGTTAACTAGGGTGCTTTTGAACGGCAAAAGTGTACCATGGTTTACCATAGTAAGGTTTTTGAACGCGCTCCTAGTCACCTGATGCATCATTTCGTAATAAGTACCTTGTTTAAAAGTTAATAGAGAAAAGCACCGTTAACTGTGTAATAAAAGACGAAAGATATATAAAAAACTATTTTTTATTTATTTGTACAAAAAAAACCATATTAACTTAAACCTACTGAGATTTCTAAAACAACTAATTTTCGTCTGGATTACACACCACAGGCTCACCAGGACTCGTGATCATTTTAATAATATCCCACAAACTGTATTCACTCAAAATATCATCCACCATTGGAACAGCAAAATCATGAATTTGCCTACTAATCTCCTCGTGATCATTTTCAACAAAATCCATTAAGAACTTTTCAATAAATCTATTCGCAAAATCATTTGCAAGACCTTCGCTGGCAATTCCTGTAATATCAGAATGAACATTGCCCAACGAAATGACTACGTGGAACGAGCCAATTTGTACGCCACTGAGTTTAATCTTCAGTTGAATGTTTCCCTTAATTCTGAGATCTTCAACGCTGAAATCTAAATCTCCGGCTGCAATGATTTGTGCTGTTTCGTTGAGGTATGCATCAAGGACATATTGTCCTAATGCGTGGATCTTGTTGAAGTTTACATCGAAATCTAGTGTTGCTTTTGTTAAGCCAACGCTGAGATCGGTTTTAAGGACATCGTAGTTGTCGAGACCGGTTAAGATGAAATCTTTCAATTCGGCATTTGCTCTGGAAATTGATTAAAAAAATTTTTTTTTTAGTAAAATTTTAGTATTTAGTACTTTAGTAGTATTTTAGTATTAACAATATTAATTGATTTTAACAGTAGAGTCTGTAACAAATCAATATTTTGTCCCTTGGTTGTTCAATTTCTCGCTGCACGAAAAGTGGAACGATAACCGCAACAAAATTACTGAATTCAGCATCGTTTACAAGCTAACTCCTGGTTCAGTTCTAAGAATATAATGTATGTAGGCTGCCGCCGTGGCAAAGTCAATAAAAAAAGAAGAAGATAAGAAGAATAAAGAGTTAAGACAGGCAAGAGCATCGGTTTAGAGTGGATTAAATTAGATATAAAATACAAAATTTTGTTAATGTTTTGTTCAGTTTTGATATTAACGTTAAATAAAGTTTGCTTAGTCAATAATAAATAATAATCCTACATGCATACACAAGATAACATGGACGTCATCAGATGGGACTTGAGAATGTTATAGTTAATACAAATTTTGGAAGTATGGATTGGATATGGGAAATTACCGAAGAGCGAATGTAGACACCGATCACTATATAGTTGTTGGAACGATGAGGACAAAAAATCATCAACAAGGCATTCAGGAATCACAACAAAGAAATAAAATGGCGCATAGAAAAATAAAGAAATGTAGAAACAAAGTGTGATGAACAATGTAAAGGAAGAATTGAAACAACCAAACAAGATAAGTGCATTTAACAAGAAGGACAGCTCGAAGGCACACGAAAAACGTCTTAATATCTCGGCCGTACTTCCAGGTAATCTCTAACCGGGATTCCTTCCCGGATAACTGAGAGATCTTCTCCACTATATCAATCTCATTATTGAGAAAACATATCGGCGCTTATCTAAACTAATTTTCTATTGTGGTTTGCTCAAAGGTGAGAGGCTTATTTCTACCTCTCCTAATACATGGCCGTTATATTTTCTCTTTCTAGATTGTTCTTGCGCCCGAAGGCTTGCAGTGGATTTTAATCATTGGCGCCCACATGTAAGCCTAATAAGCGAGGAAGCCATTTTCTAATTAATGGCCGAAAGCCGCATATTATTCGGATGTCGACAGTACAAAGGGGCATTACCTCTACGCCCTAGTCTTTCACATAAAAAACATATTGTTTATAAGTTACCCGTGAAGACAACTCGGCGCCTTCAAATAATTTCCCAAAAAGGAAGAACTTTTCAAGACCAGCTAAAATCGGGGAAGCTAGTACGGGGATTTTCATAAACGTAGAACTGCGGTTATTCTGCAATATTCAGCTATAGACTTCCAATTGCTGAATATTGCAGAATGAGCCCAGTTCTGTGTTTATGAAAATGCCCGCTTCATCAGCCAAGCAACCAGGTCTACATCGGGATAACGGGGCCATGTGTACAATTACAACGGAAGTGCTCAACGCAATTCTCGATCTGCTGTCACCTGATTTATACATCAAGCAGCAGACGACCTACACGGCAGCGGATTACTTGGTGGAGAAGACCTACGGGCACAGCAATATGCTGCGATCTCTATCACCGGAATGGTAGTAGATCCCACTGACAATAGCAATTTTTCAGTAGAAGTAAGTTTAACGTGAAAAATTCTGGGAAGAAAGCATTGATATACATCTTCTTTTTGTAGACTATAGAAATGCTTACGACATGCTGAATAAAAGAGAGTTGTGGAACAAGATGAATGAAATGGGTTTCCCGAAAAAATTAATAAAACTATGCGAAATGACGACCAAAGATTGTAAAATACAAGTGAGAATTCGAGGTTGTAACTCAATAAACTTTCCTCAAGCATCGGGTCTGCGACAAGGAGATGCGATCTTACCAATACTTTTTAACTTTGCTCTGGAAGCAATAATGATGGAAACACAGCTTAATGGAGCAAATAGCATCTTCACAAAGAACATTCAGATACCAGCCTTCGCAGCGGACATAGTCATAATTGGACGCAAAGCGCAAGATGTGAAGGAAACCTTTTCCAAAATTGTAGAAAGTTCAGCAAAGTTCAATCTACGAGTAAATGACACAAAAACAAAGTCCATCCAAGTTGGGTCAATCAGCTTAAAATTTTCGAAAGGAAGAACTTAAGAAGACTATTTGGTCCTGTAAGGGTTAACCAAAACGAATGGCGCATTAGATCAAACGAAGAACTTCAAGAAATGTATGACGGCATAAATATAGCTACCCTACGTAAGATTGAATAGACTGAGATGGCTGGGACACGTTGTACGAGCGTCAGAAGATAGAATGCTAGCCAGGATTTTTAATGGTAGACCATCAGGAACGAGAAGAGTAGGACGACCAAGAAATAGATGGATGGATGACGTGCTAGAAGATATACGGAAACTTTGTATAACAAATTGGAGAGAGCTAGCAAGACGTAGAGACGACTGGAAGAGGAGACATCAAGATGCCCGAGTCCTGGGGTGGTAGCACGTAAGTTGTTTCAATGTGTAAGTTGTTTCAATGTTGAAACAACTTACGTGCTGCCACCCCTGCAAGGACTGTAGCTCCATTTAAGAAGAAGAAGTTTAACTCAAGGGATGAGGCTAGATCGGGTAGGTTACGTAAGTGGAGTTAAGAGATAGTTGAAAGTTAAAGCGATGAACCGTGAGTTTCAACTCCTGGATGTTGTATGCATTCAGGAATACTAACTGTAGAAGGTTGTTCCACACTTTTTTTTTATGTGGAAGACTAGAGCTCAGGGAAAGCCCTTTGTACTGTCGACAATCTATTTTCTTCGTATAGAGTGCAATGTCGAACAGCAAGCTCTAGTCGATAGATAGTGAAGGGGAAGAGAGAAGTAGGAGGGAACTGCCACAACCACCTAACCCCAACCATTTCTATCGCGACTCTGGCATCGGGGCAATGAGAAACAACTCGCTGGAGTGTTATGCCTCCTGCAACAAGTTGAATCCCATCAACCAACCGATGACATGCGCTTGGTGGAGCGGGGTAGTGCTGGCGGAAGGCTATGACAGGAGGGAAGGTGGGAAAGGCGACGGACCCGGGACCTCTGGGAGAGACTAATCGGGTTAGTTTTGCATTGCGGTAAAACAGAGCCCTGGAAGCAGAAGATTATTTATCTCGGCGGAATTGCAGTGGTAATGGCAAAACATTTTTGCACGCCGCTGCTTTCCTACCGTGACTCAATATACTAATTGAGAAGCAAATGGCACTATCAATAATGGGCCTGAAGCCGCGCTTTTGCACCTTGTCCAGAAATTCCTGGGGTGATGTTCGAAGACTCGGCCTAGACAACCGAGTTGAGTTCAAGGCACGAACAAATGTAGGGCTTGTAGATTGTAAACTGGGGCGATGGCTGAAGAAGGAATTTGCGCCTCCAAAAAAAATACCAGCGGTTATTGTCTAGCATTTTGGAATATGTGGTCAAAGATATGATCTTATTAGAGTTGAGACAGTAATTCGTTTTAGATACGTCACCATTCTTGCGACCCCAATCAAGAATGGGTTCGATGACTTTTTTCATTAATTTGGACCTGAGTTTATGATCAAGAAAAAGAATGGCGCGAGTTGCCGAGAGGTGAATCAACTTCGCAGAAATAACCTCTCGGGTAAGATAGAGATCATGGAGGTGAACCCTTTGATCTGCAATGTTAACGACTCTCGTTATCTACAATTTGGTGCAGATTATTAGTCCCTGAGTCCCTGCCAGAAACATTCATCCAAGTTGCATTGTAAACGTTGAAATCCCAGCAACAACAATTCTATACACTCCCAGAAGAAAAGTAGGAATTCGGAGATACGTTCAGAAATAGCTTCAAATAATAAAGACGAGGCTTCATTACTAACCCCGAGATGGTTTAAATCTGAAGGTGTGCTCTTATTCTCCTTCTGGAAGGTACGCCGTTCCTTTTATAAATACATGACAATTCTCTGTTTATGTATAATGAAATTGTGCACTAAGGTGTACCCAGACACCTGATATTGATCTCTATCAGCATCAGGTGAGATTTGAGTTTCACATAGCACGAGAATATGTTAAGCATGTTTTTAAAGGTGGCAGAATATTGAAAAGAAATTTGTATGAAGCCCGAGAATATTGCAAAAATTAAAGCATACATTTTTGTATAGGGCCTTTGCATGCGCAAGATTATGAAACTCAGTTGCAGCCAGTAACGTCACGCGTTAGAACTATCGATGTCAAAGGATGGGTCCTTTTTAGAGGGTTGTTTCTCCTGAGACAAGGTGAATTCCGAGATCCGGTGATCAAGGCTGTGACGATGGCGAGGCGTAACTGGAGGTGCCAGAAGGGAGTAGGAGATTTAGTGATACTGCCTGACAGGTAATTTCGGAATGCTGTAAGTGTGAAGCTTGGACATTAACCAAGAAAATGGGCAATCACCTCGAATCTTTCGAAAGGAAAAATATAAAACTAATATTTGGACCTGAATCAACCAAAGCAAATTGGGATGAACGAAGAGACTTCAAGAGGCCGAATTCTATAAGGACTGAATGTATAAGACGAATGGACGAGCAGGTGTTTGCTTTAATCAGTAAATCCGCTTAAAGAATACATGTCTCGATTTTTTTTAACTGTTTGATCATTTTTAAAGATATTAGAATTAATCAATCTCAAAATAGACACTAAAGCTGGCACGGTTTTGATCAAATGCGATATGGAAAAATGAGACCACTTGTAGATAACGTCAGCAAAAAACTTTCTCGTCAACTCAAATACCACTTCTCTTCTTACGCACTTATTTTTATACAAATCAATAGTAGTAATAGTAAAATATTTAACTTACGTCATCCAAGACTTTTGAAGGCTAAACTCCTCATGGTCAATTTTTAACGGTGCCAACGGTGGAACACCTTGTTCAGGAAAGCCGCACGGCAGCTGTTTCTTAATATTTTCTAAGTACTCCTTAAGAGAATCTGATAATCCTCGTGCTGTAATATTTGTAAAATATATAATTAGAAATAGTTTTAAGAAATTTTACTTAATGCAATTCAAAGTTACCTTGTTTAAACTCCTCAATTGCTGCTCCATCACTGAAACTGGCAAAAACTGCCAAAACCACTAAATAAAAAATCATACTTTCTAGGCGCAACTTAACCACTCTAACTGAATTCAATAATCCAAAAATATTCACATTTTATACTTTCATTCTTATCAAAAATATTAAATAAAATTAAAAAAAGTCGTTGTTGGGGGTTGGTGAAAAAAAAACATTTTTTGGATGTTATTTTCGTCGCGAGAAATATTTATGAAAATTTCGCGACTATCTGAGACGATAATCGCCACCGACAAAAGCACTTATTTTTGATATATGGCAACGAGCATGGTTCATGAGAGATTTTTGGATAACAAAAAAACCGCACTTTTTTATTTAATTACTGGCGATTAAAAGATTTTTGATAGGTAAATAACGTTTAATAAAATTCTTGTGATAAGCGCACAAAACGTGTGACGTGTTAACAATTTTTAGTAATTAAAATATTGCTGCTGATATTTTATCAATTTGGTCTATAAATCATTTTTCCTTTCTTTTTGATATATGCTGCGATGTTGCAACTGGTGCGATGTTAAGAGATTAACGTGGATTATAAGTGGTAAAAATAATGTGGAATCCCCATTCTTATGACTTGTTTTTATATATTGCAGGTGCGAATGGGCGTAAGAGTGTCTATGGTGCGTTTTTAAGTGTCATGCGTAATGGGATATATATAGAAATATGCTCTTTCAAACAATTAAAAAACGGACATCACCTTTTCGACTTGCAGAAATGGAAAGCTGAAAAACTACCGGAAAACTTATATGAAACAAAACTCACCTACTTCTCATCTCTCTACCCAAGGGACGTTATGAGGTTGTATCACGGGGTTTTAACTGCTGGTCCTTTCTTTCTCTCCTACATCAGTGTTAGCCTGTTGTGGTTAACATTTACTTACTTATCCAGTTGAAAGGCTGTACAAGATGTTATCCAGCGCCGGCCCTAGCCCTTGATCAGGGTAGAGCGAGATTGACTTTCGGCGCCCTTAAGCCTGAACTATAATAAACGTAGTTTGACGTACGTTTTTAACGAACATACACGTACGTATCTCTCACCGTAGACCTTGACGTACAATCGGCTATAATAATCGCCGATGAATTTGAATTTGAGTCTGAATACAACAAGTATTCTACGATTTTGACATTACAACGCCGTCAACTGGGATCCAGGTCCCATAAGACGGCGTTATACTACGTTTAACGAAACATTAACGAAAACAAGTACATGTGATGTACAGGGGCGGTTTCAGAGGGGGGTAATTGGGTAATTACCCCCCCCCCCCCTAAGAATTTTCCTTCGTTATTTATGTTTATTCCTGAATATTACCAATATTTCAAACAAACAAGTAAAGTTATGGAGAATCTAGTCGGCGATCTATGACGGTGAATTTTTCCAAGACTGTTGGAGAGTCGTGGAAGGGACCGATATGGGACTGATTCCACACAAGCGTACACACGACATGACAAGAGTGGGCTGCAAAGTGGTTTATGAAGAAGAGGGTCAGAGAGGACGATGGGGAGGGCACACAAATTTGAATGATATTTTCCGCCGATTTTTGATCGAACACTTGGACAGCTCTTGCATTGTTGTTTTTTTTTCTGAAATTCCCCTTTGCTCGCAAAGAGAATGTCTCAAACAACAGCAGAGCCAGTATGATTTGTTGCCTGCAAGTTGTCCCCTAGTGTAGAAGCTCATACGATTTTTCACCGAACACCAAAAGTGAATTGACGATTGCAGACGACTTCTGTCTGTCGTGTGTACACTCGTGTGGAAACAGCCTATGTAAACAAAATGAAGTTAACTGCTCAAGCGCCGTAAGAGAAGTGATGACCTTCTTCCTTCCTGGCACTTGAAAATATCGTTTCGTCCCAACCTTCAGTCGTTTGGTAACCGCGAGTTAGGGCGTTGGTGGGGTGAAAAAGCGGCAAAAATTGTAAAAAAAATCCTGCCGATGCGTGGGTAGGTTCTATTAGGGCTGAATAACCGTTAAATACTAATGGCAGACATTTTTGACCATTTGCTAAGGGGGGGGGGTGAAATGGCAACTTCAGCTAGGGGTGGCTTGGGGAGGGTGCAAATGGTATTTATGGAATAAAAACAATATCCAAGTTTTTCCTTTTTTTAAATTACCCCCCTAAGCCAGTTGGCTGGAAACGCCCTTGGTGATGTACGTTTATTATAGTCAATCATTCATTTTCATCATAGAGCCCTGGGAACGTAGGGATTGACGTACGTTCTTTCACGTCTATTATAGTTCCGGCTTTAGGCTACTTAATCTCTCCGATCCGACTATCGGATCCGGCTGTCGTATTCGATTATCAGCTCAAACCAAAAACTTGAACCGATAATCGAAGGAGAGCCTGATAGAGTGAAAACATTTTTTATCATTCTAATTGTAGGCCTCAAAGAGCTCTATCTAAATATTTAAGTTTGTCTAACTGAATCGTAATACGAAACTTTCTTTTTGGTCAGATTTTCGGGGATAGCGTTACCTGTAGTGCGAGCAATATTAGGGATTTAAATAGAGCTCTTTGAGGACTTCATATAGAATGGTAAAAAAGTTTCACTCTATCGGGAATATATTTTTTCCGATTAGGTTTTCGAAACGAAAGAAAAAATGGTTAATAATGGATTAATTACCTAAAAAACAAGCCTTAATATGTTGCTCTACGATAATCGGTATAGCAGTTATAAAAGTTTAAGTACATTAAAAACTTTTCAAAACGTAACTCTGTATCTGGGCGGAAAATAGCAAAAAAACGCACGAAAGGAGACAAAATTCCAAAATGGCTGAAAATTTGTTCACAGCTTCCTTGGGACTTTTTAAGAAAACAATTTCGGAATCACAAAAAAAAACATGGCCGCCGGAGATATCACTTTTTGGCAAAAAATCACTCAAAAACTGATTTTTTCGAAATTTTTTTTTAGATCAGTCAATACGAAACATTATCGCCTACAAAAAGCCCTCTTGTCATTTTTTCGAAAACCTAACCCTTTCGAAGATATTCAAGGTATTTTTTTGGCCGAAAAGTGATTTTTGGAAACTTTGACTTTGATTTTCAGCCATTTTGGAATTTTGTCTCTTTAAAATGCTAATTTACCCTGACTATCAGTGGATAGTGCCGATAGCCCCCTCCCTTTTTTCTCCAAATACTCCCGGGAATCACCCCTAAACCGATTAGCATTTAAGTCTGAAACACCCTGTATACAGCAGCGGCTCTTTTGAGGATCATATCAATGTTAGTCGAGTCGCCACGATAAAAACATAGCACAGCCATTTTTAATGTTGCTGATGTTCGTCTCAAGCCGAAATGCATTTATTCAATTTTTTAGGGCCCCCGAAGTGTGCACTTTTGAGGCACAGTGGACACCAAATTTTGCAAAATTAATGACCTGTTTGGCGCTTTTTTTGGGAAAAATGGGAAAATGTTATGGGCGAAGTTCTGCATAGGCGCCAAAGTTTCTGGCACTGCAAAATCGACGCGAACGAGATTGCCGGCGAAAGCTAATGTTAAATAAATAATAATAGCCAAATTTTTCAAAAATCAACTTTTATTGCAAAAGGCGCCATAAAAATTTTTTTTCGCTCGAAATTGTTTTTCACATTCATTTCGGCGCTCCTTGCCCTGGCGCCTAGAGCGACTGCTCCACTCGCTCTACCCTAGGGCCGGCGCTGATGTTATCGGAGTTAGGAGTCCCCTTAAAGCTGGTAGGACCGATCAAATGCGCGACGAAAGATCCAAAACTGGTAAAGATCCAAAATGCAGTAACAGAATACTTTGAAATACGACAAGTTCTTAGACAAGTGGATGGACTGACGCCAATGCTTTTCAACCTAGCCGTAGAAAGGTTATAAGGAAAATGTCAGTCCAGAGAAGTGCTTCAATACCAAAACACTTTGTACAATAACTTGGATATGCGTTGAAAGGTCCTTTTTGGCAGCAAAATAGGATTTTTCGAAATAAAAGAGGCGGCAAAGGACATATGCCTGAACATTTACGAAGAAAAAAGAGAGGTTATGCTACAGTCCAGCAGCTGAAAGAATTAGAATGGGAAGAAACATTACTATCAACGAACACAACATACAAGTAGTCGACAAAACGGTCTACCATAGGTTCAGAAAGAAACGAAGAATGGAAGAGATAACTAGGCGAATACCACTGGCTAATAGAGCCTTTTACTCCCCAAAAACAAATACTGCACTCAAAATTTGTGAACAGAAAAACTAAATTCTCACTCTACAAAACAGTAATACGACTAGAACTATGCTATGGTGGCGAGACTTGGTCTATGACCCAGGACAAAGAGGAACGAGTACAACGGTTTGAAAGAAGAGTTCTCAGATAAATAATAGGGCCAACGAGAGAAAATGGACTCTCAGAACTCTTAACCTTTATGAAAATTAACATACTCCATAAAGCTCGCTACACACTGTCGTCGTTTTACTCGGCGTTCGTCGAACAGTTTTGTCCGAACGACGATAGAAAATTGCAGTGTGGATAACAACGCCGCCGCGTTTTTCGCCACAGGGAAAAATCAAATCCATTTTGATTTTTCTCCGTTCGAGGATGAAAACTGTGTATCGTCGTTCGTCGTTAAGCAGTGAAGTATGTACCTGTGGTGCACAAAAATGAGTTTGCAGCATACACGTTTTTTTCATACATTTTTTTCCAGAAAGAAGCGCCGCTACTGCCAACAAAGTATCTTCGTCCATGGTACTATGCGAACTAAACGACGAGTAATGTGTTTAGAATAGAGGCGTACGTCATTTGTTGTTCGGACAACGCTGTTCGACGAACGCGTAGTAAAACGACGATAGTGTGTAGCGGGCTAAAGACTAGCCGGTCACGTAATCAGGATGGATGACAACTTTAATCCAAAGCGGCTCATGGTAGCAGAAATTTCGGAAAATAGACCAGTGGGCGGACCCACGAGGAGATGGATAGACTCTGTGACGGCTGACGTAGAGGCAATTCTCAACGTTCAGAACTGGAGGTATACTGCAGGGGACCGTCAAACTTGGAGAAATGTGCTATTGAATGGATAGATGAATATATCCACCTACCTTGGTATGAGACCTGGGACATTCCACGACCTGCCTCTTACCGGACATTGAAAGAGAACATACTCAACGTCCACCACTGCCTTTGGACATTACGGATCGCCGTCGTTACAAAAACGTTGGTAGGACTCGCCTCACTCAGCCTCCTGAAGAACCACTTCTACACTCTCGAGCATAAATTTGTTTGTCCATCAACCCCCAGACAATCTCAACTGCCGGCGTACTATTTTTTTAAAACCCCTTTGTACATACTCTATCTATACTATATCATAAAGGCGCCAACCCTCATTAGCCGGTGTCTCGATGAAGATCATTCCCTTTTTCACAAATATTGCTTCATTCGACATGGTTCGATATAGCAGCATGCGTAGTGAGCGCTTATTCGATTTCTAACCCTTATCTTTTGTAACGAAACAGGGCGCTGTAAACAAAAACCACAACAGCATCACCGCTGTCAAGACAAAACCGCTGTAAAGCCATTACGAAACAGAACAGCGACGCGCAGCAAGGCGCCAATATAAAAGGCCGGTGCATGCCTGCGAAAGTCAGTCGTAATCAGACAGTGTAAGTGTTGATTCCTCTGCCTGATAACTGGACGGAGCCATAGGAGCGTTGATCGTATGGTTTACAAGAAGACAAAACCAGGGGCGGCGACCAACCGATAAACCGACAAGAAAGAATTGATCCGGCAGTACTCCAACGTAAATAGACCAAACGGGCTACGTCGGGAGCGTTGATATAGAGGTAACCCGCTAACCCTTTATTTCCTCTCTTTTCCTTCCCCTCGATAGTTGTATAATATAAAATTGTCTAGAAATAAAAAGAACATAAACGTAACAGGAGTTTTGATTTGAACCTTGGGCATTTCAGACCTGACCCGCCGCTCCCGTCGTTAGTGTACGTTCACACCAATAAGTGGCATGCTAAGCGCCCAGTGGCTAGTAGGTCGCATATATTGTATAGGAGATCCGTATTCTGTATTATGCTGTATTATTTAGCATCCGTGTAGGCAGGGCAGCATTTTTTTTATATAAAAGACTAAAGCTTAGAAGTAAGCTTCTTTGTGCGAACGACGATTCTATCATTTACTGTGTTTCCATGAGCCAGGGTAGAGTTTTCGTTAAGTAAATAAAAAGCTTTTTCTCTCAAGATCACTCGAACAGACAAAACGAACGAACAAACTGCGATTTATAGGAAAGAGGGTGAGAGAGGCGCCGGTTTTCCATCGTCCTCTCTCACCATCTTCCCCATAAACCCCAGTTTGTTCGTTCGATTTGTCTGTTCGGTGTCCGGTCGTGTAAAACCGGCCATGGCAGTTCTGAGTTGAACTGACAGATAAATAAATTTTACATTATTGCCGAGTTTCCGTGAGAGTTGAGTTGAGTTGGCGTTGAGTTGAAATGACACTTCAACTCAACGACTTAACTCTATGCGTTTCCATTTCTGTCTTCCGTCTTCCTCCATCTTTTTCCATCAATTAATTTTATTATAGATTTTTCTTTAAAATTATTTATTAAATAATAAAGTCTTTTCTGACGTCCAAGCGAGGAGCGAAGTGTTCACTTTTTGTACCTTTGCCAGTGTGCCGCTTTTAGTTGTGTGCATGAACTCAGTTCAACATATACTGAGTTTCCATGAGAGTTCAACCAGAGTTGAACCCGAGTTATACGTCTTGGAAACAGAATGAGTTAAGAGTTTTCGTTAAAGATTTTCAACTCTGTTCAACTACTACTAGCAACACTAGCAAAGGTACAAAAACTGAAAATGTCGCGCCTCTTCATATTTAATAAATACTTTTAAAGAAAAATCTATAACAAAATTAATTTATGGAAAAAGATAGAGGAAGACAGAAGGTAGGTATTGAAACGCATAGAGTTAATCGTTGAGTTGAAGTGTCATTTCAACTCAACGACAACTCAACTCGACTCCCATGGAAACTCAGTAATACCTATTTTCGTTGAGTTGAGCAGAGTTGAAAATATTTAACGAAAACTATTAACTGTGTCTGTTTCCATGACGTATAACTCGGGTTCCATTCTGGTTGAACTCTCATGGAAACTCCGTATATATCGCCCTTAGTATATGTGCAGTAAAAGATACTGAAACACACACATATGAAAAACCCGGTTTAACCGGACTGGTTTCGTTAAGTTTACTTGGATTTAACAAAACTTTACTTAACCCCAATTTCCATGGGCATGGAAACTCAGTAAATATCTAAGAACGCTATACAATTTAAACTCTTACTAAAACTCACTGCAAACGGCACATCTACTGTCTCAGCGCGACTTCGAGTTAAATTTTCGTCCATTATTTTTTCGCTGGTTTGAAAATCATTGCAATTTGGTACCACAGTGTCTTAAGTATCTAAAGTGGTTAAACGAAGTCAAAACAATTTTTCACTGACTGCTGATGTTGCTATCGAAAGTTTTAATACCTCTAAAGATTGTTCGGCTCACTGAACAGATTAGATCGATTTAAGGATTCCGGCTGATTGCGTCCTATTTCTAATCAGGCGACTGCAAATTATCCTGCATGATTGAATATTTTCATTATATTAAATTGGCTTACAATCAATGCTCCTGCTAATCAAATCTGCTCACTAACAAATCCTCCATCCCACACACATATTCCTGATGCAACTAGCTCCAATTGCGCTTACATTCCCTGCAATTAATCAACCAGCGTAGTCAAAGGATTCCCAGAAAGGGGGAGCACGCATTATGCAGCACAAGCAGAAGGAGCTTCTCTGCCAATTAATTAATCATGTGCATGTGCGCGCACAAAGACCTCACCGAAGCTCGCGAGGCCCACTTGGAAACCGGAAGTCCCACAGCACTTCAAGAGCCCGCGCTTTGACGGAACACGAGCGTAATGCAATCAGCAAATAAAATGCCTCAATGCACCCGAAGCCATCATCATCATCATCATGATCACAGGTTGCGCCTCCTCGGGCCCAGAGCACCACATACAGTAGCAGGGGGTCGGTCAATCTGAATTCAAGGGGAGTCTCGCAAATAGCCGTTGACATCACATCACTCACCTAACGAGGCACAAAAATTTCCGCGAATTCTTAGCCCAAGGGTGCAAAAAAAATGTCACCTGGTGGCTGGTCGGGTGTGCGCGCTTCTAGAAGGTGGGAGGCAGCAAGTGAGAGAGAGCGGGACACCTGCAATCAAAGAAAATAAATGCATTGACAGCCACCATTCATTTGTGTCTGCGTATTTTTACCGCATTTTATTTGTCGGATTATTCTGGGAATTGAATAAATTAAAATAAGTTAAAAATCGCGAGCAATCATCCATTATTTCAAGCACGTGCCCCCCGCTCATGCCGCGCATCGAAATCGCCGATGGTGCATTGCCTGCAGTCGATATTGGCCTGACTGGAATGCAACAACTGGCAGCAATCCGTCCGCCCAGCGATTAATTTACCTTAAGCCCCGCAATGCATTGTCATATTTTATGTGTAGAAAGTCCCCAATACGCGCAATCGGTTTGCACAACCAATCATTTTGTTTAATGTAAATAAATTTTAGAATTTAAATAATGCAGAAATTATGTTTGCGATTAATTAAAAAAAACTGCGAATTTTGCGGAACTGCTGAAATGGGAACATCGAAATGGCGCTGCTGCAGCATTCTGGTGTGAGACTTGGCTATTTCGCATATTTGCACTAATTTAATTAAATTTAATTGGAATTAATTATTGTGACAAATAAAGCGTTATTAAATATGTAAGCGGACACATTAAAATAATTAGTAATTCGAATTTATAATTTTCAGGGAAGATTATTGAAAAATTTACTGCACCTTAGATTAATCAAGATGCAAACCAGCCGATGTTCCACTAAAAGTTGCAGCTTCCATTGATTATTCGTCGAATCTGTCAAAATTCCGATCGACACAATCTTCAACTGATGATAACAAATTCAACTACATATACTGAGTTTCCATGGGAGTCGAGTTGAGTTGTGGTTGAGTTGAAATGACACTTCAACTCAACGATTAACTCGATGCGTTTCCATATCTGCCTTCCGTCTTCCTCTATCTTTTTCCATAAATTAATTTTGTTATAGATTGTTCTTTAAAGGTATTTATTAAATAGAAAGAGGTGCGACATTTTCAGTTTTTGTACCTTTGCTAGTGTGCCGTTTTTAGTTCCATGCGTGAACTCAATTCAACCTACCTATTTTCGTTGAGTTGAGCAGAGTTGAAAACCTTTAACGAAAACTCTTAACTCATTCTGTTTCCATGACGTATAACTCGGGTTCAACTCTGGTTGAACTCTCATGGAAACTCTGTAATAGTCTTTGGCTTCATCTGGAAATAGGACTGTAAAGTTCGTGAAATGCGACGCGGCCTTGCATTCAAGCTAAGTAAAAATCTATCCTCTTAGGGTTACATTTCTGAGTCTAATCCTAGACCCGAATCCTGGACGAAAACACTAGCGACAAGCCATAGAAGAAACAGCAACAGACAAACAACGGTAGAAAAAAGAGACTACTACATACTTCCAAAATAGAATAAGTGCAATAAACAAAGCACAGTAATAAAGATGTTAGGAGTTTCTAGAAAGAAGTAAACACGATAAAGAAAGGATACAAATCCACCTGAACCATGGTAAGAAGAGAAGATGACACGACAGCAAATAGTATCGATGGCATACTCGAGGTGTGGGAGAAATACGTTAGAGACTTCTTCAAAGTGAACATAATTACATATAACACTGGGAGAAGCAGACAACTGAAATACAGATGACGCAGAAAACGATACCGCAAAACTTACAATAGAAACAGTTGCAAATAATGCCATAGCGAAGAAACCCACAGAAAACTTAAAAAAATGTTGGAAGAAGTTATGCCATGCCTTGTATAGTCTTATTTGCAAACTATAAAGAAGCAGAAGGATCTCAGAAGAATGGCAGTGTAACAAAATGTGAAAAGGTAACAATGTAATTGCAGCGGTTCCATTAATTTTCACATGTTTTTTACCAGCGGTCTGTGAAAACGACATTTGACACGTCGACTTGCGTGAACCTAAATTAAAACTTGAAGAAACTAATGTCGTTTTCATAAAGCTTCAATTGCGATGTCAAGTGTGGAATTTCGTGAATTGGCCCCAGATTTTCATAATGAAACAAATACTATTGAAAAATGATAGAAAGAAAGCATCGATAAACATCTTCTTTTCGTAGCCAAGAGAAATGTTTATGATCTACTTTATAAAATTTGAAAATCGGACATCGAAGAAAGTTTGTATAGTTTTCTAGGCTTGTAAAAAGACCTTTGGCAATAGATGGAGTCTTAAAATAGATGGTTCTGTGGATGGGGACATGCTTCATAAGCGTCTTGGATGCGTTCTTGCACCTGGTCCCTCCGGATCTTCACACGAAAGACCTGGGGGTTATCCTGCAAGTCGATTCGAAAGTTAAAAAATTCGGAAATAAGAAAATGGTATCCCCCAATGCGAATTCGAATTAAATTTGTCCGTCAGTCGTCGCATTTCGGTCCGTGAGTAAAGCCATTGACGGATCCGCTGAATTTATTTGTTTGCCTTAAAATATTCTAAAAACTCTTTAAATATTCTTGAAACAAATGTTCGCATCAAAATGTCAAATTAAGTTGATAAATGAAGTTGGTGGGATGAAAATATTTTTTTTTCGAATATTTATCAGGCAATAATTTCAATTCGTAGCGATCGCATTCAACGATACAAAAACTAAATCGCATCGCAACTGGCTTCCGTGTTCTTCTCAATTTCGGATCGCATTCCAGGATAACCCCCCGGGCTCGTACAATGCTCTTAGACTGGGGAAATCCAGGGTGTGGACCTCAAAACCTACGGACCTACTAACTAATTGCTCCTTTAATCCCTCATGGGACATAGGGCGGAAACAGTTGCCCTCCAGCGGACTCTGTTTTGCGCGACAGCTCTCAGCTCTGACCAGGATCTCCCGGTTGTTGCGGCCTCTGATAATAGGGTTCTCCTCCACGTTGTTCTAGGTCTTCCGACTCGACGGGATCCTTGCGGATTCCAGTCAAGGGCCTGTTTGGCTAGATTATCGTCTTCGCGTCGCAAGGTGTGGCCAATCCAATTCCATTTCCTTCGCCTGATTTGGTCGTCTATCCTTTCTTGGCCGGCACGGCGCCATAGTTCTTCATTTGAAATTCTATCTTGCCAGCGGATTTTTAGGATACGACGTAGGCATCTGTTGATGAAAACTTGTAGGCGCCCTGTGATGAATTGGGTGACTTTCCATGTTTCGCAACCGTACAAAAGAACTGCCTTAACGTTGGAGTTGAACAGCCGCAATTTGGTGTTAATTGAGATCTCTGTTGATCTCCATATGTGAAACAGGCATGCATATGCGCTTCTTGCTTTATTTATTCTGGAACTAACATCTTCTTCTGTACCGCCGTTTTCGGTAATAATACTACCGAGGTAACAGAATTTGTCTACCAGTTCCACGTCACGGTTATTTAGCGCTGTCCGTTCAAGGGTGTTTGCATTTATCCGCATTTCTTTTGTTTTAGTCGGATTTAACCTTAAGCCTGCTGAACTACTTTCTGTTGCCAAATTGTTTAACATGTTTTTGAGGTCCTGGTGTCTGTGGGCCAGCAAACAGATATCATCCGCGTAGTCGAGATCCTTAAGGCGGTCTAGCAATCCCCATTGTATGCCACCTGTTCTTCTATCTAGAGCGCTGACAAGAATGTCGTTTATTACTATAAGAAATAGTAATGGTGAAAGTAGACATCCTTGTCGTACTCCTGAGCTCACCTCAAAGCTGTCGGATAATTTTCCATTATGGAGAACTCTGCATTTGGAATTGTTGTATAAAGCTTTTATCAATTCTATTATTTTGTCTGGCAGTCCACGTTTCCGTAGAGCTCGCCATATAAAGCTCCTATTGACCGAGTCGAACGCTTTCTCATAGTCTACGAAAGCAAGGTAAAGGGGGGATCGAAATTCAGTAGACTGCTCCACTATGATTCTCAAGGTGTTAATATGGTCTATGCAGGAGCGGCCCTTTCTGAATCCAGCCTGCTGTCTTCTAAGCGTTCGATCTACTGCCTCTCTTATCCTAGATAGTAATATATGGGACAAGATTTTTCCCACCGTAGATAATAAACAGATGCCTCTCCAGTTGTCACATATTGTTAGGTCCCCCTTTTTTGGTATTTTGACTATGATACCTTCCGTCCAATCCTCCGGAAAGGTACAGGTGTTCCATGCTATTTCCAGGATTGGCTGTAGCGCATCTGCTATGAGGCTTGAGTCGGCTTTCAACAATTCTGGCGGGATGCCATCTTTTCCAGCTGCTTTACCATTGGCCATTGCATGAATTGCGGTTACTATTTCTGTCTTGGATGGTGCACGAGTGGCGATTCTTATTGGCTGTGCATTGTTGTTATTCTCTTCAGGTTCCTGCGAAAAGGAACCATTCAGGGCGGCGAAGAAGTAGTCTCTCCATCTTTGGAGTTGCTCCTCGTCGCTGCACAGCAGCCTTCCATCCGCACTCTTTACGGCATGCTTTTTAGTAGAGTGCTTTCCCGAGAGCTGCTTAGTAATTTGGTACAGCACCTTACTGTTGCCTGTGTTTGCCGCGTTTTCCGCTTTCTCTGCGAGCTCATTTATCTGCCGCCTTTTATCACGCCGGACACTTCTCTTTACCTCCCGGTGTAATTGAGAGTATTCCCGTTCAAGTTGTTGGCGTCTTTCCGGGTCGCTTGTAGAGTTCACGTTATTTTTGAGGGCCCTTCTGCGTTCTATTTTTTGCCAGGTTGTGTCCGAGATCCAGTGTTGCTGGTTTCTTTGGACATAACCGATGCTTGTTTCCGCTGCTGTTATTATAGCGCCCTTTGTTGTGCTCCACAGCTCTTCAATGTTCGTGTCGTCAGAAACGGTTTGCTGGTTTAAGATTTGTTGCAGATTTCCAGCAAATTCTCTCCTTTTAGTGCTCTCCCGCAGAAGGTCTACGTTAAACCGTCTACGGTTTATGGCATCGCGTTGAACGTTTCTGATTGCGGCGATTTTTAGGCGGATAGTTGCTACTACTAATGGTGGTCACTTCCAGTGTCTGCTCCCCTAAAGCTCCTGACATCCTCCAGAATAGTTCTCCATCTGCGGCTGACGGCCACGTGATCTATCTGATTTTTCGTTCTACCATCGGGCGATACCCAGGTCTCCTTGTGTATCTTCTTGTGACAAAAGTAGGTTCCACCTACCATGAGTTGATGGGAACTACAGAAGTCAACGAAAAGTTCACCATTGTTATTGGTAACTTGGCTTAGGCCTTGATTTCCAATAGTGTGCTCAAGGCCGGTGTTGTTGGGGCCGATCTGTGCGTTTAAATCACCCATCAAAACAATGATGTCTCCCCTTGGAATAGAGCGAAAAACCTCATTCAGTCGCATGTAGAACTCGTCTTTGATGTCATCTTCTGCGTCTTCAGTCGGAGCGTAGCATTGGACTATCGTAGTACTTCTTAGCCTGGTACGTAGGCGCACGGTAATAATCCTCTCAGAAACTGGTGACCAGCTAATGAGGCTGGACCTGGCTTCCTTGGTGAGTATTACGATTTTCAGTTTCGTTTCTCCCAGAATATAAGAAGGACTCACCATTTGGGCAGATATGTTCCCCCGCATCGGTCCATCTGGTCTCGCTGAGTCCCATGACCTTGATTTTATAGCGGTTCATCTCGTTGAGGACTTCATCCAGCCGTCCATCAGCAAGCAGCGTTCTCACATTCCATGATCCGATTCGTGTCCTGGTTCGAAAAGCAAAGGTCGTCGTCGTGTTGTCCATCCGGTTCCGAGGCATTGTTTGCCGATTCGTAGCAATTATGTGTTTTATAGGAGCGGGTTGCTAACCCTCAGCCCAACCGACTTAGAACTCTGTTTTGTGGCGCAGAGAACTCGCCATTCGACCGTCTCCCGTTAGCTCCTTCCGAAGAAGTACCCCAGGGGGCACCGCGGGGAGGTGGGATTAGGACTTGCTAACAGAGCTGCTAGGTGTTCGTCTGCAGTGACTCTTCTCGGGTTTTGGCAGAAGTGACAAATCGGGTGCCACCACCTTCCGAGGTCTTTGTTAGCCGTTCGCCCCCCCCCCCCACGGACCTACAGTCACACAAAATACGTCACACACCCACAAATGCGTCCCGAGGGTGTGGTTGCCATAACCACAGACTACCTTCCTCCAGATTGACCTTTAGGAAATACTTTGCCGTCGAAATACCCTCAAGAGGGGAGTGGTGATACGGAGACCATTTACGAATATTCATTGAACGCTGCAAAATGTCCGGGGACGTCGCGGCAAGGGTCTATCTGGAGAATGCCAACTGTTCATTGTCTTTGCACTTTCTGGCGGGCGCTAGTATCTTTGATGCAGAGATACTGGCGATCCTGCAGGTCTGCCACCCAATTAACCTCGAACATACACAAGGATGTATAGTAGCATTAGGATTTTCTTAGATAGCCAAGCTCTATAAGAGCTCTAGATTTAGTTGATGACACATGTTGCTTCATCAGACGTAATACGGTAAGCACAGCATGCTTGAAGGGCACTTAGCCAATAGGCAGAGATTATTTTCTTCCTTTTAATCGTTCTGTCCCAAGCTGCTGTCTACACTGGAGCCTTAGAGGACTCCGCAAAGTTGCCCTGTACTACTGAGGAATTTTATCACAATGCGCACTAGATACTTCGGTGTATCAAGCTTTATCAACGCCTCACCGATTTGATGGGATAAAAATCTGAGTGTGCATATGTTGTTATTGCACCATTCGTACCACACTAGTGCCGTCACTGGTTTTAGTACCCTCACTGAAGCGATGCAAGTAATTCTCGATCTCCTGTCAACTGATCTATACATCAGGCAGCATGCAGTCTGATTGGACCTGGGGCTACGGAAATCGGTCTGCTGGGTAGAGAAGACGTATGGACATAGCAACATACTGACTACACGGCATTGAAACTTAACTTCAACCCAGGTTTGGATGTATGGATTCCCACCAGAGGTAAAAGGAAAAAGCTGTCAAGGCACAAGGCGTGATCTTTATAACGTCCAATCCGCTCGAAACTTGGAAGATCACTCTCCAGATGGTACCGGACGAAATGGACATCGAGCGTAACGAGGACGAAGATAAATTGATCAGTCAAACAAATATTGTAGATACATCGGTGGAGAATGTACAAAAGCCGCTGTGTGTGACGAGGAGAGAGATATCACCATGCCCTTCGTTTCACCCTCAATGGAAGTGTCTATTTGCACCACACGGAAACACGCAAATGTCAAAATGGGACATTTACCAAAAAAGAGAGCCACGGAAGCACGGAAATGTTAAAATGGGAAATTTACCAACAAAGAGGGAAATTTGCCAATGCATGATTTTCATCTACACGGAAACACGCGACATGGAATTAATTCATTGTGCTAATCGAGTATTTTCACCACAGCGAAACAGGGATGCACGAGAAATGGGATTCGTGGTGCGGACACCACACGGAAGCACGGGACATGGGATTTATTGCGATAATCGGGTGTGCACACCACACGGCACCACGGAAACAGGGATGCACGGGAAATGCGATTCATAGTGCGGACACCCCACGGAAGCACGGGACATGGGATTTAATCGGTGTGCACACCACACCACACCACGGAAACAGGGATGCACGGGAAATGCAATTCGTGGTGCGGACACCACACGGAAGCACGGGACATGGGATTTATTGCGATAATCGGTGTGCACACCACACCGCACCACGGATACAGGGCTACATGGGAAATGGATTCTCGCAATAAACCCCATGTCCCGTGCTTCCGTGTGGTGTCCGCACCCAGTTAGCACCACGAATCCCATTGCCCGTGCATCCCTGTTTCCGTGGTGCCGTGTGGTGCGCACAACCGATAATCGCAATAAATCCCATGTCCCGTGCTTCCGTGTAGTGTCCGCACCCGGTTAGCATCACGAATCTCATTTCCCGTGCATCCCTGTTTCGCTGTGGTGAAAATACTCCATGTCGCGTGTATCCATTTAGGTGAAAATACATTGGTAAATTTCCCTTTTTGTTAGTAAATTTCCCATTTTGACATGTCCCGTGTTTCCGTGTCTCTCATTTTTTGATACATTTCTCATTTGACATATCCGTGTTTCCGTGTCTCTCTTTTCCGTGCTTCCGTGTGGTGCAAATAGTCTTACCCCGTTTCAATTGCAATCCCCACTTGCAGGTGTTTCTCACATCATATGTCAAGACTAGGAAGACTTAAGGCCCAACTATGCATGGCATAAGCGCATATGCCAAGTGCATATGTCAAGTTCGGAACCAGAACTTGTTATGAAGGTGACTACGGTTGACATAACACGACATAAAAGCTTTCGTTAAACATTCGTTAAACATAATGAATGCGACTGGGGTCGTTACATTTATTGCTGTTTATTGTTAGAGCAAGTGATTTTTGTTTATGTATGGAGAAATAAAAATATCTATATATATATATATACATATATATAAATCAAAATTAATTTTCACTTTCACAGCGCAGATTTTACATCAACTTATGTCATGCATAGGCGGTAATATGTTTTGATTGACATAATGCTGACTTTCGATATTTTTTGATGTTTTTACATATGCGCTTATGCCGTGCATAGTTGGGCCTTTAGCCTGACTACGACAGCGGAGACCATGTTGCGGAATGAGATCGCCGGAATCGAGTCGACGGAATTAAAATAAATAAAAATTTTGCATTCAACGATTTATTGCCAAAAATCCTGCTCTTAATTCAAGTCTACTTAAGATATCCTAGCATTTTCCGTCGTTGTGAAAGCGGCCACGAAAACGTTTATAACAGTGATGATAAAGACTCCTCCAACCAAAAAGTCATTGGCTCTGCTGATTTTGCTCCTCTTTCCGCGATTTTTCATTTGACGCTAAAAACCAAATCTTTGATCCTATACTAAAATCTCAAGGAAGGAACAGATCTCACCTTAAAAATCAACGCAATCCCAACAGCGACTTGCAGCACCAAAGACAGAATAATCAGCACCACATTGACGTAGAAGGTCTTCGACTCGGAGTTGAACGTTATCAGAAACCTCAACTGATTTGCGTTTGCCGTAAGCAAGGCGATGTCCATCATTCCTGAATGGGAAGAGGTGACAGACTTAACACAGACCGACACTTAAGACAACATCAGAGGAAAAGGTGAAACTAACCTTCAGCGACATTTTTCTTGGAAGCGTACAAGTGCTTGAAGCTGGGCGAATCCGTTTCGGAAGTCTCCAGCTGCTGCTTCTGCGACAAGAGATTCGCCTTCTTTATGTCCAACTTCCGCAGGGGGATGTCGTCTGAAGGTGGATTTACATTTCCGACGTTTTTCCGTCGCGCCGGTGTTTTTTAAATTTTCGACCAATCAGAAACAATCTCTGCGACATCTTGCCGTCACGGCGAAGAGCTGAACAAATTTCAACTTTTTCTGTGGCAGGGTGATAGAAACAGCTGATTGTAAGTAAAATTTGAGGTTATGTGTAACTGAAATGTTTGTTTATTTGAATTTGTTTGGTTTTTCTTGGAAGTAAAGATTATTAAAATTTATTTGTTTGTTAGTTGAGTTGTTTTGAGTGACTGTTTTAAATTATTTGTTGCTTTTTTTTTAAACTTAAAGTTGTTCAAAAGTGTTTGCCTGCGACAGAATTCGTCGGAAATGTAAAATGCGTATCGAAAACCTGCGACAGAAATGATCGGCTGTTATGCGACGCGGCAGAAAAACGTCGGATATGTAAATCCACCTTGACTCCTTATCGGTCAAGTCAATGTTCTGGTTCTCAACGTCCACCATGATGTGATTGTCGTCGGCCTTGTCTTCAATTGTTTCCATTTTTTATGCTTTTACATAGAGTTCACTTTCGGAAATCTTCATTGCAACTGAATTTTTGTTTCGGCTCGTTTCATATGCAAAAGAAAACGAAAAGTTTATCGCGTTTGTGGTCAACGTTGGGCTGATAGTTCTGGTTTGCTTGCGTTATTTTTATTATTTTTTAATATTTCATGGAAATACAATAGAGGAAAAATTGTACAAAAACTACAAACCATTTTCATTGATTATTATCAGAACTAAAGTTTTCACCCAACTAAAACATGTCCAAATGCCTAAGACTTCGTGTTGGACCCAGAGTAGTTGAATCAGCATTAAGCCCACTTGAACGTAAGCGGATGAATTAACGAAAAGAAGGAAGACACTCTTCAAGAAACACCCCCATGATTGCCGGCAGCGTGTTGATTGTGTAATTTGATATTAAGAGTTTTTGCCGCCACACTTGAAGGTTGTCTTAAAGTCGTTCTTTTGAGAGCTTAAACAATTGCCGTTTTATGCGTTAATTTGCTAGGGAGGGACTTGGTTTGTTTTGTGTTCGCAATACTCAAGAATAAGTGACATGGGAGTAACAGATGCGGACTTGATTTTGATGATTTAAGAGGACGAACTAGATCTGGAATTTGGATGGTTGTACTTGACGTGTCCTTGATGAGCTAAGTAGTATCAATCAGGCTATCCTTCTATAGGTCCCAGGTGACGCGGTTTTGAAATGGCGGACCCATTGGTCTAGTTAACTCAAAGTGACTTTTTTGGGGCGGCTCGCAACGCTGCTACAGAACAGGATTTGTTTAGGAGAACGTCTTTTTTAATGTGAAAGTCAGAGTCCACCTTTATACTACTAATCATGTCGTTCGATGTTGTATAAGTTTGGAAATACTGACTGTGTAAGTTTGTTCCAAAGGCGAGTTTGTCTTTTCACCGTTATACATTATTAAGCATAGGAGTGGGTTCAGAAGGGATCCCTGTGGAATACGCAAGATTGACCTTTAAGCTGTAAACAGATACATGCATGCGTGCTGTGCGGGCGACCAACAAATAATTGCGTCCTCGCGTTCCGTCTGGTCTTTTTCACATATCCAAAAAATCTAAGTGTCGAGTGCATTGCATCTGCTTATTGTATGTGTGCGCTTCTTTTTGGCATTTAAGGCTACGTCGATTGCGGCAATGCAGAAAACGTTGAAAGTAGATTCAACTTTTGCGTTGCGTGCGTTCCGTTCACGCAACTTTATGTCAGGTCGCATTTGAATGCATGCAATTCTACAATATCTATTGCTGCGCGCGCCGCACGCACGCATGTATCTGACTCAAGCTTTAGGAGTTCCTTGAAAACCGGCTCAATTGGGCCCTCTTGTTTCGGCCCTTCCTGCCAGGTTTGGGCGTTACCTTCTGGATGAGACCATCTAACTGATTAATCTCGGCTGTGATCTGTCGTCAACTTGACGCCTTGCCGGGTTTATAACCTATAATATTTTCTCGTCGAGTCTTTTGTTCAGCCAGTCTTGGCTTTCAGCATACTCAAGCCAGCCAGTTACGACAGAAAGTTTTGGCCTGCTGATCGCAATGAGCGAAGCTGAAGGATCACCCCAGCTGTAAGTCCCTGGCCGTCATGTCGCTAATTATAGCATCACGAGACCGAGACAAGACGAGATTTTTAAGACTCTCGTCTCGACATCGGTCAGTATCGACCATTTCGAGTCTCGTCTCGACTCTTGGCGAATCTTGCCCATCCTAATATCGTCTCGTCTCGTCTGGCCTCTCGGAGCGAATATAAAATTATGAGCCCATCACGGCTTTTATATTTATAGACTCAACATATCCGTAACCGGCGAGAGAAAACAAGAGGCAAAAATCTGTTTATACGTGCATGAGAACGACATCCCAGCGTGAAAATAACGGGGCGTGCGCGCTTCATCAGATACTTGATTTTACCAGACTTGATTTTGCCGACGAGATCTCGAGCGAATAATCTCCTCTCGACGAGAATATATTTGTCGAGACCGAACTTTACTCTCGTCTCGAGTCGAGACCGAACTTTACTCTCGTCTCGAGTCGAGACCAAGACGAGACTCGAGTTTGTCGAGATTTCGTGATGCTCTATCGCTAACGAACTTGATGTCCATTAAACATCAACGCCTTTCGCTTTTTTGCAGTGTTTTTACTTCACTACGGTAAATGCTTGGACTTCAGTGATCAAATGGTAGTGGAATTTCATACTTCTTCCAGGATATCAGACACTGACATAAGCCATTCGGCAGACTGCTGAACCTGTTCAAGGGTCTGGCCCACCAATATGAGGTATAGGTATGTAGTACAATGAGCCAAGTGAGTGGCCGCGGTACTTTTGTCCTCTATACCTCACTAAAGAAGAAGAAGAAAGAACAAAATCATTAAATTCTTTATGAAAAATGATGCTAACTAGTTGAAAAGTGCAGAATCAATCAACGCATGTCACTCGTTTTAGAGGTCTGTTATGCTCCGTTATGTCTGTTATGCTCCGTTATCTGTCTTATCATTAAAGTCAGCACTTAGAGAAAAATTACGTTTAATTTCTTTGTAGTCTTATTTATAAAAAAAAGGCAAAACAAATTTCAGTCTTAAACAAAATATACAAAACAAATTCAAAGGTTCTAAAAAATCGAACGCTGCTTAAAACCTAAATCTCCTCTCCTTACTAATCTTTACATAATATCATAATCGGTCTAGCAAGTCTCAATTGACTGAATGCATCTTAATCCAAAATTAAACCTCAAACCTGAACCAACCTCAAAAACCTCATGTCTGGCGGCGGATTGCAAGTGACGGGCTTTTGCGAATCGGCGATTATCTTCAGAATATCTCCAATCGTCAACGTGCTCAAGGCTTCGTTCGCCATCGGCACTGCGAGATCGTAAATAGTTCGACTGATCAACTTCTCCTGGCTCTTAACGAAAAACACCACGAACGTTTCAATGATCTTGTTGGCGATCCTCTGGAACAGTCCTCCTCCAAGGATTCCGGTCAAGTTTGATTTGCAACCTCCCAATGCCACCTTCACATCGAGCTCCTTCAGCTGTAAGTAGGCTCCCTTCAGCCCAAGCTTGAGGTGTCCTTTAATTCTAAGGTCCTGTAGCCTGAAGTCGAGATTACCTGATCCTTTTATGTTAATGATTTTCGCCAGGAACAGATGCGTTAAGTATTTGCTGTCGGCGCCGAACTCATGGAAATTAAAATCGAACGTCGACTTCAGTGTTAGAATGTTGAGGGTGATGTCGTCTACATCGAAGTTGTTCGCGCCGGCAAGACGGAAGTCTTCGACTAGCGCCAGGATTCTGGAAAGTGGAAACTTGGTATATTTTTGTTGTTGAGATGATGAAAGCGGGTTTCTTACGAGAACAGAAAATGTTCGTAGGTCCATTCAGCATAGCTGACCTTCAGCGGCGCCAGTGGTGGTAGCCCCCAATCTGGGAAACCGCATGGCATCTGCTTCTTTATGTTCTCTATGGCTTTCTTCAGTTGATCGTTGAGGGCTCTTTCGTCTGAATTAGAAGAAACAATTTAGTACAATCCTTTTAACACAGAATTTCACTCAAAGTCCTACCGATTTCGGCAACATCCCGACTCTTTTCGGCACTTCCAAGAACGACGCAAGCGCAAATTGCTAATATTAATAAAACCTTCATTTTGGCGTATTCTGGAGCGATACATAACTTTTGCCTGTAGTCATTTGGCTTTTATAGAGTTCGATAGTGAGTGAAATGCTTCCTATCTGCGCATGCATATCAGTCCCCTGCGTTGATATGTAATCTTTACAGCTTGTGTTGCCGTAAGAGAGCACCTTGACTTTCTTTTATCTTCGGATTTACGAAAGTTATTAGCTACTGGGCGGCGGGCGGCGTGTTGTTTGGATAGGTTCAATAAAAAACAAGTCTTTACAATATTATTGAAGATTGGGATTAGATATTTCGATGTTCTATAAATGGTTTGTTGATGGCTTGATAAAGGGGATTTAAGTGGTTTAACACAGCAATGGGAATTTTTAACATACATTTAGGGGTATCAAAGTGCGTGAAAACAATTCTTGGTTCAAGTGGCTATTAAAGTAGAGATTAAATTTCATTACAATGTAGATTGCAGTATCAGCTGACACTTGTTTTGGAATTATCTAAAAATCACGTGCACTTAGTGAAATGACAATGCGAAGTAATGTTATCAATTGAAAAGTAAAACCTTATTTTAGCATACTTTCCTTATGACTCCTACGTCAACCATCCCAAAATGTTTGCGGTTCGAATCCATGCAGCGTCATGGTACTTCGTTCTTCCACTTCTCTTACCTAGATAATATTCCTCATTTCTTGTCTGGCTTCGGTTGTGCGGTCTGAACGTAACCCGAACACGGTCCATTTAAGGAACCTTCCCTACAAGACCGACCGTACGTAACCCTCAGCTCGATGTGCCCCTGCACTGCTGCGGGGATAGTTGAGGGGTCATCAAGCTGCACCTACCTGGTCATAGTATGAATTGAATATGGCGGATGTAGAAAGGACATTCTTTTACTTTAAAACCCGCAATTCCAAGGAGTAAACAATCGTGCTGAAAAAATGAATGGTACTGTGTCAATGTACCATGAGCTCCAGGTGCCAGAAGACCTCCGGATTAACTTAGCCATATAATGCGGAGCTCTGCCATGGGTGACCGGCGCTTCTCTTGCAATTCGTTGGATCAATATTGATCCATATTCTGAGGTGCTGGAGTGAGGCTAGTGTGGTCTTTATTCCCAAGCGGTGCTGCCGTTTTTTCATTTCTGAGGGGAGTAAAATTCGTCTTTTCAGGGGAGTATTTAGGTCATCAAGGGGGTACCAACAAAATTTTTCATTGAAGCCTCTGTTTTGTAAAATTCTCAAGAATCTCAAGCTCAACTAAAAACACTACATTAACTGTAGCTACAGCTAGTAATTTCGCGTCTTTTCTTTGCCCGCTTAGGCATTGATAGAACACACCACAAAACTAACCAGAACCAGAACCTAAAGTAGGTAAAGCATGAAATAGAAAAATCTACTAGATGACCAATAAAGGACGTAGGTCTGGAAGTACAAAGAAGTAATAGCCCAGTTGTCAGAGACTTTGACCTCGCCCAAAATGTGATCTCGCTGAAAATTGGAACTTAGGTACTTTTTTGGGTGTAGAAAACGATAAAAAAATCTTTGCTGCTCTAAAGTGTATGCTAATTTCACAATTTCGAAAACAAATTCGAAAATTTGGTTTTTGCTTTATATATCGAAAAATAAAAAAAAATTCGAAAAACTAATAGCGCCACGTGAAAGAGCGGAAAATTTTACTAAAATCTATATTATAATTTATAGAAGCAAATTCGAAAAATCTAAGCGCGCCAAAAAGCTGAATTCAAATTTTCTAGCGAGGCGTTCGGGGAAAAACTAAAGTATCCTTGCCTAAAATGGACGCAAAAATAAAAATAAAAAAAAGCATTTTAAAGAGGACACTCTAAGCTTTCTAAGAAAGCCATTAGTTTTTAACGAAAGTTATAATTTATAAAATTCTCACTCATGTTTATAAAATTAAAGATATATATTAATAGAGGCGTACAAAAAAAAATCCTTGTACATTTATCATCACTAGACAATTACTTTTGATGTAAAAATAATTAAAAAGATAAACATTGTCTCTGCGTAATAAAATTTATGTTGTAAAATATTAATTTTTTCTTACAGCATTCATTCGACGCCATTTTTACATATATTCAAATACAGCCGGCACACAAAATATGAAGAAGAAGAAAGACGTGCCCGGGCCGCCGACAGTCTTTCACCTTTCTCGTTTGGTGCCGGTTGTTTTTCAAAATAAAAATGGCGCCGAATGAATGCTGTAAGAAAAAATGAAATTTTTAAATTTTTGGCTCTGACGAATGGGCAATGATAGCAATCTAAAAATTTACCTTTTTTGGCAAGTTTTGAAATAAAATTTATTAAGGCCGCGCACTGGCAACTTTTGTTATGGGCGATTAAATAGTTTAACCAATGAAAAATTTACTCTCCGTTAAAATACTACGTGTTGGATTTTTTAGTTGCCGCAACTTAAAAATCGCCTGTGTGCGGACTTTCGTTTACTTTAGTGCGTTCTATTTTTGTGATTAAAAAGTTGCTTCAAACTAGTTGCTAGTATGCGGCCAGCCTAAAGGGAGTAAAATTTCGCTGTGGGGAGTATGGGAGTATAACCGCCTCGAGAGGAGCACAAATACTCCGATCGGAGTAACTTCGGCAGCCCTGTTCCCAAGGCGAAGAAAAGATTATACAAAAAAACAAAATCCTATCACCCATCGTACTGAACGAACGGTTTCAGACAAGCGTATTAAGGCCCCCTCGAGACAGTCAAACGGTCCTTACGTGTTTGATCAAACCGTTTGAAGTCGTTTTGGAATTGCGTCAAACTAGAAGCGCCATTTTCAAAGTTGCTTCAAACCCGAAGGACCTATTTACTTTGTGACGCTTCGAAACATTTAGCGCAAGACTGAAGAGGTTTGATCAAACGTCGCGAACACGATCAAACGGGCGCTTCAAACAAACCAAAATATGAATTTCCATAAAACGCGCTCGAACACGTAAATGTTTGTGAAACCTGTCAAACCAACCGCGAAAACGACCAATCTGGTGTGGCTCAAACCAAAATCTACGTGTTTGAGTCAAACCGTTTGACCGTCTCGGGGGCCCTTAGGGGTTATTTTACAGCGAACCAACTCCATTGCTTGCATTTTGCCTGCCGGTCGGGCAGATCAACAGACACTGCCATATTTAAGCTGGTTTACATCGAGGAGGAGATTGAATCTCCTCTATCGCGGGATATGAATTCTAAATAAATTTTCGGCTATATCAAAAATCTTAACCTCAAAAGTTTTTAATTAACAGGTTGCCTCAATAGACCAAATCTGTTGTCTGCAAGACGCCCCGTCAAAGAAAGGAAGAAGAAGAAACCTACGCTGGTAAGAACAATAAAAAAAGGAAGACATCTCCAATTTGATCGTCGAAGTCAGCGTTGACAGTTCTTCAGAGTTTTTTTGCATGAAAAGCTTTTTGTTTTTGAGCTTTTGCTTGACTTGCAAACCGGAAAACCGGTTTTATTACTTTCCCCGTGTTATTTTAATGAACTGGGTTTTGAGAGCTTTTGAGTTCCCATACAAAATCGAAAACCCAGGTTTTATCTGGGTCTTCTGGTTCTTCAATTTTGTATGGGAACTCAAAAGCTCCTCAAAAGCTCTCAAAACCCAGTTCATTAAAAGAACACGGGGTTTGTTTTTCACCTGGTCTACTATAACCAGGTCTACCATAACTGATTTTGTCCAAAATATCATAAAATTCCTACGATTGTTCTCTTATAGCGTTGACAAAACGCTTTGTTTTGTTTTTAAGAAAAAGCTCAAAAAGCTCACCAAAAAAACTCAAAAGAAAAGCTTTTCATGCAAAAAACCATCGCACCTGCAAAAAAGGGTGGTTTTCAAACGAGTTTTTAATGTACAAAATCAAATCTCACATACATTTCATGAAAATGGGTTTGTAGAGCAACTCTTTGCGAATAAATAAGGCTTTTCAAAATAACTCTAGGACCATTGTGGGCCTTGCTCAAATTTTTTTCCGAAAACAGATGCTTTTATATTTTTGCGATTTACGCGAGAAGTTATTATTACTTTTTTATGAAATTTTTATTGTAGGTAGGCTCCAAATCAGGATTGGAGGTGAAAAAGCAGCAAGGGAAACAATGGAATAAAAAAAAATTATTTACAAAAAAAAGAGTAATAGAATTTTACTTTTCTGGCTTTTCTATCGGCAAACTCTTTTATTAAAACACGGAATTGTGTCCGCAATTTCATTTTCGATTGACAAAGTTGCCAAGTTTGTCAATATAGATTGAGATATTGTCTATCGCAGATAGGTTTTTATCAGTTGAAAAACTCCTTGCTCCACTAGCAATCATTACAGGTATAGTTATTAATATTCGCAATGCTATCCATGCATTTGGATACAATTCTTCTATCTTGCGATCTTTTAGGAAAGTACCCCGCAGTTTTTTATGCGGAAACGACTTTCGGTCGATCTCTCCAAAACCTCCGGGAATTTATTCGTTATCTTATCCCGATCAAAAGTGTCCATGGGCACAAGTCTTGAAAATGGGCCGATTTCGAGATAGGTAGATAGTGTCCAATAGAAAGTTCTTTCTAAAGAAGTAATAGACTCATCGTACACAGTTTCACCAGCTTGGCGTTTAACGCGAAGAATTCTTGTTCTGGCTTTAAATACAGGTTCAATTTCCAGTTCTTCAGCCAACTCTTTCGCTGTTAAAATGGCGCTTTTAGAGCCCGTCTTTCTATACTCTTCCAATAAAGCGCAACATTTTTTCAACGTTTGTATGCATTTAACAAGATCCATGTCTATTGGTTGCAGATATTTACTAAAGACATTAATCAGAAAAAGTATCTCTACCAACAACCAACTATGAAGCTGAAAACTTTTAACTGTTCGGCTAGAGAAGTGGCGTCTTGAGATGCTTGAACATCAGTTTTCACTATTGCAATAGCCAAAGTAATTAAAGCGTTATGAGTGGCACTAATTTGTTAACGGACTGCTTTAACACTACTTATTCTTGCTTCCCAACGTGTTGCACTGAGTTTTGTTGTAGTATATAATCTTAAGGGATCGGTTAGAATTTTCCATCGATGTACAAAACCTAAAAGTAATAATGTGAAGAACCTCTGAAGTACCCCAAACAAAGTGACGGATTTCATAGACGACTTAGCGGCATCGCATACTACGAGATTATAACTATGGCAGCCACAAGTTTTATGCCTTTTTCAGCCCTATTTGAGTGGAGTATAAAGGAATGAGAGACTCTTAAAGGTGACACGGCTGCAAAAAGTCACAATATGCAACAGGATGAGCTTTTGGCGCCCTTCGACTACTGGCGCCCTGGGCGGTCGCCCGACCGCGCCCTACCCTAACGCCGCTACTGAGCCTGTTCCTAATATTGCTCTGATATATTTTTTGAGCCGCTATAGTAGAGAGAAAATTCTTTATTAGGCATTTCCCCCCTTCGTGCACATTTTATCATATACTCGGAGTGAAGGAAACCAGAACGACGTCACTTCATTCACAAATACGTAGTTAACCAATATTTTATTTTCCAAAATTGGAAAGCTTAGACAAAGTCCTGTGAAAAATGTCCAAACAATTTTTGTGTTACGGCCTTAAGAATTTTGAATTTTGATGGTAAAATTGGGTTTATTTGGTACATTTTTTGGACTTTTTCAGATTTTTCACTTAAGCTTATGTAGAAAAGTACTGGTACTGATGACTCATAACTCTGGAAGTTGGTTGGGTGGAACCTTCACTTTTACAGTTTTAGATAGGTGGGAGTATTCTGCGTACAGTGCTACCTTATTCATGAAAATAGATCATAGGGTTACAAAAATACAAGGTGATATGCAAAACTCTAGAAAAACTTCAAAACGCAGACGGTACGAAAGTTTCTCCAATTAAAATTTCAGCTACAAAAAAGCTTCTATGCTAGCGAAGACACTAACCTTATTCTTAACGCTAATGTTGCGAAATTCCAAAAGTGTGGACGGACGGACGGACGGAAACACATCATATACATATACGCACATACACATTGATACACGCATAGACGGAAAGTGCGCCAGATCTTCTATGGCTTATCTACTAGCGCCATTTATTAGAAATAAATTGAACATTGTATGAACTACGGTTTGTAGGATATGTGCAAAGCATATAAGTACACTGTACAACTACTGTACTGATTAAGAATTGGCATTCGGCCTACTAAGACTAAGTTAGAGTATAATTTATTATAAAAAACAATTGTATTGAGTCAGTCTGAAATAAACTTGAGAGCATAAGATCCGTTTTTCATTTTACGCCGCCGGAATCTCCTACAATAAATTTCAGAAGTGGGATAAAGGATCTGTTTGTATAAAAAATAAGAAAGTATCCGCGTGTTCGGGATAAAAAATTATTATCCGCGTGCTAAACAAAACAAAGTTCGAAAAGTATTTTTATTTTTTTTTCTTGTTCCATTTACGGTGAAGTGTGGAACTATATGTAGTTCCTGATTAAGTTAGAGTTATAAGTAACTCACGTAAATCCGGAAAAGAAGGAAAAGCGAACATTATAAGGAACTCAAATTTTTAACAAATTGCACGTTATTCGTATATGTAATTATGGCGACCGCGGCACGTGTTGATTCATTTGTTGAAAATGCTACGGTTGCGCAGTTAAAGGAGGTGTTAGGGCAGTTAGGACTGTCAACAACGGGACTAAAACCTGTTCTAAAGTTAAGGCTGGACGAGGCGGTGAAGGATCTTAGCGAAGGAGAGCTGGAGGAACATTTTCCGACTAACATGTGGCAGTTTCCAGCCAGTCCAGAGCCTGGGGAACACAATCGAGAGGAAAATATAGACGCCGAGCTAGAAAGGCTTCAACACAACCTGGAAAAAATGCGGAAAATTGCGGAACTGAAGAAACAAATTTCTGAGTTGGCGATTGCAGAAGAAGCCGCTGTTGCTAGTGCGCCGTCATGCACGTTTAATTTCAGAGATGTAGAGGAATCCTTGCAAACCTTCAGTGGAGACGACAACTATCAAGTTGATATGTGGTTGAAGAATTTTGAGGAATCAGCTAATGTTTTTAATTGGGATGCCAGAATGCGATTCATATACGCAAAAAGGCTCATGACGGGAACCGCCAAGTTGTTTCTACGAACAGTATCGTTAAAATCGTGGGACGACTTCAAAAGTTTGATATTGCGTGAGTTTCGAAGGTCAGTTTCAAGTGCCGAAGTACATGATGAAATGAGGAATCGAAAAAAGAAACGAGAAGAAACCATGCAGCAGTATTTGTTCGCAATGCAAGAGATTGGCTTGAAGACTGGCATGAGCGAAACTGATGTCATCCATTATGTTATTAATGGAATCCCTGATTCCCAGCATAGTAAAATGTTGCTATATGGAGCCGATTCGATTGAGGAGTTGAAGCAGTTGTTGCGAAAGTATGAAAAAATTAAAGCCCATCAGTCTACTACGATGGAGAATGTTAAGCCACAGCTGACATCTGGTTCAAGAACGCATCAGCAGAGTTCCAAGCAAAAGTTAAAGTGCTACAATTGTAATGAGGTGGGGCATTTGAGCACAGCCTGTGTTAAACCGAAGCGAGTGAAGGGTTCCTGCTTTAAATGTGGAAAACTCGGACATGGTGTCCAAGAATGTCCGCATCAAGTTGCAGTTTTGAGCGTCGATGGTCCCTGCTATGAGAAACCCGCATCTGTGGCTGAGGACATTATACGAAGTGAACAACAGGAAGAGGTATTTCCTACTAATAATTTTATATACGATATTAGGTTTAACTTCGCTGATGCTGATGGAGAGAAGACTTTCGTCTGTTCCTTACCAACGCTGTTGGATTCAGGAAGTGACATTAGTTTTGTACAAGAACGATTTCTACCATCCTGGGTTATAACGAGGGCCAATGCAGACAAACACCGTTTCTATGGCATTAATAACAGTCCACTCCAAATTGTGGGCAAGACGTCATCTAACATCCAATTTGAAAATATTAGTGTAAGTTTATGTTTAATTATTGTAAAAGATTTTAGTATGTCGCAACCGGCGATTTTAGGCCGAGATTTTCTTAAGGCAGGTAATTTAGACTTTGGAAATCCTGAAAGATGTGATATAGTGGATAACTGTGAGAAGACTTCAGACATGAATAATTCACCAAGTAATTTCTCACAGCAAATTTTAAATATCAATATCCTTGACGATATTCCAGAAACATATTTAAATATAAATAATAATTTGCCGTGGAATATAAAAGTTAAAGTTACAGATATGGTAATGGAAGCTTGTCCAAACTCCGTTGGAACAGATTTAAACTGCAACGTTCAAATTGGCATTAAATTAAGCAAAGATGAGCCTTTCTATTGTACACCTCGTAGACTTCCGTACGCCCATAGAGCTGAATTACAAAAAATTATTGATGATCTCTTACAGAAAAATATAATCCGCCATAGCAACTCTCCCTATGCGTCACCAATTGTATTGGTACAGAAAAAAAATCGCGAGCTGCGAATGTGTGTAGACTATCGCGAACTTAATAAATATACTGTACGTGACAATTTTCCCTTGCCGCTGATAGAGGATTTGTTGGATAGATTGCGAGAAAAAAAATATTTTACTGTGTTAGACTTGCGCAACGGTTTTCACCATGTAAAAGTGGCGGACGATTCCATTAAATATACATCCTTTGTCACTCCTTTAGGCCAGTACGAGTACCTAAGGATGCCGTTTGGCCTTAAAAATGCGCCATCTGTGTTCCAAAGGTATATAACCCATATTTTTAAAGACCTTATCGTCGCTGACAAACTTTTAGTATACATGGACGATATATTGATCGCTAGCGCCACAATTGAAGACCATTTAGCTACCTTAGAACATGTCATTTTGTTGGTAAAGAGAAACTCCTTACAACTAAGATATGATAAATGCAGGTTTCTTTACGAAGAAATAGAATACTTGGGGTATTCCGTCAGTATTTTAGGAATACGACCTAATCCAGAAAACCTACGTGCGATCAAAGAATTTCCTATTCCTAAGTGTATAAAGGGCATCCATAGTTTTCTTGGGCTGTGCTCATATTTTCGAAAGTTCATAGGGAACTTTTCAATTATAGCTAAGCCACTTTATGACCTAATTAAAAAGGACGCCACCTTTGTGTTTGGACCGCAGGAACTGGAAGTTTTTGATACCTTAAAAACTAAGCTATTAGCGTCGCCTATTTTGTCAATTTATAGTCCCCTGAACGAAACAGAGCTCCACTGTGACGCAAGTAGTTTTGGATTCGGAGCGATTCTCCTTCAACGACAGAGTGATTGTAAATTTCACCCGGTTTTTTACTTCTCCAGAAGGACCACCGATACCGAGTCGCGATATCATAGCTACGAGCTTGAGACGCTGTCAATAATTTATGCTTTGAGAAGATTTAGAGTTTACCTTTTGGGGATTGAATTTAAAATTGTAACTGACTGCCAGTCCCTAACCCTCACTTTAAATAAAAAGTTATTGAATCCGAGGATTTCTCGTTGGGCATTGGAGCTTCAAAGTTACAACTACAAAATTGAACATCGTGCAGGAAACAGAATGGCTCATGTAGACGCTCTAAGCCGATGTACATCGATCCTAGTGATTGAAGAACATTCATTTGAGTATGCTTTGGCAGCTGCTCAACATCGCGATCCAGTAATCGCTAAAATCTCTGCGGAATTAGAGAAGACCGAAAGCTCTATGTATGCGCTATTCAATGGGTTAGTGTATCGGAAGAGAAATGAGGACGTCTTATTTTATGTTCCGAAGCAGATGGAACAGCGGGTTATTCAAACGCATCATGATTCCATGTGTCACCTAGGATGTAGTAAATGCTACGAGCACTTAAGAAAATCATATTGGTTTCCAGATATGAAAAATAAAATCAAAGAGTATATAAGTAGTTGCTTGAAGTGCGTTTATTTTTCGCCAAATTCTGGGAAGGTAGAAGGTATATTGCATAATATTCCGAAAGGCAATACTCCATTTGACGTACTCCACATTGACCACTATGGTCCCTTAGCACCTACACGGAACCAACGGAAGTATATTTTTCTGGTAGTTGACGGTTTTACGAAGTTTACTAAGTTATATGCAGTTGGTAGTACACAAACACGAGAGGTCTTACCTTGTCTTGAATCTTATTTCTCCACCTATAGTAGACCCAACAAGATCGTGTCAGACCGCGGAACTTGTTTTGTTTCTAAGGAGTTCACCGACTTCTTGACAAACAATAACATTCGCCACGTCAAGGTAGCCACTGGCTCCCCTCAATCTAACGGCCAAGTTGAGCGGATGAATCGCATCATAACTCCTATGTTGTCTAAGGAAGCTGAGGCAGAAACAACAGGGAATTGGTATAAAAACTTGACTAAAGTAGAATTTGCATTAAACAACACCCTTAACCGAAGTACGGGTTACTCTGCTAGCATGCTTTTATTTGGAGTAAGTCAGAAGGGTGAGCTTTGTGATAACATTTTAGAGCATTTACAGGAAACTGCCCCGAAAAGGGATATCCGGGATTTGGAAAAAATCCGCAACCAAGCATCCAGTACCATAGAAAAGAACCAAGAATACAATAAGAATTATTTTGATAAAAGGCATAAAACTCCGCGGAAATATAGTAAAGGGGATTTTGTATTGATCAAAAACGTTGTGACCGCAGCGGGAGTCAACAAAAAATTGTTGCCAAAGTATCGCGGTCCATTTGAGATCACCGAAGTTTTAAATAATGACAGATACGTTGTCAAGGATATTGAGGGCCTGCAATTAACACGAATTCCTTACAAAGGAGTTTGTTCTCCAGCTAACATGAGGCCTTATATTTCGATGTGTTAAAGAAGTCTAATCACAGTTATTTAGAGTTATAGAATTATTTTTCTTTTGCTATTTATTTTGTCTGACTTGTACGATATTTTATATATGTATGTATGTAGTATAAAGCTAGTTTGTAATAATTAAAAAAAAAAATTGTTAACGAATTTGGTAGAGTTAATTTGATAATACGTTTGTTAAATGTTTTAATTTAATTCTTTTTTATGTAAGGCGAGATGCATTCGTTTAGATCTCATATATTACTAATTCTTACGCTAATGTGAATTTGATTAAGTTTTGAATTTTAATGTTTTATTAGTAGTTCCTTTCCTTTAGATATATAGTACATATGTATGCATTAAATGTATCTAGTTACGTTTGTACTCTGACATTAAGTAGCACAATATAGGAATAATCGGGTCGATTATATGTCAGGACGGCCGAACTGTAGGATATGTGCAAAGCATATAAGTACACTGTACAACTACTGTACTGATTAAGAATTGGCATTCGGCCTACTAAGACTAAGTTAGAGTATAATTTATTATAAAAAACAATTGTATTGAGTCAGTCTGAAATAAACTTGAGAGCATAAGATCCGTTTTTCATTTTACGCCGCCGGAATCTCCTACAGGTTTAAGACTTGGAAAAGCTTTTCTAGTTTCCAGATAGTGTCGAATGGGGCTACGTACACTAGTCATGATTACTATGTAGTAAAACCGAATTTTAAGAAGAGAGAGGTGAAGGGGCGGCATATTTACCCCGCCCCTTCACCTCTCTCTTCTTAAAATTCGGTTTTACTACATAGTAATCATGACTAGTCCACGTAGCCCCAATGAGTGGAATGATGTAGAATGATCTAGAAATTGGATTAAAAATGAGCTTTGAGGTATAAATATAGGCGTGCAGCGATAGATAGCTGGTAAGCTGATTAGGAAAAGCTATAAAAGCGTCCTAAGCGATGAAAGTGTTTTTATACGCTTTATATTAGCTTCACCTGTATGTATGTATGTATCTATGTATGTATGTATGTATGTATGTATGTATGTATGTATGTATGTATGTATGTTACCGCTTTATATTAGCTTCAGCCGTATGTATGTATGTATGTATGTATGTATGTATGTATGTGTGTATGTATGTATGTAGACAAATCTTGCAACTTGATTTTGACCCACTTCCATATAACCGATCAACTTCAAATTTTGCCCATATGTAAAGCTGGCGTGACAATGCAATCTGACCATTTTGTAAAAAAATCAAGATGGCGGTTCCAAGATGGTGGCCGAATTTTGCAATCGTGCTCCCCGACCCCCGACATGGGTATCAAATGAAAGAGTATTACAAGTAGAATACAATTAGCTATGTGGCGTTATACAAAATTCAAAATGGCGGCCAACAAAAAATGGCGGACTACCATTTTCTTTACAACCCACCCGATATGGGTATGAAATGAAAGGAAATGACAAGTAGAATACTATTAGCTCTGTGGCGTCATTCAAAATCCAAAATGGCCGCCAACACAAAATGGCGGACTACCTTTTTCTTTACAACACCCTCGGTATGGGTATCAAATGAAAGGGTCTGACAATTAGAATACAGAACTGTGTGGCGTGATTCCAAATTCAAAATGGCGGTCACGGTCAACATAAAATGGCGCTTTACCCTTTTATTTACAACGCCCTCGGTATGGGTATCAAATGAAAGCGTACGAAGAGTATAGTACAGTAAACTGTGTGACGTCATTTTAAATCCAATATGGCGGTCTCTACAAAATGGCGATAGACTAAAAAATAGAAAATAAAAAATATATAGTTTAAAAAACTAAAAAATACGCTTTGATTTTAAAATGAACTAAAAAGCAAAAAATAATTTTGAATGTAAAGTTTTTATTGCTCCAGCCAGAATATGGAAACAACCTACCTTTCGAAATCTAAAAAAGCGTGGGCCACTAGCGAAAATGTCCGGTGTTAATAAATATAGGAAGAGAGTCCCACGCTGTTTTACATTTCGAAAGGTAGGTTGTTTCCATATTCTGGCTGGAGCAATAAAAACTTTACATTCAAAATTATTTTTTGCTTTTTAGTTCATTTTAAAATCAAAGCGTATTTTTTAGTTTTTTAAACTATATATTTTTTAATTAATCCTACGAACCTTCTAAGCTGGGAAAAAGGTAAAATTATGTATTTTTTTGTTTCGTCTGCAATTTATTTTTGTTATGTAACATTGTTCGTACATTCTAGCTTCCAATACTCATGTCTTCATTTGGGAGCGGTATTCCAATACTGTGTTTTCCAGAGACATCTGTTAAGATTCCTGAAAAGTTTTTACAAGACCAGGTTGTCAGTCTACTGCCTAAGTCGTGCTCAGAGTCTCAATCCTTTGATTTTTTGGGTCCCTACTGTTTCCACTTGGGGTTTTTACCAACCTCCATTGTTGATTATTATCACTACCACTAATAGGTGTGAGGGCTCATATCTAATCTAGATGCAGGTCTTCTTGCAAGTAACCTTTTGGGGTATGCTACATCTGATAATACCAGACCCACCTTGATTTCAGCATTGAGAATTGAAATCGCCTGGGCTTGAGTTGGAGAGAATTCAATTTGTTATAAAAGTAATTTAAAAAATGGACGAGTCTCTTTTTATGTAAACTTTTGGCAGCGTCCTCACCTTGATCAAATCTCATTTCAACTAAAAATAAAAATTTCCAAACTCACCTTTAACAGATATCGCATTTCTCAATCGCCGCTCATTAAAGCAATTTTCCACCTGACATTGAAGCGTTAAACCCAAAATATTTCTGTTATCACAAAACCTAGAAAATAATCACTCTAATCATGAAAATCAGAAAACGAATCCAAATTTAGACATTTCCTAAAGGTCTAACATCGCAAATCCACACAATTCGTGTCCACTGTACTGTCACACAAAGTCCATCTCACACACACCTGAGCAGTTGTGGATTGCGCGATACTTGAAAAATGCCGACGTGTGATAAAAAGGGTTTAAAGAGCGCAGATTAAGACCGGTGCGTGATAAGGATTGCACTGATCGAATATAAGAAATCGCGATCTTCGGTATTAAGTTACATTCGAATCGAGTCGAGGCAATCATGAAGAGCTCCGCAGTAGTATTAATCGTGTTTATTGGTGTCGTCCTCGCCAATCCGCCAGGTATGTGCTTTGGGGATTTTGGTATTTTTGTGTTCGTGTTGAAAATGAATTTTCCGAAACTTCTTAGCACACCGAGGACTTAACGAACAGCTGAAAGATGCTTTAGAGAACCTAAAGAAGCAGATGCCATGCGGATTTCCAGAATTCGACGTGCCACCACTTGCCCCGCTGAAGATGACTTACAAGGAGCTGCAGCACGAAAGCACTTTGTTCAGGTAAGAGGAGGACTCACCTGCTCCGTTGGCACAACTGACAAGAACTCATAAACATTATTTACTCTATTAATCCGCAGTTTCCTGGGCAGCTTCTTTGATCTGGTCGTAAAAGGATTGGACAGCTTCAACGTCATGGACATAAAGCTGAGTGCGCTCACGCTGAAGGCGTCATACGATATCAACTTTAATGAAATCTCGGCCGCAGGACAGCATTCATTGCACCTTTTCGTGTTCAATCTGTTCAAGCTCTCAGGTGCCGGGGATCTGGATTTCAAGATTCGTGACCTGCGACTTAAGGGCAACATGTCTTTGGGGGCCAAGGATAATGGAATGTACATGAAGGAATTTAATATTGTTGTGTCCCTGGGCTACTGCAAGTCAAATATCACTGGGCTGATGGGGAAGGGACTGTCGGGGAAGCTGGCCAATCGCGCCATTGAGGACTTTGTGATGTTCTTGATCAAGTATCAGTCGGATTTGGTTAGTGAGACTATTCAGGAGCTTGTTGTGTCTACTGCTAATGAGTACTTGAAGGATTTGACTATTAAGGATATTTTGGATATTATTGCGAATGGCCAGGAACCCGTGGAATGTATACCTCCGGAGAGTCGAGTTTTACTTTAAGATTTGCCTGTGATTTGAATTAGTTTGTTAATACACAAATTTATTTATTTTTATATTCCTTTGTCATTTTTATTACGCTTTTATTAGCTTCACCTGTAGAAATAAGTTCGCGGCGTTTTCCCAATAGATGGCGTCAATTGCAAATAAGAAACACTGATCACAGCGACACCACTAAACGTTCGTTTGACAGGTGGCACTTCTCGAGTGTTACTTTGAGTGTATAATCTGCGCAGTGGTTGGAAAGTTTGTTTGCATTCGAAAATGGAGAAAAATAATAAAAAATGGCGGTATATTTTGTAATTTGTATTTTTCTTGTATGAGAAAGTCTAAGCTCAGGTACTATCCTTTATACCACCAGTCCGTCATGTCGTTCACGTTATGGTGCAATGTCTAGTATCAAGCTAGACGAATGAAGAGGAGGCGGTGAACCTTATGTTTGAACTCTTAGGCCGGACGCCCACTAAAGTGACGTGGCAGTGGAGTAGTTTTAGCCTGTCACGTGGAAACAAAGTGGGGCGGCAATTGAATGGTATCGGAGTGGAATTAAAATTATTAAGCGCGCATAGAAATGGCAAGCAGCGTATCGCATAAGTGATTTAACATCAACTTATAACTAACGAGAAGCGGCATGCCACTGCCACTTACCACTTAAAAATTAAACTTGTCGGAGACTAGTGGCAATCAAGTGATGCCACGCCAATTGCCAGAAGCCACACTATCGCCACTCCACTTCAATGTGCGCTACTTCATTTTTTGATTATACGGAAATAAATTTTTCCACTTGCCATTAGACCGCCACGCCACTGCCACACCACTTTAGTGGGCGCCCGGCCTTAGTTATATGGGAATACTGACTATAGAGGGCTGTTCTACAGTCAAGTTGTTCTGGTTAAAAAAGATTTCATAGATCGAAATATGCGCGAAAATAAGTTTGACAGCAAAGTCCTTCGGAGAATTGTCAGTACCTTGTATGAGAGAGGTGGTTTTCGGAGACTGTACGTGTACGATAATGACATCTGCGAGCTTTACCGTTATGTAGATGTCACGTCAAAAATTAAGCTCGGCAGGCTGGTGGACAGGACATAGGAAAGACGAAGAACCATTCTGCGGGGAAGAATTGAACCACGGACATCATGTGGAGGAGTAATAGGTGCCATCACAAATGAGTTGGATAGCGCAGTTTTACATCTTGTCCAGATGAAAGCAGATGCATAAGGCCTAGCAAAGAAGCGGGTATATAAGGTCTAGCAACGTCCTTCATACCAGACCTAAGGTATTGGTATGTGTACTGGCTTTACCCGTTAACCTATTCTGAGGCGGCCTTGGAGTAATTATATGTAACTCTGTGGCACCTCGTTCAACCTGGGCTAGAGTAGGCAGGTCGAAGATGACTGAGTCGACGTTATCGGTCGTTACTGATCGAGACAACTGGTCCACGAAGAGGACATGCCTGTTTTTCGACGAACGATCAGTGGATTACGGACACCCCAGCGCTTATCGACAGGTTACCGACTGCTTTGGCGATCTCCATGCGACAAACGAGACGACACGCGCTCTTTCATCAGTACAAACAAGAGTGCACACCTGCGCAGTTTCGATGACGAGAAGATGACTTCATGAAAAAGATTCATGTTTCTGTCCGCTCAATTAAGGTAGTATTAGACGGCAACATCTCTGCCGGTGTCTCTCAGGGGTCAATTTTATTACCTGTTCTCTTTCTTATCGTACTCTCAATCCCCTCCAACTTACTTCACGGTTTCGCTGATGGCGGTACTCTGCGTTAAGGCCCATTCAGATCCAGCAGCAGCAGCGGCAGCAAGTTTAGTTTTACTAGCAATCGCTGCTGCTTTTGTTGTCATATGACCACCATTAGCCAATAGGAACTGTTTGCTGCCGCCGCTGCTGCTGGATCTGAATGGGCCTTTACTCATACGGCCTAGATTATACAAGACAAGCATGTGCCAGATCCTGTCTTAACGATTGCGGAGTAATGTCCAGCTCTACCAACAGAGATGTTGAACTTATTCTTGATTGGGGACGCAAGAGTCGTGTCGAGTTCAATACTTCCAAAACGAAATACGTGGATGAGTGTATGCGTGCATGTGTGTATATGTGCGCTATAGCGGGCGCACCAGACATCGCAGAGCTTCGAAATTTTGCACGAAGGTACGTCGGGGTCTTCCTTGATGCACCTCGAAGCGCGATTTTCGAAATTCAAAATGGCGCCGAAAGATGACCGAAATTTAAAATGGCCACCCAAATATGAATTTGCCAATTGTGCTCCGATTTCCATGAAAATCGGTATCTGGGGTTTTTTAGGTAGCAAATAACGAATTTATGATCAGCACTTATAAATTCAAAATGGCCGCGCCAATATGGCGGACGAGTTTTTCCAGTTGTGTTACGATTCCAATGAAAGTGGATATCTAGGGGTTTTTAAGGTCGCAAATAACGAATTTGGGATCAAAACTTATAGATTCAAAATGGCTGCACCAATATGGGCGACGAGTTTGTCGATTGTATTCCGATTTCAATGAAAATCGGTATCTGGGGGTTCTTAAGGCAGCAAATATCGAATTTATAATAGAAACTTATAAATTATATGGCGGACGAATTTTTCCAATTGTGTTCTGGAACAGCCTTATTTACCCAATTTGTTAACGTATGGCTGAGGCTCTCTACTAAGCAATCGGTTCAGAATTGATCAGCAAAGTTTTTTGGAAATATGGTAGGTCGAGCGAAAATGTGGTAAAATGTTCCTAATAGTTGGTGGCAAAAGCCTAGTGTTAAATAGCCTTTCACTAATATTTATTTTTGGTGGGTAGTTACCGTGTGGATCTTACTATATAGTTTCCAATAAAACGTGCAACACTTCTCTATCAGTGTCAGCGGATAGTGTTGAACTAATGGCTGACCGATCCCTGCACATCTTAGGGTTGACATTAGCCAATGACCACATATTCCAAATTTGCAAACAAGCGTCCCAGTGCTAGGGATTTCTTAAATGGTGCAAGTTCCTGCACCAGCCATCTAGACATTGCGACATGACGTGATCAACGACATGACGGACGGATTGTCTATGACGTTGTTAATTAGAAGCTTGAGCACAGAGAACCCTACTACAAAGTTCTTTCTGGAGTGGTTATTACCGCTGTAGAATATGGTAGAGTCTCTTCGTTCTAGAACTTCTTTACCAGTCTTTTACATCTTACTTCTCGTAGTCCACAGTATTTTATATCGTAGTGTCTTAAATCATTAGGCTTAGGACTTACACGGTTACACCCTAGGTCAGGGGTGGCCAACAAGTCGATCGCGGTCTTACATGAATTTTTTAGACACGTACCGCGGAACTGAGAGTTTCCTGCGCACTACTTTTGAAAACTGAAATCGAATGGTCATTACATCGAGTTACTTTGCCGTTTAAGCTCCATTTACACTGACACAGGCTGCAGCAACATACTCCCTCTCTAGCGACAGCAATATCGCAGTGGAATGGTGATTTCTCTTCCCCTCTTCATCTGCTATGATGTTGCGTGCTCTGTGACGCTCTTTGTTGGCACTGGTTTCTTGCAAAGGTCTGTTTTGGTTAATGTCTGGAAACTAATCTTTCTTTGTGGTTTACTTATTTGTTTTTACTTCTGAATGTTTTTTGTAACATGGTTTTCTTCTAAGAATGCGAGTTTTAGCCGATCAATTGAAACGCTGCTATTCTTTCCTTTTATCCGTAATACGAAATACTTGGGATTTATCTCCAACACCTCTAACGGACTCTCTTATGGTAGGTTCAACGATATTCAGACTTTATCATCTTTTTTGAGCAAACTGTTATTTTTTAGATCCTCCTGGATGAAAACGCTCTGTTTTGCATGTGATAAAGCTGCTCTAGGCTTGATCTCGTTAATTTTATTTTTGAATTCCTTTAGAAATCCCCATGCTTTGACATTTTCCGGCTTGTCAAAGTGCTCGTATGCCTGGCTTAATTTCTGTTCGCAATCCTAAACCAAGTACATGCGTGCGTGCGGTGCGTGCGACGATAGATATAATAGAAATACCTGCATTCAAATGCGATCTGACATACAGGTACGTGAACGTAACGGACTCATTGGCCGCACGCACTGCACGCCAGCATGTATCTATTTCCAGCTTAACAGTAGGTATTAATGGCTATAGTCTTTTCTTTGGTAGCACTTTGTCGCTACCTTTAGAGGCGTTCTGTGGACATTTTCAATCATTCATTCGCTTTTTAACCTCCTGATCATTGTCTTTACCCGCGGATGAGCCAGACTGTGTAGTTTCTTTTGTGACTTAATTGTCAAAGTGGTTCAGGAACGTAAAGTTGAATTTTGTCTTGACTGATGTCGCTGTAGACTTTCCACGGGCTATTTGGAAACAGCAAACGCCTTCCGCAGCAAGATTCTTTGTGGTCTCGTAACAAATTCCCTAATTCGTCGTAATTTGACTGGCCTCTTCAAATTTCTTGAAAACTATTGTCTCTGTTGTTACATTTATATTTCCTCAAATCTGGATAATAGATTTGCTATGTTGTTGGGTTTTGAATGTTGCTGCTCGATCTGAATGGGCCTTATAAGTCGAAGTTGACGTGGTGTTGTTTTTTTCGATTTTTGTTTAAAAGAGGTGTAAGCGGTTTCTGGAATATGTATACTAAATTGTCGTCCTTCCAAAAGATAACTGTCAAACATGCTGGTCATACTTTTCAGTGGTTACTAGCTTCCGCGGAAAAACCTAAAGGTGTTGCAAATCCGTCCACAGCTTGACGTACTGTTGCCCTACGGTTATTGGATGGGACGACGTGAGGGGTTTGTGAGCCGTTTACGTTCTTTGCCTTTTAAACTCCATTTACACTGACGCTGGCTGTCGTCACGCACTCAGCTCATTCTCACACCTTGCAACAATAATTTGTACGACATGACGAACCGATAGTACAACTGTGGCTCCTAAGCTTAGCTCTGAGATGACGAACCGGACAAACAGTGACTTATGAAGCGGATGATACACGACACGAGTCAATGCATTGACTCAATATCTACTACCAGTTTATTGTGCATGGGTGATACAGGAATCAATTCGTTTCACTCAATTCCGTGTAGGAATTTTATATGGCATTCGCCCAACTTGACACTCACACGCCCATAAAAATATTCACGCAATTGACTGAAAAATAGAAACCTATTCTATTTTCGCTTAATCCCGCAAACTTCACTCTGGTCCCTTCCTTTGGCCAACGCAAGGGCGACGGAGCATAACGATTGTGGGTGGGGAGCACTGGAACAGGTAACGGTTAAAATGTTGGGAATGTCTATTTGCACCACACGGAAGCACGGAAAGAGAGCAACGGAAACACGGAAATGTCAAAATGGGAAATTTACCAAAAAAAAGAGAGGCACGGAAACACGGGAAATGTTAAAATGGGAAATTTACCAACAAAAAGGGAAATTTACCAATGTATTTTTACCCACACGGAAACACGCCACATGGAATTCACTGTGCTAATCGATTATTTTTACCACAGCAAAACAGGGATACACGGGAAATGGGATTCGTATTGCTAATCGGGTGCGCACACCACACGGAAGCACGGGAAATGGGATACAAGGGAAATGGAATTGTGCTAATCGGGTACGGACACCATACGGAAGCACGGAAACAGGGATGCACGGGAAATGAGATTCGTAGTGCTAACCGAGTGCGGACACCACACGGAAGCACGGAAACAGGGATACAGGGGTGGGTGTATCCGTGCTTCCTTGTGGTGTCCTCACCCGATTACCACGATTCGATTTCCCGTGTATCCCTGTTTCCGTGCTTCCGTGTGGTCATTTTAACATTTACCGTGTTTCCGTGTCTCTTTTTTTTGGTAAATTTCCCATTTGACATTTCCGTGTTTCGGTTACTCTCTTTTCCGTGTTTCCGTGTGGTGAGTCTCAACCTAAAATGGTCAATTTATTTATTTGAGAATTTCGGCATGGATATGTGAGTAATAACTGCGCCGTTGTCGAAAACTTTATATGTATTTTTAAACGCGAGTGTCGTTTTAGCAATGTGGTCCCCCAACTGAGTACTAATCACGTCCAATGCTGCTTGACCTTTGTGATCGACCCAGAACCGGTCTATTGAGTATGTTGAATAATACCCTTCATGGTCACCAACATAATTTCCTGAAATATGAAGAAATGTAACAACAAAAACTAAAGCTTTGTATGAGTAAAGCTAATTTAAAGCTTCTTAAAAAGTTTTCCGAATATGTAAGGCAGATGTTGCGATTGTCCCAATCCATTTGGTTTGCCTCATAGGGCCCTTATGAGGAACTGGTAAGGCATACCTCACTTCAGTATCGCTGATCTTTTTTGTGTGGTTTTCTTGATAAGCCTTCTTTTGGCATGCCCCATTGCCTCATGGGGTCCTCATGAGGAATCTACGGGGGAAATTCTTCTTTTTGCAAGCCCCTGAGACAATCCCCTTTTTAAATGCTAGTCGGATGGGGTTTAAAAAGCTTAGGCTATACAGTTATAAGTTCTTGCTTGTGTGCGGCCCTTCGACCAGGTTCTTTCGTCGCAGCGACCTAGACAGCTTGTCAACGTTCTGGGTTAGTGGGTGTACATGAAATATTTTGGGTGTCGATTTCCTCACCCAAGGCGAAAGTGCGTGTGCACTTTTCCTTCCATCCCCATGCGCTCCGCCGCCCCTGGGCCAACGAACTCACAATTGACAGTTAGAATTGATCAATGCATTGCCTCGTGTAGGTAACATGGGGCTGAGATTAGCTCTGACTTGACTTCTGTATTCTAAGCTAAGTTCTGGCATTTAAAAAAGATGTCTCTGCTTCACGTCCATCAACTCAAAATTTCTTCAACACTTTCACAACAATTTTAAAATTCAAATCTTAACCAGGAAAAAAGGTGTTTCGTTTCCCATCCATCATTTTTCCCCCGCTTCTATTTAACTAAAAAAAATATTGACACTATCCCCGGTGGAGGTATTGATGCATATGCCATCCACTCCTCACGTCATTAGAGCTTGTGATATTCTTATGTACAGTGACGCGAGCCCAACAAGCGACAACAACAACAACAAAAGAGCGTGGAGCCCGACTCCATCTGTGGAAAGGTGCACCGAAAAGGTGTTGATTGCGTCGGCAAACAGAGCCTTCTCATAAAAGGGCTTTGTCCACTTGAAGAAAACAACGACAAACATTTGTTCAGTGTTTTTGTTCTGCGAGTTCTGTGCTTGATTTTCAATTAAGAACTTTTGTTGGTGTGATTTCGATTTCGGAATATATTATTCCTGTGAGCGGGGCGGCGGCCACCCTCACTCGCTCAACCCTTTAATGGCAGGTAGACTTTGAAATTTCCCCCACTGGGAATTGAATACCAAATTAAGATTGGCCACCTTTGACGGGTGGTGGTAAGGCTGCGTCGGATGCAGGCGGCAGCAGCAGAGTCGGGCGACAGCAGTTCACTGTACTCAGTAACAATAACTCATAACTCGACATTCGCTGATTTGAACATCCGTTTCGAAGCCGTAGCCCAGAGGCAGAGAGTGCGGGTGATTTGAATGCGAAATGAGTTCCATGGAAACCACTCAATTCCGAAGTGTAATGATGACACGGTCGCATCGAACAATACCAGCTCAGCCAGCGCGATGCAGCAACTGAATATATCCGAATCAAATAATCATGAACGGAGCAGCGCCAAGAATTAATTATGAATTTCGCAAAGGTGTACGACGACGAAAGAGGCACTCAGGTGCGCACAGTACAACGGGGGCGGGGGGAGAGGGTCATTGTTTCGCAGTTTTTTGCTCTTGCTGCCGGTGGTGTTGTTGTTGTTATTACGAGTGTTATTTTGTACTGTTATTACTGTTGCAGCGAGTGGAGCAAATCCCGCCAGTTTATTTCAGGTGCACCATCAACACTCGAACGTGAAGCTTTTTACCTGGAAAGGAAGCGTTCGAAAAGAGGAAAATCGATTTGAGCTTACTTCCAATCAGGGCTAATTAAAAATAGCTGGAAATTAATTAACGTTTCAATAGTGCCGAGATTTCGTGGAAAATGATGTATACTCAATTTATCTCTCGTGGAATTTCTAATTACTTTTAGTTCAATAAGCATAGAGAACAGCACGGACGTCGAGGGTGGTTCGAGTTTTCCATACAGAGGGTATTTGCTGAGTTGCATTGCATAAAGGTGATTCTATTAAAATCGTACCAAATGGGGGCAGCAAGTACCAATGACTATAAGCAGCTTAATGCGCGCTAGTACAGAGGGAGATTGCAGAGCTGTGTTCAGGAGCGTTGGCATGGTTAAAGCATAAAAGAAAATCTAAATGGACTTTATGCAGTTTACTGGCTTTCATTCATAATTTGATCAGTGCAGAATTAACTTGTTCTATAATTACATCGAATTGAGGGCAGTGCATTAATTGGTAGTTTACAGTATGTAGGAGTGAAATTCATTTTAATTTGAATAATGGAACGGAATTGTTTCGTGAAATTCTGTGTTTGATTAAGTTCTATTATACCCCGGGACACACATATCCGCACCGCGTCCGCACCGCATGACGGCCGTGTGTTGGACAACATACGGAGAGAAAGTAAACAAGTAAACTTTTACGAGTCAGTCCCCACATTTCCGCGCCTCCGTGTTCGCACCGCGTCAAATTTTACTTGTTTGTTTTCTCTCCGTATGTTGTCCGACACACGGCCGTCATGCGGTACGGACGCGGTGCGAATATGTGTTTCCCGGGCTTAAGGAGGACTCATTCTATAAAACAGGAATAGTCCAGTGCAAACCTAAGTTTATACCAGACGAGGTAGCTTGAATAGGTTTAGCAGTGTGCCTTGCCTAGTGGTTTGTCGCTTGTCCTACATAAGTGGTGAGTCAGGGTACAGTGTCCAGTTATCCAGTCAACAAGTGCCGTGACTTCTTTTCTACTGCGCCCCAACAATACCTTGGCCGCGTTAAGAGTTGGTCGATCCAGGAGCAGACCATTCGGTGTGTTTCATCAAAGTCGGATCGGTAAGGGCTTTCTTCACCAAACTAGTGGGTATAATACCATAAGAGCCGGTTCGGGACCGATGAATACAATGTTAAAGCCCTGTCTAGCCAGGGCATTCGCCTTTTCATTACAATTGAAGCCCTGATGATCCGCGACCCAAAAAAGGGTAACATGATTGCTCACCAAAGGAGCGATAGCAGGTCCCAGACTGATGTGGAAGAAAAGGGAAGGTTCATCCTGACAATGCCTCCATATTAGGTTAAGCAGTGAAGGGCTTTCCGGGCTCGGACACGAAATGATCGGCAGTCCAATAAAAGCGGGGTCAAACACAAACACAGGAACTCAAACATTTTTGACTACCACCTTCTGATAGCCAGTCAAACGTGGCGAGCATTGAAGACCTATACTATTTCTGAGGATGTTGAACAGGCTGGCGAGAGGCTTTTTCTGGCTGTATACCAAGCGCCTGGGCATCAAGACAACGTAAACAAACATCGGTACTCGGCATTTTTGAAAGCGTCAACGAAACCCAAATCAGACATGACCACCCTTTCTCCAACCAGAGGAATTTCAAGCAACACCCGACTCAGACTATATCTACAGATACAGCCATTGCCGGCGCTTCATGTTGGGCCCGGGTGGGTAGTAAGTTGGTTAGTGGTTGGTAACAACATTTCCTAAAAAGGAAAGAAGGTAGGTCACTTCATTGTGAATCGGATCGGAAGATGGGCCGACGGTGTGCAGAACAATATGTGGTGCCCTGGGACCCCTCTAATGATGTATTAATGTTGCCCCTCGATGAGATCGAACTATGCGCGAACGAAACTATCTGAGATATTAAAGCGTGGGCTGAAAGCACTGGTCTGCCGTTTGCTGAACCCAAAATTGTAACTGTGCTCATCAGCAGCCTGGGAGACCAAGTATCCGTAAGAATTGAGGTATGGGAACAGATTATTCACTCACAGCCCACCTTAAGGTACCTGGGAGTGATGGTCGAACAGAGGCTTAATTTTAAAACACACTTGGAGGGTATGGCGGATAAAGCTTCCGCTATTTGTGCAGCATTTCCAAGAATGCTGTCCAACGTGGGGACCCAAACCTATCCGTCACCTCCTGATGACGAGGGCTGTTAGCTCAGGCTAGCTTTACGCAGCGGCAATGTGGGCAGCAGCGTTGAACAAGAGGGCTAACAGCAGAAAATGGAGGGCCGCCTACAGACTAAAGTTGGTGCTAGTGTTTGGTTATTTGAGACTAAGGCAAACGCAGCAATAGGGAAAAGTTGGAAGTAGACCAACTTTTGCGTTGCGTGCGTTCTGTTTACGTAACTATATGTCAGATTGCATTTAAATGCACGCACTTCTATTATATCAATCACGCACGCAGCTTGAGCGTCCTTCCAGCTTAAGCTTCCTTCGCGCTTACTGCGCATACGGGACCATCTGCAATGCTGCGGTGTGCGTGATAGCGGGAACTATACCCATAGAGATATCTACGAGAGAAGGCATGCTTCTCTATGATCCAGAATATGTTAGAGGGGAGACAAATTCAGTGCGGCGGCATGGCAGATGACGCACTGCGAGTCTGTAACGTAATGACAAGGCATGTGAGACGAGTCTGTTAAGAGTCGGTGGACCCTCAGGCTTACCCCAAAACGTGGATAGATGAGTTACGACGGAGTGTGTGGAAGTGAGTTACGACCTCACGCAGTCCTTGAGTGGAAATGGAAGATAAAGAAAATACCTCCAGCGTTCAGCGCTGTCACTGGTATGACTAGGTATCCAGGATAACGCAGAGCGCGTCTTCTTTTATTGTGTGAAATTCGGCGAATATGGGCCGGAACCAAAGGATTCTTCATGTCACACGCTCAGTTACTCCAAATTCCGGGTGGATATTTTACCCAGGCGGAATTTTCCGGGTGGGTACTGCTACCCTCCATACCCACATTATCCGCCGGCTATGGATACAGCAGTGTCTTGACAACCCCCTACCATCAGGGGTTGGACCAGGGGAGAACATGGCACCTTCAACTCAGTTACCACGAACGACCCTATGGCACCCGTTTTGAACATGATATTTTGCAGATGCACGACTGGGTGTGAGGGGCGCTGGGGCGTGTGCCTCAGGTTATGTACACGAACAGACCCTCCATCGAAGACAGCATCGATAGTGTATAGACCTTTTTTCCGCTAGAGGCTGTAGTTTTTCAGTTATTAACGAAGAACTGAAAAAAGGGACCTTTAGAGCCCCCCCCCATTTTAGCTCCACACCCACCCATCAGTATTTTTAGGATGTTGTTAAGCACCCCTTCCCCTACAACTGCTCCAAAATTGGCTTCTACATTAATTTTTTCCTCTATTTTTCCTTCGTTCCCTGGACTATAAGAGATCGTAGTGGGGGCGGGGGGCAACAAAGTAAACAACGATTTTTTGCAACCCACTGCAAACACTGCCGAACCTAGTTTCAGCAATTCAACAAGCGTCAAAAGAAATTTTGAATAGATTAGCGCAATTAGCCGACCGCAGTATGGAAGTTCGGGATTTCAGTTGCGGATCCATTGATATCAAGCAAGTGATGGAAACCGCCGGAAACTTTGTCACAACTGGAGCAGAAAATTAAGAAGTTTACCATGTAAACCAACCTTGTATTCCGCCGAAGAAACGAGCATGAACCGAAACGATTCCAAAGCCGATACTTGGTTAGGAGTTAGACAACCCAATCTGTTAGTACCATTGCAGATTTGCAGACAAGGTCGCACGTTCTTATACATACAAAAACTAGCAAAGGCCAGACGATTTCGGCCATCACCGAACAGAATACCGCTGATCATGTCATACATAAGTTATTTATTTCGAATTTATCATCAAAATTAAGATTCCTCATAGATAAAGGGGCATACATTTCAGTCCTACAAGCAAATGCGAATTGCAAAATCGTACAATATTTGAATTGTACGCGGCTAACTGAACGTCAATCTTAACCCCAAACGCAGACGGTTCAAGCGGGTGATTGTACCATCTCAGAGGTCTGAAGTTCGATTGCACGAGATAATTGAGGAAGCCATCTACTAATCGATCAATGAAGTCAGCCATTTGTCGCGGTAATATTGGATGGATGGAGTAAAATCAAGCCGACGGAATATACCCAATTGGTGGGCGTTGTCAGTTCTTTCAATCTTCACTCTACTATGGATGGATGTTACACGACTCAAGGCATTGATCAATTTGAACTGTCCATTGTCAGTTAATAGGCCAAGGAAGTATCTGTGTAGCATCACCCTACCTTTCCTACTTGCTACGTTTGCATGATGAGTTGAATAGTTGAGTTGAGGTTGGGTTGAATTTTCGACAATCGACAAAAATCACAAACAAAATATCAGAGATGCTGCTGTCTAATAAATTCAACTACTCAACTACTGAACTCGCGTCTATACGCATAATTTCAACTCAACCCAGGTAGCAGAGCTGAGTCGAGTTCAGTCGACCCTATCTCAGCTCGACTCGCGTCTACATGCATTTGAACTCGGGTTCAACCGGTTCGGGTACGTAGTAACTAAAGCTTGTTGTCTGACATTTCATCCTATTTATATAGAACAGTCGACAGTACAAAGGGCCTACAACTAAGGTCCAAGCTTTGGCATTAAAAATAAACATTTCATAATTTAGAAAATTCAATAATATATAAAAAAAACCCTCTCAAAAAATGGGTCAAATTGTAATTTTCCTTGTATTTACGACGCAAAATTTTGTAAAAAATATTTTTCTCATTTCACCTAGCTCCCAACACTAGTAGGCTAACGTTAAAAATTCTAATTCGATGCTATGCGACGTAAAAGCTTTAATTGTGACGCGCTGATAATAATTGTATTTAGCACCTTTTGGGAATTTTTTTTTACCCTGGACTATAGGTATGTTTTGAATTAAATGATTAACCATGTATTAAATAAGACCTTTCCGTAAATAATCAACTCATTTCCGCCAAACAAGTGTATTTTGCATTAAATCTAATTACCAAATTTTAAGGCAAAACACGAAACAAACGTGTCTCACGAGGCTGTCAGCACTGGTCGAAATTTATTTTCTAAAAGCTTAAAGCTCTTTCTAATTGGAAATATACCCCTCCGAAAGCTGCCAAAAATGCTTTAAGGTAAATTTTTTTACCGTACTTTCTAGTAAAAAAGGGGATTTTTTTCAAATTTTGTTTTTTTGATGAAATTTTACGCGATTGTGAAGCACCTGAACCAGATGCCAAAAAGGAGCACATCATGATTTTTTATGCAAGCGATTAAGTGAATTCGTGTAATAAAACGACGGGGTGCTTTTTATTAAGAAGCCAATTTTCGGACCCATATGTGAGTTTTCGAAAAAGCATCATCGTCTTATGCAGCCAGCAGCGATTCGGTTTTTTAATGTCGTCTTCAGATGCTTGAATTTGAAGAGCCTTTACAGACTATAATAGATTTTGTTGGCTCTTAGCAATTGAGCTGGTCCGCTAGTGTCATTTCCAAGGATACACTGCAATGTTCCTCGGATTAGGGGCCGAAGGAAGACAGAACAGCACGCGGTATTGCCCAAGGATCTGTCCTGGATGCCCCTTTTTCATGTGAAGTTATGTGTGGAAGCTAAGTGCACGGCCACAACGCAGCCATCGCACCTAGCAAGAATAAAATTTGACCAACGCATACTAAACCTATATGATGTTATGTGCAGTGCTAGGCTAGACAGGCTGCGTTGTGGCCGTGCACTAAGCCTCCAAAACAATTCTGTAGGTGTTCATTACGGTTACATAGAGGAATAGCCGTAGGAAGCAGATTACTCAACTCAGTAGCTCAGCTTCGAAGACCACTTGGTGGGCACAGTGGACGGAGCGTCAGTGCAGTAATTGCACAAAAGCTGCTTAATACAGGGAGGAGACTGATTCATTGATTTCTAGTGCCAAGAGTAACTAGTTAGCCTAGTGTAGGAAGGATGGCCAACAGGAAGAAAAAGAGAGCAGAACGCTGTACAAGGCATAGGATGACTCTCTTCCAATATTCTGATATTGAAGAAATGTAAGTGGATTGGAGAGATGTAAGTTTTACCAATTAGGGACTGGTTTATGTTAGAGGTAAAACCATAAAAGAAGACGCCGAGCTTTCCATTCCCTCTTGTTGTTTGAGTGAAAAAGCTGCGCTTTCAAACAACCAGAGCGAATGGGACACTCGGGGGCGTTATGGTTTTTACTCTATTATTGAATATCTTCTTGATCCACTAGTTTGGATGTGATGATCGTTTCTTGGATTAAGTAATGCATAATTGGTGAGTTTAGTTCTGTCGTAAATCGTACCATTTGTTTCCCTCCGACATCTATAGGCTTCTTTTACGACACAAACAGATTGGCGCGGCGCGGTGACACCGTCGGCCTCCGGGAGAATTCCCCATACATTTCATTTGTCCGCGCTGCCTGCCTTTGTGTTAGCACATATGGTGGTCCGTGTATTTTAAACGTCTTTCCCGTCACCGTCCCCGCCTGCGCCACCCGCTGCTGCGCCAATCTGCTTGTGCCTTTACTGTCGTTGATGTATGGAGAACCAGATTGGGAAAGTTTTATATAATAGGATTTTTGTCCTGCTGTAAAAGTTTTTAAAGTTTATCAGATGCTTGAGACTTCCCACTGTCTTGCGGGCTTTGTTTAGTTTTATTCAGGGTTCACGTATTGTTGAAGTCTCCGTGGCCTGGTGTGGTCAAGCGTCACCATAGTGTCGTCTGCGTATTGGATGCACGCGAAGTGGAGTGTGAGAACTTCGTGTAGGAAATCATACAGAAATATGTTGAATAGCATGGGACCTAGGATGGAACCTTATGGTACTCCGTTTTTATCTCGAATGGTGGTGTATCTCAATTTGGGTTAGTCTTGTTCTGTCGTTAAGGAACAAATGGATTATCTTGTGAAAGACAAAATGGATAGTCTAGGCAATTTAATTTGTATATGAGTCCGTGATTCCAGACATTATCAAATGCCCTTTTTAAGGCTAGGGCGCATGCTACTATGCACTTATCTTCTCTGAATTCTCTCATCACTGATTCTTGCACGAGTAGCAGCGCATATTCCGTTGAGTGCTCCTTTACGAAGCCGAAATTGAATCCAGGGATGATTTCGTTCTCTGTACACAAATCTTCTACAACATTTTTAGTATTATTCCTTCCACCATTTTTCCCAAGATGGAGAAGAAGGAAATCGCTCTATATTCTTCAACATCTTTTGCTGCTAAATTTTTTCGAATTGGGATAATTTTGGCATTTTTTGCAAACTGTAGGGAAATGGCAATTGTTAATGCAGTTCTCCTGCCTGTCTGATGAGGCCCTGTTCGTTATTGATAAAATACTGAGCACCGTCGAGGTATCGTAATCAAACATGGTCTTTACCTCCTTTACCATTTCTCCTGTGTAAGAATCTCTTTTATAGGGTGAGGCCTAAAATGTGTTTTTGAAGTATTTTCTAAATTCTTCCAGCTAGTCCTCCAACTTTCAGAAGGCGATCCCGTTAGCTGTTATAGGAGAGAAAAGTGGGTTGGTTATAACCTACGTTCGTAGCCAGTAATACTATCAATGGTCCTCAAACCTTGCGGCGACTGTGTTATTGTTTTAAGAAGCTCGATATACCCTTTGCTCGAGTTAAGTTTGAAAGTTCCATGTATTTCGGCGTCAGTCTATTTCTCGTCCTCAGGAAGATTCGTCTTAATACCTGGAGCCATTGCCTTCTGGATCTCATTAATTTAAACGCCCGAAATATATTTGTATTTATCGTTTTTTGGAGTTACAAGTTTGCAGTACCTGGAAACAACTTACATGAAATTCCATACTAACAAGCAAAAATCCTTTTTTGGGACTAATTTAAACCAAAAACATATCTGCCAACACTATAAAAACACTTCTTCTACGACGATGCACCTTTCACAGACCTTCTACACCTTGGAGCTTTTTTATGCCACTTTATTATACTTGTATTGGTCCAGAAATGGTGACATTTGGCACAGCTTCTTATGGAAAGTAAAAATTATTTTTTATTTAACTCGCGCTAGTTTTTTACCTGTAATTCGTAGAAGATTGTGGTTTACGAACAAATCAAACTTTAATCTTTTATCTGTGCAGTGATGTAAGAATGATTATAGTTTATGGAACAAAATTAGTGATTTTTTTTAGTTTAAACGAGGCTTGGTGCACCTTTTCAAATGGACTTTAACAAACGATTGTGCACTTTTTAAATTCAAACATTTCTTAAGTTCGGTTTTGGGTGTCATATTTATTTTCGTATCGTTCTAAAGAGTTTTTTGTAAGCTTTAATTAAGGTGAACACATTTTTTTATAGTTATGATAATTAAGCGGTAAAGGTTATTTTAGTTTTAAATAAATTTTAATTTCCCGGTAAAAGTAATCAAGAACTGCATTCGTGTGCGTTTGACATTTCTACTTCGTGTGCCAAGCAAAAACGTAAAAAAGCTTTTTTATTAGCCATGTTCCATACCAAAGCGTCGTTTCACAAATTTCACGTTTCATTTCCATTCTGTGCAACGCAAGCTGACAGCGAATTCAGTCGTAAAAGAGCGTTCGTTCGGTGAAGTTTAAGTGCAGTGCGTTCTCCGCGATTAGTTGAAATTCACGTGGAGATTACCAAGAATTCTGCTTGCTAACAAGTGTTGGCCCTGTGTGTCTATTTCTGTCATTTCCCGGAAATATCGGAAAAAGCAATCGTGTCATCCTCCGCAGTTTTTGGCGTTTTATAAAATCAGAAAATGTCCACATCCATCAGAATCGGGACTGGGCCTCTGAATGCTAACGAACCTTGAAGTGTGATAATAATATTCGACGAAAATTTAATTATCTCCCCTCCGCCCCCGAGCGAGCGAAATTAATATTTGTTTTTAATTATTTAATTCCGAGAATCCAAGTGAAACACGAAAAATTTATATTTATATAAAATATCAAAGTAGAAAAATAAAATAAAATAATGGTGTTAAACACAGTTTCAAGTGCTCCAAACGAAAGTAAATTTAGGATTAGTTGGCGGAGTCCGGCCCTCGCTGACAGGATGAATCTCCTGTGGATGCTACTATGCTGCTGGGCCTGCTCCAGCCTCGGCTTTGTCCAGTCGATGGAGCACTGTCTAACGCACAGATACCAGGAATCCATGAACTCCAGCCACATGCAGTTTACCAAGGAGATCAGCAGCACCGAGTTTGCAGTCCTTGGCAGCTTCAAGAGTCTGCATTGTTGTGCAAAAGGATACCGCAGCATAGAATGGTGAGTGCCGTGCCGACTCTGTTATGTTTGTTTGTTTTCTTGCATTGTGTGCGTGAATTTACATGTAACAAAAAATCTCCAAGTTTTTTGTTTTGACTTCTTGCAAGCATCCGCGGCTGCTGCTTTGGATTTTGGAGCTTGTCGAGGCTCCACGAGATTTCTGACGGAACCTGTTGGGTATTCCCTGGAAATTTAATTATTTCATACACGAACTTGAATCTGTTTGCCATTTTGGAGGGGTGTAATCCGTTCGCTTCCAGCATAGACGAGAAGAAGCTTAGATCTTAAGTGGACTCCGGGGATATTCCGAACTCCCATTGATGCTTGCGCGGCGAAATTGGCATGAAATTGATATTTAACTACCTGGGAAATATGTGAAATTGCTCGATTAGGTTTATCATGCTAGAAAAAGACTTTGGGTTTCGTCTTCTAAGGGGTTTTTGGCATTTATTTGACGTCATTTTTATTAAAAAAGGGGAACTTTTCAGTTTTTTCGGTATTGTTTTCACCTTTTAAAACACGTATCATTCTTAATCTTCTCTTTTTAATTCATTTACAATTAAAATTTTTACTATTCACACAACGTTGTGATCAGAAAAATATTTACTCAAAACTTGAATTGCGTTATCCAAAAGTGTAGCGGTAGTTCCGCGAACTTTTCAACTGGTTTGTATGTGTAAAAAAAACTGGGCTTAGGAATCACGATTTTTGCGTTTTTAGTGCGTCATGCCATTCGGGATGTGGTGCAATGTCTATTTCTAAGTTTGACGGGTAGAACAAGATAGGATAGCTAAGATGTCTGGTGGAATCTCCAGCAAAAATCGATCACTAAGGCTTAAACTTTTGGATTTTGTACGAGTTCGGAAATACTAACTGCGGAAGAGTGTTCCAGATTGTTGAGTTATTCGAATTATAAACAAACTTCTAGACCGTGGTGTATTCTAGTAAAGCAGGAATACAAAATTTTTGTTGAAGCGATCGGAGTAGTCTTGTATTGCATAGAAAATATTGCCGTGCATGCAAAACGGCGTTCAATTCAGTGGAACAGTCGCTATGACAAGAATCGGCCTCCGTAGTCTAAAATTGAAAACAGATTGCAGCGATCCATCAGCGCTAATAAATGTCAAAAGGAATAAAACGCTTTACCGTGCATTCTGTTTAGCATAATCAGAAATTTCTGTATTCCTATTCATTTTGGCATTTATCAGCGCTGATGGACTCTTATGACCGTTGCAATTTGTTTCCAGCTTACATAGGCTAAGGCCCAGAGGTCCGTTGTTCAAATCCACTCCGCAATCATAGTCCTTCGTCTTTCCATTTAGACCTGGATAACTTTCCGTTCTTGTTTGGCTTGCCCTGTTCATAAAAAGCGAAATAATTAGGAGAATCAAAATCTTTTTCACTTAGGCTCCTGTCGAGTCGTGTGACGTGACAAGTCGTTTGAGTTGAAGAAAGTGACGTTTCACTCGTATTACATCTTTCAGCACGTGGGTCAGAGAGTGGAAGTGCTAAATTGAGTTTAGGCCCCTGTGCTTAAAGCCTTAATTCGCATTCAACGTCACTCAAACGACTTGTCACGTTACACGACTCGACTTTCATTACAGAATACTCCAAAAAGTGTTCCACATGGGCATCCCTCGAACGATCTATATATTTAAGATCCACTCAACAAAGGAATCAAAGAACACACATTTTACTCCCCCAGATCCAATGCAATACTACCGCTGGCGGGTAGGCAGCAGCTAAAGTAGTAGCATACACAAACGACCTAGTAATAGTCAGGAATGTTTCCAACCGTGATTAGTGAAATTATGCAAGGATGCCCGAACAACTTCCTCAGGTTGAAGGATACACCTTCACTTAATCCTCTAGTGTGAAATCTCTGGATATAATCTTGTACGTTCAAAAACTTCCGTGGTTAACCATAGTAAGGTTTTTGAATGCGCTCCGTGTCGTTTTCAGTCGACGCGACGTCGAATTGCATGAACTGACCCCTGCTTTCTACGCCTATAAACCCGCCGGCAAGAGCTGGAGTGTCAAGCCAAAGACGGTCCTGTCGATGAACACAGCCGTGGTACGTCCAATTCTCACGTACGGTTCGCTGGCATGGTGGCCAGCGTTGAGCAAAACCTATAATGTCATAAAGTTAGGAAGGATAAACAAGACGGCAACAAAAGGGACAGTGAGCATGTCCCACCAAACGCCTTGACGTTTCACATCAAACACCTTGCCTCGTGCAGTGCGGTCATAGCAACATTTTGGACTTGCTACACGAGGATATGGTCGCTACAGCCTCTTCTCTTTCGATTTCTCCATCCAAATACTCTTAAGAAGAGAGTGGAGGAACAAGGACGTCTTGAAGAAGTTTGATATACGGATAGAAGTTTGATATACGACGACGGCCCCAAGACGTCCGAGGGCGTCGGAGCAATAGTGTCTATCTAGAGACCACTCTCTAGTCTGTATCTAGTCCTGGCACCTTCCGGTGCACGCTAGTATCTTTCAAGCGGAAGTGATGGCGATCCTGAAGCCCTGACAGACAATGAACCTCGAACCTACACAAGAATGGAGCATTGGAATTTTTGTAGATATCCAAGCCTTTATAAGCTAAGGCGCCCATTGAGCTGTGTCACGCAGTAAACGCAGAGCAGGGCAGCACAGAAAAAAACGACCTTACACAGCTGTCGAAGCACATTGGAGAGCAGTTTTTTTTAGACAGTTTGACGAAAGTAATTTTGAAATGGAGGAATATCTAAATTTATTAAGCTCTAAGTCAGATTCGGATCAGAAGTTTGAAAATTTATTAAAATCGATTAATTTTTCTTCCATTTTTTAAAAAAAAGGCCGTGCGCGGCACGTAGCACGCAGTTTCTGTACCCCATCCACCAGTGTCGTGAAGCCTGCGCCTGGCGCAGTATTCATGTCACCTACTCTGCGTTGCAATTCGCGGTGCTCCCTTAAAAAGCATGAAACACAGAAACTATGCTGCTCTGACTGTGTCGCCTGCGTCTCAATGTGCGCCCGTCCTAAAAGTTGTGGATTCAGTAACCATGCGCTCCAAGCTGGTGAACCGATGAAGAGCTGAGCTAGATAGGCTCGGTAGACGCATATACGCGCCCGACATTAGCACGCACAGCGAACAAATGTGCCTGCCACACGAGTGTGCATGCCCCTACAACAAGCATTAAAATCTAAAAATTCGTCCGCCAGAGGTATGCACACCTCTGTTATAGATATGAATGTATTCGTAATCGACCATTCCAAACGCGAGTGTCGTTTTATTAACCGGTCCGCCCACTAAGTACTGATCACGTCCAAAGCTGCTTGACCTACACAATCGAACAAAAGCCGGTCTTCTGAGTACTTTAATGGCATCCATTATGGTCACTAAGATAATTGCTCGTTTTCTTCGTCCTATACAATTTCGTGTAGCTCCAATTTTGCTCCCTTTAGTCTAGAAAAGGTGTGAGCGTTATGTGCTTCTTTGGGCTATTCCGTGCGTCTTTGATTGATACGAACGTGCTTGTAGCGGGCTGCATTTGGAAAAGTAGCCTGTTTCATGCTAACTGCGGGCGAGTCCTATTTTTATCCAGGCGTACCGTACCTGTTTCCGGTGCAATGAAGGCGTTTTGACGCTGTGTGTGCCTGTTGCATCGTCTTATTTTTACTCGGGTGGGCTTAGAGATCCGCCCCAGTTGATTTAGCAACCACCTTACTTTAGATGAGTGTTTGGCATCAAAACGGCACACCAAAACGCTTATTTGGTCTCCGGTGGCACTACACCTATCCACGACATGACGTTGATTTCGAAACGATCGAACAAGAGATCCCTTCTTCTCTTTAGCTTACAGATGATGGCACACGGACGCTTGTATAGAGAGAAGACAAAGCAGAAGAATTGTAAATGGATAAGACGAAAGACGAATGACAATTCTGCTGCGTCGAATAGAACCCCAAACCTCTGTGATGGAGTCGGACGCTTCAATCTCTAAGCTATTGAAGTTAGCAAATAATGATAACTAAGCGTGCAGTCGCAGAACTGTGCGGTATTTTTGTGAATATCGCATTCAAGCCTTTCGGAAGACTCCTAGAAAAGGCGTTGTGCCTCATGGGGTATGATGAATCATTAAAAATAAATCTACCAATGCTAATAGAATTTTGCCATTTAATTCCGAAAACGTCACATTATTTACTCCTAAACTTAACTGATAACGAGTACCGCAATTAAATAATCCTAGAAGCTATCCGTCCATGCCTCATTACATCAATTATGCACCTTGATACAAGATGGACACAAAATCTCCTCATAATCCGCCTTTGACCAACCAGCACTCGACTAACTACAATCAATATTGTACATCACCAAGGAATTCGAAACTCTCCTTTAACGACGCTAAAACTCCGACCATAAGGTTTCATGTTTCATTTACTCCTTTCAATCATTAAGTATGCTTCGTGGAGATATGAATACACAAATCCTCTTATTCGAGTCATCCTTAATCTCCCTTTGACACGTAATGGATGATGGGTTGCTAGAGAGAGAGTAGTTTGTAAGTGCACCCTGTGTGTTCTAAAGATATTTTAATGTAAATAATTTTTTTTTTGGAAAATTATTTTTGTTTTATATGAGAAAAAAAATGGTTTTTGAAAATATCTAAACAAGGACCTGCATTCCAGGAAACGCCAACGGCACAATTTCATTGTAAAGGCCTTTCTCAATTTTGGTAAGACGCCTTCTCGGAAAAGCTTTTAAGGAGGAAATTGTGTACTTAATGTCGAGTTTCGCAATTTTTACAGCGCAAAATTTTCCATGAATATAGCAACAACAGTTATAATATTATTAGATGATGCTATACGGCCAGAAGGGACAAGAGACAATCAAGCTGGCTTTAAAGCTAACCTTTCATCAGAAAAGGCTATTACGGAACTTTTGGTGGAGAGCAATCAAAATACAATGAAGCCAGTTTCACATGATGAACAAATCGTCGTACGTGGAAATTGAACTGTCACAAGCAAACGCCAACGCCTAGGCCAGCTTTAAATTCCGATATTGCTAGAATATCGACCAGGACAAGCAAGATTCAGAGCCATCTCTATTGATATCTGAATTTGTTAATTGGGGAGTAGATGTGGCTCTAAAGGCCTTGGCTGAACCTGCCTCAGGCTTGGGATGTATTCAGAGCATGCTTTATTGTGTCCTTGGTGCTTTTTATAATTTTTATAGCTGCCCTTTTCTCTACTTAAACGTTAGAAACTTGTTATCCTTTTGTATAAAATGAGTTTTTAACATTGTATATAAACTCTACAAAGGATAATTTTTTTTGGATCCTTTTTTATTTCGTATTTTTACCTACGCTTCTTGTAATTCCTTCAAGGATTGAATTTAGTTACTCCTACGCTCTGGTTGGGTTGTAGGTCGTTTTTCGTAATCATTTTGGTAGAAGGGGAGGTAGTTAGATGTTTTTGCTTTCTATTACTGCAATGTTCAAGCAAGATCGACTTAAACACCGGGAATCCTGCCTCTATCTATCCAAACATAAAACAAACAAACTCGTCATCCTTGAGGCACAGCCAGCCAGCTATTAGATGTTGTCCTCTGTAACCAATAATCAAGCCAGCCGATCGGTTTTCCATCAATTGTCAAATGTATCAGCATAAACGCCATATTTACTCATTTACTCATTCGGCTCTAGAACCAGTATGCGGCCTCGACATCTCGTAGCGATTCCGTCTATCGGTCCAAATTCTTAGCTAATGTCATCCAGTTTGGCACCACAAAGCTCTAATTGTCCTGCTCTATACAACCCTTCCATCGGAGATTTGGTCTACTCTGAGTAGATACCGCATACAGTCATACAAACTAGATGTTTTGCCCACCGTTGTGCACCGAGCCTTCTTTTCTTCACAACATCTATGTCGCGATAACGTTCGTACATCTTGCCATTAAGCTGAAAACAGATGCATGCGTGCGTGCGTTGCGTGCGGTGATAGCGTGAACCAAATGCAAAGAACACAAAAGTCTTTACCTAGCGAACGGTAAACCTCCTTATTATTCTGGTAGTCTAGTAGTGCCGGTATCGTAGCCTTCGCCGGCTGGTTTTGCGAGGCTCACTAGTTTCGGGAGGTATAACACTCCGTCGAGGATGTCTCCCGCTAACCCCGAAGCGGTTGCATTTATGGCTTAGCCGACGGCTTAAAAAAAAAGAATTCATTCAACAACATCCAAGAGTTCAAACACGACGTTCGTCGCCTCCTCCTCATCATACATCCCAAGAATCCCCCTTAACCTATCCTATATTTTTTTGTATCTTTTGAGCTAAGCTTACTACTAGACATTGCACCATGTTGAGAATGACATGAGGACGGGTTGGTAGTATAAAGAGTTACACTTAGACTTTCACATAAAAAAAATTTTTATACATTTTAAACTTTTTCTACATTGTCGCATTCGCCCAAACATAAGCACACACAACAAACACATGCACTCGTCACCTTAGATTTTTTGGTTAGGTATGAAAGACTGGACCGAACGCAAGCAAGCAATTAACGCAGTGAAACCGTCGAATACTGTGGAATCGTCGCACGCACCGCCCGCACGTACATATCTGTTTCCAGCTTTAAAGTGTCTTCGGAAACAACCTCGATCACATAAACGAAAAACATGTCTCTGAAGGATTTTCCTCTCCAATACAGCTAAGAGTTGAGAGTTATACACCAAAGTCTCGGATCTACATAGTCTTGTACAGCAGTTGAAATGTTACTGCTGTCGATGCTTGAATTGGCCGAGCCTTGACAAACTATTAAACGCTTTGTTGGCCTTTTAGCAAACGTTCGCTTATATCTGGTTCCAAGCTGTTGTCGGCTGGTATTTTTAGACCAACATAGATGTTGGGTTGTCTTACTTTGAAAGCTCCATTCCACATCGATTGTGAGACCAATGTTAGATCGTCTTTATGTACCTCATTTTTCTTTCATTGGTATACAGTTTCAGTGTTCGTATCGTCTGCTCAATATGGGTCAAAACATACTGTATAACTCTTGATATTCCTCTAGTAACGTCAATATCGTCTGCTCAATCCGGATGAAAGCGTCCTGCATAACTCTTCAGTGATTATGTCAAATGATGCGAAGGATTGTGCCTCTTGCTGTTACACAATTCCGGATCACTTTCTCGGAACGCCCCCTTGTCGAATCCCATTACAGAAGTTGATTGGTTTGAACAGTCGTAGGTAGGTCAAGGCAGCAGTTTCGTCCAAAAACCGAGGATGGGGCTACAATTGGCTATGGTTTGAACATTGATCTGTATATCTTTGTATTGCATAAGCTTTCATTTCCTGGATTGACGCGTGGTGTACTTGAGGAACTACGACGAGTGAATCAGACGGGGAACGCCGGAAGTCAAGATCACCGATCGGTGTTCTGGATGGCGTTTTCTGATCGTGGGAATTTGTTTTCCGTGGCTTGCGTAAACTTGTAAATTAAGTTATGCGCGGTGGTCACATCGGAATCGAATCCACAACATCTGAGATGGCAGATAGAAATCCTAACCCTAGTGGCATATTTTTCATTTGTAAAGGTTTCTACGCTTGCATCTGGTCGAAACGGGCTGTAGTCTATAAGTCCTACATTCGATCCTGGCTTCAAAACAATCCATATACCTCAACTGAGGCTTGTCCTTCATAACATTGTGTCCAATCAGCCAGACTACAATATCAACGGAACAAGCTGGTGCACCCCAAAGAATATTCAGTTGGCTGACCCCAAATTCAATGCACCTGGCCCTATCGATTTATTAATGGGAGCCGAACTCTATTTCGACTTAACATGTTCCCCTATACCTTCAGGTCCCCATTCACACACAGGCCGCCGGCAGGCCATAGCCTGAAGGTTTCTCACCTTGAGGCCAAGTCTCACCACACACTCACCGGCCGCCGCTAGGCCGTGGCCTGCAGTCCAGGTAAACTGGCAAAAATCTTTATGTGTGGGCATTTATCGTCAGTCCGCGCCTCAGTCTGAAGTTTTCGATGGGGCTGGGAACATTTTTACGCTTGAATTAACAACCTGATACGCTAAACTGTCGTCTTCGCCTGTGTGTCTGTGGGGAGGTGACCTGCAGTCCGCGGCCTGTCAGGCGGTATCCTCAAGTCCTCCTCCCTCAGTCAGACTGAGTAATGTGTGGCCTCCATCGGGCGGTGCCTGCCGACCTGGCCTGAAAGGCCACGGCCTGCTGGCGGCCTGTAAGTAAATGGGCGCCTTTAGACTTGTATGCTGGATCGCCTGATCTATACCTTAGGTTTGTAGACAGGCTTTTCTCTTTCTTCTTCTTCTCTAGTGAGGTATAGGTGCCAAGAGTACCACGGCAACTCACTTGATCTATTCTACTTAGCAGTCTGCTTAAAGTTTTGGCGATCCCACCGCTGCCACCAGTGTAAAGTGCAGTTTTGTCAAAATCATATCATTCTATTAGCGAGCAGCACTCCTATCAATGAATTGTACAACTCGACTGCAAAACAATCTTCCGGAAGAGTATATACAACACAGTGGACTGGCAGTAAAGCTCGCACCATAAAAGAAGGGACATAACCGCGCATGTCGACTTGTGATTGAGAATATAAAACAGATGAAACAAACAGAGTGACGTTGCTCGCTGATGGGGACTTGAGACCATTACTGTGCATGGGAACAGCGATTTTGAGATTCCCTTCTTTTATGGCGCGGCCTCTACAAAGGGGGAATCCTAAGCTTAGCTTTTTCACCTTAAAAAAATTATTAACGTCATCGTCTAATGGTGGGTCCACACGTTAGAGACCTTTGGTCATAGACACTTCTATTGAATTTTGTCTGTGAAACAAAGCAAAGTCGCTGGGAAAGTCTCCGGAGAGTTGCAGATATTCCGTCGTCATGTCAGATGGCACAGACATTTCGTTGAATTCAAACTTCACAGTCTACACAGAAACTCGAACGAGCAAAAATCCTCATCGTGTGGTCCCAGCATAAGAGAGCGATTCGATCTGATAGCGATTTTTGTGAGCAATGCTTTCCATATAATCGCCTGCAGCCATACATATTAGCAATTTAGTAGCGCGACAACAAAAACCATCGAAAAACCACGACCGAATTGCTTTTAGAAAGAGAAAAGGTTTTTCATCGTAAATATCCAAAATTTATGAAAAAACAAAATTCCTCTACACTATCGATACGCATCGAGTCTCAGTAGGATATAATTGTTCTGTGGGACGATATAATCGCCTTCGGTTGCCAGCAGCAATTCGTCTTTGTGTCGCTTTTTGAAAAATTCCAAACAAAATATTGTCCAACATCGCGATGAGGTATTTTGGTCACTGTGTGTAGGCGTTACCGCTCGAGCCTGTGAAGTATGCCCAATGTAACATTTTCCAATGCTGCGGTCAATGGCGGTATACGATCCAGGTTCATGTAAGACCGGATATAAAATACATGGAATCTGTGGGTAAAAAGTAATTGAATGGCATCGACCCAGCATCCAATTTTCCGGCTATGATCAAGTGCGACTTTTTTCCCAGTTCCATAAAGTCAAACTACCACACAATTTCCGCAAATTCATTCACTTATTAATGGGCGTTAAAGGAGAGAATTTATACAGAATGTCCACTCTGAAAATGCATTTACACAATTAATGCCTTTGTCTATACTGGACATATCCGTTGTGGTGTATCGCAACAAATTGAAACTCACATTGAGAGCGACAAAATAAATTTTAATTATTAACATCATCGGCGGTACTTTAATGCCGGGCTACATGGAATCGGGCTGCAGCACCGATATTGAACGCACAATTGTCCTGGTTTTAACAGTCAAAAAATAAACGTGAAACTTCACAAAATCCAGAGGCACACGTACGTACGACTGTCGAGAGTTGGATGGTGACGGTTGTTCGTTTCGAGGGTTTTACATTAACAAAAGAAGTGCTTGTTTCCAATGGAATAAATAAGTGCTGTGCGACTGAATTCAGGATCACTACTACTGCTCGATGGGAGAATATATGAATTACGAAACCAACCCCACGATATGTGGCAGCGGCAATTCAGATGCTGTTGAGGATATGCTGAATCAATATGGTGTGTTTTTGTGGAATAATTTGTCGTATTTACTGAATAGAAACGAATGCCGACGGAATGGCGAATGTAGTTCAAGATTAAAAATATATGTAGACGCTCAAGATTTAATATTCAGGAGGGTCGTGTGCTGTCTTGGTATCGTGTGGTTCAAAGCAGGCGGTTTTTCTTTTAAATTGAACACAAAATTCTAGAATTTTCTGGGCATTGCGTTTTAATAGTTCGTATGATTCATAGAGATTATTATTCAAATATACAGAGTAAATACTGTTCACCGCGACAACGTTTACAAGCATAATTCCTTGAGTAATAAGCCTCAGAGACTGATTAAAATGACGACATGGCCATTGGTACAAAAACGGATCTTTAAAAATTTTCATTGAACGTTCGCACTTGGTACGGAAAAGAAGCTGTACAGCATAAGCTAAAAACACTACCGTCCTAAAGATGAAGTGGACTGGGAACAGTGTCTTGCCAATACCTATATTTGTATATTACAGCTGTCGTACAAGATACCATGTCTCTGGGATGGTTTTATGGTCAGCAAAATGCATGTCGTATACATCAACGAAGTTAATCCTTAATCGTAATTTTATGATAAACATCAACATAGCTTATCCCGAATTAAATTCAAGATTGGAAGTTAATTTGATGAACGCGGTCCACGGCGAATGACCGTAAACATCATCGGGTAAGGGTATTAACCGACATTCAAGGATTACCTTTACCCGTAATCGGTGGTATGTTAAAAATTCTTAAACACCAAATCTCGTAAAATATAAGATTTTGACGTCTGGTAAGAAATCGTGCATTAGTAGCAGTGCTGTTTTCTCATGTCGTATGCAAAGGGAAACTTTGTGTCGCTGCGTCAACGGATTAAGTTAAAATCGGGGCTTTTAACAGACTAAAATAAAAACATTATTGTATTCTTTTTAGTCTTAATTCAGTCATTTCTGGATTTTACTTTTTACAAAATTCTGGTGAAGTGATTTGTTACGCATAACATATTGCCAGCGCCATTTTGAATGTTCTAATTTTGACAACAAATTCATTATTTCCGACCTTAAACACCCCCAACTAGCAATTTTCAGTGAAATCGAATCGTAATTGCCAAAACCGCATCGCCATATTGGCGCCGCCATTTTAAATTTTCAAATTTTGACCACAGAATCGTCATTTGCGGACCTAAAAACTCCCCGATACCGATTTTCAATGAATTCAGAAGACATTTGCAAAATACATCCGCCATATTGGCGCCGCCATTTTGAATTTTTAAATATTGACCACAGAATCGTCATTTGTGACCTTAAAAACACCCCTATACCAATTTTCAATGGATTCAGAACACATTTGCAAAATTCATCTGCCATATTGGCGCCGCCATTTTGAATTTTCAAATTTTGACCACAGAATCGTCATTTGTGGCCCTGAAAACTCCCCGATACCGATTTTCAATGGATTCAGAACACATTTGCAAAATTCATCTGCCATATTGGCGCGGCCATTTTGAATTTTCAAATTTTGATCACAGAATCGTCATTTGTGGCCCTGAAAACTACCCGATACCGATTTTCAATGGATTCAGAAAACATTTGCTAAAATCATCCGCCATATTGGCGCCGCCATTTTGAATTTTCAAATATTGTCCACAGAATCGTCATTTGTGGCCCTGAAAACTCCTCGATACCGATTTTCAATGGATTCAGAACACAATTGCAAAATTCGTCGGCCATCTTGGAACCGCCATCTTGATTTTTTTACCATATTGTCAGATATTGTCACGGAACTCAATCTGTGTGCAAAGTTTCATAAGAATCAGTTTAGTAGAAATAGTTGAAAAAGCTGTCGCAAGATTTGAACCAAAGAAAAAAATATACGAGTCAAGCTAAATAAAACTATTAAAAATAGTACTGGTGGTAGTGCTGTCAGATTTGATATTTGAATACCTTAGATTTCGAAATTTTCCACAAGGGAAAACGAGGTGTAAAATAATTATCTAAGCCTCAATCCTAGATTTTGTTTGAGTTAATCTTGGTTGATATTTCTGATAAAATTACAATTAAGGATTACCTTCGTTGATGTATATGGCCCTATGTGTCGAAATCCGAGATACTTTGAATGTGAAAGCGCTCCGGAATAGGCTATTGGGGCATCCATCTGTTTGAAATACACCTAACACTGGAGATCTACAACTGGTCTGGTGAACTCGTAGCTGTTTTTTCTTGGCCCATCTCGCCATGGAGCCCAAGAATATACTGGGGTTCAGCAGCAAGAATGTTAGGACACTAGTTGCCTTGGTCACCAAGCTTGAATTACCGCTTGTGGAGGATCGAAAGGCCGGAGGATCCCATTTGCAAGCTCTGCCTGGAGGAGGGCAGATTCGTCCTCCTTTATGTTCTCTGTTAGTATCCCGAAATAGCGAGCATCTGGTGTTCGATGTTTGGCGTGATCTTACTTGACTAAACAAGTCAGTGTAACAAGTGTTTTAAGCAAACTCCTGAACCTATTCAAGTGTTCTGGTCTGCAAACCTGAGGTTTAGACGATGCTATGATCAAGCTGCAATGGCGTACTCCTGGGCATCACTAAAACAAAGAAAGAACGAGTTGTTGGTCCAGATATGTTAAGCGACGGTAGATAGTAATCCGAGATTCAGTTCATGTCATGCGACTATCTCTACAAGAAACAATTTTTGATTTATCAATAAAGAGCTGCAGTTTGAACTGTTTTGAAAAAAGGACACTTGTATATTTATTTATTTAAAAAAAAACCCCAAAACAAGTTTCCATTTACATTTTCAAGTGTTACAAAGCGCCACTACCTCTCTACTAAAATAATTATGCTTGTCTCTCTCCCATCGCATATCTTGTTCGGCTCATCACCACTCTTTTTTTAAACAAAAAAGGAAAATATCTCATTCAAGCACACACACTTGAACACCCTCAACATTTCTCCCCATAAAAAAGTGTGTCTGAGGACTTCACGCGAGATAAGATTACAATGTAAGGAACCCGAGCAAGTCATTAAACAAAAGCGCCTCAGTTAGGATCTGTCAGAGTTTCTTGGCTCTTTTGTTTGTTTGTTGATTTTTGAGATTTTTCGGGGTTCCTGCCTTAAGTAAGATTCGTGTAAGAACAAGAAACAGGGCGAAGGGAAAAAATTGTAATTGACTTGTAACATATATGAAGAAGGTTCATAAAAAGGTATTGTCCTGTCCTTGATTTAACCTTTGTGCTGTTTCCCTTCTACCTGAGCACATGATTTGTTGTTGCTGTTGTTGTGCGATGTTTCTTCCCTTTTCCAGGACAAATGTTGTGCCTGAACACTTCAAAGGAAATTTGTTCAGGTCTCTCAAGGATTTCTCGCACAGCAGTCAGAAGCGATAATTAATTATAACCGATTTTTTTTTCGTTCGTCTTCGTTTGGATGCAGATGGTCGGGAGTTGTTTTTTTTGTGGAGGTTTGTTGAGGATTTGACAGATTTTTTTCTAAGCAGGATTTTGCATGGTTGTACGGATTATAAGATAGAAGAAAGCTGTCCGTTGGGTTATGCTGTCTGCTTGAGCACGGTAGGGATGTCAATACAGTTGGAGATTATCTTTTATACTAAAGTATACCTTAAAAGGTGTCTCTTTTGGGAGACGTCTGTTGAGATTATTTAGAGATTTGAAGGAGTTCCTTTTGAGGTTGAACATTAGGATTAAATTGTCTTGTGTATAGAAATGGAGGAAAACAGAAGTGATTTTGAAATAAATTAAATTGGAATAGTTTTTATAGCTTTTATTGTAAGTGTAAACACACAGCTGGTGGCCTTAGTCATTTCTGCACCGTAAACTTTTCAGGATTGGTTAAAATGCGATTATATTCTCCAAGCGCTGGCCACTCGTGACTGCCATGAAACAGATAATAGTAGCCTAAAATGAATGGCCTAATAACCTTACCCGTAAAACCATATTTTACGAAATAAGCAACAGTAAACCAGGACTGAAATATGCACTGCTTATTTGCGTATGAGGCAAAAACGAAGTACTGCTTTAGTTCTAATAAAATCCGCAACAGCGGACCATCCGTGTCAGTGGGTATTGTAGAACTTAACGAATCGTACTACTAGACATTGCACAATGACGTAACCAACGGCTTGACGGACTAGTAGTACAAAGGGTGGTTTATAAGCCATCGCTTCAACATATATGCCTAATTTGAAGACCTTCCGAAATCCTACGTTATAGATGGTTAAAAAAATAGAAAAACGCTGGCTAAAGTGTATCGCCCTAAAGGAAGAGCTTAAATGATTATGGTAGGTGGAGGTTTATACCCTGGACAGACAGCGCCATTTAACTCTCAATTAACGCTAATCTTCGGGGGCCTTGGTAGTCTAGGGAGTAAGGCGCCTGGCTACCCGCGCAGAGGTCCCGGGTTCGAATCCCGGCAGGGCCCCACGGTCATTCGCCTTTCCCACCTTCTTTCTCCTTCCCTCTTTACATTCCCCCTGTCATAGCCTTCCGCTAGCACTGCCCCGCTCCACCATATTTTGATTATTAGCAAGTTAAAAACGTTTGTTACAGCGGTTATCTTAGTTTTTCCAGTTTCTGATAGAAGGCGTGCCATGCACTTCGTATTATTTTTTTCTCTAACTTTTACAGCCACTGTCAAAACAAATATGTTAATCACAATGCCCTAAATGTCATACAGATTCTGTCTGTCACCTTCTTTTTTAATGCATATTAAGCGCTTAATGTCCATTTAGCGAATGCCCATTAAGAGCGCTGTCTGTTCCGGGTATTATTCCCAAATTTGAAAAAATTGCTCGTCGGAAAAAGTGTCAAGTCGAACAAGAAGGCCATCGTCCAAGCAGATGCCTATTTTGAGAACCTTCTGAAATCTTAAGTTTTTGATGGTTTAAAAAAGTTGGAGAAACGCTGGTTAAAATGATCTGGAGGCTAGCTTACGGAAAGTTATTGAAAGTTTACAAAACACTTGGTATTAGGTCTGGGAAAAACTTCGTGACGTTTTCTCGATAGATGGCATCAATTGCAAACGGCGACACGAACCACTGATCACAGCGGCACCACTAAACGCTTGTTTGAATGGTGACAGTTCTCGAGTGTTACTTTCATTGATGATGAAATTCTTGATAAAGTCCGGTAAGATAGGCATATCAACAGTGTTGACCTTGTATTGGAGCTACACATTGACCACAAAATTGTTGTTGAACCATTTACACAAAGCAGGATACAAAAAAAAAGTTGGTGTATGGGTTTCTCATGAGTTAAGCGCGAGGTACTTCCAGTTGCTCAGACTTTTGATTCTCAACTGTGGTCAATTAAAGAGATTACGCCAGAGACTTGAAAGAAAACGGCCCGAATGGAATATTAGGAAAGGTGCTGCCTCCGATCACGGCAAAGCCCGACCACACCCTTCTTTGATGATCTGTCAAAAAATGGGGGAGTTTGGTTTGCAATTCTTCGATTTTTAGCGTTTTTCTCATGATTTGAACCTGCATATCTTCTAAATAGTGCTACTCAAGTTTCTATTCTTTATACCAAATAAAATACAAGCGGGAGCAAAAGTAATGTCATAATGTGCATGTGCCATAATTTTTGCAAATGGCGTCAAATGTCATTGTGCTTTGACATTCTTGGCCCAATAACAATGAGAGCAATGCTGTTACATTTTCGTTTCATTCTCGTTAAATTCCCTAAGAAGACGAGTTGTGAACAGAAAGAATTGGAACACTTTAAATTGTAAATATTTCCGCAGAAAGCTTAAAGGCGGAAACATACTATTAAAACGCGACCCAACGCAACGTGTCGACACCCGACGTGGACCGTGCACATTACCAACACGCGATGCCACGACACACTAGAATAATTTCTGAACACAAAGCGGACAGCAAGGGAAGCGTACGGACACGTTACGGTTTTAAGAAGTAACGAGTCAGATGAAGATTTTGAAAAAGATTTGATGCAATTTTCGAATGAATGACGCGTGGCGTCGGGTGTTGTCTAGAAACACTATGTAGGCCGCGTCGTATGGAGTGTTGACCACTACCATCGACAACACGTCAATCTGATCGCGTCGCGTTTTAATAGTGTGTTTCCGCCTTAATACTGAAGAAAGTTTCTTGCTCTTATTGTAATTAGGCATTTATTTTGTGGACAGATGGAGAATTAGTTGACAACAAACAATGGAGCGATACGTACCTGAAGAACACGGAATTATTGTTACTGCTTATTTAATCAATTTTCATTCTCTTGTTTTAACGCAGCGTGAATTTCGTCGTGTTTTTCCTCGTTGTCCTGCACCATGTGCGTCTCGTGCAAACTGGGTCTACTACAGATGTCGCAAAAAGTGGCCGGCCCCGTATTGCTTGTTCGACCGAGAATATCGCTGCTTGAACCGCGGACGTCAGAGCAAGTCTACAAATATCGACGAGGCAACGATGCACACAAGAAGACATTCATTGTATCGAATTTGGGTAAAAGACCTGAAGAAGGACCCTTACAAAGTGCAAACCGCCCACCAATTGCTGCCTGCTGACCGTCAAGTGCGGTTAACTTACTGCCATGCTTTTTTAAACCTAGTGCAAGAATAGGATGGTTTCGTATCCAGAATCATAATGAAAGTTTCTGGGGCACAGAGGATCCACATGAAATGCACGAAGAGCTATTGCATCATCTCAAAGTGACTGTTTGGTGCGACATTTGCAGTGAAAAAGTGATTGGACCTTATCTTTTGAGGACGCCGACGACAGCACCATCGTAACCATGATGAGCGCTACAGATAGATGTTAAAGGAGTTACTAAATTTGGTCTAGAGCATTATTGGTTCCAGCAGGACGGAGCAACCACTCACACAGCTCGGGCAACGATGGAGATTTTGTAACAGCAGTTTCCGGCCCGTGTGATCTCTCTTTTTGGCGATTGGAACTGGTCAGCGCATTGTCTTAAGCCGGGATCCTAAAAAATCCGTACCGTTCCGATCCGTCTTTTCCACACCGTTCCGTTAGGAATGCTGGTGTTCCAATGCTTCCGAGATTTGACAATTCTGTTTGTAATCGGTCGGGTTTATGTCGCCGACACTTTGGAGTTGACTGACATGTTGTAAGCGGCAGATACGATAAGAATTAAGGCCCGGTCACACTGAATGCGGCGCGACGTGGCGCGAATGCCGTTAAGCGTTTTCTACACGAAATATGAATCTGTGATTCACACCAGAAGCGGCGCGGGACGGCAAGGATAAATTCCGCCGCGCGGAAAAATTCGTGATTGCTCGAAACCAAATTTTGCCGTCGCCGCCAGCGGTGATTATCACATTTCATTATTATTTCTTGAATGAAAACAAGGTCGGTATGGAGTATATGTCGCGTCGCGCCGCGTCCGATGTGAATCAGACGCCTTAAGGCGCCTTCTTCCGCTTCACCGTGTCGCACCGCACGGCGCCGCACCGTGTTCGGTGTGACCCGGGCTTTATCGGCGCAACCTGACAAAGTGGATCTGCTTTTTGGCGTGACCAAACATGTGGCACTGCCGGGAAGTTACGGTATAACCACTTTAGACTTTCTGAAAATGTAAAACGACGTAAACAAAAATAAAAAGTGTAACATTATACATAATTCTTACGTTTATTTTGTAACTGTCTCCAATATAAAATACTTTTTGCACGCTTCAGTTGATAATTTATTAATATTTTCTCCATTATTTAACAATGGTTTATTACTGATGAGAAATGTCAAACGTTTCGGTTAAAACGATAACCAAATTGGCAGTTCCGTTTCATAAATTCCAAAGTGGCATAAGGGAATGAGTGAGTTTAGCATTCCGAAAAAGTTGAAACTTTTCCGTTCCGTTCCGATCCGTAAGCACCATTGGAAGCACCTTTTCGAACTGGCATATAAGTTCTAAGCAAACTTCGAATTTTAACTTTGACAGCTTAGCGGAACGGAACGGTGCGGATGCATTGGGATCCCGGCTTTATTTGTTATAAATTCATTAACGGCCTTAAAATATACTACGTAATCATTTTTATAAATCTCCAACGAAAACACCTCCACCACTGGCTAAATTCCAACAAAAGCGTTTTAACCTGAAGAATTCTCCGAAAAAAAATCACAGCAAAAGCTCTTCCCTGCGCAGAGCCCTTCTCTACCCCAAAAGCATCTGGGAAAAAAATATTCTCTACACCACTGCCATACTCTAGGAAATGCTGATCAATATCACGTCGTCGGCACTTAATACATTCGTTCTCCCATTGTCGATTGCTTAAAATTGCGGGCGAAAATATCTGTTATTGATGTTGAAGAGGCTCGTACCGAAGGCTCTGCAAATACAGGCTGCTCTCTGCTGGGTAGCATCGTTAACGACGCTGTAATTGTGATTATGTGTAAAAGTTTCCACTCCCACTTGCCGCCACCTCGCCAAGAGTACGCTTTACCAAGAATGATTTATTTGTGAAATCCTCATGGATTCCGTAACACGATAAAAAAATATTACGAATCTGTGCATACTCATAAAGGACAAGCATTAAGCCATGTTCGAGAGGACGTGGGAGTGGGTGGGTGCGAGCGGATGAAAAGGGCTTAGCAGCTTAAATTTTGTAATGTTTTAGAAATTGACACATGCTTCCAGATAGATCCCTACTTTTTGGGGGCAAATCCTTCCGCCCACCGCCAGAACGAACGCAAATGTAAAATGGTATGTTTGCGGAGGACACTTTCCACTTCACTACCCCTAGTAATGTGCTATATGGCGTGTATCTCTCTCTAGTGCTGCTCACACACAGACCCATTCAGCCTCCATGCCACCGACGAGTTTTCAATAGACGAACGATTTCCAACACTATGCCAGAATTCCTCGGAATTATATATCTAAAAATCGAGAAATAAGATACGGCAAGGAACTGGCATAGCCTAACAGCGGAGAGTGGCATCAGAGAAGCCCTACCCATAATCTCTACTATGCCATCCACATCCACTGTGGCGCAAAAACAGAATGGCAGTCAGCAGCATGAGGCTGGAAGACACGACGAAATCCATGGACCACAACACAACAGCACCAAAGACCGAGACCGTATCGCAGGCAACAACTTCTATACATTTTCGGGTGAAAATACCCTTGTAGCTGCTAGGGGTGATGGCGGCGGCAGGCAGCAGCAGGAAGAGAAACTACATCGCCCGCTTGTCATGGCAAAAAGGGACGAGAGGCAATATAAATATGTACATAGAGCAGCGCCTCCGGGCATGGGAAAGGAAGGGATCAGGGACTCTTCTCTCGGCGGATTTCATCTTCTGCGAATTCTGTCCCTTCCCAAATACCAGGAAAAAATTAAATTGCTTGACCCATCTCGTTACCAATCAGTGATATAAGCATTTCATCCTCATGCCTTCCACTCGAGGGCTGCCTCCTGTCCCGCCTCGTTCCTTTTATCATCGTCCCGGTGTCCCGGTGTGCAGGGCGAACGAAGCCACTGACAATCACACGAAATGATGCCTAGTTGCACGATTTATTTTGACATTGAACACTCCTACAATATGCGCCCGGGCGCCCCGTCACGTCCTACGAGCTGATTCTGGTGCAAAGCTTCAAGATTTTTCTTCTCGCTAATTGACTGTAATTTCTTTTGTGTGCGTGTGTATGCGTGCAGAAAGAAAGTCATTTCACCACTTTAAACCTAATAACAGTCCAATTCCGGTTGAGCACTAGCACAGGACATGGCCGGAACTCAGTTGCTAATTGGGACAAATTGAGACATAAATTATTCATAGACTGCATCGCTTCGCTCTAGTCCCCCGCCGCGCCGTGCGTATAATTGCCGAATCGGATACGTTCGTTGTGTTAAAGCGCATATAACAAAGGCGAATTGTGTAACACGATGACTTTCCACGGGTTTTCCAAGATTGGGGAAATTTCATGACGGCGACATTCCTCAGAAATAGCACTTTCCCTCGAGTCTCCACCTCTAAAATTTTGTAGAATTTATCTCTGATTGCTCCCTCGTCTGGAGGAAGGTAGTTACACGATTTACAGCATTTGTCTACGTTTTATTTTTAACAAAATTAAAATAAAAATCAATAATAACGGAAATCTCCTCCCAGGAGCGTCTCTGCCCATTCCCCGACGCTTCGGCTTCATTTTCGTCCTTGCATCTGGGAAAGTGTGTATTCTTTACGGACGCCGTCTGCGATTACTTCCAAGCTCCATTCTCGTTTTTAATAAAGGACAGAGTGTTCTTTGAATAAGATCCTAGACAGTCTGGCAGAGTCTCCTAGACTCTCGCTAAATTGGCAATACCCTCGTCAAGTATATCACTTGCCTGAGGCTTTCTTGTGCAGCTTGAGGCAGCCTTTGTAGGGCTGCCCAAAGTCCTTGTTTATATCAGGTATTGAAGTTCTCTCTCTCCTCCTTCTCTGAAGGTTACCTCGTCCCCAAGGACGTACGTTAAGCAAGTCTCCATTCTGACCTTCCTCAAGCTGTCCACGTAGGATATCCCGCTTGCCTCAGTTATGATAAGAGCGTCGGGTCTTATCCTTTTTTGCGGTTCTTTACTGTTCCACGATATCTTCTTTTCCTGCTTTTTCTTCTTTTTTATCTTCTTCTTCCCCTCTACCTTAGTCTAGGAGGCAGATCCCTCTTTCCACCCATTCTCCCTCTACGAGGCATTCGCTCTCCATTCAGTGGGAGCTCTCTCTCTCTCTCTGTGCATTTTTTTGTCTTTTCTTTCCGCCGACTTCTCCATTCTCTTCTTTGCGGACCTTTTGCCGGAGTTGCGCCTCCTCTTTCGGCTCCCTAAGGCCGGGCGCCCACTAAAGTAGTGTGGCAGTGGCGTGGTTTTGGCCTGCCATTTGGAAACAAAGTGGTGCGGCAGTTGAATGGTGGCGGAGTGGTATTAAAATTATTAAGCGCGCATCGAAATGGCAAGCAGCGTATCGCGTAAGTGATTCAACATCATCTTATTACTAACGAGAAGTGGCATCCACTGCCACTTACCAATCAAAAATTAAACTTGTCGGAGACTAGTGGCAATCAACGCCATCCCACTTGCCAGATGCCACACCATCGCCACTCCACCTCAATGTGCGCTTCTTCACTTGATTATGCGGGAATAAATTTTTCCACTTGTCATTAGAGAGCCACGCCGCTGCTACGTCACCTGCCACACAACTTTAGTGGGCGCCCGGGCTTAGGAGCTTGCGGCCATCCGGAGTTCTTACGGCCTCCTCCAACCGCTTTGCAATCGCCGCGACGTGCTTTTTATAATTTTTCTTATTGGGGTCCTCTATAGGCGGGGCACGGTTTGTGTAGCTGCTTCCGCCACTTTCTGTGTTCTTTTTACCTCTCTAGGACAACATTAGACGACATGTTGTTCCATTCACTAAGAGCATTCACGCGCTATTTTATTTGAGCTCCCAGCTTCTGGAAAACGTCTTCCTCTTTTCGTATTGGCATCCCCTCACTGAATGTAATAGGGTTATTACTCTCACTCCGAGCGTCGAAACTGGTCCGAATCAGGTTCAATTTTTGGACCTCCTCCTCCTTTAAGGAGCGAACTCCACCTCTTACGTTTTTGTATTTGTCTCCATTTTTTTTTACCCTGGCAGAGCTGCATACTAGAGTAAGGTCCTTTTACACATCAACCTTGCCCTGGCATTGACGAGGACCGTTTGTAGCCAGCCGCTTGTAACCAAATTAGATAGAAAGGATTATGCTGCAGGACGTCACCGCTTACTGAGATTCTAAGTTGAATAATTCCTAAGAGCTCGTACTGTCTGGAGTCCACGACACAAAGGACTGAGAAGCAAAGACTAGCGTCCACGCAAACAGGTAGGGGCGAAATGACCGAGGGGACCATGCCTCGATAGAGGACTGGGCTGTCAGCCTCTGCTAGAATACAACTTGATCTATAGCTCGTTACTGTAACTCGCAATAGAGAAGATCTCTACCAAAAATTCTCTATTTGACGTCATTCTACACCGCTCTGCCCACACTTCACCGCATCATTCTTAATAGGCACTGTGCGCGTGACGTCTTGGGAAGAGATATTTCTCCACTGAAGTTACAGAAACGAGCTACTGATACTCTCCAGTTTTCTACTTTTATTGTGTCCGTAGACATCCTGATTTGAGGTGTTGCCCAGGTTTCACACTCCGATTAGAATTTGCGGGGGGGAGAGTTGCAGCCACGGCCCTATGAGGTTTGTCACACTGCCTCATATGTACTGCGCTATAGGCCGCACAAAGAGCATTTCACGCCTCATTAGAAATGCCTTATGTGGCCTCAGGGAGGAAAAATGATTGGTACCGGACCCCGCGTGGAAAAAAGAGGCCGAAAAATTAGAGAATTTCGGCGTGGGTATATGAGTTAAATCTGCGGCGGTGTCAAAAGATTTGAATTTTATTCCTCCTTTTCAATTGCCTTTTCGTTCTTCCAAACGTGAGTGCTATTTTACAAAACGGTCCCCCAACTGCGTACTAACTACCTCCAATGCTGCTTCACCTCAGTAATCGAACGAAAACTGGTATATTTAGTATGCTAAATGACATCCTTCACGGTCACCAACACAATTGCCTGACATGTGAAGCGATACATAAGGCAAATGATGCGATTGTCCCATTTGATTTGTAATGAGGTGTGCCTCATAAGACATTTATTAAAAACTGATAAGACATACCTCACTTCAGTATCGCTGGTTTTTTTTTGTGCGGAACCTACGGGGAAATCCTACTATCGCCATGCCCCCAATTTGCCAAATGAGGCCCAGTTGCTATATGAGGCATGCCATCTATAAATTCCAGTCGGGACTGCTAGGTTTGAATTATTAATAAAATCGATTGGTGACTCTCCGCTCGTTATTCCCGGTGCCTTCTCAAAGCGTATTTCTGGCTTTATCGTCGCAACATACGACGAAGTTGGCTCTATTCGTTGTTAGAGGTGTTGTCATCTGAGTGAACTCCTCCTGCAGCGCAGGCAGGTCATGGGCCATTTAGACTGAGGCTATGGTCACGCTCTTCCCTCCTCTAAACTCCAATCTAGGATACAAGATCTTGGCTTACCTTGATCCGAGCGAGCGGTAGTTACAGGCGTTGTACTGCCAGTACAAGAGTCCTTTTATGTACCGTCCTCGTACCCAAGGCTCTTTGGGACTTTCGTTTAGGAAAATCTGAAAGTTATTTGTAGCTGGCTTGGAATGTTGGGAATTGATCTGCACGATCTCAATCATCTGTAAATGCTTCCTGAGCGCCCTCCTTCAAATTCAATCCCTTCGCCAGTTTGTTCAGGTTGGGAGATTCCTCCTCTGGGCTGAGGTTTTTTTACCTAGGGCGGTTTTCATTCCTCTCCAATATCTCGAGGGACTGCTCGTTGATAAGGAGAAAGATCGAAATGCTATTCTTCTGCGGTTCCATCCTAAAGCCACCGAATACCTCCAAGGAATCACAGCATGGCGTTGGTCCTCCCTTGCCTAAGAGGATGTGTTCCAAAATCATCTCAGATAGTTTGGGTTCCACCTTCACCCAAGTCTCGAGGATGATGCATCCCTCCAAAACCTTCTAGTCCATTGAAGTCACTTGAAGGTGGTCTATGTTCATCTCGTTCCGGAACCTTTCTGGGGCCCGTCTGTGATCCACCTACCGCTGCTGTACCTGTTGCGGTAGGCTTTTTCTTGGGGAGACCCTGAGAAGTTTTGGCCTTTTTGGGCTCTCGCGTGATCTTTTCTATAGTAGACGGGACATAATACGACATAAATTATTCATAGGTTGCATCGCTTCGCCAGTCCCAGACCTGCCTAATTGCAATGTAATCGGACACTTTCATTCTGTTTATAGTCCGGGGAAAATTGCAAAAAAAAAGCACGAAAGGAGACAATATTCCAAAATGGCTGAAAATTGGTTCATAGCTTCCTTGGGACTTTTTAAGAAAACAATTTCGGAATCACAAAAAAAAACATGGCCGCCGGAGATATCACTTTTTGGCAAAAAAGTCACTCAAAAACTGGTTTTTTCGAAAAAATTTTTTGATCTGTCAATACAAAACATTATTGCCTACAAAATACCCCTCTTGAATTTTTTTCAAAAACCTTGACCTTATTCAAAGTATTTTTTGACCGAAATGTGATTTTTGGAAACTTTGACCTTGAATAACTTCGAAAGGGTTAGGTTTTCGAAAAAATGACAAAGGGCTTTTTTGTAGGTAATAACCGTTTCGTATTGACTGATCAAAAAAATTTTTTAAAAAACCAGTTTTTGAGTGATTTTTTGTCAAAAAATGATATCTCCGGCGGCCATGTTGTTTTTTTGTGATTCCGAATTTGTTTTTTAAAAAGTCCCAACGAAGCTGTGGACCAATTTTCAGCCATTTTGGATTTTTGTCTCCTTAAAATGCTAATTTCCCCCGACTATTAAACGCATAACAAAGCGAATTGCGTAACACGATGACTTTTCACGTTTTTTTTCAAAATTGGGGAAATTTCATGACTGCGAAATTCTTCTCAGAAATAACATTTTCCCGTGGGTTTCTGCCACCTTTAAAATGTTGCAGAATTTATCTCTGATTGTTCCCTCGTCTGAAGGAAGGTAATTACACGAATTTACAGAATTTTCTACGTTTTATTTTTCAACAAAATTCAAAAATAAAAATCAATACAAAATTTACAAACACCATTTTCAAGGACAAACAAAAAGGATTTTAATTTATATTCAGGTATGACATGATTGGCTCAAGTGCCTTCTGATTTTGTTGTTGTTCTTTTGGAGTGAGGGAGATTTCTATATCTCCTAGGAAACTCCAACGTCAAATTAAAATTCACTCCTTTTTGTGTGCAAAGAGGAAAGAAGCGACTTTTTTCAATAGAATTCTGCGTTATTTTCGTTGTTTGTTTGTTTGCTTGATTTTTTTGTTTTGGATTTCGAATCAAGTTTGCAGCAAGCTTTAATTAAAATCGAAATTGAAAATTTTCCAAGTGGGTAAGATTCCATTATTTTTTGTCTCTGGGTGGAATGTAAATAAATTTATTGTAAAAAGGAAACTCCTGATGCTAACTTAAATAAGTAACAAAAAACCATTAAAATACTCGAGTTTTTTTGATAGAAATAAAACACTCCATTCGAAATATTCACATTTTATGTATTGATCGATTTCACGTTAAATATAAACGAGACCTATCATGGTCCGACGGTGGCTTTGAAATAAAATGCTTTCAATGCTAAACGAGATAAATTTTAATTTTCTACAATATCTCCATGAAGTTCAATGCACTTTTGCAGCTGACATCGTATTTCAATCATTTCCATTAGCAAGAATTTTTCGGACTGTACAAAATATTCATTAGCTGCCAGTTCCACCACCCTTCATTGGACCCAAACTGTTTTGCATCTGAGTTGTTTTTTCCTATTTGAAAATGAAAAAATCAAAGCAGGATCAAACCCAATGAATGAATGGATATGGGTGGATTCGAAGTGGAGTGTTTGTTGGTGACAGCTTTTTGGAGTAAAAAGGGAGTGGTTACCAGCGATGAGCATCAAACTGCTCCAGTTCAGTTCTCTGCATTCAGAACGCAAAATTGAAGTTGTTCAACCTGCATTTGACATTCTCGAGTGGACTGTTCAGCAATGCAGCTTTTACCCTAGAAGTTGTCCGTTTCTTTTTCATGCATGGCATGTAAGCCGACCGTTCTGCTCTTTTTTAGCTCGTGTACCGCGCAGGGAAATCCAGTAAGATGGCCCTTCACATCCTTATGCTTAAGCTACATTGTTCGATACTATTGCTAGGGCTTTAAATAGACGAGATTTAGGCTCACATTTTTCTGGCTGAATCGAATCTTTGCTGGAAACTTGCAAAGCAATTGTCACTCATCTTGAGGAGTTCATCGAAACAGAGGCGGATCCACGAGTCTGTCTAGGAGAGGGCACTGACCCAAAATATAATCAGGCCTATTCTGAACTCCGCTGGAATTTTCTTACAATCGTATGCTACCAATGTAAGAAAATTCCAGCGGAATCAATTCCAGCGATGTTCAGAATAGGCCTGAATATATCGGTAATTTCACGAAACGACATAAAACGTAGAGAACAAAACCCAAACCACAAAATAGACACTAAATAAATCTGGATCGTACAGCCCAACTCGCTAGAATTCAATCGTCAAACTAGTCCGTATTCTAAAAGCAGTCACAAGTCACAACTCAATCACAAGTGTCTGTAGTGAGTCTCAACTTGCGACAATTTAGTATAGCCCTTGCCATAAGCGAAATGTGCGCGCATGTGGAATTGTAATCTATATAAATAAAAATGAACTAAAAAGGAAAAAATAATTTTGAATGTAAAGTTTTTATTGCTTCAGCCAGTATATGGAAACAACCTACCTTTCGAAATGTAAAAAAGGGTGGGACTCTTTACCTATATTCTTATTTTATTAACACTGGAACTTTTCGTTAGCGCCCCACGCTTTTTTACATTACGAAAGATAGGTTGTTTCCATATACTGGCTGAAGCAATAAAAACTTTACATTCAAAATTATTTTTTCCTTTTTAGTTCATTTTAAAATAAAAGCGTATTTTTTAGTTTTTTTAAACTATATTTTTTATTTTCTATTTTTTAGTCTATTATATGTATGTGTTCCGACATTTTGTAGTGATCGCCATATTAGATTTAAAATGACGTCAAAAAGCATACTATACTATACTCATCATACACTTTCATTTGATACCTATACCGAGGGCGTTGTAAAGAAAATGGTAGACCGCTATTTTGTTTTGGCCGCCATTTTAAATTTGGAAAGACGCGACAAAACTAATGGTATTCTAGTTGTCACATACCGAGTGGGTTGTAAAGAAAAAGGTAAACTGTCATTTTGTGGTAGCCGCCATTTTGAAATTGGAAAGACGCCACACAGCTAATAGTATTCTAATTGTCACACCCTTTCATTTGATACCCATACCGAGTGGGTCGTAAAGAAAAAGGTAGTCCGCCATTTTGTATTTGCCGCCATTTTGAATTTTGAAAGACGCCACACAGCTAATTGTATTCTACCTGCCATGCTCTTTCATTTGATACCCATGTCGGCGGTCGGGGAACACAATACCAAAAATCGACCGCCATCTTGATTTCCTTACAAAAGGTCAGATTGCATTGTCACGCGAACTATGCATATGTGCAAAATTTGAAGTTGATTGGTTATATGGAAGTAGGTCAAAATCAAGTTGCAAGATTTGTTTACATAGAACATACATACATACATCCATACAGGTGAAGCTAATATAAAGCGTATAATGACATCACACGGCTTAATGTATTCCTTTCGTCATACTCTTTCATTTGATACCCATATCGAGGGTGTGTAAAGAAAAAGGTAGTCCGCCATTTTGTATTGGCCGCCATTTTGAATTTGGAATGACGCCATAAGGTTAATTGTATTCTATTTGTCATACCCTTTCATTTGATATCCATGTCGGGGGTCGGGGACACAATAGCAAAATTCGGCCGCCATATTTGAACCGCCATCTTGATTATTTCACAAAATGGTCAGATTGCATTGTCACGCGAACTATACATATGTGCAAAATTAAAAGTTGATCGGTTATATGAAAGTGGGTGAAAATCAAGTTGCAAGATTTGTCTACATACATACTACATCGTACATACATACAGGTGAAGCAAATATAAAGCGTATAATAATTGGAGTGACTGACAGTGATTTCAAAATAATTGTCATTTTCTAAGTTCATATGGTTATTGGGCATATTCACACGTTGCCATAAGTGTGGTGAGTAAAACCGGTTTTATTCAACTCCTAGCAACTCACACGCGGCGTAAATTACGGATAGTAAATTTGAATGCTATACAGGAACATTTAAATGTATTGGAGATGAAATTTACTTGTTAGAGAAAAACAGAGCTAATGCCCCAGTTACACGAATGACATACTTGTCATTTTTTCTGTCATAATTTGTCATTATCATCATACACGGTCATAATTTGTGTCATTATTTCTGTCATAAAAAATAAACAACAACAATGCCATTAATTATGACCAGAGATTATGACAATTGTCATTTTTTGTCATTCGTGTAACTGGGGCATAAAGAATGCAAGAGATAGAAGTAACTTTTTATATGTGTGCTAGTTTTCACGCGTTTGGTTTTGCGTAAAAAATGTTTCGTTAAGTTCTTCCACTCCCTTCCCTCTCTCATCTATAAAACCGGTTTTAGGCGCCATGAATATGCACTGTGTGAATAGGCCCATTTACATGATATTAAAACAAAATCAAGTGTTTTTAAAATTTTTGTCTGTCTGTATGTCTGTCTGTTTGAACGCGCTAATCTCGGAAACGGCTAAACCGATTGCGATGGGACTTTCACTGGAAGATTCAGTATTTTCTTGAGCATGTTTTAGGCCATTTTTTTTACTCGGATATGACTATCGGAACCGATTATCGGTTCCGACTATCGTGTCCGACTACCGGATTAGATCGAAAACTTGAACCGACAGTCGAAGAAAAGCGAGTGAACCCTTTTTTTATACGCTTTATATTAGCTTCACCTGTATGTATGGATGTATGTATGTATGGTGACAAATCTTGCAACTTGATTTTGACCCACTTCCATATGTATACTTCGCGTTACAATAGAATCTGACCATTTTGTAAAAAAATCAAGATGGCGGTCGAATTTTGCAATTATGTTCCCCAACCTCCAGACATGGATATTAAATGAAACGGTACGACTAGTAGAATGCAATTAGCTATGTGGCGTCATTCCAAATTCAAAATGGCGGCCAACACAAAATGGCGGATTACTTTTTTCTTTACAACGCGTGTAACGAGTATAATACAGTAAGCGGTTTGCCGTCATTTTAAATCTAATATGGCGGTCACTACAAAATGGCGGAAGACATATAATAGACTAAACAGTAGAAAATAAAAAATATACATAGTTTAAAAAAACTAAAAATACACTTTTATTTTAAAATGAACTAAAAAGTAAAAAATAATTTTGAATGTAAAGTTTTTTATTGCTCCAGCCAGTATAGAGAAACAACCTACCTTAGTAAGGGGGAATAGGTTAATGGTTAAGGCTAGTTGAGAATATAAATGAGGCGTTTTTAAACAAAGTGACATTCGTCGCTCGTGGAGACGAGAATCTCACTGCGTATGGAAACAACGATTTTGAGATTCACTTGTTTTATGGCGCGAGATCTATTCTAATTTTGCAGTCACAATTTTCACAATCCTCAAACAGCCATAACGGCTATCAAAATTGTGACTGTATAAATAGCAGTTCACAAGAGTATAAAGAGCAAATATCTAGCATACTTTTCATAATTTCTCACAGACTTGACCCACAATACAGCCAGCTTCGATGAGAGGTCCGTGAACGTTCACATACACTTTGCTTTACTGCAGCAATATTTTCTGGCGTTCTTTGGCTACGTTGTCACCCAGATTTTGCTTTATTTCATTACACGAATGCAAACTCACCGTGGTGTGAATTTCTTAGCATATCGAAACAGCTGATAGTCACAAGAATAGTCACAAACTCTCAATGACAAGTACGAGTATCAAAAGCTTGTGACTTATGACTGGTCACAATTTAGAATAGGTTGTAACTCACAAATTTAGCGGTAATTTCCCACATTTTTTTTTATTTTTATTTAATATTGTAAAATTATAAAATAAATATATATGGCATTAATAAAACTTTACTCAGAAATAAAATGAATTTCTGTTATATAATTCTGAGGTACAATTCCATGCGCTTTTTTCCGAAGATTAGCAGTATTTTTCTGAGTACACAATTATATTGCAATATTTCCCATCACACAAGCCACAAAACAAAAAACCATAACCAAACCGTGAAATCCATACTAAAATTCTTACTCAATTCCATAGATAAATTTTTACTAGTTCCCGAGAATCATGGTATCTCCCCGATAATGTCCATATCGCCAATTTAATTCGTGAAATTCAAGTGACTATCTGCATTAATTTTTTTTTTTAATTCATCTGAAAACACGTTTAGATATGAAATTCCCCGTATTCATGAGCCGATAAAAAAAGATTGTGCTCAATTCGAAATCAAGTATATAAATTTGGCAAAATTTCACAAATCCATCAAATCCCATGCCTCGGATCCGAAATCGATTGTACATGAAATTTCCATAATTTTCTCGTCCTTCATCCTCGATTGCCCTCTCAAGATCATCCTGAAAATCTATCCTTGTCACATTTAATCAATTCGTTATTAGCGTAAATTGAAGTGACTTCGCAGAGTTTGTGCTTCGCGCCCCCGGACCCAAAAAGCATGGCGACTCCCACCACTTCACACCGTCTTGACTCACCTTTGATATCGTTTCTTATTTATTTACGTGAAAGCGAAAGTGTTAAATATTTTATCTTATCAAAAAAATTGAGATTTAGTTTCGCAACAATTTGAAATTTCTGTGTAATCCATACATAAGAAAAGTTTTATGGATGACCAATAATTGTAAGTTGTCCGCGCGCCATTTTTACAATTCTACAATTGTAAAACTCTCCAAAAAATGTCGTTTTCTTTCTTCCAGTTTTATTGTGTTCCTAGACGACGTCTTCAGTCATGGGTAATTCTAGAAAATCCCCATTTTATTAGTCACCAGCTCCCGTGCATCGCGTCGCCATACCGCCGCCGCGCCGGTGTCAGTAGTCGAGGTTATTATTTATCCACAACGAAAAAAAAAATCGTTTTCTAGAAAAATTATCTCTTAATGATTCGTCATTGGTTTTCATTTTGGACTGTGATGAAGATGTTGGACAGATGGAAATGTCACAAATATTTATTTTCGGGAATTGCACACCCTCCAAAGCGGAAAACGCCGCCACGAAATTTATTTATAAGCTCGTTTTCATTGAACTTTTGCATTGTGTGAATGGAGGCGATTCGGCGAAAATGCTGTCAATGTGTAGTTGCAGTGTGTGCCCCTATAACATTTCCTTGGAAAAACATATGTTTGGTCATCAGATAAAAATGCTTGAGTCAAAATATTTTTTATCTTATCGCACAGGAAATTAAATAAATTTTTTAATAATTTTATCGGGGATTTTGTGGCGCTTGAATTTATTTATCGATAATTTTGAGAGTAAATCCGAATTTTTTTTAAGTGTAAAAATTGTTTTGGTTTTCGTTTCGTTTTCGAACTCTTCAATTGGCGAAATTTTCTTCAGCTTCAGGTCTCAAAGAGCTTGGCGTCAACATATCAATTGGACCTAACAATCTTCCCCCTATAGTAGTTAAGAAATGTGCCTCGCTTTCGCCTAAACCTCTGAGTATACTTTTTGCCCTGATTTCTCTGGAGTTTATCCCAATTCCTGGAAGTTAGCGCATAATCAGTCCGTTTCGAAATAAGTGAATCTAAAAAGCCCTATCAGTACGAACCAGTAGAGTCCGCACGAAATAATAACGGACTCTAAAAATCTCCGTTTCGATGTAAGGATCTCAAGTCCTCACAAGCGAGCAACGTCCGCCAGTTTGTTTAAAAACGCAAATTACCCGCTCACTTATATTCTCAACGTGCGTGCTCAATTCGCTTCTGTTCTTGCAATTACGTGCTCTCTCCAAAGTCATTCATTTATTAGTAATGAAGCTTCCACTTCAGCCTTCAATGATATTTCCGACAAGCTCTCCAGATTTTTATCTTCCCACCCAGAGTGTGAAATCAATATTGCGGGTGATTTTAGCGTTCACAATGTAAATTAGTTAAATTATTCAAATGGCAACAGTGTTTCTGGCAAAGACGCCGAACTGCAAATTTCGATAATGTAGATCAAATTGTAAATTACCCTACGAGTGTCCATAACGTTGCAGGTCAAAGATCTGCTTGATCTTATTTCTTACTTCTCTTCCAACACGGTATTTCAATAATGTTAACTGTTCTCTTGGCAACTCCTGCCTTGTCAGCGTTAATTTCTTCTGCCCCAAACAACCAAAATAAATTTCTGGCAGTCGCTTCTTACAAGCCACTAACTGGGATTTGTGTTTCCGTAGCGCTGATGCGAACTATGCCGCCCTCTGTGTCCCCAAAATCATACGAGCGGGAATATGTTTGTTCATTCCTCACTCTACATTCTACACCAAATATATATAGCCAAGGCCGAATAGACCATCCAATGGAGAATGTACGAACGCAACCAAAACTAAAGCACAGCCGATTAGAGAGCGCACAGCGCACTTCCCCAAGGGTTAATTCTATCACCAACTTTTTTCCTAATCTTCAAAAATTATCTGCTCTCAGTCTCCTTTAATCCGAGTAAAAGTAATTTACTTGGTTAATTTTTTTAAAAGCATTTACTCGCCCGAAACTAGCACACATAGCCAACAAATACGCCTGCCACACGGGTATGCATGCTCCCGCAACAGAAATGAAAATCTAAAAATGCGTCCGCCAGAGGTATACACGCTTGTGTTACAGATATGAATGTATTCGTAATCGAGAATTCCAAACGCGAGTATTGTTTTACCACGCGGTCCCCAACTAAGTACTAACCAGGTCCAATGCTGCTTGACCTACGCAATCGAACGAGTACCGGCACCCTTTTTGGTAACCAAGATAATAGCTCATTTTCTACGTCCTATACAATTTATTTTAGTTCCAATTTTGCTCCTTTTAGTCTAGAATAGGCGTGAGCGTACTGTGCTTCGTTGGGACTATTTGGTCTTGATCTTGCGAGCATAGCTAAGTCTTGGTCTTTATCTTGGTCTTGCTAAGCTGAATGTGCAAGACCAAGACTATTTTTGCTCATCACAAACTACCAGTCTACCATATCGTTCGGCTATGTCGGGAGCTACATCTATTTCCCGAGGCTTAGAAAAGATGAAGCTTAACAAACCTGGATTTGTCAAACTCTCCAATTGCCAAAGAAAACGTTTTCAAGAAGCACCGGCAAAAGGCCTATCCAGGGAAATGGCCCTGGGGAAAGCTTTGTCAAAGACCCCAAAAAACCTGAGCTGAAAAGAGTTCGCTCAGAGGAGAAAACTTCGTACCGCCCGGAACAGAAGAGAACCAAGACTCGCAAGGGGTCCGCTCGCCTCATCGACAGTGGTAACCCAGTGTCAATCTTGGTCTCATTTCGACTGACATTGTCAATCTGAGCAGTTGGTACGGCTGCAGGAGCCGATCATCGACGTCGTAATTGAAAAGGCAGGCGGCGAAATCAAGCCGGCTTTCGAGTTAAGCTTCTCTCCAGAAGAGACTGGCTACTGTTGGTCTGCTCAAACCCTGACACAGCAGAATGGGTGAAGAGCGGTGGTAGGCAGCGCCTCTATGGTTAAATTGATTAGTTTGAAGTGGAAAATCGCCTATCGCTTCTCCCATATCAGGCTTATCCTCAAGGACAGGCCCGCCACAATGGGGGGGAGGGGGCAACTGGAACGAATTTTTTACTTTCTACGCCTCTTGCAACTTGATTTTGACTCACTTTCATGTAACTAATTAACCCGAAATTTTGCCCATATACATAGTTTGCGTGACAATGCAATATTACATTTTTGTAAAAAAATCAAGATGGCGGCCGAATTTTTCAATTGTGTTTCCCGATCCCCGACATGGGTATCAAATGAAAGGGTATTACGAGTAGAATACAATTAGCTGTGTGGCGCCATTCCCAATTCAAAATGGCGGCCAACACAAGATGGCGGAAGACATAATAGAACAAAAAGTAGAAAATATAACCTATCAACTTTAAATTTTGCACATATGCATAGTTCGCTTGACAATGCAATCGGACAATTTTATAAAAAAGTCAAGATGGTGGTTCCAAGATGGCGGCCGAATTTTGCACTTGTGTTCCCCCACCCCGCCGCTATGGGTATCAAATGAAATGATATGACAAATAGAATACTATTAGCTATGTGACGTCATTCCAAATTCAAAATGGCGGCCAATACAAAATGGCGGATTACCTTTTGCTTTACAAGCAACTCGGTATGGGTATGAAATGAAAGAGTATGACAAGTAGAATACTATTAACTGTGTGGCATCATTCCAAATTCAAAATAGCGGCAAACACAAAATGGCGCCCAACCAAATATGGGGGGGATTACCTTTTTCTTTACAACGCGGGCGGTATGCGGGTATCAAATGAAAGGGTGTGACAAGTAGAATACTATTAGCTGTGTGGCGTTATTCCAAATTCAAAATGGCGCCCAACACAAAATGGCGGATTACCTTTTTTTTACAAGCAACTAGGTATGAGTATCAATTAATAAGGTATGGCAAGTTGAATACTATTAGCTGTGTGGCGTCATTCCAAATTCGAAATGGCGGCCAACATAACACAGGGGATAACCTTTTTCTTTTCAACGCGATCAATATGGGTATCAAATGAAAGGGTGTTACAAGTAGAATACTATTATCTGTGTGGCGTCATTCCAAATTCCAAATGGCGGCCAACACAAAATGGCGGTTTACGTTTTTCTTTGCAACGCCTTTAGTATGGGTATCAAATGAAAGTGTATGACGAGTATAGTACAGTAAGCTATGGGACGTCATTTTTAATCTAATATGGCGGTCACAACAAAATGGCGGAAGACATATAATAGACTAAAATGTAGAAAATAAAATATATAGTTTAAAAAGACTAAAAAATACACTTTTATTTTAATATGAACTAAAAATTAAAAAATAATTTTGAATGTAAAGTTTTAATTGCTCCAGCCAGTATATGGGAACAACCTACCTTTCGAAATTAAAAAGGGCGACAGAACATTAAATATAGTTTATCCTGAAGCTCTTTGAAAAAATACCGTAATATCGATTACAGGGCATTTTTTAAAAATAAGACCCTAAAAGTTTGCAAGAAAAAATGACCGGCCCACAGAGACGCTACGTCGTTAATAGATTAGATGTAATATAGAGAAAGAAATACATAGTTTCTTTTATCGAAAGCCGAAACTTTGGCTGTTCACTCTATTGGACTTCTGATGACTATACTAAATGTCCACACAAGGACGAGTCTACTAAATTTCTATATTGTTCTACATTATATCTATAATTTACAAAAGGTCGATTTTATCTGACACTGTTAAAAACATCAATTTAATTATTCATATAATTTAAAATATTTATCGTTGCAATATCAAAAACAACAACATGACAAATCACAACAATACACTCATCAATCGTTTTACCTTGTTTAATTCCCCATTTTCTCCCCGTCGTTAATTATATGCAAAAATTCCATTACGCTAGCATTTTTCCCTGTCGCGATCATGTTTATTTTAAAAATTAATAACTGTCGATAAAAGTTCAATGATTACAAAATATTTATGACTCATTTAGAGAGAAATGAATTTTTTTTTCAAAAATAAATAAGGAAGCTGTCAGCAGCACACGACAAATTAATAATCCACTAATAAATTGCCTTTTTTTATACATATGTCTTCTGTATATACAAATGCTGGTGATAGCGGCAGAAGAGATAATCCAGTAATCCCAAAACTCTTGAATCAATAATAAAAAAGGCAAGAATTGAAGGCATAGAATTACTTCCTCTACTTCCATGGCGTATTCAGGCGTTGTTAAGAGCCAAACCGTTTCGTTGTCGGTTGATTACAATAGAATGGAACAATTACTTTTTCTCAGAAATTTAATGCTTGTATGTGTGTGTGTATGGTTGATTTGTGTATAAAAACAGAGAGAATGGACATATAAGTATGTATGTCATAATATGCTGACCATCTTTGGGCATCTGGCTATATGGCATCTGTTTTATGCGCATTTATATGTATAGTAATAACGTTGTTATACACGGTTAAACAGACGCAATCGTATATATGAACAAACTCACCTATACTTATCTATATATGTACATGTGATACACGTAGGTAGGGAATGAAATTGCAAAGATATAATGACATCAACTTCCACGAAACCTGCCGGATGCCCTAGAAAGACGGCGTCAACCGGCTGTAAAAGAAAACGACGACGAAATAATAAATACAACAACAGCAACAACAACAACAAAAAAAAACATAACTTAAACTGTCGGAGGGAAACGCCGACAGTGAATAAAATAGTTGTTGTGGCTGATTTCAAAAGAAACGTAATTAACACATATAGAACGACATGACTTCGGCCATGCCATATACAACATTTAATACCTAACGACTATCAGGTATCAGGTATAAATTAGACTAGATGAACTGTGTTCATCAGCAAGAACAGCACCACACCGGCCGGCATCCGAGAGCATTAGCCATTGTACAAAGAAGAAAGGACGTCTCGTCGAAAATGATGAAATTGATGCTCAAATAATACGAAGTATTCGAATATTTCTGCGGTTGACGACTGTTCGTCTCTCTAGAATGTACAACAACAAAAACCACAAAAAAAATACAACATGATTCACCTGTAGCGAAAATTTCCAACGTCGTCGAATAAACCCCCCGTGTCTGTCCGCCAACCAACCAGCATACCTCTCGATCATTGGTATTCGTTTAGCTGGCCGATCGTCACCACCAACCAACCAACCAACCACCATAGATTGAAAGCGCACATCACGAACTTGTCAGATCGGCTTACGCAGGTACTCGTACTTATCTCTGCGAGCGCGCGCGGAGGTATTTTATTGACGTTTTACATCATTTTCTAAAATCAGCGAATTGAAACGAGTTTGTTCTCAACCCCTTGCACCGCTTTGCCACCGCCACCACCAACATCGTCGCTGCTCTGATCGTGGAGACTGATCGGTGAACTTCTTGTCTCGACGCGTTTTTACACATAGTTTGAGATGAGACAGAGAAAGAGAGCATATGGGCAAGGACCTGAACCGGTACGAACTTAAAGAAGTTGTTGGCGATTTTTTTTTGTGTTTAAAATGTATGTATAAAATGCCGCTTCTTCTCAAACAAGGTAAACGAAGGAATGGCACGCAAAAAAAAAGTCTTCATCTTCAACCTAATTAACGACGACATGGCGGTACAAGAAAATTGAAACTAGTTTTACATCGTGTTTGACTACAACAGGGCGAGCAAGAGGGGATAGCGCGGAATTGAATGTCCCTTTTTTAAAAATCATGTCCTACTAATTAAGTCAGAACCTAACAAAGGGCGATCCTTTGGGGGAGCGATGAGATTCGTTCAGCTGTGATTAAGTCCAGTGTAATTAGTCAATGCAAATGAAGAATGACGGAACTCAGGTGGTAATGAATGGATTTGAATGAAAGTCATTATTTTAAGAAGGTAATTACTGTTATAGTTTTCGAGGTCGTTTATAAAGAATTTGCGAAAAAAATTAAACTCTTTAAAATTAATTTGAAAATGGAAGAAGCTCCTATTACCTCCTACTCTTCTTCTTCTTTTTTATTTAAGGGGGCGTCCTTGCTGGCACTGCGACTTATTTAATTTGGTCTATTGTGCCAACCTGAAATCGATTTGGGATTCATATAGTAAATCTCCCTGGAAACAACAAACCCACGTAGGAGGATTTTCGATCTCCTCCTCGCTGTAGCCTTACAGTCGCACACCAAGTGCTCCACAGTTTCGGGAACTGCTCCTTTTTTAAAATTAATTTGAAAATGGAAGAAGCTCCTATTACCTCCTACTCTTCTTCTTCTTTTTTCTTTAAGGGGGCGTCCTTGCTGGCACTGCGACTTATTTAATTTGGTCTATTGTGCCAACCTGAAGTCGATTTGGGATTCATATAGTAAATCTCCCTGGAAACAACAAACCCACGTAGGAGGATTTTCGATCTCCTCCTCGCTGTAGCCTTACAGTCGCCCACCAAGTGCTCCACATTTCCGGGTACTGTTCCTTTTTTTAAATTAATTTGAAAATGGGAGAAAATCCTATTACTTCCCATCCTTCTTCTTCTTCTTTTCCTTAAGTGGGCCTTTTGCGGGCACTGCGACCTGTTTTATTTGGTCACTTAGGCCAACCCAGTCGTTAAAAACCTTCCTCGTAAGGGCTTTTGATATTGATTTGAGATTAATATTACAAATCTCGCTGGGAATAGGAAAACCGCGATGGAGGAGATTCAACCTCCACCTCGCTGTAGCCTCACAATCGCATAGTAGTGCTCCGCAGTTTCGGTAGCGGCTCCGCAGAACCGACAGATACAACCCTATTCTGCTTAAATAATAACTAAGCGAACAGTTGCCCGACAGGAGCTCTGTTATTCTCTTTAGCTCCCACCTGTTGAAATTTAAAAGTTTGCCTTAGCTTTGGCGATTTGAATGTTTGTCCCACTCTTGTCAGGTCATCGGCAATTTCATACCAATGTGGCCCTCGTGGAATCTGGAATCCAAATCAGCGTAATATTGTTGCTTCTGCTGGGGGATTTCAGAGATAGAGACTATCCAGAACAGACTCTGACGGAAAACGATTTAAAAGCCAACAGGGCAGCTTGACTGTCCGAGAAAATAAAAACTATTGGAGCTCTTTGAAGCTCTACTAATACAAGTCTGGGCACATCTGAACAGCGAGTACCGCAGCTTACAAGGCGGGGGTGGTCCAAGGGCCATATACGCCCAGCTCTACCCTATTATCAGTTTTGGAACCGTCCGTGTGCATACTAAAACGTCGTGTTTCCTGTAAAGAAGGACAAATGGTATCAGACAATACGAGTATTGGCTTCAAGCTTAGTTCCTTGAGAATCTAAAGATGCAAGGTCTCCTGGCTTAAAGGAGAATAGCCCCGTAACCACAGCGCCACTGACAGAGCGTCCTTTACTACTAGGTAGAGCGGAGGGAGGTTCTATAGGGCTTCCATACCGAAATCGGACAGTTACCGGAGTTACATAGACAAGACTTTGTGTAACCTCATGGAGGCTGGAAGCTTGTCTATTCTTACGTAGGACTTTCACTGTAGCGCAATTATTGGAAAATCAGCCAGAATTGCATGGTAGACCAAACCCCCTACCGGATCCCGCACTTAAGACCACACCCCATCCCAGACCACCTGCGCGAAAGTTCATCCAAGACACAGCGAAGTTCTCAAAAACTCACATCTCAGACCACATCCACACCAGAGATCACAACCGATAACGTCACTGCCCTCGTATCGGCTTAGCAATGCTACTTTTGGTGAGTCTTGTCTGGTTGCTTTACTTAGATATCTCCAAGTCTTCTCACGGAGTATGTCACCCTGATCTGTTGACTAAACTCAAAGCTATTAGTATCGACTCAGTTCTAACGAATCGGATTTAGAATTTTCTTTCTCTCTGTTCAATCAAGGTAGTATTGGATGGCTTCGAATCTAAATCATACATAATTTCGGACGTTGTTGAACTGATATCCCATTGAATCCATCGGAATATCGAATTCACTCGAGCCATCAATGTAGCAGCCTTAACAAAATTTTATCGGTGCTACCATAGCGCCTGTGCCACTGAAATTATCGCTTTTCTACCGGCACAGCAATATTTTCCCCACAACACAAGTGTAACCCGCTCGGCTAAAGCTGGCTCTACACGATGCTGTGAACGTTTCATTTGAATGCTTGCTACGAACGATTGATTCAGCAACTCGAACGTTTCCCAACACGTACGACGGACGCTTAACATTGGATCCATAATGCGTTCTACCATTAAGCGTCCAACGTTGGCGGGTGTTCACAGCAGCGTGTAGAGCCGGCTTCACCATGTAGTCCCTCTTTACGCGCACTACAGAACTTCGTTTATAAATAGAACAACTCGGCTATGGAACAATCTCCCACAGTCAGTGTTTCCGAAATCGTACAACATCCAAGAGTACAGACGTAAGGTTAATCGACATCTATCTACTCCAACACTAGCCAAACTGCCCTTAACCTATATTATTCTCTTCTATCCTTCAAACTAAGCTTACTGCTAAAGATTGCAGCATGACCTGAACGACAGGACAGACTGGTAAAAGGTAATTCATAAAGCCCAATTACAATGAGAGCAAAAAATTTCGCCAGCAAGAAACTATCTGCGGAACGTTTGGAAAGTGGTTAAAATGAGAGCAAGAAACTTTCTTGAGCATTATGGCGCGTTTCTTTCACCTGCATGCCGCACCGCAAAAGCTTTTAATGTTCTCTGATTGGCCAGGAAAATATATCTGTCTCGACGCCAGGAAAATATATCTGTCTTTCTCTCTTACACAGTCTTGCCACAAAAGTGGTGTAATAGGAAATCTCTTGTTCATGCTTCAAAATTACGGAACTGTCAAGTTTTGCCACAACAATTTTCAGAAAACAGCTGATTTTTGACAACCGGAAGATGCATCCATGACCGGTTCTACACGTTTAACTTTTCGTTCAACTTCAACAATTTTTTCTCTTTCGCTCGCATGCAATTGTGAAAGAGGTAAGATTATACCTTTTGCAAGTGGCATGTGAACGAAAGAGAAAAATGTGTTGAAGTTGAACGTGTAGAAACGGTCCATGTCAACTGAACCATGAGACACAACGATGAAACAATTTTTTTTGCACAGTTTGCGAATACTGCACGAAGGCAAGTCAAAATCGAGCTTTTGTCGTGCGGCATGCAGCTCATGGGAACGCGCCCTTAAGCTTTCCAACTTCTTCTGTACCGTACACATCCCGTCTTCTTAGGGAATTCAACTGGAATGAAACAAAAATGGAACACAAAGAAATAAAAGTTAATTTTGACAATTTTTTTTGCCGCAGATTTATTATGTCTACTCTCATTTACTTCTGTAGATACGAATCTGTTTCTTGCTCGGAAAATGTATCTTGCTGTCATTGTAGTTGGACCTTAACCTTGTTTTTTCATTAGCGGAAAGTTTCAAAGGGTAAACTTTTTACTATAAGAAATTCAAAAAGCCCGGAAATATCCAAATCCATACATTATACCTGCTGGATTCCGAGGAACAAACCTACCTGCACTGGACTAAATAAATGGTATAAACGATCTAATATGGCAGGTGACAAAAAAGACGAATAGAAAACAACTGGTATAAAGCCGGAAATATTTAAATATTCCTCGAGAGTTTCTTGGCTTGTGCCTTGATTACAATTATAGTGTCCTCAGGTCAGAAACTAATTTCGTATTCTTTTTTCTAATCTTTTTTAGTCATCATGATATCAGATCCAAGAGCAGCCGATTAGTCACTGCTGCATTAATTAACACCTGAATAGACTAAAAATTTCTAAAAGACTCGATCAATATAAATATTTTTGTGTCTTCATAGTCCGGATTTTTCACACAAAACAAGAAAATCAAAATTTTTTTTTTATTTTTTAATAAATTGTTTCAATTTTTTGTTGTTATTAGAAAAGAAAAAAAACGAAGCCTCGAAAGAATAGACGCAGCAGAAATAGAAATTCTAATTTTTGACATCACCTTGTTACCTACCAATGCCGCGCGATCGGCAAAACCAAATTATATTTTACCTGTAGTTTACCGATAAATTAATGTCAAGAAACGCACGTATCATGCCTCTCTCTCGGCGCGGAGGTAATTGTTTCGCAGATTTCTGTCCGATTTTTTTTTTCACCTTTATTTTCCTGCTTTTGCGGCGTAATTACTTCGTGGTAAAGTGCTGGCTGCTGCTGAAGGTATGGCTTCAAGTTTGTTTCGTATTATTTGTTTTTTCTTTTTTTTTCATTCATTTTTATATTGAGAAGTATCGTAACAATTTTCCAAGAAAAAATATATATAATATTTTTTTTCTCTTAATATCGTGTGTACTTTGGTGTTAGTAAGAATTTTATACTTATCGTGACGGAACAACAAACTTTTTCTCCGTACTGTACCCCCCGCACGAAATATTTTTGTTTTGCTTTTGTGTGTACACACTCGAGACTACTTGAACGTCATACATTTATTGTTTAACTTATTTTTAATAATTCAAAAAGGGTAGCAGCATGGAGGAAAGTTTTGTTTTTGTGTAATTCTCGGAAATTATATTCAAGGGTTTTTTCTCGGTTAAGTTTTTATATAATATCGCTAAAAAAATATAAAGGAAAGAATTAAAATTAAACGAACGTTTCTTTGGTCCTTTTCTAGTAAAAACGTCGAAAAAAAACAAAACGAAAAAACATTTGGGGTTTGTAGAAAATTGAATTTTATTTTTGAAATATTTCGTGGAAATTTAATTTTTATCTACAAAACCACGTACGTCTGTAGATTTATGAGCAATTTGGTAAATTTTCTTTGAATTTTGTCAACATTTTCGGGACACTCGAAAATGCGGTGTGTTAACTGTAGTAGTGGGTGCCTTTCATTTAGACACAGTGTTACACTGTGTCCGATACAGAAGTGTTCCATCAACAGCAGGGCACAACTAAGGCAATGCTACCAACCCTCGCCAATTGAAATATGATCGTTAATTTATAATTACAACAATATTATTTCATTTTTAAGTTTCCCAGCATTTATAAGTTGTCGGGTAATTAATTTAAAGAAATTATCAACATAAAATTTTAATTTTTATTTATTTGTCCAACAAAAATAAAAACGAGGAAAATGCGCCGTGGCGGATTTTTCATGAACTTATGTGTTCCATTTTAGTCCGGGAACCAGTGACAGATTTTGGCGACCAATTTCATTTCGGCTGAAACTTCGTGGAACGCTCAATTCAGGTGTACTATAAAGCATCGTGAACGTCAGCTGGCGCACCGTTGATGGGTGGGGCAACGGCAGCCCCCAAACACATAAAAAAAAAGAATGGTTTCAGTGATTTCATTCCGGCTAAAAATTGATCAGATGAGAGTTGACATATTTCTTTGAATAAAAACAATCGTCAGCCGGCCGTACATCGAGGGAAATCCTGTCAGCTGACGCAGCGAAAGTTCTTGGATAGAAATTAGGTATGAGCACAATTATTGTACTAATTAAATACAGGCAAACAATCGCCGACAAGCGCTTACAGGCGCGAGTAAAAGTTTCCATTGTTTCAAGTGTGTGCGTTTACAGAAAACGCTTTTGGGGACATGCGTTCCACGAACTTTCAGCCGAAATGAAATGACTGACAAAAATCTGTCACTGGCTCCCGGACTATTTGGGCTTACACAGAGCGATACGCTGTGTCGGACACAATTGTCTTTCTGTGTCTAAATGGAACGCAGTCATTAATATAGACCAATACCTCGATTTACACCCCAGCGTGAAATGCAGTGCTGCAATAGCCATCTCACAACGCTCCTAAAAAAGCTTGCAGCGCTCTTCTTCCCATACCAGTTCTATATATTTTTCAACATTCCATGTCCTCAGGGGCAGCATTTCTTTTAATGCTCCTTTAGAAGCGTTTTTGGAAGCAGTAGAAAAAGCTTTGTGATAAAGGATTCATGGGTGCCTTGTGGATATGTGAATAAGGTGTCGAAAAGCTTTTATTTTTGTTCACCTTTTGCAATTCCCGTTTTATCTTTTGAAACACGAATGTCGTTTACCAAGCGGTTCCCAACTAAGTACTAACCAGCCGAGATGATCAAAGCCGGAGGTGATGTGTTTATCACAACCACTCCACGTAGTCCTCATAACACACATATGGCATTCGGATCGTGTCCCGTCGGCGTGGAAGAAAGGATCGTTGTGCCTATTTTGAAGAAAGACGACAGTCGGGAATGCAAGAATTATCGCGGTATTAGCCTCCTTTCGATCATCGGCAAAGTAGTTACGAAAATCATACAATCGAGGCTACAGAAACATCGAGAGCAAACGAGCCGGAAAGAACAAGGGGGATTTAGACCACATCGAGGATGCATTTATCAAATATTCGCTCTCCGTCAGGTAATTGAAGAAAGAATTCGTTACAACAAACGAACCGTCGTCTTTTTCATCAATGTCAAATCCGCTTTCGATTGCATCGATTGGAACAGCTTGCGGAGAGTCTTGGAAACCGAACACGTGCCATTGAAAATCATCCAACTTCTTCAAGCGTCGTACGATGGCTCAACCAGCAGCGTTCGTATTCGAAGCGACTTATCCGAGGAATTCCCGATTCAAACAGCGGTCCGTGAAGGAGACGTCGCTTCGCCACTTCTCTTAAAGGTTGTGATCGACACGATTATGCGTGAAGCATTCGATGGACGACGCGGATTTCGATACGACGACGACAACAACTTCATACCGCCGTCCTCTCCGACACGGATGCCTAAGCAACAGACATCTTATACGACATTTCCGGCATCGTCCGGTCATACGGGTTAAAAATCAAAGCTGAAAAGACAAGAGTGCTCACAACGGACGGATCGAAGGCCAGTGTTCACCTCGATGAAACCCAAATCGAACAGGTTCTGATGTTCAAATATTTGGGATCGTTGGTTGAGGAAAAGAAAGTGGCATCGGCGGCCGACGTGCACAGCCAACAGTAACATTCGCCTCGCTCAAGGGGTGCATATGGAAACGAACAAATATTACCATCAAAACGAAAGTACGCCTTTACCGAACGTTGATCCTTCCGATTCCTCTTTTTGGATCGGAAACGTGGACATTGCTCAAGGCTCAAGGTCTTCCAAATGCGATGCCTGAGGCAGATTCTCGGTGTCTCACTCCGCGATCGCCTTCGAAACGAGACAGTTAGACAAAGATGCGATCAACAGACACTGATCGAAGAAGAAATACAAAAACGTCGACTACGATGGTTTGGACATGTTTGCTGAATGGATGATAGCCGCTTGCCGCGTAAACTTCTCTGGCGAGACCATCCGGCAGACTGGAGAGTTCAACGATCGGCACCGAAGAAAACCTAAGAAAGAAAATCGAGGGCGACTTAAAGAATCAACGATTATCAGTTATCAAGGCTCGAGACGTCGGAAGAAAGGAAAAGATAGAATCCAGAAACTTCAACCTCGGTTCTCAACGCTGGTGGAAGATTGGGCTCAATTCCAAGAAAACAACAGCCAAAACTAATCCCACGAGCAGCGGACTTCGCGGAACATACATACTTTCTTCAGGCATTTGAACAAGTAGTAAGAGCGATGTAAGAGGTGTTTAAACGGGCGATCCAAAGGACCATCAAAGCAGCTACAGCTGAGCTCGCGACTTCATAGCCCACCGACGCAGGGCCAAAAGGCGAGCACTAGCGATCAGGAAAAGGAAAAAGAGACCATGAGGAGTCGACTTGTGACAAGGGAGAAGTGACCGACGAAGAACAAGCTAGCCCGTTACTACTCCAGCATGCGCTCATGACGGATTTAGAACAGCTCTTATCGCCTACGGAACAAGATCTAAACCTACCGTGATCCCAAGCATACTATATACAATGGCTATCAATAATCCAGAAATATTGGACGGATATCAGCTCGTTACACCAACACATAATGTCTGAAGTCGATCAACTTACTTACTTATACCCGTTAATCGCTCATGAGACATAGGGCGGAAACAGTTGCCCTCCAGCGGACTCTGTTTTGCGATCGATCGTTGATCAAGCAGACTGTCGCAGACACGAAAGAGCGTCCTCAAGGTCACAAGCCCTCCTTGATGTTAGTCACATTAATCTTCTGTAGTTTTTCGTTGTAGAAACGACAAAAGTCAAACAAAGTGAGACAGAAATGACGAAACAAAACAGGAATATAAAAGGATATTAACAGGAAAGTTAAAGGAAATAACAGGAATCTGGAAATGGAAACGTATACTACTGTACAAAGTAGAGGATCACTCTTCAGCTAGTACCGGGTCACATGACATCCGAGACAAGGAAAGAGATGGATTGTCCAGACAAATAGCAAATCATTTAGACAAACTAGTGTAGAATGTACTCTATGACAAAGAGATATAAGCGTCATGCATTTTACATCCAATTTTATGTTGATTTGTTTTATTACCCTTTTATTACCTCTAGTAATAACCATTTTTGTAAGAAATTTTATTACTTTTAAAGCAACACATGTTGTGAAAACACACTCTAAAGGAGAATGTGCAAAAACCTACTCTAAACGATGGCGAGAGATTTTGCCATTCAAGTACCCTTTTATCATACTTTATTTTATTACCGTTTTATTACCTCTAGTAAGAAATTTTATTAAATTTTGAAAATGACAAACAAAAAAATCTAAAAAATTCTTAAACACATTCAGTATCCAATTTGGATTTGTTATTTATCTGAAAAAGTATAATTAATGCTGAGTGTTCATCGCTTAAAAGATCATTGGCGTTATGCCTCTGGCGTTTTACTTTCTCAGAATTTGCAGGAACGCAATTAAACATCTTCTTAAGTTCCCCTTAGAAGCAGCTCTGTCATAATGAAGGATTGCTCTTGCTGAAAATGAAATTCCAATTTCTTTGCTGAATGTATAATAAAATAAACCCTTTTTAATGAAATTCCAATTTCATTCCTAAATCTAAACCTTTTTTTTTGTTTAATGTCGTTGATGAAAAAACCGGACTATAGTTCATCCAAGAAATCTTGTGTATCGTCATTAATTATTAGTCCAAAGTAAAATTAGTCAGTAAAACAACAAAGGCACCAACTTTGGGAAAATTCGCAGAAGGGTGAGTTCTGGTTTTAAATAAGATCTCAAAAGTCCTTATCGATCCGAAATGTCGATACGAATTTTACGCCCTATCAAAGGTCTTGATAAAAGAGTGTTGTAACATGTTTGAAATGTTAATCATGTTGCAAGTGGGATCACTATGTAATTTGTTCTGCCTTCATTAACTGTGCAGCTCCATTTCAATGCTGTCGGTTGAATCCGTATTAAAGCATCCCTTTTACAGCTCTTTTTTTATGTGAAAGTCCAAGCTTAGGAGTCACCCTTTGTACTACCATAGTCCATCATGTCGTACTCGTCATTGTGCGATATGTCTGGAATAGAGGACAGGATAGGTTAATAAGAGTTTGGAGAGCGCTGAGGAGGAGGAGGAGGCGATGGACCTTACGTTTGAACTCCTGGGTGCAGTAGGAGTTCACGTTCACATCAAAGAGAAAAAATTTGCAGAAAGCCCACTGTAAGAAAAATGAAAACAAAACAATTTTGTAACGGGGCTTCGATTTCGGAAAATCGATATCCTAAAATAACCGTTGATGTTCATGTCCTTCCAATGATGTTTATTTCAAGTGATACCACGCACAGAGCATGAAAATCGGTATCTGGGGGTTTTAAGGTAGCAAATAACGAATTTATGATCCGAACTTATAAATTCAAAATGGCGGCGTCAATATGGTGGACGAATTTGCTAATGGCGTTCCGATTACAATGAAAATCGGTATCTCGGGTTTTTTAAGGTAGCAAATAACGAATTTATGATTAGAACTTATAAATTCAAAATGGACGCGGACCACGCAGAGTGAATTTTAAACGGGATTTAACATGGGTTTTCATTTTTTAGGTTCAACCAAGCGTTGGGCACTTGATTTCCATCGGTTCACGGGGAAACTTGGTATCCTTACCGCACCGCTGAATACGAATATCATATCAAAAACCGGTTTTGACTAATGACAGCTGTCAAAAAAGCTGTCAATAGAAATTAACCATATAAAAGGTATCCAAAATCATTTTTTTCAGATTTTTTGTTTCTTTCATTTTTTTCCTACCGCGGACAGTGCACACATAAATATTTTTTATTTAAGGGCGTTGCAACGCACGCGGGTTTTTTACTAGTATCTTAATACAAGAAAGAAAGAAGTCCGTGCAGCACACTCAATTGCAATCAGCCTTCGTTTTCGCACACACTTTTTAGTACAAACCGTGATTGTTGTGCGTAGTTTTTCATATAAAATAATTTATAGACGGAGACGTACCTATAAATCCAGACCTAAAAAAACCCCCCCTCTGGGGAAAAGTGGAAAAAAGGAGAGTTTTTGTACGCGCATTGAGAGTTGTTTACGTACATTTTTAAACTTAGTAAACGAACATTCACACTTCAATATTTAATACTTTTTTGTGCCCGTTTAAAGCCCCCAAGAGGAAAAATGAGAAGTTCTTTCCATGAAAACGGAAAAGAAGCGTTTACACATACATATGCATAAGGCTGCGAAAGTATTCTATTTATATGAAATCGGGGCTATATTATCAGGGCCAGTATATTTCTTGACGTCAATCGTCGCTTCTTGGTTGCCTGAGGAAAACTCCTCCGTTCATTGATTGGCATTTTTTTCACTCAGGGTCGAGGGGTGGCATAGGAGTATTTAAGGATAACAGAGATACTAGTAGATCGTTCATGAATTTTCTGTCTGTTATCGCCTTCACCTTCATTAAGTGAAATTCTTCTTGATAAAAGCTACCAATAGTCCAGTCAAATGGTACATTCGCTGAACATTTTCTGAAAACAGCAATTTTTTTTGGAATGTGTAGGGGGGTTGGTTGTGAGTATAAAACCGAGTTTTCGGGATCCGGAGGAGTGACGTTCGGCCGCCATCTTGTTTTGAGTGGTGAAAAATGGTTTTCCTTATTTCTCGGAAACCGTGAGTCCTACAGAATTTTTGTAAAAATATTTTTTTTAGATAATCAAATTATCTACAACTTTCGTTAATAATGTTTTGCCGTAATATTAATAATAAAAAAGATATGGACGAAAAATGACAAAAATTTTGGGGGTGATGAGCTTTAAAGCGCTATAACTTTTTTATTATTGATTTTACATAAAAAATGCCTTAGAGCTTTTTTGTAGAGAATTTTCTTGCGAATAATTTGATGTGGTCATTTATTGTATTAGGGTTGTTTTTGTAGATTTTGGAGCAATGCAAACGGAGAAGTTATAACAAAAGTTCTGCATATGCTTCCATCTATACAAGGTGTATACCGTTAAGTTTACAAAGCGGCCGGCTCTGGATAGGTTATGGATCGACAAACAAAAAATTTTATGGGACGGGGGGTCAAATCGGAACGGTTTAGCAGCTAGGGCGTTATGTTATTTTTTGGTAGAGGTTTACATATCACCCTTTAGGTTACAAAAATAAAGGGTGAGTAAGGTATCAGTGTACGCTATTTTCATGAGTAAGGTATCAGTGTACGCAGAATACTCCCACCTATGTAAAACTGTAAAGGTTCTACCTTAACAACTTCCATAGCAATGAGTCAGAAAAGTCAAGATTTCGTTTTTTTTACTAAAATTTCAACTAAAACCACATTTTTCTCCAAAAAATACCTAGTTAACTATTGTTACGGCAAAACATTATTTACGAAAGTTGTAGATAATTTGATTATCTAAAAAAAATATTTTTACAAAAATTCTGTATTACTCACGGTTTCCGAGAAATAAGGAAAACCATTTTTCACCACTCAAAACAAGATGGCGGCCGAACGTCACTCCTCCGGATCCCGAAAACTCGGTTTTATACTCACAACCAACCCCCTACACATTCGAAAAAAAAAATTGCTGTTTTCATAAAATGTTCAGATGGCCCTTTTTTTGCACCATTTTACTGGACTACAAGGATTAGAAGTTTTTACTGCCAACAGTAAAATTGAAAATGTTACGACCTGTCGTCGAATGAAATTTTCTCTACCACAGGAAATGGTAGTAAGGTCTATCGAATACATGGTCGCAAAGTTAATTTTCAGCAGATCCCTACTAGAAAGGAATGTGAAGATTTCCAACCCGACAAGGACCAGGCCGTTGTCCTGTACACAAACGGATCCAAAACAGAGTCGGGTGTAGGTGCAGGAGTTTTTTCCTCATCGCTTAATTTGCAAAACTTCTCCACTCCACACTCCAAACGTTAGGAGTAGTAACTTTGGACTAGTTATTACCCAACCAATCATGCAATCATCGAGGATTTATTTTTTTACCCAAAAACTGGGAAATTTTTAGTCTAAGAAATTCCAATCCAATCCAAACCCATTTCAAGCTAATCTAACACTAAAAAAACGATCATTGCAACCCACTTTTTATCTACCTCCAGTAAACCCAAATTAAAACGAATCAACCTCTAAAAAAATTATTTTTCCACCCAATTCAAATGCGCATTCTTTCTCCTTACATTCTATGAAACAATGATCTTATTGCGCAAGATTGCGTCATCGCTTACTGTTGTAGCAGCCCAAATTAGTCATCACCGAACATACGATCTTGATCTTGCACCGTTAATTTTCTATCTTTGCGGTTTCTTTGAAAGGGAAAGTTTTAAGCCAATAAACCCCAAATGAATTCTTCGAGAAGCACATAACGAGAATCAATGCGTCATAGATGATGTAGAGAGCTGAGTTTAATGATTTCAAAAAATCTTACCGCGAATTTCGCGTGAAAAGAATTTATGCCTGCCTGAGGATAAGTCATCAGGAGGTATGTAGTTTTGATCTGTGAATTTACCCTTTTCCAAATTGAATTGACCTTTTTGCAAATCAAATTCGTCCTTTTGGAAATCATGGCGGTTTTCTACAAATTAGTTCTTTTAACTATTATAGAGTGCGGTAATTTTAAATGTTTAAGTAAAATTTATGTACTCAAGTGAAGTGGAAACTACTTGGGTTGTGGGTTTGACCCTTTCGGTTCGCACAGTATGATGAATGCTGAATAAAGGGCTCGACCGAATGTTATGAAATTTTTTTCAGAGCATGTTTTCGTTACATATGCTTCGATCGGCACCTCAAAGAAGACGATATCTTTTTTGGTTTCCGCGATATCGTGCAGGTACAAATATCATGTACGTCGTTTAAATAAAAAAACGGCTCGACCGAATTTTATGAAAATATACGCTTCGAACGACACTTCAGCGAAAAAGGCCGGCCGCACATTCGATACGAATTTGTTTCGTACGTAAAATACGTTATTGGACGTCCGAACTGAGCGCGCACACTGTTTGCGTTTTTCTCCGTTGAAATGCCAGTAGTGACTGTGACCTGTGGCCTGTGACATCGTCGTAATGAAGAATTTATATCTGCTAGATAACTCTTCGTTGATTCGAAGCACCGAATGGGTGCGTGAAATTTATTTAAAAAGAGATGAATATGGCTAATTCCATCATATTATGGCGGACTGGCTATTTCATGGTTATCTACGCATGAACCTTTGAATATATTCTAAGCAATATACGATCTAATCTTGCTGAATACAGTAACTTCCGCAAGACCATATCTCCTGAAGAACGACTAGTTTTAACCTTGAATAAACGTAATAAATTAAACTACCAGGTATTTTTATTTCTTCTGATATTTCTCGCCATGTCTTACGTTAACGGTCACGTAAGTGATATGCCAAATCACTTTGATCCCATAAACTTTGTGTCCACACACCAAACACACACACACACACGTACGACTAGCTCGCACCTAGTGTACCATAGTACTCGGAGTATCGGGATTGTTCGTGCGTATTCGTACGTGTTCGTACCAGACAAATTCTTACGAATGTGCGGCCAGCCTAAATGACCACATACGTACGCACACACAAACATACTTCTCAAATTTTCGCTGAAATGCTATTGGGCCCTTGAAAAATGAAAATACGTTAAAAATTACGATTTCGCTTTTCGGACCGATTACAATAACTTCCCTATAAGCTGTCCCCACACAAATTGAACCTGGATGACTCCAGCATTGGAGCTTTGTATCCGCTGCTCTGCCCACTGGTTGTTGACGAACTTCTGACCAAACTACACGAATCTGAATTTTTGAAATTTGGCTTGACCATTACAGAGATCATGATAACAGAACTCCGAGAAGTTCGAAGATACTTCTTTTATTCCTTCATACTACGCAGTAGGAAAGTGAACTAGTTCTTAGTCTAGTAGAATAACTACTTTCTAAGGAGGGAGTAGTAGTTCTCAGTTGAATACCTTTTATATGAAAGCAACCCTCTACTTTTGTACAGCGTTGTCCTACAATGGAGCCAATTGCCTTCTCTGCATTACTTCGAAATACTTAAAGAACTAATTCATTTAGAACTTCTTGGAGAACTAATTCATTTTGAAGTTCTTGGGGAACTAACTCATTTTGAAGTTCTTGGAGAACTAATTCATTTTGAACTACTTCGAGAATTAATTCAATCTGAAGTTCTTGGAGAACTAATTTATTTTGAACTACTTCGAGAACTAATTCATTTTGAAGTACTTCGAGAACTAATTCATTTTGAACTTCTTGGAGACTAATTCATTTTGAAGTACTTCGAGAACTAACTCATTTTGAACTACTTAGAGAACTAATTCATTTTGAAGTTCTTGGAGAACTAATTCATTTTGAAGTTCTTGGAGAACTAATTCATTTTGAACTATAATTGGAGAACTAATCCATTTTGAAGTTCTTGGAGAACTAATTCATTTTGAAGTTCTTGGAGAACTGATTCATTTTGAACTACTTAGAGAACTAATTCATTTTGAAGTTCTTGGAGAACTAATTCATTTTGAACTACTTCGAGAACTAATTCATTTTAAAGTACTTCGAGAACTAATTCATTTTGAACTTCTTGGAGACTAATTCATTTTGAAGTACTTCGAGAACTAACTCATTTTGAATTACTTAGAGAACTAATTCATTTTGAAGTTCTTGGAGAACTAATTCATTTTGAACTACTTAGAGAACTAATTCATTTTGAAGTTCTTGGAGAACTAATTCATTTTGAAGTACTTCGAGAACTAACTCATTTTGAACTATTTGGAGAACTAATTCATTTTGATCTACTTCGAGAACTAATTCATATTGAAGTACTTCTAGAACTAATTCATTTTGAAGTAGCTTTTTTGATGCTATGCAAAAGTCAGCTGTCGCCCGCCATTGCGACTAAGGCCATTCCTTCACCATGTAGCAAAAGTTTTTTTTGGGCAATGGAAGCAAAAGAACCATAACCCCTCGTGTAGGGACGGCTTAAGGCGATAAAGACCGGCAAAACTTTCACTCTTGAGTAGCTTATTTGGGTTGTTTCCTCTCATGGGAGAGATGGCTGATTTATTCAGGTAGAGGGAGCTACTTTTCTAGGTAACTTCTGTTCAGATTTGACAAATTTAGAATTATCCGAAATTTGTATTGGAACCTCGAAGTTATGCTCCCCTTAGGTAACATAACAAACATACTTAAAGCACCAAGCGTGCATATCTGATATCACAAGAATTTTTTCGGCTCCAATGTCTTGTTCTCTTGAGACGTTTGCTGCTAAATTACTTCTTGTGAATCACTTCGCACAATGGTAATTGTCTTTCTGATCTTTCTGCATCGAATCCTTTGAGAGACATTTTTTCGAAGTCATTTCTAAGTTGGCAAAATCAGATTTTTCCATCTTCAATGAAAGAAGAATTTCAGCGTTCCTCCCCTCCCCGCCCTTTCCCAAAAATAAAAAAGAAGCGAAAAGAAACGAGAAGTTATTTTCCCAAAACATTTTTCCCACCTTCCCGAGGTTCTTTATAATGTTGTTTGTCACTAACCTTGGCATTTATCCCGAACGGTCGAAGAATGCAGCTCTGTTACTGACTTGGCTTTAGTTAGAGAGATCCCTTTTGGTTGTTTATTGTTACCAAAAGGTACAGAGCACAAGATGATAGATAAGAGCGCTTCACCCATTCACAGAGACTTGCGCTTGGTCCGGCATCGCCGAAAGGGACCTGCAACATGGATGGCGGCTCCCCGGGTACCATGAATTCAGATAAGGTCAGCACTGCGGAGGGTAGAGACACAGAGCAGCATAAAAGAAAATTTCGACACAAATTCAATCTCGATAAGATGTTTTTTGAAATTCGAGATGGGGACACAACACTGGCAAGAAATTCACTGGAAATTTTATACATTCAGACTCTCTGCCATTGATTAAGTTGGGTCCTGGGTTCAAAGAGCCCTTTTAAAAAAACATCGTCACCCCAAGGAGAATATGGCGCGGTGGTGTGGTGGTGGTACTTTGATTTTATTTTTGCGGCAGAGATGTTTAATGTCGCACTAATGCCAAATTTTGTTCTCATCGATTTTTATTTTTTTGTACGCCCGCACTTTATTTTTGCGAGGGTGTCCAGATTGAGTTGTCTCTATGGTATTTTTATTTATTTATTTTTCTTTAAAAGAAAAAAAACGAACTCCGTCAATGGCAAAAGTCGGTGAAGTGAAACGAGTGTAACTGTCACAGCCGCGACTGCCTTAAAAGCACAACTTCTCAGCTCCACAGACGACAATTTCTTGTAGTTCTTCTCTCAGTTTATTTTTTTGCTTGGCTGTGTGTTTTCTCTGCATTTTTCCTTGCCCTTTTAAGGTGCTTACAGTGCCTTTTAGCCCTTGTCGTTCTCGTTGGCGGCATGCAATTAAGATTTTGTTATTAGACGCGTTTTGCTGGGCTTTACTTGAATAACTTTCAGTGCTGCCGGCTGACTCCGGGAAATTCCTTAACAAGATGACATACAACCAGTTTACCTGGGGCATCACACGTCGGGTCTTCAATAAGTGCACTCGCAGGTACGCAATACGATGTAAGCATACACCTATATATCTATAAAAATATACAGCATAAAGTGGCGAACATATCGCTTTACTAAATCGACATGTCGATAACCCGTCCTTAGCTCGGTTCCCACTTCTTGTGCTATTTAAAGCCTCTATTAGGTAATGTGACAGCAAAAACACCTGTAGTACCTGTAGCGGTAAAATGTTAACAACTATCGGCGGCGCATTGTGTTACAAAAGCAATGAAAGACCATCAGTCAAGGTATTTGTAGCTATTTTTGCTGAAAGTGTTTTGTTTTTGTTTTAAACGTGCGTTTCTGAATTGTTTTCATTGTTATCGCTTGACACCTTTTTAATTTTATTGCTACAAATGTCGATTTGATACCTATACAAGTGCCCTTTCCCTTTATTAATGTAAATTTAGATATCGGAGGAGATTTATGCGCTTATAAAACGAAAGAACCTTTTTACCTGTGTAAATTTATATATTTGTGTATGTGTATGTATATATGGACGGATGTTCGGGTGTGTTCTTGTGCAGCCTTCTAAATTTAGTGCGAATTAGGGACATCAAAGGCTCGAGAAAGGATAACAGGACTTTAAAGGGTTGATTTACGAGCGTGTTGTTTTTTCATCACACTTTTGTCCTTGTTAAACGACGTTAAGTCAGATTTTAAGGATCCTTTGATTCTGTTTTTGTTAAATCTCATTAAACCCTGGATCATTGCAAATCACCATAATTTCTAAAATCAATCAAAAACTAAATCAAATCGAAAGACGTCATAGACTCGCATATCTGTGGTGTTTAGACATGATGATGAACGTTAGGAGCTTAATCCCTCAAAATAGGCTCACATCATCCGACTCTGTTTTGGGTCTATCACCTTCATTCCACTCGACGTTTAATTGATTTCTTTTCAGCTCTGATGGACGATATCATGTCGACGGAACTTTTCTTCCATGTTTTCGGAGATTCCAATCAAGTGCCTCTGCAAGGAAGAGCTCTTTTGATACCTGCAAACTTTGTCTTTTGAGGCTTTTCTTACTACAGGTTTTTGCGGCACAAAGTTTTATCATTATTCGTGGCCAGAATATTTAACATAGGCACTTGTTAATAAAACACCTGAATCTTTTCAATTTCAGCGTTGGCTACATTCAGTATCTCGTATCTGTATATAAAAAGATTGACTTGATACGGACTCCTTAGGGCCATAAACATCAACTAGTATTTTCAAGAACTGTTAAAGAAATATGCAGAAAACTACCTCCTGACACTTTTAACTACAGCATTGTTGTTGTAATTTAACTGAAAAGGATCTCTGATTTTACATTTGAAATGTTCCCAAATTTCGAAATTTTACACGTTGACGATTACGGTGTAACATCACTATCTCAACTCCAAACTTGTTCTTTATCTGGGATTATCTAGGTTAATGTTTATGATAAAATCACGAATAAGAATAATCTTCGCTAATAATTGTTATATTTATTTAGTTTTGTGACAGCTTATTGTTAACAATGACATTGATCCCTGCAGAAATAGTGTAATCCTGAGGTACCGAGATACATAAACTCATTAACTCTTCACTTTCATATCTTTACACATAGGCTTTGTACTGCAAACGTTGCCATCGAAGCAGCTGTTCGCAAGTGAAAAAACGACGTTTAGCGCCTCCCGGCTTCAGTTGGTATGGCACCCAATTTCCTTAGAATCGGCAAGTTCTTGTTAAGTTTGACATGGATCTTTATCCAGTAATGACTTAAATTCTGCATGCTCAAACTTACTTAATTATGGCGTATTCACATTAGGTCTGGGACGCTCCTTATCTTCCACGTCAAAATTACCGCTTTTCTAGCATTGAAACCATTCACGACACGTTTTTTCACTAGTGGAGCACCATAAGTTTCCACAAACCTTCGACGCGCCTCAGCCGGAGTTTTTTGCAAACAACAAACAAACAAAATTTCCCACAAATGACGGTTATAATGGAAACAGACTACGGTGTGTAATCTGGATTAAGTGGTTGATGTGGATTAACTTTAGAATGTGTCAGTGCAGCATATTCAAAATCTAATTGCAAACTAGTTGACCGGGAACCGGTTTTAGGAACTAAATATTCCATAACCGCGTTTTTTTAATCTGTTCTGTTCTGTTCTGGAACAGATAATTATCGAGAACAGTATCCAGCACAAAGGGAAATTTTAAATTCCCCTTTTTCCAACATGTGTTTTTTAAAGTGACAGTTGACAAATAAAATAAATAAATTGTTTTGTGAAGTTTGAAGTTTGGAAAAAAAATGACAAGTGAGTTTTGCTCTGTAAGAAAATTTCCTTTGCCATTTATTTAATGTTCCAGGACAGAACAGAACAGATTAAGAAAACGCGGCTCATGGTAAACTTAGTTAATAAAGAAGATAAAACTGACAAAAAGTGAATTGGTTTTTAAGTATTTTTTTGTTAAACTTTTTATTTTATGTATAACTTCTGTTGCTTTTTTTCCTTCACACCCAAAATTGTTGAGCTGCTCCTCCATTGTAGCGAAAACTTTCGTATTTCGTTTAGTCCTTCTGAGCTCACCTACATTACTGTTTGGTCCTACCTTACTATCCCATAGGTCTAACAACTTTTTGGTTTCGCCCATCTCTATTCTTTTCGATTTTGTATTATTTTCACACATTTTCGCAAATAATAGTGATTTTGTGCTATTTTCATAACCCACAGAGTGACGTTTCTTTCTACATCTTCTTCTTATTTAATTTTTACTCATCGATGGTACATCATATTTTATTCGGCTTTAATTATATTTAATGTATGAACTAAACTGAGTTAAAATTAATCCGATTCATACAAATCTAGATTAAATTTCCTTCACAAAAAAAGATCACTCCGATAAAATTCACAAATCTAATGATAAATATTTGTTGTCAGTTTATCCTAATTTATCATTTGACGTTTCTGATCTGACATTTACTGAGTTACCATGCAGATTTTACCCTGATTTTACTCAGATTAAGCGCCCATGGAAACGGGGATTGAGTAAAGTTTCGTTAAATCCAAGTAAACTCAACGAAGCCAGTCCGGTTAAGCCGGGTTTTGCATATGTGTGTGTTTCAGTATTTTTTAATGCACATATACTAAGGGCCACATAATGCAAAATTATTTATCTGTCAGTTCAGCCCAGAACTGCCATGGAAACGGCATCGAGTGATCTTAAGAGAAAAAGCTTTCTGTTTACTTAAGGAAAACTCTACCCTGGCTCATGGAAACACAGCAATTTTTGCCCGGCATTTTAATGCTGGCATCTATTGGAAAACGGTGGTAATCCTAATAGTACAAGTGAGATTAGAACTGCCACATAAAAAACATTTCAGAAAAGCCTTTGTGTCTTGAAGTATACAATCTCTCTAATACCAAGTTCGCACTGGGCCGAAATTAGTAAATTACGTGATTTTGGAAAGTGATTTCGAAATTATGTAGAACCGTTCGCACTGAATTGAAATGATTTCGTTTGGGTGTTTTTTCCTGGCACCACGTATGTAAGTCTTCAATTTTTCCAGCCCAAATTTTAACTAGCACCTCGTCTAGCAAAGCCCATAGTTTCTTTCTTTTATATTTCTTGGGTTTTTGCATTTTGAAGACTGTGAAGTTTAAATTCAAAGTTAAAATGTGTTATTAAAACGTCTAACTGACAATTTTAGCATCAATAGTGATGTGCTGAATTGAGCTGAATTCGAATTTGGGGTTTGAGCATTGGCTTTGACATGGTTTTGTTCGTAATTTTGGCAAACTGACGTGGTTTGAGGTGATTATGAAATCACCAGAAATCCAGAATACATGGGAAAACACATGATTTTGAACCGAAAGATTGATTGATAGCCGAAATCACGTAGTTTCGGCTCAGTGCGAACATGGTATAATAATACCCATGGTAGACCGCAGCTATTATGCTCATAATTATTGGGTGATGTGAATAAAAACTGAGTGCAAGTGCTCACTCCATTTTTTGGAGTGAACACTTATTTTGGCGTGAATAAAAATAACCTTCGTTAGGTTTCGTTAAGTACTTCACTCTGTCATTTCTCCATATAGAGTGAACACTTCATTTTGATGTGAATAAAACAAAGTTTTAACGTTTGCCTGTGAGTGAACACTTGTAAAATTTGAGGATGGTTGCGAGGACCTTTTTCATTCATTTCAATAAAATAAATTAAAAAAACTTTTAAATAAATAACTTTTATAAATTAAATGCACTAAAAATTAAAAAAATATTTTTTTATTTGGCAGTGATAGGTATACACACGAAAAGTTTCATTGCAAAATAAGAAGTTTAATGTGTATTAACAATTTTAAAATTATATTCTCGTTTGACTTTAAATGTTTGAACTCTTATCAATGAATTGTGTAAATTTACAGCATTTCAAGTGCATTAATGAAAGTTTGGGCATGAGTTGCAGTTAGACAATTGTAATTATAGTTATGGATGTCCAAACTTTTATTAATGCATTTGAAAAGCTGTAAATTTGCACAATTCATTGATAATAGTTCAAATATTTAAAGTTAAACGAGAATATAATTTTAAAATTGTTAATACACATTAAACTTTAAGATAAGCCTGAGTTCTAGCATTTCTTATTTTGCAATGACACTTTTCTTGTGTATACCTATCACTGTCAAAGAAAACATTATTTTTTACTTTTTAGTCACAACTATAAATAACTAAGAAATTTTTAAATTGATCCATTTTAAAAAGCAGCAGGTAAGTTTCTCATGCGCTCCATTTCCTCAAGAGCATCAGTATTGCATGGTTTTTAGCCTGTTAATAGCCTCTTATATTTTCAATTTTCAATCCGTTTAAAGATCTTGACCTACTCAGCATTCAAATGCTTGACCTCGCAACAAAACCTCCTTTTGGCCAAACTAAAAACCCCATAAGCCAAATTTTTTCCACAGAACCTCCTTTTGCTCTAAATAAACCCCAAAAGCGGATTCGGCAGCAAAACCACCTTTTGCCCAAACTAAAACCCGCAAAGGTAAATTTTTCCCACAGAACCTTACTTGGCCCTAAATAAATTTTCCCAAAGCAAAAATCCATATAAATCCATCCACGTTTATTAGCCTACTAATTTCACAAAAATGACGTTTCCCTTTAATCTCAAAATTTCCCATGAGTGAACTAAAATTACCCATGAGTGAATAGTATTTGAATGAGAGAATTTTTATTCACACCAAATCGAGTGTTCACTTTTAACGAATCACTCCATTCAGGAGTGTTCCCTTTAAGTGTACACTTAGTTTTTATTCACTCCACCGATTATCTTAATCTTCTATTTATGTACATAATTTTAGGGGTTAATACACGGCAAGCTTCATTTGTTATTTTTGATAATAATATTTGACAGCTTTCAGTTTAACGATTGTGGCGACAATTATTTTTATGAAAATGGATCTGCAACTATTATTATTATGTGTTGAAAAGACTATTGAAAATAGAAGGAAAATAAAAAGTTTGCTTAAAGAACCTGAAAATAATATTTTTAATTATTAAGTGCCACCAATGACAATTGAAGTGACAACAATATTTGGAAAGTTATTTCCAGTTTCCAGTCTCTCCATCTTCAATTTAAGAGAATAAGAGAAATGAGCTTAAAACAACGAAATAATCAAATTTAGAAATTAGGAAATATTTTCTTCTTAAATGATACACGAGCAAAATTTATAAACATATCTTATTTATTATGATAAGTGCTGCGCGCCTATCGCCGGTATAACAGGGGCCATAGAAGTTCTGTTTAATATTTAATGATTTCCCATATGTGTGTGGACACATTGATCCAGATATGGTTATACTACACGAAAAACCTTCTAAGATTCTCATCTTTTATTACATAAATTTTACTATTGTATTTTCACGTGATAAACGGATAAGAATATTTTTTAATTTTTTTGTAGAGGCTTAGTCTTCCTTGAATTTTATAATTTTTTACCGACTAGTCTTCCTGTTCATTGAAATCGTAGAGCAAATTGGAAAATGAAAGCCATTAATTCGCATTTCCCATCAACAAACGTGTTAATAGAAAAAATAAATCTTTTATCAAAATATTTTCAACACATTAGTTATTAAATCTCGCGCATAAACAAGTAAAACATCTGCTTCCAAACAAAAAAAAAACTTGTGAGAATATTTATTCTGTATCACATATTGACCAAGTATCAAAAAATCAATAAACTTATCAGCAATTAAGATAAATTTAACTATAAACAGAAAATAAAATATTTTAAATGCGGATAAAACATGTTTACACAGTCACTGAGAATTGCTGTATTAATAATGAATTCATTTTTCCCACTGAATTTATTTATTTTTTTTATACACACTGATTCCCAACAGGTAATGAAATTGGCTTTTATTCAATGAAAGAGGAAAAAAATATACAAGAAATAAACATATTCTGGGTGAAGATTAATATCTTATTGTGTACACGTCCAGGTAAAAAGGTGAACTTTAAAAATGTATTTTCATAAAAGAATTCGGATTGAGTCAACATATTCAAAAATATGCAAAGTTCTCATCTAATTAAGTTAACAAGAAAACCAAGATCTCTTGATAGATAGAAATAAATATAAAAAAGAATTTCCTTTGTGTTCTTAACAAGATTGAAAACCTGTGATTATGGATCCAACAGCCGTAAAATTTCCCAAAAATATTCGAACCTTTTTGCGAAATTCTTTTAGGGCCAAATGTAACTATCGAGTCTGGGGCTATAAATCATGCTAAACATCCTTTCCCCCCGCTCCGCCATCAGAACAAAAGGGAGCAACAAGTCCCTGGACAAGATCGCACTATCATTATACCAATGGACGACTAGTCTTGTGTGTCTGTCTGCCCAGTGCGCGGTTCTACGACGATCAAAGAAACAATTCAAGTCGCTGCCGCACCAGCCACAACGAAAAAGACAGAAGAAACAAAATCCATCACCAACAACAAACAGCACCACCAAAAAAAAGGGTTACGAATTTGGACGGTTTCGGTTCCCATCTTTGCATTTCCAAGAACTTTTTTCGAGTGTCCAAAAACGAAGAAGACAACAACGCCGCCGCACTGTGAGCCCAGCTTTGTCTGCTGTGCTAAGTCTGCGCGCCTGTGCGCGAGGAACGTGAAGTGGCTGGCTCTCGTCGCCCATCCATCCATCGGTGGGTATTAAAGTGGAGCCTGATCCAGCTTCTTGCTGAGTTCTGGGAAATGCCCCTGTCAGGTCCAAAAATTTTAGTGCAGAAAACGGACATTCCGAGTTCGCGTTTCACCCGAAAATATACAAGGAACGAAAAGAACAAAAAAAACAGAATAAAACCAAAAGGATATAATCACTTGCGCCGCCGTATTCGCAAGAAGCAAGTGTGAGTCACTTTCTTCACCGCGCAGGCATTCGACAGTCGGATGCACATGTTGCGTTTGCGTCGCGTCCAAGTTAATAACTGTGCTTTCACGATATGATTTATGCATGCGCACAAGGTGCATTATTACCGCGCTGCAAGTGTGCATTTACAGGCAGGTGATCGACGGCGATATGATGCAAGCTTTGTAGACCGGTGTGGTGTAAGCCTTTATGGTGTTACCGCCTATTAGTGACTTATCTGCAGCAATACTACTTGGCGGTTAAGGAGGCTTCAAGATGTCGGTTAACGATGTGAAACGAAAATTTACCGAGCATGAAGCGATGGCAAGTGGCAAGTTTAATGACATTTTAATAATTTGTTTCTCGTGTTACATGCCTGGTAACAGATTGGCGCGGTGAAAGAGGGTTTGGGGTTTGTTAAATGAACAGTAGTATATTTTGCACACTCTATTGACATACCATTTGAATGTAAACAGCTGCGGTCTTGTTGCGATTATGGATGTACTAATGGTTTTCTATTTCATTTCTAGTAATTGAAATAGTTTGAAGTAGAAGGTGGGTAAATTAATTGTCATAATGTGAATATTCCACAATTTTTGCAAATGGCGTCAAATGTCATTGTGTTTTGGCTTTTATGTTGTAGACAGGTAGAGAATTAGTTAAAGTCAAAGCAAAATGCCATTGACATAAAAATTATGGCACATTCACAAATTGTAGTACTGTGATCAATAAAATTAGTGGAATCGCGGGACTACCGACAGAAGCGAAACTTTTACGCATATTTCGGTGGAAGTATGTATTACACATCAAAAGTTATGTGAAGAATGTAGATATTATGTCATAATACATAGTACATAATGCATAATACATAATCCATAAAGTTTTCAAATCTCCTTTTGGACGCCGCGTAATTGTTAGGCACGTTTCGCCATATTGGCGCGGCCATTTTCAATTTATAAATTTTGATCATAAATTCGTTATTTACGACCTTAAAAACCCTAGATACACAATTTCATTGGAATCGGAACACAATGAAAAAATTCGTCCGCCATATTGGCCCCGCCATTTTGAATTTATAGGTTTTGAAAATAAATTCGTCATTTACGGCCTTAAAAACCCCAGTTATTGATTTTTATTGGAATCAGAACACTATTGGCAAATTCGACCATATTTGGGCGGCCATTTTGAATTTCGAAAGCAGATGAAAATAAGGCTTCGAGGTGCATAATGGAAGACCGCTACGGTCCCTAATGAAAAATTTCGAAGCACTATGTATATTATGGTAGACGGCATTAAAGAATTTACTGGCCTAAAGTCGAAACTCGAACTCAATCAAATCTTAGCTCAACTCAACTTTTAACTCTGAACTGAAATCTCAACTCAGATGTTAACTCAACCCTTTAACTCATTTAAAATCTTACCGGATCTTTTTACTTACTATAAAGCAATTCTTAACTCAACTCAACTTAAATCAAATCAACTCAACTGAATGTTTAACCCATCTATTAACTCAGCGCAACTCAACTAAACTCTTAACTTAACTTTTAACGCAACACGTAACATAACTTAACGCAACTGATCTCAACTCTACTCTGAACTCAACTCTGAATCCAACTCGTTACTAAGCCCAACTTAACTTAACTCAAGACATGCCATGACGCTAAGACGCCATCCGGTATACGAGTCCGTCTTACCACAATAGATGTGTCACTTCTGCCTCTGGCTCTTCCTGAAACTGAATAAGCCGCTCCGAAGACGTGTTTGCTGAACTGTTTCACTCGTTTTAAAACTTTTCGATGAAAGTAAACACGCGAATCATGTTAACTCCAATCCTTCATCTAAATGGCAATACACCTTAGAAACACTAAACTAAAATCAATAACTGTTATAAAGAGTATGTATCTCCTCATAACCCATAGAGAACCAAAACATTTGACATTGCACTCTATACGAAGAAAATAGATTGTCGACAGTACAAAGGGCTTTCCCTGAGCTCTAGTCTTCCTCATAAAAAAAAAAAAAACTTGCACTTGCTGGATCAGTAAATAAATGTAGCCTTTGATTGATTCGGGTTGGATGAATGAAAATCGTTAAAGAAACATGTGCATGTCATGTCATGTCAAAGTTATATTAAAGATTTCTTCTTAAAAAAGGTTTCATTATAAAAAAATTATATTTTCTTTAGATATAAATAAACTACTAGAAAAAGCACCATCCTCTAAACTCTACAGATTGATAGTCTAATAATACTAAAATTCCTCCCATACAATTATGCAGAATTAAATATAAATAGAAAAGTTTAAGAAAAAAAATTGTTCCTAAAAGTATGCAACAAAAAAATAACCGGCCCACAGAGAAGCTATGTCCTTAATATGTATATTATATCAAATTTTTGAACCTGTATAAATTTTTTATCAACGAAAGTATTTTAATTTAAAATTTAATCAAATTCATGCATCTTGGAACTGCTTGTACGTACATACTTCGAATACTGGTAGATGGTCTGCTTCGTCCAATAGGAAGGGCTGCAAATACTCGAGGGACATAAGCAAGCTGCCTTGACAAAAATTGAAAAAGAGTATATTTTGCCCCTACTGGCTAGAAATTGACTGCCCCCCGCCATTCCCCCTTATCCATCCCTACTTTAAAGCTCAAACTTTACAAAATGTACCTTGATTCTTGAAATTACTATTTTAAATTTCACGTGAAATATTGATTTGATTTCATGGAATTTTTAAGCTTTTAATACATGAAAGTTATATTATTAACGGGAAAATTATTACAGTAACATATATATATATATATTATGTATGTATAGTACGTATGCAGGAAGCACGAATTTTATGTACATTAATTCCTCGAATTATGAATCGCAATTCCTGGAATCCTTATTATCTATTTTTCACGTTTGACCGAACCGAAATGTTGTGAATTATATGTGACAATTTTTTCTCAGTAATTTTCGTTGAATAAAATAGGATGGAATTTTTTTTTTTTAAATTTTATCATGTAACTTTTTTTATGAATGTGTGCTTTTTGAAGAGAGCAATTTTTTGTATGAGTATTAAATATTTCTCGTGCAGTTATTATATTATCGGTTAAAACAATTTAGTTTAATTAATACTGAAATTGATAACGATCATTTTCCAATATTAGGTATTATTTTTTCTTTGGGGAAAATTCGTGGTTTTTGGGAAAAATTCCGTTGCACACCATTTTTAATGTCAAAGGCGCTAATTGATATGAAGTTCCCACTTTTTACGACGAATTTCTTCTTTGAAATCATGGTATACATCATCTACATATAGTTGAAGTCCGGTCATACCGTATCTGAGATAGGTTTGTAGAGAAGACCCTCGAACCACACTGTATGGAACGACTTCTGAAAGTCGACCAGGCATGCCCTGGGACATTGGCCTTTCGTAAAACTCCAGTGTATGTCTAACACTAGTTTGGACATGTATCGGTAAGGAATGCCAGAATTATGATTGGATAACATAATTCAACTCGGCCTCTATGGAAACATAATCTTGGATTCCAAACACGAGCGCTTCATTATTGCGCCAGCCCATTGGCCCAACTTCGTAAATCCTATAGCGCTAGGCCACGAGTTCATCGAATTTCTCCACAGACTGTGAGGTTTTGGCATGGCCCGGTGCCATTTGCATAGATGGATCGGTCGTGTATAGGGGCCCCTTTCAACCCATTAGTGTTTTAAGTTACGTTGCTACCCGAGTAAAAATAAAAGATGACCTAACAACGGGCGAACAACAGCCGCTGGGCTTTTTAAAGGGGCAAATGATGGCCGTTGAAATGTTAACCATTTTTAACGAAAGCACAGCTGGCCTAGCTATACCCCCAGGCACTCGGTACGTCCGTCGTCGGTTGGTTATCCAGGAGGCACCAGCGAGGAGGTGACGGTAGGATTTTACCCCCCCACGTCACACACATTATTGCATTATAATCGCCATACCCTTTCATTTGATATCCATACTGAGGGGGTTGTAAAGAAAAAAGTAATCCGCCATTTTGAATTTGGAATAACGCCACACAGCTCATTGTATTCTACCTGTCATTCCCTTTCATTTGATACTGGTGTCGGTGGGTCGGAGGACACAAATTATTGCAAAAATCGGCCGCCATCTTGAAACCGCCATTTTAATTTTTTTTACAAAATTGTCAGATTGCATTGTCTCACGAACTATAAATATGTGGAAAATTTGATCGATTATATGAAAGTGGGTAAAATCAAGTTTTAAGATTAGCATGTCGGTGACGCGTATCCAAAAGTTTTTTCCCTACCAAAAATCGCTCAACGCGCCTAAAAAAGTTTTCACTTCAAAAATCCATTTACTAAATCTAAAAAAAAGGGATAGCTTCGAATTATTTCGAAATCGAATTTATTTATCCAAGTTTGCAACCAACAACGTCCCCCTGCTGCTAAAAAACTAATTAAGGACCTGTCATTTAAAAAACCAATTAAGTCCACAGGAAAAAGAAACTTCCACAAACCGGAAATTATCTACATCAAGTTGCAATAAAGTTTCAAAAGGATCGATCTGTCCGCAACTCACTTTAGTCTGACTTAAACTTTACGGAAAACATTAAGAATAACAAAAACACAAACTTTTCAACTCTTTGAGATGCGGCGCGGATCTGCTAAACAAGACACTGAAAACTGCTCCTTAATTTTAAAATAATACAAACAAAAAAAATGGATTGTTGTTCGTTATACAAAACTTCCACGAAACTATCGCTCCTATCGCAAAGTTTGAACTTCTCTAAAAAAATGGGAAAAAATAATAAAATTTTTAAATTATTTCCGGGAATTCGCATACATATGGAAGAGTGTGGCTATAACTAGATTTCACTCAGCTTGTTTTAAAGCCAGCTTCGAGCTAGTCGAAATAGAATTATATTTTACCTCCAGTACAATTTTAACTTTGTTACAAAGCAGCCCTCTATGGGATGAATTAAAAATTAAAAAATCTCATGACACATCACCTGTGCCCCCTACGCCCTACAGTGACTTTAAAACAAACAGCAACCAGAAAACATTTTATCACAAATTCCATTACGAGAGCTGTGCTCGTTTACGATTTACCTTTTTTAGATACGGGTAAATACCTGGAATTTCATACAAGTGTAATAAAAAAATATGACACTGTCGACATGGTTAAGAAATAGGTGGACATAAAAACCACTTTTAAAAACGGGCTTACTTTTGACGTGAATATGTAAAAGGAGGAAAAAAACAATGAAGAAGAAAGAAATTTAGTAAGAAGCGCGCACATAAAAACATTTATTTAAATGCTCTGGTTTCGAGCAGATCCCAAGAAATGTGCTTTTAGTATTAAAGGAAAAGCAAAGCACATGCAGCAGGAACAATATACTCAGGCTAACAACTACGCGCCGCCATCATTACTACCTTTTCGTGGGGAAAAAACCACGTAAACGTCAAAACTTTTGTGGTGAAACCGGAGTAATGAAAAATGCAGAAATGATTCCAGTGAACGCTGCACAATTTTCGCAAATTAAGGCAAAAATAAAGACGACAGAATCAAGTATTGCCGAGGCTCGAGTGTGTTAGACATGACATGGTGGCGGGGGTGGCGGCGCCGCTCCTATTCATGGGGGATATGGCGTTATGTCAGATTACACGAGGCTGAAGGCAGCAGCTACTCCCACCTGACAGAAGGTGTTGGATTCCATCAATCTTGTGTAAATTAATCTTACGGCAGAGAATATGATAACGACACCACGATTTGTTATTTGTGATTTGTGCAAATGTGTGTGTTCGTAATTTTCCCGTTAAGTGGAAAAAAGAAAATTATATAACGGATATTTTTTATTGATGAGTAATTAAAAAAAACAGGTGAAATACTCAGGAAAACAAATTGGTTATTTTTATTGCTTCAATGTAGTCCAGCCCGGATATAGTCCAATCGAATAAATGATCTGAAAAAAGGGCCAACCTTGCTTTCTGGGTAGGGCAGCGTTTTTTGTTAGAATGGAATGCGTAAGTAATCGGGCTTGATTTTAAAATAGTTTTCAGGATTGGTACGGTTGCCGCCATCTTGAAAATTAGTTGCAATTTTTTTCAGTAGGTACCTACACTAGCGGCCAAAAGTTTGAGACCACAATCTTTATATTGGGGAAAAATACAAATAAAATACAAAAAGAGAACTGGGTTTAATGATCATTTGCTACAAATACGAATCCATAAAGAATCCTGCGGTTTTGTGTAGGACAACAATTTATGCCGCCTTAGGAATGTCAATTTGGCTCCTAAACCAAGAGTTAAGAGAGTTTCACTCAAACTCACAAAATTATGTTTTTTCATCTTGCCATTGCCACCCACCCTAGTCAAGCGTTTTGCATAATCCTTTTTCCAGCAAATCGCTATAATCGAGTAGTACCTGGTAAAACACTTCCACTACAATGAGTACATCTACACGACGGGCTCATGGAAGCTCGCATCAACATCAGCGTACGATTGGCTAGTATTTGTCAGGATTTGAAATCCATGTATTGTTCTTTTTTAGTCGAGGTAATACATATGTCTCGATTTTTAGGGCGGTGTACATCAACCCTTAGGACGCGTTCCCATGAGCTGTATGCCGCACAGCAAAAGCTCGATTTCGTCTTGCCTTCATGCAGTATTCGGAAATTTTCGTGAGTCTTGCCAAAAATTTGTTTCATCGCTGCATCTCATCGTTCACATCAGTGCATCTTCTTGTTGTCAAAAATCAGCTGTTTTCTATTAAATTTTTGTGGCAAAATTAAGTATGAACCATCGTCAACTTGACAGTTCCATGATTTTGCAGCGTGAATAAGAGATTCCCTCCTGCGCGACTTTTGCAGCAAGACTATCTAATGGCCCGGCTTCACCAACCTCAGTTTAATAATGTTCAGTTCAATCCACCACATAAGTGGCTTCATCGGCTAAAGTCCAGTTCATGTTCAGTTGGTGCTTGAAATTGCTGTTGCTTGTTCGCTAGAAGATCGAGAGACCTACTTAAGTTTTGGTAGGTGTACACCAGGACCCGGTCATGAAATTCGACACTCGACGTCGACATCGACGCTTTATAAAAACGACATTAGTTCAGATTTCAATTTAGGTTCACGTAAAAAGACGTGTCGAATGTCGTTTTCCCAAATAACTGCTCCTAAAAGTATCCAAAATCCAATGGAACCGCTGTAATTACATAGTTACTTTTGAAATTGTCAACAACCGGGAAGAGTTACAAATAACATTAAGGGTGGGTGCCAAGTTACAATTCCGAATTTGCTACTTTCACCACGGACACTTCGAAATTACAAAGTGTGTCAAAATACAATTCATGCATTTCATTTGACAACATGGATGACAACAAAATTTTGTAATTTATAAAATTTTTAATAATTTTTTTAAAGAAGCCCAGTGCTATGTTTGTCTTTAAAATAATGGAAATGGAATTGCTTCACGAACATCATCCTCTGGGGGTGTACTGCAAGAAGTATTGTACATATTTGAAAGAGTTTTAAAAAATGGTTCAAATTTTATGCAGAATTTATTCTGTCCATGTTTTTATTTTGATTTATGTCTGCATCGTGTTAGCATGATCAGCTTTTAATGAGTGAGGTGAGGCAATCATGCACTGAAAATTGAAAGAATTCGTGATATTGTTTTCCAATAGTTGAGAAAATATGTAGATTCAACCATTAAAAAGCAAACCCAACAAACTGTCAACTGAATGTTTGGCTTATATTTCCCTACAATTCAAAAATTTCCTATAAATTCCAAAGACACAAACCTCTGAAAATTGAATTGTAAAATCGAAATGCGTTTTCCATACAAATTGACATTTTAATTGTCCCTAAAACTTCAATTATGTAATTAATTTATTGATTAAACAAATTCATAATAATATTTGAAAATCTTAACTCTGAATTTATTTTTTTACCTTGTGGTTTCTCTAACTAAACTCTCTTTGGAGCAGATTTTGGTTTTTATTTTTCGACTAGTTTCGTGTGAAATTTCTTCTGCTCTTGTTCTTCTTAAAGACGATTGTGTGTTTCAGGAGATAAATGTTGACTAATTGAAGCGTTATATACTCTTGCAGTAACTGCTTACTCCGTAGGCTAAGATGGAATATTTTCGTTTCCACCTTCAGAATTTGAATCTTTTAATAAGCTAATGAAATTTGCTTCAATCTTATCTGACACAATTTCTTGTAAAGGTCTATTTATCGAGGAAGAACATTCTGTATTACTGCTGCCAGGTCCATATGATCTCGGGAGTCCGGAAACAGAGGCTCCCAAACCTGCTGCTAATATAACACTTTCTTCTAGTGGCGTTATATGAAAATCTTCATACAATCCACAACCAGTCTTGGCAATGGTATTCTTATTTGCCACTAATTTTCATATACTTTTTGCCATCCATTAGAATTTCTTATCGGCGGTCCATTTGAATTTAATATTTTAGTTGCACCACAACTCGTTTTTAACATACAATAATTGAACTCGACGCCAAGTGTTATTATTCAATAACTTCTCTAAACATTCCCAGAAATCACTGCTATAACTTCAATATCTGTAAATGTAAATTATTTCTTTTGAGTAATGGATTTGTAGCTTTATGCAAATAAATTCGTAAATTGGAACTAGTGCTGCACAATTACTTTCTCCATATTCATTTAGCATACCATTGTCCTAGAATTTGTGAATATGTAATATTTAGCCTATACGGAGACGTCTATAGCTTCAAGACGACCTAAAAACATGTTAAAAGACTCATATTTATTTTTCCAGTGAAGTTTAATTTATTTTAAAAGACTATGAAATTTTATTATGTTTGTATATTTCAAAAAGTTTCAAACAATTAATTTATATTTTTTTCTTTAATTTCCAGGATTAAAAATGGCGTACCATATCCTTGGCCAGCTGAAACGTCATCATTTATATTATATCCAGAAGCAGCCAATCAGACAATATTCACACGACAAGTGCAGTTGTCGGACATTGGAAATTATTCATGTGTTTTAAGAAATGACACACATAAAAAAGTTCATCATATATCATTGGAAGTTCAAGGTGAGTTCTTTCAACCCTCTATAGTCTATAACACCAATCTACAATATCACAAAAAATTTAGTCAATCGGTTACACAATTACATTTAGTTGTTGAATCCTGTAAAGTTATTAATTTATCTGTCTGTCAAGTTTTTATTCAATTATTGTTGCTGTCATCTGCAGGCTCTCATTTAAAGTTTGTAATTCCCATAACAGAGGAAAACTTCTGAAAGTATAAAGAAAGGCTTACGAATAATTTCCCACAAAAAATTTCTCTTTCGCTGAGTTATTCCTTAATATAGAACAGGATTGCAAAGTGAGTTTGGAAGAGGAATGCCTTGTTTTTTTCTTTTGTGCCAGGACAATATCGCACTTAAAATGAAGCCAGGTATGATTGTACTTGACGGTTCAAATATCGCGATGCATAGCTAGAGTCCACGCCAAAAAATATGAGATTCTAAAAAATACATTTTATTCGCGCAAGAGACAAGGAAAGAAATTAAAGAATACGGAAAAGATTTTTAAAATAACTTGATGGAGAAAAATTATTTCTTCTAGACAATGAACACGGTAAATAAGAAAACTTATGTTCCACAAAACTCTTAAAATTTGGTGTGAGTGTGACTTTTGAGCATCTTTCGGGTTCATTTATATTCTCAAGCCGCATGCAAACTTTTTACATTTCCATAAATATACATTGAAATTCGTTATCTTTTTGCATTCTTATTCCTTTTTTTTTCTTTTATTTATTAATAAATTTGCCTTCTCCATTCTACTCTTTATCAACTTGTCAGCTCGAAATGAATACAATTGGCAAATGAAAAGGTTTTTTTTTAAAGATTCAAATCATCGGAAATTAACTGTCAAATTGGAATAGATTTTTCATATACAAATTGTCGTTTGAAATGATTAGTTGGCACACAGTCTTAATCACATTTCAATCTGCTTTCTCTTTATCTTTGGCTCTGTTAGGAGCCATGACAAGATGGAGTTGTGCTACCATAGGTTTTTTATGGTAATTTTTTTCAATGTTCACAAGCGAACGCCTCATTTCTGTGAACAAATCTTATTTGTATCAATTGCAAGTTTCTCACTTAAAGAAAAAATGTTCATCTTTTTTAGCGCTGACTCTACTATGTAGCGTGTGTGGTGTGGAGCTCCCGAGTTTAATTTTTTAGGGTGCAGATAGGGCCCCTATGAGGCTACCCCTACTGCCTCGTAGAACCATCATGTGGATTGCCCTATAAGGCACACAGAGGGCATTTAACGTCTTGCCTCTTTCGGGCATCACTAATAATACCGCATGACTAGAAATTATTGCTACCTGCTATTGCTTATTGCTGGAAAATTTAAGAATTTCGGCGTGGATATGTGAGTAACTACGAAAGTGTCGAAAGCTTTATATTTTTAAACACGTGTGTCGTTTTATCAAACGGTCCCTCAACTTAGTACTGACCACATCCAATACTGCTTGACCTCCGTAATCGAATGAGAATCGGCCTATTGAGTATGCTAAATGCCACCCATCGGTCACCAATATATTTACCTGAAATATGAAGCAAGGCAACAACAAATCCTAAGGTTTTGTATGTTTGCTTTAGTTTTAGCTTAAGCGTGAAAAACTTTCCGAATACGTAAAAGTCAACCTCAATGTACGCTTGCCTTGCTTTGCTTTTCAGAATTTTTCAGGTTTAATATGTGAAAGCTGTGCCTTAGCCGCTTTGGCATTTGGTTTTGCCTTATAACAAAGCATTGATTTATTTGATACGTCAAAGCAAGTCGAAGCAAGCAAAGCGTACATTGGGATTTGGCCTTAAGGCAAATGGTAGTTTACTTCATATGAACCTTATGAGAAACTGATAAGGCACATACCTCACTTCAGTAACGCTGATTTTTGTTTTGTGTGGTGCTCATGAGTAATCGGAAGGCCCCCATACACGGTCAAATTGGATGTACATCATAGTGCGGATGTACAACCAAAAATATCGATTGTGAGCCGGTCGTCCGATCAAAACTCGTTGCGGGCATGGGTTTATTGAAAATCTGGATGTACATCAAATTTGACCGTGTATGGGGGCCTTAAGGGGAAAGCCCTTTTTCGCCATGCCCCTGATTTGCCACATGGGACCCATACGCTACATGAGGTATACACCCTTTAAATTCTAGTCGAGCTGGAGTCCGTCGCGTTTTTCAGGTGTACTACTTCTAATAGTCCGGAAGCCAGTGACAGATTTTCGTCAGTCATTTCATTTCCGGCTTTCAACCGAAATGACTAAAAATTAATTTTTTTCCATGTTTGTATGAGCAGCTGACATGTATTCCACTAAGTTACAGTCAGCTGACATTTTTTATTCATTTTTGTATCATGTCAACTGTTAATTGACAAATTTTTAGCCGGAATGAAATCACTGAAACCATTCTTATTTTTACGTGTTTTGGGGGGCTGCCGTTGCCCCCCCCACCAACGGTGCCCCAGCTGACGTTCACGATGCTTTATAGAACACCTGAATTGAGTGTTCCACGAAGTTTCAGCCGAAATAAAATTGGTCGCCAAAATCTGTCACTGGCTCCCCCGGACTATAATTAGTATGCACAGATCGTCCACCCTCATCCCTCATGACATTCCTCTAGCACTGATATTTGTCGAAAGTCGATGCACAGTCGAGCAGCATTGAAGGTGATTAGTACTTAGTTGGGGGACCGTTTGTGAAACAACACGCGTTTGGAACGACGAAAAGGCAATTGCAAAATATGAACAAAACTAAAAGCTTTTCGACACCGGAGTTTATTCACGTATCCACAGGCCGCCATGAATTCTTTATTATAAAGCTTTTTTCTACTGCTTCAAAAACGCTTCTAAAGAAGCATTAAAAGAAGTCCTCCCCTCGGCGGACATGCAATGTTAAAAAATATGCAAAATTGGAGCGCTACAAGCTTTTTTAAGAGCATTCTAAGATTGATATTGCAGGACTCCATTCCCCGCTGGGTTTATTTATTAAGGCCCCTATCCACTACCATTCATGCATGACATTCACGGTGATATCTTTTGCTTAAACACCAAATTACTGTAAAATTTGAGCATTTTGCAGTTTAGAAATTGTTTTCTAATATTTTCGAAAATCATTGGGATTTTGTATCGAGACTTTTGCTCACGTTTTCGAGATGGAGCCGCGAGCCATTGAGCAATTTATTGGCTTATTCGTGTGTGGGGAACTCCGCTAAATTCGCCGTATTTGTGGAATCCCCGATTCAAACAGCGAGCCTAAAGCCTGAAAATTTTAATGAAAGCTTCAAAATGAAAGCTTCACAATGAAAGCTTCAAGCTTCCAAAATTAGGACTATAGGATTTATGTACAATCATTCACAATGAAGGCTACAAACTGCACGATTCAAATGAAGTTAAAGCTCACAAATGACACAGACCGACTGGAATATACTGACTGGCTCGAAGCTCAATCATGATTGGACCCTAATTTTAGGATCGGGTCAATGGTTTTTGCTAGACTCAGGCCGTTTGGATTGCTCATATATAGGAAACCTGAATCTGGTAGTAATGGTTGACATGAATACGATTGGTATGTCTCCTACGATTAATAAAACTGAACCAACGATGATAACTAAACCAATATTGCGCACATAATAACCTTAATTCAAGAACAATTCTCAGTAATCTAAATAACATCTTGAAGGTCAACAATATTTTTCACCAGTATGAACTTGAAATTTACATCCGTTTTACAAAGAAATCTAAATTACAAAAAAAACACCCGAAAAAAATTCAATAATCAAAGATTAAACGGCAAACAAAACTTGTTTCGACAAAAATCCTTATACTACACAATACTCATGTCGAACTTGTACGGCAACTCCAGCAGCACTGTTCGTTCCTCGTGCCGTGTGGATAGATGGCACAAGGACTTGCACTTCAAAGCAAATTTGTTGAGTATCCTTAATTTTTTTTTCCTTATTTCATTCCAATTTTTTCCTCATTTCTCCATCGTTCCTTTGTTGAATAAATACCAAGAATTCAAAATACATTTATACGCGCGCACAAGCGACTTACATACATATATACTCTCTCTCTGCTGATCGAAATACCGGAATACCAAGAAATTGTTCGAGTATGGAGAGAAGAGCCTTTTCTTAACAAGCAACAAAAGAAGGAAAATTCAGCAGAAGAATGGTGATAGGCGGAGGGAGGTTGGGGGTGTTTCTGTGTAGGAGACAAGGCCCAATACAGCTTCAAGTTGTTGGACTAATAACGTTTTGACTTATTCCAGGAAAAAGCTTTTCGTATTTCAATTCAGGCGATAATATTTTCTTGGAATAGGAAAACTTTGTGATACCATCAGTAACAGAAACAACGGTAGAGTATGGTAGCGGGAAAAAACGAAGGAAGCTTTTCTTAGAAGTAAAAATCCTGAAATTAAATTTTCGAATATGGTGTGCAAAAAATATTGCTGGTGTGTGCGTCGTATAGAGGAAGGATGTACAAATACATTGACAATTTTCGTATTATCCTGTTCCTCGGTAAGATTTGGGATCCTTTTCTTTCTTCCGTTTAAAGTTTTATACATATATATGCGATGTGATACCCCAACTGGAGTTACAGATGAACATTTTACCAAAAAGAGAAATGCCAAACCAAAATGGAATATTTACCGCGTGGCATTCATTAAATTACTTACAAGGAATTTTTTTCGCTGAATAGCAAATGTTTAATTAGTTTTCCCTTTTATGTTTGTTCAAAATTTTCTCCTTCTCTTTGTTGTTATGCTTCTAATTAATAATGAATTTAAAGTATACAAACCAACAACAACTTTCTTTGCTTGGTTTATTTGGAAATATTTGCTTGAGTCACACATAATCATCGGAAATATAATATCCGTTTTCCGAGAAAAAGAGATTAATCTTGTTGCTCTGTGTACTTGCAATTATTAAAATTCAATTTGTAGAAAATATAGGTGTAGTCGTCGATTTGTGTACATATACATTTCTATGTAGTTTTAACGAAATACACAAGGTAATGCCTCGAGCTATTTTATTATACTTGGTTTAGGAAGCTACCATCTAATACTACTGCTGCAGAACGCTGACTTCAATGGTCGAGGAGGAGATGGCTTTTGTTTCTTCTTATTTTATTTAAAGGTTATGTATGACTAAGGGTGGGTGCCAAGTTACAATTCCGAATTTGTTACTTTGACCACGGACACTTCGAAATTACAAAGTGTGCCAAAATACATTTCACGCATTTCATTTGACAATTCATTATTTTTTTTTGAAAACATGGATGACAACAAAATTTTGCAACTTTTAAAATGTTTAATAATTTGTTTAAAGTAGCCTAGGGCTACATTAATGTTTTTAGAATGATCCAAATGGAAGAGCTTCATGAGCATCATCCTGTAGGGTGGAATGCAAGAAGCATTTACTTATTTGTAAGAGTTTTGAAAAAGGTGATTCAAATTTCATACGAAAATTGAGCTGTTAATTTTATTTTGATTGGCGTCTACAAAGTTCTACGGTGTAGCAGGGTCAGCCTTTTATGTACCACATTATACAGCGAGTACAATCGTGCACTGAAAATTACAAAAATTCGGGATATTGTTCTCCAATAATTGGAAATGGATTCAATATTCCACAACGCATAAGGGTCATAAATTGCACTTATAGCTTTAGTCCTACACATTTAAAACAGAAAGTTCTACTATTTAATCCAAATACAAGCCGTTTGGAAACATTTAAGAATATTTAGAATTTATCGTTAACAAGAAAATTTAATTATAACAAACTGTCAAACGAATGTTTGGATCATATTTCCCTACAATTCAAAAATTTCCTTACATTTCCAAAGACACAAACCTCCGAAAATTGAATTGTAAAATCGAAATGTGTTTTCCATACAAATTGACATTTGAATTGTATCTTGGCACAGGCCCTAAGAGAGGTTTTCCCAATCTGTTTCTTCGACCTTCGAGTGGTGGCGCTGTTAACTCCGAATGGATTCCGGGCAACCCCCAGCGGAAAATAGGAGAACGAATTCAGCAGGTAAGAGGAAGCACACCCTTCAAAAACCGTCAAGGAAAGTTGTAAATGTCATCGTCCCGAAAGCTACATGGCAATCAGAAGTTTTTGCATTGTCGCTATAATGTTCTCCTCGGGGCACCTCACCAAAAGACGAAGAAGAACAGAGAGGTCAGGAGATATCTTTGAGTGGAATTTCACGCGCATTCACTTTGTTCTCACATTAAACCTGTTTGTGTATAATTTGAGTATTACAGCATGCAACTAATTTCCCTGCCTCTTTTCCGTCTAACCAGGGGCGGCGCTTTCATAGGTGCGAATGATGCGCTTGCACCGGGCGCAATTGGACGTGGCGTAATCTGAAGTTGTTGAAAGCGTCTTATATGTAGTGTCCGACCGAAGGTCAGTTTTAGGCCGAAGCCGAAGCCGATGCCGAATGTTCGGCTTTTGCCATAACCTTCGGCCGAAACCGAAGCCGAAAGTTCAATCATACACAGAAATCTTGGTATACTGACTGAAAAATATACATAATAACGAAAATTCTTCACTGTTATTTTGTTTTATAGTCATAGTGCTGAAAATGATTGCAATATGCATTTTAAATAGCTAAGTTGCGGCTTTCCAAAAATAATAAACTAAGATTTGTTTATTTTTATTTGAGGAATACCATACGTTTCAATGTCGCATTCACATCACACTCTCAATTCTTTTAGTTTTCAGCGACTGGCCTGGCTGGATATAAAAACTTCGGCTTCGGCTAACCTTCGGCTCCTTTGGCCGAAGCCGAATGTGCGGCCGAAGGTGTTTTTTTGGCCGAAGTTGGCCGAAGCCGAAGCCGAACCTTCGGTCGGACACTACTTATATGTTCAGGAAGGCTGCCAAGGTGGACTGGTTTTATTCTATGTAGAATTCTACAGTGGAAACTCATACATGCAGTGAAGTGACCACCGATTATCTCTTGAAATATAAAAGCTGGAGAACGACATAGGGACCTCTATTATGGAGGTTCTGGAGTGTATAGGTCTATAGATTTGCGGAGCCCAGGATTGTGCTAGGGAAAACACCGAAACACATCCTGGAGCAGATGATGAGGTTGGGGGATCTGTGGAGAATGGTGGCAGTGGCGCTGAAGGCCATCTACCAGAAGCTTAAGCAGTACGAAGCTTAAAGAAACAACATGAGCGGGATAGTTTTGTGAAGTTAAAGCGCAAGTAAACCCAGCATAAAAGCAAGATCACGAAGCAAATCCTGATTGGAAACAGGCTTTCATAGGTGCAAATGGTGCACTTGCATCGGGCGCAATTGGACGGGGCGCAATGTCAGAAATTAAGATTAAAAAAGCTAAAAAAACCATGCGCCGGCCCTGCGTGTAACGATAGTAAATGTACAATGTATACGTAGTTGTGTATAACAAAGTATCATTCCTAACTCGATTTTCGTAAACCCCAGAGAGCAAAGTTATGCTTGTGTTAGTGTAATTTGTGGTGAGACAGAAAATTTTTTAGATTTACAAGTGAGGCCTAAAACATACACTTCCCTGCACCCCCTTGTCTGAAAACCGTTTTTTTTGGAAATATTGGAAAGTAAACCTGGGAAAGTGATAGGCCGTGTAATACCATTAAGGTAAACTACACTATCTATCACTCGTCCATCACATCGACCTTGAAACAGCTTATTTTTAGACGCCGGGAAGTTGTGTTTTTCCTCACTTGTAAGCCCTAAAATTTTTCAGTCTCACCATCCATCACACTAATGCAAGCACAACTTCGTTTTCGTAGGTTTTCGAAAAATTTGAATAATTCCTCTTCTCATTCATGTTTTGACAGTCGGCGGATAATTATAACTGTAATTATAAAAAAAATCACAAAATTGGAATTCTCTCTGACGTTTGTTTGAATGATACTTTGCACTTTGCGAGTGACTTGCTTCGTACACAACTACATAAACATTACAATCGTTACACAAAAAAGAGGCAGGAGAAAAGTGAGTCCATAGTCTAATATCGAATTCATATTCAAATCGGTTTGATGTGATGGACGAATGATGGATAGTGTAGTTTACCTCCTTGATGCACGGGCTTCATCGAATGATCAAGGCCAGTTTCATTGGCCTTGGATGAACATTCGAATTCGAGGTGATACACGGCACTTCATTTATTAAATATCAAAATATTTGCGAAATGGATTCAAAAGCGTTTTTGATGAATATTATTTTATTAAAACGAAAATCTTATACCCGTGACAGACTGGTGGTATCGAAACCATAGTTAACAAGGAAACTATCAGTCTGTACTCAAAAATCACCTTTGTACTAGGCACAACCCTGGTATTATCATGGTTTCGAAATCTGCATCTACTGCATGGTATACTACGTTTGGAAGTAGCTTCAGAACCAATTTCCAGCTGCGGAAATTAAAGGAAACTCATATTCCCAGTTGTTTGAGAGCAAATTGGTTGTCAATGGTAAAAACAATCTAGTTTGCGTTTTATTTGCCTTCACGTTATTCTATCCCGCCAAAAACTTTTAACTTTGACAGCTATGAATACTATCAAAACTGTCTGTCACTATACCTAGTACAAGGAAACTATGGTACTGAAACCATGGTTCGTATACTAGCTGTCTGTCACGGGTTTTAAAAGATTAAAGTGATTGGCATACAAGAAACAATCCGATTCTATTTATAATTTCTTGACAATTTTTTTTGACAGTTTATGAGAGTAATGGCAAGTTAATGGAATTTCCCCACTTCCAGTTTCATTTCTCATAAATGAAGCAGATTTCACTTCATTCTTTCGATTGATAAATGAAGCTATGAATGATCTTTCAAGCTTAATTTTAGGTAATACACGGACCGCGAATGAAGCCCGTGTATCTAGGATATAATATACCTCATTAAATAGCAAATACCACGTATACATGACCGAATCAAACGATCCAGATATCGCCGGAATTGAAGCTTAAATGGATTTCAAACGTCATCGAAAAGCAATGAACATAACCTACAATTTATAGTTATCATATCCTTGTACTGTTGTTTCACTTTGTCATTATGAAAATCTTTATTTGCAATTCTAATATTTTAATTTCATTTTCTGCCCACAACACGACAAAGGCACAACAATAAAAATAACATAACCTAAAAAATGTTATGCTGTCATGTCAATCTCTCAATCTTTGAATTCGCGTCTTTACGACGACATTTCGATTCGATCCAGCCCCAACTGTTAGTTTGAATCGGCTCGATCCTATTTGAATTCGATCTGTGTATATATGGATTTTTCTAAGATCCAATCTGGCTTGAAGCCGGCTTCAAATTCACATGCATGCGTACCAAAAGCCAAGCAAGAAGGAGTGTTCGGTAAATGTTTAAAATTGGGGCTCCAGACTAAAATTAAAATTTTAGCTAATAGTCCACCCAAATTAGTCAAAAAATCGTTGTTTTTTAGAAATTTTTCTCACAGCTATGAGACCGGTGCCAAGTGAAGGATTATGGGTTGTCTAAACATGATTTTCAGAGCCCGCAGTTCTAAAAAAGGGTGAAGATTTCAATTTTGGTGAAGATATCAAAAGGGCAAGGTTGTAGGGCCTAAAATTTTCTACAAATTTTGTCTTCACTGTTTTTTCGTCGTCGCTAGAGGCTGTTTTGCGCCTTTTTTCAGATTCAGTTGATAATTATCGTGATTACATGAGGCGATCGAAAGCTCGACTTGAAAGTGGTTTGAAATACGATCTGTGTTTTCGGTTCTTCTCGATTGAGTTACTGATTTGAAATTAAATCCAAGTAGGATTGAAATTGACAGATGACAAATACCAAGTTGGAATAATGGAATACAGTGAAGAAAATTATTTAATTTTGCAAGCTTTTTCTGCTCAATAATTTAATGTTAATTTTGAAAATACATAATCAGCATGTGAAAATAAGAAGAAAGAGACTTTATCCAA